>JARHVA010002195.1:435000-1855000 GCA_037957365.1 Torreya grandis
GGGTATAATTTTAGGTGGTTTCCCTAGATGAATAGGTAGGATCAATGTTATCCACTACACAAGCATAAGTTGTAGCATTACTGGGTTAGTTGGCAACTTTACAAGGTTAAGTAGTTGTAGTTAAGAGAGGGAGGGATCAGGATAGAGCTTCACTAGCCTTGGTTACCTAAGAGAGAGACTCCCTCATGTAGGATAAAGGAGTTGAAATAACACCATGCACTATCCCTATGGAATGGTATTTAGCCATAGTGGAGGAGATATGAAACTATGAGGCTATAGTCCTGAGATGTTATCTTGATGAGCCCTAATGGGGTGAGTATATAGATAGTTTGGTAGGTAGTGTTAGCATGACACCAGGTCAGTGGGTTGCTTTGGTGGGTGTCTAGGTAGGTACCTCAAGAGGATAGGTGATAGGAAGCATCAATGCTCTAGGAGATAGTGGTGCCTTAATGGCATAGTCATGATATAGTTTAGATAAATTATATTTTGTTGTATACCATTTTGATACAAACCTATGAGCTGATGTGGTGAGATGTACATTTTGAGAGAGATAAATGTATATTGGTGTATAAATTATGATGTTGGATTCATAATTTATATATATGATCCTTGCGTATTTCTTATTTTTCATGGATATGATGTGATGATATATGATGGATATGCTGATGTTGTATTGATTATGCTTATGATGATTTTTGATGATGTGGACTCACCTAACTACGTATGTGATGAGATGTATTATTTTTATGTTCATGGTTATGATGATGTTGATATGATGATGATGTTCATGCTAAAAGTGAATGATTACATGCTTCCTAATTTATATTTAGATATGTGATAGAAATGGTTTATTTTTTTATTGTTCATGGATGCTTGATTTTGACATGATGATGGATATGTTAATGATGTATATTTCTATTCATGAGACATGTTGATGCACTATGTTTATTATTATGGTTATTATTGCTTAAGTTAAATCACATAAAGTGATACTGAATAACAAATTTAGATGTTTTAAATAGAAAATACTCTAGAGACAAATGTCTAAGTGGATATATCAACTAGTTATGAGAGGATAAGAAGAGGGCATGATGCTTCTTCTTTGGCAAGGACTAAAAAAAGATCAAATTTGGTTTGGATTAAGGAGGATAAGCCCTTATAATATTTAACATTAGCATTCTTTATTTGGTTAAAAGGTGTCTTGATCACATTATTTCAAGTGATCTCAAAATCCCTTGCTTACAGTGTAAAAAGGGGAGATGGATGAACCTTCTTGAGAGATTAGCATGCCTCTTTTGGAGGTTACCAAAGAGTTAGTATAAATAATTCTATGCCATATAAAGTGTAGAATTATTGATGCATGAAGTATGCTTATGAAAGATGATTATGGATTTAAAAATCTCTTATGAGAGCTGACTGTAGCTTTCAAAATTATTTTGTTGTTACTTTTGCTTGATAATGGGTCTTTTGCTTATTATTGTTGCTTGGGAGTTGGGGAAGATGATAAATGTGGGAAGCTTATAATAAATTACTATTATTTTGAAAAAAGCCTTGCTCAACCATCCTTTAAGGGAGTGGTCTAATTTTTTATGATTTATTTAATGCTTTTGATAGTTGTCTTTCAAGGGAGTAGTTTACCTTTAATAATTTTTTGAATATGTGTTAATAGATATCCTTCAAGGGAGTTGTCTATGAATGCTAGGAATGACCCATGATTGTTATTGGTTTTAAATTTTATTTTTCTTTTTTGATTTCTTCTTGAAATAGACATGCTTATATAGGCTTAAAGGTTAACCTTTATGGAGAAAAAACTAGAAGCACAAGAAGGTTGATTAGGTGTAAAGAGGTTTTAGGTGACAATGATCATGGGAATCCATCTTGTAAAGGGGGTGAAAAGTACCATGAGAATAATTCCATGAGTAGATCCATGGTACCCATTATTCAATATTAGGCTATGATTGTGATAGATAATCACATGATTATGTTTTAATCAATATAATAGAGAGATGAATGTGGTTTGTAAGTAAGGTATGAGCTTAAGTTAGATAAAAGATGAGTTCAATCCTCTTTACAAAAATAAAGGATGTAGATGCAAAGCATTGAGGGGCTCAGGTTCTAAGCTACCTTCAAGAGAGGATAACCAGTAAGCTCTTGGTTCAAGCTAATTGAAAGTAAACTTGCCATGATTTTTCTTCTCCATATTAGTAACATGATAGTTTTTCCTTAAGATGAGGTCTTTAATGTTGAATTATCACACATTAAGGTGTTTTTTCTAAGCACATTTGAATCTCTCTTGATATACATGAAGATGGGTAAGGGTAGATAAATGACGTTCATCAAGTAGCTCAAGCTGGGCTAAATGGTGTTAATGATAATCATCTTAAAAAATGATATTCTACAAAGATATGTGAATATATGGGATTTGGACTTTGAGACGTAATATATCCTCCAATCCAAACATAAGAGAGAATAGGGTATCACCCATGGGAGTTTGAATGCTAGTATGATATGCCCACAAGATGAAAGGGATAAGCAAATGCCATTCCCAACTAGAGGCATTAACCATCTTAGTGAATATGTTGTTAAGAGTTTTGTTAGAGGATTTTACCTATCCATTCACTTGAGGGTGATAGGATGAGGATAAATGCAACTTAATATTGAACACATCATAAAGATCCTAGACTTGTTCATTTTTAAAATATTTACCATTGTTGGTGATAATTATCTGAGGAACATCAAAGTGGTAGATGATGTGATGGTTGATAAAGTCATCAATATTTTTTTTTGGTTGAGACTAGAGGAATATCCTATACGCATTTTTTAAAATACTCATTCATTGAATGGTGTCACTATGAATAATGGGGTTTAATTTTACTAATAAGGTCTAGGCCCCATTATGAGAAGGGCCAGAAATATGTGGATATGTGAAGACTATAGCTAGGTTCATGATGTAAATTGGCGTGTTGTTGACACTTAACACACTTTTTCACATAATCAAAAAAATCATAGTCAAGAGTAAGCCAGTAATAGCCAAGATAAATGATACATTTAGTGATGGTTAGGACACTAAAATGTCCCCCACATATCTCATCATGCATTTCTCTAATAACATGAGAGGCTTCATGACTGTATAAGTAGTGGAAGAGGAGACCATCAAAGCCACATTTAAAAAGAATTCCTCCCATAATGGTATAACATGATGTACTCTAAATAAATTATCTATGATCATTATTTGCAAGACTAGAAGGAATAATGGTAAGGTTGAGATAGTCTAAGGTCTACTAATACCAAATGCCAAGTTGGCTCTTTTCTATGTTAAAGATGGTGGGAGAGTCTAGCTTGACATAAGAGGGTTGGGTAAGTATATGGATAATGATAGATAGTTTAGATTTAGAGGGAACAGATAGGATCTGAGAGGTGAGGGAAGCCATGGTGTTAACAAACTTGTTGGTAGATCATGGGGTTGATTGGATATGGTAATATTTAAATGATGTTAAGATCTCATAAACTAAATGTTTGTACTATTACACAACATCATTATTACATTGGTAAGATATGTTTATTTGATTGATCACAAGTTGAAAGTACCCAAAGATATTGATCATTTTGATTCCTAAGTCTAACACAATTTGAAGGCCTATAGCTAGGGCTTCATGCTCAGCCATATTGTTAGTGCATTTAAAATCTATCTTGAAGGATAAAGGGATAGGCTCACCATGGAGGGGAATAAAGATGAAATTGGCTCCCCCACCATGTTGACACTTTTATCCATCAAATAACATGGTCACTTGATAGGTGAAGTCTACTTGAGAGAGGGTTGTGATGTACTCATATAAAAACTCAAGAGGAGGAGGTTGGATGTTTGCTAAAGGCACTTTAGCCAGTTGGTTGAAATGACTTGCCCTTTAATTGACTTATGCTAAAGAAACTCAAGGTCAAACTCAACTAAAAGCATAAGCCACTTGACCATACATTGGTTTTGATATGGTTTAAAGTGCATATACTTGAGTGGGTTAGTATTGGTTATGATAGATTTTGTGGTTAAAAAGGTAGTGGTGAATTTTGGTGGCCATGAATACTAAAGATAATCAAAGTTTCTAAGTATGGGTATACTGAGTCTCATATTCTACAAGTGTGTGGTTGATTTAGTATACAGTTTACTCTTTGTGTTGTTCATTTTGATGAGCAAGCATTGCTCCTAGGGAGTGGTCGATGGTAGAGATATAAATGTATAAAGGTTAATCATATTTGGGAGGGGTGAGCACAGGTGGAGACAAGATGTACTCTTCTAGTGATCAAAGGCATTTTGACATTCCTTACTACACTTAAAAGATATATCCTTCTTTATAAGGTGATGGAAGGGTTAGCATCAGTCTAAGAGCTAAGAGATAAAGTGATGGATGGATTGCATCTTTCCCTACAAACTATAGAGTTGTTTGAGGTTGATTGGAGGAAGTATGTTGAAGAATAAATTGATTTTGGTAGGATTGACTTTGATTCCCTGAAGGGAAATGATAAATCTAAGGATATTTCTTGATAAGACCCAAAAAATGCACTTCTTGGGGATAAGGCAGACATAGTAATAGATGAGGCACTCAAAGATAATTTTGATAATGACTAAATGATCCTTATGATATTTACATTTCCCAATAAGTTATTCCACATTATCCTAAATAATTTTGTGGATAAGGGCATGAAATATGTAGGTCGTAGCACATTAGTAGGTTACACTAGAGTTATTTAGTCCAAAAGTCATGACCCTATAATAGAAGGTTCCCCATGGGGTGATAAAGGTAGTTTTATGTTGATCTTCACGGGAAATTAGGATCTAATTAGACCCTAAGAATCCATCCATGAGAGAACATTTTATGGTTGATTGTAATATCAACTATTGGTCAATACTTGGTAGATGAGAGTCATATATTGGGAAAGCAAGGTTGAGGTCACAAAAGTCTACACAAATACGTAGTCCCCCTATGGCTTTGATGACAAGCAAAATGTTTTATACCCATTGGGGATAGTCAATGGGCTAAATAAAATTGATAGATAGGAGACATTGGATCTCCTCTTTGGCAAGAAGGGCTATGTAGGGGTGCATTTGTTGAATTTTTTACTTGACAAGCATATCATCATAGTTGGTGAGGATGTTATGGGTGGAAATAGTGGGGTAAATTCTTGGCATGCCATTGTAATACCAAGAAAATTCTATGCTATGATCTTGGAGGAAAGAGGTTAAGTCCTAAAGTTCTTCAAAACTCAGTGATTAGCCAATTTTGACAATATGGGTGTTGTCTAGAGTACCTAAGTTGATATCCATAATGGATTCATTCAACATGGTCAAAGTATCAAGAGGAATATATTTATTGATGGAAGAATTTGGGGCACTAAGATAGGTGAGAATTAAATCATCATCTTGTCACTAAATTATGTTAATGGTAGGAGAATCATCTTCTATCATCTCAAGATGGGTCATAGGGATGGTTATGGTTTCTCGATCCTTTTGGTAAGTTATTGGTATGAGGTCGATCATGTTGATGAAAAAAAATGTAGGTGGGTTGATGTCATCATCTTCACACTCATGTGAAGAAGAGGTTGGTGTGGAGGGAATTTCTTCCTCAATAATGGTGGTGGTAGATAGTTTGGTTGTCTTCTTGTTAGGTAAAATGAAACTAAGGCCATGTTTCTTATTAGGCTTTCTATTCTCAATTGAAATCAACCTATGAGGGTCATGCTCATATCATCTGAGGCCAATCCTTTCCAAGCACACCTATGGAGGTATGTTTTGGTAAAGTCTAGGTTGTCTAGATAGGAGAAGTTAGAGGTGAATAGTTGAGGCAAAAAGGAGGTGGTATAATAATCAAGTGGTTTGTCTTGTCCCCCATAGATGAAATTCATTTGATAGTTTTAAGGTTTGATGGAAATAATGGATCTAATATTGGGGTCATAATCGGTTTGGTGGTCAAGTTTACCATACTCTTTGGGAGTATGGAAAGCATCAAGGATTAGGAGAAAATATTATTCAAGTGAAATACATTAGAATTTTAATTCTAACTGGTTTATGGTGGGAATTTGGTTCAAGGGGATTGATGAGCTATTAGATGCCTCATCGGTAGAAGAAGATATGGATTCATCCTTGGTGGTTGAGGGCTTATCTTTGGCTGATGAGTATGTACTAGATGAAGATAAGAGGATGTCATTGGGTTGATAAGTCATATTGCATGATGAATGTGGGCTTGGGTCAGATTTTATAGTGATAACCTAGCCTTTATGTTCAATTATGATGTAATGATGAAGGGTAGAAGGTACACAACCCATGGAGTGGATCCAAGATCATCCCAACAAAACTATTGACCAAATTCAACCTTACAAGTCAAATTAGGACCCTTATAGGTAGAAAATTGACTTTAGAGGTTTATAAAGGGTCTAATATTATGTCTTAAGGTGTATTATAGGTCATTTTATGTCATTTTAGTTCTTATTAGCCTTGGTCATTAGTCTTTTTAGACAATATATCATTTTGAGTCATTTAGGGGTCATAAATAAAGCATTAAATGAGTTTTATAGACTCCTTGGAAAGTGTGAAGGTTTAAAATTGTTTATTTCATGTTCCATGTGTCCTATTATGTCTTAATTAATTGTTAGTAACTAAAAGTTGTAGGTTCTTCAGAAGAAAGAGCAGTTTTCTTAGCAAAAGAAAAGAGTTTGGCACTTGTATAGCCCATGGGAAGTGTTCAACATGATATAGGGTCAAGGAATAAATATTTAGATTCATAAAATAGATTTCAATGATTTAAGTACTCTATAAGTGTCAAAATTGAGCTAAAACCATTTTGTTTCTTTTTCACCTTTCTAGACATAAAAAACTAGTCAGTAGGTTTGTACTTGGTATGAATAGTTAGAGAACTTCTAGGTCAAAAAATCTTGGAAGGTAATATTACACTCATATAGATTCATTTCAATTAAAATAGTTCAAATAATGGTGACCTATGATTTATGAACCATCTTCATGAAGTTGACTATGTTTTTCTGTTTGTCAATCTGTATACCCTATAGGTGTTGCTCTTGTTTGGATGATTCCACATATTCTAGTTATTGATATTAGTTTCAAATGATTTTTAATCCATTCCATTATGTTCTTCATTATTTTTATTTTTTCAAAGTGTTTTAATATGAAAATCATCTTAAGTTTCAAGAAGAAGCACTTTTCTATGCAACAGCTAGGTTTCCACCTTTTTCAAGAGCTTCATGATTTGATGGTGACTCCACTAAGTTTTGATAGGTTCATCCTCATTTTTATGATATCTTATTGGTTCCCTTTACTAATCTATTTATCCAAGTAATATCCATGAGAGTTCAGTAATAAAACACCATATATCCAGTCTACCTTACGATTGGCATACATAGTCAGTTAGGAGCTCTCATGAAGGATTCACCATTGAAAAAGGAAGTGTGGAACTAATAATGATCATCCATAGGTGGTGTCTTCATCAAATATTCATGTTGAGAATGAGCTTGTGATTTTATCAATGTTATATTTTATTAATGGAGTCAAATTGGAATCATGGAAAGAGTTCAAAAGTCTTTTAAATCTCACAATTCATGTGTTTTACCAATTTTCTAATCATGACTGCCTACACATGATGTGCCTACCTACAAGTTTATTCATGATCCACTAAGCATGTTGAAGAGGAGAATTTAAAATGAGTATGGTTTTGGTAGTGAGTAAATTATTTTGGAACTTTTGTAAAAGGTTCAATCCTCATTTAAACCTATAAACTATGAATCCTATTCATAGGATCATTCACTTTCTACCTGTACATTAGAATGGTCACTTATAGGTGTTAATAAAGAGGTTGAGGTGTCACTTGGAGGAATTTATACATGTGGTGAAACCTTCCTTTGGGTATTAATATGTTAAAAGGACCATGATAGACCTATTTTTAGGGTTGGATTGATAAATGGAAGTTGGGAACCACGCTGAAAGGAACAATGATAATATTAAGGACTCAAATCCCTAAAAATGTAAAATAGATGTCTGGGCCTTTTTGTTAAGACCATGTAACAAGGTTGTCAAAGGTTTTGATACATATCAAGGATTAAAACTTATTTTATTCACATTGTAGGAATTTACAAATTTTGGGGTCAAGAGGACTAGTGGAGGATGGTGGTTGGGGGCCTTAGACTTACCTATTTAATCACTATGTTTATCCATTGTCATTTACAAGTTTTGAACCCATAAGTGACCATTGATATACTAAAGAGAAAATAAGGAAAAATTACATGTTTATAATACCTTATAGAGTGGAATAGATCCCAACAATCATATATTCCATAAGGATAGGTTGATTAATGAAGTTTTAAGGTTTAGCATTCACCTACAAGTGTCCCATTATGCAAATATTCACCTACAACTGAGTAAGTAGGTAATAAATTAAATATGGTGTCTAAGTGATAATTAAAGCCTATAAAAGGAAAAAATTGGTCTAAATAGATGATAAGTGACATTTAAGATTAAATTTAAGTATTCATACATTAGTATCAGAGTCCAACATGCTCAACCTATACCTACAGGATCTTGTTTGTTCCAATTATAGTTGACTTTGTTTGACGGTGTCATATAATGAGTAGATAGGGTGACTAAGTGATGTTATAGGACATCCAAGGTGAAGGAATAGGTCAAAATTAATATAAAATGACCATAAGGGATTAAGGTAAGAACATCAAATGTTTTTCCAAGATACAACATACATGATGACCTACAAGATTCACTATTGAAGAAGGAAACATAGTCAGGATATGCATACTATTTGAGAGTTCAAGGTGTGGTTAGGAATATATTCAAGGTTGGAGTGATGAATGGAGATTTGTAAATCTATATCAAGATAATGATATTATTTATAAGTCCTTGAGAGTATAAATTAAGTAGATAAGGATTCCAAAGCAAGCATACACAGTTCACACTAAAAATCCATAATATGTTTCTTTCTTAGGAACCTATTTTGGATTTTACATGTTTTGAGGGGTCAAATGATAAGATAAAAGGATAATTTTTTTTGTATGTCCTTAAAAATTTCATAATACCCTTTAATACTCATTTGGTTTGAGTGAATAGGGGAAGTGCCCTCTGTTTTGTCTCAGATAAAGGGCACTTCCCTTGAGTACAAACTGGAAAATTTAGAGAATAGAGATAAATGAATGGATAAAGAGTTGTTTGAGATTTTATATAAGGTATGAAAAAATGAGGGATATCCAAAAAAACATTAATAACCAATCACATAAGGATGAAAATACATAAGGTGCTCTAAACCTTAAGGTTGCAGTCATGTCTAATTGAGTAGGGTTTTGGACTAATGCCCAAATGAAGAGTCATTATCACTTCCACTTTGATATGATAATTATAACCTATTAAATAATTATTATAGTATCATTTAAAACATTTTAAATATTTTTAGATACAAATTAAATCATTAAAATTCCATTTCGAGTCTTAAGACAACTTAGGCATGTTAAGCAAGGTTTAGGCCTAGTTTCCAAATGAGGAGCCATTCACACTTCTAGCATTAAATATTCATTATAACTTATTATAACATGTTAATAAGGTAATTATAGGTGTGTTTCATCTTCCACCTTGTAGATAAATCATCAATAATCTTTTTTTTGGGCACATAGACAACATTAGACTTGTTTAAATGAGGAATCAAGCTCAATAAGATAATGTTGGATGCTCACATCTCCCTTGAGGCTATGCATGGAAATATAAGAAGTTTAGGGATGATGATTAATGTCTTTAACTATGAATTTGTATAATTATTTTGAAAATCCAATGTCCAACCTTCATGAACAAACCTTAAGAGTGGAAATACACCTAAAACCCTTATTAAACCCTTGAAAGGACCTAATTAGGAAGATGAGGATGGTGAGATACCCACATGGAATAGTTTACCTATAATTATCTTTATATTTTGTATAATACTCTCTCAGGATCCATACCATCAATATTATTTGTATGGAATCTGTACAGATAGGGTATAAAATGGGTTATGTTGACTATTTTATGCATTGTGCAAGTTATAGGAAAATTTAAGATATGAAACCAAGTTTGGGGGGTAGATATATACTTATTATAACCCTAAATTTCCATTTAATGTTACATAATAACTCTTACTTTTTCAAATAATAAATCTCATCTTAGCCAATCAAAACTAGCATAGTGAGCAAGATTGTGAGAAGTGTGAAAACTTTAAGCGGGTGGCCATTTAAGGTGTGCCTAAGTATTCTAAGGCCATGGAAGGTATTTAAAAGTTTAATCCACTCCCTCCCATGGATTTTCATGGAAAACTAATACCTTTTTCTAGGCCAAGTGTGCAAGGTGCATTAAGGAAGAGTTTTTAAGACTACATATGGTGATAACTCATTTTGAGATGATGACAGATGACCAGGACTACAACTAATGCATGGAGAGGACTATATAAAATCCTTCCATATAATTATAATTATCATACCTATCCATATTTAGTTTGGGGACGTTCAAACAAATGTGGATTATCAAGGTAATTTTATGAGCCAAAACAAGGAGTTTCATACCACATTTCATGAATTTTATGCCTCGTATGGACACTTATGCATCTTAACCTTGCATGGTTCATTTCACATTCCTTTCTCATGCACAAATAACTCATTTTATTATCTTTACAAGTGTCATTGTGACCTTTGGACTTCTCTCTTCTCTCTCTCTCTCTCTCTCTCTCTCTCTCTCTCTCTCTCTCTCTCTCTCTCTCTCTCTCTCTCTCTCTCTCTCTCTCTCTCTCTCTCTCTCTCTCTCAAAAGTTCTATAAGAACTAGCCATTTTGGCCATTGTAACTTATGCTCCACCTAAGTATGGTGAAGCCCTACTCATTTTAATACCATTTGATCAATAATATTAATAATTTTTACCTCTTACATAACTTTTCAAAGTGTGTTTACTTGGATGATTGATTTTTCTTAGTGATAACTTACTATTTTGTTAGCATTATTATTTCAATCTCTCATCTATTTGTAGTTAAAAAGATTCTTCTTGTAGGGCATGTGAAGTGTTCTATAAAGTGTCAAGGTTGACTGAGTTAGTCTATTCACAAGTTTCATTAAAGGATTTTTGTCTAGTCCTCCTATCCTAAACATTAATCTCATAATGTAATATTCATGTTAGAAGATGTAGATTGAAGAAGTGTATGTTTAGTCTCTTGGTTTCATGTGTAACATTCAGCTAGTTAGAAACCACCAACTTATTTGGTGTATCACCTCCCTCAGGATAGTTTGCTTTTAGTTTTTTCTCTCCCTTTCCCCCTAAAAGGTTAGGCATATTAGTTATCTAAAGTGGTACATCAAGGGAGTTATCCCTATCTAGAGATTCACCTCATTCTTAGGCTCACCCATAGCCTAGAGGTGTTTCCATTATGCAACTTAGATGAGGAGAGATTAGACATCTCCTCAAAGGGTTAAAATTCAAGTGACAATAGTTTTTGGCACGTCGAGTGGGACTCTTGGTCTAAGAAGTTAAACTATTTTTGGCATTATATTTCAACACATCAACCTTTGGAGACATATATCTAAACCTAGGTATTCCTTTTGAAGATCGTTGATAATCATTCCTTGTGTTCTTTCTTTTTAATAAAGTTTCATGGCTAACTTTGGTGTTGAGTATTATTTTATACAAGTTCATGAAGTTTATTAAGCTTATGGCAGTGCCTATCAGCCTTGTTATGATTATTACTATCTCAAATATAACCATTGTTAGCCTAGTCGTGAAGTGTATCATCCCTATAACTAGCCTTCTCAATATCTTGTTCCTCCTATTCAACCTAGTCACTTCTCAAGTTAATCCATTGCAACTTTCAAGTAAACACTCTTGGGATATGAGAAGTACATGTTGGATCTTGACACATAAATGGGATATGGTCAAGAGGTTCCTAGTCATCATATTCATAAGGTGAGAAATGCATTAGAACTGGTCAAATGAGAGTGGGAATCTATTGAGAGAGACAATTGGCAAAGGCTCATAAGTGAGATGCTAGATATGAGTGGCCTAGTTTAATCCTTGGAAAATAGGCAAAGACTCCATGAAAAGAAGCCTTACATAACCTATAAGCCTTCATATCAGCTTATTCAATATTTATGTTAGTCCTACCTAACCCCTACTCATGAGCCCAATTATTTCTATCTAATTTTCACTTTTTCTTAAGTATGAAAGGAATAAACTAGTTAAGAAGGGTATGTAGAAGAATACCTATTGAATGCGCACATGTTGAATCTATAATTTATGATAAATCCTCTATGGCTAGGGAAGAATGACTTGAAATAATAAAGAACTACCATAAAACTTGTCAGTTAGATAAGAAGTTGGGTGGATTGCCTAGCATGAGCTAGATCCTAGAAGTGAAAGATTTTTAGGAGGATGTTAATCCACCTTATTTAAAACACTTAAGTTGAAATGATAAAAGAAATATATTTTCCTTAAATTATTGTAAATATAAATTGAATACATCAAATGACAAAAAAATAATTGAGAAAATTAGATGCTTTGCTACGTTAACCAAAATGAAGCAACTCATTTGATTATACTAATGCTAATAATTAGTTAAGACAAGGTTGTGGTTTTGGGTTTGGTAATTTGATAAGGGTAAAAGGAATGGTTTTGTTGGGGTTTATTGAGATAATAAAATGAGAGGGATGGATAGTTTAAAAACATAAAACAATAAGTAACTAGGGGATCAAAATGATGAGGGGGTAAAGATGGTGAAGGTGGAAAAGGTGCAAAGAGGGTAAATGGAATTGAAATAGAAAAAGGTGGTAAAGGAGGTCAATGGATTATGATGGTAAGTGTATTAAGGGGTAGAGGTCAAGATAATAAAAGTAAGGTCTTAAGTAAATAACTAAAATGAAAAAAAACCAAATAAGGTTACCCTGAGGCTTGTTGATATGGTTGATGTTATTGATGATGTGATGAAGGAATCCTATGGTAATTTCAACAGAGCTTAATTGATTTGAAATATTTTCCTCCAAGATGTGGATGACCTACGAAATTATTACCTCATTCAAATATCTACAACAAGATATTAATAATGAATACTAACTTTTAGCTTAATATTGGGTGAAGGAGAGGGGGGGTATTTATATTATTTATTGTCAAGAACCATACCAAAAGAATGAATAGTAGAATTATGGCACCATTTCCCATGTGGTGCATGAATAATTCAAATATGATTTTGTTTGGGATCTCCACATTGATTATTGATTTCCCATTTGGGTTGGTGTGTCTCCCACTTTGCACATGAGTCTAATTTTGAATGGGAATCATGCATATGGGTCTAAATAAGGTCAAAAGACTTTTCACCACCCTTTCTTGTCTTCATCTAAGTGATTAAAGAGATGCCCCACAAAATGTGGTACCATTTTCCATGTGGATTCATGAATGAGTCAAAGATGAGGTTAGTGGGGATTCCCACCTTGATCATGGGTCACCCATTTGGGTTAAAAAGTCAAAAATAGTTGGATATAATGCCTTTTGTCTTTTCCAAAGCATTAAAGAGGTAGGTATCTCATTTTTAAGGCCAATGTTATGTGTGAAGACAAAATTCATGTTGAATTATGGCCCCTTAGTTTTAAATTCTCCATATTTTAAGGAGGAACTTTATGATGCTTAAATGAGGTCATTAAGGACCTTGAGAAAGGGTCCTAGGTGGGGTATGATGTCCCACATCAAGCCATCTCACTTATAAGCCATGTCACTTACTATATCACCTTATATATCACTTTCCATGTCACATACCATGTCACTTTCCATGTCATCATGAATAGTGATAGTGAAAAGTATTTTTGAATAGTACTTTCAAATAGTAATTTTGAATAGTACTATGTGACTATGATAATAGTGATTTGGTTAAGATAAAAGGGGTTGGTTAAGGGTTAAGAAGGTTTAGGGGGTCTCAAGGTATTTAGTCAATAAAAATTGTAAGTGTGTAGTTTTTTAGTGTCTACATTTTAACCCTTTTTTTTATGCATATTTGAATTAACAAGCTACAAAACAAAAATGAATTGCATGGTCAAAGGTCAAGGTGCCTTGAGTATGGGAGGAGGTGTTCCCCCTCAAATTGAGAGCTGATGAGGAAAGGTTAAATTGGGTGCATGTTTGAAAAGAAGATGGTGGGGAGACACTAGGTGGTGCCACAAAGTAGCTGGACATGTGAGGTGCTAATGGGTTCATAAAATGAGAATAATCATGATAGTTAAGATTTCATAAAGACTAAATCTTCCAATGTTGATAAAAATAAGGTCAAGTTCTAAATGGACATATGATAGGGTAATCAATCCACAACATTAGTCATAGTTAATTGAATTAAGCCTATCAAGTCATCTAGATAAGGTCAGTGTTATTTATAGGTATCTAAGGTAGGAAGTGCTCCTGTAGAACAACACAAATGGTCTAGTTACACATGAGGTGGGGCACAAAAATTGAAACACAGTAAGTGTAGTCAGTTTAGTTAAAAGAACTAAGGCAAGGTCATCGTAAAACATGAAAAGAGGTTAGGTTAAAAGTAGCCAACATCGAGGTGGATGTGGGGAAGTGGGTTGGTTGGTTATCATGGGGTGGTCAAGTGGACTCCATATACAATAGGTAAGTGATGTTTCCTACAAAGTTCTATGGAAATAATGTCTAAAATGAACCTCAGGCCTAATGTAGTTCTTCTAAGGTAGGGAGTGTTGGTTAACTTGGTTGTCCTAATTTGATGTATCATGTAATTAGGTCTTATTGAAGGATGTTGGAGAAAGGGAAGATCTAAAGGATGGAAAATATGGCTACTAAATAGCTTTTTATTTGGTTTGGTAGAAATGGTGGATGAGATTACCTAGGATATAATTAGATGATTGCTTCAACTATGCAAAAGGAATCTATAGCCATGGATAAGCAGGTTCAACCATGAAATTTTTGCCACCATTTTAAAGAAAAAATGGGAGAAATATGCTTTACCAAGATTTAGAGAACCAATCACTACTCAAATTACCATGTTGACCCAATAGGTTCTTTCATCACCATCTAAATAAGTTGATATTGTGCACACTCCACAATAATGTCATTAATAGGCTATGTAATGGTATTATTGTATGATTTAAGGAAGAAAAGTAGTAGAGTGGGTAAATGAGAAGTGGTAAAGATTCAAACTCTTGACCCTTGAGCTAGTGGGGCCCCAAAATAAGTAAGCATTACGTTTTGATAGAATTCAGAGAAAGACTCTGAGGGGTTTTGGAATATGGAGTGAGCCAAATAATAATAATAATAATAATAATAATAATAATAATAATAATAATAATAATAATAATAACAATAATAATAATAATAATAATAATAATAATAATAATAATAATAATAATAATAATAATAATAATAATAATAATAATAATTAAATGAAGGAATAGGTTGAAATAGGAAGTAAAATAAATGGTATAAATGGAAAACTGAGAGGGAAAATATAAGAAGGATGTATGAAGATAGATATAGTAGGGAGTTGAAAAGGAAGGTGGGAAAAATAGGTTTAAGGAGAAAATAGTTTGGTAAAAGAGGTGACTTTTATAAAAGGTTACTAGGTGGAATGTGATTAAATCACATGGCTATTATAGTGCATAAGAGGATGTAGGTCAGGTAGGTAGACTCAAGGGAAATTATTAGTTGAGAGGTAGGCCATGTGATAGGGTATAGATATCATCCACATGTGGGTACCCCAAATATTCTAATTAAAGGTGGTTTTAGTTTTGATTATAACATCTCTAAAGATTGGAATAAAAGGGGTTTGAAATAAGAAAGACTAGAGGGGGTGGGGAAGGAATCTTCATCTCGATGGCTTAGTGGTGCTCAGGCTCACTTGTTGGTCATATGAGACTACGAACCTAGCCAATTATGTTATAGAGTTGTAGGATTGGTGTATATCTCATAGTAAACTGTGATGTCCCCTTCTAATAGGGAATATAAAACATCAAAAGCTCTGATACCACTGTAATATCCCCTCCAAAATAGGAAATATAGCAATACAAAAAACTCTGAACAAGATATCACTTCTGTTGAATAAATTCAAAAAGATCACAATAATATAGTCTCTTAATAGCAATTTACAGATCGTATCACTTGTCCTTCTAAACTATTAAAATTGCAGTCCTTTCTTATGCATATAAATGTGAAATACAGTCTTAAAAACCCTGACTTAGCAAAACTGGAAGTGAAAATAAGATTCTGGACGGTCTCGGCCTGCTGTGTCGAACACACAGTCGCCGACGTCGATCGATAAACTGTCGACGTCGGTCACTGCAGGTCAGATTTCTACCGACGTCGGTCTTCATTCGACCGATGTCGGTCACTGGAAACCCTCTATCTGCCGAGGTCGGTTCCTACACTGATCTGTATAGACCTGTACGGACTCTGTACGGCTGCCACTTAAGCACAACTTCCTTGTTTTCAACCCTTGCTCTGGAAATATATGTTTCTAGCACTAAAGATCTCTAGATGTATAATTTATTGAATCAAAACCCAAATAATGAAAATACCTGTAAACCCTCGTGATAGCTTCCGTGTGAAGTTATCTCTCAAACTTGTAAGTACATGTGATAGCTTCTGGATGAAGTTATCTCCCAATTCGGCAATAGATCAGTTGATCTTTCACAACCTCTGAATCGCTCACACTGAAGAGTTGACATTCTTCAATGCAGTTTGGCAATAGATCAGCTGATCTTTCACAGCCTCTGAATCGTGCACAATGAAGAGTTGACGTTCTCCACTGCAGATGGAATACTAGAACCCTTGGCTCAGTCTTCACAGAAGAATTTCTTAACAAGAATCAATATCAATAATCATGAATACAAACTCTCTCCCATGAGAGATTCTTATACACCTCCAAAGGTGTGCTTGCTAAAATTAGACTCCCTTAAATTAGACTCCCTTAAATTAGAACTAGGGTCTTAAAATTAGACCAAGTCTTAAATTAGGATTAGGATCCTAAAATTAGACCCAATCATTAATAATTAATAATTAATTAATGATTAATCAATAATTAATAATTAATTAATAATTAATTAAAATGAGATCAAATAATTAATATTTGATTAAATCAATCAAATATTAATATCTCCCTTAATTCATGTCCGAAAGAGCCCGAACGAATTCCAACCCATCTCTATCAAGACCCTCTATCCATCCCATCAGCCTACGAGGGTCGCATAATAGGCTAACCTTCAACTCTGGACATGTCAACTAAAAAGGGGACATGACATAAACCAAAGTCAAATGGAAGAGATTTGAGGATGTAACATGTTATATGTTGTGATAATATAAGAGTTAAATGGGTAAAGGGTTTAAAATGGAAAAAGGTGATAGGTAGGGTGAAGGGAGTAGCTAGAGAGGGACAAAAAGAGGATCTAGGATCAACATGTAAAGGAATTAAAGGAAGAAATGGATGCACCTAAAGTAATGAACCTGACCAAATTTCATGCATTAAAGAAAGGACATAGAGGACATGAGGAAGTAGACAAGGAGATGTATGTAAAAGTAGTATAATTAGTGACTACATTCTAAGGTGTTGGAGGTTAAATGGGAGGAAATAATGGATATCTTAAGTGATGAGGTGAAGGCAAACCAAGAGATGGATAAAGATATATGTAGAGAAAATAATGAGGTGACAAATAAATATAAAGGTGGAGAAGGATGGAAGGAGCCAGGCATGGGCATATAGGAGGAAAAAAAGGTCAAGAAGAACAAGGAACATCATCAAGGGAGATGAAAAAATGAAATGAAATGGAGAAAAGAGAAGAAAATAAAATGTATAATATGGGGGGGGTGAGGGATGAAATAAAGAATGATAGATTAGAGAATTGAAAAGGATGGGGAGAGAAGTGTAATAATCATGAAGGGTAAGGGGAGGATGAGAAATATGGGAGATAATGAAAAGTTTGAAAATAGGTCTAAGAAAAATACCAAGGAGAAAATAGTTTTGTGATGAAAATGAAAAATAAGGAAACAAGTGGAAGAAAAGGAAATATGAGGAAAAAGGATTGAAATGAAGACACAAAAAGGATGACAGGAGAGTAAAGAAGTAAGTGGTATCTTGACCAAGTAAGCATGGATGAGGATAAGCAAAGAGAGGAATAAAAAAGCAAAGTAGATGGTGGTTTTTGAGATGAGAATAGGATGGAAAATGGGAAAGGGGTTAATAAAAACAAGGGGAAGTTAAGGATGGGTGAATAAGAAGATGAAAAGATAAGGTATGCATCAATTATATTGCTAAAAGAGATTAACAAGTTGAAAAGTGGTGAGGTGATAAAGAAATAGGGAAACACAATGAAAGGGAATGAGATGAAAATAAGGGATGAAGATAAATCATGATAAGAACAAAAAGGAAAAATTGAAGTAGGGATATAAAACATGGATACTCACACAGAAGCAAAAGACAAGTGAGTACTGAGATGGAAAGAGGAATGCAAAATGTAAAAGGTAAGAGCTGATAAGAAGAAAAGTGGTAATAATGGAAGGCTTATCAAAGGATAAATACCTAGTTAGAAACTAGTTATGGAGATAAAAAAAAGTCAAAAGGGATAAAAGGATGACAATAAAGAAAACAAGAAGAGTGGAAAATGGGAAAGGTGGGAAGAGTGGCAAAATGATAGAGAACGGTGGTACACATAAATAAAAAGTGAAACAATAGAAGAAACATAAAGCTTCCAAGATACATAGTATGATGTGAAATTGGTGAGGAAATGAGAGTGATAAAGAGGGTACAAAAAATAGGAAAGGGTGAGGGGATAATGAGGACAATGAAAGAGGATAAAGGGGATAAAGGGCAAGGTTGGTAATAAGTGGAGAGAGGGATAAAAAAACATGAAACATGGGTGAGAGTGTGATACATAAGCATGTGCAAGGAAAGGTGATAAGGAGGCCAACAAAGTAGAGTAGGTGGTTGATTTATGGGAGATAAGAGGGGCCAATGAGGAACGTTGTCAATTTGTGTGTTAAAAGAGATTGAAAAGTTGAAGGGAGGGAGGTGGTGAAAGGATATGTAGAGAAGTAGAGGAAGAGATTTTATGGGAGAAGGGAAAATAAAGGATGTGACCAAGCTAACCTCAGTAATTGAGTGTTGTCTACATAGTCCAAAATACATTAGGTCAATGTAGTTCTCCCAATAATAGGGGAAAACAAAGAGGAATTATTAGATGATGTTAAAATACAAAGATGCTAGAAACAATCCAAAGTTTCCCTGACATAGGATGCCTAAAGAAAGAGGGTGTTGTTAGCAATGGAATTTAATGAGAAGAAAAAGGGGAGTATAATTAGTTGTTATTGGCCAAATTTCCCTTAGAAGTCAAGTAATGCCTACATAGTCCATATACATCAGGCTAATGTAGTTCAATAAGGGTTGGATGAGTGGTGTTGAAATTGGATACCCTAATTTAATGGACCACATGGGTTGGTTTGGGATGATGGAGAATGTTTTTTAAAACAATAGTTTTGGATTTTGGTGAAGGTGATGGTGAAAGTGCATGGTGTAGATTGGTGAATAGTTACCATAATGATCCCACATTTAGTAGGATGAGAGACACATATGGGTAAGGTATGATAAATAAGAAGGAAAAATAATGCTAAGCACCATAAATAACTTTTAATGGAGCTAATCTAAAGAATAATTGCCTTTATAAGGAGGTTGCACCATTTAAAATTGTGTGAGGTTATAAGTACAGTTCTGGCATCTATCACTATGAGCTAAGCTTTATGAGGTGGGTGTTTATCAAGATCTACATAGTCATGTTGGTAAAAGGTCATCATCACTACGAGTTGAGTTTTAAGGGTAGTAGCAAATTTATGACTTGCAAATTATTTATTTGATAGCTAAGTAGATTCTATGAGTTAGAAAATTGGCAGTGTGGTGAGTGATAGAGGATGAATCATGCTTGACCCAAGAGCTACATGGGTAGGCTAAATGAAAGGTAACCATGTCTACATTATTTATCCTAATTCCTTTGAACCAATGACTTTGGGTTCCACTTAGAAGATGCCTTTGTAGTAGGGAGCTACATGGTCTAGGATATTAGCTATACAATTGGATCAGATGGGGAAGCTTCTACAATGGAAAGCATTTGGGAGTTACCACCACTAAAAATAGTGTTAGTTTTGAAGGTGTGATCATTATAATGGCCCATGGTTGCAAGACAATTTACATCAACTAGGGTAAAGGTGACAATAATTCAAATGACCAATAGGCCCACAAGGATCATAAGATGATAAACCAAGGAAAGACATTGAATGTAGATCAAATGATAAGGGCAATAAAAAAATATATCATGATGGTGCATAATGACTTTATTAAGATGATCAATCAGATTAAGGGTGATGTGTCCGTACAAAAAGGTAAGTAGACATGACTATTGTAAGTGGGATGACTGTTCAAGGGAATCAATGACATCATATAACCTTCCATGTCGGTGGAATGAAGAATCATGTCCATAAGGAAGAATGATCAAGTATTATATTTAAAGAACCATGGTAAGGATGAATGTCTATCATTGAGTTATTTGATTTTTTAGGTTATAGAAAGTGTAGATAGATACACAAGGTTGAAGATGTTGGACAATGGAAACAATGGTGGAGATAATCAACAACCCTCATGACTTGAAATAATAAATATGGTTAATGTGTAGATCTATCTGATATTACAACATGTAATGGTGATAATGAAAGTAGTACTAGATCAACAATAGGAGGAAAGGCACCCATGGCTCCAAATTGAGCCTAAACTCTTAACTCTATAGTAATGAAAAAGGTGATAATTTCACTATGCAAGACATAGGGCTGGAGAACATGACCAATGGCCTGGAGGGAAACCTCACTCTCTAAGGGGATGTACAAAAGAAAACAATTGGTGGTACCTATGTGAGTAGAATAATCAAATAAAAAGGATGTAATGGCTATGATAGGTGATCAGGGTGAAATACTAAGAGTGGAATATGATTCTTGCCCTATGGGGATGAATGCAGAAGAGGAGAACAAAGTACACCCTTTAGTAAATACTAAGATAAGGAATGTTATGGATGCTAGTTCAGGAAAAAATCAAGTAGAAGGATGGATGAACATAATTCTAGAGTCACCATACAATCAACCTAGTGCTTAGTTAGGAAAATAATGTATCTAGGGGCCATAGGTGAAGCGTGGATAGTCTGATAACTTTGTATTTATCATGTCACTCCTCACACCCTAAATAAAATATTTCACAATTTTATATAAACATGTATAAAATGTGTTAGATGTCATTGGTCAAATGTTATCATGCTTAAGGTTGTGTAGATACTTATAAATGTTATGGTTATGGTTATGATTAGTATGGTTATGGTTGTTGTAATCTTTCTTAATGTAAAAAGAATGCTTATTTTTTATGCAAAACTAGATGGTAGAAGTCATGATGAAAATATCAACCAAACACATTAAGAATAGGGCACGGTTTTTTGTTTTTGACAAGTATAAAAAATAGACCTAAAGTAAGATCATCTTAATGAATATAAGCCCTTTAAATTCTATGCTTGAGTGGTTGTTAGTTGATAAAAAAGGTTTCTTGATCACATGGTGTCAAGTTAGTTCTAAATCCCTTAATTTATAGATAGTATAAAGGGAAGATGGGTGATAGGTGGTATGAAGGGTAATGGGTGATTTGTATGATAACCTCATGTGAATTAGTTTTCCCTTTCTATATGTGACCAAAGAGTGGTAATAGATAAGTCCATTTCATATGCTATATGTGGACTGATCAATGTGGGAAGTCTATATGTGAAAGCCGATTGTATTTTCTAACCTATTATTCTGCTTGAGAGATGATTACAGATTTAGATTTTGTTGTGATAGTTGGTATTTTGATTTATTTCTATATGTGCAAAGCTAATCAATGTGGGAAGTTTTCAAGAAATTACTCTATTTTTGACAAAGTTAACTTATCCATCCTTCAAGGGAGTAGTATAATCTTATTGGCTTTGTTTAATGCTCTTGATAGTTGTCCTTCAAGGGAGCAGTCTACTTTATATTTGCAAATTTTTATTTTTCTTTAGGGTAGCTATCCTTTGAGGGAATAGTTTGCAATACTTAAGATATTAACCCAAGTAGTATTTTGGTATCCAAATTATTTTTGTATGCAATGTTTTTAAACATGGATAGGTCTAATTAGGTTCAGAGGTTTACCTTTATGAGGGGAAAGTCTTAATACTATAAGGTTAATGATATGAAAAGGTATTGTTTTTTTAAGAGATAATGACCATGGGATTCCATCTTGTTAGAGATGAGAACCATGCTATGGGTATAGCTATGGTACCCACATTTAGGATTAGGCTATGACTATGATGGATAATCACATGGTTCTATGTACTAATAAATTATCATCAAAAGGAGTGAAGAAAGATGGGTGAAGGTTAAAATCTTATAATTAAAGGATGAGCTTAAGTTAGACAAAAGGAGTGAGCTTGATCCTTCTTTAATAGAAAAATAGATGCAAATTTGAAGTGTTGAGGGGCTCAAGTTTTGGTTTGTGTTTGAGAGATGACAAATTATAAGTTATTGATCTATATTTATGAGTAATGATGTAGGGTCCAAGCCAATTAAAATCAAACTTGCCTTGTTTACTCTTCTCCATGTTGATCATGTCTTGGTATTCCTTTATGATGAGGTCTCTGATATTGAATTCTCATTATTTAAAGTTCTTATTATAAGTGCATTTGATATGCACTTGATAGATATGGAGGTGGGTGAGGAATAATAAATGACAATCATCAAGTAGCTCAAGTTGAGATAAATGATGTTGATGAAAATATTCCTCAGAGATAAGCTCTTACAAAGATATGTGAAAAGAGGTAATTTGGGCTTCAAGAGGCAAGACTGTCTCTACTCTAAAGACTATAAAGAAAGGGGTATCACCCATAGAGGTTCAAATTCTAGTGTGATAGGCCCATAAAGTGAATGAGTTGCACAAGTGCCAATCCTGACCTTAAGCACTGACAACCTTGGTTAATATTTTGTTGAGGGTTTTATTATAGGCTTATGCCTATCCATTTTCTTATAGATGATAAAGTGAGGAAAAGATTAAATTGATTCCAAATAAATTGCATAAGCCTTAGATTTATTTATTTTTGAAGGATTTACCATTATCAGTGATGATATTATGAGGAACACCAAAGTGGTATATGATATGATGGTTGATAAAGTCAACAATATTTTTTGCTTTGGTCAAGAAAAGAGGAATAAATTCCACCTATTTGGTGAAATATTTAGTGGTTTTGATGATGGAGCTATGCCATAGAAAATAATGGGGGTTAATTTCCCTAATGAGATCGATCCCCCATTGAGAGAAAGGCCAAAATTCCTTAGATACCTAGAGGCTATTGGCTAGTGCATTATTTAAATTAACGTGTTGTTGACATTTAAAATACTTTTTTTACATAATCACAATAGTCTTGGTTGAGGGTGGTCTAATAGTAGCCACTATGAAGGATACATTTAGAAACCACTAGACCATTAAAATGTCCCTCACTAATCCCATCATGTGTTTCCTTGATGACATGGGAAGCTTCATGGCTACATAGGCAATGAAGAAGGAGAACATTAAAGCCATGTTTGTAAAGGATTCCCCATAGTATGGTGTACCAAGATTTACTCTAAATAAAGGATTTTTTGGCATTCTTAGAGAGGTTTGGAGGAATTATTCTTAGGTTGAGGTAGTTAAGAGTTTGGTCATACCAAATGTCAAGTGGGGATTCATCCACACTACAAACATTAGGGATATCAGATTGGTTATAGAAGGGAGTGGTAGAATTATGAATGGTGATAAGGATTTGGGAATTGGAAGTCTAAGAAGGGATCTGAGAAGTAAAGTAAGCCATTGTATTTATGAATATTTTGGTAGATTGAGGAACATATTGGACCGAGTAATGTTTGAATGATGTTAAGAGTTTATCAAATAAAAGTTTATATTTTTGAAAGACATAATTTTTACATTGATATGATCCATTGACCTAGTTTAACACAAGCTAGTAATCACCAAATATATGAATTGTCTGAATTCCCAAGGTTAGAGTAGTTTAGAGACCTATCACTAGGGCTTCATACTTAGCCATATTATTGGTGTATTCAAATTCAAGTTTGAAGGAGAAAAGAATGGGTTCACCATCAAGAGGAATGAGAGTAAATTTGGTACCCCCTCATTATTGGCACTTCAAGCCATAAAATAACATGATCATTTGGTAGGTTATGCCATCTTCTTGAAAAAGAGTAATGCTAGGCTCATTTAAAAAGGCAAGAGGAGGTGGTTAGTTGTTTGGTAAAGGAGCTTCGACCAATTGGTCAATAATTAATTTCCCTTTAATCAACTTCTGATATAGGAATTCAAGGTCAAATTTAGTTAGGAGCATGAACCACTTAGCCATACACTAATTTTGGTATGGTTTAGAGTGCATGTAATTGAGTGGGTTGGTATTAGTTATGACATAGGTTTTATGGTTAAGAAGGTAATGGTAGAGTTTGGTGGCCACAAAGGCCAATGCTAAGTAGAGTTTTTTTGTATGTGTATATCGAGTTTTATATTCTATAAGAATGTGGCTAATGTAGTATACAGCTTGCTCTTTGTGTTGATCATCTCGGTGAGCCAACATTGGCCTTAAGGAATGGTTAGTGATAGAGATATATAGGTAAAAGGGGTGGTCGTCCTTAGGAGGGGTAAGGATAGGTGGTGACAAAAGTTACTATTTGAGTGAATCAAAGTCCTTTTGATAATAATTATTCCATTTGAAAGAGACATCCTTCTTTAGAAAGTGATAGAAAGGTTAGCATTGGTCTGAAAGTTGGGAAATGAAATGACTAATGGATTGCAGTTTTCCCTATAGGAGATATAGTTACTTAAGGTTTGTTGAAGGATGCATGTCTAAAATTTCTCAAACTTTAGAAAGGTCTACTTTTATTTGTCAAAGAGAGATGATAAAGTTAAGAAACTTTCCTGAAAGGACAACAAAAATGCATTTTTTGGGATTAAGGTGAACATAACAAAAGATGACATTAAAATATGATCGTAAGAATAGTCAAGTGATCTTTTCAGAGTTTGGATTTCTCGAGAAGGGCATCCACATAATCATCTATAATTTTATGGATGATATCATGGAAGATATAAGTCATGGCACATTAGTACATTGCCCCAGTGTTATTTAGCTTGAAAGGCATGACTCTATAGCAAAACATTCCCCAAGGGGTGGTAAAGGAATTTTTGTGATGATCTTTAGGAGAAATCAAGTTCTGATTATAACCTAAAAACTTGTCTATGAGATACAACATCTCATGGCTAGCTGTAAGATCAGCAATCTAGTCAATACTAGGTAGAGGAACATCATCCTTAGGGTAGGCAAGGTTAAGTTCATGAAAGTCCACACAAATGTGTAGACCCTTAGTGACTTTGGTGATAGGTATGATATTTGAGACCTTTTAGGGGTAGTCAATGGGTTGAATTAAGTTTATAGATAGGAGACATTGAAGCTCTTCTTTGATGAGAAGGGTTATACGAGGATTCATGCATCAAAGTTTATATTTAATAGGCTTTGCATCATGATGAGTGACTACATTATAGGTAGAGATGGTGGGGTCAATCCCGAGCATATCATTTTAAGACCAATCAAATGCTATGTTGTGGTCTTAGAGGAAAGAAGAGAAGTCTCGAAGTTCCTCAACATTCAGTGATTATCCCAATTTGACAATGTGTGGGTTATTTAGAGTGCCCAAATTTATATTTATGGTGGTTTCATTCAACATGTTCTAGGCCTCAAGAGGAAGGGATTTGTGGATAGAATAATCCCCCACACTGAGGTAGGTAAGAATTGAAATGTAAAAAAAGTTGTAAAAGAAGTTAAGAATTCAATAGTTGATTTTGAGGAAGATTTTGAGAAAAGAAAAGCTAAAATATTGCAAAAAAGTAAAATTTATTCAAAATTATTATCCATACACTCTAAATTACAAAATTTTCATCCAAAACATGTTTCACAGTATTGCAACTGCTCAATAGTTGGATTTCAGAGAGAAATGAGAATGAACAAAGAGAGAAGGAAAAATATGAATAAGTAGAAGGGAGGCAAACTTTTATAGGAAAAAAGGTTAGAAATTTTAATTAAATTCAATAAATTTGATTTCTCATAGTTAATTCAATAACGGTCAAAAAAATAATTGAAGTATTAAATTAATTAACGGTCATAAAATAATTAGAAGAAATAAACAAATTCAAAATCAAATGAATTTTAATAATTTTAATATCTCTAAAAAAAGATTCCAAAATTTAATTATTATAATAAATGGTCAAAATTGACTATAATTAAATTAAATTAAATCATTTAAGTAAAAATTATAAAATATATACAAAATAGAATTTGATATTGAATTTAAAAAGAATTTAAATTTAGTAAATTTAGTAAATTAAAAATTTAGTAAATTTAGAAAATTAAAAATCATAAAATCATAAAAATGCCTCATAATGAAACTAAACCAAAGAAAGTCACTAAATTATGGAAAAAAATTTGCCTCTCATGAGAAAGGATCCAAGTTTCCTTAGATTATGCTAGCAAATTCTCAGATGAGGGATGCGCTGTAGAGTGGAGAATTGTTGGCAAGGCTAAAAAAGTTCAAGGTTTAGGGAAACCCCCAAGCCTAAATCTTTAGTAGAAGAACTCTAATAAGGCTTAAAGACAAGGGGGCCCTCTTAATATTTTTAGTGTCATCAAGCACTCTATGGAGTAACTCTGACTTTTCCCTCAAAGGGACTTTGCTAAAACAATGGAGCAGAAACTTTATAGAATAGCCACGAGCACAAAGCCTGAAATAAAACAATGTCCTTAATCTAACAAATCTAGTAAGATCTAATTCTCAAAGAAGGTACCTCTTCAGCTCATCGATGATAAAATATTTATTCTGATGCTATGTATGCCAAGAACAAAAAGGAATATAATGATAGGAATTCTTGGGTTTCTAAAAATACTTAGAAGAAAGAGTAGTAGTGTTAGAGAAACAATCACCCTTGAAGAAAGTAATATCAAGAATATCTATTGAGGAAGAAGAAATAAAAATTTATGGATAGAAATTTTGATAGACTGAAAAGAACTCAAGAAGATACCTTGTTGAACTAGTCCAACACTAATGGCATCATCAATTAATCTTATAAAGAAAGAAAGAGGAGTGATATCAAAGCTTACAACAACTAGTCTCTCAAGATGACACAAAAATATGAAAGCATAGACCACTACAAAATTACTTCCCGTGGTAGTTCCTCTAATCTACTAGTAAAAAATCCCATTAAACTCAATGTAATGTTGTTGAAGAACTAACTCTACAAGTTCCAAAGTCATATCAAAAAATCATGGAAATATTTCCTAATCTGCATAGAACTTACAAACCATAGTTCTGAGAGCAATCAAACCCTCAGTAGTTGGGATGCTATGATATAGAAAATCCACATCAAAAGAAAATAAAATACAATCTGATGGAAACATATTATTAGCATTCTCTCAAGAGAGTGAGAGAATTTGATAGATTAAAACTTTGATTTTGAAGAATAGGCAAAAGGAGAAAATGGAGAAGTTTAGAAGTAAGTTCCATCATGTATCCTGAATAGCTATAGATAGGCCTTCTAACCAAAACTAGCTTATGCAACTTAGGTAAAATGTAGAAAGCACATGCTCAAAAAAGAAAAGTTGGAAATTGATTTAAGAAAGTGGAAATAGAATCAAGGAAAACTTTAAACTCATCAAAAAAAAAGTAAGCTTACTCCACATGAGTTTCCATGGGATATCCATAACAAGAAGATACACAACAGAATCTGATAACTAATGAAGACCTTTCAAATACCATGAAGAATCAGTAATAATGAGGCAAAAATTCTTATCCGTAGGCTTGATAATAATATAACTATCTTTTTGAAGAGCATTAAGACTCTAGGCAAGCCTGTGGGGAAGAAAATGTCTACAAGCAAAAGAAACTGAAGCAATCCTAGATTTGAGGATGGATTCCCCATGCTGAATAATCTCCTCAAGGTGTATATTTGGATCATAAGGTAATGAGCCTAATATAATCTAGCTCAAAAACTCTTCATTTGTTTCCCTCACAATTTTATCAAATAGTTGGTGTGCGAAGTTTAAACTTGCTATTATCAAATCTTTGATGATTCTTAACATTTTTAGGAGTATAAGAATTCATCTAAACTTAAACTAAGATATGTAATTGATTGATATGAAGTTAATATGAAAGATACTATATATTTATGACTCGCCAATGTAATTATATGACTAAAAGTATGCATCTCAACATGTGACATTTAATCAAAGGCTTGCTATGCAATCCCTATAATGTAAATGTTGACTTTTAGCTAGAGACATTTTGACAAATATTTGTCTTACAAACTGAAATGAATACTACAACCAAGTATATAAGATAAATAAATGATATGCAAATCCTTTCTTTATTTAATATGAGGCATAGGCTGATTACAAGAGGATTATGATATTTTTTCCAAGTCTCTTTTCTTACAATTCTAACATATGCAACCCTGAGTCTAAGTACAAAAATAAATCTGATTAAGAATGACTACCTACAACATCAAGACTAAATGAATAAAATGATAATGCAAACTAATTTATAATTACAAGAAGAACCTGATTATGGAGTCTTCTAAAGCAATGTAGAGAAGATAGATTTTGGAGGATGTAATGATGATCTCTTGATGCCAAACCAAGCCTCTATATGCCACCCATATTTTCATACTTTCCCTCTGATATGAAATAATATGAAGTTTGAAAGACCTGACTCAAACACTAAAAATGGTTGTAGGAACCTAAAGAATGGAACACCTAACCTAGGGAATAAAATCACTACCTTTTGTGGACTCCATGAATAAAATCATCATTCCCATGTATGCTAACATAAGGTCTAAAATTACCTCAGACTACTTTTATAAAAAATCAGACTTTAATCTCCTTCTCAAATTCCAAAATCGATGCCAATGCCAAGCTAGAAAAATAATACCATTTATTCTCCCTAATTGCCCTAAACAAAACTCCAAAATTAGCCAATGAAGAATAAGTATAAGTCTGAAGTAACTTCCTCAACTTTTCAACCCTTAAGAGGATCTTTCACCACCTCAGTTATGCCAATCAAAGAGAGTTTTCATTCTTAATGATCGAATGTAGAAACTACAGAAACCCTTGGCTCCACAATGGATATGTCAAAATAAAATATCAATTCTTGGATGATTAGAAGCTTAACTTGACCTTATTTTATACTTTTTCTCCACCCATTCAAAAAGCTTCTAGACATAATATTAAACTAATATTATTTCACTTAAGTGACTTTTATGTTTTAATATTATATTTAAGTCACTTTAATTAAATTAATTACATATAAAGTTTACCTTTTAATTTTTTATTTATTTGATAAATTTATAAGAAATTAATTTAATTAATTTATCCTTTTTTCTCAACTTAGCCTTCAGAGACTAAAGGCTAAAAACCTTTTCAAATGGCTAGAAAAATGGGGACATTATAGTCTTCCCCTCCTAAAATTACTTATCCTGAAGCAAATCAATCACTCCACCTAGATCCCACAAGTACAACTCCATGATGTCCTTGTTATCTCCATATAACTCATGTAACACCATCACAACTGACTGAGCCTTTCAAACCAAATAAAACTCACCAACAAGTACCACATAAGTATGCAACTCAAAAGATTGACAAGATTTGTTTCCAATCTCTACATAAGGTAAAATATTAGGCAAATTTTCTAACACATGTGCTTCTAAAATATACCTCCAAAATACATCATGCACATGAGGATCAAGTGTAAAATAATATGCACTCCTCACTATGTACTCCTCATGAAACTCCTTTGCAAGCCCTTTATAAAAATATGATGCACTGAAAGAGTCCCAAAAAATATAATCAACAATCAACTCAAGACTATAATCAAGAGAGTGACTATCATCTAACTCAAAAAGTGGGTTATCAAATGTTCATGTAGCATCTATCTTGAACAAAGGATTGTGAATCATCTCATTATCCTTCATCTGTAACAACTCCTCATCTTTCCCCTTGTCCATCCCATCGTAAAGGGTGATAACATGCAAAATCCCATCTATGATTCCCCTCAACACATATTTCATATTATCAACCTCAAATTTCATTTCCATTTTAGGTATATTAAGGGTAAATTCTCCTAAGTCTTGGAGATATTTCATGCCAAACACTATGTCCACCTCACCCATGTTGATCACATAGAGATTAGTCTATAAATTATAACCAATCAACAACAAGGTGAGATTATTAATCTATGTAGTGCATTTAAGGGTATATCCATCAACAACATAGACTATGAATCCATCAAAATCCTCAGTCTAAAGTCTACATCTAGCCAGAAAAACCTCATCAATAAAATTATGTGTTGCTGTAGTTTCAAGCATAGAAATGAAATGATGTCCATTAAATGTTACTCTAAATCTAAATGTAGTCTTATCATGTGTATTAGTGAGGTATGCCAAAGGAGCCACATCCTCATCAGGCTCTAACTCTATAGAAGCCTTTCCACCCTAATCATCTCCTATAGTAGTTTGCTGATCTGAATTAGAATCCTCATAATATGCCCACATGATATGATTTTACTTGCCCTTAGGCCTCAAAGGATAGTCATGCTGATTATTATAGGGTTCTTTACACCAATAACACAACTAATTTTTCCTTAATTCTTATCATGAGTTCACATTTTCTAGTTTTTTTTTCTTATCAGTGGACTGGGGTGGATCCTCTTTACTGGAGGAAGGAACATCTTTAGGTGTAAACTTGCTTTTTGGGGTTGCAAATTCCATACTTCTTTCCTTCCTCATAGCCTCCTAAAATGAAGGGGGGTCAATATCATTTATCCATTTTTTAAAAGGCTCTAATAAGCCTTCAATGAATAAGACCACTAACTACCTCTCTAAAATATTAGAAACCCTTACTAAATGTTTTTGAAAGTCACCAATGTAGTTATATAAACTACCAACTTACTTAAGCTATGCCAAATCTATGAAGTAGGATTCAAGATCTTTCCTATCAAAGTGCTCTATCAATCTATCCATAAACTCTTGATAAGATGTGATGTAGTTATGCTACAATGTAACAAATCCATGAAACCACCATTCATGTGCTACTCCCTCCAAATGTAGGGTGGCATATTTGATAGCTTCTTCTTCTACAATGGGTTGAAGTGTCAAAAATGTATCCAACTTGTGAATCTATGACTGCATTGTAACCTTCCCACTACCATCAAACATGGGTAATGTGAGCTTGTTAATAGCTTGATTAAGCTCCATGTTTTAGTTACTAGGTCTTTGGTCTTGTTTATACCTATGTTATTCTCTTCTCTAGTTGACAAACCTATCAAATTTCATGCCTTACCATACCTATGGTGTCAACAACTCCCATTCATCATTCAAAGCTATGACTAAATCAGCATAGCTTGCTTCCTCTTTGACATTCTCCTCCTCTTGTCTTTATCTCAAAAAGGTAGGTCGAGCAGGTCTAGCTATAGTTTTAAAAGGAGTACGATGTGCCCTAGGTGTCCCAGCCATAATCCTATTATCCTTAGTACCCCTATTCTACTGTAAATAAGGAACCAAATGTTGCATTATTACTAAAAAACCCTCAAAATATCAAGTCATCTACACAAAAATCTCTCTACCATCTCTATCCTCATTATTTCCCTCATTTCTTCTTTCATTTCTTAGTGGACCTTTTTCTACCTTGTCACCCATTTCAGCTAATGGTATGTCTTCAAATGGATTTTCCTCTTACCAATTATCTTATTTCTCCACTCTTTTGTGAGTATAGTACCTGTGATGACCTCTCATGTAAAACTTTAATCATCCAAGATGGTAGGATCAAGGCTCTGATACCACTATAATGAGACTAACCCAATCTGGCTCAAAAACTCTTCACTTGCTACCCTCAAAGTTTTATCAAATAGTTGGTGTACGAAGTCTAAACTTGTTATTAACTCTTTAATGATTCTTGACATTGTTAGAGAGCATAAGCATTTATATAAACTTAAACTAATATATGTAATTGACTGATATGAATTGAGTATGTAAGCTACCATATATGTATGACTCACCAATGTAATTATATGACTAAAAGTATACATCTACAACATGTGGAATTTAATCAAAAACTTGATATGCAATCCCTATAATGTAAATGTTGAATTTTAGCTAGAGACATTTGACAAACAATTATCTTATGAACTAAAATGAATACTACAGCCAAGTATATAAGATAAATAAATGATCTGCAACTCCTTCCTTTATTTAATATGATGCATAAGCTAAGTACAAGTGGATTATGATATTTTTTCTAAGACTCTTGGCTTACAATGCTAACATATACAACCCTAAGTCTAAGTACAATGGTAAATCTGATTAAGAATGATTACCTATAATATTAAGACTAAATGACTTAAATGATAATGCAAACAACTTTATAATTACAAGAGGAACCTGATTATGGAGTGTTCTAAATCGATGTAGAGAAGACAACCTTTGGAAGATCTAATGAAGATTTATTGATGCCAAACCAAGCCTCTATATGCCACCCCTATTTTTAGACCTACCGTCTAAGATGAAATATTATGCTTCTTTAAAGACCCCACTCAAGCAGTAAAATTGATTATAGGACCCTCAAGAATGGAACATCCAAATTAGGGAATGAAATCATTTCCTTTTGTGGCCTCTATGAATAAAATCATGGCTCCCATGTATACTGACATATGGCCTAAAACTACATTAGACTAATTTTATTAAAAATTAGATTTTAATCTCCTTCTCAAATTCCAAAATTGATGCTAATTCCAAGCTATAAAAATAATACCATTTATTCTCCCTAATTACCCTAAACAAAACTCCAAAATTTACCAATTAAGAATAAGAAGAAAGTCTAAAGTAACTTCCTTAACTTTGCAACCCTTCAGAGGATATTTCACCACTTCAATTATGCCAATCAAAGAGATTTTTCATTCTCAATGATCGAATGTAAAAATTGTAGAAACCCTTGGTTCCAAAATGTAAATATCAAAAGCAAATATCAATTCTTTGATGATTAGAAGCTTAACTTGACCTTATTTTATTATTTTTCTCCACCCCTTCAAGAAGATTCTAGAAATAATAATACTTAACTTAAGTGAATTTTATGTTTTAATATTTTATTTAAGTCACTTTAATTAAATTAATTAAATATAAAGTCACACTTTTAATTTTTGATTTATTTGATAACTTATAAGAAACTAATGTAATTAATTTATCCCTATTTCTCAACTTAGCTTTTGGAGACTAAAGGATAAGAACCTTCTGAGATGGCTATAAAAATGGGGATATTATAGTCAATCCCAGGCATATCATTGTAAGACTAGGCAAATCTTATGTTTTGGTCTTGGAGAAAAGAGGAGAAGTCCTGAAGTTCCTCAACATTTAGTGATTGGCCTAATTTGACAATATAAGGGTTATTTAGAGTTCTCAAAATGCTATTTATAGTGGATTCATTCAACATGGTCAAGGCCTTAAGAAGAAGGGATTTGTGAATAGAAGAATCCCCCACACCAAGGTAGGAAAGAATGGAATCATCATCTTGATGTTAGATGGTGTTGATGGTAGGAAAATAATTTTGTACCATTTTACAATGTACAAATGGAAGGAATTTAGTTTGTCCATCCTTGTGGTAGATGAGAGGGATAAACTAATGGTATTGACTATAAAAAAAGGTTATGGGGGATGATGTCATGATCTTCAAGTAGGGAATGTGGTTGGGTTGGTGAAGATGGGATATCTTGCTTCATGGTGGTAATGTGTTTGGATAAATTGGTGGGTTCTTTAGGTGGTTCATACCTAAGGATAAATGACCAATGAGGTTGTAAATTTTTGATATGGGGTAATTCATGAGGTCCTTTTTCATAGCACCCAAGTTCAAATCCTTTCTAAGCACATCTATGAAGATACAAATTAGTAAACTTTAATTTGCTAAGATAGGAAAAGTTAGAGGTAAATGGTTGGATGGATAAAGTAGTGGTAGGGGCTATAAGTGGCTGATAAAGTCCCCTATAAATGAAACATTTTTGAAGGTTAGGGAGCCTAAAGGGGATGATGGTTCAAATGTTAGGGTTGTAGGAAGGGTCATGTTTGATATTCCCATATTTTTGGGGAGTAGAGAAGGCATCCGGGGATAAGAGTCTATCTTCCCAAAGGGAAAGACATTAGAATGTAGTTTCCATGGGGTATTCTATTGGAATCTAGGAGGAAGGGATAGATGAGCTAGTAGAAGCTTCATCAATATTTGGTATGGAAGTGTCACAGGTTTTAGTTGGCAGGGTTATGTCATTATTAGATGTTTATGAGGTGGATAAAGGATGATGAAGGACACCATTAGGCCAATATGTCATATTTCAAGATGTGAAAGGACTAGGGTCAACATGGATAGTCACAACTTTCCCATTGTGATCAAATTTGACATATCGATGTAAGGTGGAAGGGATAACTCATGACATGAATCCAAAGGAACCTGAGTAAAAAATTGTATTAAAATTCTCCTTATATAACATAAAAAAGTTTGGGAATGGTATAGAGCCTTACATAGATATTGAGGACAACTATGCCCAAGGTAGTAGCCATGGTATCATAAAAGAATGAAGGACCATTGTGATTTTAGACATGATGTTCATGGGTAAGTGCAGTTTGTCATATGTGTGAGAGGAGATAATATTGATGTTGACTCCTCCATCAATCATCACCCTTTTGATGTGGGTTTGATTAATGTATGCCATAATGAAGAGGGGGCATTGGGATCCTCTAGATGAATAGAAAATATTAATAAATTTTTGAAGGTGAAAAGGTTAGAAGTTCGAAGGGAACCAACAAAGGTAGATAGAGGTTAAGGGTCACTGGGCTAGACATAAATGGATTTCAAGGCTTCTATGAGTGTTTGGAAGTGATGGGGAGAGGTATAGACTAACTCATACAATCTCATTTTTACTATATTTTGGTGAAGCTACTTGAGGATAGATTTTTAGATGGATATTGTATATGGGTTAGGGTATGGAGGGTTAGATGGGGAGGCACCTAAGATAGACACATTAGGTTTGTTTAATGATGGAAATGGTTGGGTATTATTGTCTTGAGATTTTAGGGAGGGATAAGTCCAAAGAATAGACATTTTAGCCTTCCCTTTATCCTTATGTTGTGATCTTGTGACCACATTGATCGTATGGATAATATGAGAGGTTGATGTAGTAGAGTTTTTCAACTCACCTTTATTATTAGGTGAAGTTGGAGGAATGGGTAGGTGTTGGGTAGGTATGGTTGTTATTTGGGTCAGTAGGGGTAGCATAAGAGGTTCATCTATTAACATATCATCCTCATCATAAAGTTGATGGATAAGAGTTTAGAGAGATTTATAGTTCTCTATGTCATGGCCAGGTGTCCTATGATATAGGAAAATCAAATTGTCATTAAACCATGATGGTTTAGGATGTGAAGGGTTGAAAGGTTTTATGGGTGGTAAGGCCAAGGAAGAGGTCTGCAATAACCTTTTTAGAATGGTTGAATAGGAATTAGCAAAAGGTGGTAAAGATTTAGTAGTTTTTTCTTTAGGTGTTGAGGTATAAGGTTGTTTGGATGTAGGTTTGGTGATAGGTGTCTTAGGTAAGGTGGTATGATTTGATGGTTTTGGTTTAGGAAAGATGGTTGATGAGCTAGTGGTAGAGGATGGAAAGATAGGTAACTTAGGAATCATCAATGTAGTGAGGAGAGGTGTCTTAGAAAGAAAGTATGGTGTGACCAATAAAGGTGGTGGGACTTCAATCAAAATAATTGGCTTAATGCTCAAGGTAGAGGGATGAGGACCCAAAATGAAGGGAAAGTTTGAGGGAGGTAATATTCAAGGTTTTAGGAATTTTATTGGTTTTACCTCTTTGGTTATTTTGGTTACCAATTTTAAAGGGTGTTTGGTTACTTGGGTCTTATTTTTAATGGTTAAGCCCTTAGGTGGAGGAGAAGGAAAAGTTCCTTTACCTTTGTCTTGGTTTTTAACAAAAGGTTAAAAAATCAGAGGTTTAGTGGATGAAGTTATATTCTCTTGTGACTGAGCTTCCAAAGATGGAGTGGATGGTTCTATGATAGGGGAGGTAGGTGTGGTATCCTCCAATGGAGGTGTGGGTATCGTGGCTTCCTTTATTTGGGTGTCCAAAAGAATATAATGTAGTTTCTCTCCTTCCATTAAGTGGATGGGGAAAGAGGTGGTTGAGATATTGTTTTCTTCAATAATGGGTTCATTAGTAATCACATTAATAGTATGTGCCTTATGGGATGGTTCTGGTTTATTATCATGATAAGGGGTATAAAGAGCATAATTAGGAAAATCTTTGTGGAATATGTTAAGGGCTTGGTTTAATGGTGTATTGGGATTGTCCAACATAAGCTCCCCCTTGTCAATGAAGGATTGGACAAGGTATTTTAAGGTGTTGCACCTATTGATATCATGTCCTATGACTTGATGAAAGTGACAATGGTCATTCTTATTATACCAACCCTATATGGGCTGATAAGTATCAAACTATTGTGGTGATTTAATTGGTGAAAGTTAGATGATATTGTATTTTAGTAACTTTTCCAAAATAGAGGGATAGGGCTTCCCAAGTGGAGCTAATTAATTTTGATTATTCCAAGTTTGGTTCCTTTGGTTTTAGTTTGAATAATTAAAGGAGTAAGAGGTTTGGTTCCTTGGGTTTTTTTTTTGGTAGATAATGGTGGTGAGAGTTTTAGGATAATGGTGTTAATGGTTTCTTTGTTTTTAGTGTTAGGATTGTTTTAGTTGTTTGGTTTGTAAGTTTATTTCTTGGTCTTCAAATTTAACCTTCCTTCATTAATGGCTTTGTTCTCTAGTTTGTGAGCCATGATAAAAGATTTATCAAAGGTTTGAAAGCTTTGGAAATGTAATGTGTTTTAGACATGCTCGATTGAAGATCTATATAAGCTCAAGTTGAGGCAATGAAAAGGAATTTTGGTTGATTGGGCTCCTCCAAAAATCCATAAAATTAGTAATAGATTCATCTCTAAATTATTGAATGGAGTAGAGGTCGGTAAGAGAAAATTTCTTGGATATATTGATTAAAAATGATCCAAGAAGTTTTGGGATAATTGGATGAAAGAGAGGATGAAATGTTTGGGTATGACACTATACCAATCCAATGCTGGTCCAAATAATGACATAGGAAAGATATAAAGGAGAAGAGTGTTATCATAGGGAATCAAGTATCATGAATGCCTAAATGATATTAAATGTTGTTGAGGGTCTTATTTACTATTAGACTTGGCAAATTTTGTAAGTTCCCACTAGATCATATAAGGTCTAATGGAGATTAAAGGGTGAATAGGCTCATTGAATATTTAATCATAGGATAAGAGATTATGGGCTCCAGACATGGATGACTCAAGGGTAGTCATCTTGTCCATGATCAACTTCATAAAGTTTGCTTGAGGTTGTTGGGATGTGTAGTTATATGGTATGTTTTGTTGAGGTTGGGCAATGTGTGAATATTTAGTAGATGGTTGAGATGACTCCACATATTGGTATGCAGTCTTTGGAAGTTGGATGTAAGATATATATTGGTATGTAGATGTTAATGGTTTGGTAGAGGTGGGTGGTTGAATAGTGGGCATATACCCTTGGAGGTTATGAAGATATCTAAAAGTTGTGTGTTGGGTCAGAGTGGTGGTTGGGTTAGTGGCTGATGGAAGGGTGGTGACTCTTGTATTGATTGGTGGTAATATGGAGGGTATGGACACCATAAGGATTAGAAGTGGATTAGTGTTTGATGGATTTGAGGTAAATAGAGGAAGATGGGTAGCGCTATAGGTAGGCACTCCTATTGTAGAGGAGTGATTAATAAGATGTATAAGGGTAGTGGTAGTTTGGGTTGGTGGGTTAGTTTTGAGAAAGTTTTGAGTTGATGATAACATTTGGGTAACTAAAGTTTGATTATTTATCATGGTAGAGGAGGTATTCTCCATGAGGTGTAGAGGCATGCTTTAAGGTAGATCTATGGGTGGGGTCATAACTGATATTTAGTAAGACATGGTTCTTAAGTAGTGTTATAATTATATATGATTATTGTTTAGGAAAGTGGCAAAATCTAAATCTCTTAGGAATACCTAAGTATGACTTCTCAAAGAGTGAGGAGAGTCTATAGGTTCCTAAATGTGTTCCATGGATGAAGAGGTGGAATTTAGTGATGGTTGATTTGATGGTGGGTTTTGTTCCTCAAGATCTTTTTGTTATTGGTGAGTGAGAACCATATGAGAAGATAAGAAAAGGATGATACATTATCACACCTCAAAAAAAGATAAATAAAAACACTCAAGGAAAAAAAAATCATTAACTAAGAGTGAGTTAATCCTAGGATTCATTTTAATATCTCTTTTGGCTTATGCCTTAGAAAAGTGTGAAGAGAAAATTGGACTGAATAGGTCCTAAACAAGGTAGTCTATGTTTTGTTTTGGGTCAAGTTTAGGCACTCAATATAAGTTTTTATTGGTCTAAGTGTGTGTCTTGGTACTTGGGGCTTTATCCCCTCATGTAAAAATCCCACATCTAGTATAGGTGCTTAGCCAATATGTACCAATTTCTAGAGTTTATACTCAACAAAAGAACTAAGTTGGTTATCCTCTCAGTGATTACATCTAAGTAAGATATATAGGAAAGGGTATGGTGATATGATAGGTGATGAAATCATATTTTATCCTTGTCTCAAGTTTTTTTGATGATTTTTTATGCAAGTGGTTTGGTTTGTGTAACATTTGTGAACTACGATTAATTCATAATGATTTAAATTAAACTAGTTGAACTAAAATCAAGCAAGTAGTCAATGGATGCACTCAATTTTAACCAAAAGAATTTTTTGTTTTATTGAATGAAGACAATAAAAAATAAAATTAACCTAAATTCAACATGAAAATTTAATCCTTATCTTAGGATTAACACTCTTGTCTTTCTTTTTAGAAATGCATTACAATTTAATTTTTTCTTAAAATGTAACTAAAACTCTTTTTTTTGTAAATAAAGAAGATTATTTTTATAAGAATTAAATTAAATAAATTTCAATAATTTAATTATAAATTTCCTAAAACATCTAAGAACCCAAGAAAAATCAAGGGTCCCACTGGTCATGCCAAAATGTTTCTATCTAATTTATATTTTTTCTTAAGTGTGAAAAGAAAAAATTATTTAAGAAGGGTGTGTAGAATAATACCTATTGAATGCACATGTGTTGAATCTATAATATGTGAGAACTCCTCTTTGGCTTAGTAAAAAATAATTTCAATAAGAAATCACTACCTCAAAAGTTTTTGGTTAGACAATTAGTTGGGTGGATTGCCTAGCATGAGCTAGATCCTAGAAGCAAAAGCTTTCTACAAGGCTATCAATCTACCTTATTTAAATCACTTAAGTGGAAATGATAAAATAAATATATTTAACTTAAATTATTATAAAATTTAAATAAAATACAAAAAATGACAATAAATTAATTGATAAAATTTTATGCTTTTCTAAGTTAATCAAAATGAAGCAACTAGTTTTATTATACTAATGTTGAAAATTGGTTACGGCAAGGTTGTGGTTTTGGGTTTGGTAATTTGATAATGGTAAAAGGAATGGTTTGGTTGAGATTGATTGAGATAATAAAATTAGAGGGATGGATATTTTAAAAATATAAAATAGAAAGTTACTAGGGTAGAAAAAGGATGAGGGGGTAAAGAGGGTGAAGGTGGCAAAGGTACAAAGAGGGTAAATGGAAATACAATGTTGAAAGGTGGTAAAGGAGGTCAATGGATTATGATGGAAAGTGGATTAAGAGGTAGAGTTAAAGGTAATAAAATTAAGGTATTAATTATATATCTAAACTCAATACCCCCCACCCTATATCTAAACTAAAATTGAAATGAAAAAAACCAAATAAGGCTACCTTGAGGCTTGTTGATATGGTTGATTTGTTGATGATGTGATGAAGGAATCCCACAAAATTTTGTTAGAGATTCATTTATTTTAATTTTTTTCCTCTAAGGTGTAGATAAACTCAAGAATTATGACCTATTTAAAATACCTACAACAAGATGCTAATAATGAAGACTAACTTATAACTTAACCTTGGGTGAAAGAGAGGGGGGATATTTATAACATTTATGTCAAGAACCATGCCAAAAGAGAGAATAATATAAGTATGGAACCATTTAAAATATTTTAAATTAATGAGTAAAAGATGATGTTGGTGTGTATTCCCACCTTGATCATGGGTCTCTCATTTGGGTTGGTGTGTCTCCTACCTTGCACATGAGTCTAATTTTAAATGGGAATCATGCACATGGGTCTAAATGAGGCCAAAAAACTTTTCACCACCCTTTCCTATATTCATCAAAGCACTTAAAGATATGCCCAAAAATATTGGCACAATTTTCTATGTGAGTACATGAATGAGTTAAATATGAGGTTAATGGGGATTCCCACCTTGATCATAGGTCACCCATTTGGGTTAAAAAGTCAAAAATGGGTGGATATAGTGCCCTTTGTATTTTATACATAAATAAAGAGAAAGGTATCTCATTTTGAAGTCCACTTTCATATGTGAAGATAAAATACATGTTTAATGATGCTCCCTTAAGGGTAAAATCACCATATTTTAAGGGGTGAACCTTGCGATTCTTAAATGAGGTCATTAAGCACCTCAACAAAGCGTCCTAGGTGGGTTATGATGTCCCACATCAAGCCACCTCACTTATAAGCCATGTCACTTATCACATCACTTGTTATATCAGATTTTATGTCAATTTTCATGTCACATGCCATATCACATTCCATGTCACTTGCCATCCGATCATGAATAGTGATAGTGGGTCCCATGGTGAATAGTGGTAGTGAATAGTATTTTTGAATAGTACTTTCAAATAGTAATATTGAATAGTACTATGTGTGACTAGTAAAATAGTGATTTTTTTAGGTTAAGAGTGGTTGGTTAATGGTTAATAAGGTCTAATGAGTCCTAAGGTATCTAGTCATAAAAAACTATAAGTGTGTAGTTTTTTAGTGTTTACACGAATCAAACTTATCAAAATCATCCTTTTCCCAATCACTTGAAAGAGAGTTGAAAAGAGAAACCTTGTTTTTGAAGTAAATATTGAGAGGTAGATTTATTTGGATAATATGAATATGTATTATTCCATGTCATTAGAAAAATAATTGGAACCTAATCCATCATTTACCTCTCTAATTACATGCCCACCTCAAGAAGTGACCTCTAGATATGAGATTCCAAGTTGGAGAGAAGGTGGAGAATCCAAGCCCAAAGATATCCCAAGTTTATTAAATAATTCATCCACTCCTTGAAGTGCATTAATCCCTTAATAATATACTCCTAGCCCTAACATCCAAAGATAGAATAAGATAGTGGAGTCATGGGGAAAAAAAGAGGATAGAATCCTTGATAAGGAGTGTGAAGTTGAGAAAGAGCTTAAGCTTATGCAATTACCTCCCACCCTTCCTCAAGAGACATGTTTTTCTCCATTTCCTCCCTTTTTTAATCCTAATCCTCATGAATATTCCTAAGAAATTCAAGCAATACTTTTCTAAGAGAACCTACCAAGCAAATTGAAGATTTAGAGTTAAGGATGAAATTGTTGAGTCAAGGTGTGATTGAAGGTTTAGACCCAAAAAAAGATCATATGCCTAAACACACCCCATATAACCTTACTTAAGAGAGTGATAAATACAAATAATATGTGAATGAAGTGATAATCAAATGGAATGAAGAAAACCAAGCCATTTTATCCCAAGGTCTTCCTCCCCTTCCTCAAGAACACCCAAAATAATCTCTTACTTTTCATTCTCAGCCTAATCTTGAGTCCTATGTTCCACCTCTACCAACTAGTTCATCTTGTCCTCACCCCATAACTATTTTCCTTGATGGACCTATGGTGTGGGAACCTAAAAAATAGCAATTGGTTGAGGAAAATTTAGAACTCTTATTTCAATAAAATGCAACTCCTTGGTAGCCTCATTGGGCTAAGTCACCTGATTTTAAGATGCCTAGTCTTGGCATCACCAAGGAGAAGGAGATGGAGGATATTTCAACCCTTTACAAGAAATATCATATTATAATAACTAATATACAATTTGAGAGTTCTCAAGAGGTATTAAGTGTTGAATTAGAGGTGAGTCCTTTTGTTGAGTTTTCTTGTTTGATTGATAATGAAGAATGCCTTCCTTGTGTCAAAAAATAAATTTTGGATCAAGTCCTTTTAGATTATGCCAATAAAAATGAGGATGAGGAATTATGGAAGAAATTTTAAAACATTTACAATGAGTTTGAATCTCTCAAGGGGTCTATAACGTTTTTGGAGCTAATTATCATTAATGGTAAGCAAGATGACATTTTCCAAAATGTCATAGATGAGAAAGAACAAAGTCAAAAATATCCTTTAGAGGTAGAAACAAGCTTCTATTTGCCTCAATCTTATAAGGAACAAGAAACTATTCCTTTTAAAACCATGCCTACAAAGAAGATGTAATTTGATCATGAGATGAAGAGTGGGCAGCAATATCAGGTATGTGTGCAAGACCAAGAGGAATATATTTACAGTTGAGACCTATTTTAAGATGATATATTTGAGAACATAACAAGTGAAGTACAAAAAAATAGGTCTAATTCATCAAGTGTTCAATCTAAAAAGTAACATGTTTGGCACCATGATTCATCTCATGAAGAAGGAGATGCAATAAAATTTCCTTTTGATCCTAGAAAAAGAGGTATGCTTAATTATTAGTTATATTTTTGTTTCCTTCATATTTTTCTTAAGTGCTTTGAGAACATGTGCATCTCTCATTGGTGTGTTTTCTATACTTGTGTGCGTCCTTTGTTTTATGTGGTTGAGGTAGTCAATTAGTCTTGGCTTGATCAAATTCAATGTTAAAAGTCCTCTTGTAATGTCTTAGACTTTAGATGACTCCCTAAGCCCAATGGACTAATAAGGCTACTGGTCTAGTTAGAATAATAGGCATGCTACCCCTATGAGTCACCAATTTTTTATATAAATTTGATCCTATAGGTCAAATCAGAACCCCTATAGGTAAAACATTGACTTTAGAGGTTTATAAAGGGTCTAATATTATGCCATAATGTGTCTTATAGGTCATTTTATGTTATTTTAGGTCTTATTAGCCTTGGTCATTAGTCTTATTATCTAATATATCATTTTGAGTCATTTTGGGGTTATAAATAAAGCATTAAATGAGTTGCACATCATCATTAGGAAATTTGGAGGTGTAAAAATGGTGATGTCATGTGTCCTATTATGTCTTAATCAACTATTGGTAACTAAAAGTGGCAGGTTATTTAGAAGAAAGAGAAGTTTTCTTAGGAAAAGAGAATATTTTGAAACTTATATGTCCCATGGGGAAGTGTGACACATGAGATAAGGTTAGATAATGACTCTTCATATTACTTAGACCCATATCCATGCTTTAATTACTCTTTAAGTGTCAAAATTGGTCTAAAACAATTCTACTTCTTTTTCACCCTTCTAGACACACATAACCAATTAGTAGGTTTATACTTGGTACGAATAGTTAGATAAATCATATGTCAAATACCTTTGGGATGTGAAATTAAACTTAGATATTAATTTCCATAAAAATATTTTTAATAATGCTAACTTGTGTTTTATGAACCATCCTCATGAAGTGGACTATGTTTTTATACTTGTCAATTTGTGTACCCCATAGGTTTTACTCTTTTTTGAATGATTTCACATAATATAATTGTTGAGATTGGGTCTAGATGATATTGAATCCGTTACCTCATATTATCCATGCTTATTTTATTGTTTTAAATTTTTTTGATATGCAAATCATAAGTTACAAGAGGAAGCACTTTTATATGTAATAGGTAAGTTTCCACCATTTTCAAGAGATTAATGCTTTGATGGTGAATCAAATAAGTTTTTATATGTTAATCCTCATGTTTATGATGTATTATTAGTCCCATTTTTATTAAATCTCTTTATCCAAGTAATCTCCATAAAAGTGTAGTCATAAAACACCATACAATTAGTTTGCCTTATGATTGCCATACATAGTCAGCCAAGAGCTCTCATGGAGGATTCAACATTGAAAATGAAGTGTGAAATATTATTTTGAGTTTGATTAATATTTATGTCTCATTTTTACATAATTAATATAAATAAATTGACATGGAGGGAAAATTTCTTGAGTATATGAAACATTGCATGTTTTATTGACTATATGCAACTCAAAATGCTCATCCACAGGTGGTGTCTTCATGGAATAGTCATGTTCATAAGGATATTGTGAGTTTATAAATGTTATATTACATGAAATTAGACAAATTTTAATCAATTAAATATATAAAAAGTCTTTTGAATCTCACAAGTCACGTATTCTACCAATTTAGTAATTTTGACTACCTGTATATGACATGCCTACCTATAGGTGTCTTCATGATCCACCAAGCATGTTGAAGAGGATAATTTGAAATGAGAAAGATTTTGGTAGTGATTAAATTATTTTAAAACTTTTTAAAAAGGTTCAATCCTCGTTTAAACCCATAAACTATGCATCCTATTCATAAGATCATTCACTATCTGCCTGTACATTAGAATGATCACTTATAGTTGTTAACAAGGAGGCTGAGGTATCACCTAGAGGAATTTAAAAATGTGGTGAAACCTTCCTTTTGGTCTTAATATTTTAAAACTACCATGTTATAACTATTTTTAGGGTTGGATTTACAAATGGAAGTTGGGAACCATGCTCAAAGGAATAATGACAATATTAAGGACTCAAATCCTTAAAAATACAAAATAGAGGTTTGGGCATTTTTATCAAGATCATATAACAAGGTTTTAAAAGGTTTTTATGAATATTGGGTATATAAACTTGTTATATTAACATTTTAGAAGGACTTTACAAAGTTTGGGGTCAAGAGGACTAGTGGAGGATGGTATTTTGGGGCCTTAAACTTGACCATTTAAGCACTGGGCTTCTCCATTATCATCTACAGTGTTTGAACCCTTAAGTGACCATTGATATACTAAAGAGAAAAAAGTAAAAATTCCTTGTTTATAAGCCATTCTAGATTGAAATATATCCTAATTAGCATGGATTCCATCAATAGAGGTTGATTGTTGAGGTTTCAAGGTCCAGTGTTCACCTACATGTGTCCCATTATGCAAATATTCACCTACAACTAAGTAAACAGGTAGTAGGTTGAACATGGTGTCTAAGTGATAATTAAAGCCTATACAAGGAAAAAATAAGTACAAATATATGATAATTGACCTTAATTATTAAATTTAAGTATTTATACATTAGTATCAGAGTCCAACATTCTCAACCTATACCTATAGGATCTCGTTTGTTCCAAATATAGTTGACTTTGTTTGACTGTCATATAGTGAGCAGATAGGGTGCCTAAGTGATGGTATAGGATATCCAAGGTGAATTTACAGGTTAAAACCAATATAAAATGACCCTAAGGGTTTAATTTAATATCATTCAATGTTTTTCCAATCTCCAACATGTATGATGACCTATAAGATTCACTCTTGAAGAAGTAAAACATAGTCAGAAGATGCATATTGTTTGAGAGTTCAAGGTGTGTGTAGGAATATATTCAAGGTTGGAGTAATGAATTGAGATTATGAAATATACATCAGGATCATTAAATTATTTATAGGCCCTTAAGGGTAGAAATAAAGTAGAGAAGGATACCAAAAGAAGCATACACAATTCACACAAAAAGTCCATACAGTCTATCTGCTTTCTTAAGAACCTATTTTGGTTTTTGAAAGTTTTAAGGGGTAAAATGATAATATAAAAGGATAAAGTTTTACATTTTAAGTCCTTAAAACTCTTATAAGACCCTAAAATACTCATTTGGTCTAAAATAATAGGGCAATTTCCCTCTATTTTGTCTCAAATAGAGGGCACTTCCCTTAAGTGCAAACTAGCAAATTTAGAGAATAGGGATAAATGGATGGATAAGGATCTATTTGAGCCTTTATATAACATATGGAAAACTAAGGGACATAAAAACCAACATTAATAACCAATCATACAAGGATGAAACTACACAGGGTGCTCTAAACCTTAAGGTTGCAGTCATGTCTAGTTGGGTAGGGTTTTGGCCTAGTACCCAAATGAAGAGTCATTATCACTTCCACCTTGATATTATAATTATAAAATATTTAATAATTATTTGGAATCATTATATTCATGTTAAATATTTTTATATATAAAATAAATCATGATAAATCCATTTTGGGTCTTAATATAACTCATGCCTTTTAAGTAAGGTTTAGGCCTAGTGTCCAAATGAGGAGTCATTCACACCTCTATCATTAGATATGTATTATAAATTATTATATAATGTTAATAAGGTAATTATAGGTGTTTTTAATCTTCCACCTTGTAGAAAAATCATCAAGAATCATTTTCTAGGCTCAGAGACAATATTAGGCTTGTTAAAATGAGGAATCAAGCTCGATAAGACAATTTTGGATGCTCACATCTCTATTGAGGATATGCATGGGAATATAATAAGTTTAATTATATTTATGAATGTATTTAAATATAAATTTTTGGAATTATATTGAATATCTAAAGTCTAACCTTCATGAACAAACCTTAAGAGTGGAAACAATCCTAAAACCCTTGATAATCCCTTAGAAGGACCCGATTGGGAAGATGAGGATGGTGAGATACAAAAAAGGAATATTTTGAATATAATGATGATTGAAGGTTTCATAATACTCTATTAGGCTCCTTACCATCAAGATTAGTTGTATAGAATCTATATAGATAAGGTATAAAATGGGTTCTTTTGACTGTTTTATGTATTATGCAAGTTTTAAGAACATTCAAGAGATTAAAACAAGTTTGGAAGGAATATATAGAAATATTATAACCCACCATGTCCATTTAATGTTCCTTAAAAACTCCTAAGTGTTAAAAAATATCTCTCATCTTAGCTAGTCAAAATTGGCATAGTGAGCAAGATGGTGAGAAGTGTGGAAATTTTAAGTGGATGGCCTTTTAAGGTGTGATTGAGTATTCTAATGAAATATAATGTATTTAAATGTATTATACACTCCATAACATGTATGTTCATGGAAAAATAATTCATTTTTTGAGACCAATTGTGTAGGGTACATGAAGGAAGAGATTTTTAGAGTGTAGATGGTGACAACTCATTTCTAGATGATGCCAAATGACCAAGATGACAACTAATGCATGGAGAAGTATTTTTGAAATCCTTCCATATCATTCCAATAATTAGACCTATCCCTATTTATTTTTTTGATGTTTAAATAGATGTGAATGATGAAGGCAATTATTTTAGCTAAAACAAAGAGTTTCATGCCACTTTTCATGAGTTTTATGCCTTATATGGACACTTGTGCATCCTAACCTTGCATGGTTAATTTCATATATATTTGTCTTGCATAATAACTCATTTTATCACCTTTAAAAGTGTCCATGTGACATTTGGACTTCTCTCTTCTCCTCTCTCTCTTAAATTCTATAAGAACTAGCCATTTTGGCCATTGTAACTTATGCTCCACCTAAGTATGGTGAAGCCATACTCATTTGAATACTATTTGATTAATAATACTAATGATTTTTAACTATTTAATACTATTCATAGTGTGTTTACTTGGATGATTTATGTTTCTTGGTGATGACTTGTTATTTCCTTAGCATTGTTGTTTCATTCTCTCATCGATTTGCAGTTGGAAAGATTCTTCTTGTAGGGCATGTGAAGTGTTCTAGGAAGTGTCAATGTTAAGTTAGTTAGTCTATTCACTATTTACATTTAAGGAATATTTTCTATTCCTCTTACCCTAGATATTCATCCATAACCTCATAATGTAATACTGATGTTAGAAGATGTAGATTGGATAAGTGTATGTTTAGTTAGTCTCTTGGTTTCATGTGTAACATGCAGTTGGTTGGAAGTCATCAAATTATTTGTTGTATCACCTCCCTTAGGATAGTTTGATTTTAATTTTATCTCTCCCTTTCCCCAAAAAATGTTTTAGTGTATTAGTGATCCAAAGTGGTACATAAAGGGAGATATCCCTATCTAGAGATTCACATCATTCTTAGGCTCACCCAAAGCCTAGAGGTGTTTCCATTATTATATTTAGATGAGGAGAGCTTAGACATATACTCAAAGGATGAAAATCCAACTGACAAAAAAAATTATATTTTAATTTTCCTTCCACTACATAGAAGAGCTCTGGGAGCATGCAAGGTCCTAAATAGATATGAAGGATAATAGTTCCCAAAGTAGTGGTCATGGTGTCATTGAAGGATAAAAGGATGACCAAGGTTTTGGACATGACATTATCTGGTAGTTTGATTTTATCATAAGTCATTTGATGTAGGTTTGGTTAATGTAGGTAGTGATGAAAAGAATGGGATCTAGGTCATTTGGATGGATAGAAAGTATTTTAAAATAATTGAAGGTGATAAGGTTGGAAATTTAAAGAGTGCTAACAAAGGTTATCAGAGGTTGAGGGTCTTTAGGTTAGACCTCTAATAATTTTAATTCCTCTATTATTTCTTGGTGATGATGAGGTGAAGTATAAATAAACTCATATAGGATCATATTCATTGAGGTTTGGTAAAGTTATTTGAGAACCACTCTTCTAATTGATTTGGAGGGGTTGGATTGAGAGGTACCCAAGATAGATACATTAGGATTGGTTGAAGGTGAAGGTGCTTTAATTTGACATGGTTGGGAGGTGGAAGATGGGTATGTCCATGGGATGAACACTTTAGACTTCCCCTTATCCATTTTCTGAGTGTGTGATCATGTGACCACATGGATAGTATGGATAAGGGGAAGAGTTGGGGTAGGAGATTGGTTTGGTTCTTCATCACTTTGAGATAAGAGTGGGGGATTAGGTAGGCATTGTGTAGTGGTTATTATTTGTTGTATTTATAGTGGGCTCATGGGAGGTTCATTTTTTAATAGATTATCCTCATCATAGAGCCAATAGATTATGGTCTAGAGAGCTTTACAGTTCTATATGTCATGCCTAGGTATCACATGAGACGATCATACCTAGAAGTCATTATATCAGAATGGTTTTAGACCAAGAAGGTTGAATGGCCTGATAGGAGGTAAGGTCAAATAAGAATTTTTCAATAACCTTTAGAAAATAGTCAAGTAGGATTCAACTTTAGGTGGATAGGGTTTATAGGTTTTACCCTTGGTTGGTGGGATTAAAGTCTTTTTGGAAGTGGGATTGGTAATAGAAGGTTTGGGTAAGGTGGTGTTCTTAATTGATGATTTTGGATTAGGTGAGGTGGTTGATAAGTTAGAGGTAGAAGATGTCAAGGTAGCTAGGTTGGTTATTGATGGCTTAGGAAATATGGGCATGTCATAAACTAAGAGTGATGGGGTAACCAAAAGTGGTGGTTGGGTTTTAGTGGAGACAATTAGCTTCCCAATAAAAGTAGAGGGATGAGGCCCCAAAATAGAGGGAAATGATGAGGGAGGTACAATTTTGGCCTTATGGTGGTTTGACCTCCTTGTTTGATATAGTTGTGTGTTTGTTTGATGGGTTTGGTGGGGTTAGATCCACTTTTAAATATGAATAATTAAGGATCTATGTGGGGTAGATGCTAAGGTTTTTGTTTGGTTTAGTTGAAGTGATAGAGGATGATTTGGTTATTTAGGATTTGATTACTTTAGATGGTTGATAAATGGTTGGGTTGGTAGATGTTTTTATTGGTTTGGTTGATAAGATAGGGGTTTGGATAATATAAGTGGTGGGTTGATCCTCCAAAGTTGTGGTTTAAGGTTCCTAGTTGGTGATGTAATGAATCCCTAGTTATTGACAAAAAGTGGCTTGGTTTATGTCAGGTTTAGAGACAAACTCCAATCTCTAAACTAGTCTAGAGAATGGTTTATAGACTAGTCTTATTCCCTGAATAGTGGAATCAAAGGATAAGCCCATAGATTGAGAAAGGGGAAGGGTGACATCATCCTCTTCCTCAATAAAAGGATGAAATGTTTAGATAGGTTTTTCCTCTATGGGAGGTATATATATGGTGTTTTCCTCTTTGGGAGGTATAGATATGGTGTTTTCCTCCTTGAGAATTATCTCCAAAGGGGAAGTGAATTGTTTGGTAGTTAAGGGAGGAGGTAAAGTGGTGGTGGTAACTTGTTACAGTATGTCAATTGAAGGATGATTTAATGCCTCCACTACCTCAATGAGTGGATGAGGGGAAAGGGGTGCTACTTTGGTTTGGGTTTCTAAAAGAATATAAGGTAACTCTACTATCTCAATACATGGAGAAGGTGAAGAATAGGTGGATTGGGTGGTAGGTTCTTCAGCAATGAGCATGTCAAGAACCATATTGATGGTATGGGAATCATAAGAACACTCAAATTTATTACTCTTATTTTTTTAGGTGAATGATTAGAAAAAATGTTACCTAAAAATGTTAAGGGCTTAGTTTGGAGGTGTGTTGGGGTTGTCAAACACAAGCTCCCCCTTGTCAGTGAGGGTTTGGACAATGATTTTGATGGTATTATACCTACTAACATCATACTTGACTAATTGATGGAAAGCACATAGGTCATTCTCATTATACCATCTAGGTTTAGGATGAGACAAATCAAATTATTGAGGGGCTTTGATAGGAATAATTTGTATGATATTAACTTTTAACAACTTCTCCAGGGTTAAAGAATAAGATTCCCTAAGTGGAGTAAATTGATTTTAACTATTTTAATTTTGGTTCCTCATGTTTTTTTTTGAGGAGTTAGAGGAGTTTAGTTGATTGATAGATGGTGGAGGAGTATTCTTAAGGACAAATAAATTTGTAGCCCCCTTTCTCTTGGCATTGGTATTGGTTTGGTTACTTGGTTTAGAGGAGGAAGCCTCATTAGTTTTGTAGGTAGAGATTTTATTTTTCAACTTTAGATTTCCTTCATCGATGGCCCTATTTTATAGTTTATGCACCATGGTAAATATTCATCAAAGGTTCTAAAGCTATGAACATGAAACATAGAGGATATGTGTGTGGCACATGCCTAAGGAAAAAGTTTTATTAGTTTGGGTTGGGGTAAAGAAAAGTAAAGTTATTGATTACACTCTTCAAATGAGATATAAAATAAACAATAGATTCATCATCAAATTATGGATAAAGTAAAGGTTAGTGATGGAAACCTTCTTGGATATGTTTATAGAAAAGTGATCCAATAAGGTTTGGGCCAGTTGGGTGAAGAAGAAGAGAGAATGTTTGGTTATGGCATTATACTAGTATAATGCTAGATTATATAGGGACATGGGGAAGGTATGAAGGAGGGAATTATTATAAGTAATAAAATAACATGCATGCCTAAATGCCATGAGGTGCTATTAAGGATCCTCCTTACTTTGAAATTTAAAAAACTTGGGAAGCTCCCTCTAAGGAGGATATGGTTTGATAGGGATATATGGGTGAATGGGTTCATTGCATATCTGATCATATGATAAGATGTTGTGAGCACTAGAGATGGATGAATCTAAAGTAGTCATTTTATCCATGAGCATTTTAATTAGATCTATTTGGGGTTGCACACCTGGAAGGTTATAAGGTACATATTGTTATTGTGGTTGGGTAACATATTGATAATTGGTAGGAGGTTGAGAAGTTACCACATATTTATATATGGATATAGTCATATAAAATGAAAAAATTGGTGACTTGAGTGTGGCTAATGATACCCAAGCCATAGTTCCCTTTTTCTTACTCCCATGACACTTCTAAACACCTTTTCCCCAATTCCTAGTCATTCATAAGCTTTCAAGACCTCATTCCATCTTAGCTAGGACCCTTTTTCCATATGTATTCCGTATCCTTAGGTCCTACACCCTCAAGACAATATTTCCCAACTTAGACTATAACGGTGGACCCTAGGGTGTCCCCTTTTTGATGTTCTCATCTAATCACATTTTGAGCCTATATTACCATTTTTCCCTTATTCTTCCTCTTCATTATTTTAGCCTAGCATGATTACATTTAACCCATGACCAATAGATCCATATATAAGCTAATTTAAATATATTTTGGAAGGGGTTGGCAAATATCTCTAAGCAAGCAAAAATACAAAGAAGACCATTCAAGCAATCTTCCCTTTTCTTTGCATACAACTAGGTAATACGCTTAAAAGCTTATTGAAATCCTTACACCAACCCCTAACCATCTTAATCATATTCAGTTTTAGCATTTATTTCATTCTCATATCAAAATTTAATTAAGCACTTTTAGATGAAGAACTGCATATGGATCGATCCCTCTTTAGAGTATTGGTATGTAGGTAGTGTGCCCATAAATGGGGTGTGAATCATGTCTAGTGCATGTTACACACACTAACCCCCATTTTCTCAAAGTCCTATTCTAGATTATTAAAGACCTAGAATCAAAGATAAATCATCTCTATAAGGATCTCCATTTAGATTTAAGATTCAAAATTTCATAGGCAGGGTCATATAGGAGTAGTGGATAGAACCCAAAAAGCTTAGACCTTTATGACCATTTTGGCCAACAACAATAAGAACAAGACTATAGCACCAAACCTTGAAGTGTCCAATTTTTGGTGATCCTATCCTTTCACCAAATGAAATCCAAATCTAAGTTCTTGATACTGTCTCAGTCCTCCATAGTCAATATCAGCCTTCACCTCAGTCAGATCAACATAGTTCTAAGCTAAGTTATATTTATCTCTATTTAATTTCTATTTTTAGAAAGTCTAAAAAATAATCTAAATTATAAAATTAGTAAGAATATAGAATAATTATTGACTAATTTACTTTACTCAGACTTTTAACTAAATAGGAATGAAAACCCCAATTATTCCCAAAATTGTTAAATCATTTCATGAACCTAACTTACTTGGTTTGTGCACAAAAACCCTAGAAACCCTAGGGTAATTTTATTACTAATTTTTCATATATTTTTATAATTTTTACCTACATAATAAAATAAAAAATTAGAATTAAATTTTAAAATTTAATAATAATTTTAAAATAATTTTCTTTCAAACCCTAGTTACCCATACTAGGTCCCAGTATTTTTTCAATAATTTTCCAATTATTTTTTGAATTTTTACTAGCATATTTAAATCAAAAAATCCACTAAAAATTTCTTAGTAGTTTGTCAAAATATTTATTTTTCAAAACCCTAGTTGCATATACTAGGTCCTAATAAATCACTAATTTTCCAATAATTTTTTGAATTTTTACTTGCATATTTAACTCAAAAATTCATTTTCAACTTCAAATTTTCATAGTAATTGTTCAAATAATTATCTATTAAAACCCTAGTTACCCACACTAGGTACTATTACTTATTGAGGTATCACCTTACATGTTTGTGAGCTTCATATCCCTTTTATGCAATTTCTAGTTAATTATATCTAGGACTTTACATTTCTTATATTCAGTATTTTATTTTTATCATACTTTGCCTATTACAATTTTTTGCAAAAAATTGAATCAAATTTCAACTTATTTTCCTACTTTATCAATAGTCCAATATATCAGTTTTGATGAAATTGATAAAATGGAAATTCAATAAATCTTAACTAAACACCTTGGCATGTAAGATGACATCATTAAAATACTACAAGAAGAACAAAAAAGAGTGAACAATGGTCAATATTCTCAAACCATAGAGAAACCAATTGTAAATGACACTACGAGGGAAACTATGTCTCAACAACCCATACAACAACCCAACCTTCTTCTTTACCACTAGCTATAACTAGTACATCTTTATCTCCTAAAGTGGCAACCCTTGTACAAGAGATAAAATATCTTCAATCCAAGGTACTACATGTTGGTCAAGGTGCATCTAGACCTACATAGGATTTCGATTCTTTTTTTCTTCTGCATATACCATTGGCAAGTCACATTTCTTCTACAACTTTGCCATAAGGTTTTGTTCAACCCAAGCATACTCTATATGATGGAAAGGGTGATCTAGAGACACATTTGAGATATTTTCATGCAGCATGCTTTGATTATGTATTAAATGACTGGCTACTTGCCAAGCTATTTTTATGGAGCCTAAATAATGATGCCTTATAATGGTTTTATAGTCTACCAAATTAGTTGATCAATGCATTCAATCCTTTAGACAACATGTTCCAAACTCATTTCAGAATTAACATTGGTGATGAATTTTAATACGCCCAAGTTTGACAATAGAAATAAAGGGCCAATGAGCATCTCACAAATTATATTCTTTGATATAAGACTATCTTGGCTAAGATGACTAGCCCCATGGTCGATCAAGAGTTATAGTATCTTTTTAAATAGAGTCTTCTACTAGCTTTGCATGAATCAATTGTGTTTAAAATATTCTCTTCCTTCATTAAATTTTGTCACACACTAAAGGAAATAGAAATCAAGCTAATTTTAATGGGCAAACACAAGTACACAAGTATTTTAGACATAAAAAATAATAGTAACAACAAAGTCCCATATAAAGTAAGGGTCAATGATAACAAGAGTCAGAATCAACTTATAGTTAATGTGGTTTTAGATCCCCCTCAATGAGTGGTTTTATTAGCACCTTGCCTCAATGTACCTTTACTAATATACCAGTTTCTCCAACTAGAGTTTTATAATGGCTATTAGAATGTAACATCATATCTTTTATTCCTATTCAAGAAGTTGAACCAATAAATCCTCTTCCATGAGGATATGATTAGCATGCATTTTTCAAGTTTCATAGGGCACCAAGCCATACAACAAAGATATTCATCAGCTTGAGACACAAGCTATAGGATTTAATATATAGTAATCATATTAATCTTGGCACTTTATTTGAGCCTCCTTAGGCCAAACCAACATAGGATAAAGCATTGAAAATATTTTTAGATCCTTTCCCATAACATTCCATATAGGAAACATGGGATACATTAGGGGTTCATCATGCACATCCCCCACCAGATACATATAGAGCACCTTCAGTTGAGTTCCATCCTTTGAGCAACATGATTGGTGTATAAAATTCTAGATTTCTATCGAGACCATCCATCTCCTTCTTAGAGAATGAGATCATTGAAGATGATATAGATTATCATGCACTCTTTATTAGAGCTCACATTCATAATCATTTTATTCATATTATTCTCATAGATAATAGATCTAGTTTGAACATGTGTACTATGACATTATTGACATATTTGGGATATTTAGAGTAAGAAATTACCTTGATGGACATAGTCATCAGTGGATTCAGTGGGCACATACAAAGCTCATTGGGTGAGATTTTACTTCCTCTATAGGTTGGTCTAACACATGTGGCCACACCATTCACTATTATTCCCAATGCAAGAGTCTTTGATATGTTACTTGGTCAACCATGGATCTATAAAATTTTAGTAGTAACTTCTAATGTTCATAGATGCATGAAAATAATTTATGCTAATCAGGTTGTTATAGTTTGTGGAGTTCCATATGATTTATCACTCCCCAATTCAGAGCCATCTTCTACTCTATAGTCACTAGTTTAAATTTTACCACCAATTTCAATTTTGCCACCAGTTATAGTTCCTCTTCTACTTATGATTTAGACATAATTGAGGCATCCATAACTAGCATAAGGAGTTCATACACCTCCACAACTTAATGATTCTAGATAGATTCCAGCTATAATGTTCACACGTAGGGTAGTATCATTGAGATCTCATGTATTTACTCATCCAAGACATGTTTAGAGAACTTCTCCTACTACTAGATGGGTTCTTAAGAACCCTATAGTTGTATCTAATTCTCAAAGTTATAGGGGTACCCCACACTCAACTTCCACTTCAAATATTTTAGAGAATTACATCATATATAGATTTCAGAGCCATAGTCTTAGCATCTCCATTGTGCTCCATGATCACACACAATTCCTCTCCTTTATAAAGGATAACATGATAGGGAGTCTCCCATGAGACTCATTAATTAGTATCATTTTTACCAATTGATACATGTACATAGTTTCTTATGATTGATTGTACATAGTTCCTTTGAAATATCTTATACATAGTCTTCTTATGATTTAATGTACATAACTCAAAAACATTTAAAATTTAAAAAATAATATAAAATTTAAAAATAAAAAAACATACAAATAACTTTAAAAACACCAAAAATACTTTAATTGTATGCATTATACATGATTTACATTGTTATTATTATACTAACATTACATTTATTGTTCTATGCTTATTTTTTTGTCAATTTATCTATATTACCATGCTTCACTTAATCTTCTTTGAGTGTGTGTAGTGGCATCCATCTCTTTGATTGATTCACTCTACCCATTAAGGGGGCATCCTACTTCTACATCGAGATGTACATCAATATGCATACCTATTACGGGCATGTTATTTATGACTACACCATCTAGGTTATGCCATTCTTACACCACACACTATAGTTATCATGTTGATGTACATTACTTACTAGCTTATATAGATTACTCTATTGACACTCTCTAGTATTTAGTACTTATGTATATGTTAGAATATACCTAATATTGTACTAATATGTCTTGCATACCTTCACATCATTGTTTTGATTAGTTAGATCATGATTATATTTCTAGTACTTATATGCTTTCATTCCTTATTTTGTGTAGCTATATGTGATTGCATTTCTTAGCTCTTTTTTATCTCCTATAAATGCCTTAGGGAATTACCAATGTCCTTCACTTCCATTCATGTGTGTGCCTTTGGACATTTGTTAATGTCCCTTATTGGTACTCTTCTATGTGCTTGTTTCAATTATATGTGTATGCAACATTTAAACATGCATTGTATGCTTGATTTCTATATTGATTGGCATGTGCCCATATCCCTTGTTTGCTTGGCCCATTGGCCATATTTTACATGCTTCTTGATTATTTCCTTGTGTGCTTGTTTCTTGATTTATTTTTTATTATTTTTAATGCCATGGTCCTAATCATGCATTTATCTTGATTTCTTATATGCCATGATGGACATCATGCTTCATCCCTTTAACTAACAACTAATAACTAACTAAACTTCTTATTCTAGATCTAGTTCAGTACATTTCATTATATTGTTATATTTATCTAGGCATACCCTTGTTGATCTAACAATCTCTCAATAACAACCATGTTATATCTTGAGATATCTTTTCAATTATCATTGTTATATCATGTATCTTTACAACATAACACACTTATAGGTATCTTTCTTCTAAGGTCAGTCATTGTAGGGTCTTCATTTCAACCCTCAAAAGAGGGGACAATAAACAAGGATTTTGTCACAGAGATAAAAACTCCTTATAGTCAAAATCTAGCTTCTATAATAGATTATAATAGAAATTAGAGGTCAAACTAGGTAGAATAGATAAAAAAATAGTGATGATTTTAGCATTGTTTTTAGTTTTAGCAAAGGACAATGGTATGAGACATGGACAATAGCCCCAAACACTAGGGTATCCTATTTTTGACACTCCTATATAAACATTAAAAAAACAAAATTAAGTAGGTAGAAAAGTGTGATATAGGAATTTGACTCAAGAGAGGATGGTTAGTATGGTGTTAATTCCAAAATGAAAACAAAATGAAAGAAACACACTAATAGCATAACATCTCTAGGCCTAGACACTAGGGAGAGATTAGTTAACAAAATCAAATGACAAACACAACTAAAAAGTAAAGAATGAAAACACAAGAATTCCTTCACCTTTGTTACATGCTCCAAATGCCTTTTTAGTGGTGGCTTGCTCAATTTGTGCTCATGAAGTCCTTGGTAATGGAAGCTTGGATACCTCCATCTCTCCTTGGCACCTTTGGCTTATGGTTTGGATTTAATTGGAATTAATTTGGCATGGTAACACTAATTTATTGAAGCTTTTGTAACCATTCATGCATTATAACTTTATGTTATTAAGTCTTAGAAATGATGTGGTGAGGCCTCCTATTTATAGATTTTTGCAAATGTCTAGAATCAACCTGAACCATCCATATCAATATTAAGATGTGTGGCGAAGGATTAATCCAATTATGCAATTAAAATTGATAAATAGGCTCATAAATATTTGGGATAGAGGATCAATTAAGAGGCATGGAGGGCATCATAGAAGGCATTGATAAGGCATGGGAGGCATGAATCTTGATATTTGTGGCATTTATGGCTTAGGGATGTCTTCCCAAAAAATGAGGTCAACTAATGATGTAAATATTTAATATTCATTTTTAAAAACAAGTATTCAACAAGTTTCCATTGAATTATTAATTAGGCCTTGACTCGTTTTAATTACCTCTTAAGCATGATTAAGCACTTTGTGCATAAATTACTCAAATTGATCAGAATGCCTTGTTATTAGTCCAAAATTTAACTAGATTAGAATTAGAAGGTGATGTTAGATGCATTAGAATTGTATTCCCATTTAGGATGTTAACAAAAATAAATACCAAAGGCATCTGTCTTATGCATAATATTTTATAGGAAAGAGAAATCCAAAGCACCTAGGTGCAAATTTGACATTTTGACTTGAAATGAACTGATCAAGGTTAGCTGGCCCATAAATTAAATTACCTCATTTAGGGATACCTTGGCCAAAATTGGCACTTGAATATTTTAGTTTCACATCATTTATCATGTTTTAGTGTTTTCAGGCCAAATTATACATTTTGGGTGGAAATTGGCCAAAAACCCTGGTTGGAGGTTATCGGTGACCATATTTAGGTGTCTACAAAAAGTAGGTTCATTTATAATTTTTCACATTTAGATTAGTTCAAAATCAATAGTTTTTACTACATTTTTGCTTAGATAATCCAGATATAGGGGGTATCATGCATGACATGATGTCTCTCACTCTTATTTTTAGATACGATAGTTGGTATAGCTTCTAGATTACAATCCATGTTTCATACACCAAGACTAAGGGCAATGTGTGTGGCACATTTACTTATTTTCTTTATAATTTCAACATTACCCAGACATTCTCAGTAGTTGTTTCCATTATTCTATTTTTAGGTGGTTGGCATCATTTTGGAGTGGATTTCATATAAGCCTAATCTCCACATTATTGAGTTTCTAAGTTCCTAAGTGGCTTCCATATAAGCCTAGTTTCCAATTTTGAAGTGGATTTCATACAAGATTAATCTCCATATTTGGAGTGGCCAAGAGTGTCCTAGTTTCTATCATACAGTTAACTATCCACACTAACATTATCAGATTATAAATCATTCATGGGCTTCAGGATCTATCTCATTCAACACACATTTTATATCAATAATAGTTTATAGCTTCACTTAATGGGGTAATGATAGAGCCAAAAGACTAGCTATCCTTTGTCTTCTTGAGCCACATACTTAGAGGGATTGAACACATGGTCCAAACATTGATTATCACATGTATGATTACATAACTTCACTTAGTAGGTGACGATGGAGTCAAAGGGCCAACCTTTACATTCTTTAGCCACTTTTAGGGAATTGAGCACTCAGATCTATTCATGGTATTACTCTTATTTTATCACACATTCAACATCACTCAACATTAATCAACATCACAATAGATTCATACTTTCCAACATGCTCTTTCTATGCATACCCACCATCACAACATATTCATGAGATTCACCCTTACAAGTAAGTTTATGTATGCTTTCTCTTTTTCTTTTATCCTAGTATTTCAATTTGCTACATCACTATAACAAAGGGGGGGAAATATAGTCATATAAAATAGAAAAATTGGTAACTTAAGTGTGGCTAATGACACCCAACCCATAGTTCCCTCTTACTTTCTCCCATGACCCTTCTAGGCACCTTTTCACTAATTAGCAATCATCCATAGGCTTTCAAGACCTCATTATACCTTATCCAAGACCCTTTTTCTATGCTTATTCCATCCATTAGGGTCTTGAAGCCTCAGGACAATATCACCCAACTTGGACTATAGAATCAGACCCTAGGTTGTCCCCTTTTTGACACTCCTATCCAATCACATTTTGAGCCCAAATTACCATTTTCCCTAATTCCTCCTCTTCGTTATATCAGCCTAACATGATTGTATTTAATCCATTATTAATAGATCCATATATAATCCCATTCAAAGATCATTTGGAAGGGGTTTCCAAATATCACTAAGCAAGCAAGAATATAAGTAAGACCATTCAAGCAATCTTCCCTATTCTCTATATACAACTAGCCAATACACTTAACATCTCATTCAAATCCATACACCAGCCCATAGCCACCTCAAGCATATCCAATTTTAGCACTTCTTACTTTCTCTTATCAAAATTGTACTAAGCACTTTCAAAGGTATAACTACATATGGCTTGATCCCTCTTTGGAGTATTTGTATGTAGGTAATGTTCTGACACATAGGGTGTGAATCACGTCCAATAAATCTTACACATACTAACCCCCCCTTTTCTCAAAGTACTATTCATGATTATTGGAGACATATAATCAAATATAAATCAGCTCTATAAGGAGCTCTATTGAGAGTTAATCTTCAAATTCTCATAGACAGGGTCATACAAGAGTGGCAGATAGAACCCAAAAAGATCAAACCTTTGTCACTAGTTTAGACAATAATTGCATGAACAAGACTATTGTGTAAGACTTTGAAGTATCATATTTTTTTCACTCATATCCTTTTACCAAATGAAATCCAAATCTAGGTTCCTGATACTATCCCAGTCTTGCACAGTTAATATTAGCCTTTGTCTTAGTTGGATCAAAATAGTTCTAAGCTAAGTTATATTTCTCTCTATTTGCTTTCTATTTTTAGAAATTCTAAATAATAATCTAAATTAACAAATTAGTAAGTTAATTATGGCATATTTATTGATTGATTTACTTTACTCAAACTATTAACTAAATAGGAATAAAAACCCTAATTATTCTCAAAATTGTTAAATTAGTGGACATACGTGGTTGGGTGAATTCTAAGTAGGGATAGGTGTATGCAAGTGGTTGGGTAGTAGGTAGAGTTATATGTCTTATGGGTTAGGTATGTAATCTAGGTTTGGTGCAATAGGAACCTATTGAGAGATAATGGTGGGTTAGGTAAGAGATATGGTTGGGTTTATAGAAAAAGGGTATGTAATGACCTTGGTTTTGGTTGGTGGTAAGGTGGAAGGTATAGATGCCACAAGATTTTAAAGTGGAGTGGTGACTAATGGATTGAGTGTAGCCAAAAAATGGCTGGAAATGATAGTATTAGGTACTACCATAGTGAGTAGAGTATGGATAGCTAATGGTTGGGTTGCTCCTATTGTAGAGGAGTTGTTGGTAGGGGTGAAAGGTGTAAGGGTATTGATAGGTTGAGAAAGTTGGTTTTTAATAGTAGTATCAAAGGGATTATTGAAAAATACTTTGTGGTCAATGGTTGAATAGTGACCATGGAAATATAATTATTCCACATAATGTGGGAAGGCATGCCATAAGGTGTGTCCATAGGTGGAATTGAAGAAGGGGTATGGTGAGGCATGGTGCTAAGACAATGTTGAAAGGCCAAAAGATTGTTATCTAAGAAAGTGGTAAAGTTTGTATCTCCTTGGGGAACTACTTGAGGGAAATAAATACTTCTTGAAGGGTGAGGAGAATATTTTGGTTTAGAGATGTACTCCATTGATGAGGAAGTAGAAGAGGTTGATTTTTATGGTGATGGGTTCTATTCTACTAGGTTATTTCACTACTGGTGAGTTAGAACCATACAAGATAAAGGAGAGAGAATTAAAAACAATCTTACCACTCAAATAGAGAGAAGACAAGAAATGAGCAAGGAAATAAAACACACACTAAAAAGTACGTTAAGTCTTATAGTTTTTTTTAGTCTCTCTTTTGGCTTATACCTTAAACTTTAAGAACCATGTGACTAAAATTAGCTTATAGAGTGAGTACTAGAAAATAAGTATATGGTTGGTTTTAGGTTGTGTTTAGGCTCTCAAAAGGATATATACTATAAATCAATATATGGCTTGGTATTGGGGCCTACCCCCTCACTTCACACACAAAAATGATAAGGGTGTCAGGGGCTTAGTCAATATATACCAATTTCTAGAGTTTATACTCAACCAGAGATATTAGTTGGTTCTCCCCTTGGTAATGACCTTTAAGTACCATGGTCAAGAAAGGGTAAGGTGATCTAATAGGTGATATGTCAAGTTATTTTGAAGTTTGATTGGTGTAGGTGGTTTGGTTTGTATGTGTGATACAAGTGATTCTATAATAAAATTGATTTTCCTTAATTTAACTAAGTGAGATAAACTTGTAAGAAACCAATGTATGCAGCTGATTTTAAGCTCAAAATAAATTTTAATTTTATTTATGAGCAAAGAATAGGGAGCATAACCTGTAGATGTAAATAAATAAAACCCAAGAATAGACTCGAGGGTCCCACTAGGTGTGACATAAAGTTTCAAATAATTTCATCTTAGATTTTGAGAAATAAATAAATAAGAAATATATATAGGTATGGTTGAAAAATCTATTTGGTTGTGTGCACATTGAATCAAATGATTTTAGAGAGTTCCTCTTTAGATTGGGAGGATGACCTAAAAATAAGATAACACTAAATCAAATGGTTGGTTAGATAGATAGTTGGGTGGATTGCATGTCACTAGCTAGGTCCTAAAAGCAAGAGCTTCCTTAGGGGATGTCAATCCACACATTTTAAATAATTAATTTTATAAAATAGAAGATAAATTACTTTCATCAATAATCAAAAGATACTAAAATTGAACACAAGAAATGCTTGATAAATAAATAAGATAAAATAAATAATATAGTAATAAGTGGGTCAATATTAATGCTAAACAGGTTGGGTGTGCTTCAAAAAATAGGTTGAGGGTCTATGATTAGACAAAAAAAAATTGGACTTGGTTGAGGGTAGGTGGGTGAAAATAACTTGTTATTTTCTACCACAATAACCATTGGCAATTGAGGTGATCATCAGTGGTTAAAGTGACCATCAATGGTTGAGGAATTCATCTGTGGTTGGATAGACCATCGATGGTTAGGATGACCATTAATGGTTACTGTGTGTTGGGTTTGGGTGGTAAAAATTTTGATTGATGGGATTACAAAATGAAATTCTAAGAGGCTGATTTATATTGGGATAATTATGAAATAGAAACAAAGTAATTGATAGATTGAAAACAAATACTTATCTTACCAAAGATTGATTAAATGAATGGTTGATGTGGTTAGATCATTGATAAAGTCTGGCATGATTATGTTAGAGTAACAGTATTTGGCTATCAACCAAGGGGCTGTGGTGAGTTAACTCTCTAACATGATGGTTAGATCATTAGATTGCTAAAAGAAGTAAATTTCAAATAAAATCTAGATGAAAACCTCTTGAAGTCATCTATGGATCCCTTTTTACCTCTTGATCCTCTCTTATTATAGGTAAGGAATGAGAGGTGTAAAAATATGTTAATAAGGGGTCTAGATTTTTGTCTAATTTTAACATCATCATGTATGGGCTCATACATAAACTAGACACTCTAATTATAGAAAATAAAGTCAGAGTGAAGGGTTAGTTAAGCTTGTTTAGATGGTGGAACTTTACCATTGATGGTTAGGATGATTGTCAATGGTTAAGGTAACCATTGATAGTCGAGGGCCAAGGTAAAGTTGGTGTAAAAGGTAGTCTTAGCCAGTAGGTCAAATTGACTAGTGCTAAGTCTAGTTTAGGGTCAAATGGTCTAGGATGGGCCCAAGGGGGTCCTGAAGTGGTCCATGGGTATTACAATAAATATAACTATCATGTGTAGATTTATGGATTTGGTAGTTTCATCCTTCATTTCTTATTTCATTTCATTTCAAGTGTTCTTGATTATAACCATCTTTAGGAAAATCAAAGTACCACCATCATGCTACTATTTATAACTACCTATGGGAAAATTAATATCACTAAAATATGCCATTATATCCTAATTATAACTACCTATGGATAAATTAGGAATAATACATGTATAATTTCTAAAAGTACTATTTTGTCATTCTTATATTGTAATATTCCATTTGCCTACTTTTCCTATTTTGAGAATTTGTTGCTACCTAGTCAGATTATTTCACTATAAGGTCTAATTAAAATGACTTGAGTTCACATTATGGGAATATGTACGTAGTGCTCAATTCACATTAAGGTTATCTTAGTCACCCTTTTCCATACTCTCATTGTTTTTTGAATAATTTGTAGTTTAAATGCTCTCACTATTTTAAGATCTTGGATCATTTAGTATCTCATAATCCTCCATCAGGTTGAGATGATCTATAAATTAAAAAAGATTTGTAAATAGGTCTAGAAAATCCTAAACATTGACCACTTATTTTCCTTAAGGATTTTAAGATCCCTAGCTAATTCACAAGAAACCACTTGTCATTTAGTTTCCCCTCCCATACTGGCCTAACATACCATACTCTCGCTATTTTATGAAACCATTCCCATATACCTCTACAAAATCAATCATGTTTTCCTTATCATCATTTTTATTCTACACCACTTTTTGGGAGAACTAAATTTGGCCTGATGTTTATGTTGGACCCTACATCTATTGAACTATGTAGGCAATATCCACATGACCAATGCATTTGGAGTAAACTCAGTTGGCCCTTACTTTTCTTCTCTTCCCACCATTTTTGTTTGTTTGTTTCATTGTCTCCTATCACCTAGGGGAAATGATCATCATCTTTTTTTCTCTATTTGTGCTAACATTGTACTTAACAATTATTTATTTTTGTTTCATTCTATTCTCTTTATTTTGTTGTGTTCTTTATTTTCTTGGTGTTTTGTTTACTTGTTTACTTATTTGCCTATTTATTTTCTTTCTTTTTGTGTCTTGATTTATTATATGTGTGTTCATTGGGTGATTCCTTGTGCATTATTCTTAAATCCCTCCATATTCTTATGCTAACATAGTCATCATGGTGTCCATAATTAGTGCATTATTTTTATTATTTATTGAATCATGTGTTAGTCCTTATACATATTTTGGCTATGTTCATCATGGTGTTTTATCATGATGCCTGCTATCACATGCTACAACAAACATTAGCTCTACAAGTATTACAAGCAATTCAACCATGAGATATCTCCTTGGCACTTGAAAAATTATCAATCTATCTAAATCATTCCCTAAATGTAGAGTCATTAAAAAATGAAATAATTTTACTCATTTCTAGTTCAGACGTACATCTCCATATTATCAAGTTGGCTACATTAATCTTTATCCTTTGTACTGATTTGGAAACATATTCCCATCATAGTGACAGTGATTATAACTACCTATGGTTAAATCATTGTGTTTTGATCTATCTAGAGGTTAAAGATTATAAAATCCAATGGGAAACTCATTATATATTTTTTTCCCAAATGAGGCATATTTTCATTATGATAATCCTTATAGCCACCTTTGGGCAAACCATTATCTCTATTCACCCACTAGGGCATGTTTTTATCCTATCAATGATTATAATCACCTATGGGCAAATTATTGTTTTCCCTTTCATGATTATAAACACTTTTGGGAAAATCATTCTTTTGTTACTCATTTATCTTTTCAATGATTATAAATTCCTTTGGGAAAATCATTACCTTTTTTGTCCCACCTATGATGGTGATTATAAATACCTATGGGAAAATCATGTTTGTCTACCCTACTAGGGTAGCTCAATATGCCACTAATTATAACTAATTATGGTCAAATTAATCTTTTTCACCCCATTTTACTTTTTGGTCCCATCGTTTCCTTCATTCAAGGGATTGATTGCCAACCATCTTTTCCAATCACTCCCTTGAGGGAACACTTAGAGATCATCCATTGCCATTAAATTTGTACGTATACACAACCTTTTCATTTTTTGAAAGTATATTACTATGCCTATAGCTTGAAATGCCTTCTCAAATAGGGGAAACTTATAGACACCTAAAAAATCCCACAATGAGCTTCTGACTGGAATTTAGATTGATTCCTACCAAAAATTTAAAATTAAGCCTAAAAATCATTAAAAATCCCAAATTTGATTGATAATAATTAATCAAAGATTAAAACATGTTGATACATCCATAATTAGGGTAGCCTATCATATGCACTAATAACCTCTCATGGATTCATCCCTAATCACCTTGCGGCATCATAATTGTTAATTTGGCCTATCAACCTATTAAGTGGGGAACTTGAACACTTGATCAAATATTTAAAGAGTTAAAATTTTAATCAAAATCAATTAACAAGCTAAAAATGATTAAATGCCTACTTAAATTATCTATTTACAATTAATGAATATATAAAAAAGGAAATTCAATAATTCAAAATATCCTAGCCTTTCATCATTGCATTTATGATTTGTCAAGCTCTTTAAAAATATCCTAAAATATCTATTTTGAGATCTATGCCTAATAATTAAAAATCATAATTATTTGATAATTATTAACTCCATTGGAGTTAGAATTGACTCACCTAGGGTTAGTTTGAACCCATTCCAAACCTAAATTCATCCTTGACTCACCTTGGGTGAGAGTTAATTCCTAAGGCTATAAATACAAGAAATTTCCTATTTAACCATAAGCTATTTTAGTGAAAAGTTATTATGCACAAATATCTTCAACAAGATTGGCTAATATAGAATTATTATGCAAGATTTGCTCCATAAGACTCATGCAAGTAGTGTTACCATGCCTAAATATTAATCCAAAAAACATCAAATCCAAGGTGAAAAGGAGAGAACAAGCCAAGAAACTTACATTTTCAAATATTTGTTGATGCATAAGTTGAGCAAGCCATTCAAAAAATCCATTTAGAGCTCCCAAGGAAGGTAAAATATTTATGTATTTTATGTATTTGTTGTGCTTTCATTTAGTTTTTTTTACCTAAGGTATCCCTAGTGTATAGGCTAGATGTGTTATGATTTTAATTTGTTCATTTCATTTTTTTATGAGACTAACACAATACTAACTTCCCCTCTATGTCAAATTCCTAGTTCACATCTATCACTATCATTATCATCATCAAATGTAGCATTGTAGAAAGGCATATCTTGGCCTATGGTGTAGAAATTTATCATTCCCATTAACCATAAAAGGAAGGAAATCAATATAAGGTATCCTAGTATAAATTAATATTTTTAAAACAAAAATGGTATGTAAAGGTACTTTTATCAATTCATAAGTAACACCAACCAAATATTCATAATGTCTAGTTGGATGTGAAGATCTAGGTTTCCTCAGTGTAATAATGAATAAAACTAAGGAAAGAAAATATAATGATATCTAACTGTAAGAGGCCTAAAAAATATGAAAATAAGATTATAAAATAAAGGATATAACCCTAAGTTACCTCTAAATCTGTGTGCATTAAAGGAACAAATATGTGTGCACATGATTTTGAAGGTTGATATAATTTGAAAGCATAAATAAGTGAGTAAGAGCTAGGTGTCAATAATTTTTAAGCACTCATTAACATGATTAGTTTGATTTTTAAGTGGTATTATTTGATACATAAGCATTTTTTTATTTTTTTATCTTGAATTTTGTACCTTATTTACAAATCATATGGTTGGATTAAGCAGAGAGTATCATTGTTAGACATATCATAATTTTAGTAGTTTGTTTTAGAAAATGGGGTGGGTCGATGATGTATGGATCTAGTATAATTTCTAAGATGTGTAGATAATAAAATTCAATACATTCTCCTATGATAGCATGTACATACCTATTAAACATACAAATAAAATAAGAATAGATATGCTCAATGTATAATGAATACTAATATATTAATGAATCACAAACTTTTAATAGGGTTAATGGCCTCCTCACATGACGAATACAATATAATGAAATATAATGGATTTTATAACTAACTAAATGGATCAACCTTTCCTATAAACTCCATCTTATTATATTATTAAGTAAGGAGGTTTAGGATGGGAAGAAATATATATTTTAAAGGGATATGATTTCAAAATAGAAAAAACCCTATTTTGAGCATAACCACTAAAGATATTATTAGATTTAATACATTATAAATAAGTTATGGATAATGATGTACACTTAAGATGATTAATATAGGGATATGTCTACCAATTTAGGATTTAAAACATAAACAAGACACTTAAGTATCAAAGAAGTATATCATAAATGATCAACGAATGAGTAGAACACAACATTTTACCAATGAAAAATGTAATCAATTAGTGAGTTGTTAATAAAAAATTAATTTTCTCAAGTAAAAAAATCATCAATAAATATCCTAAAAAATTCACACATATATGCATCTGAGGTATCAAGAAATTATTAGCTAAGCCTTACAAAGAGTAAAATAAAATAAAATAAAATGATGTTAACTAATTTAGATGATATAAGCTAACTAAACCACTAAGTTATTCTTTCAAAAAATTGAAATTATTTTTATACTTTTTTTTCATTCCTAAGGACCCAAAAAACTTATATATTTTTTCCTAGGTCTTGGATGTCACATAGAGTGAGTGGGTGTTATCTTCCAAAATAGTTTCCCTAAAATATATTTGGTGTGTGTTATTTTCAAAAAAGGTTTGGTTTTTAAAATCTAATTAGCTATAATTAGCCTAAAAAGGTATTTTGATAATGGTTTGTGGATCCTACCTTCAAAATTAGGGCTTCTACAATTGATTAATGTACACTAAATTTAAAATAGGATTGATAAAAAAAATGGTTTGTTTAAAGATAGTTAACAGTGGTTAGCATCAAATAAAAATTTGGTTTTTTCATATATAGTTATTTGATGTTAGTTTTAGACAAAAAATTAAATTTTTAGAAGGTAGTTAGTGGTCATTAGCTTAAAGACAAATCTCAAGTGAATCCAAAATTTGTGTGTGAAAATTCATTAATAAATATACATTTTAGATTCTAAAAAGTATAGTGAAATTCATAGAATTTTCATGGGTGGCATCCAAAATTAGAGGAAACTAGTTTAATATAACTTTTGGATCCAATAAAGGATATCACTAAAGTCCATGAAAACTAGATTGAGTAACCTATGGATTACGTTTTTTATGTAATGAGTTCATAAAAAAATAAAATTGGTGGTGACTCAGAAGTAGCAAGAAAACTAAATTCTCTTCAAAAGAGAATAAAATAAAAGTTAAGTTTGTGGCTAGAAGGACACTTGTTTCATGAAATATTTCATGTTTGTTCATGTAAGTGATGACTAGAAAGATGTAAGTTCCATGAAATTTTCTTATCTTTTATAGGAAAATTGTTGTAGATCCTCTAATATAGTCTATAAATATTTTTTTAAATAATATTCAAAAAAGGAAACATTGATCCCCTTTTGTAATTTTCCTACCATTGTTTTTAAAAAACTAGAATAAACTATAAAAAGCAGTGAAGGTTGGAAAAAATGCATTCAAAAAATTCAAACCCACATTAATTAAGAATATTATATCTATTTTTATTAAATGAATTTCAAATTTTACATTCTTGAACATTCTAAATTCAATGTAATGTATGAAAAATCTATAGTGAGTCCTAAAGTTATACAATAAGAAAGTTCCATCTAAAATAACTTTAAAATAAAATGTACAAAATTAAAGAGGAGATTATTTATAGAGGTGGAAATAATACATACAAGCAAGTGAATATTAAAAACTCTCTGATTTCATGTTATAAAATTGGGTATGCCCATGGTGTGTGGATATAGTGCATGTTCAATGATTTTTGAAGCAGATTGCTCGATACTTTCACCCAAGGTTGAATGTGCATAATTTTGAAATATCTAAAGAAACTAAAAATATATATGTTCAAGGTAGAATGACTATGAATATTTTAATGAGCTCATAAATATAGGTTGTCCAATGGCCCTACTCAAATGAATAATATAATATAATAGAATATATAATGAAATAAAAGGATCATTAAACTTAACACATATCCTCTAGCTTATTATACTTAGATAAGTATGGAGGCTTAAGGTAAGAATGAATCTCTATATTCTAACAATAGTATCTCAAAATAGAAAATATCCATTTTGAGTATCACCACTAAATATATTATTAAATTTATAAAAACTTATAATAAATTAACAACAAATAAGTTATGGATAATGATGTCCACATAAGGTTTGTTTTATCAATAAATAATATAACTATAATTGTATAGTAAACAATACAAGAGTGAATTTCATAATATAAAATATGATTTATACTATTTATGTATGGCCTAAGGGCTTTAATTCAAGGTAATATGATTTTTTTTTAATATATGTACTTTGATTTTGATCTGAGCTTCAACCAGTCTGAAACACAATTGGTGGCCCAGATCACCAAATGATCATCTATCACAAGTATAAAATTTGCCAAAAATGACCATAACCAACCTGAGAATACCAAAGAATGACCAAAATCATTTTGATAATACCCTTAATAATCACAATCATCCTAATAATACCAATGATTAGCCACAACAAACCATAGAATACCAATAATCAACCACAATTAGCCTCCAATACCATATTGATATTTGAACCTCCGTGGTGTCTGTAATAACTAAGTCACTTTACCAACTCACCCACATATCATTAGTTAGGCACTATGATTTTTTTATTTGTATAATATAGCTACTTATTTGAGAAAAACATGATTATTAATGATAAAACCTCTAGTAATATGTGTTTTTTATTTTATAAAAAATAATTAAATGTTGTAATTATTTATTTATATATAATAGTTTAACAATCAATAAAATTAAGAAATAATCTTGATGATGGATGACTGATTGTAAACCTAAATGTTTATTAAAAAATATTGTACGTAGTTTTTATTGAAAAATTTCATTTCTTATGTAATTATTCTCTTTTTAAAAATATGATACAAAACTAGGTTGGTTTGGAGATGTTTTTTTTCTACAGTTTCTTATGTACAATTTTAGGTTTTTCTACTCTTCCATTTTGGAGAGTCATACAACATCTTTAGGAAATTTAAGTCTTGATCTCACATTAAATTTTAAATTTACTCCTACTGAGTATTGTCATTGATGTCAAAGGTTAATCTTGCATGAGGTTGATGCCATTGATAGAGTGTGCCTAGTTTGCAGTGTGTTGATGTGACAAGGGGAATTGATGGAGTGTTTTCATTAAAGGACATTGTCATGAGAGAAAATTTGAAATAAACTAATGCCTTATGGTTGAATTAAAGAACATGTCTTTTAGATCAAGTTCTTAAGTATCCTAAGCCTAGTCATGGCATGAAGAGACCTTGTGAGAAGGTATGAGCATGGTGGTAATGGAATGAATAGACCTTGTGAGAAGGTATGAGAATGGTGGCTTTGTGAGATGAGTTAAAATATACATGAGTGGTTGTATTATGTTTTTTTAGTATGTGAGTGAGGTTGAGAATGCATGGAAAGAGGCATGAAGTTTAGTTTTAAGGCTTAATGTGGTTTGTAAGTCAAGGTCTAGAGAGAAAAGAGAGAGACAACATGGACTAATGAGGGGTCATGATAATATATAAAGGTATTTTATCTCATGTAATAAGTATAATAGGTTATTTATGCCTTCTCAATTTTTTTCTTGTAGTTTTTATGTCATAGTTTGAAGGACATGACATGAAAAGTTGTTTGGAGGTCTCTCAAGTGCTCAAAATGAAGGGTTCTCAACTTGAAAAGGATTTTATTATGCTCATTAGGTAATAAAAACTTTTCATGGGAAATTAAAATATTCATTATATATTTTAAAGTTTAATATCTCAAAATTATAGGAATTATTTTTTAGATTTAGAGGCTATGCTTTATGAACTATCATTAAGAGTGCAGACATGTTTAAACCCTCTGAAAACCCTAATAAGGACCTAATCTTGAATAAGTTGAAAAAAAATGGTCATAATTAATTTAATTGATTAGGTAATATTTTATATATTTTAATTAACTCTCCTAAGTACCTTCATGTGGTATTGGTTAGATAGAGGAGAGAGAAAATGTTGAGTTATAGGATTTATTTCTAAATAAGTTATTCGAGAAGTCAAAAGTTACATTAAACATAGTAAGAAATGATGGAGGAATAATTTAGAGACTAATTTTTAATTTAAATTAAGGTTTATGGATATGTTATGGTCCTAGATTGTGTTAAACTAGTCATCCAAGTTAGCCAGTTGTTAAATAGACTTAATTGTTTAAATAGTGAAAAACCCAAGCAATAGTGAAAAGATGAATTGTAACATGTTTTAATGATATAATTATGAAAAAAAGTACATGGATATGTTTTTAATTAATTTTAAGTCATTTAAATTCTTTAAATAATTTGTAAATATAATATAAGTGGTGAAAATGATGAAGCCAAAATGCCTTGTCTGGCGCAGTGAGGTCTATGTGTAGTAAGGTCAACAAATTGGTCTATAAGACCAATAGTTGCCACTAGACCATATGATTTTTATATTTTAATATGGTATAAATATTTAAAATTAAAATATTAATGTATTTTTATTCTTTTAAATTGGTTATACAAGTGTTGAAGGTTAATGTTTCATGACTGTGTTTTTGACAGTTATGGGAGTTTTGAGTGAGCATACTCAAGAGATGAGTTTGAGGCTCTATGCCCTATTTTGAAGTATATAATTCATATTTTAATATTATTTATGTTATAATTTTTCATTATATGTGATTTATTATTATTTATTTTTGGATAAATCATGTGTTATCTTAATTTGTTCAAGACAGACTTTTCCATGTGTTCAAAGACCTAATGTGAACATTGATAATGGAGTGTTTCAAGTTGTGGTTGGACCTAAAAGGTGTCATGGTGATAAAAACATGTTGGATAATATATATTTTATTTTTATATGATATTTTAATACCATTTATATATGTGTAGAGTGTTCCAATGGGTCATAAGCTAATGTTTCCTAAAGTAGGCCTAATAGAATTAGGTCTCTATAAGACCTAAATAAGGGTTTGGTATATTTGAGTTATAACCAACCTAATTTAATGATTTATTATTACTTGTAACATGTCATAAGGAATTTATTTTTCAAATATAAGTGGGCAAGTGTGTATGTCTAACCAATATGTATGAGCAAGAGGATTGTATAAGAACAAGGTTTTTCAAGCCTAATTAGGGTGTGTGTGAAGCGAAGTGTAAACAAATGAAATAACAAATTACTGAGTATAAGGATGTATTATATACCATAATATGAGTGTATATAAACTATAATTAATATCTAAAATTAGTTCTTAGTATGAAGGTCAAGGTCATATGACCTAATCAATCTTGAAGAGACCTAGTTGAGCGAAGAGGCCTAGAAGGTAGTTTGAGATGGATAAGAGTGTGAAGAGATGAATAGGTGGTAATCATATGTTTGCTGAGAAACATAGTTTTATCAATGTGATTAAATAAAATAGGTTTTATATTTGATGTTGAGTCATCTAAGGGGTTGGTGCCTCCTTGCAAGTAGGTGCTTACAAAAGCCTAGTCATGTGGGTGTTTGGCTAATTGGGTTTGGTGTTCCATGTGGAGTTGGTGATTCAATAAAATTGGTTTTTATCTTATATGAATATATTAAATTTTCATATATTAGTTTATTTTATTCCCCTTGAGGATTTTCCACATATATGATATGTTTTGGTGTTTCATGCTTATGTGGCTAATTGTTTATGCTTACTTGATCTATATGCTTGTATGAATGGATCATGAATGTTAAGTGGAATTTAATTATTTTTTTTGAATAATTATTCTCACCCCCTCTTATTAATTTTATTTAAAAAAGTATTATAAAATCTTGATCCTTTGAAGTAAGATTAAGATCTTGAAGGTGATTTAAAAAAACACTAGATGTTAAGTGATAAAGAAGAAGAAGCTAAAGTAGACCTTGAAGTTGAGCTCATAAGTTCCCTAGATGATTTGAAGCATAAAAAAAATATAAATCCTGATTTTATATCTATGTTCAAGGATCTCATGAATCAGTTAGAAGGCTTCAATATAAATTATAAATTAAATGAAGTTAAGTATGATCGCTTGAAGATAAAGTTAGACTCCTTAAAGATTGAACATGAATAGATCATAAACAAGATGAGAAATTTTGTGAAAGAATGTGAGAAATTAGAAAAATTCAAGAGTAACATCATTAAATTCAACATGAAAATAATAAATTAGACATCCCAATGTAATAAGAAATAATTTATCATGGGACCATGGGAAAGGGAGTGATCAGTTAAGAGATAGGCACATAAATGTTGTTTGCTACAATTGTCATAATATAGGACACATTAAAATATTTTATCCTAAAAGATTTATAAGTCACTCAAGATTAAATAAGATATATGGAGCTCTTATATTTAATGATAAGGGTCAAACATTGGTATGGAAGCCAAAATAAGTTAGGATTGATCATATTGAGCCCAAGAATCAAGATGGATTTTCTACTAAGGAAGAGCAAGAAATTAAATAAGAATCTATGATACTATAGAATAATTTTCACATTCAAAATGAAGTCATGAAATTATATAGATATTGGTTTCTCAAGCCACATGATAGGAGACAAAATCAAGTTCATCTCATTAAAGAAGAATGTTATATGAATAGTGAGATTTGGAGATAACATAACTACCAATATAGTTGGTACAATCTTAAGTTTGGATAATAGAAAGACCAACATATAAAATGTGTTGTATGTGGAAGATTTTAAACATAAACTACTTAGTGTGTGTCAAATGTGCATCCAAGGACACACATTGACCTTTCATGATAAAGGATGTGATATAAGGAGAGCTAAATCAGGAAGACTAATTGCCAATGCCAATAAAATTGAGAATAATTTGTATGTCTTGAATGAGATCAATAAGAAAAGATTATTTATGAGAAATATGAATGAATTTTGGCTATGACATATAAGATTTGGTCACCTAAAATTTGACAATCTGGTCAAAATAAGAACTAATAAGTCTATGAAGAACATGCTTAAGATCACCAAACCAATAAACACACTTTGAAAAGCATGTCAACATGGTAAACAAACTAGAAAAAGGTTCAAGTCAAAGGAGTAATATAATAAAATACCTCTAGAGTTAATACACACTAATCTCTATGATCCTACAAGAATCCAAAGCATTCAAGGAGATAACTACTTCATGTTACTCATACATGACTACACAAGAATGACTTATATATCATTCTTGAAAGAAAAAATAGAAGCTCTTGACAAGTTCAAGGCATTAAATGCTCTTGTTGAGAATGAGAATAATTAGAAGATAAAGTACTTAATATATGACAAAGGAGGATATATTTTTTTCTAATGAGTTTTATGACTTTTGTGAGGTTCATAGAATAAGGTGATAGTTTTCAATATCTTGGATACCTCGATAGAATAGGGTAGTAGAAGTAAAGAATAAAATAGTTAAAGATATGGAAAGAACTATGATAAATGAGTCTAGATTATCTATTGGATATTATAGAGAGGTAATGAAAATGACAATCTACACTTTGAATAAAGGATAGATAAGGACTAATGGCAACAAGACTCATGAACTATGGAAAGATAAACCTACCAATGTGGAACACTTCAAAGTGTTTGGGAATAAGTGTTTCATTAAAAGAGATAATGAAGACTTAGGAAAGTTTGATTATAGATATGATGAATGTATATTATTAGGATACTCATCAATGAGATTATCATATAGATATTAAAACAAGAGGTTAAAAATATAGTTGAAAGTGTTAATGTGATGATTGATGATACAAAGAAATCACACTCACAGTCAAAGGATATGTAGAAACCACAAATGTGTCTGCACCTTGGTTCTCCCCCCTTGTCCACCTCAAACCCATATCCTAACCCTTGGCCTTAGTCCCCTCCATTCATTTGATTAAAATAACTTAAATATTTTAATTAAGTGGCCCCCTTTCCACCTCACCCTTGCCACCTTGGATCCTCCCTTGGATCCCTCCACCTACCTCCTAGCTTTTATTATGCCAAATCTCCTCATTATCTTCCTCCCACGCCCATTTAAGCATCCTCATGACCGTTCTTCCCACAATCCCTCGCCCGGCGGCATGCAAGAATGGGCAGAGGCTATTTTTAGTCTCTGTCCCCATTCTGCCACTGCCGACGTCGGCAATTCTACCAGCGTCGGCAGCCTTCAAGACCCCTTTCTGCATCCATTCTAGACCCCGGCCCCTTGAGCTCGCAAACTGAATTCTCTTGGCGTTTTGGCATTCGTCTCTTCTCCATCTGGACCTCGTGCAACAGCAGCAACAGGTGCAGAGATTCTTGATCAGAGATTTCCTCTTGCAAAGTCTTCTGTGGCCTCAACAACAGCTCTCCCATTCTTCATTCAGCAAGCTAAAAAGGTAAGCAGAGTCTATTATTTTATTTCATTCTTTTGTTTAGTTTCGTTATTTGGCATATCTGCTGTTTCCTACTCCCTCTGTCCTTCCCCCTGAGAGGCTGAAAAGCCTTCTCAGGCCCTGTCCTCTGTCCATCTTCCTTTCACCCTGTCCCCCTTTCTATACAATCCCAGACAACTTCCTCATCCCTCCTACCAACAAGGACCCTGTACAGGGCACTTAATCAGAACCAGACCATTCCCCAGTCCATTCAAATTCATCCCTGAATTCTGTCTCGACCCTGTTCACAAACCAGACCCATCCACAGTCCAGAAACCTGACCAGACCCGACTACAGGCCACTACCCCAACCAACGCCGGTCACTTCCCAAACTGACGTCGGTAGGATAACCGACGTCGGCAGAACAGACAACCGACGCCGGCAACATTACCGACCTTGGCAACTGTCATCAAGCCTGACAACTCCTTTCAGGTAATCATTGGTCTTTTCTTTCCTTTTTAATTTGTTTATCACTTCTGTATTCTGGCATTCTGTATTTCCTTGGTCTTTTATCCATCTGTTACCAGTGGGTTGACCTCCCTTGAGGAAGTTTTCACACTTCTGGGAACAAGCTTTCGCTTGGCAACCCACTGCCTATCCATCTAACATTTTCTTGTCCAAGTTTCTTTTCTTTGCAGGTGTCATCCCTCCACAGCCAAAGAGGGGTGCTCACAAACGTCTGGATTACGATACGCAGTCTATATCCAGGTACTTCTAGCCTTGTCCATTTCCTTAGTTTATTTATTCATCTTTTGAATGTAGAAAGCGAATTAGCGATAGAAACATTCTGGCATGCCTGGTGGGACCTTAGGTTCTTCCTCGAGTTCCTCTTCTTTTCATTCATTTAGGTGCATTTAGGCTCCTTCCTTCTTGTCTCTTTCTTCTATTCCAAATGACACCATAAGCAGGCCTAAAATGGATCTTTCTTTTCTTCCTTGCATTTCTAGACTAGTCTAAACATCATACTCTCGAACCCTTTCTCAAACTTGTCTTCATTCAAACTTCATATTTTCGACTTGGGCTTAAAAACACTTTGCATTCATTTCTGCTTGTGCTTGCATCTTCTTAGTCCACATCTAGTAACTTAAACGCATATTGAATAAATCATAGACACTTGATGTTACACTACCAAACCACATGCACTAAAACAAACATAAAACTTACTTGAGACAAGGCCCGACTGGGATTTCATCCCCCAGCGGATACCTTACCCCTCCCGGTGACCCTACTTGGATTTCATCACCAAGGGGGAAGCCCACTCCGTTCTCTGGTGGAGGATAAACTCTAGGCGAGGTATATCTTGGCTAAGCGAGACCAGCTAACCACTGGAATCGTGAAGTGAGGGGGGCTTGCTCCTTAGCACCAGGCCACGTACCAAACCTAACACAGATTTTTGAGCACCTAAAACAAGACCCAAAACCAGCTCTAGACTGCTTCTTCTAGGACCTTCCTGACAGCCAATCTCCCCAAACATTCATCTAAGGCATAAGCCACAAAATTCTAAAGTTAATTCCTAGGATTTATCGCTTAGGCTTGTCTGTCTCTCTCTGTTTTCCTCTTCTCATCTGTTTGTTTGAGTGAGTGAGGACGCTTTCTTCATTGTTTTTCCCAGAATTTTCAAATCCTTTGGTTCTCTAGAAAATGCAGTCACCGGCATCGGTTCTTCCACCGACGTCGGCTTTCCTCTCTTACCGGCATCGGTTATCTGACCGACGTCGGCCATATTTATTACCGACATCGGTTTTTCAACTGATGTCGGTCTCTGTCACTGTCCTTTTTTTTCAAAACCAGCAGCCTAAAACCTGTCCCTTCTCTGTCAAAAAATCCATCCTGGTTTTCTAAAACTAAAAAACACAGTTTCTGAAACCTGAACCTTCTTTGCCTTGCATGGTTTTGATTCGTAGTCAAGCCAAGGCTCTTATCAACCACGCTAGCCGTCAACCACTTCCGTCTACCCCGTCCGTAACCAGGCCTACAATGGAGTTCAAATCAGAGACCGAAAGAACTCCTACCCGTCCAACCCCGCCCCAGACTCCTATTGTCCCAGAAGGGGACCAAGATTTTGAACGATTCTTGGACCTCAACGTCAAGGCCTTGAAACACTATCTCGCGCATAGCCAAACGCGAGACTCCTTGGGAAATCCAATCTATGGAATTCCAACCTCTCTTGTCATGACTACGGCTGTATCGACAGCATCCGTAGTTCAACCTTTAGACACTCGAGCCATCGCTTCGACCACTGACCAGACTTTGACTAATCCTCCAGGTGTGGCCTCTCCCTCTATCTTTGGGCCCACTTCCACCAGGGTTTCGGTCCCCTGTCAACCTCAACCCGCTCAACCGCTATCCACTCCTTTTCAGAACCTTGTCGTCTCTATTTCGCCTACCCTGGTCCCTATCAACACCAGGGTGGCTTCCTATCCCTTGGCCCCTATTACCACAATCCAACCTCTCGTGGCAACATCGGGCTTAGCTATGCCTTCTACCCAACCACCTTTAGCCTCTTCTTCTATCCCTACGACTAGTTATCCCTACATTGCACCTTTACAGGGACAACCAACTACGTCGTATGCCTCCCCTAGCCTCTTCCAAGCGCCCTACAACTTAGGGGGTGCGCCACCCGTCAATCCGTCGGCAGATATCATCAAAATGCTGATGGACAAGATGACCAATCTAGAGACCTCCATTTCCGGCTCACACAACGCTCTCTCATATGAGCAAATTTGCAACGAGCCCATTCATCCTTCTGTCCCAATCAGGCCATATCCTAGCCAGTGGGAGCTTTTGAAGTTTTCTCGCTTTCAAAGCAAGGAAGACCCACAGCAACACTTGCGAGCATTCAGACATGCCTATTACCTCATTGCCCATGACGATGCGTTACTTTTACGCACGTTTCCTATGTCTCTCTCGGGTGCTGCGCTTGACTGGTACAGCTCCCTTCCCAACCATTCCCTCTTCTCATTCACACAATTGGCCCAGCTCTTCCTCGATCACTTCTCCATCAACATCACCAGAAGGTCTCGATCACAGACCTCTATTCTATCTGGCAATTCAAGGACGAGTCCATAACCAACTTCGTCGCTCGATGGAGAGGCCTCATCAATCAACTCTCATTTTCCTTACCCCAGGCTGATCTTATTGAACTCTTCTCCCAAGCTTGCGCCAGACATATTTCTTCCACCATGAGGGTTCAAACCTTCCGCACCTTCGACGAAGCCTTCACGATGGCCCACAAACTTGAGTTGCGTGCCATCGAGGAGAATAAAGTCAAGTTGCGGAGCAAGAATCCTAGCTCTAAAACCAATGACTCTTCTTCTGCTAAGCCATCATCATCCAATTTCAAGTCCAAGGCTTCAGCTAACGCTGTGGTCGTTAGATCGTCATCCTCCTCGCCTTCAACTAATCATCCTGAGCCATCCACATCTCAGAGTGCCACTCGCCAATTCCAGTAGAGATACGTACAATGACGGTATACTCCTCTTAGAGAATCATACGCGTCTGTGCTGGAAAAGCTTGTTAAATAGGGGGTCCTCAATCTCCCTCAAGCCCGACCTCCTCCACAATTTGATCCCTCACACGCCATCCCTACGTGGTATAGGGAGCATGACTTCTGCAGCTTCCACCGTGTTAAGGGACATGACATGGAAAACTGCAAAACTTTTAAGAACATAATCCAAGATATGCTTAAAAAGGGGGATCTCATCTTAGACAATCCCAATGCACCTCCTAATCAGGCCATTGACATCTTCAAACAACCATTCCCCAATCATCCGCCAACCCAAAACAATGTCCGGACCTTAATTGATGACAATCATGAGCACAACATTTGAACAGTCAATACGGTCTCTCCCTTCGTCCCCAATCAACCTCAAGAGGTTAGTCCATCAATCAGTCCATCACGTGTGGATGAACCTCTTTCCCCAGCTAGTTCTCCATCGACTTCTCTCATCTTGGAGAATAGCTCAGCTTTACCAGCACCACCGGTCTCGCCATCCTCCTTTCTACTACCTATGGAGGACCCGACCCTTCCTACTCCTCAACCGCAAGTGGAGGGCACCATCATCCCTACCCTTTACCCACTGGAGGAGCCTCGCTTTCCGGATTCTTCTCCACCCAGGGAAGAACCTGTCTCCCCTTCGTCTTCATCTAAATCTATCATGACTTCACCATACCATGCATCTAAAACTGCTACACCCATCTCATCTTCAACCCCACAACCGTTAACATCTTCTTCTCAACCATTTTCCCGGTTAGTGGAGAAAATCGAGCTTCTCCCTTCAAGGAAAGTGATGCCTCAGGTGTTGTGGGAGCATCTTAAAACCCTTCAACATACCCGTGCCCTCTCATCACATGCTGCTAATCTTCCCAAGGCAGGATCTCTTCAGACTCTTGACAAAGACCAGACTCTCAAACCTCAACCAAACCCGTCAAAACCGAAACCTGCATCTATCTCATCTAAGCCTATCAAGTCACTTGGCGTTCGTCCTATCTCCACCCTCACTCACCCGCAAGTGAAGGTGGACCTATACCAGACCTTGACCAGTAGTAGTCTTCCAACCAAGTCAAAGAAGACTGTCAGACCACAGAAGAGAATGCCTCCTTCCCCATCACCATTGCCATCCATTTTGGGCCCCCATCCTTCGACCTTGGCTAGAATCCTTCCCACTCCAGCCTCCAATCAAAACTCGTTGCCTCCTTTGCTTCCTTTGCCTACCTCCAATCGTCCCTCTCCCAAAAAGGCAGTACCAATCACCAAGAAAGAGCCGTCTCCGTCTGTCACCACACCATCAACCCATAAGGTGGTACGGAAACCTCTTCCAACCTCGCCTAAGCAAAAGTCACCGGTCTCGTGCATATCAACTAGCACGGACCCTTTAGTGGGCTCATACTCATTGATATTGTGCCGACTTCTGTAGACTTCCAACATAACCCTTCCGCCCATCCGACCTTTCCAACCTCTCAGGTCCAAACCCTCCTGGTTTGACGACACAAAAATTTGCTTATATCATCATACGCCAGGACACGATACTGAGACTTGCTGTGCCCTCAAGGCCGTCATCCATCGCTATATGGAGAATGACACTCTTCTCCTTGAGGACACTCTTGACCAGACCCTGACTCCTTCCCATCTAACCTCTTCAACCATGCCAACATCTCACCAGCAAGACACGACCCCTTCTTCACCTCCTATTTTCGAAATCAATGCTATCTGTATAACCACTAGGTCGCAAAAGGACAAGGCGAAAGAAAAAGCTGCCATTCCTTGGACCTATCCCTTCATCAAGCCACCCCTTGCACCCAAGCCTAAAATTTCTATCCTTGGCACATCCCAGCCTTCTTCATCTTCCTCTTCTGGGCCAATTCACGACTCCATGCTGAAGCAGCTTCACCAGATGCCTGTGAAGATGTCCCTTTATGACCTTATCCAAACCTCGCCTTAGCACCGTCAAGCCCTCATCCATGCCTTGCAGGTAGCGGAGGTCCAACCCGAGGACCCCCAGCCACTCGCTGCCCTCGTCCATTCTTTATCTCCTGTCACCTCCATCACATTCAGCGATTTTGAGATTCCCACATCCAACACGGAAGATCAGGACACCACCCTCTTCATCACTGCCTATGTTGATCGGACACGCATTAAACACGTTATGATCAATGGTAGCGCTAACATCAATATTATCTCTACCCATGCCTTTGATCAGTTGGCTCTTCCCAAGAATTGCATCTCCAAAACTGACGTGATCTTACGCTCTTTCAATGACACCACCACTACGACCATTGGCACAGTCATCCTTCACATTCGCATTGGTCCACGCACAGTCCCGAAGCTCTTCTATATCATCGAAGGAGAGTTTCAATACAACATTCTACTGAGCTGACCTTGGATCCGTGCCATGGCCTGTATCCCCTCCACCCTGCACCATTGTGTGAAGTTTGAGCATGAAGGGCAAGTCCACACCATTCCCGCTGACCCTTCACCTTTCAAGACTTGCAACACAACCTACCGTCCCAATGATGTCCTCATTCCCATCAAGCCATCAACTCCGGCACCGCCTCCATCTGCGGAAGCTTCGACCAGTTCGTAATCAACGGTCACCCTCACCCCTCCTCTTCAAGTGCCGACCAAAGACCCCATGGAAGACATCTTCTAATGAATATCACTTGGGGAATATCACTTGTTGACCCTAGACATGTTCCAAACTCCACAAGAGTATGGACGCCTTCATCTCAGTCCCAATTACGACCATCGGTTCAGGGTGGTCGTGCCTTATGGTCCTCCTCACTTCCAAACCAACTTTGTCTATGGGGGGCTCAATCAAGCTCCTACCAACGGCAATTCCCTCTCTTCACCCCAACCTTTCACATCAGATTTCTCATTTCTTGGCAACCCCGCCTTTGCACACACTTACCTTTACAGGTGTGCATGGAAGGGTTTTGGTTTTGGATGTTATGAGCAGGGCTCCCATCAGCCCATCGAGCCACTCAATGATGACGATGCCAAGAAACGGTATGGCCTGGGATATCATGACCCCACTCAGGCTCCTTCCGACCTTTGTCCCGAGCCAACCATTGACCAATCTCCTCCAAACTCACCCATTTATCCCTCGTCACCTACGGAGTCGGTGGTTTCCATCCCTCCTAGTTTTTTTTCCATAAATACCATCCGCCTGGAACCCCTGACCTATCAGCTCAATGGGGTGTCCAAGTCTCTCCCTCTCATTTTTCCTAACATGATAGAGGATGAGTCGGCAACCATTCACACTATCCACTGCATTGACGATGACGCCATCCTTTCCTACATGGGTGTCGATGACTCTTTCATCCAGCATTCCCTCCCTTCTGAGACCCAGGTTATGTTAAATGAATCAACCATTGAAATAAACCTCCCTTCTTCTGATGTTCCTCACGTCTTAAAGATTGGCCAATCTTTAGACGCTCCAGAGCAGCTTGACTATGCCCAGTTCCTTTCTGACCATAGCAAGGCCTTTGCCTGGACTTATAGCGACATGCCTGGCATCGACCCCACCATTGCTACCCATAACATTGTCACCAAACCAGAGGCTAATCCTATTAGGCAAAAGCTTCGAAAGATGCATCCTCGTATTGCGCTCCTTGTCAAAGAGGAGCTTCAGCGCCTTCTTTCTGTCTCCTTCATCCAACCCATCGATTATCCACAGTGGGTCTCTAACATCATCCCAGTTACTAAAGCAACTGGGGGGATTCGGATCTGCACGGACTATCGTGACCTTAACCTAGCCTGTCCCAAAGATGACTTCCCTCTTCCTAACATTGACCAGCTTGTTGATCTCACGGCCGGCCATGAGATGCTATCTCTCATGGACGGGTTTTCAGGATACAATCAAATCCTGATCGCACTGGAAGATCAACACAAGACTACCTTTATCACCCTATGGGGGACTTTCTGCTATTGAGTCATGCCTTTTGGCTTGAAAAATGCTGGTGCCACATATCAGCGCGCCATGACCTACATTTTCCATGATCTCCTCCACAAAATCATGGAGGACTATGTGGATGACCTTCTCAGCAAGTCCAAGCTTTGCCATGACCACTTGACCATTCTCAAAATCATCTTCTCTCACCTTCTTCAATACAATGTCTACCTTAACCCCAAGAAGTGTGTCTTTGGGGTCCTCTCAGGCAAGCTTCTCGGCTTCATTGTTTCCTTTCGTGGCATCGAGATAGATCCCGCCAAGATCTGCGCTATCCTCGAAATGCCACCCCCGACCAATCTCAAGCAGCTTCGTAGTCTACAAGGGAAGCTCCAGTCCATCCACCATTTCATCTCGCAGCTTTCAGAACGCTGCCAACCTTTTCATCATCTCCTTAAGAAGGACGTCTCCTTTAAATGGGATGAGGACTATCAAGAGGCTTTTGAAGCCCTCAAAAGCTATCTGGTCTCTCCACCAGTCCTCATTCCACCTAAAGACGACCAACCCTTCTACCTTTATATCTCCACCACCAACCATTCATTAGGTGCCATGATCGCGCACCGAGATGAGCATCATTGTGAGCAAGCGGTTTACTACATCAGCCGAACACTGGTCGACTATGAAACTTGGTATACTCATACTGAGAAACTCTGTTTGGCATTAGTCTTTTCCACCACCAAGCTCTGCCACTATCTTCTCAACCACAAAACCTTTGTCGTCACTCACACCGACCCTCTCAAGTATATGCACTCCAAGCCATATCAGAATCAACGTATGGCTCGGTGGCTCATGCTGCTCGCTGAGTTTGACCTCAAATTCATCCAGCAAAAATCTATCAAGGGGCAAACCATCGCTGACCAACTGGCAGATGCCCCTCTTCCCGACAATCAACCTTCATAGTGTGAGTTCCCTGACGAGTCTATCGCCACACTTTCCACCGACGACACCGTTTACCAAATGACCATGTTCTTTGACGGCTCCAAATGTCAACTCGGTGGGGGTGCGGGGGTCATCCTCATCCCATTCGAAGGGGAGGCCATGCCTCTATCTTTCAAGATTGACTTTGATTGTACCAATAATATGGCCGAATATGAGGCCTTAATTTTGGGACTTCAGACTGCTCTTTCCCTCCACATCAAGTCTATCAACATCTTCAGTGACTCGCAGCTCATCGTCAATCAAGTTAACGGTTCATACCTCTGTAAAAACAAAGTTTTGCAGAGGTATAAAAATCGTGTTGACCTTCTTTTGGCATATTTTGACCATTACCTCTTGCATACTGTTCCACGCTCTACAAACAAGTTTGCCGACACCATGGCTTCTCTTGCTTCGCATATCCCATCTTCATCATCGTCATCTTGACTTTTTGTCACAGTGCATCGCATACCTTTGCCTTCATACATCTCTCCTCACGTCGACCATATCAACACTATCAATTCTAACCCTCGAGATGACTGGTATAAGCAACTTGTGAACTACTTGTCTCTTTTTGTCACTCCTCCCAACCTCTCTAGCAATGCGCGGTGAGCTTTCATCAAGCACACCGCTCGCTATACCATGTTAGGAGGTCTTCTCTATAAGCGAGGCTTCGACGGCCTCCTCCTTCGCTGTCTAACCTCCACTGAAGCTTCTCAAGCCATAAAACAAGTCCACGACGGGATTTGTGGTGGACACTTCAGTGGAAACTCGGTTGCCAAGCGCATCCTTCACCTGGGTTATTATTGGCCTACCCTTCATCAAGACTGTAGCGACTATGTTCGACGTTGCATCAAGTGTCAGCAACACTCTAACCTGCTTCATCTCCCCAGCCATGCATTGCAAGTCACTCAAGATTTTTGGCCTTTCTCTCAGTGGGGCTTAGATCTCATCGGTGAGATTAACCCTCACTCATCTCTTCATCATCAATCCATCATCACTGCCACTGAGTATTTCACCAAGTGGGTGGAAGCCATTCCTCTTGTCTCCACAAAAGCTGACAAAATTGTCGACTTCATCAGCAGCCACATCATCTGTCATTTCGGTGTCCCTCACAAAATCATCACCGACAATGGCAAATCCTTCAAAAACAAGACTGTCCAAAAACTATGCGACTCATTTGGCATCAAACTCAGCTTTTCTTCGCCTTACTACCCACAAGCAAATGGGCAGGCTGAGGCTTCCAACAAAATTCTGACTAAAATTCTCATGAAGGTGGTCAACGATACAAGAAGGGATTGGCACATTCATATTCCCTTCGCTTTGTGGGCCTACCGCACTAGCATCCGAACCTCTATGGGTGCTACTCCTTTCTCCCTCGTGTACGGAACAGAGGCTGTCTTACCTCTCAAAGTACAGATCCCGTCTCTCCGCATCTCCCTGCATGACATTCTCTCCAACGATGACTTTCGTCAAGATCACTTAGCTCAACTTGAGTTTTTGACGAACGCCGTCTTGTTGCCCTCAATCATCTCCATGTCTACCAAAGTCGCATAAAGCGAGCCTACGACAAAAATCTGCGAGAACGAGATTTCAACATCGGAGACCTCGTCCTCAAAGAGAATCAGCACGTGACCAATATGGAGCGAAGTAAACGAGGCAAATTCACCCCCAATTGGCTTGGACCTTTTATCATCACACAAAAATATGGGTCAGGGACTTATCGTCTGTCCTCCCTCGACGGATGACCAGAACCTGAGCCTCTTAATGCGTTGCATCTACGACCATTCTTCTGTTAGTCAAGTACTTGTCCACTTGACACGTAACTTGAGCTCATCCCTTGAGCAATCCTCATCCTCTTGATCCTCATTCCTTTCAACCCTATTCCCCTTTAACAAGTCCTCTACAACCCTTTTATGATGCATGGATGCTTTGTCCTAATAAAAGGGAGCCCTTGAACTTCTACAGTCTTGTCCATGACTATAAAAATAAAAAATAAAAAATAAAAAAAATCAAGATGTCAAAACATATCCAAGGTCACCAAATCAAATTCAAAAGGACAGACTGCTCCCTCGAAGGACAACTGTACTATCATTGTTGTAGCTAATAGACTGATCCCTCGAAGGACAGCTATTCAAACATTATATAAAGCAAACATATAGACCACTCCCTCGAAGGATGGCTATGACTAAATCTTGCTACAAACAACAACCTTTCTTAGAAGCTTCCCGCATTGATCAGCTTCGCAACATGACCACTAAATCAAATGACATCTCTATGTAGACTTCCCGCATCGATCAGTCTGCACCAAAAAAAAAAAAAAAAAATGGGTCATGGACTTGGCTTGTAGTTGTCTCAGGGTCTCCTATAAAAAGGGGCAAGGTTATTCCTACTCTTAAACTGGGTTACCCTATCCTCCTCCTATCACCTGCTCAGGAGACTTCGAGCTCACTTTAATGTCAAAGTGATTCGATTACCGTTCTAACACAACACTGGTCAACGACGTAATGCATGAATGGGGCTTTTGTTCTAATAACCCCTATCTATGCTTCCTTTCTGGTCCTTATCAATGAAAGAGCAATTTGCCTTTCACCTCTTCTCTACACTTTGGTCACATTTAATCTCGTCACTTGTTGACCAAACCAACCAAGCCATTTTCCTCATTTTCAACAGACATCATCCTAGTTTCTATGGACACCAATTCACATGGAAACTACCGACCAGACCCAATTTATGTTAAGCATAAACCAATACTTGCTGAAGCATAAATAGACCTCCATTAATTTTTAGCATACATCCATCACGACTATGGAAACTTGCTAGGGATGAAAGACTCTCAACCAATGTTACATCTGTAGCATCATCTTACCCTCATCATTTTGACACTTGACCACATCCAATCATCGATCAATCTTTTCCATTCATCCAAACTACATTGGTCTGAGGCCCTATGACCAGGGCTATATAGGCAGCACTCAGATAACACATCCTCTGAGGTTAGCTCGACCACCCCCGTTTGTTCATCTCTTTGTTCGACAAACCTTCCCATCAACAACTTTGACCAAGACCAATCAATCTCTTTGACCCTTCCTCCCTTTTAGGGATAACTACATTGGCCTGAGGCCCTTCACACAAGGGCTATGTAGGTAGCACTTAGATCACATGACGTCTTCTGAGGTTAGCTCGGCCACATCCTTTCATCCATCCATCCACTCTAACCAATGACCATTGGAGATCTTGCCTATCCCCTTCTGGCCTTTCGACCACTTCCAAGACAATGTTGCCTTGGTTGTTTTTGTGTGTGTGCTACCTCACGGCTGGTTAGCAGAATTGTCCACAGACCCTATTTTTGACCCTTCACAAGTATAGGATCACAAGCTAGTTGATCTCTACTACTTGTGGCATTTTTGTGTTTCTGGGAGCACTTCCTGAGCCTGGGATACCTGGAACACGACGACCATCTGGAGCTTTAGCTTAGGTTGAGTAATCCAATCAGCAGACGACTAAATGCTGGGGCCCGGTTACTTCAATTTTGGCACTCCTTGACCCTCGACATGCGACAATTTGACCTGACCATCCCGTGAAGTGGTATACGCGCAATCACGACTATTGCAACATTTTTGCTCACACTCTTCTATCCATTTCTCTGTCAAATCTACACTCGATCTTCAGTTCCCTTCTCTCGACTATCGCTTTGAGGGGGGAACACCTCATCCTTTTTCTGGGGCAACCAACTCCTATTTTTGTCTTGCAGTTTGTCAAGAACAACCAACAAGACAAAAAGGGGCAAATGTAGACACCACAAATGTGTCTGCACCTTGGTTCTCCCCCCTTGTCCACCTCAAACCCATATCCTAACCCTTGGCCTTAGTCCCCTCCATTCATTTGATTAAAATAACTTAAATATTTTAATTAAGTGGCCCCCTTTCCACCTCACCCTTGCCACCTTGGATCCTCCCTTGGATCCCTCCACCTACCTCCTAGCTTTTATTATGCCAAATCTCCTCATTATCTTCCTCCCTCGCCCATTTAAGCATCCTCATGACCGTTCTTCCCACAATCCCTCGCCCAGCGGCGTGCAAGAATGGGCAGAGGCTATTTTTAGTCTCTGTCCCCATTCTGCCACTGCCGATGTCGGTGACCATTCGGCCGACGTCGGCGATTCTACCAGCGTCGGCAGCCTTCAAGACCCCTTTCTACATCCATTCCAGACCCCGGCCCCTTGAGCTCACAAACTGAATTCTCTTGGCATTTTGGCATTCGTCTCTTCTCCATTTGGACCTCGTGTAACAGCAGCAACAGGTGCAGAGATTCTTGATCAGAGATTTCCTCTTGCAAAGTCTTCTGTGGCCTCAACAACAGCTCTCCCATTCTTCATTCAGCAAGCTAAAAAGGTAAGCAGAGTATGTTATTTTATTTCATTCTTTTGTTTAGTTTCGTTATTTGGCATATATGTTGTTTCCTACTCCCTCTGTCCTTCCCCCTGAGAGGCTGAAAAGCCTTCTCAGGCCCTGTCCTCTGTCCATCTTCCTTTCACCTTGTCCCCCTTTCTATACAATCCCAGAAAACTTTCTCATCCCTCCTACCAACAAAGACCCTGTACAAGGCACCTAATCAGAACCAGACCATTCCCCAATCCATTCAAATTCATCCCTGAATTCTGTCTCGACCCTGTTCACAAACCAGACCCGTCCACAGTCCAGAAACCCGACCAAACCTGACTACAGGCCACTACCCCGATTGACGTTGGTCACTTCCCAAACCGACGTCGGTAGGATAACCGACATCGGCAAAACAGACAACTGACGCCGGCAACATTACCGACCTCGGCGACTGTCATCAAGCCCGACAACTCCTTTCAGGTAATCATTGGTCTTTTCTTTCCTTTTTAATTTGTTTATCACTTCTGTATTCTGGCATTCTGTATTTCCTTGGTCTTTTATCTGTCTGTTACCAGTGGGTTGACCTCCCTTGAGGAAGTTTTCACACTTTCGGGAACAAGCTTTCGCTTGGCAACCCACTGCCTATCCATCTAACATTTTCTTGTCCAAGTTTCTTTTCTTTGTAGGTGTCATTCCTCCACAGCCAAAGAGGGGTGCTCACAAATGTCTAGATTACGGTGCGCAGTCTATATCCAGGTACTTCTAGCCTTGTCCATTTCCTTAGTTTATTTATTCATCTTTTGAATGTAGAAAGCGAATTAGCGATAGAAACAGGATACATTAGAGAATCTAGACTTCAAGAATGAAGAGAAAACTATAGAGGTTGATGAGGAATAATAATTTGAGGAAAGACAAGACTCAAAAGTCCCATCAAGAAAGATTCAAAGAGATCATCTTAAATCATAAAACATTGGTAATAAGAATGTAGGTATGTAAATAAGGATAAGACTGATAAGTAACCTAAATCAATATAATGTTTCTCTGTTATCCAATATTAAACCTAATAAACTTATATATGTAAGAAAAGACAAGTTTTAGATAGGTTCTATGAATGAGGAGTTAGACCAAATAAAAAAGAATGAGACTTGGGAACTAATTCCTAGGCCTAAAGGTAAGAATGTCATTGGCACAAAATAGGTGTATAGAAACAAGTTGAATGAAGATGGAGATTTCATTAGGAAAAAGGATAGATTGGTATGTAATGGATTTACACAAGTTGAAGGGATAGACTTTGAGGAGACATTTGTACCAATTTAAATACTAGAAGTCATCAAATTGTTTTTAGCATATGAAAGATTCAAAGGGTTCAAGATATACCAGATGGATGTAAAATCTACCTTTTTTAATGAAAACTTAGAATAATAGGTATACATAGAGAAACCTAAGGGGTTCTCACTATCAAGTGATATGGATTATGTTTATAGATTAAAAAATTATCTTTATGGTCTAAATCAAGCTCCTAGAGCTTGGTATTCTAGGTTGGATAGGTATTTATTGGATCAAAGATTCAAAACAGGAGTTGAAGATAGTAATCTATGCATAAAGACAAAATTTGACCATCAATTGATAGTTGTTGTCTATGTGGATGAAATATTCTTTGGTAGAAATAATGAAAACATGAATAAGGCCTTTGCAAAGATAATGAAGAAAGAGTTTGAAATGTCCATGTTGGGAGAACTATCATTCTTTTTAGGTTTGAAAATCACTCAATCTAAAAAGGGTATATTCATTTCACAATCCAAGTACATAAGAGAGATGTTGAATAAGTTTTATATAGAATATTTTAAGTTAGATATTACACCTATGATCATAGGTTTTAAGTTGAGCAAGGAATATGAGTCTTCAAAGGTCAATCAAACATCATATAGGTTAAATTTTGGAAGTTTTCTATACACCACTACCTCTAGGCCTAACATCATGCAAGTAGTAGGTCTTATGGGAAGGTATCAAGTAGATCAAAATTTAAAAAAAAATGAGTAGTAAAAAGGATACTTAGTTATCTCAAGGGGACTATAGAGTTTGGGTTTTGGTATTTGAGGACTAAGGAGTTCAATTTAATAGCCTATACAAATGTAGACTAGGTAAAAGCCTAGATGGTAAGAAGAGTACTAGTGGAGGAACTTTATTCAAATGGGGATTCTTAGTTTCATGGATAATAAAGAATAGACCATCAGTAGAATTATCCACTTGTGAGGAGGAGTAAATTTCAATAGCTTCTTCTCATACTTAGTTCCTATGGATAAGACAGACCTTAAAAGACTACAAGATGGAGTATGATGGTCCTAAACCAATCTATTTTAATAATACAAGTGTTATAAACATCTCAAAGATCTATATCATGTACTCAAGGACTAAGAACATTCCTAACAAGTATCATTTCCTAAAAGAGGATGTAAGTGAACAAAGTGTCAATATTGAATACGTTTTTACATAGGATCAAATTGTAGACATTTAACCAAGCTACTTCTAAAAGCAACATTTGAACACCTAATATAGTAATTGGGTGTAGTTCTTACCCCTAGTAGTCACTAAAGAAGTCTTAATTAGGGGGACATAATCAGGTGGGCCATTGGCTCCAAGTGCAAGTGAGTAGTGCTGAGAAGGTATGGATGGAGATAGGGGAGCATGTTTGTATGATGACTCATAAAATCATAGTACTGTATGTTAAGTGTTTTGGTTTCAAGGAGTGTGATACAAGGAGTTGCAAACATCACTTTGTCATTTATGTAAAAGGAAGATAAATTTTAGAATGAGGGAAAAATTTATTGTTAAGAGAATTTTCTGAGAGTGGTTTCCATCAATTTCAAAGGATGATATTTTTGAGTATTGTCATTGATGTCAAAGGTGCATCTTGCATGAAGTTGATGTCATTAAGAGAGTGTGCCTAGTTGGTAGTGTTTTGATGTGATAAAGGGAATTGATGGAGTGTTTTCATTGAATTATGTTGTCATGAGATATAATTTTTAGTAAATTAGTTCCTTATGGTTTCATTAAGGTAGATTTCTTTGAGGTCAAGTGATTAAGTTGCCTAAGCCTAGTAATGACATGAAGAGACCTTGTGAGAAGGTATGAGCATAGTGGTCCTAGCATAAAGAGATCTTGAAAGAAGGGTATGAGCATGGTGTATTGGTGAGATGAGTGCACATAGGCATGAGTGGTTGTATTAGTTTGTTTGAGTATGTTAGTTAGGTGGAGAATTCATGGAAAGATGCATAAAGGTCAATTTTAAGGATTAATGTGGTTTGTAAGTCAAGGTGTAAAGAGCAAAGAGAGAGAGTATGGATTAATTAGGGATCATGACAATATTTCAAGGTGTTTTAGATCATGTAATAATTTTTATATGTTATGTATGTTTTTTCAAGTTTATTTATTCAATTTGAGGTCATAGTTTGAAGGAAAAGGCACAAAAAGTTATTTGGGTATCTCTTGAATGCTCAGAATGAAGGGTTCTCTACTTAAGAAGGATTTATTATGATCATTAACTTGTAAAAAAATTTAATGGTAACATGATATATTCATGGTATATGGTTAAGGGTCCTATTTTAAAATTTAAGGCCTTATTTTCTAGATTGATGGGCTGTGCTTTATGAATGATCGTTAAGAGTGTAGACAGATTTAAACCCTCCTAAATCCCTAATAAGGACCTAATGTTGAATATGTTGATAAAAATTTATAAAATTGAATTCAATTTCTTAGTTAAGCTATTACATCTTGTACTTAAATCTCCTAGGTACCTCCAAATGGTATTGGGTAGAGAGAGGAGCGATAAAATGTTGAGTTACAGGATCATTTCTAAAGAAGTTGTTATAGAAGTCAAAAGTGGCATTGAACATAATAATAAAATGGATGGAGAAAGAATTTAGATAGTAATGTTTCATTTCAATTAAGTTATATATATATTTTATAGTCCTACATTTTTTTAAACTAGTCATCTAAGTTAGCCAGTCGCTAAACAAGCATAATAGTACAAACAGTGAAAAACCCAGGTAGTAGTAAGAAGAATTAGAATGTGTTTTCATGATAGAATGATGAAAAGAAGTGCATGGAGATTTTTTTAAGGAATTTTATTTCATTTATATGATTTCAATAAGTTTTAAATATAGTATAAGTGGTGAAAAATATGAATCCAAAATGGCTTGTCTGTCTTAGTGAGGTCTATGTGTAATAAGGTCAACAAATTGGTCTATAAGACCAATAATTTCCACTAGACCATATGATGTTTATATTTTAATATGGTATGATGTCATAGGATCATGTTCATGCATTTTAATTCTTTTAAATTGGTCATATAGGTGTTTAAGTTTGATGTTTCAGGACTATGTTTTTGATAATTTTGGTAGATCTGAGTAAGCATATCGAATAAATGAGTTTGAGGCTATATGCCCATATTTGAAGTGTCTAATTCATACAGTGATATTTTTGATGTCATAAGGTCTCATTATATTTTATTTATTATAATTTTCAAGTGGATAAATTATGTGTTATCTTCAGTTATTCAAGATGAAATTTTATGTGTTCAAAGGCCTAATATGAACAGTGTTAATGGAGTGTTTCAAGTTGTGGCTGGACCTAAAAGATGTCATGATGATCTAAGTGTGTTAGATAATTTTTTTAAAAATTTTATATGATATTTTAATACAATTTATATAGGTTTATATTGTTCCAAGGGGTCATAAGCTAATGTGTCCTAAAGTAGGCCTAATGGAATTAGGTCTCCATGAGAACTAAAGAAGGATTTAGTATATTTAAGTTATGACTGACCTAATGTAATAATTGATTCCTAATTCTAACATGTAATAAGGCATATTGTGTCTTAAATAAATTTTTTTAAGTGTGTATGTCCAAAAAATAAGTGTATGAACAAAAGACTTGTAAAAGAATAATGCTTTTCATGCCTAATTAGGGTGTGTGTGTGTGTGTGAAGCTAAGTGTAAGCGAATCAAATATCACATTATTGAGTAGAAGGATGTATTTTATAATATCATAGGAGTGTAGATAAAATTTAATTAATATATATAAGGAGGTCTAAGTATTAATATCAAGGTCATATGACCTAATCATTCTTGAAGAGACCTAGTTGAACGAAGAGGTCTAGAAGTTAGTTTGAGAGGGATAAGAGTGTGAAGATTTGAAGAGGTGGTCATCATATGTTGGTTGAGAAACATAGTGTTATTAATTTTATAAAATAAATCAATTGGTTGAGTTGGTACTGAGTCATCAAGGGGTTATTTCCTCCTTTTAAGTAGGTGCCTGTTAAAGCCTAGTCAAGTGGGTGATTGGCTAGTTGGGGTTGGTGCTCCAAGTGGAGTTCGTGCTTCACTAAAAATAGTTTTTGTATTATAGTAATGTATCCCATTTTTATATATTAGTGTTTTTTCTTCCCTTTGAGGGTTTACCACATATATTATGTTTTCTTATGTTTCACACTTATGTGGATAGTTGATTATGCTTGCTTGATCTATATTCTTGTATGAATGTCTCATGAATGTTATGTGGAATTGAATGATTGTTTTGAAGAACGATTCACCACCCCCGCTATTTGTGATTTTGATTCCAAAGAGTCCAACCCATAGGTCAATTTAATCCTATTTATATTCCCTTAAAGTAGTCAACTTTAAATATTGTTACATACAACATGAATCTTAGCACCAAAGTAAGTGCAAAATTTTTATTTGAAAGTCTATGAAAAGGTAATACCATTTAAAGTCCCTCTCATTATGTATGTTTATTATTAGTTAAAAATGTTATTACTATTTTTAGATATTATTAGAATAATACCATGGTTTTGTAATATATCAACCATATTATTACCTTTGATAAATTTAGCTAAAATTAAATGTGAACCTTGTGTAACTAAGATTTCAGGTGTTATGAACCTAAAAACTATTTTTTTCTTTAAGAAAATTGTATCTAGTGCATGAAATATGTAAAAAAATATTGTTTTTATTTCATTCATAACACCCTTATGGTATTTTCATTATATACTAATGATTTCAAATTTATTGAGGACTCACTCAAAGCTCCCATTTGATTTTATCTACCAACCCTACCAATTTATTTCTTATGCATCATTGAAAAAACATGTTAGCTTGTTAAGTAACTACTTTACCCTAGCATACGAATGTCAAAAATATATGGAATTTTTTCCATGTGAAGTATCCTTATATTTATAGCTTCTCACTCCATATAGATACCATAGATGTATCTCTAAACAACATTTTCATAATTAATTTATAATTTTTAAGCTTTTCACTAGAAAGTGCCATCTATGTTTCTCTATCATGTTCATCTTCTTGATTTTATTTATGTAGGATATTTCTTATACAAATAATATTTATATATCCTTATGACATTAATCAATCTATTATACCATGTAGTTGTTGTTTACGTACATACAAAAAATGAAAAAATTTAAACAAAATATAACTAAATCAATATACATTTAAAAAAAATGAAAGACTCTTCCACAAGGGAAACCAATTTTTTTTGAATTTCCAATTTTTAATTTAAAAAACATATAAGATACTAAATATTGTATTTGGTAAAATATTATACAAAAAATAACTAATTTTATTCATAATAGTGACTGATATAAATACACATGATTTATAATACTAATGAGGAGCCTCACCTTATCACTCCAAATAAGACACCGTATTACAATGTGATTTGTTATTAATAGATTACACTATATACAAACATTACCATTAAATAATATTTTATCTAATAACATCACTATGGATTGTACTAACTAGATTATTTCCAAAATAAATTCAAAGGTTGAAGTAATAAATGTTATTAATAAATTGGAGAAAGCGTAGCTTTATGAACAAGGATATTATGTACTGATGTTTTGTGGTATCTAAAATAGGTTTAAAAATGGACCTAAAAATGATGTGTGCCATCGTTAAGTGGCCATCATCAAAAATCATGTCCAAAGTGTAAATATTTCATGGATTAATAATTATATATATGAATTTCATCAAGAAATTTATTAGGACATGCATAAAAATATTAGAGGTGATGAAATGAGATCACAAATATTTTTTCTTGAAAGACAAAGAAAAACCCAATTTTTAGGAGTTAAAGAGGAAAGTGACTGAGCATCCGATATGAATTTCCTTATTTTGACAATATATTTAAATTTAAATGGTGCAATTATTGGAGTATTTTTTAGCCAATAAGATATGAATATAGCTTACTTAAGTGATAATTTTAACATCATAAATATGAAATATTCTATCTATGACCAATAGTTTTATGCCATTGTGCAAACAATCAAAACATACATGAAAATTATGTTGGAAAATGAGTTTGTGATCTTATTTAATATAAAATTAAGATTATATAATATCATTATAATCTAATTGAGATTAAAAATTGAGAAAATTATAATGCATAAGTTATACAATAATCACATAAACTGATTGGAACTTGACATTTTTAGAAATATACTAAAATGGGAAAGTACAAAAGATAAATAACTTTTTTGTCACTTAGGTCTGAAGGAATACAATAGTGATTATGAAACTAGATATGAGATGTGAAGCTTTTGTGAATTAGGAACATGGCACCACTTTATCTCTAGACAAGGTTGCACTATCTAGATGATGTCACCTTACACTATTGTCTATAGGGTGTAGCTTCATTTATTATATATTTTTTCCTCTATGTAAATTTTATCAAGTTCACCTTTTCTTATGGGCCCTTTTTTCTACTTGGATGCCTTAAATATGATGTAGAAGATGTCATCTGCCTTCTTCTTCACTGAAACCTAGCTCAATGACAAGAGGGAAACAAACATAGTAAATGGGGTAAAAAGGAGTTTGAGGATGGTTTTTCCATTTCCCCCAAACCCCACAAGGGGATCTACCCCTTGACCCCACAAGGAGCACTTCCTCTTGAACCCATTGTGTGTTTTCACCCCCAAACCCCCATGTCATGGCCCGTTCACTCCAAAGAAGTTATAGAGCTAAATTACCATTTTAAGGGTTTTTTTATTAAGGCCTATTAAACTAACATTTTTTTTCTTAAATATATTTTGTCTAACTAACATAATCTTTTATAGGGCATATTTTGGTCTAATATCTTGTGTTACAAGCTTCCCATTAAGATTATCAGTCAAACTACTAATCACTTATCTTGTAAGTTGCCTCTTTAAAAGTGTCACCTGAAAATACTAACCATTTTCTTGTAGGCCACCTGTCAAAGACCCCTTTTGGCATTTTGAAAATCATTTTTAAATCATTTTAATCATTTTTTATATATCACTATAATCATTTTATAATCTTGTATATATATCTTTAATCATTTTTTCTTGTATATTCTTGTAATCTTGTGTATATCTCACATATAAATTAATTGATTAATTAATATTTTTTTATACTTATTTATCACCTGAGGGATATGGTGGTGTATGCTCTCCTTTCTTTCATCTTTTCAATGATTCTTGGAGGATTAAAAAACACCAATAAACACTCCCCATTTTTCTTTTCAAGGTTGGTGATGTGGATTTCATCACCATGCACTAGACCAAACTCTATGTTCTGGTGGAGTATAAATATTAGGAGAGTTATTAGATACTAAATAAAAATTCCCCATAATGGGTTTTATGGAGTGAGGGGATTTTAAGCTCCAATATTCAAAGTGGTTAGATAACATCCTATATAGACTTGTTCCATATCATACCTTCATGTATATTAGGGACTCCCTAGGTACCTTGTGTAAACCTAGATTAGGACCTTTAAGCCATAATAAGTGTTTCACTGTCAAAGTCAAGATCAAATCCTAAGAATCCATTAAGTGTAGATGGGGTCAAAAGGGTTTAGTCAATTTCATAATAGGTCACCAGCCTACATCCTCACTCACAAAGTTATTAGATGGTGTGAGCATTAGGTTATACACCCTTAAGTTTACTAATCGTAGGTTTTTTATCTACGTGTTTGGGTGTGTGTTGTGTTAGACCTATGTTATTTATGAACCAATTCAGCATTGAACCCAAACCTATACACCCCTATGTAGGTTATTTACACATATAAGTTTGTATATTCTTGATTCATTATTCTATCATCCTTGTCATCTTCTTTTACATATTATCTTTATATATCCTTTTCATTATTATATCCCATCATTGATTTTACCCCACCACTTGCATATCCTAATCACATCTTGTCATATATATCTTGTCTTAAATCCACTCTATCCTTTGTTCTGGCCTTGCCCACATCCATCATTTAGTCTAACCTCATCTATCTTATCCTAATTAGCTCTTTAGGTCACACCAACCACATCTCACTTACATTAACCCTTGTCATCACCTACACATACTTGTCATTATTTTAATCCCCTTATCCTTATCATTTTAATCACATAAACATATCCCATCCCATCTTGATTAAATTAGTTTAAGTCTTGATGTAGTCTTATTACCCATCCATATCATCCTATCATTCTAGTCCACTATCACTCATCATCTAGTTAGATCTCATACTTAGTCAGTATCCTATAAGCATATTATCATTTTTGTTAATTTTAATCTAGCATCCAATTAATCATAAATATAGTTTTATTTCATCTAGTCATCATGCCTATCCATAACTAACACTCATCCAATCATGCTCTTATTAGTTTAAATATAAGCACCCATCAAATTATGAATCCTCTTGATAGTTTAAAAACTAAGCATTGTTGATAAGTCATTAACACATATTAGAATATTAGTCTAACATTTGATCCTAGTCTTACAAGATCTCAATTACATTTCATCCATCTCTCCATCATCACCTAGCTTGATCATTCAAAGCCTACATCCACCTCCACCTCCACCTAAACCATATCTAATTCATATCCTACCTCCACCTCCACCCCCTTTATCATTCATCTTTTATCCTCCATCATCATGAAGTTATAACCAGTTTTCATATACCAATACATATTTTCCAACAAGGATGAGATCATCTTGCAGTTCCTTAAGATTGGTGTCCCACTCCTCAAATCCATTGATCCCATTCAACTCATTTCATCTCAAGTCCAAATCGATTCCTTTAAGTCCCATTCCAATCCTCCCTCTACTATACATTCCTACACTAGTAAAGGGAATATTATCTTGGCTCCATCTACTACCAATCTACCTACCTAGTCACATCACCAATCATCTGATCTAGATTCTAATACTTCTACATCTAAGTCAAAAACTAAAACATGTACTTATAATCCCCTTCTTATGTCCTTATAATCCATTTTAAAACAACTTGACACTACTAACATGATGGTATATCCACCCATATGACATCTTGATCCCACCAAGCCTAAGCTAGGTATAAATCTAATCAATATTATGCATATCACCAAATTTGGGAGCATACCATTAATCAATGTTGAAATATCCAAGATTATGTCCAAGACCTCATTAACCATGGTGACATAGTAATTAAGGATGAATGAGATGAACCCATATCCCTGGGTAAACTAGAAGAAGAGTTCCAAGATTCCATTCCTGACCATAATCAATCCCTTACTTTACCAAGATAAGGGAAAGACACCACATCCCTCTTCCATGATCCCCCCATCTTCGATAACTTTTATTCCAAAAATAAGTCTCTTCCCCATGATCCTAGTCTTCCATTACCTCATAATTCATTCCATGGGCCTATCTTTATCTAATATATTTTCCTCCTACTATCTCCCTCTCATCCATCAATCATAAACCCTATGTTGAGAGGTCAATCATAGACAGTGAATTTTTTATTAGCAACACTACATATTGTACATCTAAGCCAACACAATTCTTATCTACATCAAGATCATGTTCAAAATTAGTCTCTAAATCAAATTCCTCATTAGAAACATCATCCCTCATTGACATTATAGCAGATGTTGATAATGCTTGTCTTTTTGGGGATACCTCTAATCTAGATACCTCCAATACATCACTAGGCATACCTTTGGATCCTAATCAAGATGATGAAGTCATAGTAAAATTTTTATAAGCTTTATAAATCTAAATTTGTTAGATTGAATATGATCTTACTTGGTATGCATGTGCTACAACTAGTCCTAGTGATCCTTTTGTTGATCTTGAGGAGATTTTCTCTGATGTCAAACTAGGTCTCCTAAATACCTCTATCAGGACCATACTAACCTATCACCACTCATTGACCTCATCATTCTACTTCCACCAAATTCATCCATAATAGACCCATTTATTACCATCAATAATCATTTAATCCCCTCCCTCTATTAGGACAAATAATAACATACATCATTAGACCCTTCCTTAAGCAATATAATGTGTGCCACAAATACAAAGGTCCAAGACCATATTTCATAAATCATAAATCATGACCAAATCATATTTTATCCCATCAGTAAAAAACAAAAAGATTCAAATCATTATCCTAATCCAAAAGTTTATTCCCCTAGTGAATCCCAAACTTAGACATTAGGGGATTATCAAATTCAAAATAATAATCATATATCAAGTCAAAAAATATTCTCCTATAGTGAAGCCCAAAATATGGTACTAGGGGCTAATCTAAGTTGCATTCAATCCAAAAATAAAAATAATATAAAAAGAACTATTAACATGGCTGATAATCCATCAAATAATTAGATCAAAAATAAATAGTAAAATTAAAGTGTCTTAGATTTTTTAAAATCCTTTATCAATTTGCACCAATCATATAAGGAATGTCTAACATCTCAAACAAGGTATGTAACTACTAGTCCCAATTCTTGATCATTCATCACACCATACCTTCATGATCTTACTATCCATTCAAGTCTTATATACCCACATTGGTATCATGACCCAATCCAATCCGTAACTCTAAACATGCTCCTGAGAAGCATAGTCTCTTATAGGGGTGATGAATACAACTGGTCTAGATATCTAGATGGGTCACCATCAAGAATCATTATAGGTCATGAGGATATTAATACATCCATTACCAAAAATAACATGATCTTAACATCACACATCTCCAAAACAAGTATTAGTTTAAAATCATAATAGTGTCTGCATCTTGTATCTTATACCCATATCTAATAAATCGAGATGCCATCTAAAAAAATCATTCACCTAGTGGTAAAAACTAATCTCTTGGAGCCTTGGAAAAGTATCATGATGAAAAATGGCTTATATAATCATGTCAAAATAATCCATTATCTACATTATACCTCAATACTTGGGAGCAAAATCCATCCATACTTGTCTCATCCCTTATCAAACTTTTCTATATCACCCATCCTTGTCTATCTTATCCCATCATCTACCTACATTTCTTCCCATATTGACATTAATAAGAATGAGGAGGGTGTCTTGAGAAATGTTCTAAAATAATCTTAGAAAATCCTCTAATAAACACTCAAGAAAATAAACATCTGGCTCTTTCCTAATGTGGTCATCGGTAATCCCTAGTCCATTCTTTATTAGTCTTCATCCCCTTTTTCTACATCACTCTCATCCTTTATCATTCCATCCATCCTCATCCTAATTTTTGGGTTTGGTATTCCATTTTATATTAAACCAATTTATATAATGTACATACATATTCCAAAAATCCCTAACAAAGGAAATATGTCAAAAACCCTAAAAATAATAAAATTTGAAAAAGCCAAAAATAGTCCATGATGTCTTTTCTTATGCCTAATCCCCTAGTTGCATCCATATCCATGTTGTTAATATTTCAAAAATTATATCCATCTTATATTTTCCCATTATTCATCTGTGGATACAACATTTAGTCTTGGAACTAAATCTGAATGGTCACCCATCCCTCCATATCTTTGTCATCCTTTTGACAACATATTATCAACATACATAGCTTTATCAAGAATTTAATCTATCGCCCATCACTTCTATTTCATTTCCTATTCACACATATCACCCATACAATTATTATTTTTCTAGTTTGAAATGTATTTGATCCCATAATTTCTTACTCTTCTTGCAATATTGAACTAACAAGGTTTTAACTTTTGGTAATCCTTGGTCATCTTAATCCTCACATCTAAAAACACCACCTTTCCAAATCACCTTATTTTACCACTCTTAAATTTGTTTTTTAGTCCAAATAAGTAGTAAAAACATCTTATCACACCCCATCACATATTCTACCTTCCTCTTCCAAATTAGGGGTAAATATAGTCTATATCAATCCTAATCCTTATCTAGGCCCCCATATCCAAATACTCATCCAATTCCTTATCCTAATCCTAATCCTAATCCATAGCCATATCCATATCCATATCCATATCCATATCCATATCCATATCCATATCCTTATTATCTTTCTTATCCTTATACAAATCATTAAGTCTATTCTAAATCACATCATAATCATCATAGTTGAATCCATCACCTAATCACTAGATAGGACATTTTGACTTGTTTATATTACTTATATGGTTTTTTTTGTTTGATTTATTCACATCATGTATACATATTGTTTGTCTTATATTTTATTTGTATCCTATCTCTTTTTATAATTGGTAAATTAAATAGGATGCTATGAGGTCACCAAAGCTACAATAATGCTTATAAGCACCCTCGATGAGAGTTCACTACTTGCCCATACACTTTGGCACAATGTCCTCTTGGTCATACTTATATCATGGGGCATACTGCCAAGTGTCATATTTATCATATTACTTAGAATATGATTACATTATGATAGATATGATGGATTGATCATCTCCACCCTCATAATTTGTCTAATCGTCTCATCATCCTTATTCTCATCACTAATTTAATCCTCTCATCCACTCTTTTATCCTTATAAACATCATTTCATCATTTGAGTCACATCATACAATCACTAACATTATCCTCTAATCACTAACATAATACTCTAATCACTAATAATCATAAACATGATCATCTTATACTCATTCATCATCATCTTCTATCCTCTAGTCAGAACTACATTGGCCTGAGGTCTTTTTAGACTATGTGTGTAGCACTTAGCCACATTCAATATGCAAGGATAGCTCAACCACTCTCACCTCTTTCTGCATCATCCATCATCATCCCCCAATATTTCATTAGTCACATCTTTATTTAATAATATCAATAATTAATCCATTGGTTTATTTATCAATCACCATCATCTCAATCATCTTTCTAATCTTTTCTTTAATCACCAACACCTATCGATTGGGCTTGACAAATCACAACATCCATATTTTATTCCATCAGTCATTGATTAGTCAATAAATTATCACTCCCTTACATGTGTCATTTATAGGGACATCATTAATATTATGGATCATTGATTTGATGTAATGAATTCTAATTATTCTCCTTTATGTTTTGGTCACTTGATCATATTATTTATTGTATCTCCTCTCCTTCATCATACCACTCATCTTTAGCTTTTAACTACACCCATCATTAATCTTATCAAATCATCATCTTATCTTAGCATATATCTCTCCCTTTCATGTATACTTGCTTTAGATACATTGAAATATTTCATCCTTGTAATCGTATCATCATCATGCTATTCTTGATTCCCCCTTGGGATGTGTCGATAATCATGACATAATCATCTCTACTCCCTATGCATGTGTCTTTGCCAGGGGAATCATCAATCTATAACTCATTGCTTAAATTAAAATTCATATTATTCATATTTTATTTAACATTTTATGTCCCATCCTATTATTTTTCCATCTCATCCCACTCGTCATTTCTTCTTTTGAGTGATCATCAGTCTCATTCTTCCCTACATGTCCCCTCGAGGAGGCATCATAGTCACTAATATCACTTCTAATAACATCATATACTAAAATTCATCCATGAAATGGTATTTATTTAAAATACCATCACTCCTTCCACTTTATTCCACTTGAAATTCCCTTTCAAAGAGGGATAAAATATATGCATCTAAAGTCACTTGCTTCATTTAACATCACTAATAATACTATTAGTCAACACTAATTATACTTATATAAATTTATCCCCTTTATTCCTTACAATTTATTCCCTTTTATCTAATATTACCCTTCATTCTTATTCATTTAATAACCTTAGTCCTATCCCACTTCTTCATTAATTACCCTAATCATCCCTTATCTTATCCTAATCCCCACTTATCTATTATTTGGGAATTGTAAATTCTCATGGCCCACCTACTAACCTATTTCTAGGCTCTCCTAAACCCCTAGTCCATAATCACAAACCTAATCCATATATAATCCCATACTTAGTCCTAATTAACCCCTAAGAGGATTTTATAATCCTATCTATTCTCATCCTTCCTCTCTATAATCCTATCAATCTAGGGGCTTCCCAGGAATTTTAAATTACTTAGGTAATTCTCCACCCTAAATTTTCATAAGATAACTTTGAATTTAAACCATTTATAATTCCCTTCATTTTCTATTTAACCAAGCTAATCATTCATGGCCAAAATAATTAGGAAGTAATATACCAAATCCATGATCAAACAAATCCTTGAATCCATCATCAATAATCCATGATCATGCCAACATAATGTCAATAATTCTGAGTCTACAATAATATTTATCTCATTCTCTTATTTTTTCATCTATTTAATCTTGGTTTGGATCAATTAGCTTTAGGATTAAAATGTTGGTTTCAATTATTAATTAATCTATTTGCATTTGATCATAATGGCTCTAGATCTTACCTAGGTAGTTGGACATTTTGGGTTTTTGATGTAATTGTGTAATCAAATACTTTTTGCTCAAAATTCCTACTACACATAATATTAAAGTATTCTACTCTTTTGCCAATTATTATTTTGGATATTCTTATTCTACTCTTAATTATAGAATAAATAATTCTATTGTTGTTAATCATCTAAGTAATTTTATTACAAGTGGTATTAGAGCATCAATTTGGGAAAGTCTGGAAATTTTTTTACTTTGTGAAAATTAATAGTCATTGGATTCATCTCTATGAAATGACCATAATGATATATTCTATAGGTACACTTTTTTAGGTTGAAAATTTTCACCCTTGTGCTCAATAGTAATAGTTATATTCATCTTGGTGATATGATTATAATGGTGTATCCTATTGGTATATTGTTTTTATGGCTAAAATGCTTCTAGGGTTTGTGTATGGCTAGTCCAAAAACTTGTAGATGAGAGAAAGGGAAATAACAAGGATGACATGGAATTTGAAACTTATGATCTATATATTTTAGAGGTATTCTAGAAACATAAGTTAGAGTTATAGGGCATGGTGAAAAAGGATGATTTTGATATGGTTAAAGGGGACATTACAGGTTTAAGAGGGAACTTGGAAAGTATGAAAGATCAATTATAAAAAAATATCTGAGTAATTGGCCAAATTTTTAGCTTAGCCACTATAATATAATCCTCCACCACTTTATTTTTGTTCTCCTACTCCTAACAATACCAACACCAATTCTATTCTTATTCAAGTTTGATGATAATGATCCACTCACTTGGATCACTCAAATTGAAAAATTATTTTATTTACATCAGACTCCATGTTTGTTAAAAATGGTTATGGCCTATTTATATCTAAAACTTGAGCCATTTATTTTGTATTGTTAGTTATGTGCTCAAAATAAAAATAAGGGTGTCACAGTTTTATGCTTAGTATTTTATGAGGAGTTTTAGCTCCACTATCGTAACAATGTCTCTAAAAACTACTTTAATCAACTAGTTAAGTTACACCAAACTAGGACTATCAAGAAATACATTCATCAATTTCATATTCTCTCTTATGGGTGGTAGACATCACTCAATAAAATTTGATTGACCTATTTTTGGGTGGCCTCAAATATAACATCCAATTGGAGGTTCACATGTTTCATCCTAGTTCTATATCTGAGGCCATACCAAAGGCATGCATGGTTGAGAAAAAAGAGTTAAACAGATTAATACCTTTCAATAATGTTCATGAATTCACCTTTATAGTACCAACATTTGATCAACATACCAAATTGATGTAGACATACTATTCCTAACACTATTTGTGTTGAAATTGTCAATCTTACTCAAATTGCACTCAAATGAAAATTTTAGGTCAAAATCCATAAAAACATCATAAATGGTTTGAACTTATCATTTAAAAGTGTCATTTTAGGTCAAAGTATCCCTAAATAGGACAATGCATTTTATGGGCCAACTAACTTTGATCAGATCATTTCAAGTCAAAATGACCATTTCTCCATTTATTTCTCTAGATCACTCTCTTCTTCTAATTCATTGATACACATCATGTACCTTTGTTATTTTCTATTGGAAGCATCCTAAATGGGAATACGGTTCTAATGCATCTAACACCACCCTATAATTCTTATTGAGTTAAATTATGACCTAATAATATGACTTTCTGACCATTTTTATTAGTTGAGGGTCAATTTTTAAATAATTGCACAAATGTTGATTAACCTTATTTAAGGCTAATTAATCAAAATAAAGAGCTTAAGTGGATTTTACATGAGAGTTGTTGAATATTTATTTTTGAAAATTGATTCTTATTATCTGCATCACATAGTGACATCATCTATTGGGTGGCATTCATCAAGCCATAGTTGCATAAAATATCAAGATTATGGGTCACCCATGTCTAGTTAATGCCTCCCATGCCTATTTAATGCCCCTTCTTCCAAGGTCATCTTCAGGATAATTATGGATTTAATTCCAAATATTAAGATTATCCTTAACCACACATCTCAATCTTGAGATGGATAGTTGAGGTTGATCCTAACTAATCTCAAAAATCTATAAATAGAAGGGCCATGGATATCATTTCTAAGCTATTTTGGTACAAGGTTATTATTCTCAAATATCTCCAAAGCTTGAGCATTGCAAAGTTATAATGCTGAATTACTTTTATAGAGCTTCATTCATAGGCTAGTTTAGTGATTCCACATCAAGAGCCTAGGTTTTATGGAGTGTTCTTGAGGCATTAGAGGAGCTTACCACCATTGTTGACAAAGACAAGGATGTTTGATCAAGGGAGAACATGTTTTTGAGCCACATGGGCATGGTGAATCCATTTAGGAAGGTAATATGGTGTTTCTTTCTTTCATTTGTTTCTTTCTATCCTTTGTAATTCCCATAGAAATAGATAGGCTTGGTTAGTTAGTTATTTATGAATGTTTCATGGTTTATAGACTAATTCTTGACTAACTTGTTTTATAATCCTCTCTACATCTTGGCATGCCTGATGGGACAACATGCATCCTACACATGAAAGAGACCCTTTTTCAACCTTAAAAAACTTATTTGAGTGTTTAAAACTCTTGAAAATTGGTTTTTTAACTTTATTTTGCCATTTTGGTTGCCATGGTTTTTACATAGTAACTAGAATCGATAGAAATACCAACATAAATTACTTGGCCTAACCGATGTTGATCAACAAAATTGACATCAATAAAATCTTGATTAGCCATAACCAATGTTGATGGTATTGACCAATGTTGGTCACTGTGTTTTTTTAAAAACATAGACCTGAGACCTAATTCTCCAAAGTTTCTTATTTCAAACTCAAAAGGGCTTCAAAGCTAAAGCACATGATAATAATTTTACTATAGGATCAAGTTTAAAATTTTCTTAAAACATGTTTAAATCACCTTTGCATTCTTAAAAATGGATTAGGAACCTTGTTTTGGTGTTTAACAAAGAAGTTAAGTGTTTTTGGTGAATGTTTTCAAAGTTTAAAACTAAGACCAAGGGTTCAAATGAACACCACCAAATATTTTATTCATGTTTAAAATTGAACACATTTATTAATTCTTGTTTGCAATAGTTGATTAGATTAATCTTGTTTGGAAAAAAGAGGTATGTTGCATGCTATGTCCCTAACCTATCACATGTATTAAGATAGGAATAGCCAACTTGTGGCTTATTTATCCCTCTTTTATGATATATCACATTTCTCTATGAATTCATTTGGTTAGTAGGTCAACATATGGAGTAACCATGGCCTAGATAGACTATATATAGGAGGTAGTGGGTAATTATTTATCATCATATTATGAATTCTGCTCTTATTGAAACTTGTGGAGGTTACCCCCTCAAAGTGGCTTGTCTATTATCATATATTATGATATATTTTAGTCATATTTGGATCTATTTTTTCTATTATACTTTATTTTTGAAGTAATTTCATTACAAGTGGTATTAGAGCTATGATTTGGGCAATCTTGTGGGTGAAACCCTAATTTTATAAATTTGGCTATATCTAAAAAATGGTTTTGTAGTTCTCTACAATTTTTTTACTTGAGGTGAGAAATAATCAAACTAAGCTTTCAAAAAAAAATTATCTCATTTGGATCTAATTTACAAAATTTATCACCATTTTAGGTTTTTTAATAAAATTGCTCTATAATGCACAATTTAAAGAATTTTTCTGAGTTATTTACATTTTTAGAAATAATAGAAAAAGTTGGATAGGGTATGTTATTTGTATGTTTTGATTTGAGGCTAACATAAGTACAAAATCACTTAGTCAAAGTTGGTCAAAAGTGTCAATCAGGTTCGACATCGTAAAGCCCTTTTATGGTAGGTCCACAAACTCAAGGCTGAGGAAAGGGTGCTGAAACTCTAGGTAAAACTTTTAACAAGGAAGAGATGGAGTCAGAAAGGGGATGTACTAGATCCTTTATACCAAGGTTCTCTAATATATATCACAAAGTGAGCTAGCTTGACTATAGTGTGCAAGGCATTCAAAGTGAGGTGCAAGGCATACAATCTAATATGAAATCCATATAAGATAGTTTGGTAGATATCATGATGGCTTTGAAAAGTAATCAGTCAAATCATCTAGCTATCACTATTACACAATCCCACTAGGGTGGTTCTCCTAACCAGTCTACTTCAAATCTAAATGCATTGCCACAGAGGAACTTGTTACTAAAGGTGGATATGCATAAATTTAATGGAAAAGATCCACTCAATTGGATCAACCAAATGGATAATTTTTTTATCTACATCAGATCATAGGTGGATATAAGGTTACCATGGAATCCTTGTATCTTGAACCTAATCAATTCATTTAGTGTTGATGGTTGTGTGCTCAAAATAAAAAGATGACTCTCATGTCACCTGGTCAGTTTTTATAGAGGAGCTACAATTACACTATGGCAATAGTGTGATAGAGAATTACTTTAGCCAATTGGCAAAATTGTGATACTAGCTCCATCAAGGATTATATTCATCATTTTAAAAACCTATCCTTATGTGTGGAGACAATTTCTAAGGAGAACTTGAATGACCTATTTTTTGGGTAGACTCAAGGACCACATTCAACATATGGTATGCATGTTTAATATAGTTAAGATTTATTATTCTCTTATCATGGCACATAAAGCTAAGAAAAAATTCATAGCCAAAAAGAAGCAGCCATTCACTCACTTCAAATATCATAGCATACCACTACCAACATTTCCTCTACCTACTAGATTAACCCCTTAGTAAATTGAAGAGAAGAATGCAAAAGGATTATGTTTTGATTGTGACAAGAAGTGGAGCAAAGGACATAGATGTGCTGAGAAGAATTTATTCTACATTAAGAGATCCAATGAAGATGAAGAAGAAGATGATGCCTCTAATGATAATGAGGAAGAGATAGAGGAGGTACCTGAATATTCCCAACCTACAATCTCTTATCATTTACTTGTAGGTATTATCACTCCACAAACTCTCAAGGTGGTGGGTTTCCTCAAGAAATAGAAGGTGACAGTGTTGATTGATTCAGGGAGCACACATAACTTCATCAACTATAAGTTGGCCACTTGATTGAACTATTTCATCTACCCAACACCAAAATTTTAGGTCATGATTATAGATGGTGGCATAATTAATTGTTTAGGCAAATACCATAATATTAAGCTTGCTATGAGTGAGTACAATCTCTATTATCCTATGTTTTCTATTCCCATGGGTAGCACAAACATTGTTTTGGGAGTCTAATGGCTCATAACCTTGGGTACCATTGAGATGAACTTCCAAGAACTATTCATGCACTTTCATTTTGAAGGTAGGAAAATTGAACTACATGGATTACGGGCAAAATCTCCATAATTGATTAGTTCACATCAGATGATAGAGATTCTAAAAAAGGGGGTAGAGGGAATTATCACATGATTATGTTCCATATAATTTTAACCCACACAAGCATCTACACATCCTTATCTACAAATGATTCTTTATGACCACCCATATATTTTTGGGGCCATGCCAAAATGACTACCTGATCATACCATTCAACTACTTCCAAGGAGTCAACCACCAAATATCATACTATATAGATATCCATATAAATAAAAGATTGAAATTGAAAATATGGTCCATGAGATGTTGGAGGTAGGGATCATCAAGCATAGCCAAAGTGCATATTCATCAGCAGTGGTCATGGTGTAGAATAAGGATGGAACATGAAGGATGTGCCCAGATTATATGGAACTCAACAAGTACACCATCAAAGATAAGTTTCCTATTTTGGTAATTGATGATTTACTTGATGAGTTTCATAGTGCTAATTATTTTATAAAATTGGATCTTCACTCAGGGTACCATCAAATTAGAATCAAGGATGAAAATGTTCATAAAATTGCTTTTAGAATGCATTAGGGCCATTATGAATTTTTGGTAATGCCCTTTGGTCTTACAAATTCACCATCTACTTTTTAGAGCTTGATGAACACTATTTTTAGGTGCCTTTAAAGGAATTTTGTGCTAGTTTTCTTTGATGACATTGATTTATAGTCAGACATGGGAAGTACATCTACAACATGTGAAATAGGTGTTGATAGTTTTGGAGAAGCATCAGCTTTATGCGAAGCCATCCAAATGTGTTTTTGGAGTATAGGAGGTAGATTACCTAGGTCACATTGTTTCCCATGAAGTTTTCAAAGTTGATCCCTAGAATATCAAAGCTATGATGGAATGGCCCATGCTAAAAACTCTCAAAAACCTTTGAGGGTTCCTAGGACTAACAGGTTACACCAAAGATTTGTGAAAGGTTATGGTAGCATAGTAGCTCCACTCACTACATTGCTAAATAAAGATGCCTTCTATTGGAATGATGCTACCACCAAAGAATTTGAGAAATTAAAAGTAGCTATGTGAACCACTCTATTTTTGGCTACTCTAGACTTCTCAAAGACATTAACTATTGAATGTGATGCTTCCAGATCCAGGTTGGGAGTAGTACTAATGTAGGAAGGAAGACCCATTGCATTTTATAATTATAAATTCAAAGGTAATAATCTATAAAAACCTATCTATGAGAAAGAAATGATGGATATTCTTCATGCAGTTAAACATTGGAGGCCCTATCTGATGGGTAGACACTTTAAGGTGAAAATGGATCATGATAGTCTCAAATACTTTTTGGAGCAAAGATTATCATTTGAGGAACAACAAAAGTGGGTAACCAAAATGTTGGGTTATGATTTTGAAATCATCTACAAGAAGGGTAAAGATAATTTAGTAGAAAATGCACTATCCATATGGGATACATCCACAGAAGCATTGCATTGTGCAATGCCCATGTTGTAAGCAGACTGGGTGGATGAAGCTAGGTTAGAATGGGAGCAAGACAAGGAAACACAAGTTCTAATTCAGAATCTCTAGCAAATGACTTTAGCCTCTGAAAAATTTGAATGGAAAGTTAATGTCCTATAGTATAAGGGTAGGTTATACTTTTGTAAAGATTGATAGCTTAAGCATAAGATTCCTGCAGAGTTGCATGCGTCTCCACTTGGGGGACACTCATGGTTCTTGAAAACTTATCACAAAATTAAGAAATAATTATTTTGGGAAGGACTCAAGGGATATGTACAAAATTTTGTGGCAAAATGATTGATATACTAATAGAATAAATGTGAGATAGTTAAGACCCTAGGTCTATTACAACCGTTAGCAATTCCTAGTCAAAGGTAGGAGGAGGTTTCCCTGGATTTCATCATAGGGTTGCCTTTTTCTAAAGGTGAGAATGTTATCTTGGTCATTATGGATAGGCTTATAAAATATGCCCATTTTTGTTCTCTCTCACACCCATTTTCAACAAGTACAGTAGCAACTATTTTTTTGGAGGCAGTTCTAGAATTACATGGAACCCAAAAAATAATTGTAAGTGATCATGATCCTATTTTCACTTGTAATTTTTGGACTGAACTATTTTCTTGTTTGGGTACTCAACTAGCTCATATCTCATCTTACCACCCCCAATTTGATAGATAAATAGAATTAGTTAAAAAATGTTTAGAGGGGTATCTCTGTTGTTTTGTATTAGATAAACATGATCATTAGGTTAAATAGCTACCACTTGCAGAATGGTGGTATAACATATCTCTCCATACCACTGTTAAAATGTCTCCATTTCTATCACTATATAGTTACCATCCACCTTCCATCACTTCTTCATTAAAGGTGCAAACCAAGGTTCAAGATGTGGAGGAGCACATTCATCATCAATAAGAGGTTTTGGCTAGTTTGAGAGAGAATTTGGCCTTGGTACAAAATAGGATGAAGCAACAAGCAAATCAACACCATAGTGAATAAAATTATGAGGTGGGTGATTGGGTATTTGTATGTTTATAGCCTTATAAGTAGATGTCCTTGAATTAATATAAAAAGGACAACAATCTTACTCCTAAGTATTATGGCCCTTATCAGGTTCTACAAAAAATTGGAAGTGTGGCTTACAAGCTTGAGTTACCTCATTCATCTCACATACACCCAGTATTTCATGTTTCCTATTTGAAGGTCATTAGATAGAAAGTTTTAGCCTAGATAGAGCTCCCAGAACTAGATGAAGGATGAGTCATTTTGGAACCAGAGAAGATCCTCCAAACATGTACTAAGAGATTGAGAACCAGAGAGATTAGGGAATATCTGATCAAGTGGTAGAACCTGAGAAGTGAAGATACAACTTGGGAAGGTGAATATTTTTTTCAGCAACATCCAAAGTTGTTCAACATTAAGGACAATGTTAGTTTGAAGGGGAAGGCATGTTATGCCCCTAACTTATCACATGTATTAAGATAGGAATTACTAACTTATGGCTTACTTATCCCTCCTTGATGCTATATCACATTTCTCTATACATTCATTTGGTTAGTAGGTCAGCCTATGGAGTAACCATGGCCTAGATAGACTATATAGAGGATGTAGTGGGTAATTGTTTATCATCATATTAAGAATTCTGCTCTTATTAAAACTTGTGGAGGTTGCCCCATCAAAGTGACTTGTCTATTATCATATATTTTGATATATTTCAGTCATATTTGGATCTATTTTTGTTATTCTACTTTATTGTTGAAGTAATTTCATTGCATTGTGTGTATGCTCTTCCATTTGTCCCCTATAGGGAACCCTTAGAATCAAAAGCACCATTCCTATTGCAAGTAGCCTAGTCTAAGGCTTAGAAAGAAAGTTGCCTAAAGAACTCCCTAAAAACTCAATAAATTTTGGGTGATCTTGAAAATGACCCTAAAGTCTTTCTATTTTCGTGCTTTCTTTATTTTTATGAAACTTGGATTATGAAGGGAATGTCATTACCTCCCACAAGTTCTTTAGGGAAGCATTGACCTAGGGTTTCATCTCCTAGCATTAACTTCACTTACTCCTTCTAAATTACATATAGGACGTATCTACATTTGTAAATCACACTACACTGAGTGAATAATAGGATGTAGTGATTGTAAAAAGGACTAGACCTTTTTACAACAAGTCAATGCTACGGTCACCCAATTTTTTTGCTTGTCTTTTATATCATTTGACATGAAAGTTATTATGAAATTGATTCCTCTAGAATTATAAATACATTGATAGTTTATTAAACCCCATTTTTCCATACCCTTGCTAGGATTTGGTTGATTATATTGACTATATTTTGGTCATTTTTACTTGGTATGCTTTGAGACTAAAACTTGTTTGTTTGTTCATAAGCCATGTCAAAACAATGTATTTGAGTTGGAAAGGGTAGTGTTATGCTACCCAAATCATGTCAAAACATTTTAAGCCTTTGATTATTTTGAAACATATCATTGATCACATCATTAAAGCATTCTTACACTGTTAGGCTACTCAATTTGTTTCAAGACTTGTTTACCATTGTATCAAAACCATTTGTTTCAAACCATTTTGTATATACTATTTAAACCTCTATCTTGTGTCATCATGCTATCCAATCTTATCTAGCCTATTTGGTCCAATCCTAGTTTTCAACATTGAGTTTTTACTTAGCCTTGTCAAGTTTGGATCCAAACATTGATTGATTTCTTTTTAGGTCTCAATTCATGGGGTTAATACACATATCTTTCTCTTTTAGGTTGCATAACTTTGGTTAATCGATTACCCAAATTTGAAAACTATTAATGGTTTGTTTGTTTAAACTCTATCCCCATCATTGTTTGTGCCTTTATTTGGGAGAACACAACCTTTCTAAAAGAGCCTTTTGTCTTATGCCTTATGACAAATGATCATGTTTATGTTTGATTCCATATGCCAGGTCTATGTCAAAGTTGTTTCTAAACTTGTTAGATTAAATCAAATCACATCAGCCTTTATTTCAAGTTTATCTTTTGACACCGTTTGGATAAAAGTCCTAGCAATTTATTCAAGCATTAGTCCATAATCCATGAAACATGCATAAATAACTAACTAACCAAGCCTATATATTCCTATGGGAATTACAAAGGATATTAAGAAACAAATGAAAGAAAGCAACACCATATTACCTTCCCAAATGGATTCACCATACCCATGTGGCTCAAAAACATGTTCTCCCTTGATCAAGCATCCTTCTCTTTATCAAAAATGGTGGTAATCTCTTCCAATGCCTCAATAACACTCCGCAAAATCTAGTCTCTTGATGTGGAATCACTAAACTATCCTATCAATGAAGCTTTGTAGAACAAATTTAGCATTATAACTTTGTAATGCCAAAGCTTTGGAGATATTTGAGCATAATAACCTTGCACCAAAATAACTTAGAAATGATGTCTATGGCCCTTCTATTTATAAATTTTTGAGATTGCTTAGGATCAACCTCAACCATCTATCTCAAGATTGAGATGTGTGGTTGAGGATAATCCTAATATTTGGAATTAAATCCATAATTATCCTCAAGATGACCTTGGAATAAGGGGCATTGAAGATGCATGGGAGGCATTAACTAGGCTAGGTGACCCATAATCTTGATATTTTATGCAGTTATGACTTGATGGATGCCACCCCATAGATGATATCACTAGGTGATGTAGATAATAAGAATCAATTTAGAAAAATAAATATTCAACAACTCTCATGAAAAATCCACTTAAGCTCTTGATTTGGATTAATTAGCCTTAAATAAGGTTAATCAAAATTTGTGTATTTATTTGAAAATTGACCCTCAACTAATCAAAATGGCCAGAAAGTCATATTATAGGGTCATAATTTGACTCTAGAAGAATTAGAGGGTGATGCTAGATGAATTAGATCCTTATTCCCATTTAGGATGTTACCAACAAAAAATAATAAAGGTACATGATGTGTACCAATGAATTAAAAGAAGAGACTGATTTAGAGAACTAAATGGTAAAATGGTTATTTTGACTCGAAATGATCTGATCAAAGTTAGCTAGCCTATAAAATGAATTTCCCTATTTAGGGATACTGTGACCTAAAATGGCACTTGTAAATGACAATTTCTAACCATTTAGGACATTTTATGGATTTTGAACTAAAATGTGCATTTGAGTGCAATTTGAGTAAGATTAACAATTTCAACATAAATGGTGTTAGAAATTGGATGTCTATAATTGACACCTCAACTAGTAGAAGAAAAGTGTGAAAAATGTTTTTGTTTTGGATATGATATAAAATATAGAAAAATGAATTGATGTGTAAAAAAGAAGCTATTTTACATTGACAATGCCAATGAGGAGGAAGAAGATGAGGAGGATTTAATGTAAGGGTTAAAATAATATGAGGATGAATCTAAAGGTTTTGAATCTACTTGTTGATGTGAAAAACTCTTGCTCTTGATGAGCAATTTCCTATTGGAAGCTTTATAGATGTGAGACTAGATTATGATCTGTAAAGTGGCCTCTAGGTTTTTAGAAGTTGGCTCTTTAAATTAATTAGGGGTGAAAAGGGGGAAGAAGGAAATGAAAATCAAACTAAAATAAATCTAAATAAGGTGATACACTAAAAATATTTATGTATTCACTTAATATTTCATAAAATATCTTGAAATTTTAAACATCACAAATAATTAAAAGAGCATATACATGATTGAATGCTTGCAACATAAGTAAAAGCCTACACTATAGAAGTAGGGAATAAAAATAACAAACAATAATAGATTTAATTCAATTTGACATAGAAAATCACATCCTCTTCATTGTTGGGAATAAAATAAAACACAAAAGGCCTCAAGGGTACAGTATATAGTATTCAATCCTTCTCATGAGAGGCATCTGTTAAGGTCTTAGAATGAAAAATAAAGACTATTATTATTTCCATTCATAACTAAAACTATTAAAATGGCTTCTTTTTTTATAACAATAAAAAAATCTATTATCTAACTCCTAACCCTTTTCAAAAGAAAACAACCCTAAATATATAAGCAGAATAGCCTCATAAGGAAATGACACATGGAAACTAGATCTCGCACTCATGATGAGGTCATTACAACTGAATGGGGAGTTTATGCTCATGAGTGTAGTTGATCTTCAAAATATTAGATATGTAAAATCTATTTATGACCAATGATTTCCATGATACTAAGAATAAGCAGCATGATGGTGCATGTCTCCCTCAAAACTTCCTCTAGAATTATTATTACAAAAAAGGCCCACTTATTTTGGCCAATGGTGTTACTTAAAGTTCTGACAGGAAAGACTTTCCTTTGAGGATCAGTGGAATGACATGTGGCACTTTGAGGGAAGAATGATCTCCTTCAAATATCTTTAATTACATTTTTACCAGTAGTGCATAGATCTACCACATGGAAAGATGGCACTACTTTTAGGGAAGTTAAGAACTCACTTATAAAGAATGAGCATGGGGGTATCACCTGGAAGGTTAAATTTCATTCCATTATAAATAATTAATTGGTCTTGCCTATTATTTCATCAGCCAATGGTGTTTCTTAGAGTAATGATAGAAAGAAACCTACCTCGAATAAGTGCCACAATGTCATGTGTCAATTTGGTGCTACTCCTGGGTGAGTCGAGAAGCTTTTTGTGAAGAATGAGCATCGAGATGCCACATAGAACCAATAAAAAAAGTTGAGACTTAGCCAAAAATGAAAAAAGGGGAACCTAAAAAAGAGGAGGCAAATATTTAAAAAATTTAAACTCACTGAGCATGACCACAACTAAAAACTAAATGCTAGTGTGGAGATCCATATCCTATAGCTGAACAACTCAAAGTCATTATTTCAAACCTTCTTGATCATGTGAGCATGGGTGCCCTCTCTTAGATTCTTCATGTCATTGATCAATTCAGCATCGAAGACCCCATATATGAAGGTTAGGACTAGTATGAGGTCCCTGTAACACCCCTTTGAAATAGTCTTGATGTTTGGCACTATGGGCTTTAGCTATGAAAAGATGGAAGCATATGACTTGCTTGTTGAAAATTTCAATAGAAGGTCTCCATCACCACCCAACTCATGATTTCTTGGTTTTTGGGATACCCACTAATGGATGAGGATATAGAAGTTTCCATATTATAAAATTTTCCAATAATTATCTCTTTACTCAAATAAAACACTAGATATTGGCTCCTATTATCAATTTCTCACATAATTCTTTGCTCAATTCTTTTATCTAAATTATCTACTTAGTAATATTGAAAAATCTTAGGTGTTTAGGTGTCTGAATTGATAAAGAGAGGGGTATTTATAGGTCAATTATCCTAGCAAGATCATCATGTAATTTTTTAATTTGAGTAACCCATAAATGGTAAGGGTGGCACACATACTTGAAGAGTGTCTCATAAGAGATTTATGGTGATCCTTATGGGAGATCATGCAATATGGATTGCTTGAATATTAATTGTAGGGAGATTGGGGTAGATAACCATATATTAGTAGATGATTCAAAATAATGGGAGCCAAGGTGTGGACACTTGGAAATGAGATAACCAACCTATGCCAATGACACTTTTCTGAAAAGGAAACAACAAAAAAAGAGAGAAATCAACTAATAAAAGGGAAACTAACTAAATACTATACAAAGTGAGGCTGATAAGTTAGTTGAAGTACATTAAGTGGATTTCATTAATCAAAATCTCTAAGGCATTGCCTTTTTCATCCTCCAACTTGAATGCATTGATATGTTTATTATCAATTATGTAGAAGGGGCCTATCCATAGGGAATCAAACTTTGAATGTTGTCCTAACTTTGTGGCCCTTTCATCATATTTTAAAACCATGTCCCTTAGCTTAAATATTCGATTAAATACCTTCTTGTTGAACCATCACTTAACTACCTATTATCAAGTAACCTTAACATCAATGGATTGTTCTCTTGATTCTTGGAGGCTAAGAAATTATGTTAGCCTGACCTCCATGGCTCTATTTTCCATTATCTCAACAACTTTCAACAATTGTAAAATAATAATATCTATTGAAATGGGAACAACCACCTCTTTCTTATATACTAATTCATACAAGGTCTTTAAAATATTTTATGTATTAATTTGGTTAGACAACAGAGACACTTTTAGATGATTATACCACTCCCTCTTTCTATTAGTACCCATCTTCTTGATTAACCTTATAAGGTTCTTATTTATCAATTCGGCCAACCCATTCCATTTTAGGTAGTAGTTGGATGAAGTTTTAAGGAATTTACCATTACAGAGTGTAAATTTTGAGATATTTGAACCAAGTAAGGATTTCACATTATTGGATATGATTGTTTTGGGAGGGATGAACCTTGCTACTAGGTCCTTTAGGAAGTTGAGGATCATATTCTTAGTTGCCTCTTTTAGAGGGGTTGTTTCAATCCATATCGTGAAATAATCCTTGGCTATGAGTATCCACTTGTGGATTGTACTAGACATGGGATTGATCATCCCAATGAAATCCAATCCCAACTATGTGAAAATCTCATTGATCACAATTGGGTTCAATAGCATGGCTGAATTCTTTTGCTTGCCTACAAAAATTGGCACTATAGGCATTTTTTCATCATCAAGTGGCAATCTAAGAACATAGTTGGCCATTAATATTTTACATGCATGATTTTGGTTGTGGTTGTTTTTACTGATAAATGACCACCCAGAGGAGTGAAATACATATCTTGTATGATTTTGATGGATTAGTCATTATCAACACATCAGATAAGTCATCCATTGAAGTTCCTTTTAAAAAGGATTCCTTGGACTAATGTGTAACTATCTCCTTGTAACCTATAGAATCTTATTTTATGTGTAGGAAGACCATTTGGATATCATCTAATTTACATAAAGTGGGTTCTATTAGTAACCTAGGATTTGTCAGTTTCATATTGACTCACTAAAACCATTTTCATAGTATCTTGTCCTTTTATAGGGGTATTTGTATATTAGGATAGATACTCATAAACCCCTCTCCCTCAGATCACCTTGGTCGGCCTAACTTAAACATCATATTCTAGGATCTTGGTGATCTAATTGTCTTTATTTTGCAAGATCTCTCCTTCCATTATGTATTCCTTGATGTTGGAATGTGCCACATATATCATTATCTTGCTTCCTACCACCAGGTGTCTGAACTTCTTGAGAATTTTGATGATGGTAAAATATTGATTCTCAATTAAATTATACTTAGTCTCATACCCATGTAAGGTTATTGAATATAATGCAATATGATGCTCACATATCCCTTCATTTTCTCTTAGAGTTAACACAACTGCTAAACTATGTTCACTCCCATAAACACACATGATAAAATCCTTGGAAAAGTTAGGATTAACTATCATGAGAGCACTATATATTTATTCTTTAATATTTTAAAATTATAGCCTTTATTTAGTGGTCCACTTAAATTCTTGGTCCTTCTTCAACATCAATGTGATTGGCCTCACCAAGCCTATGAAGTTAGATATGAATCGACTAATGAAATTAATCTTTCCTAGGAAAGACTAGACCCCTTTATTATTGACTACTAAGGTTAAATCCATGATATCCTTCACTCTATCTAGATCAATAGAGATTCCTTATTTGAATAATACATATCATATTAGTTTTCCTTGTAAGATTCCAAAGACACACTTTTTGGGGTTGATAGATATCCCAAACTCTTGGCACTTTCAAAAAAAATCTCTAAATGATCAAATTGATATTCCTTCTTATTAGAGAATACTATTAGATCATCTAAATAAATGAGGATGATTTTATTGATTAGGCCTTGAAAGGATAGGTCTATGGCTCATTGGAAGGTATCCCTTACATTAAAGAGGTTGAAAGGCATCTTCACATAGGTGAAGGTTCCCCACCTTATAGTGAAATTAGTTTTATGTTGATCTTCTTCATTAATCCAAATATGGTTATATCCTAAAAACCCATCCATCAAATAAAAAATTTATGCACTCATTACTATTTTGAGGATATATTCCATATAAGTAAGGGGGTAGGGATATTTTATGGATGCTTTATTCAAGTATTTATATTCCACACATAGCTTAATCTCTCCATTCATTTTCCTCACTAGAACTAGGTTGAATACCCAAGTCAAATGTTTGATTGGGTAAATAATCCTTGAGTAAATAAATTTACTTAGCTCATGAGCCATGAGAGACTCAATCTTTCATTTTGCCATCCTTTGATTTTAGTGGACTAGTTTGGATCATTTGACTAGATATATGGTGTGCTAGATCAACTCACGATCATGGCTTTTTAAATCATCATAGGTCTAAGCCATAACTCATTTATATTTGTTGCAAAAATATATCAATCACTCCTCATTTTTAGAAACTTCTTTCCCTACTTTTAGTTTCTTTCCATCTCCTATGTTGAGCTTAGAGTATTCACCCTTATCTGTGAAAATTTCACTTTGTCATTACTGGCATCAATAGAATCAAATAGATTCTCTAGGGTGATTAGCCTCTTTAGGAGTTTATTGGACTTTAGTTGCATAATCTTATCTCCATAGGCTTCTTCAATATTTAGCTACAAATGCTCCATAAACTCACAAGACTACTGAAATAACATGGTCATTTGGGCATCTCTCTAAGATACTTGCTAGTTTTGATCATTATCAAAGATGTCAGATTTAATAATCACTTATACTACTTATTTGTTAGTCATCAAGTTGGTTACTAGATCAAATTGGGAGTCGATTACTACCATTATGTCTACTTGGGTGTTCATGGTCCTAAGAATGATTTGAATATTACAATATTCAAATGCTTCAATTAAATCCCATACTCAATGGTGTTAAGACCTTATGAAGACATTTTTGTAGTCACAATGCCTCTTATTTCATAAAAATCTTAGAATCTTTGAATACTTGTAACCACTTTACTCCCATGCATCAGCAATAATAAGACCATAGACTAGGGCTTCATACTTAGCCTCATTATTTATGCAGACAAACTAGAAATGGAAGGACCTAAGGATCTCTTCTCTAGATGGGGATGCCAATTTAATACTAGCTTTAAAGCTAGTTTTGCATTTTACACCATCAAAATGTAGAGTCCAAAGATTAAACTCATTTTTAGGTTCTTTTCCCTGATCTCCCCTCTTCTTCATGACTTCCAAAATGGCCTAATATTTTTCATGGATTACACAAGTCCTCAGGCTAATGGCATCAAAGTTATAGATCATCCTCGATAAATTGATTAATGAGGACATCATCCTATGGGTTCCTATTACTTGTCACTCTTTCTTCCTTGATCATTTCTATGCAATACATATCTTTCTTGGAAAAATAGATGTGTGTCACCTCAAAATTTATCATATCATCATTAACTATGTGTTCCATATATAATGACTCATACAACACCTTTAATTTCAAGCCATATTTGGTTCTTAGAATAAAGTGATACCAGTCTAAAGACAAGTATATGCCTATCTTGGTGGTGAAATCTCTTCATATACATAATCCAAATATTGGTAGGATGTATATTACTATAACTTCTTAGGAGACTATGATGTTGGGACATGAGTGCAAAGTTAGGGGAAGATCCCTAATGATCCCATGGTCTAAACCATATTCCCATATAACTACATTAACCCTTTATTCAAAGGTTCATATTGTAGTTACAGTGCATATATAATATACTTGGGCATTATTGTGCTGCTATCACTAGAATTAATCCTAGAATTGTGCAACAACTTGTTCCCCATAATGAGAGTTAAACAAAAATGGGGTAGGATTTATTTTACTCACCCCTACATTAGAGATGATGAATGCAGATGGTTTTTGAGGTTGTGCACTATTATTGGCTTCATTTCCCTTATTTTGTGTTTGTTATATAGTTGGGTTGGATTGCGTAGGCTTCTCTTCCTTTTTCAATGCCTCTCATAGTAAGGACTTCTACTTGGGGATAGACAAGACATCTTAAAGAGAAACATTGGATGAGACTTTATTTAGCTATTCCACCACATTGTATGACCTTTAAGACTAGACTTTGGGGTCTTTTAGCTTATTTTATATTATTTCACTCCATTTTTATATGTCAAGGCTGATGGTTGGGGTCAAACTTTTCCTAAATTTTACTTTAGGCCTTGTGAAGGTTTCTTGGGTCTCATTTGGTATCTTCTTGGATCAGGTGTATTAATCAAATTGGACTCATGGGGCCTTTAATAAAGGGATCTCACTTTCATAAACTACATATTTTCCTTCTACCCAAGAGAAAAGCGTATGCTTTGGTGTTATCTCCTCTTCTTGATCTAAGGACATCCCTTACATTTGGGCCATTAGGACAACATTTTCAACCCCAAGGGATTGGCATCTATAAGGAGCTAAATTAGGTACATTCCCTTATCTTCATTTCTTATAAACCCCTTTTTTGTAGATTAACTTTTGGGAAATTTTAGGGTGTATGCATGTGATTACATGGAAAACACCATGAATTTGAGTCATCTACTAAGTTTTTTTGGATAATGATCAATTCTCTACTTGAACTTGGTGGGATTATTTGAAAAGGGTCTGTAACTAAGATGATTTGATTTTTAAGTCACACCTGATGATTTGGAACCTAATAATTTGGCCTTTCCTTTTTTGATATTGATTATGGTGATATAATGCCCTTCCATTATATAATATAATAAGAGGATTTCAAGGGCATAACTTACTACCTCTTGAGATTTATGATCTCATTTGAGAAGTTTTGTAGGATTTTATTCATGTCATTTATCTCCATCACTAGCATGGATGAAGAAGATGCACTCATTTGAGTAGGAAGATATATATATATATATAAGGAAGGAGGCACTTGTGAGGTGCTTGGGATTTTCTCTTGTGGTGGTATTGATATTTATGGGAACATGGGCATCGATGGTCATAGGAGAAGTTTTTTAGCATCTATTAGGTTATTCTTCACTTTGATTGCTAAGTTATATGCATATGGCATCATCTAGCCTCCAAAAGATTGAATCATAACTACTATATCTTAATTGAAATCCTTAAGGTAAAAGATAATGGCCATACCTATAGGTGGTCGAGTCATTACTAGGATTTTTTGTTATTTATTATGAAACCTAGCATTAAAATTGATAATGGCCTCTTATGGGACTCTTTTAGTAGTGATTAGATATTGTAGAAGAGATGACTAGTCTACCTTCTCATTGAATCATTCGAATAATATGTTTCCCAAGTCATCCTAAGTGGTGATGGAGTTGGGCAGCAAGGAATGATACCAATTGAGAGTTCTCCCTTTGAAAGAGGTGGTCAATAGCCTTAAGGCTATGTTTTATTCTATAACATGATGCATGGTATAGACATTGACACCATCATTAAGTTATTTTTCCATGATTTTTAAATCCTCCCATGTGAATTTAAGGAATACCTTCAAGGTGTTAGCAAGAATAAGATCCCACATAGATAGGGATACTAAAAGAATGAGTGGGCTACCACTATTCCATGCCACAAAGTTATTTTGTTGTCCTTAGATAGCCATATGGTATGGTTGGTGTGTTTCACTAAACCTTATGGTCTTTTGTCAAGTTACAGTTACCAGAGGTGGTAGTAAAAAGTTTGGAGTCCATATTATTTATGACCTTATGATGTACCTATGGATCTTAAACTTTGAATTCTAATTAGGAGATTATGGGTTTGAATCCCACTAGGAATGATAGAAATTAAATAAACCATAAGTTGGGTATTCATGGAGACATTCCACCATAATTTTCAAGAAGTAAGATATATGTTTATACCTTCACATAGCCAAAGTTCATCGTGCCAAATGCCAAGACTATCATAAAGGGGAATTGCAAGGACCCCACACTGGTCCTAGAATTTGTAGATGGGATCTTTGATCCCAAATTGATCAAGAACATGAAGAATTTAAGAGAGGGAACACATGCATGTATGATCAAGAAGGTTAAAAACAATGAATTTGAGTCATTTGGCTATAGGATATGGAGCTCCACACTCACTCAGTACATGGTGCCTCTTGTGCACCCATGCCCAAAGATCATTGTTCTATGTATAGAGAGATATGATGCTGACATTGATGTTATTTAAGGCAACCACCTAAAAGTGGAAATTAGGGTTGACATAGTGAGGAAGATACTTCATCACCCTAGTGACCCTAACATAGAAATCTATGATCTAGAGAGCTTATAAAATGCATGGGACACTCATGTCTAAAAGATGAAGTTCATCAACATAGTTATGTACAATAATTACACAGAGGTACATCCTCTACCCACCTCTCTTTTGATCTTTGTGACATAATCTATGAAGGATGCCTTCTCCATATTGGTGTTCATTTTTAGAATGGACTCGAACACTAATATCCATGACTTATAAGTAGGTGTAGTCTTCCATTTAAAGATAACAAGCAGGGACAAAACTTACAAAATGGACTTCATGAATGCCATTGTTGACACCATACACAATTAAATAGTAAATTTATTAACTTAGAATACCTTTAGGTATTCTTCTTTCCTCCTCCACTTGATCCTATAATAGAGATCCTATTTTTTCTCACCCTACTTCACAATCAATGTGATTGAGATGAGCACGGATCCTCATATGGTGATCCCCATCTCTATGTAGATCCATATCATATCAGCCATGTAAGATTATTACAAGTTTTGAGAGTGCTTCCTATCTCTGGTCCTAATTGACTTTAGTCAAGAACCCATTACCTTAAAAAAGATAGACTGCCCAAGAGTATGGCTCATAGGATGCAAAGTTCTAGTTGATTGGTTCTTTGGAGCCCATTTCACATTTATCAAGGTCCATAGTTTTAATTATGAACCATTTTAATTCCCATGTCTATTTATGGATAGGGACTCAGCCCTTGAGTTGGCCTTCTAACTCAATATGGTGGACTTGATATATGGTGTGGGATAGAAGAAAAGAGCCCTCTATGATGTGCCCCTTTCAATAGGGGGTATTATAGTAATGAGGAGGTCACATGAGCATCTTATTTTTATCAAATTGGTAGAAATCAACATTGATCAAATTAATGATCAATGGGTTTATTATCTAGCTAGACACATAGTCACTTTAAAGACTGCCACCCCATTTTTTCATGATCTCTAATTGTACTTTGAGGAGAGGAAGTTATCGATGAATGATGAAATAAAGTATTATGTGGATCTATCCAAGATCAATTTAAACACCTACTAACCATAGGAGTCTTTCTATAAAATGGTTTAGGATTTTGATCTGACAAAGCACATGACAAATGGTCTAAGAGCATAGCTCATTCAAAAGGGATAGAGTCAGGAGAATATGGAAGCCTATTAGAAATATAGGTAATAAATCATCTAAAAGGAGCATAGATTTGAGGAGCTAGACTCTGATGAGAAATTTGAGAACCTTTAGGATAAATACCATGAGTAAGAAGCTCTAGCAGAAGAAGAGGTCTCAATTGAAGAAGAATAAAAAGAAGAAGATGCCCCCTCATAATAAGAGGAGGAAGTTTTCACAATACAAAGGCCTCACCTCCTCTATATTTGTATCCTCTATAGTAATAATAGGCCTCTTCAAGGTAGCCTGAGGTAGGATCATCTCAGCCTTGCCTTAAGGCACAAGTTTTTAGTCCTCCTCCAGAGCCCAAGTAGAAAAAGGTATGCTTCACTGATCCTCTTATTTTCAATTTAACTTCATTATTCACTTCCTCTTCACCCTCCATTGTTTCCACTGAGCTTGCACCACTTAACACCACATAACCTATAGACACTATATTTTTTTACCCCTAGGAATGATTATTTAGGTGTCATAGGTCTTTTTTATATTTTTAAAATACTAAATAAAATCATATCCTAAAGTTTGAGGTATTTACTATGTTACCCACCTAGTAAATATTTCTTACTTTTATCCTTTTACTATTCCTAAAACCTACTAAAACTAATACTAGCTTAATATCCACCCATTTAACCACTTTGGCCTGGGTGGAATCATTACAAGTGAATTCCACCTGATCCTAGTCTATTATAATCTATTATTGCAATGAAGGCACTATTTTTGGAGAATCGATGATGATTTTTTCATGATCGATGCCTATTATCTAGATCAGCATCAATCCATAAATACTTGGTCTATGTTTGTATTTAGGATAAAAGGAAAAATTTTGAGATACTAAAACTGTTGTCCATCCTCCTTATGATTTTGGTGATCTTTGGTACCTACACATTTTTGGATTTATAACTCAAATTAGTCACATTCATTGCATATTTGTAACTACTATTTCTGCATATACAAGGAAGCCATTTTTTTCACACAAATAATTCAAGAGGTAAATATTATACTTTAATTTTGTTTTAATATTTTGTCATCTAAACATCCACTCAATTAATTTAAGCATCATTATTATCCCTTGCCATCAAATCCTTTTCTTTATTAATCTATCATATCCTTTATTCTCTAATTATTAAATATAGATATATAAATCAATGCTGATTCACTTTGAATCAATATTGATTCCTATAATTGACATTGATTCCACTAATCATTTATGTATTGGCACTAATCCACTATGTTTAATACATAGTATTTGAATCTATATTTTAAGCCTTTATTTTCAAAATTATCTTACTGATTAATTTCATTTAAACATGGCTTTTATCCATGTAGATGAATTTACCTAGTGTAGCCCATGATGTGACTAGCATTCTCCATCTAGGCATTCTTTACCTAGTGTCCCTTAGCCTTTCTTTGAAGACTAGAATGACATTGATTTTAAATTAGCCCTTTGTGATACTATCTAGGCACCCACCCATAAATCTTGGGAAGAATCATTAACTATAATTTAGAATGAAGTATATTTTGCTGCTACTTATTGGGAAGAATATTTTATCTATATTGTTGAATTAAACAAAGAGGAAAATTAAGATTAATATATTTATCACATCAATTATCTATTTTTTTATTTTTATGTTATTATTTATCTTAATTTATTAATATTAGACTCACATCCATCCAAGGGAGTGTATCACTTCTTGGAACTGATCTCAGATCAGGTAGTCAACCCATCTTTCTATTAATCAATTTTTATCCAAGTTATCTTTGTTATGCAGGTAGTCCTTCCTATCCAAAAATGAGTTCTCACCTCACTTGATCAATGATGTGAATTCTATTTAAAAGTATTCTTATTTCAAAACCTTGTATCATTTTGAGTTTTTAGTAAGTCACATTTATATTTAAAGAAATGGAAAACTACTTAAACATTCTACCATGCCTAGTGGGACTGTGAGGTCTCACGCTTTTTATTAAGATTAATTTTTTTAAATATATTTATCTCTCTTTTCTCTCTTTAATGTGTTTAATTCATCAAAAGAAAATAAAAATTGCACTTTTCCTTTTTAAAGATTAAAACAATTTGCATATATTTTGCCTATTTAGTTACTCACATAGATTAATCTAAGTGGTAAATTTATCATAGTCATCACTCCTATCACACATAAAATGAAGCACATTCAAAATAAACTAATCAAAATAATTGACATAAGGAACCAATGTGGATTGAATCACCTCATGACAACCTTTTTTAGGTGATCTTACTTGGATTTTACCACCAAGCAGAGGACCAACTCAGTTCTCTAGCTGAGTATAAACTTTGGTTTATCAGTGTATTTTGGCTAAGCACCAAAAACCCTTATGTTGTGGTGTGTGAAGTGAGGGGGTAGGCCCCAATATCAAGCCAAGTATTGGTACTAATATATATTCCTTTGAGTGCCAAAATAGTAATTGAAATTATCCTTAGATCACAATTTCTTAGGACCTTTGGTATCCTTTTTTTTTTCTCTTTTCACATTTTGAAGTTAAGAAATTAAAAACATTTTTGGAATAACTTTAGTGTGTGCATTCTTTTCATCCAAATTTTGAATGAGATAATCAAATAAATAATATTTTATGTGTTTTATATCTTTTATCATTTTTTCTACATAGTTTTAATGTAATAATGATCGTAGAAGAAAACTAAACACCCATCTATATCTTCATCTATGAAAAATTCACCTAGCCCCCTACTTCTCTTACATCTATAGGAGATGGCATTCGTCAGTACTATGCCCAAGGAAACCTTGAGTTCACCATCATACTCATTATAAATCCCATATCCCTTAACTATTATCTCACTTTTAGGTCCAATTTCATCCTATTATCTCTTCATACATAATTATCTCAACATCTATATGGCATGCCTTTAGAAGAGGGTAAAATATTTACTACTATCATAGTAACTTTCCATAACAATACTCCTCCTCCTACCTCTGATACTACTATGACACATTCTTTAGCTAACCCACCTTTGGTGATGTCTAGTATTCCATCACTAACCATTTCTCCAACTCATAATGTTATTGCTACTTAGCCTATCATTACTCAACTAGTTACTACCTCATTCCAAAATCTAGTTATATCAGTTCTATCAATTATTCCACTAATTCAAACTAGTATGCCCATAATCACCCAAACACAATTATTATAATAACCTCCTATGGTCATCCAACCCAATAGTATATACCCTTAACTACTCAATATATAAAACCTACATAGGCTATTGGGTCTACATACATCCCTATGCAATATCCATAGTATGTGATAGCTTATCATCCCATCATAACCATGACAATAGGATATCCCTTATCTCAAGACTTTTATATGCTATTATAAACATACCAATTCCCATAGTATAATATCTTAGGAAGAATTCCTTAACATAATGTCCAACCTAATCTCATGAGAATCCTTATGAATAGGATGGATAACTTGGAAGCTTCTACCACTAGGTAGAAAAACATGCTCACTTATGAATAGATTTGTAACGAGCCCATCAATCCTATTGTTCCTAACAAGCCTTATCCTCCATAATGGGAACTCTCCAAGTTTACCAAATTTCATAATAAGGAGGACCCAAAACAACATCTTTGATCATTTTGACATGCTTGTTACCTCATAGTGCATGATGATGTGCTCATTATTAGGATATTCCCTATATCTTTAGTTGGACCTACCTTATATTAGTACAGATCAATCCCCCAACATTTTTTTTTCATTTGGGTAGTTATTTCAAATATTTATAGAACACTTTTCCATAAACATAGCAATGAAAGTTACTATAACAAAAATATACACTATTTGACAGTTTGATGATGATTTTGTTATTGACTTTATAGCTAGATGGAGAAGATTAATCAACCAACTCACTTTCTCTTTACCATAGTTTGAGTTAAGCAAATTATTTACAAGATCATGTGCAAAACATATTTTATCAACACTAAGAGTTTAGTCCTTTATAACTTTTGATGAGGATTTTTCAATGGCCTGCAATCTTGAAATCCAATCCCTCAAAGAAGGGAAGGTCAAACTCCAAAATAAGAACTTCAAATCATAACCCTCTAAAGTTAATACTAGTAAAAAAAATAATAAAACCAAATGTACAGCCAATGCCATAGACATGAAATTATAACCCCCTCAAGCCAAAAATAAATCCAATCCCTCCACTTTATAAGCACAGTCTTAGAAACTATTAACACACTTTCCCCTAAGATAATATAACCCTCTAGGAGAATCTTGTACATCAATTTTAGACAAAATCCTAAAGGCATCCATTATCAAAATAACACAACCACTAATGAAATTTATTGATATCAAGTGTATCTTTAAGATGTGACCTTCACATGATCCATCATGAGAATCAATCTATAAATACTCAGCTTGTGTTTGCATTCAAGACAGAAGGAAAAACTTTGAGAGCTTAAAATTGTTACCCATCCTCCTTATAATTTTGGTAATCTTTGGTACCCACACACTACTATATTTTCAACTAAAATTAGTCACATTCTCTACATAGTTAGAACTATTATTTACACTCATAGAAGGAAGTCATTTTTTCACATATTGATTCAGGAGGTAAGTATTATACTTTAATTTTGTTATTATCTTTTATCATTTAAACATTCACTCAATTAATTTAAGCATCATTATTATCCTTTATCATTAGTACATATTTTTCTTTATCAATTTTCCCCATTGTTTATTCTCTAATTATTAAATACAGACATAGATAATTGACACCAATTCCTATAATCAACATCGATTCCTCTGATTGGCACTAATCTTGTCAATATCAACACCAATCCACTATGTTTAATACATAAGATCCAAATATATATTTTAAGCCTCTATTTTTAGAATCCTCTTATCAATTACTTTCATTTAAAAATCTATTTTATCCATGTAGATGACTTTACATGGTATAGCCCATGATGTGACCAGCATTCTCCATCTGCATATAATCCCTTAGCCTTTATTTGAAGATCAAAATGACATTGATTTTTTCTAATGAAATATACCTATATATTAATTTATAAAAAATATACAAATATTTCACAAAATAAATAAGGTGGTATGAGAGCATGCCACACACTAGGTAGAGCCTAGGAGTAAAGTATCATATCTAGGCAGTGCTTAGAGGCAAGTCACAAAATAAAAGTCATAATAGAAAATTATCAAGTAGCAAGAGCAAAGCTTGAAGTTAAAAGATACATAACATCTGATCCCCAACCCAAACTTGGAAAATCATGTCCATTTAGAATAGGTTCCCAACCATTGGCCTAAATCATGTCCATTTCATCATCTACTTGAGTTCAAGTGGGAGATATAGCCAGTGAGAGCTTGGGAAACTTGTCTAACATGTTAGCATGGCCTCTATATGGTACCCCAAGGCATTTTGGCATGAAAGAGGATGAGGATCACCCCGTCCATATTTCCTAATAGTGGAAGTAGGTAGTGGCTACCACCTTCACTACTACCCAGGAGGGGAAACATGATAGTATGGGGTACCACTATGAGAACGGTGCCTATAGTGGTTATGCCAATGTCCATCACAAGGTATTGAAGGAACTCTATCATCCATTCTGTGGTCCCTAGTTAGAGAAGGTGGAACTTGTGCCATAACATAAGGAGTGTCTCCCCAATGAGATAGGAGGTCTTGTAGATACCCAAGCTCCATGGCCACTTTGTTGGCTTGGATTTGTATCTCCAAAAGAACATTGGAAATAATGGAATATTTTTGCAAAGTATAAATATTACAATCAAAATAAACATGATTGAACACAAAACTATTTATTTATTTTCAAATATAGAAGAGAATATCCACTTTGAAAGTATGTCAATCTTGAGCTACTTTGATGGGCAACATGGGCTTGTCCCCCAAGAGATGTGCTAACAAAGGAAGAAGTCAGGTTAGAAAGGCCTAAAAAGATAATAGATCTAAGACTAAACCCTTTGAGCTTTAGCAAAATATCATAAGAGATGAGGAAGTGTCTAAAGATGTCCACATAAGGGATAGGTAGGTAATTAGACTCCAAAATTAACTAGCCTTTTGCCAATAGGTAAACCTTGGTGTAGTATACACCAAGAAAAATGAGCAAGCTTGGGCTTCATACAGGCCCCCTAAATAGTGTTAAAGTGAAAGCTCCACATTTTCATAGATAAGTGAAACCCTCAATGGTTTTTAATCTTATCAACCATGGGAAAATATGGGGTGAGATAATTATATCCAAGTTGAGGTGTGTAATTGTGAAAGGGGGTTTCAACATACCATTTCCAATCCATCCACCATGGTCTAGCATATTTGACTAAGATTTTATAGAGCATAAAAGTGGAGATAGCATTGATGATTTATTGGTAATATTCCTAGTCTACATTATCCATCTATAATTGAGATTTCACATCCTCCTAGGGTATCCAAGTACATTCTCATTTATAAAATATATCCTAGACAGAGTGGATTCCTCTATAGTACACCTTGAGGGCATTGATCTAGGTAACCTCTGCCAAAGGTACCCCATTTTGAGAAAAGATGGGGTACCACAGAAGAGAGTACAAATTATTAGAGAGCCCATTGTAAAATTTAGATCCATTCTAGAGGAACCATGGATTGATATTTTCCCAAGCCCTCTGTGCTATTATTTGGGTACCCACCTATGAATCTTGGGAAGAAACATTAGTTATAATTTAGAATAAAGTAGATTTTGTTATTATTTATTGGGAATATTACTTTATCTATATTGTTAAATTAATTGAAGAGGAAAATTAGGATTAATATATTTATTGCATTAATTATCTATTTTTAATTTCTTATGTTATTTGTTTCTTTCTAATATTTACTTTTTCTTAAGTGTGAAAAGAAGAAACTAGTTAAGAAGGGTATGTAAAAGAATACATATTGAATATGTGCAAGTTGAATCTAGAATTTGTGAAAAATCCTATTTGTTTATGGAATAATGATCTGAAATAATAAATCACTACCACAAAACGTTTTGGTTAGACAAGTAGTTGGGTGGATTGCCTAGCATGAGCTAGATCCTAGATGCGAAAGCTTTCTAAGAGGCTGTCAATCCACCTGATTTTAACACTTAATTTTGTGAATAAAAAATAAAGATAATTATATTTAAAACAATGAATATCTAAAATTAAAAACAATTAAATAAAAATAAATAACTAAATTAAGACACAAAATTTAAGTGCTTTTAAAACAATGACTAAATAAAGCAACTAATGCTAATAATTAGTCAAAACAAGCCTATGGTTTTGGTTTGGAAATTTAACAAGGGATTAACGAAAGGTGGTTTGGTTGGTTAATAAATGGCTAAGTTAACATAAAGGTAAAGATTAAAATGGAATAAATGTATGAATGGTTGATGAGTTAATAAGGTAAGTAGCTAAGATGGAAAAAGGGGAAGAGGATAAGGAGGGTAAAAGTGGCAAAGGTGTGAATGGATAAAAGATGTCATGGGAATAAATGGATTGAGATAATGAAATGAAAAAGGGAGAAAATGGATAAGTTGGGATTAAGAGATTAAAAATCCAAGTGGATTATATTATAAAATTTAAGAAATAAAATCAAATATTACCTTCCAAGATTTTAGTTATTGACATCAATTTTAGACAAAATCCTAAAGGCATCCATTATCAAAATAACACAACCACTAATGAAAGTTATTGATACCAAGTGTATCTTTAAGATGTGACCTTCACATGATCCATCATGAGAAGCAATCTATAAATACTCAGCTTGTGTTTGCATTCAAGACAGAAGGAAAAACTTTGAGAGCTTAAAATTTTTACCCATCCTCCTTATAATTTTGGTAATCTTTGGTACCCACACACTACTATATTTGCAACTAAAATTAGTCACATTCTCTACATAGTTAGAACTATTATTTACACTCATGGAAGGAAGTCATTTTTTCACATATTGATTCAGGAGGTAAGTATTATAATTTAATTTTGTTATTATCTTTTCTCATTTAAACATTCACTCAATTAATTTAAGCATCATTATCATCCCTTATCATTAGTACATATTTTTATTTATCAATTTTCCCTATTGTTTATTCTCTGATTATTAAATATAGACATAGATAATTGACACCAATTCCTATAATCAACATCGATTCCTCTGATTGGCACTAATCTTGTCAATATCAACACCAATCCACTATGTTTAATACATAAGATCCAAATATATATTTTAAGGCTCTATTTTTAGAATCCTCTTATCAATTAATTTCATTTAAACATCTATTTTATCCATGTAGATGACTTTACATGGTATAGCCCATGATGTGACCAGCATTCTCCATCTGCATATAATCACTTAGCCTTTATTTGAAGATCAAAATGACATTTATTTTTTCTAATGAAATATATCTATATATTAATTTATAAAAAATATACAAATATTTCAAAAAATAAATAAGGTGGTATGAGAGCATGCCACACACTAGGTAGAGCCTAGGAGTAAAGTATCATATCTAGGCAGTGCTTAGAGACAAGTCATAAAATAAAAGTCATAATAGAAAATTATCAAGTAGCAAGAGAAAAGCTTAAAGTTGAAGAATACATAACATCTGATCCCCAACCCAAACTTGGAAAATCATGTCCATTTAGAATAGATTCCCAACCATTGGCCTAAATGATGTCCATTTCATCATCTGCTTGAGTTCAAGTGGGAGATATAGCAAGTGAGAGCTTGGGAAACTTGTCTAACATGTTAGCATGGCCTCTATATGGTACCCCAAGGCATTTTGGCATAGAAGAGGATGAGTATCACCCCATCCATCTTTCCTAATATTGGAAGTAGGTAGTGGCTACCACCTTCACTACTACCCAGGAAGGGAAACATGATAGTATGGGGTACCACTATGAGAACGGTGCCTATAGTGGTTGTGACAATGTCCATCACAAGGTATTCAAGGAACTCTATCATCCATTCTGTGGTCCCTAGTTAGAGAAGGTGGAACTTGTGCCATAACATAAGGAGTGTCTCCCCAATGAGATAGGAGGTCTTGTAGATACCCAAGCTCCATGGCCACTTTGTTGGCTTGGATTTGTATCTCCAAAAGAACATTGGAAATAATGGAATATTTTTGCAAAGCATAAATATTACAATCAAAAGAAACATGATTGAACACAAAAATATTTATTTATTTTCAAATATAGAAGAGAATATCCAATTTGAAAGTATGTCAATCTTGAGCTACTTTGATGGGCAACATGGGCTTGTCCCCCAAGAGATGTGCTAACAAAGGAAGAAGCCAGGTTAGAAAGGCCTAAAAAGATAATAGATCTAAGACTAAACCCTTTGAGCTTTAGCACAATATCAAAAGAGATGAGGAAGTGTCTAAAGATGTCCACATAAGGGATAGGTAGGTAATTAGACTCCAAAATGAACCAGCCTTCTTCCAATAGGTAAACCTTGGTGTAGTATACACCAAGAAAAATGAGCAAGCTTGGGCTTCATACAGGCCCCCCAAATAGTGTTAAAGTGAAAGCTCCACATTCTCATAGATAAGTGAAACCCTCAATGGTTTTTAATCTTATCAACCATGGGAAAATATGGGGTGAGATAATTATATCCAAGTTGAGGTGTGTAATTGTGAAAGGGGGTTTCAACATACCATTTCCAATCCATCCACCATGGTCTAGCATATTTGACTAAGATTTTATAGAGCATAAAAGTGGAGATAGCATTGATGATTTATTGGTAATATTCCTAGTCTGCATTATCCATCTATAATTGAGATTTCACATCCTCCTAAGGTATCCAAGTACATGCTCATTTGTAAAATATATCCTAGACAGAGTGGATTCCTCTATAGTACACCTTGAGGGCATTGATCTAGGTAACCTCTGCCAAAGGTACCCCATTTTGAGAAAAGATGGGGTACCAGAGAAGAGAGTGGGAATTATTAGAGAGCCCATTGTAAAATTTAGATCCATTCTATAGGAACCATGGATTGATATTTTCCCAAGCCCTCTGTGCTATTATTTGGGTTCTCACCTATGAATCTTGGGAAGAAACATTAGTTATAATTTAGAATAAAGTAGATTTTGTTATTGTTTATTGGGAAGAGTACTTTATATATATTGTTAAATTAATTGAAGAGGAAAATTAAGATTAATATATTTATTGGATCAATTATCTATTTTTAATTTCTTATGTTATTTGTTTCTTTCTAATATTTACTTTTTCTTAAGTGTGAAAAGAAGAAACTAGTTAAGAAGGGTATGTAAAAGAATACCTATTGAATATACACAAGTTGAATCTAGAATTTGTGAAAAATCCCATTTTTTTATGGAATAATGATCTGAAATAATAAATCACTACCACAAAACGTTTTGGTTAGACAAGTAGTTGGGTGGATTGCCTAGCATGAGCTAGATCCTAGATGTGAAAGCTTTCTAAGAGGCTGTCAATCCACTTGATTTTAACACTTAATTTTGTGAATAAAAAATAAAGATAATTATATTTAAAACAATGAATATCTAAAATTAGAAACAATTAAATAAAAATAAATAACTAAATTAAGACACAAAATTTAAGTGCTTTTAAAACAATGACTAAATAAAGCAACTAATGCTGAAAATTAGTCAAAACAAGCCTATGGTTTTGGTTTGGAAATTTAACAAGGGATTAACGAAAGGTGGTTTGGTTGGTTAATAAATGGATAAGTTAACATAAAGGTAAAGATTAAAATGGAATAAATGTATGAATGGTTGATGAGTTAATAAGGTAAGTAGCTAAGATGGCAAAAGGGGAAGAGGATAAGGAGGGTAAAAGTGGCAAAGGTGTGAATGGATAAAAGATGTCATGGGAATAAATGGATTGAGATAATGAAATGAAAAAGGGAGAAAATGGATAAGTTGGGATTAAGAGATTAATAATCTAAGTGGATTATATTATAAAATTTAAGAAATAAAATCAAATATTACCTTCCCAAGATTGAAGAAGAATGTTATTGTTGTTGATGATGTTGTTGATGTCTTGGGGTAATTTTGACAGATATTCATTACTTTGATTTTTTTTCCTCCAAGATGTGGATTAACTCAAAAATAATTACCTCCTTAAAATACCTAAAATAATATGTTAATAACTAAATAATAACTTCCAACTTCATTGTGGGTGAAGGAGAGTGGGGTATTTATAGCATTTATTGTCAAGAACCATGCCAAAAAGGGGAATAGTAAAAGTATGGCACCATTTCCCATGTGGTGCATGAATGATTAAAATATGAGGTTGTTAGGGATTCTCACCTTGATCATGGGTCTCCCATTTGGGTTTTTTATGTCTCCCACCTTGCACATGAGTCTAATTTTGAACGGGAATCATGCACATAGGTCTAAATGAGCTTAAAAGACTTTTCACCACCCTTTCTTGTCTTCATCCAAGAACTTAAAGATATTACCCATAAAATGTGATGCCATTTTACATGTGGGTGCATGAATGAGTCAAATATGAGGTTATTTTGGATTCCCATTTTGGTTGGTGTGTCTCCCACCTTGCAGATTAGTCCAATTTTGAATGGGAATCATGCACATGGGTCTAAATGAGGATAAAAACTTTTCACCACCTTTTATTATCTTCATCCAAGAACTTAAAGATATTCCCCATAATATTTGGAACCATTTTCCATTTGGGGTAATTAATGAGTCAAATATGATGTTGGTGTGGATTCCCACCTTGATCATGGGTCTCCTATTTGGGTTAAAAAGTCAAAAATGGGTGGATATATTGCCATTTATCTTTTCCAAAGCACTAAAGAGGTAGGTATCTCATTTTGAAATCTATTTTCATGTTTAAAAATAAAATACATGTTTAATGATGGTCCCTTATGGGTAAATTCACCATATTTCAAGCAGGGAACCTTGTGATGCTTAAATAAGGTCATTAAGCACCTTAGGAAAGGGTCATAGGTGGGGTATGATGTCCCACATCAAGCCACCTCACTTATAAGTGATATCACTTACCATTTCACTTGATATATCATCTTCCATGTCACTTGACATGTAACATTCCATGTCACATGCCATGTCATTCACCATGTCATCATAAATAGTGATAGTGGGTCCCATAATGAATAGTGATAATGAATAATATTTTTGAATAGTAATTTTTAATTGTACTATGTGACTAGGAGAATAGTGATTTTTTTAGTTTAAGAGGGGTTGGTTAAGGGTTAATAAGTTTTAATGGGTCCCAAGGTATTTAATCATCAAAAATTGTAAGTGTGTAGTTTTATAGTGTCTACATTTTGCCCCTTTTTTTTATGCAACTTTGAATTATAAGCTAAAAAATAGAAATGAATCACTTGGTCAAAGGTCAAGGTGCCCTGAGCATGGGAGGAGGTTTTCCCCCTCAAATTAAGAGTTGATGAGGAAAGGTCAAATTGGGTGCAAGTTTGATAAGCAATTGGTGGGGAGGCACTAGGTGGTACCACAAGGTAGCTGAGCATGTGAAATTCTAATGGGTGCATAAAATGTGACTAAGCATGATAGTTAAGATTAAACAAAGACTAAAGCTTCCAATGTTGATAAAAATAAGGTTAGGTTCTAGATAGACATATGATAGGGTAACTAGTCCATAATATTAGTCATAATTGAGTAGATTAAGCCTATCAAGTAATCTAAACAAGGTCACAAGGTCAATGTTGTTCATAGGTATCCAAGGTAGGAAGTGCTCCCGTAGAACAACATAAATGGTCTGATTACACATGAGGTGGTGTTTAAAATGTGTAACACAACAAACATAGTTACTGTAGTCAAAAGGACCAAGGCAAGGTCATCGTAAGACATGTGAAGAGGTCAGGTCAAAAATGACCAACATTGATGTGGATGTGGGGAAGTGGGTTAGTTGGTTGGAATAGGGTTGTCAAGTAGACTCCATATGCACTAGGTAAGTGGACATTGCCTACATATTTCAATGGACATAATTTCCAAAATGAACTTCATGCCTAATGTAGGTTTTATGAGGTGGGGAGTGTTGGTTAACTTGGTTTCCCCAAGTTAATGTATCATGAAGTTAGGTCTAGTTAAAGGATGTTGGAGAAAGGGAAGGTCTAAAGGGTGGAAAATATAGCTATCAAATAGTTTTTTGATTGGTTTGGTAGAAATGGTGGATGAGATTACCTAGGATGTAATTATATGATTAATTAAACTATATAAAAGGAATTTACAACCATGGATAAGAAATTTAAAGAATGGAATTTTTTCCACCATTTAAAAAAAAAGGGAGAAATGTAATTTACCAAGCTTTAAAAAATTTGGCACTACTCAAATTGCCATGGTGACCTGATGGGTTCATTCATCACCATCCAAATAAGCCGACATTATACAAACTATATAATAATTTCATTAATAGGCTATGGAAGGGTATTATTCAATTATTTAGGGAAGCAAAGTAGTAGAGTGGGTAAACAACAAGTGGTGAAGATTCTAACCCTTAAGCTAGTGGGGCCTCAAAATAAGTAAGCATTAATTTTTGAGGGAATTTAGAGAAAGAATCTAAGGGGTTTTGGAATATGGAGTGAGCCAAATAATAATAATATTAATTAAATAAGGGAGTAGGTTGAAATAGGAAGGAAAATAAATGGTATAAATGAAAAACCAAGAGGGAAAAAGAAGAAGAATATATGAAGATAGACATATTGGGGAGTTGAAAAAGAAGGTGGGAAAAATAGGTCTAAAAGAGACCAAGGAGGAAAATAGTTTGGTAGAAGAGGGGAATCCTATAATATGTTATTGGGTGGAATGTGATTTAAAAAGTAGGGATATTATAGTGCATATGAACATATAGATTGAGTAGGGAGATTTAAGGGAAATTATTGGTTAGGAGGTAGGTCACGTGAGAGGGTATAACTAGCATCCACATGTGAGTACCCCAAATCTTCTAGTTGAAGATGATTTTAGTTTTGATTCTAACATCTCTAAAGGTTAGAATAAAAGGGTTTTGAAATAGGTAAGACCAAAAGGGGTGGGGAATGAATCTTCATCTAATGGTTTAACAGTGCTCAAGCTCATTTGTTGGTCATATGAGCCTATGAGCTTGGCCAATTGTGTTATAGAACCATAGGATCGATATATATATATATATATATATATATATATATATATATATATATATATATATATATATATATATATATATATATATATATATATATCATAGTAAACTAGATTCAAATGGAAGACCTTCAAGTCTGTATCATTCTATATGTTGTGATCATATAAGAGAAAAATGGGTAGAGGGTTTAATAGGGAAAATAGTGATAGGTAGGGTGAAGGGAGTAGTTGGAAAGGGACAAAAAAAAGATCTAGGTACAACATGAAAAGGAATTAAAGAAAGAAAAGGATGTAGAAAAGTAATGAACCTAACCATATTTCATGCATTAAATCAAGGCCATGGAAGACATGAGGAAGTAGATAAGGAGATGTACATAAAAGTGGTACAACTAGTGACACTATGAGGAGCTGGAGGTTGAATGGTATAAAATAAGGGAGATCCAAAAATGGATGAGGTGAAGGCAGACCGAGAGATGGATGAAGAGATAGGTAGAGAAAACAAGAAGGTCATAGATAAAGAAAAATGTGGAGAAGGATGGAAGGATTTAGGCATGGACATATAGGAGAAAAAAAAGAAGGTCAGGAAGAACAAGGAATGTCATCAAGGAGATGAAAAAAATGAAATGAAATGGAGAATAGAGAAGAAAAATAAAAGGTAGAATATGGGGGGGTGAGGGATGCACTAAATAATGAAAAATTGGATAATTGAAAAGGATGGGGAGAGAAGTGTAACAATCATGAAGGGTAAGGGGAGGATGAGAAATATGGGAGGTCATGAAACGTTTGAAAATAAGTCTAGAAAAAGACCAAGGATAAAATAATTTGGTTATGAAAATGAAAAATAAGGAAATACATGGAAGAAAAGGAAATAGGAGTAAAAATGAGTGAAATTAGGACACAAAAGGATGATAGGAGAGTGAAGAAGTAGGTGGTATCTTGACCAAGTAAGCATGGATGATGATAAGTAAGGAGAGGAGCAATGAAGCAAAGTAGACAGTGGTTTTGGAGATGAGAACGAGATGGAAAAAGGGAAAGGGGTTAATAAAAATAAGGGGAAGTGAAGGATGGGTGAATAATAATCTAAAGAGATAAGGTATACATCAATTAGCTTGTTAGAATAGATTGAAAAGTTGAAAAGTTGTGAGGTGCTGAAGAAATAGGGGAGCACAATGAAAGTGTATGAGATAAAAATAAGGGATATAGATCATGGATGATAATAAGAAAAAGGAAGAATTGAATCAGGGATATAAAGCATGGATTCTCACATAGATGCAAAAGACAAGTTAGTATTGAGATGGAAATAGGAATATGAAAGGCAAAAGGTAAAAACTAATAAGAAGAAAATGGGAAATTATAGAAGGCTTCTCAAAGGATAAATACCTAGGTAAAAACTAGTTGTGGAGGAAAAAAAGAAGATAAAAGGTATGAAAGGATGAAAATAAAGCAAACAAGAGGAATGGAAAATGGGAAAGGTGGAAAGAGTGGTGAAATTCCATAGAATGGTGGTACACGTAAATAAAAAGTATAGAAATAGAAGAAATAAAAAGCTTGTAAGATTCATAGTATGATGTGGAATTGGTGAGGAAATGAGAGTGATAAAGAGGGTGAAAAAAATAGACAAGGATGAGGGGAGATGATGAAGATAGTGAAATAAGATAAAGAGGATAAAGGGTAAGGTTGGTAATAAGTGGAGAGATGGACAAAAACATGAAACATGGGTGAAAGAGCGAGCTATGAAGCATGAACAAGGAAAGGTGATAGGGATACCAATGAAGTAGAGTAGGTGGTGGCTTTATGGGAGATAATAGGGTATAATGATGAAAGCTATCAATCCTTGTGTTAAAAGAGATTGACAAGATGGAAAAGTGGTTAAAATATATTAACAAGCTGAAGGGAGGGAGGTGGTGAAGGGATAGGTAGAGAAGTGGAAGAAGAGATTTTAAGGGAGAAGGGAAAATAAAGGATGAAGTTGAGCTGACCTCAATAATTGAGAACTACCTACATAGTCCAAAAGACCTTACACCAATGTAATTCTCATAGTAATGTGGGAAAACAAAGAGGAATTATTAGATGATGTTAAAATACAAGAATACTTGGAAGAATTTAAAGGTTCCCTGACATAGGATGTCTTAAGAAAGAGGGTGTTATTAGTAATAGAAGTTAATGAGAAGGAAAAGGGGAGGGTAATTAGTTGTTAGTGGTTAAAATACCCTTAGAAGTCAATAAGTGCCTACATAGTCAATGGACATCAAGCTAATGTAGTTTAACTAGGGATGGAAAATGGTGTTCAAATTGGTTGTCCCAATTTGATGGATCATATGGGTTTATTTGGGCTGAGGGAAAAGGTTTTTTAAAATAGAGGTTTTAGTTGTTGGTGATGGTAATGGTAATGGTGAAGGTGCATGGTATAGATTGGTGAATAGCTACCATAATGATCCTACATTTAGTAGGATGAGAGACACAGATGGGTAAGGTAGGATAAATAAGAAGGGAAATAATGCTAAGCACCATAAATAACCTTCAATGGAGATAATCCAAAGAAGAGGTGCCTTTGTAAGGAGGTTACAACTTATAAAATTATGTGAGGGTATAAGTACAGTGTTGGCATCTATTGTTATGACCCATGTTTTAGGAGATAGGTGTCTATCAATATCTACATAGTCATGTTGGAGAAAGGTCATCATTACTACAAAAGAATTTTTAAGGGAAGTAGCAAAGTGATGACCTACAAATAATTTATTTGATGGGTAAGTAGATTCTGAGTTAGAAAATTAGTAGTGTGGTGAGTGATAAAGGATGGATCATTCCTAACTGAAGATTTGTATGGGTAGGCTAGATGAAAGGCAACCATGTCTACATCCTCTATCCTAATTCCTTGGAATCAATGACATGTGGTTCCACTTAGAAAAGGCCCTAGTAGAAGGAAGGTATGTGGTCCAAGATATTGTTTATACAGTTAGATTAGATGGGGAAGCTTCTACAATGGTAAGCATTTAGGAATTACCACCACAAAAAATAGTGGCAATTTTAAAGGCATTATCATTATAGTAGCCCATGGTTGGAAGCCAATTTATGTCAACTAGGCTAAATTTGACAATGATGAAAATGAATACCAAGCCCACAAGGATCATAAGATGATAAAGTAAGGAAAGACATCAAATGCAGATTAGATGATAAGGGCAATAAAAGATATCATGATAGTGCATAATGGATTTATCGAGATGATTAATCAGATTAAAGGTGATGTGTCTATATGAAAAGATAATTAGACATGGCCATTTCAAGTGGGCAGAATATTTAGTGGAATCAATGACATCATATGAACTTCTCCATCTATGGAATGGAAAATAATATTGGTAAGGAAGAATGGTTAGGTATTCTATTTAAATAATTATGATAAGGACAAATGTCTATCATTGAGTTATTTGGTTTTATAGGTTAGAGAGAGTGCAGAGAACTATACAAGGTTCAATATGGTGAAAAGTGAGAACAATGGTGGAGATAATCAGTGACCCTCATGCCTTGAAATAATAAATTTGGTGAATGTGTGGATCTATCATATACTACAACATGTAATGGTGATAATGGAAGTACTCTTAGATCAAAAACAAGAGGAAATGCACCCATGACCTGAGCTTGAGCATAAACTCTTACCTCTATAGCAATTAAGAATGTGATTATTTCATTATGCAAGATGTAGGGCTAGAGAGCATGACCATCGACCTAATTATGGAGGGAACCCTCACTATTTAAGGGGATGTTTATTGAGGCAACAACCAGTGGTACTTATGCAAGAAGAATAACTAGAGTAGAAGGATACAATAGATATGACCGATGAGTAGGGTGAAATACCTAGAGTGAAATATGATTCTCATTATGTGGGGATGAATGCAAAAGAGGATAATAAAGTACACCCTTTATCAACTAATAAGATAAGGATTGTTATGGATGTTAGTTTAGGGAACAATCAATTACAAGGATGGTTGAACACATCCAAAGTCACCAGACAATCAACCTAATGCTTAGGTAGGAAAATAATGTATGTAAGGGCCTTAGGTGAATCATGGATAGTCTGATAACTTTGTATGTGTCATGTGACTCCTCATACCCTAAATAAAATATTGCATAGTTTATTATAAATATGTACAAGATGTGTTAGATGTCATTAGTCAAATGTTATCATGATTAAGGTTGTGTAGATACTTATAAATGTTATGATTATGGTTATGATTGTTATGATTATGCTTTTTTTAATCTTGTTTAATTTAAAAATAATAATTATTGTTGTTGCAACACTGGATGGTAAAATTCTTGATGAAAACATCAACCAAACACATTAAGAATAGGGCACGATGTTTTGTTTTTGACAAGGACTAAAAATAGACCTCAAGTAGGATCAACTTAATGAATATAAGCCCTTAAAATTATGTGCATGAGTGCTCATTAGTCAATAAAAAATGTTTTTTAATCATAGGATGTCAAGTAAACTCTAAATCCCTTGATTTACAAATAATCTAAAGGGAAGATGGGTGATAGGTGGTGTGAAGGGTAATGGGTGATATGCATGATAATCTCATGTGAATTATTTTTCCCCTTCTATAGGTGACATAAGAATGGTAATAGATAAGTCCATGTCATATGATAGATGTATATTGATCAATGTGGGAAGTCTACATGTAAAAGCTGATTTTGGCTTCTAACTTATTATGTTGCTTGAGAGCAAATTGTGACTATAAATTTTATTGTGATAGTGGGTCTTTTAATCTATTATTGTATGTGGTAATTTGATTGATGTGGGAATATTTCAATAAATTACTCTACTTTTGATAAAGTTAACTGAGCCATCCTTTAAGGGAGTGGTCTAAACTTATTAGATTTGTTTAATGCTTTTGATAGTTATCCTTCAAGGGAGTAGTCTACCTTATATTTGGCAATTTTTATTTTATTTTTAGGCAACTATCCTTCAAGGTAATATTCTATAATGCTTAACATATTTACCCAATTAGTATTTTGGTATCCAAATTTTTTTTGGATGCAATGTTTTTAGACATGGATGGGTCTAATTAGGTTCAAAAGTTTACCTTTATGAGAGAAATTTTTTAACACAAAATAGTTAATGATATGAAAAGGTATGGTTTTTTTAGAGATAATGAACATGGGATTCCATCTTTTTAGAGATGAAAAGTATTCATGAGAAATATGATATGGATAGAGTCATGGTACCCACATTTAGGATTAGACTATGACTATGATGCTTAATCACATGGTTGTATGTTGTAATCAATTGTCCTCAAAAGGAAAGGATAAATATGGGTGAAGGTTAAAATCTCATAATAAAGGGATGATCTTAAGTTAGACAAAAGGAGTGAGCTTGATCCTTCTTTAACAAAAAATGGATTAGATGCAAAGCATTGAGGGGCTCAGGTTTTGGTTTGCCTTTAGGAGAGGACAAATTATAAGCTCTTGATCCATACTTATGGGTAATTATGTAGGTTGCAAGACAATTGAAAGAAAACTTGCCTCATTTACTCTTCTCCATGTTGGTAACATGTTGGTTTTCCTTTAGGATGAGGTCTCTGATATTGAATTCCCATTGTTTAAATTTCTTGTTATAAACACATTTGATAAGCTCTTGATAGATATAGAGATGGGTAAGGGATAATATAAGAAGCTCATCAAGTAACTCAAGTTAAGCTAAATAGTGTTAATGAAAATCTTCCTAAAAAATAAACTCTTATATAAATATGTGAAGAGAGGGGATTTGGACTTCAAGAGGCAAGACTACCTCTACTCTAAAGACTAGAAAGAAATGGGTATCACCCATAGAGGTTTAAATGTTAGTGCAATAGGCCCATTAAGTAAATGGGATGTGCAAGTGCCAATCCCAACCTAAAAGCACTAACAACTTTGGTTAGTATTTTATTAAGGATTTTATTAGAGGCTTCCACCTATCCATTTTATTATTATTTGTAAGGTGAGGAAAATCTTAAATCAATTCTAAATGCATCACATAAACCTTAGACTTGATTATTTTTGTAGGATTTGCCATCATCAGTGATTATCTTATGAGGAACATCAGAGCGGTAGATGATATGATGGTGTATAAAATTGATAATGTTCTCCACTTTAATTGAGATAAGAGGAATAGATTCCACCCACTTGATGAAATATTTGGTGGTTATGATGATGGAGCTATTCCATTATAAGGAATGGGGGTTGATTTCCACAATGAGATCGATCCCCCATTACGAGAAAGGCTAAAAGTCCTTAGATACTTGGAGACCATTAGCTGGCACATGATGCAAATTAGCATGTGATTGACATTTAACACTCTATTTTGCATTATCAAAATAATCTTGGTTGAGGGTGGGCCAATAGTAAAAAGGTGAAGGATACATTTAGTGACTGCTAGACTTCTAAAGTATCCCCCATAGATCCCATTATGTGTTTCCATGATGGTGTGGAAATATTTATGGATGCATAGGCAACAAAGAATGAGACCATTAAACCACATTTATAAAATATTCCTCTTAGTATGGTGTAATGAGATGTATTTTGAATAAATTTTATGCAAGCATTGTTATAGAGGTTGGGAGGAATGATACCTAGGTTGAGGTAGTTGAAAGTTTGGTCATACCAAATGTTGGATGGGGATTCCTCCACATTAAAATGGTAGGGAGGTCATATTGGCTATAAGAGGGTGTGGTAAAATGATGAATGGTGATAAATATTTTGGAATTGGAAGGCTGAGAAGGGATCTTGGAAGCAAGGTAGGATATTGTATCTATTAATTTATCGATAAATCATAAAATAAATTAGACTAGGTAATATTCAAATGATGTTAAGAGTTTTCCAACTAAAAATTTATATTTTTTCAATACATCACTCTTAAATTTATAGGATCTATTGACCTAATTGACCATAAGCTAGTAATCACCAAAGACATGGATTATCTTAATTCTGAAAGTTAGAGCAGTTCAAAGACCTATCACTAAGGCTTCATACTTAGCCATATTAGTGGTGCATTCAAATTCAAGTTTGAAGGATAGAGGAAGGGGTTCACCATCAATAAGAATGAGAATATCTTCAGCACCCCCTCATTTTTGGCATTTTAAGCCATTGAATAATTTTGTCATTTGGTAGGTTATGCCATGTTCTTAAAAAAGAGTCACGATAGACTCATATAGAAAGGCAAGAGGAGATGGTTGGTTATTTGGTAAAGGAGCTTCAACTAATTGGTTAGAAATGACCTTCCATTTAATTGACTTCTACTAGAGGAATTCAAGGTTGAATTTAGCTAAAATCATGATCCACTTAGCCATATTCTTATTTTGGTATGGTTTAGAGTGCATGTACATGGGTGGGTCAGTATTAGTTATGACATAAGTTTTATGGTTAAGAAGGTAGTGGCATAGTTTGGTGGCCATGAAGGTCAATGCTAAGTATAGTTTATTGATATGTGTATACTAAGTTTCATATCTATAAGCATATGGATAATTTAGTATACAACTTGCTCTTTGTGTTGTTCATCTCAGTGAGCCAATATTGCCCCTAAGGAATGGTTGATGGCAGATATATATAGATAAAATGGGTGGCATCCTTAAGAGGGGTGAGGACAGGTGGTGGAAAAAGGTACTATTTGAGTCAATCAAAGGCCTTTTGATAATCGCTATTCCATTTGAAAGAGACATCATTCTTTAGAAGGTGATGAAAAGGTTGGTACTAATCTAAAAGTTGGGAAATGAAATGGTAAATAGATTTAAGTTTTCCCTATAGGTTATGAATCTACTTAAGGTTGATTGGGGGAGGCATGTCCAAACTTTCTCTAACTTTAGTAGGGTCTACTTTGATTTCATGAATAGAGATGATAAAACAAAGAAGCTTTCCTAAATTGACCCTAAAAATGCATTTCTTGGGATTAAAGAGAACATGATAATGGATGAGGAATTCAAATATGATCGTAAGAATAGTTAAGTGATGTTTTTGGAATTTTGATTTCCTAAGAAGGTCATCAACATAGTCTTCTACAATCTTATGGATGATATCATGGAAGATATAATTCATGGCATGTTGATAGGTTGCCCCAACATTATTCAACTCGAAAGGCATGACCCTATAGTAAAAATTTCCCTAAGGGGTGGTAAAGGTGGTGTTGTGTTGATCTTTAAGAGTAATCAAGATCTAGTTATAACTCAAAAACCCATCTATGAGAGATAACATCTTATAGCCAGTTGCAAGATCAAGAAGCTGGTTAATACTAGGTAGAGAAAAGTCATCCTTAGGGAAGGTGAGATTAAGGTCATAAAAGTCCACACAAATGTATAGACCCCAATGACTTTGGTGATAGGTACGATATTTGAGACCCATTAGGGGTAGTTAATAGGTTGAATGAAGTTTAAAAATAAGAGATGCTAAATCTATTCTTTGACGAGAAGGGCTATGTAAGGATACATGCATTAAATTTTTTATTTAACTAGATTGACATCATGATGAGTAACTATGTTATGGGTAGAAATGGTTGGGTCAATCTTGGGTATATCACTATAAGACCAAGTGAATGCACTGTTGCGGTCTTAAAGGAAAGATGAAAAGTCTTGAAGTTCCTTGGAATTTAATGAATGGCCCAATTCGACAAAGCAAGGGTTTTATAGAGTGCCCAAGTTGATTTATATGGGGGATTAATTCAACATGGATTAGGCCTTATGAGAAAGAGATTTGTGGATAGAATAATCACCTACACCAAGGTAACTAAGAATTGAATTATCATCTTGATGTTGGATGGTGTTGATGGTAGGATAATCATTCTCTACCATTTTAGGGTGTACGAATGGAAGGAATTTATTTTGGCCACCATTTTGGTAGATGAGAAGTCCCAAACTAATGGTATTGACTAGAAAAAAAGCTAGGGGGGATGATGTCAGGATCTTTAGGTGTGGAAAGTGGTTGGGTTGGTGAGGATGGGATATCTTCCTTCATGGTGGCAATGGGTTTGGGTGAATTGGTGGGTTATTTAAGTGGTTCATACCTAAGTAAAAATAACTCATGAGGTTATAAATTTTGGATATGGGATAACTCATGAGGCCCTTGTTCATAGAGACCAAGGCTAAATCCTTAACAAGCACATCTATGAATATACAACTTAGTGAACTCTACTTTGATAAGATAGGAAAAGTTAGAGATAAATGGTTAGATGGATGAAGTAGTGGTAGGGGATAGAAGTGGTTGATCAAGTCCCCCAAAAATAAAATTTATTTGATGGTTAAGGAGCCCAAAGTAGATGATGGTTCTAATGCTAAGGTTATAGGAAGGGTCATGTCTGAGATTCCCATATTCTTGGGGAGTAGAGAATGCACCCAAGGATAAGAGTATATATTACCTAAGGTAAAACTATTAGAATATGGTTACCATGAGGTTATATATAAGAATTTAGGAAGAAGGGATATATGAGCTAGTATAAGTTTCATCGACATTTAGTGTAGAAGTGTCATGGGTTTGGCCTAGTTAGATTATGTCTTTAGTAGATGGTTGTGAGGTGGATGAAGGAGGAATAAGGATGTCACTAGGCTGATATGTCATATTGTAAGATGTAAAAGGTCTAGCGTCAACCTATATAGTCATAACTTTCCCTTCATGCTCAAATTTGACACATCAATGTAAGGTAGAAGGGACAGAACTCATGACAGGAATCCAAGGGTGCCTAAGTAAAACATTGTATTAGAATTATCTTTCTACAACATAAAAAAAATTGGGAATGGTATGCAGCTCTACACAAATATGGAGGACTACTGTGCCCAAGGTAGTAGCCATGGTATTATTAAAAGAATGAAGGACCACTATGCTTTTAAACATGATGTTCGTTGGGAAGTGTAGTTGGTCATAGGCATGAGAGGGGATAATATTGATGGTTTCTCCTCCATAAATCATAACCTTTTTGATGTAGTTTTGATTAATGTATGTTTTAATGAATATGGGAGGATTGGGATCCTATAGATGAATAGAAGATATTTCTAAATTTTTGAAGGTGACAAGGTTGGATGTTCGAAGGGCACCAAAAAAGGTGGCTAGAGGTTAAGGGTCATTGGGTTAGACCTTGATGGATTTCAAGGCTTATATAAGTGTTTGGCAGTGATGGGGAGAGGTAGAGACTAAATCATACAAGCTATTTTTTGTTGAAGTTTGGTGAAGATGCTTGAGGATAGCTTTTTAGATGGATATTGGATATGGGTTAGGGTATGGAGGGTTAGATGGGGAGACACCTAAGATGGACACCTTGGGTTTGTTTAACAATGGAGATGGTTAGGTGTTGTTGTCTTGGGAGTTTGGGGAGGGATAAGTCCAAGGAATGGATGCCTTAGCCTTCCCTTTATCCTTATATTATGATCTTGTGACCACATTGATTGTATGGATAATAGGGGAGGTTGAGGTAGTGGAGTTATCTGATTCACCTTTATTCTTAGGTGAAGGTGGAAGAGCGGGTAAGTGTTGGGTAGTTATGGTTATTATTTGGGTTGGTAGTAGTGGCATAAGAGGTTCATTTATTAATAGATCATCTTCATCATAAAGTTGATGGATAAGAGTTTAGAGAGCTTTACAGTTTTCCATGTCATGGCCAGGTGTCCTATTATATAGGAAAATCAAATTGTCATTGAACCATGATAGTTTAGCATGTGAATGGTCAAAAGGTTTTATGTGTGGTAAGGCCAAGGAAGAGGTTTGCAAAAACCTTTGTATAATGATTGAATAGGACTTAGCTAAAGGTGCTAAAGATTTAGTGGTTTTTCTTTGGGTGTTGAGGTATAAGGTTGTTTAGATGTGGGTTTGATAATAGGTGTCTTAGGTAAGGTACTATGCTTTGATGGTTTTATTTTAGGCAAGATGGTTAATGAGCTAGAGGTACAGGATGGAAAGATAGGTAACTTAAGAATCATCGGTGTAGTGAAGAGAGGTGTCTTAGAAAATAAGTATGAAGGTATGACAAACAAAGGTGGTAGGGTTTTGGTAAAAATAATGGGCTTCATGTTCAAGGTAGAGGGATGAGGACCCAAAATGAAGGGCAAGTTTGAGGGAGGTAAAATTCAATTTTTTAGGCCTTTTGGTAGCTTGACCTCTTCGGTTGTTTTAGTTGCCAATTTTAAAGGGGGTTTAGTTACTTGGGTCTTATTTTTAATGGTTAATCCTTTAGGTGGAGGAGAAGGAAAAGGTTTCTTTACCTTTATATTGGTTTTTGATAGAAGGTTATGAAATCATAGGTTGGGTGGGTGAATTTATCTTCTCTTATGATCTATCTTCCAAACAGAGAGTGGATGGTTCTATGATAGGGGAGGTAGGTGTGGTATCCTCTAATAGAGGTGTGGGTATAGTGTCTTCCTTTGTTTGGGTGTCCAAAGGAATAGAAGGTAGTTTCTCCCCTTCTAGTAGGGGATGGGGAAAGAGGTGGTTAAGATAATGTTTTATTAAATAATGGGTTCATTAGTAACCACATTAATAGTATGTGCCTTATGGGATGGTTTTGGTTTATTATCATGATAAGGGGTAGAAGAAGCATGATTAGGAAAAGGCTTGAAGAATATGTCAAAGGCCTAGTTTGTTGGTGCATTGAGTTTTTCCAACATAATCTCCCCCTTGTCAATGAAAGATTGGACAAGGTATTTGAAGGTGTTTTACCTATTGATGTCATGTCTTATGACTTGATTAAAGGTGCAATGGTAATTATCATTATACCAACTTGGTATGGGGAAAGAAGCGTCAAACTATTGGGGTGGTTTAATTAATAAAAGTTGAATGATATTAGTTTTTAGTAAATTTTCCAAAGTAAAAGGATAAGGATACCCAAGTGGAGTTAATTGCTTATTATTATTGCAAGTTTGGTTCCTTTGGTTTTATTTTGAATAATTAGAGGAGTCAGAGGTTTGGTTCATTGGGTTTTGTCAATTGGTAGATGGTGGTGGTGTGGCTTTGAGGATAATGGCATTGGTGGTTGCTTTATTTTTAGTATTAGGATTGGTTTGGTTGTTTGGTTTGGAGGAATAGGGCTCATTAGGTTTGTAAGTTGAGTTCTTTCTCTTCAAATTTAACCTTCCTTCATCAATGGCTCTGTTCTCTAGTTTATGAACCATGGTATAAGCTTCATCAAAGGTCTGAAAGCTTTGGACACAAAATATGGATGAAATATGTTTTATACATGCTTGGGTAAAGAGCTATATAAGATCAAGTTGAGGAAATGAAAAGGAAAGTTGGTTGATTAGGCTCCTCCAATGAGCCACAAAATCAGCAATAGATTCATCTTCGAATTGTTGAATGGAGTAGAGGTTGGTAATATAAACGTTCTTGGATATATTGATTGAAAAGTGATCCAAGAAGTTTTGGGATAATTGGCTGAAAGAGAGGATTTAATGTTTGGGTATGGCACTATACCAATGGAATGCTGGTCTAGATAATGACATAGGAAAGTTATGAAGTAGAAGAGCTTCATCATGGGCAATCAAGTAGCATAAATGCCTAAATTCTCTTAAATGTTGTTGAGGGTCTTCTTTACTATTAAACTTGGTAAATTTTGTAATTTCCCACTGGGATGAATAAAGTCTGATAGGGACCAAAGAGTGAATAGGATCATTATAAATTTGATCATAGGATAAGAGATTATGAGCTCCAGACATGGATAACTCAAGGGTAGTCATCTTGTCCATGATCAACTTCATAAAGTCTACTTGAGGTTATTGTGATGCGTAGTTATATAGTATGTTTTATTGAGGTTGGGCAATGTTTGAATAGCTATTAGATGGTTGAGATGACTCCACATATTAGTATGTGGTCTTTAGAGGTTGGGTGGAATATATATATATTGATATGTGGATGTTAATGATTGAGTAGAGGCAAGTGGTTAGATAGTGAGTATATGCCCTTATGGGTTATGAAGATAGATAAAGGTTGCATTTTGGGTCAGACTAGTGGTTGGGTTAGTGGCCAATGGAAGGGTGGTGACTCTTGTACTAATTGGTGGTAACATGGAGGGTATGGAAACCAAAAGGCTTATAAGTAGAGTAGTGTTTTATGGATTAGAAGTAACTAGAGGAAGATGGGTAGTGCTAGAGGCAGGCACTTCTATTATAGGGGAGTGATTAGTAAGAGGTATAGGGGCAGTGGTAGTTTGTGGGTTAGTTTTGAGGGAGTTATTGGTTGATGATAATGTTTGGGCAACTAAAGGTTGAGTAGTTCATGTGGTAGTATAGTATTCCCTATGAGGTAGAGAGGAATTCCATAAGATGGATCTACATGTGGGGTCAAAAATAAAATTTGGTAGGATGTGGTTCTTAGGTAGTGTTTTAAGGCTACATGATTATTGTTTAGGAAAGTGGAAAAATCCAAATCTCTTAGGACTACCCAAATAGGACTTCTTGGAGAGTGAGGGTAGTCTATGGGTTCAATAATGTGTTCCATGGATGAAGAGGTGGAAGTTGGTGATAGTTGATTTGGTGGTGGGTTTTGTTCCTCTAGGTATTATTTTTGTTGGCGAGTGAGAACCATAGAATAAGATAAAAAAGGATGATACGTTCTCACACCTCAAACAAATAGAAATAAAAAAACTCAAGGCAAACAATGGATTCACTAAGAGTATATTAAATACTATTATTCTTTTTATTCTCTCTTTTGGCTTATGCCTTAGAAAAGTGTGAAGAGGAAATTGGCTTGAATAGATCCTAAACAGGGTAGTCTATGTTTGGTTTTGTGTCATGTAAGATAATCAAGAAAGGGTAAGATAATTGATTTCTAGAGTTTATACTCAGCCAGAGAACTGAGTTGGTTATCCCCTCGGTGATTAAATCCAAGTAAGATAATCAAAAAAGGTAAGGTGATCCATTAGGTGATGAAATATTAGTTAGGCCTTGTCTCAAGTGTTTTTTGATGTTTTTTTTTTCAATTGGTTTGGTTTGTGTAACATTTATTAACTACTATTAATTCATAATGCTTTTAATTAATATAGGTGAGCTAAAATCAAGCAAGCAATCAATTGATGCACTTCATTTTAACCAAAAGAATTATTTATTTATTTATTTGAATGAAGACAAAAACAAATAAAATTCACCTAAATGCAACATGAAAATTCAACCCTAATTATAGGATGAATTCTCTTTTATTTCCTTTTAGAAATGCAATAAAATTTAATTTTCTAAAAAAATGCAACTAAAACATTTTTTTGTTTTTGTTTTTGTAAAGAAAGAAGCCTAATTTTATAATAATACAAATAAATAAATTTAAATAACAAAATTATAAATACTCTAAAACATCTAAGGACCCAAGAAAACTCAAGGGTCCCACCGAGTGTGCCAAATTGTTTCTATCTAATTTTTGTTTTTTATTAAGTGTGAAAAGAAAAAACTACTTAAGAAGGGTGTGTAGAAGAATACATGTTGAATGCACAAATGTTTAATAAATAATTTATGATAGATCCTATTTTTATAGTGAATAATTACATAAAATAAAAAATCACTACCATAAAACTTATTAGTTAGACAAGTAGTTGGGTGGATTGCCTAACGTGAGCTATATCCTAGAAATGAAAGCTTTCTAGGAGGCTGTCAATCCACATACTTTTAACACTTAAGTTTATGAATAAAAAGTAAATATACTTGAATTTAAAATATAAAATAAATAAAATTTAAAAAAAATAAATAACAAAAAATAACTAAATTAAGATTATAATGTTAACTGCCTTTAAAACATTGACTAAATAAAGCAACTAATGCTAAAAATTAGTCAAAACAAGGCTATGTTAATTTTCTGGTTTAGAAAATTAATAAGGGATTAAATAAAGGTATTTTTTTTGTTGATAAATGGTTGAGATAATAAAAATCTAAATATTCAAATGGAATAAATTGGTGAATGGTTGATGAGGTAAGAACGTAAGTAGCTAAGATGATAAAAGGGGAAGAGGATAAAGAGGTTAAAAGTGGCAAAGGTGTGAATGGATAAAAGATGGAAAGGGAACAAATTTGATTGAGGTAATGAAATGACAAAGGGAAAAAATGGATAAGTTGGGATGAGGAGATTAAAAATCCAAGGGGATGATAAAATAAAATTGAAGAAACAAAATCAAATATTACCTTCCAAGCTTAAAGAAGAATGTTGTTGTTGTTGATGATGATGTTGTTAAAGATTTCTAGAGGCAATTTCAATAGAGATTAATTTATTTGAATTATTTTCCCCTAATATTTAGATGACCTATAAAATTATGACATCCTTAAAATACCTAAAACAAGATGTTAATAGCCAAAGACTAACTTCCAACTTCACCTTGGGTGAAGGAGAGGGAGTATTTATAACATTTGTTGTAAAAAACCATGCCAAAAGAGGGAATAATAGAATTATGGATCCACTTCCCATGTGGTGCATGAATTAGTAAACTATGAGTTTGGTTGGGATTCCCACTTTGATCATGGGTCTCCCATTTAGGTTGGTTTGTCTCCCACCTTGTACATGAGTCCAATTTTGAATGGGAATCATGAACATGGGTCTAAATGAGGCCAAAAGACTTTTCACCACCCTTTCTTGTCTTCATCCAATAACTTAAAGAGATACCCCACAAAAATTGAAACCATTTTCCATGTAGGTATATGAAAGAGCAAAATATGATATTGGTGGGGATTCCTATTTGGGTTGGTGTGTCTCCCACCTAGAACATGAGTCTAATTTTAAATGGGAATCATGCACATAGGTCTAAATGAGGCCAAAATAATTTTCACCACCCTTTCTTGTCTTCATCCAAGTACTTAAAGATATGCCTCACAAAATGTGGCACCATTTTCCATGTGAGTGAATGAAGGAGTCAAAGAGAGGTTGGTGTTGATTCCCACCTTGATCATGGGTCTCCCATTTGGGTTAAAAAGTCAAAAATGGGTGGATATAGTGCCCTTTATCTTTTTCAAAGCACTAAAGAGGTAGGTATCTCATTTTGAAGTCCACTTTCATGTGTGAAGACAGAATATATGTTGAATAATGTCCCCTTAAGTGTAAATTCTCCATATTTTCAGGGGGGAACCTTGTGATGCTTAAATGAGGTCATTAAGAACTTTAGGAAAGGGTCTCAAGTGGGGTATGATTTTCCACATCAAGCCACCTCACTTATAAGCCATGTCACTTTCCATGCCACTTGATATATCACCTTCCATGTCACCTACCATGTCACATGACATGTCACTTACCATGTCATCATGAATAGTGATAGCGGGTCCTAGGGTGAATGGTGATAGTGAATAGTATTTTTGAATAGTACTTTTAAATAATAATTTTGAATAGTACTATGTGACTAGGAGAATAGTGATTTGGGTAGGTTAAGAGGGGTTTATTAAGGGTTAATAAGGTTTAGGGGGTCTCAAGGTATTTAATCATTAAAAATTATAAGTGTGTAGTTTTTTAGTGTCTACATTATTATTTCACTTAATTGCTTAATAATGGACTAACATCTATCTAATGGAGTGTACCAATTCTTAGAACTGATCTCAGATCAGGCAGGCCACCCATATTTCTATTAATTAGTTTTTTTCCAAATTATCTTTATTGTACAAGTAGTCCTTCCTAGCCAAAAATGATCTCCCACCTTGTTTGATCAACAGTGTGAATTCCCTTTAAAGGTATTATACTTTCAAACCCTGTATCATTTTGAGTTTTTAGTAAGTCACATTTCAATTTAAATAAATGAAAAACTAATTAAACATAGATGATCACCTTCCTTACACTTCTCTTCACTGTTATACCCTCATCCACCATGCCAACATCTATCATGGCATAATCACCCATCACCCCTGTTCATAGTCTCCTACCTTTCTCACCTTCTACCCTAACCCTTCACCCACTTATCCTTAGATTAATAGCATCTATTTCTTCATAACATCAAGTGACCATTATTTTTATACTACCATAAATATCTCCCATCATGGTGGAAATGATTTAATCATAAGATCAATTATTCTAGTAGTTGGAGACAACAAGGAAAGCCTAAGAGCTCTGAGTAGAGAAGAGAAAAAGAAATACGGATAAGGCTTTGGTAGTGTAGACATATAATTCCTAACACCATTTGTGTTGAAATTATAAATCTTACTCAAATTGCACTCAAATGCACATTTTAGGTCAAAATCCATAAAAAATGCTAAATGGTTTGAACTTGTCATTTACAAGTGCCAATTTAGGTCAAAGTATCCCTAAAAAGGGCAATGAAATTTATGGGTTGGCTAACTTTGATCAATGCATTTTGAGTCAAAATGATAATTTATACTTTTGTGCTCTAGACCACTCTTTTCTCCTAAATTCATTGGTACATGCCATGTACCTTTGTTATTTTATGTTAAAAACATCCTAAATTGAAATAAGGTTCTATCACATCTAACGTCACCTTCTAATTCTTCCCGATTCAAATTACAACTAAGTAATATGACTTTCTAAACATATTGATTAATTGAGGGCCAATTTTCAAATAAATTGTACAAATTTTGATTAATATTAGTTAAGGCTAATTAATCCAAATCATGAGCTTAAGTGCATTTTACATTAGAGTTGTTGAATATTTATTTTTTAAAATTGATTCTTATTATTTGCATCATCAGGTGACATCATTTCTTGAGAAGACATCCCTAGGCCATAAATGTCACAAATATTAGGATTATGGGTTACCCATGCTTGGTTAATGCCTCTCATGCTTCTCTAATGCCCCTCATTCTAAGGTCATGATGAAGATAATTATATATTTAATTTCAAATATTAGGATTATCCATGGCCACACATCTCAATATTGATATGGATGGTCATAGTTGATCTTGACCAATCTCCAAAATCTATAAATAGAGAGGCCATGGACATAAATTTTAGTCTTAAATATTTCAAAGTTATAATGTTAAATTGTTTCCATAATGTTTTGCATTTGATCATGGATTTTGCTTGCAAGATTCATTGATAGGCTAGTTTAGTGATTTGGAATCAAGAACCTAGGTTTTATGGAGTGTTCTTGAGGCATTGGAGGAGCTTACCACCATTGTTGATAAAGACAAAGATGCTTGATCAAGGGAGAAATTTTTTTTGAGCCACATGGGTCTGGTGAATCCATTTGGGAAGGTAATATGGTGTTGCTTTCTTTCATTTGTTTCTTTCTATCCTTTGTAATTCCCATAGGAATAGATAGGCTTGGTTAGTTAGTTCTTTATTCATGTTTCATTATTTATGGACTAATGCTTGACTAACTTAATTTTTAATCCTCTCTACATCTTGGCATGCTCAGTGGGATAAGATGTATCTCACACCTAAAGAAGATCACTTTGTAACTCTAAAATATCCATTTGAACCCTTGAAACTCATGTAAATTGATTTTCTAACTTTATTTTGTTGTTTTTGTTTGCCACAATTTTAAATAGCCACCGATGTCGACAAGTAATACTGACATTGATTATCTAGCTTAATTGACATCAGTTAGCAAAACCTACATTTGTTAGATCTTGCTTAACCAAAGTAACCATTGTCAATTTTAATAACTGATGTCAGTCACTGTGTTTTTATTAAAACATAGACCTAAGAGCTATTTTTCCAAAGTTCATTATTTCAAGTTAAAAAGCGATTCAAAGCTAAAGGACATGCTAACATTTTTACTATAGGAACAAACTTTTGATCTGATAAAAACATGTTTAAATCACCTCTTGCATGCTTAATAATCAATTAGGAGCTTTGTTATGGTGTTTCACAAATAATTTAGATGTTTTGGTGAATGTTTTCAAAGTTTGAAACTAAGACCAAGGGGTCAAATGAACACCACCAAATATTTGATTTGGGCTTAAAATTGAACACACTTGTCAATTCTTATTTGTAATAGTTGTTTACTTAAGTTTTATTTTGAAAAAAGAGGAATGTTGCGTGTATGTTCTTCCATTTATCCCCTTTAGGGAACCCTTGGAATCAAAAGTGCCATGCCTATTAAAAATATCCTAATCCAAGGCTTAGAAATAATGTCATCTAAAGCACTCCCCAAAAACTCATCAAAGTTTGGGTGACCTTGAAAATGACCCTAAACTCTTTCTATTTTATGCTTTCTTTATTTTCATGCAAACTTGGCTTGTGAGGGGGACATCGCTACCTCTTATCATTTAGTTAGGGAAGCTTTAACCCTAGGTTTCATCTCCCAGAATTGACTTCATTTGACTCCTTTATAATTGCATATGGGACATATTTGTATTTTGACATCGCACTACACTAAGCGAACAACAGGATGTAGTGGTTGTAAAAAGGACTAGACCTTTTTACAACTAGCCAATGTCATGGTGACCTTATTTTTATGCTTGTCTTTTACATCATTTGATGTGAAATTCATTATGCAATTGACTCCCCTATAATGATCAAAACCTTGCTAGTTTAGTAGACCCCACTTTGCCATACCTTGTCAATTTAGACTTAAGACATTTGTTTTTTGTCATTATCTTACTTGGTCTTGATTTGTGTCTAAAACTACTTGTTAACTCTATGAACTTAACCCAAACACACTTTTCTCAATTTTATTGAACAAGGGAGGCATTACGTTGTCCAAATCGAAAATTCATCTCTCCCTTGTTCAAATTATTATCAAAAACTTTGTGTCATGTCATCCACTTTGGCATAGTCATGCTACCCAATTAAGTTTAGATATTTTACTCAATGTGTTTAAATCCTTAATTTATAATCCACATTCAAAATTGAAATTTTTTGAGTTCTAAGGGTTGTGTGTCAAAGTGGGTTCACCCTTTATGCACTAAGCTTGTTTTAACTTGGGTTCAATTTTCCATTTAGATTTAATTTTGTTTATTAAGACTCAAAATCACATTATCATCTTTGTGGACTCAAATCATCTTATGTATCACTCACACTTTGAGTCCTAGAACATATTTTATCCTACTAGAATCATGTGGCAACATTGTGCTACCTATTTGGTCCTAGATTTATACTTAGTGATTCACGTATATTTTTACATCTTGAATTTATTAACTCATTTTGTCTTCTTTGTAATCTGGAGAGTTTTCCTCTAAAATTCTAGGGTCAACTTGTCAAAGTTAAAAATAGATTTTACATTATGGGTGTATCACAAAGATCTAGGCTTTGGTGTATTAGTTTTCACATTGGGTCTTTGAGTTACCTTACTCTCTTCCGATCTATATGGTTTCAACTTTATCAAAGGTTGAGTAAACTCATGAACCAAATGTTCTAAATTGTGCATGGTTTGAAACTGCCTTCCCTTATAGTCTCATTGGTACCTTGGTTATTTTTTTAAAAGAGAGTCAACACATACTTTGATTGGTTACCAAACATTTCTCCAAAGTTAGTCAATATACATAACATCTCTTTCTAGACATGACTCAAAGGTTCACTCATAGTGGGCCCTCTTATGGCCTTAGTTATGAAGATGAGCAATTTTATGATGGTCAAGATAAACCCATTCTTTTTTATAATATCCCCATGATATTAGGATCTAAAGATGATTATAATTATCAACCCCACGAAGATCAAGATGAAGCCCTTCTTTGATTGATAGAATCAGGTACTAGACTACCTTCTAACTTTCCTATAGAACAATTGCATATATTAGTTAGAGGACAAGAATAATGATAAGAGCAAGCTTTTGCATAAATAGACATATCTTCTTCCTCCAACAAAGGAAAGGAAATATAAATAGAGTCAAAACCCACAAATCTAGATCTTCTAGCTAAGATCAATATAATAAGTCAATGATATGTAGATCAACTTGTCACACACTTGACTAACTCCCTAATTGCCACTTCAATTCACAATAATGCTTTGAAAAAATAAGGAAATGTGGCTAAAGGTATGCAAAAAATATTGGATGAGGATATTACCATATTGGATCAAGGTAATTTGAAGAAATAGTTAAAGTTAAAATAGACCTTACAAAGTGTTCCATTTGATATGAAACATACATTCTTCAATCATCAAGAGCCTCTTATTACTTTACAAACTCATAAACCTAAACATTCAGTTTGAATTGAGGAAATCCCTCAAGATAATTTGGCTATTTCTTTTCAACCAACCCAAAGATTGGTAAGTAAACATATAAATTTACAAAATCAACAAAGTATGAAATAGCCAAATTCAAGGAATGTTTAATAATCCAAGAATCAACGGTCTATGTTCTCAACGTAAGGAGCAAATCAGAACCAAATCATGGACTAAAAGGTATACACTCCCTATATATCCATATAAAACTAGGGGCACATACCACCCCAATATCAATAAAACTAGGGGCACATTCCACCCCAACAACAAAAAAACTAGGGGTACATTCCACCCCAACAACAACAAAACTAGGGGCACATTCCACCCCAATAGAAACAAAACTAGTGACACATTAAACCCCAATAGAAACCAAACCAGGGGCACATTACACCCCAACAACATCTTATTAAATCCAAAAATTCACCAAACATGTAAGAATGTAATTCTATTAAGGAAATTGTCTAAAGATTGGAGATGAATAATAGAGTCAAAAACTACAAATTTGATGAGATATGCCCATATATCCATTTGACTTATATATTCTCCAAAACCCCTTTCCACCTCATTTTGAGGCACCCAAGTTTGACAAGTATAAAGGAAAAGGATAGCCATGTAAACACATACAATAATTCTTCATCTTATGTTAAGAGGTTGCTTATAGTATCAAGTACTTACTATGACTTTTTCCATGAAGTTTAGCCAGACAAACTCTTGATTGGATACTTAAAATACCTAACATATCAATTGTAGATTGGAATGACTTATCAAAAAAAAAATTAACCATTTATCATAAAACATAGAACTTGAATTGACCATTGTTGACTTATGCAAGGCCAAGAAGCATGATGGTGAAAGTGTCGTTACATATCTGCAAAGGTGGAGAGCATTGGCAATTTGATTTCAACATATTTTACCAAATAAATAGTTGGTTGATATCTTTACACAAAATTTGCATCCTAAAGTTGTGTATAATTTATGATTAGCTTTTTCTAGCTCATATGAATAAATTATTGACAAAGGAGAGTAGATTGAGAAGGCTCTTATTGCTAGGGGCCTTGTTAATATTTTTGTATAAGGTCAAGCGTCATCAAAATAAATCACTAGATTAAATAGTTATGAAGGATAAGCCTAAGGGATTTAGCAAAAATAAGAACATGGTTGGAAATGGGATGACAAAAATAAGACATGTACAAATTGTATAGGTTATGCCTCCTCCAAATGTATAATTAACTTCCCTAAATCCACTACATACTTTGTAGAGACAACCTCCACAAAGGACATTCATAATAATTTTAGAGTATTTAGCAAGTTAGGAGAATCAATTGAAATAGTTTTATAAAATATCATTACAACTAATTTAATTATATGGCCAGTATCAAGGCCATTTCCTCAAGATCAGCCAAAACTAGATGGGTATAAAGAGAACGAATGTGTAACTTTCATTGTGTTGCTGGTCACAGTGCATATCATTGTGTTCAATTGTGACATATTATTGAGGACTTTATTGAAAGTGGTGAATTGGAAATTAAGTTAGCCCATAATCATGACACAAATTAGGATATGGTAATATACAAAGACCTATTTCCTTGACATGATCCACCACCACCAAAAAATAATCAAGATGGTCACAATCAAGGATAGAGGTAGAATCAGAACCAATAATAAGGTCAAAATCATAATGAGCATAATCAAGATCATATTTCCCACACTAATAATGTGGCTTATAACAATCTACCTTATGACTATATTAATACTATGGGATGCATTTATATAACCCATGTTGTCACTATTACTATAAAACTACATGGCCAATCTCATGTTTCTCACAACTTAAGACCCATCATTATAGGGTCAGCACCCTTTCCCCTTAGTAATACCATGTCAGGTTCACATCATGATGTTGCTACTCCATTCACATGGGTTACTAATCCTAAATAATAGTATCATTCTTCTAATTATAAAGGCTTCACACTATCCCAAATTTGTCACAATATAGTTAATTACCCATGAGTCATAATCCAAGGCCCTTTGCCTTCCTCTTCTAATTATAATAACGCCTTGCCCCCTTTAATTTGTGTAATTTCAAATAGATGCCCAAAAATTACCATCCAGGGCCCTTCACCCACTTCTTTCCATAAAACCAATGAGAACATTATGCCAATAGTTCCAAAGTTGAATATTATCCCAACAAAGACTAAACTAGTTTAATCCACAATTTAAAGGCCTTATTGTATAATGGATCAATTAGATAAAACCCCTACAAAAATTTACATATTAGAACTCTTGCATACATTTGATGTCCATAGAACCATCTTCAACAAACTTTTGCAAGAGTTTATTGTGCCTAATGATATAAACCTTGATTAGTTCCAAAACCTAGTTAGACATTGTCTTCATTTTGGAAAATCACATTTGATAAAAAGGACATGTCCACCCTTGGTCAAAACCATAATAACCCACTATAAATTGAGATAATCATTGTAGATCACAAGATCAAGTAGGTTCTTATAGATAATTGTTCATGGTTGAACATCATATCTCTTAAATTAGTATGATGATTGGGTTACATGGATAAAGACATTCAGCTAGAAACTATTACAATCAAGGATTACAACAACATTGAGAGGGAGTCATCAAGTATAATCTGGTTGCCAATCATGGTTGGGTCTATTTCTCATCACACATTATTCCATATTATGGATATTTAGCTTCCTTATAACATACTTCTTAGTCACCCTTAGATCCATTAAGTACAAGTAGTTCCATTTACTCTTCACCAATGCCTTAAGTTTCCCTATGATGGGATCGAGGTTACTATTCCTGTTGATCAGTAGCCATGTCAATACTACAAACATATTGAAGAATAATTTCATAACTATAACTATTGCCTAGGTTCTGAATTTATTGAAAAGAAGAAAAAAGCCATCATTTCTCACCCATCTCCATCTAATTATATAGACCCTGGTGATCTATCCTCCACTTTGGTTGATCCATTTCCTATAGCTTTGGCTAAAAAGGTTATTATTAAAGATGTAGGCATTTATACATACCATGTGAAGTATTTCCTCCATATTAAAAAATTACCAAAATCCCCTAAAACATTTGGTATGCCTAAAACATCCTAGACTCCTAACATACTTGATCAGATTTGGTAACCAAAGAAGAAGTAGCCGAAACCTCCTATGGTTTTTGTACTTGTAATTGCACCAAAGAAAGATTAAGAGGATTTTACCAAAGGAGATTGGTTATATTATGAAGGCCTTGATAACTATTTTTAGAATCCAAATCATCCTATCCTTAATAGGATAATGGATCATCTTAATTATATATGGAAAGGCCTTGGCCCACAGTCACAAGGAATTTTAGAACCCTTACCAGCTAGATTTGTCAATTGAAATCATGGTCTCAAATTTAAACCACTAAAGGATGACCTCATGACATTTGATAGTGACTCTTTCAAAGTGATTAGTAATGAGACTCTTAACAGTGACACAACATCTCATTATAACATTTTGATGATTTTGTTGACTCAGATTTATTTGATTCAAATTCTATATTGATCATAACACTTATTAGAGCTTCTCATCCTAAAGTAAAAATCCATCCTAGTGGTGCTTCCCTTCCTAAATTAGGACATTATATATTTACCATTGGTGCTTCCCATCCTAAAGCATAAATCCATCCTATCGGTACTTCCCTTCCTGAAGTAAGACATTACATTTTTAGCATTGGAGCTTCCCATCCTAAAGTAAACCCTCACTATGACCTATGTCTGTGCCACCCTAAACTCATAGATTGTGATAAAAAAAATTTGGTTATATGACTCGATGAGTTCCAAAATTAAGAATACATTACATAATACATAAGATTATGAGATGCATTCTCCATTGGTGATCATAATTAGGGTATTGAATTTTCACTAGATCCTTCTACCTACTTTGAAGAGCAGACAAAATTTCTTGGTCATAATAAAGAACAAACATTGAGATCTTTAGTTGAAAACCTCTTTAAGGCACTTGTCAATTAGGTAAAAGGTAAAGAAAAATACAAGACTTTGAGTGAAAACCTATTTAAGATGCTCCCAGGTGGGAAAGTTTTCTCATCCCCTCAGGACATATAAGGTCTATCTAGCCCAAGTTACATAGCTAGTACAAGCATCTCTTCATAACAACATCAAATATTTGAGTGTCTTGCTCTTGATTTTATAGAGGTTTTTTATAATTGGCCTTTACTTGAGAAGGTAGATTTTGATTCTTCATATTATCCATATCTTTGTGAAGAACAAAAAGAAGATATAGAAAAGAAAGATGATCATGACCATACATTGCCTACAATTCTAGAAGATAGATCTATACTTCTTATGGAGAGCATGATAGAAGTGAATTTAGGAACCCATGAGGATCTCAAAATTGTTTATCTTGGAACTTACCTTACTAAAGTATAATGTGAACATATTATATCCATTCTTAAGGATTATATAGACATCTTTGCATGGGCATATTCTGACATGCCAGGCTTGGACCCAGATTTAGTTGTGCATCATATTTTTGTTCACCCTGATGCTAAACCAATCAAGCAAAAGTTGAGAAAGATGCATACATGCATCACCCTTTTAGTTAAGACCAAGATATAAAATTTAGTAACCAATTTTATCTAACCATTGGACTACTTTGAATGGATTTTTAACATAGTGCCAGTGAGTAAAAAGACCCTAGGCATACGTGTTTGTACTAATTTTCATGAAATCAACAAAGTATGCCCCAAAGATGATTTTCCTCTAACCAACATCAACATGATTGTCAACTCAACTATTAGGTACAAGATGCTATCCTTAACTGATGGATTTTCCAATTATAATTAGATCAAGATAACCCTTGAGGATCAGCATAAGACCATGTTCACCACTCTATGGGGAACATTCTATTACCAAGTCATGCCATTTGGTTTGAAGAATGTTGGAGCCACATATCAATTGACAATAACTATCATTTTCAATGACATGATGGATGACATTGTCGAGGATTATGTTGAAGATATACTAGCAAAATCAAGAACAAGAGCTGGACATCTTGACATTCTATGAAGAATATTTGAGAGGCTTCATGCATATAAAGTCTGCTTGAATCCTAATAAATGTGTATTTAGAGTCACATCAAGAAAATTGTTAGAGTTCATTATGTCATAATGAGGGATCAAATTTTACCCTGAAAAGGTTAACACCATTATGGAAATGCCTCCACTAAACAATCTTAAACATTTGTGAGGTCTACAAGGAAAGATCGAGTCTATACGCAGGTTCATTTCTCAATTGGTAGATAAGTGCCACCCATTTACCCACCTCTTAAATAAAGGGATAAAATTTTAGTGGGATGAATATTATCATATAGAATTTGAAAATCTTAAAACATACTTGGCCAATCCACCAATATTATGACCTCCAATACAAGGAAAGCCACTGCTTCTTTATATATCAACCGTGGAACATGCATTGGGGGACTTTTGGCCCAGCAAGATGATCATGGTAAGGAACATGTGGTTTATTATTTAAAATGAAAATTACAAGCTTATGAACATAATTATATGCATATTTAGAAGGTATGCTTAGCTATGGTATTTGCCACTCAAAAATTGTGACATTATATGTTAAATAACAAAACTATTATTATCACCAAGGTAGATCCTCTCAATTTCCTTTTATCTAAAGTGTCTCTTCAAGGACCCTTGGATAAGTGGATTATGCTCCTTAGTGAGTTTGATATTGAGTACCAAATTCAAAAGGCAATCAAAAGACTAGTTCTTATTGACACACTTGTAGAAGATCCTATTATGACCACTCAACCTCTCAACTTTGACCTTCCAGATGATTCTATCATGATGATAAAAAAATCATCACAAGAACTTGAATCATGGATGCTCTATTTTGATGGATATTTCACATCTTAAGGGTCTAGATCTATCATATTTTTGATCATGCCATAGGGGGATTTGATCCCCAAAGCATTCCATATACAACTTTAGTATACAAACAATATGGCTAAATATAAGGCATTGATTGTAGGGCTCCATCTTGCCATACAATGGGATATTCAAAGCTTAAAGGCCTGTGGAGATTCACAATTAATCATAAATTAGACAATTGACTAGTATCAGATTAAGGATGATAAGCTTATTCCTTATAAGTAAATTGTGGATAACCTCAAAACACATTTTAAATCTCTACAGTTTGAACAAGTTCCATGAGTCAACAACAAATCTATTGGTAGCACAACAATTATTGGTTACATGATTTAATTGCATGATATTGCTAAAGAGTATTAGTACTTGATTGAAAATCTTCTTCAGCCAACACATATTCTATCATATTCAGAGAGGGTATGCACCATCACTGATCCTAATCCCTCGCCTGAGCTACCATGATACCAAGATTTTTATAACTATTTCCATAGTCATGTATTTCCCACCAACCTTTCCAACAACCCAAAAAAACCATTCCTTTATAGCTTAACACATTATATCCTCCTTCGAAACATGGTTTATTGAAAAGGCTATGATGGAATGCTTCTTCATTATTTATCTTTGGGATAATCCAAGCTGGCACTAAAGGAGGTTCATGAAGGAATGTGTGGGACCCATACCAATGGTGTAGTCCTAGCAAAGAAACTCCTAATAATAGGCTATTATTGGCCCAAAATAGAGATAGATGCTTGTAATTATGTAAAAAAGTGTGTTTCTTTTCAGCAACATGGAAACTTGATACATACACCTTCCTTACCATTGTAATCAATTACAACACCATGGTCATTTTCAACATGGGGTCTCGATCTCATTGGGAAAATCAACCAAACATATTTAGATGGACATAAGCATATTTTGAGTAAAATTGAGTACTTCAACAAGTGGATTGAGCCTATTCCTCTCACTTATGTTACCAAGAAATAAATAGCCAAATTCATTCATTACCATATCATCTATTGATATGGCATCCCAACCTATATTATATCTGATAATGGTGGATACTTTGTGAACAAAGACGTGAAATATCTTGATGAAAAATTCAAGATCAAGCACAAAAAATCTACTCCATATAACCCACAATGTAACATATAAGCTGAGGAATCCAATAAAACCATTCTAAGCATCTTAAAAAATATTGTCAATGATGCTGGCTGTAATTGTCACTTGTAACTTTTTCCTACCCTCTGGGCTTATAGAACCAACCATCCTACCCCAACTAGAGCTACTCCATACTCCCTTTTTTTTGGCAATGAAGACATCATCCTGATCAAGATTGAGATCCCATCATTAATAATATCATTGAAGCACATTGAAGACGATGAAGAATATAGATCCGTGGCTACAAGAACTAGAACTTATTTATGGTAAGTGTTTGGCTACCCTAGAGAACTTGTAGCCTATCAAAACAAGTTGTGGAGAAGCTACAACAAACACATTATCCCTCAAGAATTTGAGATTGGTGACTTATTTCTAAAAGAGAACCAGAAGAACATGAATACTAAACAAAAAAACAAAGGTATGTTTTAACCTAATTGGTTAGGACCATATATTGTCACAAAAAACTATGGATCAAGAGTATATCAATTATCTAAACCTAATGGTGAAGAAATTTTAGAGCCCATGAACATCATACACCTTAAGAGGTTCTATGCATTAATAGCTTTTAACCATTATCTATAAGACCCCTGACTTGAGGTTAACTTGTACTGTCATAATTTTATCCCACCCTTTTATCTTACCTTGAACACATTTTATACTACCCTGATCTAATTTTAATGATTCCCAATAGTAAAGGCTCTAAATCCTTGACACTCTGAACACATTCTTCATCCCATTTTGGATTGCTCTCTTCAAGGGGCATATTATTCATTATGTCTAAGGCATGTTATAAGCTTGAAATTTTTTTGTCTCTTGACCAATTATGATCTTGATTATGTCTCATGAACATTATGAACATCTTCAGTAGTAGTTCTAAAAAGTAGTTCAACCAAGACAGTCTTGTGTAGCTTCAGACAAGGGAATAGCCACATCTTCTCAGTACTAGTATTTACTACTCTTTTTTGTTTTATCAAGAACCTCACTCTCTTTGATTCATTGATTCATGAGAATGGGTTGTTGTAGCTAGCTTATCTATCTTATTATAACCTATACTCTTAGGATGTGCATCTCCTCAACTAGATGGTCCCACCTTGTACATATTTTATCCTAAAAAAACTAAAAACATTAGAACCTAATCCATAAAAGAATAAAAAAATTGTCTCATGCTTCTATACATTTGTACATTTTCATTCTACCATGCTATGCTCTTGATGTTTTTCAAGCACATAAACACTAGTTCATTTCGTCTTATCCCACACACTTGCCATTTTGCAAGATCATTCTTTCTCATCTCATTAGCTTCTTGTTTGCCAGACTAGTCTCATTTATTTTTTATATCTTCTATTTCTTATATAACATTAATCATGCTAGTCTAATCATCATTTTTATTCTATCCCATTTCTTGGGAGAACCACATTTGGCTTAAAGTTCATGTTGGAACATGCATCCATGGAACTATGTAGGAAATGTCCACTTGTCTGATGAATCTAGAGTAAGATCAGCCAACCCCTTCCTTTTATTCTCTTCCCCCATTTCTTCTACCATTTTTCCTCTATAATTAGGGAACGATTTTCATTGTTATTTGTTATGATGTGGTGGAATGTAATGCCTTTACCGCACATGCATGAACATTTGTCCTTAAACTGCACTAACTTGGTTTTTTTTATGTGTGTTTATTTTTTGTTTCTTGGTGTTTTGTTATGCTTTCACACCTCTCCTTTTATTTCTTCTCCTTCTCTCTTTTTTTATTACTTCTTACATCCAATCTTGGTCTTATGTTTCCTTGATTGTTTTTTGCTTATCTCGTTTATGTTTCAGAACATCTTGATAATTCACATGGATCTCAAATGTTTATATCTTGATCCTATGTTATTACGTTATTCTTGTACCATTTTTGTTTATTTGATTATTTTTGGTGTTTTCTTTTTCTGTTTGATTTTGCTTTTCTCTTTTGTGTTCAAGAATGCCTTAATAGTCCACATATATCTTGGTCTCATGTCATTAAGATGTTCTTGAATTATATTTTTAAACATTTTTTCCTACTTAAGATCATATCTTGATTTCAAGCTAGGTCCATTTATGTTTATCTTTTTCTTTATTTTTTCTTTTTTATTTATATGTAAATCAGTGTAACTCTGGTTTTGGTCATTATTTTACCATTATCCTTAGTTATAGATATTCACATTTGAACTAGCTCAGTGTAATTGGAATCTTATGTCATTCTAAGTTATTCATACTTATGATGCCTAATTTATTTTTCTATATCAAGCACTTTGTGCTTAGGTCTCAATGTCTTAATGTCAACATTAGTGCGGATGAATGATTCTTAAGAACACTTTGCAAAACATAGGCTCATGATATGGGATTAGGCTTCTAGGTAGCATGGATTTTAGGTTTTTATCTCTATTCTTAGATGTGCATCTCTTCACATAAAATATGATTCTAATCAATCCTTGGTCATTTTTCATCATTCCTCATTATATTCCCTCCCAAACTTGGGTAAAATACATTGGCCTAAAGTTCATGTTAGAGCATGAGTCCATGGAACTATGTAGGTAGTGCTCAATTTATATAGAGGTTAGTTTGGCTATCTCCATTCTTATTTTCATCTCTCTCATCACTTTTTGCATTCTCATATGCTTGGTGTTATATGGCTTTCTAAGCCATTACACCATCGCATTTACATTTGGACCCACTCAGTTTAACCTATCTTTTTAGTTATATTTTTGAGTTATTTTGTTTGCTAATTACCCATGCTGGGGCACAACAAATAAACCATGTCCAAATTAAATTAGCTCTAAAAGGTAAAAATCATTATTTATTCTTTATCAATGATCAAGATTCACCCTACTAGGGCACAATTGTTTTATCATAATCACATTTACTCTACTAGAGTAGTTCTTATTATGCTCTTTTTAGAGACCCTATTCTAGTAGTGCTTCCCTTCCAGAAGTAGAACACTCTCTTTTTTCCTCTAATTTCAATCTCTCCACATTAAAGACCATGATAGAAATATTTATTGTGTAACTTGTCTCAATATTGATCAATGTCATAAGTGCACAGCTTGTACTCTCAAATCAGGTATGTTTATAGTGTGTCCCTTACATTTATGGATTGTATCTTTCCCATTCCCCATATCTCTAAGGCCTATTATACATCTTATTATATGTTAATCATTGATGGTAATCACATATGCAATAATTAGCTTGTCTAGATATGATCTATTTCATGGGTTAATCTCTCACTTTCTCTCTCTTTTTGAGAGTTCATCCTTCTCATTCATTCTAGTATGTCCTCTCGAGGGGGAATCATTGTTTTGTTCCAATTTCTTCTTGACAACTCTTTTCTTTGAATAAATTTTGATTCACCTGAATATCTCTCAAATAGGGGTAAAATGTATACATCTAATTCCTAACACCATTTGTGTTGAAATTATCAATCTTACTTGAATTGCACTCAAATGCACATTTTAGGTCAAAATCCATAAAACACACTAAATGGTTCAAACTTGTCATTTTCAAGTGCCAATTTAGGTCAAAGTATCCCTAAAAGGGCAATGTAATTTATGGGCCAGCTAACTTTGATCAATTCATTTTGAGTCAAAATGATGATTTTGCCTTTTGTAATAGGGATCACTCTTTTCTCCTAAATTCATTGGTGCACACCATGTACCTTTGTTATTTTGTGTTATAAACATCCTAAATGGAAATATGGTTCTATCTCATCTAATGTCACCTTATAATTCTTCTCAAGTCAAACTAAAACTTAGTAATATGACTTTCTAACCATTTTGATTAATTGAGGGCCAATTTTTAAATAAATTGCATAAATGTTGATTAACCTTGTTTAAGGCTAATTAATCAAAATAAAGAGCTTAAGTGGATTTTTGATGCGAGTTTTTGAATATTTATTTTTAAAAATTGATTCCTATTATCTACATCATCAGGTGACATCATTTCTTGGGAAGACATCCTTATGCCATAAATGCCACAAATATCAAGATTATGGGTCACCCATGCCTAGTTAATACCTCCCATGCCTCTTCAATACCCATTCTTCTAAGGTCATGATGAAGATAATTATAGATTTAATTCTAAATATCAGGATTATCCATGGCCACACATCTCAATATTGAGATGGATATTCATGGTTGATGCTGACAAATCTCAAAAATATATAAATAGAAAGGCCATGGACATGAATTTTAGGCTTGAATATTGAAAAGTTATAGTGTTAAATTGTTTCCATGAGGTTTTACATTTGATCATAGATTTTGATTACGATCTTCATTGATAGGCTAGTTTAGTGATTTGAAATCAAGAGCCTAGGTTTTATGGAGTGTTCTTAATGCATTGAAGGAGCTTACCACCATTATTTATAATGAAAAAGATGACTGATTAAGGGAGAACATGTTTTTGAGCCACATGGGTATGGTTAATCCATTTGGGAAGGTAATATGGTGTTTCTTTCTTTCATTTGTTTCTTCTTATCCTTTGTAATTCCCATAGGAATAGATAGGCTTGGTTAGTTAGTTCTTTATGCATGTTTTATTATTTATGGACTAATGCTTGACTAACTTGCTTTTTAATCCTCTCTATAGGTGGTACCTTATATGTGGTCATTATTTAACCCCACATAGTAATATATGATTATTTCACACATGGAACCATAAGTAATCAAGCCCCAATAATAGATTCAACTAGGGGATTACAAGAGACACACCATTGGCCTTAACTTTAGCCAAGTAGACTAACTGATTAGATTGAATTCATGGATTAAACCCAAAATTCCATCACCATAAACTATCTCAAGGTAGCCCAATAATAGGAAAAAGAGCAAGAATTTGTAAGAGTGAAAGTACTGTTGACCATTTGAACATAAAATCCAAGGCTAAAGATGTAGAGCTCACAAAAATAACGTTTGACCTTCAAATATATGTCATGATTGAGAGATTCCAATTAGAAGCTAGTGCCAAGGCCCAGCTATAGATCTAAGTTGAAAAACTAAAGGCCAAAATTGAGGTCCTAAAAAAGGAAAATAAGGATATATAAAATAAGCTACACAAAAATGAAATAGAGCTCATATAAACCCATAAGAGTCTCTTGGACTTTACAAGCATGTAGTTACAATTGTAGTATGATTCCTTAGCCAAGGACCAATAGATCTAACAATTACATAAAGACCTCACCACCAACTCCCAAACTGTAGGTATCCTCCCCATGGTATAATAATTATATGTATCTTATTAGGAGAGAATATAATGTAGCCATAAATCTAAAGTTAGCACTTGGGCTTATTATGTACTCCCAATGTTTGAGTGCACAAGTGAGTGCATCCATAGACCATTTTCTCACATTTGTGTCCCCAAAGGTTCAATATTTATAGCTTTTAGTGTAAACTATATACAACATGATGGATGGGATGCTTCAAGTAGTAAGGGTGGTTAGCCAGAGGTAGGTAGAAGTGAAGGTGAACAATTTCTTGAGTTGCAACAAGGCAATGTAAAAATACAAGGCATATATGAATGCCTTAGAGAAAGTGGTTTAGGATATGAAGGGGCACATCAAGAAACTAGTCCAATTGGTACTCTTATCCTCTTTCTTCATAGACAATATGATTCTCTTTGAGGACAAGACCAAAAATATTCTAATAAAAAAAGTAGAATAACTAGATCATATTTGTAGCTCTTGGTCAAGCACTAAACATCTCTGAGGTGGAGACCATTTTATAGCCTCTTACTTAGCTAGAGTTTCATATGTGGGTGGTGGTACAGATCCTAAAAAACATCTCCTTCAAGGGGATAATTGATCTAGATAGAGTCTTCAAGGATATAAATAAGAAAACTCATCCTAAGGAGGAAGAGTAGATGCCTTTAAAGGATTATCTTTAGAATTTGTGAGTTTTACACACTTTCTCTTTTTGTAATTTTGCTTTGACTAGTCTAAAAAACAATAAATTTTGGGTTCTTCCATTTGTAGTTACATTCCCCTATAATTCATTAGGAACTATGGATCATAATCAACATTGTGTAATATTTTTAGGTATTTATCTTTTTATTGTGGTCATGATTAGTGAGTTTGGTTTTTTTAATATTTGTTGCCTCTTTCTTGAGTTCCCCTTTCTTTTTTTACTAGGTCTCAACCCTTTTTATAGTTCCACATGGTGCCCATGTCTCGATGCTCATTCTTCATGAAAAGGTTCCAAACTCACCCTTGGGGAAGGTGAGGTTAAGGTCATAAAAGTCCACACAAATGTATAGACCCCAATGACTTTGGTGATAGGTACGATATTTGAGACCCATTAGGGGTAGTTAATAGGTTGAATGAAGTTTAAAAATAAGAGATGTTAAATCTATTCTTTGATGAGAAGGGCTATGTAAGGATGCATGCATTAAAGTTTTTATTTAACTAGATTGACATCATGATGAGTAACTATGTTATGGGTAGAAATGGTTGGGTCAATCTTGGGTATATCACTATAAGACCAAGTGAATGCTTTGTTGCGGTCTTAAAGGAAAGAGGAGAAGTCTTGAAGTTCCTTGGAATTTAATGAATGGCCCAATTTGAAAAAGTAAGGGTTTTATAGAGTGCCCAAGTTGATTTATATGGGGGATTAATTCAACATGGATTAGGCCTTATGAGGAAGAGATTTGTGGATAGAAGAATCACCTACACCAAGGTAACTAAGAATTGAATTATCATCTTGATGTTGGATGGTGTTGATGGTAGGATAATCATTCTCTACCATTTTAGGGTGTACGAATGGAAGGAATTTATTTTGGCCACCATTTTGGTAGATGAGAAGTCCCAAACTAATGGTATTGACTAGAAAAAAAGCTAGGGGGGATGATGTCAGGATCTTTAGGTGTGGAAAGTGGTTGGGTTGGTGAGGATGGGATATCTTCCTTCATGGTGGCAATGGGTTTGGGTGAATTGGTGGGTTCTTTAGGTGGTTCATACCTAAGTAAAAATAACTCATGAGGTTATAAATTTTTGATATGGGATAACTCATGAGGCCCTTGTTCATAGAGACCAAGGCTAAATCCTTAACAAGCACATCTATGCATATACAACTTAGTGAACTCTACTTTGATAAGATAGGAAAAGTTAGAGATAAATGGTTAGATAGATGAAGTAGTGGTAGGGGATAGAAGTGGTTGATCAAGTCCCCCAAAAATAAAATTTATTTGATGGTTAAGGAGCCCAAAGTAGATGATGGTTCTAATGCTAAGGTTATAGGAAGGGTCATGTCTGAGATTCCCATATTCTTGGGGAGTAGAGAATGCACCCAAGGATAAGAGTATATATTACCTAAGGGAAAACTATTATAATATGGTTACCATGAGGTTATCTATAAGAATTTAGGAGGAAAGGATAGATGAGCTAGTAGAAGTTTCATCGACATTTAGTGTAGAAGTGTCATGGGTTTTGGCTGGTTTGGTTATGTCTTTAGTAGATGGTTGTGAGGTGGATGAAGGAGGAATAAGGATGTCACTAGGATGATATGTCATATTGTAAGATGTAAAAGGTCTAGCGTCAACCTATGTAGTCATAATTTTCCCTTCATGCTCAAATTTGACACATCAATGTAAGGTAGAAGGGACATAACTCATGACAGGAATCCAAGGGTGCCTAAGTAAAACATTGTATTAGAATTATCTTTCTACAACATAAAAAAAATTGGGAATGGTATGCAGCTCTACACAAATATGGAGGACAACTGTGCCCAAGGTAGTAGCCATGGTATTATTAAAAGAATGAAGGACCACTATGCTTTTAAACATGATGTTCGTTGGGAAGTGCAATTGGTCATAGGCATGAGAGGGGATAATATTGATGCTTTCTCCTCCATAAATCATAACCTTTTTGAAGTAGTTTTGATTAATGTATGTTTTAATGAATATGGGAGGATTGGGATCCTATAGATGAATAGAAGATATTTCTAAATTTTTGAAGGTGACAAGGTTGGATGTTCAAAGGGCACCAAAAAAGGTGGCTAGAGGTTAAGGGTCATTAGGTTAGACCTTGATGGATTTCAAGGCTTATATAAGTGTTTTTTAGTGATGGGGAGAGGTAGAGACTAAATCATACAAGCTATTTTTTGTTGAAGTTTGGTGAAGATGCTTGAGGATAGCTTTTTAGATGGATATTGGATATGGGTTAGGGTATGGAGGGTTAGATGGGGAGACACCTAAGATGGACACCTTAGGTTTGTTTAACAATGGAGATGGTTAGGTGTTGTTGTTTTGGGAGTTTGGGGAGGGATAAGTCTAAGGAATGGATGCATTAGCCTTCCCTTTATCCTTATATTATGATCTTGTGACCACATTGATTGTATGGATAATAGGGGAGGTTGAGGTAGTGGAGTTATCTGATTCACCTTTATTCTTAGGTGAAGGTGGAAGAGCAGGTAAGTGTTGGGTAGTTATGGTTATTATTTGGGTTGGTAGTAGTGGCATAAGAGGTTCATTTATTAATAGATCATCTTCATCACAAAGCTAATGGATAAGAGTTTAGAGAGCTTTACAGTTTTCCATGTTATGGCCAGGTGTCCTATTATATAATAAAATCAAATTGTCGTTGAACCATGATAGTTTAGCATGTGAATGGTCAAAAGGTTTTATGTGTGGTAAGGCCAAGGAAGAGGTTTGCAAAAACCTTTGTATAATGATTGAATAGGACTTAGCTAAAGGTGGTAAATATTTAGTGGTTTTTCTTTGGGTGTTGAGGTATAAGGTTGTTTGGATGTGGGTTTGATGATAGGTGTCTTAGGTAAGGTACTATGCTTTGATGGTTTTATTTTAGGCAAGATGGTTAATGAGCTAGAGGTACAGGATGGAAAGATAGGTAACTTAAGAATCATCAGTGTAGTGAAGAGAGGTGTCTTAGAAAATAAGTATGAAGGTATGACAAACAACGGTGGTAGGGTTTTGGTAAAAATAATGGGCTTCATGCTCAAGGTAGAGTGATGAGGACCCAAAATGAAGGGCAAGTTTGAGGTATGTAAAATTCAAGTTTTTAGGCCTTTTGGTAGTTTGAACTCTTTGGTTGTTTTAGTTTCCAATTTTAAAGGGGGTTTAGTTACTTGGGTCTTATTTTTAATGGTTAATCCCTTAGGTGGAGGAGAAGGAAAAGGTTTCTTTACCTTTATATTGGTTTTTGATAGAAGGTTATGAAATCATAGGTTGGGTGGGTGAATTTATCTTCTCTTATGATCTATCTTCTAAACAGAGAGTGGATGGTTCTATGATAGGGGAGGTAGGTGTGGTATCCTCCAATAGAGGTGTGAGTATAGTGTCTTCCTTTATTTGGGTGTCCAAAGGAATAGAAGGTAGTTTCTCCCCTTCTAGTAGGGGATGGGGAAAGAGGTGGTTAAGATAATGTTTTATTAAATAATGGGTTCATTAGTAACCACATTAATAGTATGTGCCTTATGGGATGGTTTTGGTTTATTATCATGATAAGGGGTAGAAGGAGCATGATTAGGAAAAGGCTTGTAGAATATGTCAAAGGCCTAGTTTGGTGTTGCATTGGGTTTTTCCAACATAATCTCCCCCTTGTCAATGAAATATTGGACAAGGTATTTGAAGGTGTTTCACCTATTGATGTCATGTCTTATGACTTGATTAAAGGTGCAATGGTCATTCTCATTATATCAACTTGGTATGGGGAAAGAAGCATCAAACTATTGGGGTGGTTTAATTAATAAAAGTTGAATGATATTAGTTTTTAGTAAATTTTCCAAAGTAAAAGGATAAGGATACCTAAGTGGAGTTAATTGCTTATTATTATTCCATGTTTGGTTCCTTTGGTTTTAGTTTGAATAATTAGTGGAGTCAGAGGTTTGGTTCATTGGGTTTTGTCAATTGGTAGATGGTGGTGGTGTGGCTTTGAGGATAATGGCATTAGTGGTTGCTTTATTTTTAGTATTAGGATTGGTTTGGTTGTTTGGTTTGGAGGAATAGGGCTCATTAGGTTTGTAAGTTGAGTTCTTTCTCTTCAAATTTAACCTTCCTTCATCAATGGATCTGTTCTCTAGTTTATGAACCATAGTATAAGCTTCATCAAAGGTCTGAAAGCTTTGGACACAAAATATGGATGAAATATGTTTTATACATGCTTGGGTAAAGAGCTCTATAAGATCAAGTTGAGGAAATGAAAAGGAAATTTGGTTGATTAGGCTCCTCCAACAAGCCACAAAATCAACAATAGATTCATCTTCGAATTGTTGAATGGAGTAGAGGTTGGTAATAGAAATGTTCTTGGATATATTGATTGAAAAGTGATCCAAGAAGTTTTGGGATAATTGGGTGAAAGAGAGGATTTAATGTTTGGGTATGGCACTATACCAATCGAATGCTTGTCTAGATAATGACATAGGAAAGTTATGAAGTAGAAGAGCTTCATCATGGGCAATCAAGTAGCATAAATGCCTAAATTCTCTTAAATGTTGTTGAGGGTCTTCTTTACTATTAAACTTGGTAAATTTTGTAATTTCCCATTGGGATGAATAAAGTCTGATAGGGACCAAAGAGTGAATAGGATAATTATAAATTTGATCATAGGATAAGAGATTATGGGCTCCAGACATGGATGACTCAAGGGTAGTCATCTTGTCCATGATCAACTTCATAAAGTCTACTTGAGGTTATTGGGATGCATAGTTATATAGTATGTTTTATTGAGGTTGGGCAATGTTTGAATAGCTATTAGATGGTTGAGATGACTCCACATATTAGTATGTGGTCTTTAGAGGTTGGGTGGAATATATATATTGATATGTGGATGTTAATGATTGAGTAGAGGCAAGTGGTTAGATAGTGAGTATATGCCCTTATGGGTTATGAAGATAGATAAAGGTTGCATTTTGGGTCAGACTAGTGGTTGGGTTAGTGGCCAATGGAAGGGTGGTGACTCTTGTGCTAATTGGTGGTAACATGGAGGGTATGGACACCAAAAGGCTTGTAAGTAGAGTAGTGTTTTATGGATTAGAAGTAACTAGAGGAAGATGGGTAGTGCTAGAGGTAGGCACTTCTATTACAGGGGAGTGATTAGTAAGAGGTATAAGGGCAGTGGTAGTTTGTGGGTTAGTTTTGAGGGAGTTTTTGGTTGATGATAATGTTTGGGCAACTAAAGGTTGAGTAGTTCCTGTGGTAGTATAGGTATTCCCTATGAGGTAGAGAGGAATTCCATAAGATGGATCTACATGTGGGGTCAAAAATAAAATTTGGTAGGATGTGGTTCTTAGGTAGTGTTTTAAGGCTACATGATTATTGTTTAGGAAAGTGGAAAAATCCAAATCTCTTAGGACTACCTGAATAGGACTTCTTGGAGAGTGAGGGTAGTCTGTGGGTTCAATAATGTGTTCCATGGATGAAGAGGTGGAAGTTGGTGATAGTTGATTTGGTGGTGGGTTTTGTTCCTCCAGGTATTATTTTTGTTGGTGAGTGAGAACCATAGGATAAGATAAAAAAGGATGATACGTTCTCACACCTCAAACAAATAGAAATAAAAAGACTCAAGGCAAACAATGCATTCACTAAGAGTATATTAAATACTATTATTCTTTTTATTCTCTCTTTTGGCTTATGCCTTAGAAAAGTGTGAAGAGGAAATAGGCTTGAATAGATCCTAAAAAGGGTAGTCTATGTTTGGTTTTGTGTCATGTAAGATAATCAAGAAAGGGTGAGATAATTGATTTCTAGAGTTTATACTCAGCCAGAGAACTGAGTTGGTTATCCCCTCGGTGATTAAATCCAAGTAAGATAATCAAAAAAGGTAAGGTGATCCATTAGGTGATGAAATATTAGTTAGGCCTTGTCTCAAGTGTTTTTTGATGTTTTTTTTTCAATTGGTTTGGTTTGTGTAACATTTATTAACTACTATTAATTCATAATGCTTTTAATTAAACTAGGTGAGCTAAAATCAAGCAAGCAATCAATGGATGCACTTAATTTTAACCAAAAGAATTATTTATTTATTTATTTGAATGAAGAAACAAACAAATAAAATTCACCTAAATGCAACATGAAAATTCAACCTTAATTATAGGATGAATTCTCTTTTATTTCCTTTTAGCAATGCAATAAAATTTAATTTTCTAAAAAAATGCAACTAAAACATTTTTTTGTTTTTGTTTTTGTAAAGAAAGAAGCCTAATTTTATAAGAATACAAATAAATAAATTTAAATAAAGAAATTATAAATACCCTAAAACATCTAAGGACCGAATAAAACTCAAGGGTCCCACCGAGTGTGCCAAAATGTTTCTATCTAATTTTTGTTTTTTCTTAAGTGTGAAAAGAAAAAACTACTTAAGAAGGGTGTGTAGAAGAATACATGTTGAATGCACAGATTTTTAATACATAATTTATGATAGATCCTATTTTTATAGTGAATAATTACATAAAATAAAAAATCACTACCATAAAACTTATTAGTTAGACAAGTAGTTGGGTGGATTGCCTAACGTGAGCTATATCCTAGAAATGAAAGCTTTTTAGGAGGCTGTCAATCCACCTACTTTTAACACTTAAGTTTATGAATAAAAAGTAAATATACTTGCATTTAAAATATAAAATAAATAAAATTTAAAAAAAATAAATAACAAAAATTAACTAAATTAAGACAATAATGTTAATTGCTTTTAAAACATTGACTAAATAAAGCAACTAATGCTAAAAATCAGTCAAAACAAGGCTATGCTTCTAGTTTAGAAAATTAATAAGGGATTAAATAAAGGTATTTTTTTTGTTGATAAATGGTTGAGATAATAAAAATCTAAATATTCAAATGGAATAAATGGGTGAATGGTTGATGAGGTAAGAACGTAAGTAGCTAAGATGATAAAAGGGGAAGAGGATAAGGAGGTTAAAAGTGGCAAAGGTGTGAATGGATAAAAGATGGAAAGGGAACAAATTTGATTGAGCTAATGAAATGACAAAGGGAAAAAATGGATAAGTTGGGATGAGGAGATTAAAAATCCAATGGGATGATAAAATAAAATTCAAGAAACAAAATCAAATATTACCTTCCAAGCTTAAAGAAGAATGTTGTTGTTGTTAATGATGTTGTTAAAGATGTCTAAAGGCAATTTCAATAGAGATTAATTTCTTTGAATTATTTTCCCCTAATATGTAGATGACCTATAAAATTATGACATCCTTAAAATACCTAAAACAAGATGTTAATAGCCAAAGAATAACTTCCAACTTCACCTTGGGTGAAGGAGAGGGGGTATTTATAACATTTGTTGTCAAAAACCATGCCAAAAGAGGGAATAATAGAATTATGGATCCACTTCCCATGTGGTGCATGAAATAGTAAAATATGAGTTTGGTTGGGATTCCCACTTTGATCATGGGTCTCCCATTTGGGTTGGTTTGTCTCCCACCTTGTACATGAGTCCAATTTTGAATGGGAATCATGAACATGGGTCTAAATGAGGCCAAAAGACTTTTCACCACCCTTTCTTGTCTTCATCCAAGAACTTAAAGAGATACCCCACAAAAATTGAAACCATTTTCCATGTAGGTATATGAAAGATGAAAAGATGATATTGGTGGGGATTCCTATTTGGGTTGGTGTGTCTCCCACCTAGAGCATGAGTCTAATTTTAAATGGGAATCATGCACATAGGTCTAAATGAGGCCAAAAGAATTTTCACCACCATTTCTTGTCTTCATCCAAGTACTTAAAGATATGCCTCAAAAAATGTGGCACCATTTTCCATGTGAATGAATGAAGGAGTCAAAGAGAGGTTGGTGGTGATTCCCACCTTGATCATGGGTCTCCCATTTGGGTTAAAAAGTCAAAACTGGGTGGATATAGTGCCCTTTATCTTTTTCAAAGCACTAAAGTGGTAGGTATCTCATTTTGAAGTCCACTTTCATGTGTGAAGACAAAATATATGTTGAATAATTCCCCCTTAAGTGTAAATTCTCCATATTTTAAGGGGGGAACCTTGTGATGCTTAAATGAGGTCATTAAGAACTTTAGGAAAGGGTCTCAAGTGGGGTATTATTTTCCACATCAAGCCACCTCACTTATAAGACATGTCACTTTCCATGTCACTTGATATATCACCTTCCATGTCACCTACCATGTCACATGACATGTCACTTACCATGTCATCATGAATAGTGATAGCGGGTCCTAGGGTGAATAGTGATAGTGAATAGTATTTTTGAATAGTACTTTTAAATAATAATTTTGAATAGTACTATGTGACTAGGAAAATAGTGATTTGGTTAGGTGAAGATGGGTTTATTAAGGGTTAATAATGTTTAGGGGGTCTCAAGGTATTTAGTCATTAAAAATTATAAGTGTGTAGTTTTTTAGTGTCTACATTATTATTTCACTTAATTGCTTAATAATGGACTAACATCTATCTAATGCAGTGTACCAATTCTTAGAACTGATCTCAGATCAGGTAGGCCACCCATATTTATATTAATTCATTTTTTTCCAAGTTATCTTTATTGTACAGGTAGTCCTTCCTAGCCAAAAATGATCTCCCACCTTGTTTGATCAACAGTGTGTATTCCCTTTAAAGGTATTATACTTTCAAACCCTGTATCATTTTGAGTTTTTAGTAAGTCACATTTCAATTTAAATAAATGAAAAACTAATTAAACATAGACGATCACCTTCCTTACACTTCTCTTCACTGTTATACCCTCATCCACCATGCCAACATCTATCATGGCATAATCGCCCATCACCCCTGTTCATAGTCTCCTACCTTTCTCACCTTCTACCCTAACCCTTCACCCACTTATCCTTAGATTAATAGCATCTACTTCTTCATAACATCAAGTGACCATTATTTTTATACTACCATAAATATCTCCCTTCATGGGGGAAATGTCTTAATCATAAGATCAATTATTATAGTAGTTGGAGACTACAAGGAAAGCCTAAGAGCTCCGAGTAGAGAAGAGAAAAAGCAATACGGATAAGGCTTTGGTAGTGTAGACATCTAATTCCTAACACCATTTGTGTTGAAATTATAAATCTTACTCAAATTGCACTCAAATGCACATTTTAGGTAAAAATCCATAAAAAATGCTAAATGGTTTGAACTTATCATTTACAAGTGCCAATTTAGGTCAAAGTATCCCTAAAAAGGGCAATGAAATTTATGGGTTGGCTAACTTTGATCAATTCATTTTGAGTCAAAATGATAATTTATCCTTTTGTGCTCTAGACCACTCTTTTCTCCTAAATTCATTGGTACATGCCATGTACCTTTGTTATTTTATGTTAAAAAAATCCTAAATTGAAATAAGGTTCTATCACATCTAACATCACCTTCTAATTCTTCCCGATTCAAATTACAACTAAGTAATATGACTTTCTAAACATATTGATTAATTGAGGGCCAATTTTCAAATAAATTATACAAATTTTGATTAATATTGTTTAAGGCTAATTAATCCAAATCATGAGCTTAAGTGCATTTTACATTAGAGTTGTTGAATATTTATTTTTTAAAATTGATTCTTATTATTTGCATCATCAGGTGACATCATTTCTTGAGAAGACATCCCTAGGCCATAAATGTCACAAATATTAGGATTATGGGTTACCCATGCTTGGTTAATGCCTCTCATGCTTCTCTAATGCCCCTCATTCTAAGGTCATGATGAAGATAATTATATATTTAATTTCAAATATTAGGATTATCCATGGCCACACATCTCAATATTGATATGGATGGTCATAGTTGATCTTGACCAATCTCCAAAATCTATAAATAGAGAGGCCATGGACATAAATTTTAGTCTTAAATATTTCAAAGTTATAATGTTAAATTGTTTCCATAATGTTTTGCATTTGATCATGGATTTTGCTTGCAAGATTCATTGATAGGCTAGTTTAGTGATTTGGAATAAAGAACCTAGGTTTTATGGAGTGTTCTTGAGGCATTGGAGGAGCTTACCACCATTGTTGATAAAGACAAAGATGCTTGATCAAGGGAGAAATTTTTTTTGAGCCACATGGGTCTGGTGAATCCATTTGGGAAGGTAATATGGTGTTGCTTTCTTTCATTTGTTTCTTTCTATCCTTTGTAATTCCCATAGGAATAGATAGGCTTGGTTAGTTAGTTCTTTATTCATGTTTCATTATTTATGGACTAATGCTTGACTAACTTAATTTTTAATCCTCTCTACATCTTGGCATGCTCAGTGGGATAAGATGTATCTCACACCTAAAGAAGATCACTTTGTAGCTCTAAAATATCCATTTGAACCCTTGAAACTCATGTAAATTGATTTTCTAACTTTATTTTGTTGTTTTTGTTTGCCACAATTTTAAATAGCCACCGATGTCGACAAGTAATACTGACATTGATTATCTAGCTTAATTGACATCAGTTAGCAAAACCTACATTTGTTAGATCTTGCTTAACCAAAGTAACCATTGTCAATTTTAATAACTGATGTCAGTCACTGTGTTTTTATTAAAACATAGACCTAAGAGCTATTTTTCCAAAGTTCATTATTTCAAGTTAAAAAGCGATTCAAAGCTAAAGGACATGCTAACATTTTTACTATAGGAACAAACTTTTGATCTGATAAAAACATGTTTAAATCACCTCTTGCATGCTTAATAATCAATTAGGAGCTTTGTTATGGTGTTTCACAAATAATTTAGATGTTTTGGTGAATGTTTTCAAAGTTTGAAACTAAGACCAAGGGGTCAAATGAACACCACCAAATATTTGATTTGGGCTTAAAATTGAACACACTTGTCAATTCTTATTTGTAATAGTTGTTTACTTAAGTTTTATTTTGAAAAAAGAGGAATGTTGCGTGTATGTTCTTCCATTTATCCCCTTTAGGGAACCCTTGGAATCAAAAGTGCCATGCCTATTAAAAATATCCTAATCCAAGGCTTAGAAATAATGTCATCTAAAGCACTCCCCAAAAACTCATCAAAGTTTGGGTGACCTTGAAAATGACCCTAAACTCTTTCTATTTTATGCTTTCTTTATTTTCATGCAAACTTGGCTTGTGAGGGGGACATCGCTACCTCTTATCATTTAGTTAGGGAAGCTTTAACCCTAGGTTTCATCTCCCAGAATTGACTTCATTTGACTCCTTTATAATTGCATATGGGACATATTTGTATTTTGACATCGCACTACACTAAGCGAACAACAGGATGTAGTGGTTGTAAAAAGGACTAGACCTTTTTACAACTAGCCAATGTCATGGTGACCTTATTTTTATGCTTGTCTTTTACATCATTTGATGTGAAATTCATTATGCAATTGACTCCCCTATAATGATCAAAACCTTGCTAGTTTAGTAGACCCCACTTTGCCATACCTTGTCAATTTAGACTTAAGACATTTGTTTTTTGTCATTATCTTACTTGGTCTTGATTTGTGTCTAAAACTACTTGTTAACTCTATGAACTTAACCCAAACACACTTTTCTCAATTTTATTGAACAAGGGAGGCATTACGTTGTCCAAATCGAAAATTCATCTCTCCCTTGTTCAAATTATTATCAAAAACTTTGTGTCATGTCATCCACTTTGGCATAGTCATGCTACCCAATTAAGTTTAGATATTTTACTCAATGTGTTTAAATCCTTAATTTATAATCCACATTCAAAATTGAAATTTTTTGAGTTCTAAGGGTTGTGTGTCAAAGTGGGTTCACCCTTTATGCACTAAGCTTGTTTTAACTTGGGTTCAATTTTCCATTTAGATTTAATTTTGTTTATTAAGACTCAAAATCACATTATCATCTTTGTGGACTCAAATCATCTTATGTATCACTCACACTTTGAGTCCTAGAACATATTTTATCCTACTAGAATCATGTGGCAACATTGTGCTACCTATTTGGTCCTAGATTTATACTTAGTGATTCACGTATATTTTTACATCTTGAATTTATTAACTCATTTTGTCTTCTTTGTAATCTGGAGAGTTTTCCTCTAAAATTCTAGGGTCAACTTGTCAAAGTTAAAAATAGATTTTACATTATGGGTGTATCACAAAGATCTAGGCTTTGGTGTATTAGTTTTCACATTGGGTCTTTGAGTTACCTTACTCTCTTCCGATCTATATGGTTTCAACTTTATCAAAGGTTGAGTAAACTCATGAACCAAATGTTCTAAATTGTGCATGGTTTGAAACTGCCTTCCCTTATAGTCTCATTGGTACCTTGGTTATTTTTTTAAAAGAGAGTCAACACATACTTTGATTGGTTACCAAACATTTCTCCAAAGTTAGTCAATATACATAACATCTCTTTCTAGACATGACTCAAAGGTTCACTCATAGTGGGCCCTCTTATGGCCTTAGTTATGAAGATGAGCAATTTTATGATGGTCAAGATAAACCCATTCTTTTTTATAATATCCCCATGATATTAGGATCTAAAGATGATTATAATTATCAACCCCACGAAGATCAAGATGAAGCCCTTCTTTGATTGATAGAATCAGGTACTAGACTACCTTCTAACTTTCCTATAGAACAATTGCATATATTAGTTAGAGGACAACAATAATGATAAGAGCAAGCTTTTGCATAAATAGACATATCTTCTTCCTCCAACAAAGGAAAGGAAATATAAATAGAGTCAAAACCCACAAATCTAGATCTTCTAGCTAAGGTCAATATAATAAGTCAATGATATGTAGATCAACTTGTCACACACTTGACTAACTCCCTAATTGCCACTTCAATTCACAATAATGCTTTGAAAAAATAAGGAAATGTGGCTAAAGGTATGCAAAAAATATTGGATGAGGATATTACCATATTGGATCAAGGTAATTTGAAGAAATAGTTAAAGTTAAAATAGACCTTACAAAGTGTTCCATTTGATATGAAACATACATTCTTCAATCATCAAGAGCCTCTTATTACTTTACAACCTCATAAACCTAAACATTCAGTTTGAATTGAGGAAATCCCTCAAGATAATTTGGCTATTTCTTTTCAACCAACCCAAAGATTGGTAAGTAAACATATAAATTTACAAAATCAACAAAGTATGAAATAGCCAAATTCAAGGAATGTTTAATAATCCAAGAATCAACGGTCTATGTTCTCAACGTAAGGAGCAAATTAGAACCAAATCATGGACTAAAAGGTATACACTCCCTATATATCCATATAAAACTAGGGGCACATACCACCCCAATATCAATAAAACTAGGGGCACATTCCACCCCAACAACAAAAAAACTAGGGGTACATTCCACCCCAACAACAACAAAACTAGGGGCACATTCCACCCCAATAGAAACAAAACTAGTGACACATTACACCCCAATAGAAACCAAACCAGGGGCACATTACACCCCAACAACATCTTATTAAATCCAAAAATTCACCAAACATGTAAGAATGTAATTCTATTAAGGAAATTGTCTAAAGATTGGAGATGAATAATAGAGTCAAAAACTACAAATTTGATGAGATATGCCCATATATCCATTTGACTTATATATTCTCCAAAACCCCTTTCCACCTCATTTTGAGGCACCCAAGTTTGACAAGTATAAAGGAAAAGGATAGCCATGTAAACACATACAATAATTCTTCATCTTATGTTAAGAGGTTGCTTATAGTATCAAGTACTTACTATGACTTTTTCCATGAAGTTTAGCCAGACAAACTCTTGATTGGATACTTAAAATACCTAACATATCAATTGTAGATTGGAATGACTTATCAAAAAAAAAATTAACCATTTATCATAAAACATAGAACTTGAATTGACCATTGTTGACTTATGCAAGGCCAAGAAGCATGATGGTGAAAGTGTCGTTACATATCTGCAAAGGTGGAGAGCATTGGCAATTTGATTTCAACATATTTTACCAAATAAATAGTTGGTTGATATCTTTACACAAAATTTGCATCCTAAAGTTGTGTATAATTTATGATTAGCTTTTTCTAGCTCATATGAATAAATTATTGACAAAGGAGAGTAGATTGAGAAGGCTCTTATTGCTAGGGGCCTTGTTAATATTTTTGTATAAGGTCAAGCGTCATCAAAATAAATCACTAGATTAAATAGTTATGAAGGATAAGCCTAAGGGATTTAGAAAAAATAAGAACATGGTTGGAAATGGGATGACAAAAATAAGACATGTACAAATTGTATAGGTTATGCCTCCTCCAAATGTATAATTAACTTCCCTAAATCCACTACATACTTTGTAGAGACAACCTCCACAAAGGACATTCATAATAATTTTAGAGTATTTAGCAAGTTAGGAGAATCAATTGAAATAGTTTTATAAAATATCATTACAACTAATTTATTTATATGGCCAGTATCAAGGCCATTTCCTCAAGATCAGCCAAAACTAGATGGGTATAAAGAGAACGAATGTGTAACTTTCATTGTGTTGCTGGTCACAGTGCATATCATTGTGTTCAATTGTGACATATTATTGAGGACTTTATTGAAAGTGGTGAATTGGAAATTAAGTTATCCCATAATCATGACACGAATTAGGATATGGTAATATACAAAGACCTATTTCCTTGACATGATCCACCACCACCAAAAAATAATCAAGATGGTCACAATCAAGGATAGAGGTAGAATCAGAACCAATAATATGGTCAAAATCATAATGAGCATAATCAAGATCATATTTCCCACACTAATAATGTGGCTTATAACAATCTACCTTATGACTATATTAATACTATGGGATGCATTTATATAACCCATGTTGTCACTATTACTATAAAACTACATGGCCAATCTCATGTTTCTCACAACTTAAGACCCATCATTATAGGGTCAGCACCCTTTCCCCTTAGTAATACCATGTCAGGTTCACATCATGATGTTGCTACTCCATTCACATGGGTTACTAATCCTAAATAATAGTATCATTCTTCTAATTATAAAGGCTTCACACTATCCCAAATTTGTCACAATATAGTTAATTACCCATGAGTCATAATCCAAGGCCCTTTGCCTTCCTCTTCTAATTATAATAACGCCTTGCCCCCTTTAATTTGTGTAATTTCAAATAGATGCCCAAAAATTACCATCCAAGGCCCTTCACCCACTTCTTTCCATAAAACCAATGAGAACATTATGCCAATAGTTCCAAAGTTGAATATTATCCCAACAAAGACTAAACTAGTTTAATCCACAATTTAAAGGCCTTATTGTACAATGGATCAATTAGATAAAACCCCTACAAAAATTTACATATTAGAACTCTTGCATACATTTGATGTCCATAGAACCATCTTCAACAAACTTTTGCAAGAGTTTATTGTGCCTAATGATATAAACCTTGATTAGTTCCAAAACCTAGTTAGACATTGTCTTCATTTTGGAAAATCACATTTGATAAAAAGGACATGTCCACCCTTGGTCAAAACCATAATAACCCACTATAAATTGAGATAATCATTGTAGATCACAAGATCAAGTAGGTTCTTGTAGATAATGGTTCAGGGTTGAACATCATATCTCTTAAATTAGTATGACGATTGGGTTACATGGATAAAGACATTCAGCTAGAAACTATTACAATCAAGGATTACAACAACACTGAGAGGGAGTCATCAAGTATAATCTGGTTGCCAATCATGGTTGGGTCTATTTCTCATCACACATTATTCCATATTGTGGATATTTAGCTTCCTTATAACATACTTCTTAGTCACCCTTAGATCCATTAAGTATAGGTAGTTCCATTTACTCTTCACCAATGCCTTAAGTTTCCCCATGATGGGATCGAGGTTACTATTCCTACTGATCAGTATCCATGTCAATACTGCAAACATATTGAAGAATAATTTCATAACTATAACTATTGCCTAGGTTTTGAATTTATTGAAAAGAAGAACAAAGCCATCATTTCTCATCCATATCCATCTAATTATATAGACCCTGGTGATCTATCCTCCACTTTGGTCGATCCATTTCCTATAGCTTTGGCTAAAAAGGTTATTCTTAAAGACGTAGGCATTTCTACATACCATGTGAAGTATTTCCTCCATATTAAAAAATTACCAAAATCCCCTAAAACATTTGGTATGCCTGAAACATCCTAGACTCCTAACATACTTGATCAGATTTGGTAACCAAAGAAGAAGTAGTTGAAACCTCCTATGGTTTTTGTACTTGTAATTGCACAAAAGAAAGATTAAGAGGATTTTACCAAAGGAGATTGGTTATATTATGAAGGCCTTGATAACTATTTTTAGAATCCAAAGCATCCTATCCTTAATAGGATAATGGATCATCTTAATTATATATAGAAAGGCCTTGGCCCACAGTCATAAGGAATTTTAGAACCCTTACCAGCTAGAGTTGTCAATTGAAATCATGGTCTCAAATTTAAACCACTAGAGGATGACCTCATGACATTTGATAGTGACTCTTTCAAAGTGATTAGTAATGAGACTCTTAATAGTGACACAACATCTCATTATAAACTTTTGATGAGTTTGTTGACTCAGATTTATTTGATTCAAATTCTATATTGATCATAACACTTATTAGAGCTTCTCATCCTAAAGTAAAAATCCATCCTAGTGGTGCTTCCCTTCCTAAAGTAGTACATTATATATTTACCATTGGTGCTTCCCATCCTAAATCAGAAATCCATCCTAGCGGTATTTCCCTTCCTGAAGTAAGACATTACATTTTTAGCATTGGAGCTTCCCATCCTAAAGTAAACCCTCACTATGACCTATGTCTATGCCACCCTAAACTCATAGATTGGGATTAACAAAATTTGGTTATATGACTCGATGAGTTCCAAAATTAAGAATAAATTACATAATACATGAGATTATGAGATGCATTCTCCATTGGTGATCATAATTAGGGTATTGAATTTTCACTAGATCCTTTTACCTACTTTGAAGAGCAGACAAAATTTCTTGGTCATAATAAAGAACAAACATTGAGATCTTTAGGTGAAAATCTCTTTAAGGCACTTGTAAATTAGGGAAAAGGTAAACAAAAAGACAAGCCTTTGAGTGAAAACCTATTTAAGGTGCTCCCAGGTGGGAAATTTTTCTCATCCCCTCAGGACATAGAAGGTCTATCTAGCCCAAGTTACATAGCTATTACAAGCATCTCTTCATAACAACATCAAATATTTGAGTGTCTTGCTCTTGATTTTCTAGAGGTTTTTTATAATTTGCCTTTACTTGAGAAGGTAGATTTTTATTCTTCATATTATCCTTATCTTTGTGAAGAACAAAAAGAAGATATAGAAGAGAAAGATGATCATGACCATACATTGCCTACAATTCTAGAAGATGGATCTATACTTCTTATGGAGAGCATGATAGAAGTGAATTTAGGAACCCATGAGGATATCAAAATTATTTATCTTGGAAATTACCTTACTAAAGTAGAATGTGAACATATTATATCCATTCTTAAGGATTATATAGACATCTTTGCATGGGCATATTTTGACATGCCAGGCTTGGACCTAGATTTAGTTGTGCATCATATTTTAGTTCACCCTGATGCTAAACCAATCAAGCAAAAGTTGAGAAAGATGCATCCATGCATCACCCTTTTAGTTAAGACCAAGCTAGAAAAGTTAGGAACCAATTTTATCTAACCATTGGACTACTTTGAATGGATTTTTAACATAGTGTCAGTGAGTAAAAAGACCCTAGGCATACGTGTTTGTACTAATTTTCATGAAATCAACAAAGCATGCCCAAAAGATGATTTTCCTCTAGCAAACATCAACATGATTGTCAACTCAACTATTAGGTACAAGATTATATCCTTAATTGATGGATTTTCCAATTATAATTAGATCAAGATAACCCTTGAGGATCAGCATAAGACCATGTTCACCACTCTATGCGAAACATTCTATTACCAAGTCATGTCATTTGGTTTGAAGAATGTTGGAGCCACATATAAATTGACAATAACTATCATTTTCCATGACATGATGCATGCCATTGTCGAGGATTATGTTGATGATATACTATCAAAATCAAGAATAAGAGCTGGACATCTTGACATTCTATGAAGAATATTCGAGAGGCTTCATGCATATAAAGTCTGCTTGAATCTTAATAAATGTGTATTTAGAGTCACATCAATAAAATTGTTAGGGTTCATTATATCATAATGAGGGATCAAATTTTACCCTACAAAGGTTAACACCATTATGGAAATGCCTCCACTAAACAATCTTAAACATTTGTGAGGTCTACAAGGAAAGATCGAGTCTATACGCAGGTTCATTTATCAATTGGTAGATAAGTGCCACCCATTTACCCACCTCTTAAATAAAGGGGTAAAATTTTATTGGGATGAATATTATCATATAAAATTTGAAAATCTTAAAACATACTTGGCCAGTCCACCAATATTATGACGTCCAATACAAGGAAAGCCACTGCTTCATTATATATCAACCGTGGAACATGCATTGGGGGACTTTTGGCCCAGCATGATGATCATGGTAAGGAACATGTGGTTTATTATTTAAGATGAACATTACAAGCCTATGGAAATAATTATATGCATATTGAGAAGGTATGCTTAGCTATGGTATTTGCCACTCAAAAATTGTGACATTATATGTTAAATAACAAAACTATTATTATCACCAAGATAGATCCTCTCAATTTCCTTTTATCTAAAGTGCCTCTTCAAGGACCCATGGATAAGTGGATTATGCTCCTTAGTGAGTTTGATATTGAGTACCAAATTCAAAAGGCAATCAAAGGACTAGTTCTTATTGACACACTTGCAGAAGATCCTATTATGACCACTCAACCTCTCAACTTTGACCTTCCAAATGATTCTATCATGATGATAAAAAAATCATCACAAGAACTTGAATCATTGATGATCTATTTTGATGGATATTTCACATCTTAAGGGTCTATATCTATCATATTTTTTATCATGCCATACGGGGATTTGATCCCCAAAGCATTCCATATACAACTTTAGTATACAAACAATATGGCTAAATTTAAGGCATTGATTGTAGGGCTCCATCTTGCTATACAATGGGATATTCAAAGCTTAAAGGTCTGTGGAGATTCACAATTAATCATAAATTAGACAATTGACTAGTATCAGATAAAGGATGATAAGCTTATTCCTTACAAGTAAATTGTGGATAACCTCAAAACACATTTTAAATCTCTACAGTTTGAACAAGTTCCATGAGTCAACAACAAATCTATTGGTAGGATAGCAATGATTGGTTACATGATTTAAATGCATGATATTTCTAAAGAGTATTAGTACTTGATTGAAAATCTTCTTTAGCCAACACATATTCTATCATATTCAGAGAGGGTATGCACCATTACTGATCCTAATCCCTCACCTGAGCTACCATGATACCAAGATTTTTATAACTATTTCCATAGTCATGTATTTCCCACCAACGTTTCCAAAAACCAAAAAAACTATTCCTTTATAGCTTAACACATTATATCCTCCTTGGAAACATGGTTTATCGAAAAGGCTATGATGGAATGCTTCTTCATTATTTATCTTTGGGATAATCCAAGATAGCACTAAAGGAGGTTCATGAAGGAATGTGTGGGGCCCATACCAATGGTGTAGTCCTAGCAAAGAAACTCCTAATAATAGGCTATTATTGGCCCAAAATAGAGATATATGCTTGTAATTATGTAAAAAAGTGTGTTTCTTGTCAGCAACATGGAAACTTGATACATACACCTTCCTTACCATTGTAATCGATTACAACACCATGGTCATTTTCAACATGGGGTCTCGATCTCATTGGGAAAATTAACCAAACATATTTAGATGGACATAAGCATATTTTGAGTAAAATTGAGTACTTCAACAAGTGGATTGAGCCTATTCCTCTCACTTATGTTACCAAGAAATAAATAGCCAAATTCATTCATTACCATATCATCTATTGATATGGCATCCCAACCTATATTATATCTGATAATGGTGGATACTTTGTGAACAAAGACGTGAAATGTCTTGATGAAAAATTCAAGATCAAGCACAAAAAATCTACTCCATATAACCCACAATGTAACATATAAGCTGAGGAATCCAATAAAACCATTCTAAGCATCTTAAAAAATATTGTCAATGATGCTGGCTGTAATTGTCACTTGTAACTTTTTCCTACCCTCTGGGCTTATAGAACCAACCATCCTACCCCAACTAGAGCTACTCCATACTCCCTTTTTTTTGGCAATGAAGACATCATCCTGATCAAGATTGAGATCCCATCATTAATAATATCATTGAATCACATTGAAGATGATGAAGAATATAGATCCTCATGGCTACAAGAACTAGAACTTATTTATGGTAAGTGTTTGGCTACCCTAGAGAACTTGTAGCCTATCAAAACAAATTGTGGAGAAGCTACAACAAACACATTATCCCTCAAGAATTTGAGATTGGTGACTTATTTCTAAAAGAGAACCAGAAGAACATGAATACTAAACCAAAAAACAAAGGTAAGTTTTAACCTAATTGGTTAGGACCATATATTGTCACAAAAAACTATGGATCAGGAGTATATCAATTATCTAAACCTAATGGTGAAGAAATTTCAGAGCCCATGAACATCATACACCTTAAGAGGTTATATGCATTAATAGATTTGAACCATTATCTATAAGACCCCTGACTTGAGGTTAACTTGTACTGTCATAATTTTATCCCACCCTTTTATCTTACCTTGAACACATTTTATACTACCCTGATCTAATTTTAATGATTCCCAATAGTAAAGGATCTAAATCCTTGACACTCTGAACACATTCTTCATCCCATTTTGGATTGCTCTCTGCAAGGGGCATATTATTCATTATGTCTAAGGCATGTTATAAGCTTGAAATTTTTTTGTCTCTTGACCAATTATGATCTTGATTATGTCTCATGAACATTATGAACATCTTCAGTAGTAGTTTTAAAAAGTAGTTCAACCAAGACAGTCTTGTGTAGCTTCAGACAAGTGAATAGCCACATCTTCTCAGTACTAGTATTTACTACTCTTTTTTGTTTTATCAAGAACCTCACTCTCTTCGATTCATTGATTCATGAGCATGGGTTTTTGCAGCTAGCTTATCTATCTTATTATAACCTATACTCTTAGGATGTGCATCTCCTCAACTAGATGGTCCCACCTTGTACATATTTTATCCTAAAAAAACTAAAAACATTAGAACCTGATCCATAAAAGAATAAAAAAATTGTCTCATGCTTCTATACATTTGTACATTTTCATTCTACCATGCTATGCTCTTGATGTTTTTCAAGTACATAAACACTAGTTCATTTCATCTTATCCCACACTCTTGCCATTTTGCAAGATCATTCTTTCTCATCTCATTAGCTTCTTGTTTGCCAGACTAGTCTCATTTATTTTTTATATCTTCCATTTCTTATATAACATTAATCATGCTAGTCTAATCATCATTTTTATTCTATCCCATTTCTTGGGAGAACTACATTTGGCTTAAAGTTCATGTTGGAACATGCATCCATGGAACTATGTAGGAAATGTCCACTTGTCTGATAAATCTAGAGTAAGATCGGCCAACCCCTTCCTTTTATTCTCTTCCCCCATTTCTTCTACCATTTTTCCTCTTTAATTAGGGAACGATTTTCATTGTTCTTTGTTATGATGTGGTGGAAAGTAATGACTTTACCACACATGCATGAACATTTATCTTTAAACTGCACTAACTTGGTTTTTTTTGTGTATTTATTTTTTGTTTCTTGGTGTTTTGTTATGCTTTCACACCTCTCCTTTTATTTCTTATCCTTCTCTCTTTTTTTATTACTTCTTATATCCAATCTTGGTCTTATGTTTCCTTGATTGTTTTTTGCTTATCTCTTTTATGTTTCAGAAAATCTTGATAATTCACATGGATCTCAATTGTTTATATCTTGATCCTATGTTATTACGTTATTCTTGGACAATTTTTGTTTATTTGATTATTTTTGGTGTTTTCTTTTTCTGTTTGATTTTGCTTTTCTCTTTTGTGTTCAAGAATGCCTTAATAGTCCACATATATCTTGGTCTCATGTCATTAAGATGTTCTTGAATTATATTTTTAAACATTTTTTCCTACTTAATATCATATCTTGATTTCAAGCTAGGTCCATTTATGTTTATCTTTTTCTTTATTTTTTCTTTTTTGTTTATATGTAAATCACTGTAACTCTGGTTTTGGTCATTATTTTACCATTATCCTTAGTTATAGATATTCACATTTGAACTGGCTCAGTGTAATTGGAATCTTATGTCATTCTATGTTATTCATACTTATGATGCCTAATTTATTTTTCTATATCAAGCACTTTGTGCTTAGGTCTCAATGTCTTAATGTCAACATTAGTGCTGATGAATGATTCTTAAGAACACTTTGCAAAACATAGGCTCATGATATGGAATTAGGATTCTAGGTAGCATGCATTTTAGGTTTTTATCTCTATGCTTAGATGTGCATCTCTTCACATAAATTATGATTATAATCAATCCTTGGTCATTTTTCATCATTCCTCATTATATTCCCTCCCAAACTTGGGTAAAATACATTGGCCTAAAGTTCATGTTAGAGTATGAGTCCATGGAACTATGTAGGTAGTGCTCAATTTATATAGAGGCTAGTTTGGCTATCTCCATTCTTATTTTCATCTCTCTCATCACTTTTTGCATTCTCATATGGTTGGTGTTATATGGCTTTCTAAGCCATTACACCATCGCATTTACATTTGAACCCACTCAGTTTAACCTATCTTTTTAGTTATATTTTTGAGTTATTTTGTTTGCTAATTACCTATGATGGGGCACAACAAATAAACCATGTCCAAATTAAATTAGCTCTAAAAGGTAAAAATCATTATTTATTCTTTATCAATGATCAAGATTCACCCTACTAGGGCACAATTATTTTATCATAATCACATTTACTCTACTAGAGTACTTATTATGCTCTTTTTAGAGGACCTATTCTAGTAGTGCTTCCCTTCCAAAATTAGAACACTCTCTTTTTTCCTCTAATTTCAATCTCTCCACATTAAATACCATGATAGAAATATTTATTGTGTAACTTGTCTCAATATTGATCAATGTCATAAGTGCACAGCTTGTACTCTCAAATTAGGTATGTTTATAGTGTGTCCCTTACATTTATGGATTGTATCTTTCCCATTCCCCATATCTCTAAGGCCTATTATACATCTTATTATATGTTAATCATTGATGGTAATCACATGTGCGATAATTAGCTTGTCTAGATATGATCTATTTCATGGGTTAATCTCTCACTTTTTCTCTCTTTTTGAGAGTTCATCCTTCTCTTTCATTCTAGTATGTCCTCTCGAGGGGGAATCATGGTTTTGTTCCAATTTCTTCTTGACAACTCTTTTCTTTGAATAAATTTTGATTCACCTAAATATCTCTCAAATAGGGGTAAAATGTATACATCTAATTCCTAACACCATTTGTATTGAAATTATCAATCTTACTTGAATTGCACTCAAATGCACATTTTAGGTCAAAATCCATAAAACACACTAAATGGTTCAAACTTGTCATTTTCAAGTGCCAATTTAGGTCAAAGTATCCCTAAAAAGGGCAATGCAATTTATGGGCCAGCTAACTTTGATCAATTCATTTTGAGTCAAAATGATGATTTTGCCTTTTGTAATAGGGATCACTCTTTTCTCCTAAATTCATTGGTGCACACCATGTACCTTTGTTATTTTGTGTTATAAACATCCTAAATGGAAATATGGTTCTATCTCATCTAATGTCACCTTATAATTCTTCTCAAGTCAAATTAAAACTTAGTAATATGACTTTCTAACCATTTTTATTAATTGAGGGCCAATTTTTAAATAAATTGCACAAATGTTGATTAACCTTGTTTAAGGCTAATTAATCAAAATAAAGAGCTTAAGTGGATTTTCCATGTGAATTTTTGAATATTTATTTTTAAAAATTGATTCCTATTATCTGCATCATCAGGTGACATCATTTCTTGGGAAGACATCCTTATGCCATAAATGCCACAAATATCAGGATTATGGGTCACCCATGCCTAGTTAATACCTCCCATGCCTCTTCAATACCTATTCTTCTAAGGTCATGATGAAGATAATTATAGATTTAATTCTAAATATCAGGATTATCCATGGCCACACATCTCAATCTTGAGATGGATAGTCATGGTTGATCTTGACAAATCTCAAAAATCTATAAATAGAAAGGCCATGGACATGAATTTTAGGCTTGAATATTGAAAAGTTATAATGTTAAATTATTTCCATGAGGTTTTACATTTGATTATAGATTTTGATTACAATCTTCATTGATAGGCTAGTTCAATGATTTGAAATCAAGAGCCTAGGTTTTATGGAGTGTTCTTAAGGCATTGAAGGAGCTTACCACCATTATTGATAATGAAAAAGATGATTGATTAAGGGAGAACATGTTTTTGAGCCACATGGGTATGGTTAATCCATTTGGGATGGTAATATGGTGTTTCTTTCTTTCATTTGTTTCTTCTTATCCTTTGTAATTCCCATAGGAATAGATAGGCTTGGTTAGTTAGTTCTTTATGCATGTTTTATTATTTATGGACTAATGCTTGACTAACTTGCTTTGTAATCCTCTCTATAGGTGGTACCTTATATGTGGTCATTATTTAACCCCACATAGTAATATATGATTATTTCACACATGGAACCATAAGTAATCAAGCCCCAATAATAGATTCAACTAGGGGATTACAAGAGACACACCATTGGCCTTAACTTTAGCCAAGTAGACTGACTGATTGGATTGAATTCATGGAATAAACCCAAAATTCCATCACCATAAACTATCTCAAGGTAGCCCAATAATAGGAAAAAGAGTGAGAATTTGTATGATTGAAAGCTACTGTTGACCATTTGAACATAAAAGCCAAGGCTAAAGATGTAGAGCTCATAAAAATAACGTTTGACCTTCAAATATATGTCATGATTGAGAGATTCCAATTAGAAGCTAGTGCCAAGGCCCAGCTATAGATCTAAGTTGAAAAACTAAAGGCCAAAATTGAGATCCTAAAAAAGGAAAATAAGGATATAGAAAATAAGCTACACAGAAAGGAAATAGAGCTCATATAAACCCACAAGAGTCTCTTGGACTTTACAAGCATGCAGTTACAATTGTAGTATGATTCCTTAGCCAAGGACCAATAGATCCGACAACTACATAAAGACCTCACCACCAACTCCTAGACTGTAGGTATCTTCCCCATGGTATAATAATTATATGTATCTTATTAGGAGAGAATATAATGTAGCCATAAATCTGAAGTTAGCACTTGGGCTTATTATGTACTCCCAATGTTTGAGTGAAAAAGTGAGTGCATCCATAGACCATTTCCTCACATTTTTGTCCCCAAAGGTTCAATATTTATAGCTTTTAGTGTAAACTATATACAACATGATGGATGGGATGCTTCAAGTAGTAAGGGTGGTTAGCCAGAGGTAGGCAGAAGTGAAGGTGAACAATTTCTTGAGTTACAACAAGGCAATGTAAAAATACAAGGCATATATGAATGCCTTAGAGAAAGTGGTTCAGGATATGAAGGGGCACATCAAGAAACTAGTCTAATTGGTATTCTTATCCTCATTCTTCATAGACAACATGATTCTCTTTGAGGACAAGACCAAAAATATTCTAATAAAAAAAGTAGAATAACTAGATCATATTTGTAGCTCTTGGTCAAGCACTAAACATCTCTGAGGTGGAGACCATTTTATAGCCTCTTACTTAGCGCGAGTTTCATATGTGGGTGGTGGTAAAAATCCTAAAAAACATCTCCTTCAAGGGGATAATTGATCTAGATAGAGTTTTCAAGGGTATAAATAAGAAAACTCATCCTAAGGAGGAAGAGTAGATACCTTTAAAGGATTATCTTTAGAATTTGTGAGTTTTACACACTTTCTCTTTTTGTAATTTTGCTTTGACTAGTCTAAAAAACAATAAATTTTGGGTTCTTCCATTTGTAGTTACATTCCCCTATAATTCATTAGCAACTATGGATCATAATCAACATTGTGTAATATTTTTAGGTATTTATCTTTCTATTGTGGTCATGATTGGTGAGTTTGCTGTTTTTAATATTTGTTACCTCTTTCTTGAGTTCCCCTTTCTTTTTTTACTAGGTCTCAACCTTTTTTATAGTTCCACATGGTGCCCATGTCTCGATGCTCATTCTTCATGAAAAGGTTCCAAACTCACCCAAGACTAGTGCTAGCTTGATTTGTGGCATCATAACACTTATTAAAGGTAGGTTTCTTTTTGTCAGAAATATAAGTAGTGTCATTGCCTAATGAAATAATAATATTGACCTACCAAATAGCTATAATGGAATGAAAGTGAACCTTCCAAATGGTACCCCATGTTTAATATTTATAAAGGAGTTCTTGACTTCCCCTGAAGTAGTGCTAGCTTGACATCTGGTGGATTCGTGCACTACCAAAAAAATGTGATTAAAAAGCTTTGAAGGATACCATTCACCCTTCAGATTGCCACATGTCATTCAAGTTCTCCTTAAGGACAATGTTTTTCCTATCATATCTTTAAGTAGCACCATTAGTTGAAATAAGTGGGCCCCTTTTCTAAAAATAATTATAGAGGTAGTTTTGAGGGAGACACACATTTCCATGGTGCTTCTTCCAAGCATCATGGAATTCATGGGGCATCAGTAGTTGCTCCATATCTAGGATTTTGAAGATCAACTACACTCATGAGCTAAAACTTTCCATTCAGTTGTAATGACCTCATCATGAGTGTGAGTGCTAGTTTCCAGTTGTTATTTCCTTATGAGGCTATTGTGCCTATATATTCAGAGCTCTTTTCTTTTGAAAGGGGCTGAGAGTTAGATAATAGAAATTATATTATTTTTATCAAAAAATAAACCATTATAATATTTTTAGTTATGAATAAAAATAATAGTAGCCTTTGTTTTTCATTCTAATACTTTAACAAATTCCCCTCATAAGAAGGATTGAATACTAAATATTATGCCCTTGGGGCCTTTTGTATTTTTTTCTATAACCAAAAATGAAGAGGATGTGATGTTTTGTGTCAAATTGAGTGAAATATATTTCTATTTGTTATTTCTCTTCCTTACTTCTATAGTGTAGGCTTTTTCTTATGTTAGAGACATTAAATCATCTGTATGTTATTTTAATTATCTATGATGTTTAAAAGTTAAAGATATGTTATAAAATATTAGTTGAATACATAAGGATTTTTGGAACATCACCTTAGTTATATTTATTTTAGTTTAATTTTATTTTCCTTCTTCCCCCATTTCACCCCTAATTAATTCAAAGAGTCAGCTTCTAAAAACATAGAGGTCACTTTACAAATCACAATTCAGTCCCACATCTATAAATCTTCCCATAGGAAACTATTCATTGAAAGTGACTTTTTTAGGCATCAACACTACTATTTCTTATCATGCACTTTTAATAATTAGTACTCTTCAAAATATTAAGGTGGTGGGGTTCTTGAAGAAACATAAGGTGACTATGTTAATTAACTTTAGGAGTATGCATAAATTCATAAATATTAATTTGGATATGTTGGAAACAATATGACTAAGAAGAGGGTGAATTAGTTTTTAAACATTTACTTCAATTTCACTTAATCATTCATTTAAGCATGTAGATCAAATAATGACTAACCATTCACACATACATAAAACATAAGAACATAAGATAATATAAATTATATGTGGGAAACCCTCCAGGGGATGAAAACCCATTTATATATACAAATGAAATATAGTATTATAATAAAAATACCAACTTTTTTGAAACACCAACTTCACATAAAACACCAACCCCAACTATCTAAGCACCAACTCAGCTAGGCTTTGACAAGTACCCACTTGCAAGAAGCACCAACTCCCTAAGTGAATTATCACCAAATCAACCACTTGAAAACCTTGATAAAATTCAAAACAATTTACTTCTCATACAACATATTATGATCTACTTATTTATCTCTTCTCTCTCTTCAAACCCTACTTGGAGCATACCAATAGTATTATTCATATTAGGCATGTGCATACCCAAAAAGTATGTCTTGAATAATTGAAGCAAAGACAAAATTGTTCCAAAAAAACATGTAAAAAAATTATATATTCAAAAACATCAAGACCTTATGGTTATCAAAAACTTATTAGTTTCTTCAACTTGGGGTATATAGGTTCAAACTTTACTTTGTAAGTAGCCCACTCAAAACTGCCAACTAGAGTTAAAACATAATCAAGCAAACTTGATCTTCAACACCTATAATAATACTTACTATGATTTATGACACCATAAAGAGATTCTATGACATCTATAGGACATCTTAAAATAAAAATATAATAAGATCAAATGTCAATTTTTAGTATTGCAAGCCAATCTATTAACCTTTTCTCTCACAATCCTTGCTCATCTAGACAAACCATTTTGGCTTCTATGTTATAACCTCTTATAATAACTTCCAAAATTTTTTAAAGAATTTATAGATCATTAATTATGAAAAAAAATAATTAAGTGAATTAGATACATCAGCTCATGGTATTAAGTCTCAAACTCATCTCTACAACTTGCATACCCAAATCTACCAGTTTCCCTACAAGATCAATCATGATGACATTGAATTCCAAAACCAATGTTGACAAATTCAAAGACTTATAATGCAATAATATGATCCTTATATATATTTAAAACATCACCAAACATAAAAATAATAATTTCAAATGGAAAAAATTTAGATATATAGACTAATCTCTAAACCTCCCTATATACATACCTCATTATGTTAGACAACTCACTTAGAGAGAAACTCTTTGCTATAAATAATGATATAAAAATATTTTATTAAATATTGACATGTATTCAGGTCTTGAAAAACATATTCATGTAATTTTATTCATCCTTAATCCATTATAGCACATCCTTAAATACTTTCTCATTTTTGCTTGGGTTTCTCACTAGTTCCATCACTAGGCCTATTATCAATAGGTCAACTTGTATGATTTTTTTAGCATGTGTGAGGTTTATAACCTAATCATAAACCACCATGGTAATAAAATAAGATTTTCAAGCTTTTTCCATCCATTTATAAACTTTGACCTGGTCAACTGTGACTGCTACCTCAAATTTATGAGAAATATGCTCTTTCTTGTAAGGTCCACTCACTCTCTTGACAAACTATTCATACCTAAAGGTGATTGGTAGAGTTTAATACAACATCCAATCAAAAAAATAGGTCATATAATTCATTCTAATCTATTTACAACAATATGTTTCATTTTGGGTCACTATGAGGGTTTTAGGAGGGTTTAAACCATCTTCCAATCTTAACGATAATTCATAAAGCTTAGCCCCTCATTAAAAAACATAATTCATAAAATTTTGAGCTATGACCCTTACCAATCTACCATGAATATATAAGGTTCTCATGTAGATGTTACATGTGCCAAAAAACACTTTAAATTTCTTCTCAAGTTGAGAACACTTCATTCTATGTACACAAGAGACCTCAAAACACTTTTTATTTCCTTAACCTATAAAATTTAACCTTATACTTTGTAAAAACCACTAGGAAAACCTATCACACTACTAAAAATTCTCATATTCTCATTCTCATCTAAAAATCTAAAACTCATACCTCATTTGCCCATGCTCTCTCTCTTAGTTCTCTAGGCCTTGACCTGGAAGTCACACTAGGTCATGAAAATGATGTTCTAACAATTATTGAAGATATAAATACATCATATACATGTCATAAAACCTAATATAATGCTTAAAAATTGTCAAACATTTTCATATATCTTTCCAATAGCTCATGATGCCTTATTAGGCCAAGTAGGGTCTAGAGGTGGTCTAGTTACATACTAGGTTTGTAGGTCTTACCCTTGTAGGCTCACCCTAAGACTAATTTAATTATTTAAATTCCTAATATACATGTTCAAAAAAACCTATATAAACTTTTATACCTCTATGCATCCATGTCATTGAGCCACCATGCTCAAAACTTCTCACTAGGTCTCTTCATTCTCTGACTAGTCTTAGGTCACTCAAGTACTTGACCTTCATACTTATTTTCATGTTCTCAAAACCTCACTATCATGATTAAAATCTTAATCTAATTCCATATACCATATTACCATGCTCAAATACTACCATTTATCTTCTCATATGTTTGATACCACTCATCTCACCAAGAAACCAAGTTATTCCTTCACACAAGGTCTAGATAAGGTGTTACATGACACCTTGATGCCTTGACCTATTCCTTCTCCATAAAATCAACCAAATAGATATAACATACTTAAACATATAACTTTATCTCTCATGATAATCACTATATACATTCAATGCTCATAATCTTGTCATAACATATACTACTAATTAGCCTTGCTCATCTAAGCATTAATGACATCAGTATTGACAAAAAATGAAATAAAAATTGACATAAATGACAACACTTATCAACAAACTTACCCTTTATCATTTATGAAAAAACATTATTTAGTCTAATCATTATTATCTCCCCTAATCTGGTTAAACTCCATTCTTGGACTTTTCTCTCCCTTTGATATTAATGAAAAAGGTCTTCCACAACAATCACCTAGAATCACACTTTATTTGTAACAAGAGTTTAAAAAATAGAATATGAGGCATTAAGGAAACATTCTCCCCTTACTCCATTCATACATCCTTAAAATATAACTATGATTACAAGACTATTTCAACACATATCAAACTTAGTCACAAACCTGAATAGTTCCCTCTCAAACCAAATAACCACCATATTTTTGAAAACTAAAGAGTGTCTTAATTAAGCCTAATGAAGTCATCCCTTTACATAGGGAACTAAAACAACACCATTTTAGGATATTCCCATATATCCACATTTTCAAAAGACTAAATGTCTTTCAATATCTTTTTAGGCTTCATTTACACTATAAGATTGATCTCTTCATCAATCATCTGATCATCAATATGAGCTGGTAGTAGGCATTCCTGACTTGATTTCATACCTAAAGTATACTCTATCATAACAAGCAGTCCACTTGAGATTTTAGATTTATCATGTTTCATCTTCACTATATTTGGTTTTCATACACTTATTTTCCTTCTTTGTTTTACTCTAGAGGCTTTAAACCTCTTTTTTGACTTGATGAGCTTATAACTCTATCAGGATAAAATATTTCAAAGTGTCATACATTATGATAGCTCTAGAAAACCACATTATACATATCTCTAGACTAATATGAACTATGACTCATTTCATAGTCCTATGAGTACTCAATCTTTGAGGGTCTTCTACACTCTCTTTCTCTATGACCAAATTGACCCCACATAAAATGTATGCAATTAGAAATACAAGAGATCTAAAAATCAATCCTAACTTAGAGAAGATAGATCCTACTTACACTTCCAATTGGGGATACATTAGATAATCAAGAACATGACCAAGATGGGGATCTAATAAACCTAATTATGGGATATCTTATCATAATAACCTTACTAGGGAGGCTTACAAAGCCTCCAATCTAAGTAAAATCATGAAATAACCCTAAAGGGGTCCTAAGTCTTGATTTTCACTAAAATAATAATAAGTAAATAAAAGTTATAATCTAGTACTCACCAAAGCTTGTGGCACAAAGTGGGGGTAATAAACAACAAAAGTAAACATGTATATAATACATATACTCTCATCAATGCAGATACAATCCTAATACATGTGAGAGAAATATAAATGCACAAACCCATCAAGCCTCAATCTCTCCCTTGGCCAAGGTGATTTTTAAGAGGTTGTTGTGGTATGTAAGGATGACAAGGATAAATTAGCTCTAGTATACACAACCTATTGATGCATCCAAAATACTTATCCATAAGATAAGATATATATCTCCAAATAAAGTATGAAACCCTAAGCTTACTCCCTAAGTAGAATGGTCAATAAATAGATGTGTATATTCAATTTTTCATGTATCTTCTTCTCTTCTCTCTTAACAATGATTTCAATGAATGAGTGTATATAGATAAACCTAACATAGTTATTTCACAAAAGTTCTAGTTGATAGGGTTGACCCAGTAATATTTTTGACACTTTGAAAGTGTACTAGGTTAGCTAAATGGGTAAATGCCAAAACAACTAGGGTCGACCCAACAAACCTAGTCTTAAATATGGTGAAATTGAAATTAGGCTAGAGAAAGGCTAGATGAGGTAGGTAAAATATTAGAGGAGGGTGAAAATGGGAGACTAAGCTTAGGTAAATGGTTCTTAGGAGACTAGAGTGTAGATACCAAGTGGTAAAATGGAAAATAATCCTATGAAGCATTAATGGTCTACACACCCTTTTCTCAATACACCCCTTAAGGAATACACTCAAAGAGATTGAGACTCGATAGGTCCATATAAGATATAAAGAGGTATTAAATGATAAAAGTTTAAAAATATTATGTCTATACATATGCCCCACACAAAGCTCATCACATGTCACGTGAGTGTAATATAGGATGGTGCTTCAGGAAAAGAACATGACAACACATAATGTTGATGATAAGTAAAGTGTAGCAAGAAAAAAAAAGATAAATGAAAGGAAAGAATTAAAAAATGCATACCTTTAATTACCTTAGTGTTATGGATAAAGGAGATTCAATAAGTGTTAATGTGTCCAATGTGAAGAACATTAGGTGGACCTATAGAGATTAGCACAAAAAGAGTGAAAATAAATTTTTTTACAATGTAGACATATGATAGTTAGAAAAATTCTCTACAAAATATATATTCTAGAAATTTTTGTGGTTTGGAAAAATAGTTATTAGAAACAAAGATATGAGCAAAACAAAAAATCTTACATGTTTGTCAGGACAATTTGGACTCCCTCACCCATCGGTGCCTATATTAGTGCCCATATTTTAGGCTAGACATGCATGAGCACCAATGGGGAGAGGATTAGGAAGACCAATATTTATAAGACCAAAATTTATACCATGACAAGAGAGGTCCTAGATAGGTCAAGCATGATGGGAGACAGCTGAAGAGAAGATGAATGTGGATGTAAGGGTGCCACATGAGCCACATTTAACACCATAGTAAGAAGAACTATGACCACCTCAGGTGTATCATTGATGAAGATGCTAGTGATAAGAAAGGACATAGAGGGTAGTCATATAGGATGATATATCAGTAGGGCTAGGGTAGAGTTGGTCGATAGAGGTACCACTAAGGTGAAGATTAAGATAGGCATGAGTGGTGATCCTAGGATTTGCATTAGCTAGGATGCATCCCATGGATGGGGTGTTTAGAGGATATGTTGATAGAGATACCATGTTTTTTGGTCAAGCATAGGGGGATATAATGATTTCTAACACTGGGTTAGGTATGACATGATTTAATTGTGATTTAAGTTTTGAAATTAAAAAACTAGTTGTATAGTATTTGATTTGATATATTATAGATAGATAGTTTTTGAGATATATTTATCATCTAAGATCTATATGGTTAGATTTTTTAGATATTATAGAGGAGGAAGAGATAAAATGGGGATACCTAGTGAGGTGATCACTCCATGATATCCTAGATAAGGTGTTGATGCCATACAACCCTACTCACTAAAATATCCCATGGTACCATCTACCCTATCTCAAGCAAGTTGGTTTAGATTAGCAAGAGAGGTCATGAGGTGATTACAAGTGCATAGAGAGGGGATTCATCCATTGGTAGGGGTGGTTGTAGGAGATACCCAAACATGACAAGATTTAGCGTAGGAGAAAGTTATACATCTAGCTACCATGACATAGATGGGATAGGAGATAATAGCACACCTAGTGACCCTGACCCAGTTGGGATAGGTACAGGCCTAGGTGGTACATCTATAAGGGTAGGTATTAGGACTAATATCTTAAAAAACCTCTTTATGTCATTTTATTTGGAGAACTCAGATTGAGGTATCAATGGGTAACATTGCTAAGCCATGAGATAAATAGGATGGGGCCTAGCCATAGTGTTGGAGCCATGTATTTTTTTTACCTTGTTTCAAAAATACATGAGATATATATAGATATCTGATTTTGGTAGTTTTATATTGACCTTATGTGGTTTTATGTTTGGTTGTGTTTGTCGATGCATGGATATATTTCTTTTTGGCATATGTGATTTACTTTTTTATAAATGTTGTAGGAAATTGTAGACACTAAAAAACTACACACTTGCAGTTCTAGGTGTTTGAATGCCTCGAGACCACCTCAAATCCTTCTAAAACCTTTATATCCCCTTATCCCACCCTCCTAAATTAACCAAAGTCCCTATTATACCCATTTAAATTCAAAAAGTATTATTTGAAAACACCATTCAAAAATAGTTTTTGAAATCACTATTCACAAAACATTATTCACCATGGGACACACTTTCACTATTCATGATGACATGGAATATGACATGTAAAGTGACATGGAAAATGACATGGCATGTGACATATATTGTGACATGGCATATGACATGACATGTGACATGGCAAAATGATGTGGCAAAGTGACATGGCTTGGTACCCCACCTTTAGCCTCTTTTTCCAAGATGCTTAATGACCTCATTTAATCATCATAAGGGTCCCCACTTGAAATGGGTCTAATTTATCTTCAAGGGTAAGTCATTTTAATTGGTTTTGCATTTTCACATGAAAATAGCCTTCAAATTTGATTTACCTGCCTCTTTCACACCATGGGAGAGACAAAGAGCCCCTATTTTAGACTTCTTAGCCCCAATAAGAGACTTATCATCCCAAATTGGAATCTTCACCCACCTCACCTTGACTCACCCTTTCCCCATTGAAAACTTATGCCATATTTGGTGGGATAACTCTTAAAAGTCATAAATGAGGACAAATAAGTGTGTAACAAAGTCTTCAGTCCCATTTTCAAACCATGTGCACAATTCCATTTAAACTTAGATTTGCATGCAAGGTAAGGAGACTTGACAACCCCCATAGGAATATTCCACCAATCCCATCCTTAACCTTGGGAAAAAGTGTGCCATACTTCCAAGATGCCCTCTTTTGGCATGTTTCCTAATTAAAAAACTACAAATACCCCCCCACCCCACTCTCCTTCACCAAAGAAAGAGGTTAAAAAGATAGAGTATTGATGCCCAAACTGTATTGCAAGTGTTCATCCATTTCAAGGAGTTCATTACTATTCCACATCTTTGAGGAAAATAATTCCAATTAATGAAGCTCTATCAAAATTTCCTCAAGACATCTTCATCAACAATCTTCAACAAACCATATTCATGAATAAGCATCTACAAACATTGAGTGTTGTCTTATTACAGGTATTCATTCTAAGACAAAATGTATTTATCTATTCATCTAGTCATCAATGAGTTCATGTTTAATAGGTACACACCCTTCATCTTGTGTTTCTATCTTTTCTCATAAAAAACTAAGAAAAAGCAAAAAATTACAGAAACATTTTGGCACGCTCGGTGGGACCTAGCATCATCTAGGTGCCCTTTTCTTCTAATTTTTCATAGTTTTAATTTGCATGCTCTCTTCCATTTTTTTATTCTCATGAAATCTGAAATTTCCTTTGGCATAAAGTAAATCTTTATTTATTTTATGTTCATCAAATGAAATTTGAAATCCAAAATTTCATTTGGCATAAAATAAATCCTTGCATTCTTCTATTCTCATCAATTTAGAATCTAAAATTTCCTTTATCATAAAATAAACCTTTGAATTATTCTATGCTCATTCAAAGACATGAAAATTTTCCTTTTATTTAAAATAAAGTGCATTCATGGTTTTATTGCTTAGTTAGCTCACTTATATTTAATTAAATGGGTAAATTAATCATAGATTCACTTTTCTTCTTCACACACAAACTGAACCACTTTCATAATCAACACACAAAAACAATACTTGAGATAAGGTCTAACTTGGATTTCATCACCAAGCAAAAACCTTACCCTTACCTAGTTTTCATACTCAGATATAATCACTAAGGAGTTAACCAATTCCATTCTCTGGTGGAGTATAAACTCTAAACAAATGGTATATTTTGGCTAAGCATCCTAGCTCAACTTTAGGTTCATGAAGTGTGGGGAGCAAGCCCCTAGTACCAGGCCACATACTCAATTTAGTGCATAATTGAATCTTGAGTGCCTAAACATCCTAAAACTAAACTTAGATGACTTTTTTTAGGACCTTTTTAAGCCAACTCCCTTCATATGCATTTAATTCTTAAGCCAAAAAGAGATAATTAAAACTCTAGGGATTAACATTTTGTAAAGTGTGTTGATTTCTTTCGATTTCTTTTCTTTTTTTAACTACTACTTGTTTGAGGTACAAGGTTTGACTCCCTCTCTTTGGTTTCTCACATGGTCTTAACCCAACTATAGGTGATAAATCAAACCAACCTATCCCCACCTCCTTCCTCATATTTACCCATAGAGTATGTCTCAAATGTCAAAGTGACACACAACAATTCTCCTCATATGCCTCATTCACCTGACAGACCCTTGGTGGTCCCCGAAGGGGATGCTAACTTCACCACTTATTTTGATAATAACCCAGGGCCTTGCAACATTACCTTGCCACCTTTGGCCTTCACATCCCAACCACTTCCATCCCTCTCTTGAATCCACCTTATGACATGCCGTACCACCTCATGGTGTGTGTCACCTCTACTTGACCTTTCATTTCTTATGATTATTACTCAACTCATGGCCCTCTAATAGATCAAACCTAGTCAAATGTCCCAACCACCACTCAAGTGTAATCAACCCCGACTGACTCATCTCACATAGAGGTGAGTGTGCCCCTTCCCACCAATACCCTACCAACTATGGGTCAAACTTCCACCACTCATTCCTCTTCCCCTCTTACCTCTATCCAACCAACCAACACCCCTCTTAAAAACTTGGTGAATTTTATACCCAAACATTTTCTCCCATCCAAACTCGAGTAACCTCTCAAACCCAACCCTCTCATACATCCATTCCCCCATCGACAACTGTTCCCTAAGAAATAGCTTCCACCTCTTATCAATTTGTGGTTAACCCACAAAGCCATATATCTCCCCCTACCTCTTCATTCATACTCACAAGTTCTTATGGGGTACCCCCTCAACATGAATCAACCTCTTACCAATATATTCTCTCTTCCCAACCATCCTATCAATTTATCAATTCTACCATTACCCCAACCCAACCCCAATCTAACTTAGTCAAGATGTTAATCAATAAAGTTAACAATCTTGAATATTCATTTTCAAGATCTAGCAACCTCCTTTCCTATGACCAAATATATAATGAACCCATCCATCCATTCATCCCAATTCATGCCTACCATCCCCAATGGGAACTCCCAAAATTTACTAAGTTCTAAAATAAGGAGGACCCCAATAGGATCTTAGGGAATTTTGGCACTCATATTACCTAATCACACATGATGACTCCTTGCTTCTCCACACATTCCCTATGTCTCTAGCAAGACTGGCCTTATATTGGTATAGTGCCTTGCATAAGCATTATATCATCTCCTTCTCTCAACTAGCCCAAACATTTTTCGAACACTTTTAAATAAATATCTCCAATAAAGTCTCCATTACTGACCTCTACTCTATCTAGCAATATGAAGATGAGTCTATTGCCAACTTTGTCACTCATTGGAAAATATTAATAAACCAACTTTACTTCCCCTTTTCTCAACTAGAACTCATAGAGATTTTTTCTTGAGCATGTGCAAAACACATTTCCTCCATGTTGTGTGTCCAAAGTTTTTGATCATTTGATGAAGCCTTTACCATGGCTCATAAACTAGAAAACAAAGCCATTGAAGAAGGTAAGTTAAAGTTGAAAAATAAAAACTTAAGTAACAAACCCAATGAGCCCTCTTCATCCAAACCCAAAAACATAACCAATAGCAATACCAAGAATAAAGCGACCACCAATCCTATTGTCTTTAAAGTCACACCTCTACCATCTACCAACCAACTAAACTTGAGGAACCAAACCTATAACTCCTCAAATCCTTTAAACCAAATAAACCAAATATGGAATAATCAAAAGAAATTAACTCCACTTGGAGAACCATATGATTCTATTTTGTAAAAATTGTTAAAAGCCAACATCATTCAACTTGCACTGATTAAATGTAATATCCCCAATTTCCCCTCAAATTTGAAACTAGATATTTCCTTGACTATCTCTCTGTATTTTGCTTTTTAGATATTTTGCATGAGTAAAGATGTGATTTTGCAAGATAAATTAAAATAAACAAATAAACCATAGTAAATCTCTTAATTGGCAAATTAGTGCTTTTAATATTCTTTAGAATGATTACAATAATGAATCTCTGGCACGCATATAAATGAATACAAATATCATCTCAAAACCTAATCTTTTGCAAATCTGGAACAACTCTAATACAAAAGATCTTTATCTGTGCAATATCTGAATCAAAAACATAATGAAATAAATACCTAAAATCCCCATGATAACTTCTGTGTGAAGTTATCTCTCAAACCTGTAAACCTCTATGATAGCTTTTGGATGAAGTTATCTCTCAAATTGGCAATAGATTGGCTGATATCCCATAACCTCTAAATCACAGACACTGAAGAGGGGACATTCTCCAATGTAGATGGAATCTTGGAGCCCTTGGCTCAGTCTTCTCAGGGAAAACCCTTAGCAAAATCTATCTTCAAATCAATAATCAATTGATGAATAATCAAACTCTCTCCCATGAGAAACCCTTATACCCTCAAAAGTGTGCTTGCCCTAATTAGGGTTTATTAAATTAGAATTAGGGTTTTCTTAATTAAAATTAGACCCAATAATTAATATTTGATTAAATCAATCAAATATTAATATCTCCCTCAATACATGTCAGATCCTTGAACCAACTGAAGCTGGTGAATCAAGGAGTGATTCTGCACATGACCATATCAAAACAAGGGTGCTCTGCTACATGTCAAATATCCCTAAATAATAGGAGCTCAGGCAAATATGTCTGAAAGAGCCTAAATGAAAGCCAACTATAGAGATTCTACTAATCGAAGCCATACCAAGCTCCATCAAGACCCTCTATCCATCCTCTCAGCCTACGAGGGTCGCATAATAGGCTAATCATCAAGTCTGTCAATGTCCACTAAAAAAGGGGACATGACAATCCGCCCCTCTTGAAATTGTTTACCCCTAAGCAATCACAGAACAATGAACCACTCGATCCACCTAGATCCCAAATGTAGTCATGATCTACACTGTGGGCAATCAATGCACACTCCTGCAATATATTCTAAAATAAAACAAGGAGGAATCCACAATCAAACTGGTTAATGCAACTCAACCAATCTCTAAAATCATAACTGCCCTGGATGTGTCGATACTGTAGTCTGTGTAACTTGCTACTACCAATTCCATCTACAAAAGATGGTGCCAATCCATTCCAAAATGGATGGTAAGAAATAGGTGCCGATCTACACCTGCATGAAATCACATCTTCAATATCTAGATCAACAGAAGAATAAAGAGCATACCCTACCATATAATGTCGGTAGGAACCCTTGAACTCTACTACTAGCTCACCATCACTGAACTGGGAATTAGCAAATGGCTCCAATCTCTGACTCTAAGTGGCTGTAGGCTGGATAGGACCCTGTGTAATCTGCTCAATAAACCCCACCTCAAAATCCCTGTGAGGTAGCATAGTAGAAAGGATCACTATAATCTCCCCACCCAATCTGATAATCACACTAGTACCTTAGATGAGAACACCTTCCATCACCTTATGCGAGTCCAGATGAACACCTGCACTATCTAGCAAATACTCCATGAATGATTCAATGTAGTAAAAATTATATGTGGAAGCATCAACATACTCCTCTACACACCACAACTGATCCCTCTGTAAAGGTGGCACAACCAACTATACCACACTATCATCTATGTGAGAAGAATCAATCTGGAGACTCGACTCCACTAGCATCCCAAACTCATCGAGACCAAGTACTCCCAAATCTTGCACATGTGTGTCAACCTCAACAACATGTTCCTTAGAAACAACTGTAGGAATGTACTCACCACCAACCACCTCAATATATGAATGATTTAGGTCTGGAGCTGGTGAAGACTGCAAATGCTCTAGCTCCATGGTCACCTTAGCCAAATGAAACTGTGACTCCTCATAAGCCAACTGCGTACTCTCAAGAATCTCAGAAGTCACCTCTAGCTGTTGAGTAAGCTCACTCACCTTATCTTCCTCGACCAACAATGCATCATATGATGTGCTACCCCACTCCATGAGATAATCTCTGTCAGCTACCAACTGCATATAATCCTATCTCAAAATCTGGATAACCTCCCATAATGAGTAGATCTCTATCAAGGACAAATAACTACCTCCCTGCTCAATGCTAGTAGGAGAACCCCATCCATAAACTACTAACAACTGATGATCAGCATCAAAATGCTCACGAGTGGTAGTGATATCTCTCTCGCCTACTCTCAACTGGCTAGTCACATGATGGCACTGGCTAGATTGTCTCCTATAATCCTCCTCTAATGCATGGTCTAAAAGAGTAGACTTAAAATCACTGATCTCTAGAGTATTACCATCCATACTTTGTGAATCAACTCCAAAGCTCATATCAACATATAGAGCATCAAAAACTATAGCATCACTGTCTAACTCCTTCGTATTGAAAGAAATTGTTGTTGAAACTAAGTGCTCAAAACTATCCACTACATTCTCCTAGGTGTCATCTATAATAATCAGATCTTGGGACTCTACTACAATATTTTCCATATCTGAGAGATCATCAACACTCAATGTACTAACATCTGAGTACACCTCTACACTCTGAGTGCAAACATCAGACTCATCCTCATCTAACTCTGAAGAGGCTGCTGCTAAAACTATCTCATCGTCACCATCTCCTATCTCATAAGAATCATGGGACATGCTGCTATCCTATCTAACTAATCTTTAGTGCTCTCTCCTCAGCTTAATAAAGTGATCAAAAGACATTCTCTCTTGAAACTCAGGTGATAATAACTCCCACTCCTCATTCGTTGTCATATACCATGTGAATTTGTCTTCGAATGTAGGGTCTGAAAGAAATTCATTCATCCTCTTCAATCTTTGTTTCAGCTTCTTCATATCCTTGTCCCACTGTTTCTGAGTACTTAAAGTACACATGATTTACTATTAGATTCCCTTATGTGTACTCAAGCAAAAAATAACTCACTTAAAGAAAAATAAAATAGCGACTTCAAAAATAATAACTAAAAATTAGCTAATTTTAAAAGCTTTTGGGAAAATAAATATCGTACACTATAGACTAGGACTGCAAATAACCACCATTAAATATAGCGAGTGTTAATCAAGAATAGCTTTGAAGGTAAATAAGAGTATACACCCTTCAATGGTAGAGACGGTGAGGTAGGCGAGGTTTAATAATGGCCTCCAAAGGAACTGCCTTGGGCATTGTCAATCTGAATCCCTCTCTCATATCAATTACAGTATCCTCTAGAACACTCCACTCAAAGCTCTGAAGTAACCATGCCAGCGTATACAAAACCACTCAAAGTGTAAGAGACATGCCTGGACACATTCTTCTCCCTGATCTGAATGGGATCAGTTCAAAGTATTGCCCTTTTACATCAATATCACTCTCGCTCTTTAAAAATCATTCAGGATCAAATTCTGTGGGTCACTCCCACACAGCAGGGTCCCTATGAATTGCCCATATATTCACCAATAGTCATGTTCCTATGGGGACATGATACCCTCCAACAGTGCATGCCTCTATGGATTTGTGGGGAATCAGAATAGCTCCTACTGGATTATAGCCTAAGCGTTTCTTTTACAACTGCCTGCAAATATTTTAGATTGATCTGATCTAATTCTTCTACTAAGCGGTCCAACCCAATATGTGTGTCTAGCTCTTGCTATGCTTTTTTCCAGAATTTGGGGGTTCTGTGTAATATCTCCTGTTTCCCCTCTTCTTCCTGTACCACTGTAATATCCCCAAGATCGTCTGCTTAAAAGTAATGGAGGAGCGAGATAAGTTAAACCTTGTTGTCTGTTAGAATCTTGTTATTATCAAACCTAAATTATAATTGATGCAGCGTGGTTGGATTGTATATATTTTTTGAATGAAAAATGATTTGCTTGGCAGGCTTGTTTCTCTTTTGATTTGCGCTATTTGTCAAAGAAACAAGGAAGAAGATGCACGCGCACGGAGTGATATTGGGGGTTTTGAGTTTATGCCAAAACCTCTGTCGACTTAAAAATCTCAGAAATAGGGTTTTGAGTTTATTCTCCTCATGTTTATATCACACACAGAGCTGTATATCTTCAGATTGAGCATCCAAAATAGGCCACGTGCCTTATATTCGTTACATGTTGTGTACTTGTAATTTTATTTGTCTTTTTCTGAATATAATTTGTGTGAGAACCACTGTAACCCTCGACCCCTTTTTTTCTTCCTGTATGGCCTGGTATAAATTTGTACAGAATCCATACAACAATGAATAAGAATATAGTACACCCTATAGGCTAGCCGCAGCTCTCAATAAATATTCTGCCAATGCTGGAAAGCTCTATCTGTATAATTTTCTAAATTGAAAACTAAATAAAGAAATACATGAAATACCTGTGTGGTCCCAACTCTTGTGGCTGTATAAGATTGTCAAACCCTCAGGATGGTAGGATAAAGCTCTGATACCACTGTAATATCCCTAATTTCCCCTCAAATCTGAAACTGGATATTTCCCTGACTATCTCTTTGTATTTTGCTTTTTAGATATTTTGCATGAGTAAAGATGCGATTTTGCAAGATAAATTCAAATAAACAAATAAACCACAGTAAATCTCTTAACTGGAAAATTAGTGCTCTTATTATTCTTCAGAATGATTACAATAATGAATCTCTGGCATGCATATAAATGAATACAAATATCATCTCAAAACCTTATCTTTTGCAAATCTAGAATGGCTCTAATACATAAGATCTTTATCTGTGCAATATCTGAATCAAAAACATAATGAAATAAATACCTAAAATCCCTGTGATAACATTTGTGTGAAGTTATCTCTCAAACCTGTAAACCTCTGTGATAGCTTCTGGATGAAGTTCTCTCAAATTGGCAATAGATCGGCTGATATCTCATAACCTCTAAATTACGTAGACTGAAGAGGGGACGTTCTCCAATGCAGATGGAATCCTGGAGCCCTTGGCTCAGTCTTCTCAAGGAAAACCCTTAGCAAAATCTATCTTTAAATCAATAATCAATTGATGAATAATCAAACTCTCTCCCATGAGAAACCCTTATACCCTCAAAAGTGTGCTTGCCCTAATTAGGGTTTCTTAAATTAGAATTAGGGTTTTCTTAATTAAAATTAGACCCAATAATTAATATTTGATTAAATCAATCAAATATTAATATCTCCCTCAATACATGTCAAATCCTCGAACCGACTGAAGTTGGTGAATCAGGGAGTGATTCTGCACATGACCATATCAAAACAAGGGTGCTCCACTGCATGTCAAATATCCATAAATAATAGGAGCTTAGGCAAATATGTCCAAAAGAGCTTGAATGAAAGCCAACTGTAGAGATTCTACTAATCAGAGCCATGCCAAGCTCCATTAAGACCCTCTATCCATCCTCTCAGCCTACGAGGGTTGCATAATAGGCTGATCATCAAGTCTGTCGATGTCCACTAAAAAAGGGGACATGACATTAAACCACCTCAAGAGTTTGATCTTTCTCACCCCATGCCAGGATGGTATAATGAGAATGACCACTATGTCTTTCATCAGGTCATAAATCATGCTATTAATAGATGTAACACCTTTAAGAATCTTGTCTAACCCTCATTGACAAGGGGGAGCTTAGATTAGATAACCCCAATGTTCTACTAAATCAAGCTCTTGATATACTCAGACAGTCTTTTCCAAACCATTCCCCCACCAAAAATGAGAGAAATAATGGCAAATGCTCTCCCAAAACCCATACCATCAACATGGTTCATGACACGTTCGATGACAAAGAACCTACTCATCAACACACCAATTCCCCTCTACTTATAAAAGAAGTAGAGCTACCTTCTACCCATTTAAACATCCAAATAGAAGGAGTAACCATACCAAAAACTTCAATAGAGCTTCTACACCTATCTCCCCTATTATAGAACCATTTTTTCCCTCTTTAAAGGCTATCTCACAAGAAAAGATAGCCTCATCCACTGACCCTCTAATTATGGAACCTTCTACCATAAGCCAAGACAAGGGTAAGAAAATCAAACTAGAACCCCCAAACCCTTCTTTGGTGAACCAAACTAGTACTTCTAAAACCTCCACCAAACCATCTAAAACCTCTACTAAACTAACCAACCCTCAACCACTTGAAATAAATAAAGTAGATAAACCTCCTTTAAAACCAATAAAAACAACCAAGGTGGTAAAACCACACAAGAACCTAAAATCCTAAAATTTCCCTCCTTTAACCTTTCCTCCATCTTGAGTCCTCATTCCTCTACTTTGAGAATGAATCCCATTATTTATACCAAAACCCTACCACCTCTACTAGTTACACAATCACACTTCCTTTCTAAAGCATCTCTCCTACCAACACCTGCAATACCTAACCTACCTACCTTACCATCCTCTCCTTCTTACTCATCAACCATATTACCTAACCCAAAGCCATCAAGCAAACATACCAGCTTATAAGCACATATCACCAAATAATCTTCTACCTTGACACCCAAACCAAAAACCACCAAACCCCTACCACCTTTAGTGGAATCATACTCAACCATTCTCTTAAGCTTATTGAAAACCTATTCTTTAACCTTACCACCTCTTAAAAATTTCAAACCTATCAAAAATTTTGACCCTTCACATCCTCAACCAAAATGGTTTAATGCTAGCTTAGTCTATGCATACCATATGACACCTAGACATGACACAAAGCATTGAAAATCTCTCTAATAACTCATCCATAGAATATATGATGATAATATGTTATCAGATGAACCTCCCTTAAGCAAGCTATCCCAACCTAATCAGCAAACCAAAACTACCCCACCACCCATAACTTCTATAGTAAAAACTAATTTTAGGAAGGCTCCCAATACTAAAAACCTATCACCTCCAACACCTTTGCATGAATCCTAATCAACCATTTTACAAAGGTTATTACAAAACTCTTCCTTAACCTTACTGCCTATCAAACCTTTTGACCCTATAAAAAATTTCAACCCCTCACACCCAAAACCATCATGGTATAATGACTACCATGTGTGCTCTTACCATATGATACTTGGCCATGATACAGAACATTGCAAGGCTCTTAAAACCATTATCCACCAGCTTTATGGTAAGGATAATAAGTTATCAAATGAACTTCTATTGAATCCATTACCAACCCAACTATCAACCAAACCTACCCAACACTTTCCTATTCCCCCATTCTCACCTAAGAGTAAGGACATATTTAAGAAACAATCTAAACCAACACTTCCTTTTATCCACACCATCTATAGGGTTACCCACTCTCAGGTCCAACAAAAAGATAAGGGAAAGGTTAAAATGTCTATTCCATAGACATACCCTTAAAAACCTCAACATTCTAACCAAACCCAACCATAAACACCTTCACTTTGGGATATTTTTCCCACCCATGCAAATATTAAACTAGGGGAACTTTCCTTCCTTAAATCTTTAACCATTTATTATCTTCAACCATACCTTAACCATTAACTGAACTAACCCTTGGATTTTTGCCTCAACCTATCTATCAACCCAACTTTAATGAAGTGGTATATCAAATTGGGGGAACCCATTTGGACACCACCCAACCTATTTAGGATTCAAATTCTCCCATTGAACCATTAGAGATTACCCTTCTCCATCAAACCTAACCAACCTTACCTTAAACCTCAGGAATTCAATATCAAAGATCTCATCCTAAAGGAAAACCAACATGTGGCCAACATGGATAAGAGTAAATGAGTCAAGTTTAATTTCAATTAGCTTGGACCCTACATCATCATCCATAAGTATGGATCATGAGCTTATCATTTATCCTCTCTCAAAGGCAAACTAGAACCTGAGCCTCTTAATGCTTCGCATTTGCATTCATTTTTTTATTAAATAAGGATCAAGCTCACCTATTTGTCTAACTTAAGTTCATCCTTTGATTATAATATTTTAACCTTCACCCACCTTCCTCTTCCCCTTTTGAGTAAAATTGATTACAACATAGAACCATGTGATTAACCTTGATAGTCATGGCCAAATCCTAAATATGGGTACCATAACTCTACCCATAACATAGTTCTCATAGATACTTTTCATCTCTAACAAGATGAAATACCATGGTCATTGTCTCTCAAAACCACACCCTTTCACATATCATTAAACTTCTTGTGTAAACTTTTGCCCTCATAAAGGTAAACCTATGAACCTAATTAGACCAATCCATGTCTAAACATATTTCATCTTGCAATAATTAATTGGGTCAACATCTTAAGCATTATAGACTGCTCCCTCAAAGGATAGCTACCCAAAATCAAAAATAAAAATTTCCACATGTAAGGTAGACTACTCCCTTAAAGGACATTTATCAAGAACATTAAAACAAAGCCAATAAGCTTAGACCAATCCCTTGAAGGATGGCTGAGTCAACTTTGTCAAAAGTAGAGAAAATTTATGGAATATTCTTGCCTTGATGAGCTTACCATATATAGAAATAAAACAAAAGTCCCACTTTTAAAACCAATTCTAAAGCCACAATCAGCTTTCCCATGTAGACTTCTCACATTGATCAGTCTACATTTAGAATATGACATGGACTTGTCTAATACCATTCTTAGGTCACCTATAGAAGGGGAAAACTAATTCACATGAGGTTATCATACATATCACCCATTACCCTTTACATAACCTATCACCCATTTTCCCTTTTGAGTATCTATAAATCAAGGGAGAAACTTTTTTTTATCAACTAACGAACATTCATGCATAATGTTTGAAGGGCTTATATTCATTAAGCTAATCTCATTTAGGGTCTATTTTTAGTCCTTATCAAAAATAAATCATCATTCCTTATTCTCATCTTAATGTACTTGGTTGATATTTTCATCACAACTTTTACCATCTAACATTGCAACAACAATAGTCATCCCTTTTACATTGAGTGATAATATAACAACCATCACCTTACCATTCATATCCATAACCATAACATTCCACAAACAACATATAACACATTTTATACATGTTTACATCAAACTATGAAATATTTTATTTAGGGTGTGAGGATTCACATGACACATGTAATATTTTATTAGATTACACATGCATTTCCTAACACACGTGCATACATTATTTTCCTACCTATGCATTAGACCAATTATCTGGTAACTCTAGATTTTTATTCAACCATCCTTTTACTTAATCCATAGCATTACCTATCTAAACAACCGCTAAAGGGTACACTCTATTCTCCTCTCCCACATTCATCCCCATAGCTCAAAAATCATACTCTACTCTAGGTCTTTTACAATGATACATTTACCTTCTTGTAGCCTCTGGTTAGTTAGTCCTGAACTAGTGAAACCAATAAGTCATTAGTTTCATAGAGCTAAGATAATGGATGTAAACATGGACACCATTTGTTTAGCCTATCCATGCAACTCTTGGGTCAGGGAAGGTCCATCCTCTATCACTCACCACACTACTAACTTCCTTACTTGTAGAATCAACTTGACCATCAAATAAATTATTTACAAGTTGTCACTTTGTTACTACTCTTAAAACTTGGATCATAATGGTGATGAACCTTTGCCATAACAACTCTGCATATTTGGATAGATCCCTACCTCCTAAAACATAGCTTGTAGTGGTAAACACTATCTCCAAACTTCTATCCTCAGATAATTTTATATGTGTAACCTCCTAATAAAGACACATCTTCTTTGGATTAGTTCCATTGAAGGTTATTTGTGTTACTAGGCCTACTATTCCCTTCTTATTTACCCTACCTTACCCATCCACACCTCTCATCCTATGACATGTGGGATCATTATGGTAACTATTCACCAATTTACACCAGGCACTTTCACCATAACCAACACATCTATGCTATAAAACCCTCTGCCATTAGCCCAAACTAACCCATGTGGTTCATCCAATTGGGGAAACCAACTTAGACACCACTAATGCAACCCCTATTTAGAACTATATTGGCTTGATGTCTATGGACTATGTAGGCACCGCTTACAAGTAGCTTAGCCACTAACATTTCCCTTTCCTTCACATTACCATCATCCATGAGAAAACCAAAACCAACCTTAACCAAATTTGACCTCTTACCAATTTTTCATCCAACTAACATAACCAGAACTTCATGGTCTTCCAAATCAAGGCATCCCATTTACAATCCACTAGCCATCCTTTTAATTGAACTACACTAGCCTGATGTCTATTTTAGCTATGTAGGTGCCACTCATAGGCAACTCAGGCACTAACAACTAACTCCCCATTTCCTAACTAATTTTTATCACTAATCATGCCCCTTACCTAGGGCATCTTAAACCAAGACCACCTTGAACATTCTTTCTTAGCACCCGTGGGTTCTAATGCCACCTATCTTATCTACCATTTTTTTAGCTTGTCAATCTCTTTTAATCACTTTTTTAGCTTGTCAATCACTTTTAACACAAGGACTGACAGCTTTCCCAATTCCCCACTCTTCTCTCTTATCTAGCCACCATCTCCTCTATTTTATTGGCCTCCCTATCACCTTCTTACACTTTTTCTCTGTTGCTTACACCCCAGATTACATTGCATCATCTTTGTCTCCCTATTTACTCTTTTCCACCTTAACTAAGCATGTCTATCATTCCCCTTCTCCATTTTATTTATGTCTCGAAACTCTCAGCATTCACCCACTTCTTCTTATTCCCTTTCATTTCCTCACTAGTTTTGCCTTCTCTTGGATGTCTTCCATGCTGACTATTTCCCCTGTTCTCATCGCATCCTCCACTTCATTCCTCCTTATCTCACCATTTTCTCTTTTTGTTAGACTTTTTCTTTCCTCCTCCTCTATCCCCACTCTATGTATTTGTCAAAGAGAATCCTTCCATAATTTCCCTTTTCTTCTTATCTTTTATTCCCCTTTGCTCTCCATCATGGTTTTTACTTATCTTTTGCATCTATAGGAGTATCCATGCTTTGTATCCCCACTTCAATTCTTCCTTCTTGTCATCCTTGATTTTTATCCCTTATCTTCATCTCATTCATTCACCCCTTACATTTCCATTTTCTTTCTCTCTAATTTCAATCACCAAACCCTTCTTCCCAATCTTTTTAGACTTGTTTCCAAGCCTTTTATGGCCACCCGACCACTGGGTTTTCCATCTTTCATTCTCCATCATTTTCATTTCTTCACTTCCACCTTTTATTTTCCTTTTCTCTTCATCAATACTTGACACTCATTTTTTTTCATCCATATGACCATGCCTAGCTCCTTTCATCCCCCTTGGTCACCTCAATGCTTCTCTTTTCATCCATCTCCTGCTTAGCCATTTAGTGATTTTTGCTTGACACTTTTTAGTTCTTTATATTTTTGCCTCATTTACAAGTCATGTGACTAGCAAACATGTGCAAGTACTACCAACTATTTGGAACAATTTTCCTTCCCCATCCCCTGATCTTGCTCATTTTATATCCTTTTTTCTCTACTCTTTCACCATTGTTTGAATCAAGCTAAAAACCATCTTCAAATGGGAGATTTGGGATATTTGTGTGGGAACACAACTTATTTCCTTAGTTATTAATACTTTTATATATTCCAAAGCCCCTCAACATCTTTTTTAGAATTCCCTCAAAACTCAATGCTTGTTTATTTTGGTGCCCCACTGGCTCAAGCATCAAGGGTTTGAATCTTCACCATGACCCATTTACCCACTATGTTATTTTGCTTCCCTAAATCATTGAACCATACCCTTTCCATAGCCTATTCACAACATTATTGTGGAGTATGCATAATTTTAGCTTATTTGGATGGTGATGAAAGGCCTCATTAGATCACTGTGACAATTTGAGTAGTACTAGATTTCCTATAGCCTAGTACAACCTATTTCTCCCATTTTTCTAGTGGTAGAAATTTTAGAATTATTACCCCTTTATTTTATTATGACCTTTTTGTCCTACCCATGTTTATACTCTCCCATCCTTTTCCACCTTTATTTTTATCTGTGAACTTGTCACCTTTTCATATTGAGGCAACTAGTTACCCAACACTCCCAACCTCAAAAAAACTACATTAGGCATGAAGTTCATTTTGGACATTATGTCCATGGAGATATGTAGGTAACATCCACTTGCCTAGCACATATGTCATCCACTCAGCCACTCCATTCCAACCACCCAACCACATTGCCCATGTCTACCCTAATGTTGGTTATTTTTGCCCTGACCTATTTGCATATTTTATGATGTCCTCATCGTAGTCTTTTTGATCGTGCCAACTAATTTTTCCTTGTTGAACAATTAAATATTTAATAGTTTTCACCACCTAGTACATGACTTGACCATTAGTGTTTTACATGGGATCACTTCCAATTTTAGTTACCCACACATGGAATCACTCCCAAATTTAGATACCCACATAGACACCACCCCTTTTGTTAAGAAGGCTAACAAGTGTACCCAGCCATCACAATAATGGTCACATGGTCTATTGGTCAACTATCTTCTTAGCATTAAACTTATTTTACCAATGTTGGCAAATTTCATCTTTGCACAATATTTACTACCATGCTTAGTCACATTTTATGCACCTATGGACATCTCACATTCCCCACTACCTTATGGCACCACCTAGTACTTCCCCATGAATTGCTTATCAAACCTACATTTGATTTGACCTTTCCTCATCGACTCTCATTTTGAGGGGGAATAACTCCTCCCATACTTGGGGCACCTTGACCTTCAACCAAACAATCTATTTTTATTTTTTAACTTGTTAATTCAAAGCCACATAACAAAAAGTGGCAAAATGTAGATACTAAAAAATTGCACACTTACAGTTCTAGGTGTTTGAATGCCTCGAGACCACGTTAAATCCTCCTAAAACCTACCTAACCCATTTTTCCACCCTCCTAAATTAACCAAAGTCCCTATTCTACCCATTTATATTAAAAAATTATTATTTTAAAACACCATTCAAAAATAGTTTTTGAAATCACTATTCACAAAACACTATTCATGAAATACTATTCACCATCACTATTCACTATGGGACCCACTTTCACTATTCATGATGACATGGTATATGACATGGAAAGTGACATGACCAATGACATGGCATGTGATATATCATGTGACATGATATATGACATGAAAAATGACATGGCATGTGACATGGAAAAATGACATGGCAAAATGATGTGGCAAAGTGACATGGCTTGGTACCCCACCTTTAGCCCCTTTTTACAAGATGCTTAATGAACTCATTCAAGCATCATAAGGGTCCCCACTTGAAATGGGTCGAATTTATCCTCAAGGGCAAGTCATTTAACTTGGTTTTTCATTTTCACTTGAAAATAGCCTTCAAAATTGACTTACCTACCCCTTTCACACCTTGGGAGAGACAAAGAGCCCCGATTTTGGACTTCTTAGTCGCAATAAGAGACTTATCATCCAAAATTTTTATCTTCACCCTCCACACCTTGAATCACCCATGCCCCCTTGAAACATTATGCCATATTTGGTGGGAGAACTCTTAAAAGTCATAAATGAGGACAAATAAGGGTTTAATAATGTCTTAAGTCCTATTTTCAAACCATGTACACAATTCCTTTTAAAATTAGAATTGCATGCAAGGTAGGGATAATTGAAAACCCCCATAGGAATCTTCCACCAATCCCATCCTTAACCTTGGGAAAAAATGCACCATACTTCCAAGATTCCCTTTTTTGGCATGTTTCCTCATAAAAAAACTACAAATACCCCCCGCCCCCTCTCCCCCCCCGCTCTCCTTCCCCAAAGGAAGAGGTTAAAAAGTTAGAGTATTACTTCCAAATTTTTATTGCAATTATTCATCCATTTAAAGGATCTCATTACTCTTCCACATCTTTGAGGAAAAGAATTCAAAGTAATGAAGCTCTGTCAAAATTTCCTCAAGACATCTTCATCAACAATCTTAAACAAACCATCTTCATCAATAAGCATCTAAAAAAATTGATTGTTGTCTTAGTGTAGTATTCCTTCCAAGAGAAAAAAGGATTTCTCTCTTTGTCTGGTCATCAACAACTGCACATTTACTAGGTACACACCCTTCATCTTGTGTTTCTATCTTTTTTGATAAAAAACTCAAAAAAATTTAAAAATTTATAGAAACAAAAATATACGAGTCATGTTTTATTTTATATCATAATGTAGAACGTGAGCATGGTTAAAAAGAAATAGGAAAGACAAGTTTGTAAAAGTATAACTAATCAAATGTACCATACACTTTCACATTTAGAAATGTGTAATAATGAAAATTACTAAGTATAAGAAACCAAATAAGATGGTTAAAAAAAAAACATGTTTAAACCATTGAAAATATTGTAAACCAAATTAAAACAAGTAAAATCACACTAAATCACATTGGGAAGTGTGACAATAATTCAATAAAATAGAAAGTATGTGAAAATCAAATGGTATAAAGGTAACTCAATTAAGGCAATCAATTATACTAAATCACATTAGGAAGAATAAAAGATAAAAAAAATTGGTAAAAATTATTCTTAAATTAATCACACTAATTCAAGTTGGAAAGTATGAAAAACTTAAGAAAATGGTTGAATTCTTACATTCAATCATAAAATAAGAAGATAAAGATGAAATATCATCAAAGTAAGCATAAAACATACTAATTCAATATGGGAATAATGTTAATGACATGTAACTCATAATCAATCACAACTTATCTCATATTTGACACATGTAAGTTTGGTGTGACTTGGGTATTAGAACATTTTTTGAAGAAGGCCAGGTCCTATCCATGGTATTACACTAAAACTCAAAAAGGGGACACTAATGAGGTGGAAACAATGTGAAAATATAATAAAAGTGGATGATAATGTGAATGTGTGGTAATTTGTGAGGAAGGTCAGGTCATATCCATGGTCTTACACTGTAACTCAAAAATGGAATCCCTAGGGGAGTGATTAGTGAGCAAAAAAATATTTTTTAAGTGGAAATATTAGGATTTTAGGGAGTGAAAAATGAAATTTAAAAATAATAACATAGGCATCTGATGAGAAGACCTTAGGAGACAAGAGGCACCCTAAGGACATGAAAAGACATTAAGTGACTAGTGACCATTAATACATAGTGGATACCTATTCACTATAGACACAAAGCTTTGTAGGAAAATAGGTGTGATACTAAGACAAACTCATGTTATTAGATAAAATAAGAAAAGTAAAATGGACCTACCTTCTTACAACATGTTACCCACTCTTTAGGATCCCTTACAGAGTCATTGATCAAAGATTGGGTACTTACGTGAGAAAGTAAGTAGAACTAAACATTTTTTAAATTATTCTATTATAATCTACTAGCCTACTACACCCCAATGGACCTTGACTCTAGTATGATGGAAATTATGGAGTTTGATATTAGATTAGAGATAGAAGATGTGCTTGGAATCATGTCTTTTAGTGTGATTTGAATTTTGAGATCATTGACTTTTGTTTAAATGATTTAGATTTTGAATATTTTAAGGATTTTATAGATTCCTCATCTATATAGAATTTGAAATACCAACTAAGAGATAGAGTGACATACACAAATGAGATTTAGTCTTTGGCTAAAGGAAGCTATGTATCAAAATATATGATGGTTTAGAACACTTAGGCTTAACAATGAACTAACATGTTATATCAAGTCTCAACCATGTGTATCCTTATTTTGAAATAAGGAATCAAGTGGAATAAATGATATCCAAAGTAAGCCATTAAAAGGAAAGTACAATGAGATAAAATTATTTGCTAACTAATCACTTGGTAGAGGGGAAATGAATAAAGGGAGCAAGGTTTGTATAACCAAGTCATAATAACAATTATCAGTGTAGATAGAGATAAGATAGAAAAAAATTCATGAAAAATAAGAATAACATAACCATAATAAATGAACTCAAGAAAATAAAGTTTGATAGTATGAAAAAGAATCCATAAGATCATATAAGAAGGCAAAATGACATCATAAGCTACAAATAGTGTGAAAATAAAAGTCATCATGTAGATAGATATGAATCTGTTAGATGATAACAATAGATAAATGTAAAACTAGAGCACACATCCAATCTAATAAATGAATAAAATGAAGGGAATACCATGCTAATATTCATAAATATTTATATATCTATCCATATACATTATATAAGACATTAGATAAATATCTATGAAGTTGAAGGTAAAGTGAAGCTAATGTCTTATCAATATTTAGGGAAATATGAGAGAATAATTCTCATAAAATGTACTCAATAAAATATGTAATAATTTTTAAGGGATCATGTTGATGAGGAATATTAGGTAGGGGATGTTCAGGAGAAGGCACCAAATCAGACTCTATAGGTGATGAAGGAGTCACTAGTGTGGAATGGTCCACGAGTAAGGGAGTCATAGGTGGAGAAGGATCCATAGATGAGAGAAGGTCTACAGCTGAGGGAATTAGAGGTGGAGTAATGGTAGGAGAAGAAGAAACCATAGGTGTATAATGGATCACAAGTGAATAATGGGGATCCTTCTTATGCGAATGACCAGTGGGAGGAAGGGTAGAAGGTGTAGGAATAATCAAGAGGTGATCTTTGAGATGTCACTAAAGGATATTATAATGATTAGTATGATGGGTACCACATGGGTACCAAAGATAATTTACCTATCCATACTTAGGAATATATTTAGGTAACACTTTGGGAGGAGGTATAGCCTTGTTTATGGGCTGAGGAGAAGTAGGACACAAGGTGTCAATATATTGTCATGATTTGTGAAAATGAGTGGATGAATGGTTATATGTGCCATGGAATCAATATATATTCTTGTGAGTAGCCTTGGGAGAAATAATCATAAGAGGAGGTGAAGTGAGAGCTTGGGAATATTGGTATAGGGAGTAGTCTCTATTCTAATGACTGATAATCTTATGAATGTCACACTATGGCTGATTGACACATTTGGTGGGAAATAGAGTAGATTTTGGTAAAGGAAGAAAACCATCACCAAATGAAGGTGGGGTTGGTGTAGAGACTAGGCAAGACTCGACTGAAGGAGTAATAATATCAAAAATTAGAAGAGGTTTAGCTATAGATGGAGAAGGAATATGATTCATAGTAGGCATTACTATAAACAAGGTAGGATCAAAAATGGGAAGAGACTCAGCTACAATATGAGTAAGAATAAGATCCAAATTGGATTATGATATAAGAAGGATGAGAAACATAGAAGGATGAAGGATGGTTGTGAGCATCTTAGGGATAAGGAAGCTAGAGGGGTCTTGGTATTTGGAAAAATGATTAGGGCTAGTCATACCATGATCTATAAGCATGCTCTTATGAGGTTATTCAAAAACTATCAGTGTATGCACCATTTATACCCTAGGATAAAGAGGAAAAATAATAAAATTAGGAAATATATATGATGTTATATGATAATAAACACTAAAAGATTGAATTAAAAAGGAATGATAATAAACAATTTTAGCATCTCAGGCTTGAATAAAAACATCCTAAGAATGGATCATCTAATGTGTAATCATCATCATAATTAGGAGTATGAAGGTCAATGGCATATGTAGGTATGACCTTGTCATCCTATGAGGTGTGATGAATGGAATTTTGAGTCTTGATTAAGACCATGGGTATATCATCACTAGGTATCTAAAAGGAATGAGGTCATAAATAAGGATGAAGCTGAGAAATGAGATGAGGTGAGAGATTATAATTTTTAATCTTGAGATTAATCTCATTAGGCTCATCATCATTAGAATCTAAGAGGTTATGGGTATTTTACCAATGGGTTTGGGATGGCCATTATAACCTCTGGTGGAATTGATAAGAAAGCTAAATCATTAAGATTCATGAAATAGAACACTAGGCAAAGGTTCAAGAGTAGGAATATTGAAGAGACCATGGTCTTGGAATTATTTAAAATTACAAGTGTCAGTGTCACCTTAAATCTTACAGATGGATCCATTATGAGGAAAGTTGACACATTGGTAAGTGGAATAGGACACAACTCTCATGTGATGAGTCCACAACCTACTAAGAAAAATGTTATAGGATAGAGGGAAGGTGAAGATCATCACCTTCACATAAATGGTGTCAAGTGGGATGGTAATGAGAAGACACACACAACCTAAAGGATGCATTTGTCTTCGATCATAGCCTTGACATTTGTTATATGTAGACTCAATATTACATTTGGAATATCCAAGTGTTTTGATAAAATTAAGAGAAGTAACACAAGTTCCATAACCCTCATTAATCAAGGCACATTTAACTTAGATATCACCAATTTAGACTCTAATAGAGAAAGGAGGATCATTCGCATGAAGTATAATATTGATTTAATGGTTTTGGGAATATTGGTACATTATTCCTAATTTATTTAAAGGGTCTGAGTAGTAAAATTAGTTAATTGTTGTTTAGACTTTCTAAAAATATTAAGTAACTAGAGAGAAATATAACTTAACTTAGAACTATGTTGATCTAATTAAGATAGAAGCTAGTATTGATTGTATGAGACTAGGACACTATCACAAACTAAGATCTGAACTTCATTTTATGATTAAACAAGAGCAACAAAACTAGACAAGATTTGTATTGATACTGTAGTCCACCTCTACCACTATTGTCCTAAGGATTTGTTTGATAGGTCTTTATGACCCTATCTATGAATTTTTGATTGTTGGAAGTCTATATATCTCCCTATAGAGAAAAATATTTTTTCAAACCCTATCTTCTATTATGCTTTGACTAATTTTGAGTAAGAGGGGGGGGGGGTTAGTATGTGTAAGATGCATTGAACATGATTCACACCTTGTGTGTGTGCATGTTACCTACATACCAATACTTTGAAGAGGGATCAATCCATATGTAGTTCTCCCACTTGATGTGATTTATGAAATTGAGTACATGAAGATGTAGAATGATAGATTAGATGTACTTTTGAGATGGCTAGGGACTGATGTAAGAATTTGAAAAATCTTGTAAGTGTATTGGCTGGCTATATGTAGATAATATGGAAGATTGCTTGAGTGGTTTTGCTTGTATTCTTCCTTGCTTAGTGATAGTTTCCAACCCTTTCCAAATGATCTTTGAATGGGATTTTATAGGGATATATTGGTCATAGATTGAATTTGCTTGCATTAGGTTGATAAGGATAACGATGAGAAACTATAAGGAATTGATTATTAGGTATCAAAATGAACTTGAATAATAGTGTTGAAAGTGGATAGAAGTGGAATTAGCATTATAGTCCTAGTGTGGCACTATTGTCCTGAGTAGATGGGATCTAGGGGTGGATTAGTCATGGAAAGTTGAGTTTAGCTTAGCTAGGATTAAGTTTGGAAGGCTATGGATGAATCTAAATTAGTAAAAACAAGCCTATGAGGGTCATGATAGGAAGCAAGAGGAACCTATGGAATGGGTCTCATTACCCATGTTCAAGTTACAATTTTTTGCATTTTATATGATTACATTTGCCCTCCCCTTTATTCTAGTGATGTAGCAAAGTCAAATACTATGATAAAGGAAAAATAAAAAGTGTACCTTAACTTACATGTAAGGGTGAATCTCATGAATCTATGTGATATTGGGTGTGCATAGAGAGAGCACGCCATGAAGTGTAAATATATAAGTGAAAATAAAGAGTAGATCAGTTCTTAATAGATACACTATATCTATAATAAAAATGTATAAAGATAGGTAACAGAGAGAGGAAGAGAAAGGAATGAATACACCTCATTGAGTACATGATCCAATACAAAATCTATTGTGCTACTAAGTGATTCTAGATGTGTTGGGTGATGTTGGATGTGTGTTGAACCAAGAGTAATATCATGAATAGAGCTAAGTTCTCAATTCCTCGAGAGTGGCTCAAGAATGAAAAAGTTGGCCCTTTGGCTCCATCATCACCAACTAAGTGAAGATAGATGATATTTCATGTGTTGATCAATTTTTGTATTGTGTGTCTAATCCCTATAAATAGGTGGCTCAAGAATACAAAGGATAGCTAGTCTTTTGGATCCATCATTATCTTATGAAGTGATGTTATAAATTGATAATGGTATAGAATGTGTGTCATATCATATGGCTCCTAAATCCCATGAATGTACTATGATTTCATAATGTTGGCATGGATAGCTAAATGTATGCTAGAAACTAGGCCACTATTGGCCACTCTGAAAGATGGATATTATGCTTGTATAAAATCCACTCTAAAATTGGTGTACTAGACTTATATGAAATCCACTCAAGAACTTGGGAACTCAAAATTTAGGCTTGTATGAAATCAATTTAAAAATTATACCAACCACCTACAGATGGAATAAGGTACACAACTATTGAGATTGTCTGGGTAATACTAAACTTGAAAAGAAAGAAAACAAATATGCCATGCACATTTCCCCCAATCACTGGTGTCTGAAACATGGATTCTGATATAGAACTTGTACCAACTACCCTATCTAAAATTATAAGTGAGAGCCATCATGCCACATATAATACCCCTATATCTAGATTTTTTTAAGAAAAGCTATATTAAAACTATTGATTCTGGTCTAAGCTATAGCTGATAAAACTATAAGTGATCTTACCTTTCTATTTGTTTCTAGAAAATTTGGTTTTTCTATTATTTGGATAGGAGAACTAAAAGTGGACACTAGTGGCACTGACACTATTATCTAAGTTAGGCACTATTGCCTAGGGCCAAATATAGTGATTGTTCTAGATTCTTCACTGTCTTCTTGGTCTATTCTGATTAGTTTGATGTCTGGTTGTTGTTTTGGGTGTTCTAAATGCTACTTTTTTACTATTAGAATCTTTGATCTCTATGAAAATTCTACTATTTGTTTCCCCCTCTTTTGAGGGTAGGAATTAAGATCATTAAATGACTACCCTCAAAAGAAAGAGCCCTACAAGTGTGTCATATTACACATATACATGATATGGTAATGATAATTGACAAGATATTGCATGATATAGAATGGATTATAGTGAGATATTGTTAGATCAATAGGGGTATACCTGGATAAATATAAAAATGTAAGAAAATGTGAAATATACTAAACTAGAAATGAAATTTTAGTTAGTTGTTAGTTTTTATTTTGAGGGATGGAACATGATGTATATCATGGCATGCAAGAAAGTAAGATAATTGCATGATATGAATGATGGAATTGCAAACAATGATAAGTAAACAAGAAACAAGCATACAAGGCAAGAAGCAAGAAGCATTCAAGGGTGGCTATTTGAATGTTTTTGTATTTTTAAATTTTATATTTAAATGCTATAATCTATATACAATCAAGCATAAAAAACTATGTATAAGAAATACTGAGAAACTATGTATACATAAGTAAACAAAAACTATGTATAGGTGAGGTTGAAGAGAGATGATACTAACTGATGAGTCTCATGGGAGACTCCTTATCATGGTGTCCTATATCAAACAAAGGAATCATGTGTGATTTTGAAGCATGAGGGAGTGGCTATGAATATGATTTTGAATATTTAGATTCATTTTTGGTATCTTTGAAATCATAATAACTTGTAATGTTCCACTCATCATTATCATCTTGATTTTGAACCAATGGAATTCTAGTGTTGAATTTTGTTGTATCTAGATCTTTTTTTTTGATAAATTATGTATGATAAATATTTTTCTTAATATGTTTAATAAATCCCAAACCTTGGTGACAAACATTATCAACTGCTAGAGTATTAATGATGCCTTGAGTTTGCTTGCCCAACCCTTGACCTTGATAATAAAACTATTGTAGATATTTTTGATCAAACCATATTACTTTTAGAGTTAAGCCTCATTTTGGAGAGGTACATTTTCATCCTTTTTATGCTTTACCTATGCCTATGGTATTGTTCCTTTCTATAATTTTGCTTTTTGATCCTTTTGTTGTTCTGAGTTATGCTTTGGTAACCACTTTTCTACTATTTTTGAATTCAACCCTTTGTGAATGTGTTCTTGTGTCAATGTGGATTGATTGGCTGATTTACTCTATATAGGGTCCTCATTAAAAATTATATTTTTTATATGTTGTTTCAATATAAAACATGGATCTATGTGTTTCTCATACATTCTATGATATGCACAATAAAATTTGGACCTTCTTACTAGATGTAGAGGAGGTAGTTTGATCAATCTAGATTTAATAATTTCCCTTAATACCTCACTCAAAATATTATTTTATCTTTTAATGCTTTTTGAATCAATTATTTCATATTTACTTTGTTTTTATTTCTTATTTTGATATGTAACATTGCTTGCAACCAACTTACTAGGTGAAGGTGCTTATACATTATTGACACTAGGATGCGTTTGAGGCTTTTGTATTATAATATGATTTTCCAATGTTGTTATCTTTTCATGTAATATTTTATTCTATATTTTTAGATTTTAAATTAACTTGCTCATACTAGTGATTTTATCCCTTAAAGTCTCAAAAGTATAAACCCTAGGTGCTTTCGATTGAATATGTAAGAACATATGGTATAGAGGTTGTGAAGAAGATATAGGATGAATGTATGCATTAGGAATAATAGTATGGGATACCTTACATTTTGGAGGGGTGATAGCATTGATATGGTTAGAGGGAAAGTAGCTATCACCCTCTTGGGGGAAAGGAGAAATAAATTGTTTCCTATATATAAGATATGTCATTGAAACTTGACAGGTGGTTGTTAGCTTATGAAATGGAGCCTCTAGGTAGAAACCATGTATGTGGGATATAATTCATGAAATTGGAGTTATAATTTATATAAAAATATGTGTATAAATATCATTACACATGATAGATATTAGACAAGGGAGAGAGAGCATGAATTTCTGCATTAATGCATAAAGAACTTTAAAATGTGTTATGAAATTTCTAATGTATTTAGCATGATAAACTTGAAAAAAATTCCATATGAGGGATATAAATAAAGGGATAGAGAATATGAAATTGTGCATGAATGTATAGAAAATTTTGACATGAATCATAACCTTTCTAATATGTTTAGCATGATAAACATGAAAATCATTCCATATGAATGAGAGAGAGTATGAAAAAGGAATATTGATATTTTGTGAATTTTTAGAAATGAATTTTGTAATATCATCCTTTATTATAAATATTAATCATGAAATTAAAATAATGAAACTTTGCAATAACATATGATAAACTTCATCATTCATGTACATGATAGGACCAATGATGGTCTCCTTATTTTTTACAAGAAATGTAAGAAAAATTTGTAAATAATTGAGATTCATTTTTTGAAATCTGATTTTATAATGTAAGGTGATATCTCAAGATAAATAGGACCTAATGTATGTAACTAGGATTTGAAAAATACTTATTTTTAAATTTTACTGTGAAATTTTGAAATTGAAAGTGAATTTTTGAGTTAGATATGCAACTAAAAAATTATAAATTTATTGGAAAATTACTAGGAAAATATTGGGATCTAGTATGGACAACTAGGGTTTGAAGGAAATTTATTTTAAAATTACTAATAAATTTTAAAATGTAATGTTAATTTTTTATTTTATTATGAAAATAAAAAATTAGAAAAATATAGGAAAAATTAGTAAGAAATTTACCCTAGGGTTTTTATGCATAAACGAAGTAAGTCAGGTTCACCAAATGATTTAAAATTTTTAGAAATATTGGTGTATTATTCATAATTTAATTAAAGGGTTTGAGTAGCAAAATTAATCAATAGTTATGCCATAATTAACTTACTAATTTTTTAATTTTGATTATTGTTTAGACATTCGAAAAATAGAAAGTGAATAGAGAGAAATATAACATAGCTTAGAACTATGTTGATCTGATTGAGATAGAAGATCATATTGACTGTGAAAGATTAGGACACTGTCAAAAACTAAGATCTAGACTTTGATTTTTGATTGGATAGAAGCACCAAAACTAGACAGGAGTGATAGCAATATTGTATTCCACCTCTACCATTATTGTCTTGAGGATTTGAGATTTTTGGGTTTTGTTCAGTAGGTCTATGTGACCCTATCTATGAGGTTTTGGTAGATGGAAGTATATAGAGCTCCTTGTAGAGAAGATTATTATTCAAACCCTATCTTCCATTGTGATTTGACCAATTTTGAGCAAGAAGGGGGCTTAGTGTGTGTAAGATGCATTGGACATGCTTCATACCCCATATGTGGACATGTTGCCTACATACCAATACTTTGAAGAGGGATCAAGCCATATGTAGCTCTCCCACTTGATGTGCTTTGTGAAATTGAGTGTATGAAGATGTAGAATTCTATATTGGATGTACTTTAGATGGTTAGGGACTAGTGTAATAATTTGAATAAGCTTATAAGTTTATTGGTTGGCTATATGCAGAGAATAAGGAAGATTATTTGAGTGGTCTTGTTTGTATTCTTGCTTGCTTGGTGATAGTTGCCAACTCTTTATAAATGATCTTTGAATGGGATTTTATAGGGATTTATTGATCATGGATTGTATTTGATCACATTAGGAGTACAAGGATAAAGATGAAAAACTAGAAGGAATTGACCATTAAGGCCCAAAATAGAATTAGACAATAGTGTCAAAAGAAAATAGGAGTGGCATTAGCATTATAGTCCTAGTGTAGCACTATTGTTCCGAGTAGATGAGACCTAGGGGGTGGATTAGTCATAGAAAGAGGAGTTTGGCTTAGCTAGGACAAGTCTAAAAGGATATGGATTACTAGGAATTAGTGAAAATAAGCCTATGAGGGTTATGAGAGCAAGCAAGAGGAACTTATGGGTTGGGTGTCATTATCCATGATCAAGTTACCAATTTTTGCATTTTATATGATTACAAATATCATCATGGATCGTGGAAGTAATGGGAAATTTAAGGGATAGATAAGTGTCTATTATTTCATCAATGTGTATGGATATCTATTCATATTATTGTAAAATGCTATCTTTTGATTTGGATAAGGTTAATTCTCATCCTAATAGGGGAGAATGAGGGATGTTCATTTTAAAAAAGAGTTGCATAATATGGTTTTGATGATGCAAAAAATTCCACATTAGATAAAGAAAGGGGATTTGAGATGGATGATTAGTAAGTGTTGATGCAGTGGATTGCACTTAGGGCAGGAGGCTGAATTCCTGCCTTCCACACATCGAAATTGAAACTCCCCTCTCACCTGTGGGACTGGTGAAGCTAGAGGGGAGAGTCTCTAGATAAGCGTTATCTCCCTTTGATGCATTTGAGTTGTTCTAATAAGTGCTAAAATGTAAATATGGATATATAATGGGGGGATGAAAAGGGAGAAAGATTATAGGAAAACAAACTACTCTAAAAGAGGTGATACACCAAATGATTTGACCTACTCACACTTACATTCTGAAACATATAAACACATACATACACCTCAACTAGTAAATGAACCAGACTGCAAGGGGTGGTAGGAAGGCTTTAATGGAACACAAAAAATAGAGACTCACCATAGGTGTTATGGAAGGAACACACTGTGTAGTAGATTCTTCTATCTCTATGTTTCCAAGAATAGCTCTTCTTGTCACCTGCAAAAATGGCACCTTATAAACATTAGGTGTGTTGGTGTTAAACTTGTGAAAGAATTAAGAAGTAATGACTAGACACAAAATCAACACTCAGACACACATAGAGACGTCTAACTAGAATAGAGGTAAAAATACATTTATTGATTTTAGGTGAAAAATTTGCTAGGGCTTCACCTTACAAATGTGAGAGATCTTATTTTAATTGACAAGTCTTGAATATATAGAGGAAGAAAGGGGCCTTTTTGGCACCCTTTTTTACAAATACCCATGTGCACTCTGGTCATTAGGAAGAGCAAGCCACTTAAACATAAATGTTGTGTCAGTTGTTGGTTCTGTGTTCAAGTGTTCTTTAACATAGGCCGTGCCATTTCCCCATTAATCGAGACTACTCCTTGAAGTCACCTACGTGGTTTGTCTACTCATAAATGTGAAATGAAGAAAAGCAGATCACATAGCTGATTGTGCCTTTTAATGGTCAATTCATAAGCACTGTATCACCTACCAAAATAACTTCTTGAATCAGTGCCTCCCTTTACCACTTGGACTATCTACCTACTCCTACATTTGGCACTCTTTGGTCTTGTCCTTTTTTGCTCCATCAGCCCTAGATGGTGATCTCTAGGTGGGTCATTGCATTTCTTGGGCTCTTTTTATGATTGGTACTTGGGCATTTAAAAACCAACATCTTTTTTACTGGCTTAAATTTGATGTTCATGCACCTGTCATCGCTTTGAAAACCAATAGCTAATCTACCTCCTTAAAATTGATGGTTTTCAGGACGTCATCATCCTCAACAAATTCCTTCAAGTTTTTTCTTTGTCCTTTTCCTTTGTTTCGCACCCTATCAAAGGGGAAGTGTCCCTTTGGGTCTAGAGGGATACCCTTCATTTGATCACCGGGAGCTCCCCACAAGGGTACCTGCCCTTCAGCGGCCTTTGTCCTTTCAGCCCTCTCTGTGGGTCTCTTTTGCTTTGGGATTTTTTCTCATAGACAAAAAGTCTATGGGAATTGGTTGTTTGACTTCCCCAGGTCTTTTTGCTTCAGGCTTTTCCCACGGATAAAAAGTCTACGGGAATTGGCTTTCCTCCAAATTCCTTTTTACTTTTTGTCTGAAAGAATTCATTTGGACAAAAGTCTGAAAGAATTCATATCAATGCTAAGTCCAAAAAAAATAACCTTGTGGTTCTTTTCCTTTGAAGTGCTTCCTGCCCTCTACAAGGGCTTTTAGACTCAGAACTACCCTCTGTAAGGGTACCTACCCTTCAGCTTTGTGATGCCCCCTTTGAACCAAGCCATTGAACTAACCCATTGAACCAAAAATGGTTCAATGATTCAATGGTTCAATGGTTTAACATTGTGCACTGAGCCTCTATTAAACCAAGCCTTTGAACCTTTCCCACTTAAACCAAGTGTTTGAACTACTCCTTTGAACCAATCTATTGAACCAAGGCATTAAACCAGTTTAATGGTTCAACGGTTCAAAACTACTAACTCTTTGAAAGACCAAGTCATTGAACCACTTGCCAATTAAACCAAGGCTTTGAACTTGAACTTTGAACTTAGGCATTGAACTAAGGCTTTGAACCAAACTCATTGAACCAAGCCATTGAACCAGTTCAATGGTTCAATGGTTTAAATGATTATTGAATCAAGGTGTTTGAATTGAGCAATGAACTCTTTGTTTGAACCAAAGCCCCTGAACCATTTGAACTTTACCAAAGTGCTGAATTAAGCCTTTAAACTGAAGCCTTTGAACCAAAGCATTGAACAACCCGTTGAACCAGTTCAACGGTTCAATGGTTCAAGTGATTGTTGAGCCAAGGTCATTGAACTCTTTATTGAACCAAAGGGATGAACTTAAAGATTAAACTAAGGCTTAAACCAAGGCCGATTGAATTGTCTATTGAACCAAGGCTTGAAATTGAAGTGATGGACTTGAAGATTGAACCAGGGCACAGAATTGAAGTGATGGACTTGTTGATTGAACCAAGGCTTGAAATTGAAGTGATGGACTTGCGGATTGAATCAAGGATTGAAATTGAAGTGATGGACTTGCTGATTGAACCAAGGATTGAAATTGAAGCGATGGTTCAATGGTTCAAGGAAGCCAACCTTGTGAATCTTCTTTAGACAAAAGCCCAAAAAGCCTTGTAAACCCCAGCACTCTCTAAACTGATCCTTCATGCACCAAAAGACTATCCTATAGAATCTATAGAAGTCTTTTTGAAGCCTATAGAAATGGACCTACAGAGTCTGTAGAAAACTTCACTGCTGAGTCTGTAGAAATCCTATTGGAAATATTATCATTGATGTGAAAGGTTTAGTGTTAGTGGTGATAAAGGCCCCATTGTATTTAATTTTGTTTATCTTGGCTAATGTGAGTTAATATTTATTTAATATTAATGAATATATTTTTGGTTACATATGAGACAAAAGAAGGGCCCATGGAGAAGTCAAAGAGTCACAGGATAAAGACAAAAGAAGGATGGGACACATTTTCCCATGAAGAGTCATCTTGGGGAATACCAAGAGTCACCAAGTGAAGACAAAAGAGTAAAGATCAAATTTCTCATGAAGAGACACTTTAAGGAATACAAAAAGTCACCAAAGATAAGGACAAAAGTGGGAAAGATGTTTTTGGTCATGAAGGGTCACCACATGACTTTTCAAATGCTTGGATATGAAGGGTCATCCAAGATTCGCACCATTTTCCATGAAGAATGAAAGGTCACAAAGGGGGAAGGCCAAAGGTCATTTGGAAAGCTATAAATAAAGGCTTGAGTAGCCATTTGTAATGTGGAAGCGAGGGGTTGATTTGATATTGTAATATCTAGCTTAGAAGAGCAATTGTGAGAGATGATTTGTATTTGTTATATCTAGCTTAGAAGAGAAAAAGTGAGAGAGAGGAACAAGATGTTGTATTCATCTATCATTTGTTCAGATAGAAACATTGAGAGATAGGTGTGTGGTATACACAAAGGGGTTGGTGCTCCTGTGGGTTGGTGCTCATGAATTGTTGTTGGGTTGGTGCTCAGCAAAGGGGTTGGTGCTCTTGTAGGTTGGTGCTCACGAATAGGTGCTGGGTTGGTGCTCAGCAAAGGGGTTTGAAGCTCCTATGGGTTGGTGCTCATGAATTATAGCTGAGGTTTATACTTGGCAAAGGTGTATGGTGCTCTTATGGGGTTTTTATCATGAATATATTTGAGATTGATTCTCCATGGTTTTTCCCACATTAGGTTTCCACGTTATATCTGGTGTCTCTCTCTGTCTTGTGTGGATGTTTATTGTTTGAGTTTTATTGCATATCTTGAATGTTTGATTAAGTGGAATTTAGTTAAAAGAAAGATTTATAAGATATATAATATACTGATTTACCCCCCCCCCCCCTCTTAGTATATTCTATGCTTAACAATTGGTATCAGAGCAGGTTCCTTTTTGAAAAGTTTTACAGCTTGAAGGTAGATCGAGAAAGCACGATGGCTAGGTCACAGGAAGGATTTTCTATAAATAAGGTACCTTTGTTTGATGGGATGAATTATGCTTTTTGGAGCATGAGAATGAAGGTTTATTTGATGGCCCTTGGATTTGACATATGGAAATCAGTGGTGGAGGAATATGAAGAGCCACATACATCTACAATTACTCCAATAGAAAAGAAGGCAAGTGAATGTAATGCTAAATCTTTAAATGCTATTTTATGTGGTTTATGTGAATCTAATTTTTTTAAAGTTATGCAATGTAAATCTACTCATGAAACTTGGGTAAAACTTGAGAATATTTACAAAGGTGATGGAAAGGTTCAGCAAGCTAAGTTGTAGACTTTTAGAAGACAGTTTGAAAATTTGAAGATGGAAGAAGAAGAAGATATAGCAAGTTATCTCTTACGAGTTGATCAGATAGTAAATTGGATTCAAGGTCTTGGAGAAATGTTGGAAGAGTCAATGGTGGTGCAAAAGGTTTTGAGATCTCTACCAATGAGATATGATGCAAAGGTTTTGGCAATCAGGGAGATGAAGAATTTAGCCAAACTGAAGATGGATGAGCTTCATGGTATTCTCACGGCATATGAGATGTGGAAAGAACAAGATAAACCCTCAAAGAGAGAAGCATCCTTCAAGACATCAAAGAAGGAGAAAGCTAAGATTCAAGAATCAAGTGATAGTTCTAGTGATGATGAAGATGACAATGAAGCACTTTTCATTCGTAGGCCAAAAAGAGGAACAAGTAAATATCAAGGAAAATTACCTTTTAAATGTTTTAATTGTGGAAAGATTGGACATTTTTTAGCTAGATGCCAAGATAAGGTTAAAGATGAAGAAGAAGAAAAGCCTACATACAACAAGAATTTCAAAGGCAAATCTAAGAAGGGATTCGAGAAGAAGAGCCTATATTCTAAAGATCCTAGCTCAGGCGAAGATAGTGGACTCAGTGATTCAGAAGAAGAAGAGATTCTATTCATGGCCATACATGATGATGATCAAAAAGAAGAAGAGGAGGAAGTTGAAGTAGATATGGAAGGAGAACTCAATTATGCCCTAGAAGAGTTAGAAGCTATTTAGAAGAAGAATCAAAGGTTAAAATGCCAGATCAAAAAGAATGAAAAAGAGTCAAAGGAAATGATTGAAGATCTATAAGCACATTTTGAAGAAGCCAAGAAGAATGAAGAAGAACTCAAAGCACAGTTGGAAATAGAAAGAAAAGATTGTGAAAGGTATGTTATTGAAATTGCCTCTTAAAGGAAGATATTCAAAAAGCAGTAAATGATAAAGTAATCAATGATTCAAAATTTGAAGATAACACTAACATGCTGAATAAGATATTGGAAAGTCAAAAAGCATATTTAGATAAGACAAGGATCATTTTTGAAAAGAAAAAGAGCTATGCTAAAGCTCTGACATAAGAGGAAATAGAAAGGGGAGAAGTGAAGAATATAGAGGACATTCCAAATAGAGAAGGCTGGAAGGAACAAAGCTACAAAAGGCAATCAGGTCAGAGATATATAGATAGGTCTTATTTTTATGGCTATTATTTTTATTGTAATGGATATGGTCACAAGAAAGTATAATGTAGAAAAAGAGCTAACAATTTAAAAAATAAGGAGAAGGAAAGACAAGTAGAGTCAAGCAGAAGCCATAACTCTTTTGCTCCTTTATCAAGCTTTGATGAAGAGACCATAGTGTGCTACAAGTGCAACAAATTCAGACACAATGTAGACACCAAAATCGTGTCTATCCCTTGGTCACCCCTTGGTCCCCTTTGGTCCCCTCCTAACCATTTCTAACACATTCAATTATTAATTTAAAATAAATTAACTATTTTAAATTAAATTTCCCCCCTTTGCCACCTCACCCCTCCTAGGATACCTCTCCTTGGATGCATTCCTCACCCCATGCCAAGTCTTAAATGCTTAACCCCCATTTTAATTCTCCCTCTCATCCTCACACCTAATAAAACCCATCTTTGACCATTTTCTAATGACTAGCTGACCCTGGCAGGTGGAAGAATGGGCAAAAGGCTATTTTTAGCCCCTTTTCCCTATTCTTTGGCTACCGACGTTGGTTAGTCTTCGGCTGATGTCGATAGTTTTGCTGGCATCGGTTACCTTAAAACAACATTTTCTGCTTCTATTGCTGCCCCCTATGAACATGAATTCCTTTGCATCCAGAATCTAACTTCTCTCTCCCTCTCTCCCAGATGTACACCAAGCATCACAGGCTATAGGCACTCTGTAGAAATAGCTCTAGACTTTGGGTTAAAGACATTATAGGTACATCAGTAGAATCAGCAACAAGACTTCTGCACTCCTTCAGCAAGCCATAGCTAAGTATTTCTACTATTTTCCATTTTAGTATTCCTTTTGAATCCATTTGTTAATCAGCCCACTGCCCATTTCCAACCACTCTTGACATAACCCAACTTGTTCTTCCCAGAGAGGCTGAAAAGCCTTCTCTCATCCTTATCTCCCTTTCCACCCCTATCCTCTATTTGGTCCCTTTTTTAGACCATACTCTCTACCCTACAGCCCTGTACAGACCTCCAAAAAGACTCTCAGACCATCCAAACAGACTCTCAGACCATTCTGCAAACCATAAACTCATCCAGACCCTGTCCAAGGCCATTGCCCTGACTGACATCGACCATTTCCCCTATCGACATCAGTAGAATAACTGATGTCAGTGACCTTAACCTACCGATGTCGGCAGACTAACCAACGCCAGTGACTGTGGAAGACAAATTGCTACATACGGGTACACATTTATTTCTATTTCTTTTGTTTAGTCCTTTATCATTTTTGTTTCTAGAAATATTCTATTTCTTATCAATCAGTAGACTATCACCCCTCCAAGAATTCTTTGCACTTCTAGGATCAAGCTTTGTTTGGCAGTCTACCACCATCTATCTAACAACCTTTTTATTTAAGTCTCTCTTATTTGCAGGTGTCATCCTCCATAGCCAAAGAGGAGTCCCTTCAACGTCTGGATACGGTGTGCCGACTTTATCTGAGTAACATCTAACCCTAGACCATTACTTTAGTTTCTTTCATCTCTTGAATGTGGAAAAGCAAAAACTGTTAGAAACATTCTAGCACGCTCGGTGGGACCCTAGGGTCTTCCTTGGGTTCATTTCTTACTTTTCATATAGGTGCATTAGGTCTCTCCTTGCATCTTCTTCTTCTATCTCTTCCAAAAGACACCATCAGCAAAGTTAAAAAGAATCATTCTTTTTCTTTATTTTCTTTCATCTTAGAGTAGTAAACTCATACTCTTCAACCTTTTTTCCATTTGTCTACATCCGAACTCACATTTCTATTTGGGCTTAAAATTTATTGCATCTCATTTTTGATTGGCTGCATATTTAGTCCACACATCTAGTAATTAAAATGCATCATGAATAAAGCATAGTCCACTTATGTTACACAACCAAACCACTTTCACAAACCACACATCTAAACTTACTTGAGACAAGGCCCAACTAGGATTTCATCACCTAGCAGATACCTAACCCGTCCCGACAATCCCGCTTGGACTTCACTACCAAGGGGAAATCCCACTCTATTCTCTGGCAGAAGATAAACTCTAGGGGAAGTATATACTAGCTAAGTGGCCCAGTTCATCTCTGGGTTCATGAAGTGAGGGGAGCTTGCTCTTTAGCACCAGGCCACGTACATAACCTAAAATAGACTCTTGAGCACCAAAACTAACCTGAAATCAACTTTAGACTGCTTCTTCTAGGACCCATTTTAAAAGCCAACTTTCCAAACACATTTTAAGGCATAAGCCAACACAATCCTAAAAATTGATTCTTAGGAATTTAATGTTTAGGGTCTGCTTGTCTTCATCTTCTTTTCTATTCTTATCTGGTTGTTTGAGCTAGTAAGGGCATATTATCTTTCCTTGAATGGTTTTGACACGTAGTCAAACCAAGACTCTTATTGACCACGCGAGGCAATAACCACTTCCACCTTCACCGACCATAACCAGTCCTTTAATGGAGTATCATTCAGAGACCGAATGAATTCCTACCCGACCGACCTCGACTCAGCCTCCCATTGTCCCTGAGGGGGACCAAGACTTTAAAAGATTCTTGGACCTCAATGTCAAAGCCCTTCAACATTATCTCGCATGAAGTTGAATGCGATACTTTGTAGGCAACCCAATTTATGGGATGCCAACCTCCTTAGTCAAGACATCATCCATATCGATAGTGTCTGTGGTTCAACCCATAGAAACCCAGGCTATCACCTCGACTAATAACCAGCCCATGACTAATCTTCTAAGTGTGGCTTCTCCTTCCATCTCTGGGCCCACTTCCACTGGGGTTTCATCCCTCCATCAACTGTAGACTATTCAACAAACTTCTACCCCTTTCCAAAATCTAGTTGCCTCCATCTCACCTACTCTCACCCCCATCAACACTAGGGTGGCTACTCATCCATTGGCTAGTGTTGCCACTATCCAACCACCTATGGCAACATCAAGCCTAGTCATGCCTTCTACCTTCATGACACAACCACCCTTGGCCTCCACTTCTATCCCAATGGCTAGTTATCAGTATGTTTCACCTATATAAGCACAATTGACTACGTCATATGCCCCTTTTAGCACCTTCCAAGTGCCTTACAACCTAGGGGGTGCTCCAACTATGAATCCATCAACTGACCTAATCAAAATGTTGATGGACAAAATGTCTAATCTTTAGACCTCAGTTTTGGGCTCAAAAAATGTCCTTTCATACGACCAAATTTGCAATGAACCCATCCATCCCTCTGTCCCAATCTGGTTGTATCCCAGTCAATGGGAAATTCCTAAATTTACTCACTTCCAGAGTAAGGAAGACCCATAGCAGCATCTGTGAGTATTCAGACATGCTTGTTATTTGATAGCCCATGATGATGCGTTACTTCTACGCACATTCCCCATGTCACATTTTTGTGCTACTCTTGATTGGTACAGCTCTCTCACCAGTCACTCTCTTTTCACATTCACCCAGCTAGCCCAACTCTTCCTTGACCACTTTTTGATCAATATCACCAAAAAGGTCTCAATCACAGATTTGTACTCTATCTGATAGTTTGACGATGAATCCATAGCCAATTTTGTTGCCTGATTGAGAGGCTTAATCAATCAGCTCACTTTTTCTTTGCCCCAACCCGAGCTCATCAAACTCTTCTCTCAGGCATGTGCCAAACATATTTCCTCTACCTTGTAGGTCCAGACATTCCACACCTTTGATGAATCTTTCATGATGGCCAAGAAGCTTGAACTACGTGCCGTAAAAAAAACAAAGTCAAGTTGTGGAGTAAAAACCCCAACACAAGTCCAATGACTCTTCCTCTAAACCTTCTTCATCTAATCCCAAATCTAAGGCATCAACAAATGCTGTAGTTGTTAGACCTTTGTCTTCAACAACAACTAATCAACCCAAACCATCCACATCCCAAAGTATCACACGGCAATTCCAGCAAAGATATATGCAACGTTAGTATACTCCACTAGGAGAGTCATACACATCTGTGCTAGACAAACTTGTCAAACAAGGAGTTCTTAATCTCCCCCAAATCTGACTGCCTCCTCAATTTGATCCCTCATGCACCATCCCTGCATGGTATAGAGAGAACAACTTCTACAATTATCACCGTGTCAAAGGCCATGACACGGGCAACTATAAGACTCTCAAGAACATCATTCAAGACATGCTAGATAAGGGTGACCTCATCTTGGACAACCCAAATGCACCACCCAATCAAAGCATAGACATCTTCAAGCAACCCTTTCCTAACCATCCACCTAGCCAAAACAATGTGCAAACCATGACTGATGACTCTCAAGAGCATAACATAGGCACAGTCAACATTGTCTCGCCTCTCATCCCTGACTAACCTCTCTCTCAGTCTCAAGAGGTTAGTCAACCCATCAGTCCATCACACATGGACAAACCTTCTTCTTTTGTTAGTTCTCCATTGACTTCCCTTATATTGGAGGACACCTTGACCATACCGGCACCACTAGCTCCACCATCCTCCTTCTTGCTACCAATGGAGGACCCTACCCTTCCTACTCCTCAACTGCAAGTGGAGGGTGCAATCATCCCTACCCTCTATCCTCTTGAGGAGCCACATTCTCCAATTCCTTCTCTACCAAGGGAATAACCTATCTCTCTACTTTCTTCAACCAAAGATGAACTAGTTATGACTCCATCATGCCTTGGGTCTGAGATTGCTACACCTACCTCATTTTTAGCCCCACAACCATCCACATCTTCTGAAGGACCAAAGCCTCATCCAACATTTTCCCAACCATTTTCCTGATTAGTGGAGAAACTAGGACTTCTCCATTTGAGGAAATTGGAACATCAGGCATTATGGGAGCAACTCAAAGCTCCTCATCTGGCCCGGCCCATCTCATCTTGTGCTGCCAACTCTCCCATGACAAAATCTCCAAAAGTTTCCAACAAAGACCAGACTTCTACTTCTAAACCTTCAAAATCATAACCATCCACATCAGAACCAAAACCCTCATCCAAAACATCAAAACCAATCAAATCACTCAGTGTTCACCCTGCTCCTAACCTCACTCACCTGTAAGTGAAGGTAGACTTGGACTAGGCCTCACCCAATAGTAGTCCTCAAACCAAACCAAAGAAGACTGCTAAACCATGGCGGTGAACTCCTCCTCCACCATCAACATTGCCCTCCATTTTGGGCCCTCATCCTTCGACCATAATAGGAGTGCTTCCTACTCCAACCCCTAACCAAAACAAGTTACTACCATTACTCCCTTTGCCTACCACAAGCCTACCCTCTCTAAAAAATTTGGCACCTCTCATGAAGAAAGTGTCGTCTACCCATGTGGCTGCAACACCAACCCACAATGTGGTATGAAAGCCTCCTTCAACACCTCCCAAGACAAAGTCACCAATGTCTCATGCATCAATAAGCACAGACCCCTTAGTGGGCTCATACGCTTTGATATTGCGCCAACTTTTGTAGACCTCTAGCATAACCCTTCCACCTATCAAACCATTCCAACCTCTCGGGTCAAAACCTTCCTGGTTCGATGATACTAAGATTTGCCTATATCATCACACGCTAGGACATGACACCAAGAATTGTTGTGCCCTCAAGGTAGTCATTCACCGATACATGGAGAAAGACACTCTTCTTCTTGAAGACACTGTCAACAGACCTTTGACACCTTCCCATATCCCTCAAACCTCTTCATCAACATCGACATCTCATCAACAGACTATGGTCCCTCCTTCTCCTTCACCTCCTCTCTTCAAAATTAATGCCATCAGTATAGCCACTAGGTCACAAAAGGATAAGGCAAAATAAAAAGTTGTTATTCTTTGGACCTATCCCTTTGTCAAGCCACCGCAACTGCCAAAACCTAAAATCTCTATCCTGGGTGCATCCCAACCCTCTTCTTTAGGGGCAATCCATGACTCTATGTTAAAATAGCTTCACCAAATGCCCATGAAGATGACCTTGTATGACCTCATCCAAAGCTCACCCCAGCATCGTCAAGCTCTAATCAGAGCCTTACATGTAGTGGAGGTCTAACCTGAGGACCCCCAACCACTAGCTGCCCTGGTCCACTCATTATCCCCCATTGCCTCTATCACTTTTAGTGATTCTAAAATTCCTACATCTAACTCAAACTATCAGGACACTGCTCTCCTCATCACAACCTATGTTGATCAAACCCGCATTAAGCAAGTTATGATTGATGGAGGTGCCAGCATTAACATCATCTCTACTCATGCCTTTGATCAATTGGCCCTCCCCAAGAATTGCATATCAAAAATTGATGCAATCCTTCGATCCTTTAATGACACCACTTCCATAACCATTGGTACCATCATCCTCCATATTTGTGTTGGCCCGTGCACTATCCTGGAGCTCTTCTACATCATCAAAGGAGAGTTTCAATATAACATGCTATTAGGCCAACCCTGGATTCATGCCATGGCTTGTGTTCCCTCCACACTACACTGTTGTGTAAAATTTGAACATGACAGGGAAGTCCATGTCATTCCTGCTGACCCATCCCCTTTCAGAACTTGTAACATGACCTATCGACCAAATGACATTCTCATTCCTCTCAAGACACCAGCCCAAACACCACCTCCATCCGTGGAAGCTTCAACCAGTTCACAAACAGCGGTCGCCCTCACACCACCTCTTCAAGTGACAACCAAAGACCCCATAGAAGATATCTTCCAATGACTTTCACTTGGAGAATATTGCTTACTTACCCTAGACATGTTCTAGACTCTGCAAGAGTATGGATTACTTCACCATAGTCCTAGCTATGACCATCAAATTAGAATGGTCATTCCTTATAGTCCTCCTAACCTTCGAACCAATCTCATCTATAGAGGGCTAGATTGAGCTCCTACGGATGGGAATCCTCTCTCCTCACTTCAACCATTCACATCCAACTTCTCCTTTCTTGGCAACCCCAACTTTTCCCACACCTACCTTTATAGGTATGCATGGAAGGGTTTTGGCTTTGGGCACTATGAGCAAGGCTCCCATCGGCCCATCAAACTATCAAATGATGACAATGGCAAGAAACAATATGGTGTAGGCTTCCAAGAAGTCACCAAAGCCTCTGCAGACCCTTGCCCCAAACTCACCATCGACCAATCTCCTCCAAGCTCACCTATTCTTCCCCCTTCACCTACGGAGTCGGTGGTTTTCATCCCTCCTAGTTTTTTTTTGCATAAACACCATTTGCTTGGAACCCCTGACCTATCATCTAAATGGGGTATCTAGGTCTCTCCCTCTTGTCTATCCCCACATGATAGATGATGAATCAGCAACCATCAAAACCATCCACTGCATAGATGACGATGCCATTCTCTCCTACATGGGCACCAATGACTCTTTCATCTAGCACTCCCTTTCTTTTGAAATGCAGGTTATGTTAAATGAATCAACCATTGACATTAACCTCCCATCTTCTGATGTTCCTCATATCTTAAAGATTGGTCAATCTTTAGACACCCATGAGCAAATCAACTACACCTAGTTCCTCTCAAACCATAGCAAGGCCTTTGCTTGGACTTATAGTGACATGCCTGGCATCGACCCCAACATCGCCATTCATAACATCATCACCAAACCAGAGGCTAAGCCTGTCAAGCAAAAGCTTCAAAAGATGCATCCTCATGTTGCACTCCTTGTCAAAGAGGAGCTTCAGCACCTTCTCTCTGTCTCTTTCATCCAACCCATTGACTATCTGTAGTGGGTCTCTAACATTGTCCCTGTCACCAAGGCAACTGGAGGGATCTAGATCTGCATAGACTATCATGACCTCAACTTGGCCTACCCCAAAGATGATTTTCCTCTTCCCAACATTAACCAACTTGTTGATCTCATGGTCGGTCATGAGATGCTATCACTCATGGATGAGTTTTTAGGATACAATCAAGTCCTGATTACACCAGAAGATTAGCACAAGACTACCTTCATCACCCCATGGGGGAATTTTTGCTATTGATTCATGCCTTTTGGCCTAAAGAACACAGGCACCACATATCAGCATGCCATGACTTATATTTTCCATGATCTCTTCCACAAAATCATGGAGGACTATGTGGATGACCTGCTAGGCAAGTCCAAGCTTCGCCGTGACCATTTGACCATCCTCAAGATCATCTTCTCTCACCTTCTTTAATACAATGTCCACTTTAACCCCAAGAAATGCATCTTTAGGGTCCTCTTAGGCAAACTCCTAGGTTTGATCATTTCTTTTTGTGGCATCGAGATAGATCTTGCTAAAATCTGTGCTATCCTCGACATGCCACCTCTAACCAATCTCAAGCAGCTTTACAGCTTGCAAGGGAAGCTCTAATCCATTCATCACTTTATCTCACAGCTCTCCAACTACTGCCAACCTTTTCATCATCTCCTCAAGAAGGACATCTCTTTTAAATGTGATAAGGACTACCAAGAGGCTTTTAAAGCCCTCAAACGCTATCTAGTCTCTCCACCAGTCCTCATTCCACCTAAAGATGACCAACCCTTCTACCTTTATATCTCAGCAACCAACCATTCATTAGGTGCCATGATCGCGCACCAAGACAAGCAACACCATGAGCAAGTGGTTTACTACATAAGCTAAACACTTGTTGACTATGAAACTTGGTATACTCATACTGAGAAACTCTATTTGGCATTAGTCTTTGCCGCTACTAAGCTCCACCATTATCTTTTTAATCACAAGACCTTTGTCATCACTCACACTGACCCTCTTAAATACATGCATTCCAAGCCATACCAAAATCAACGTATGGCTCGTTGGCTCATGCTTCTTGCTGAGTTTAACTTAGAATTCATTCAACAAAAATCCATCAAGGGGCAAACAATCACTAACCAACTGGCAGATGCTCCTCTACCTGACAATTAACCTTCTCAGTGCGAGTTTCCTGACAAATCTATCGCCATGCTTTTCACCAATGACACTGTCTATCAAATGACCATGTTCTTTGATGGCTCCAAATGTTAACTCAGTGGGGGTGTGGGAGTCATTCTCATCCCACTCGAAGGTGAGCCCATGCCCCTATCTTTCAAACTTGACTTTAAATGTACTAATAATATGGCTGAATATGAAGCCTTAATTTTGGGACTTCAAATTGCCCTTTCTCTAAGCATCAAGACTATCAACATCTTCGACGATTCACAACTTGTCGTCAATCAGATCAATGGTTCATACCTCTATAAAAATAAAATTTTACAAAGGTACAAACACCGTGTTGTCACTCTCCTGGCCTCTTTCAACCATTACCTCTTGTAGACTGTTCCTTGATCCAAGAATAAGTTTGCTAACACCATGGCTTCTCTTACCTCGCATATTCCATCTACATCATCCTCATCAAAAAATTTTGTCATGGTGCATCATGTGCCATTGCCTTCTTACATTTCTCTTAACATCAACCATGTCAACACCATAGACTCTAGTCCATGAGATGTTTGGTATAAATAACTTGTGGACTACTTATCTCATTCTATCATTCCTCCCAACCTCTCTAGTAATGCACAGTGAGCTTTCATCAAACACATGGCTCGCTACACCATGTTAGGGGGTCTTCTCTATAAGAGAGGCTTTAACGGCCTCCTTCTTCACTATCTAACCTCCACTAAAGCATATCATGCTACTAAACAAGTCCATGATGGGATTTGTGGTGGACACTTTAGTGGTAACTCGGTTGCTAAGTGCATCCTTTGCCTGGGCTATTATTGGCCCACTCTTCATCAAGACTGTAGCAACTATGTCCGACATTGCATCAAGTGCTAATAACACTCTAACCTACTTCACGTCCCTAGCCATGCCTTGTAAGTCACTTAGGATTTTTGGCCTTTTTCATAGTGGGGCTTAGATATCATCGATTAGATTAACCCTCACTCATCTCTTTGCCATCAGTCCATTATCACAGCCACCAAGTATTTCACTAAATGGGTAGAAGCTATTCCTCTCATCTCCACAAAAGCTAAAAAAATGGTTGACTTCATTAGTACCCACATCATTTGTCGTTTCAGTGTCCCTCACAAAATCATCACCGATAATGGCAAGTCATTCAAAAACAAAACCATCTAGAAGCTCCGTGACTCATTTGGCATCAAGCTCAGCTTCTCTTCGCCTTACTACCCAAAAGTAAATGGGTAGGTTGAGGCTTCCAATAAAATCCTAACCAAAATTCTCATGAAGGTGGTCAATGACACTAGAAGGGGATTGGCACATTCACATTCCCTTTGCTTTGTGGGCCTACCGCACTAGCATCCAAACCTCTATGGTGCTACTCCTTTCTCTTTAGTGTACGGAACAAAGGCTGTCCTACCTCTCAAAGTATAGATCCCATCTCTTTGCATCTCTCTACATGACATTATCTCTAATGATGACTTTCATCAAGATCACTTAGCTTAACTTGAGTTACTCAATGAATGTCATCTTGCTACCCTCAATCATCTCCATGTCTATCAAAATCACATCAAGCGAGCCTATGACAAAAATCTATGAGAATGAGATTTCAACATCAGAGACCTTGTCCTCTAAGAAAATAAACATGTGACCAATATGGAATGAAGTAAATGAGGCAAATTTGCTCCTAATTGGCTCAGACCTTTCATCATCATGCACAAGTATGGGTAAGGGAATTATCATATGTCTTCTCTTAAAGGCCGATCAGAACCTGAGCCTCTTAATGCCTTGCATCTACGACCATTCTACTATTAGTCGAGTACTCGTTCACTTGACATTTAACTTGAGTTCATCCCTTGAGCAACCCTGTCCTCTTAATCCTCATTCCTTTCAACCCTATTCCTTTAAACAAGACCTATGTAACCCTTTTATATAGTATAGATGCTTTGTCTTAATAAAAGGGAGCCCTTGAACTTCTATAGTCTTGTCCATGACTCAAAGTTCTATCAAAATAAATTGAGATGTCAAAATATCCAAGGTCACAAACTCAAAAGGTAGACTTCTCCCTTGAAGGACAGTTGTACTATCATTGCTATAGCCAATAGATTGCTCCCTCGAAGGACAACTATTCAAAGCCCTTATATATAAAGCAAAAATATAGACCACTCCCTCGAAAGATGGCTATGACTAAAATATTGCTACAAATAACACTCTTTTAAAAGCTTCCTGCATCGATCAGCTTCACAAATGACCACAAAGCAAAATGACATCTCTCTGTAGACTTCCTGCATTGATCAGTCTGCTCAAAAAAAAAAAATGGGGGTCATGGACTTGGCTTGTAGTCGTCTCAGGGTCTCCTATAAAAATGGGCAAAGTTATCCCTACTAAAAAGGGTTACCCTATCCTCACCTATCACATCACCTCCTCAAGGGACTTTGAGCTCATTTTAATGTCAAAGCGATTCGCTTACTTCTCTAACACAACCAATGGTCAACGATGTAATGCATGAATGGGGCTTTTGTTTCTAACAACCCCCTACCTATGTTATCATTCTAGTCCTTGTCAATGAAAGGATGAATATGCCTTTCACTTTCTGCATACACTTTGGTCACATTCAACCACATCATTTGTCAAACCAAATCAACCCAACCCTTTTTAGACCACTCACATAGCCTATTCACACAAAGTTTCTATGGACACCAATACACATGGAAACTATGGACCACACAATTTATGTCAAGCATAAACCATTACTTGCTGAAGCATAAATAGACTCATTTCATTTTTAGCAAACATCCATCACCTAATCTGGATAATTGCTAGGGATGATAAACCTTGACCAATGTTATAGAATACACCATTGCACAATATGGCAAACAAACTATAATGTCATCTTCTCCTCATCATTTCAAGCATGAACCCTTAGACATATGGGACGTGCTAACTCATTATCATGACCAAACCAACTATCAACCACTTTGTCTCCTCATCTAAACTATATTGGTCTAAGGCCCTTCCAACCAGGGCTATGTAGGCAGCACTCAGATGATAGAATGTCTTTTGGGGTTAGCTTGACCACCCTCATTTGTTCATCTACTTGATGGATAAACCCTATCCTCTTCTAACCATGACTTAACCTTGACCAAACACATCGACCACTCTGACCCTTCCTCCCTTTTTGGGAGAACTACATTAGCCTGAGGCCCTTAAGACAGGGGCTATGTAGGCAACACTCAGTTGACATGGGGTCTTCTAGAGTTAGCTCATCACATTATCTTCATCACATTCTTCCGTCCCATTCTCTCATCACCTGTCAATCACATCACAACTAATCACATATTTCCACATTCATTCACATCATTTTCATCATAACATAATCATAAAACATCATTGTCAAACATCATTACATACATCATTAAGCCATAATCTAAGAATCATTAAGCATCATCATAAAAATCAAACCATCCACATCATCAACATTAAACATATATAATAATTTACATCATAATCATTAACCATAACAATATCAACATCATCACATTCAATCATCACATAATCATCATACACATAATATCAAAGCATGCATCATTAAAACACTACAAATACATCCATAACATTTCCATAACACATTAATTGCCAACAAAAAATCATCATATATATATCAATATTTTACAAATGACACAATCTATGTCTATCTCTCTCTCTCTCAAAAATTTATCATACATCTCACATCAATGGCTCGTAGGCTGGTATATACATCAAAATGCCAAAAATCTAGCCTCAAGGCTGTGGCTGTGGTGGTGGAGGCAACAGTCATGAAGACGCTGTATCATCTTCACTCTCTGACCTGCATCATCTATGAGTGCCTGAAGTAGTCACACGCGACACAGACCTCTAAATGACTCTACTCATCCCTCATCTCTAAATATCATTGTATCTAAGGTAACTCCCTAATAGCTCCCTTGTAATAAGTGATCTCATCCAACACAGTCCTGTACCTAGATAGAGGTACAGTCTGTGGTAGACCCATCCAACCTACTACCATGCCCGCACTGAGTCCTGTGGCTATGAAAATGCTAGCTACACTGATGCAGACTATGCTGGCTACTGAGGTGGGTGTTAAATCAAGCCCTATCCTCCAAAAACCTGCCCTACCAATACTTGTGCCTAGGCTGTGGCCAATTGCCCCTGCAAAATGGTGATCTGCCCTGTCAATGCAGTCACCTGGCCTATCAAACCTGCCACCTGTCCCTGTAATCCTATGACTTGGCTCTCCAAAATGGTCACTCATCCTCATGTTGCATCCCTCTCCTAGATGACAACATCCCTCTCCTATCTCGTAGTGTCCCTCTCCCTGGTGACTACCTACAAATCAGGCTATGGACCCACCTATATGCCTATATACTATCTAGCCCACCATGCTGCATAGGCCTCTGTGCATCCTGGGTCTACTATCCTAGGTCTTGCTAACAGCTCCTCAAAATTATGCCATAATTAGCTAGTCCTCATAGTAAAAGTCTTCTTAGCCTCCTGGGGCACACTTGAGATCACTTTTACCTCTACCTGACTCGACCACCAGACCTTGGAGATCACGCCTATTTCCTCTAACCATGACCACTCCTGAGACAACTCTGCCTTGTTTATTTCGATTTCCATTGCTACCTCATGCCTAGTTAGCAAATTATCCCTAACCCCCACAAGTATTGGATCACACTCCAGTTGATCCCCATGCTTGTGGCCTTTTCATGTTTTCCAAGAGCACTTCTTGATCCTGGGATACTTGGAACATGATGACCATTGGAGCTACAGCCTGGATTGTTTAACCCAATCAGCTACGACTAAATGCTGGGGCCCAATTGTTTTGATTTTGGCACTCCTTGACCCTTTGACCATGACAATTTGGCTTACCTATTGCATGGTGTGGCATACACGTAATCTCATCCTTTGCAGTGTTCACACTCCAACCTTCACCCTTTCCATCTATCTCTCTGTCAAATTGACACCTGATCTCTGGTTCCCTTCCCTCGACTCTCACTTTGAGGGGGGAACACTCTATCCCATACCTAAGGCAACCAACTCTTATTTTTATCTTACAGTTCATCAAGAACAACCAATAAGACAAAAAGGGGCAAATGTAAACACCGAAATCATGTCTATCCCTTAGTCACCCCTTGATCCCCTTTGGTCCCCTCCTAACCATTTCTAACCCATTCAATTATTAATTTAAAATAAATTAACTATTTTAAATTAAATTTCCCCCCTTTGCCACCTCACCCCTCCTAAGATACCTCTCCTTAGATGCCTTCCTCACCCCATGCCAAGTCTTAAATGCTTAACCCCCATTTTAATTCTCCCCCTCATCCTCATGCCTAATAAAACCCATCCTTGACCATTTTCTAATGACCAGCTGACCTCGGCAGGTGGAAGAATGGGCAAAAGGCTATTTTTAGCCCCTTTTCCCTATTCTTTGGCTACCGATGTCAGTCAGTCTTCGACTAACGTCAGTGGTTTTATCGGCATCGGTTACCTTAAAACAACATTTTCTACTTCCATTGCTGCCCCCCCCACGAACGTGAATTCCTTTACATCCAGAATCTGACTTCTCTCTCCCTCTCTCCCAGATGTACACCAAGCATCACAAGTTATAGGCACTCTACAAAAATAGCTCCAGACTTTGAGTTAAAGACATTACAGGTACATTAGTAGCATCAACAACAAGACTTCTGCACTCCTTCTTCAGTAAGCCACAACTAAGTATTTCTATTGTTTTCCATTTCAACATTCCTTTTGAATCTATTTGTTAATCAGCCCACTGCCCATTTCCAACCACTCCTGACATAACCCAACTTGTTCTTCCCAAAGAGGCTAAAAATCCTTCTCTCATCCTTATCTCCCTTTCCACCCTTGTCCTCTATCTGGTCCCTTTTTTAGACCATACTCTCTACCCTACAGCCCTATACAGACCTCCAAAAAGACTCTCAAACCATCCAAATAGACTCTCAGACCATTCTGTAGACCATAAACTCATCTAGACCCTGTCCAAGGCCATTTCCCTGATCGACATCGACCATTTCCCCTACCGACATCGGTAGACTAACCGACGTCGGTGACCTTAACCTATCAACGTCGGCAGACTAACCGACGCCAGTGACTGTGGAAGACAGATTGCTGCATACAAGTATGCATTTGTTTCTATTTCTTTTGTTTAGTCCTTTATCATTTCTATTTTTGGCAATATTATGTTTCTTATCAATCAGTAGACTGTCACCCCTCCAAGAAGTCTTTGCACTTCTAGGATCAAGCTTTGCTTGGCAGTCTACCACCTATCTATCTGACAACCTTCTTATTTAAGTCTCTCTTATTTGCAGGTGTCATCCTCCACAGCCAAAGAGGAGTCCCTTCAATGTCTGGATATGGTGCGCTGACTTCATCTGGGTAACATCTAACCCTAGACCATTACTTTAGTTTCTTTCATCTCTTGAATGTGGAAAAGCAAAAATTATTAGAAACACATAGCTCAGTATTATAGAAGTGTGTTCGAGTCAGTCAAGAAGGATCAGAGTTTTAAAGCTCCATTCATCAAGAAGAAGAATCAGAGTGTCAAAGATCTATTCATCAGGAAGAAGGTTTAGACATGTACATGGTAGAAGAAACAACATGAAGATTCTATGATGGTGCAGACAGCTTTGCATGTGGGAGGTAAAGATCAACCATGGTTAATTGATAGTGGATGTTCGAGGCATATGATAGGAGATAAAAGTAAGTTCATTTTTCTAAAGAATATTAATGGTGGTATAGTGAGGTTTGGAGATAAAACCACTTCCAGGATAGCCAAAAAAGGTACTTTGAGTTTGGATTATGGTAGAACTAAGACTAAAAATGTTTTGTATGTAAAAGGTCTTAAGCATAATCTATTTAGTGTTAGTCAAATTTGTGATCAATGATACACATTAAGGTTTCATGTTGAAGGTTGTGAGATTAGAAGAAAAGATTCAAATGAGTTGATTGCAGATGCTCAAAGGATAAGGAACAATGTGTATGTATTTTCAGATATCTTCTCAAAGGCATGATCAAAGGATATATTAAAAGATTGGCGAGAGGAGTTTGGAGTAATTTGTATTACTTCCTACCATTGATGTTCAACATCAAGTGAGGGGGAGCTAAGTGTTATCTCTAGGTAGGCCCTTTGCCATTGATGTCAAAGGGGGAGAATAATAGGTACAGGTACAGGTATAAGAAATAAGTACAGGTTGCTACAATAAGGGGGAGTTACTATACACTTTCAGATGATAGTATGTGCAGGTGATAGGATGTGGCAGTTTCAAGATTGAGGTTGCCATCAATGACAAAGGGGGAGATTATTGGAAATATTGTCATTGATGTCAAAGGTTTAGTATTATTGGTGATAAAGGCCCCATTGTATTTAATGTTGTTTATCTTGGCTAATGTGAGTTAATATTTATTTAATATTAATGAATATATTTTTGGTTGCATATGAGACAAAAGAAGGGCCCATGGAGAAGTCGAAGAGTCATAGGATAAAGACAAAAGAAGGATGAGACACATTTTCCCATGAAGAGTCATCTTGGAGAATACCAAGAGTCAGCAAGTGAAGACAAAAGAGTAAAGGGCAAATTTCTCATGAAGGGACACTTTAAGGAATACAAAAAGTCACCAAAGATAAGGACAAAAGTGGGAAAGATGTTTTTGGTCATGAAGGGTCACCACATGACTTTTCAAATGCTTGGATATGAAGGGTCATCCAAGATTGGTGCCATTTTCCATGAGGAATGAAAGGTCACAAAGGAGGAAGGCCAAAGGTCATTTGGAAAGCTATAAATAAAGGCTTGAGTAGCCATTTGTAATGTGGAAGTGAGAGGTTGATTTGATATTGTACTATCTAGCTTAGAAGAGCAATTGTGAGAGATGATTTGTATTTGTTATATCTAGCTTAGAAGAGAAAAAGTGAGAGAGAGGAAGAAGATGTTGTATTGATCTATCATTTGTTGAGATAACAACATTGAGAGATAGGTATGTGTTATACACAAAGCGGTTGGTGCTCATAAATTTTTGCTGGGTTGGTGCTCAATAAAGGGGTTGGTGCTCGGGAAAGGGGTTTGAAGCTCTTATGGGTTGGTACTCATGAATTATAGCTGAGGTTTGTACTTGGCAAAGGGGTATGGTGCTCCTATGGGATTGTTCTCATGAATATATTTGAGATTGATTCTCTGTGGTTTTTCCCACATTGGGTTTCCACGTTATATCTAGTGTCTCTCTCTATCTTGTATGGATGTTTATTATTTGAGTTTTATTGCATATCTTGAATGTTTGATTAAGTGGAATTTGGCTAAAAGAAATATTTATAAGATATATAATATACTAATTCACCCCCCCCCTCTCAGTATATTTTGTGTTTAACAAATCCATCCCTATTGAGTTTGTAGAAATTCCATCCCTACTGATTCTGTAGAAATGGACCTACATAGTCCATAGATTTAGACCTACAGAGTCTATAGATTTAGACCTACAGAGTCTGTAAAAATTCCTAGACTTGTGCATAATAAAAAAAGAAATGGCCTAGAATAGCAAGGGGCAGAAGGGGACCAAATTTTGGCCTATTGGGAAAAAATGGGTCAACAAATTAGTGACTCCCAGGGGAAGCATTCTTGCTATGCTTCGAGACCAGTTGCCTTGTTAGTCCATCAGGCATGGAGTTAAATGATAACTTAAAAATATCAAAAACTCTGATAAATTTTAGAATCAATCACAAATATTTACCTCCAAGGAAATGAAAACACACAAAAAGCTAAGAAAACTACTAACATGTGCAGAAAGCACTTAGGGAAAGTAAGAGAAAAATAAGGGAAATATATACATGATGAAAAAAGGGGTCAGTGGCAATGCTTAAGATGTATCCCATTAACTTGGATATACAATTCTTCACCATCTAACCTGGAGAGTTGAAATGCATTATGCTGCTTGCACTGAGTTATTACGTATGGGCCACTCCATAGGGCATCAAACTTTACATGATTTTTAGGCTTAGCTCAGTCCTCATCCCATTTCAAGACAATGTCTCCTTCAGAGAAATATTTTGATGAAGATTTCTTGTCAAAGTGTCTCTTTGTTTTCTATTGGTGGCTAGTCATAGAAACCATAGCCCGGTCCCTTGTCTCTTGGAGCTCCATTAGCTTGTATAGCCTAACCTCCATGATATTTCCTTCTTCTAATTATAGCTAGCGAGTGAGGTCCAAGGCTGGAAATTCAAGTGAAATGGGGAGCCTAGCTTCCCTTCCATATACGAGCGTGTATGGGGAATTTTTGATTGCTCTCTTTGGATTGATTCGATCAGCCCACAGAGCTATTTTCAACTTGGCATGCCAGGTCCTCTAATTTTCTTCCATGGTCCTCTTGATGATCTTGATCAAGTTCTTGTTGGTGGACTCAGCCAGCCCATTCCCCTATGGGTAGTAATTAGATGAAGTGCTGAGATATAAACCATACCTCAGCACCCATTCACTTATTTTGGTTCCCATAAAATCTAAGGTGTTATCTGAGATTATGGTGGCTGAGACCCCAAATCTTGTCACCAAGTCCTCATAAAAATCTAGGACCACACTTTCATTAGCCTCTTTCATAGCAACAACCTCTACCCATCTTGTAAAATAATCCATGGTTGTCAGGACCCACTTGTGTCCAGTAATGGAGGGAGGATTAATCATCCCTATGAAGTCCAGGCCCCACTGCATGAATGGTTGTTCCACCTGAATAGGTTGTAGAGGCATGGTAGCCAACCGTTGCTTCCCATCAAAAAGTGCACGCTTCTAGAACTTTCATACACAGGAATGGGTGTCTCTAAAAAGAGTAGGCCAAAAATAGCTAGCTCTCATTATCCTTGTTGTAGTAGCTCTAGGAGCAAAATTACTACCGACTGGTCCATCATGGAACTCAAATAACACCTTGTCAACCTGACTCAAGTCCAAGCATCTCAAAAAGACTCCTGAGAGATCTTTCTTGAACAACACTCCATCAATCAGGGCATAGGGGAGACACTGGAGTTTGAAATACCTTCTCTTGGTCCTATCAAGTGAGTACAAACACTCACCAGTGAGAAGGAAATGCCTCTCATCTAATGTCTAATCCTTCATGATAGCTAGTTCTTCTATTGTAGCTGCATCAAGGATTAGCAGACTATCCTCCTTTTGCTACTTAAAGTCTGTAGTGAGGTGTTCACATAGGCCTCTCCCTCTTACCAATTTGGTGATCTTGATATTTACATCATACTCCATCACCTTAGTGATCTACCCTACTCTCTTCTCATTTAGGTCTCGGTTGATCAAGAAATCCTTGATGCCGAGATGTGGAACCATGAAATGGATTCTACTATTGGATAGCATGTGTCTAAATTTATTTAGACTCTGTATGACTGCCAAGACTTGATTTTTCATATATGTGTATCTGACATCAAAACCCTCTAGGCCTTGGATAAAAAATACAATTGGCTACTCAAGGTTATCATCACTTGCTTGGGTAAGCATGGCTGAGATTACCTCTTCATTGCCAAAGGTGTAGAGGTTGAAATCTTTGGTGAAGTCAGGGCTGATCAAAGTAGGAGCCTGGGCAATGGCCTGCTTGATTTCTTCAAAACTATATTTTTTCTATACTATCCATGAGAACTCCTCACCATTCCTCAGCATAAAGGTCAATGGCTTGACCATCTCCATAGAATTTGAGATAAATCTTTGTATGAAATTTATCTTACTGAAGAAGCTTTGCATGCCCTTCTTGTGCTTGGGTAAGGATAGCTCCAAGATGGAGTGAACTCTTTCTAGATCAATAGCCAGACCTTCTGAAGAAACAATGTGACCAAAGAGCTTTCCCTTGTGGACAACAAACATGCATTTCTTAGGATTGAGAGAGATAGAAAACTCTCTACACCTCTCAAAGATTTTCTTGAGGTGTTTTAGGTGCTGGCTCACTTCCTTAGAGAAAACCATCACATCATCAAGATATACCAGCACTGTCTTGTTAATCAGGCCTTAAAAGGCCATGTCCATAGCTCATTGGAAAGTGGAACCATCATTAGATAGTCTGAAAGGCATCTTCCTATAAGCAAACATTCCCCATTTGGTTTTGAAAGCTATTTTGTGCTAGTCATAGTCTTGCACCAAAATCTGGTTGTATCTTGAATATCCATCTATGAGGGAGAAATGCTCACTACCTGTCACCATCTAAAGGATCTAATCCATACTTGGGAGAGGATAATGATCTTTCAAAGAGACTCTATTGAGGTCTCTAAAATTAATGCACAGTCTAATCTCTCGATTCTTTTTCTGAATAAGAACAAGATTTGCCAGCCAAGAAGAGTGTTTGATCAGAAATATTATTTTAAACTCAATCAATTTGGTGAGCTCCTTAAACATGAGAGGCTCTATCATTGGGTTGATAGGCCTCTGCTTCTACTTGATTGGCTTGGCACCTTATTCTAGCTCAAAGGTATGTTGGGCCAAGCTTGGGTCAAAACCCTTCAAACCATTATACTCCCAAGCAAAGATATCAGCAAACTCTTGGCAAAACAAGATGAAATCTTGCCTTTCTTGGTCTGTGCACACCTTTTTGAGTGCAAGCAGCTTGTCCTTAAAAATTTCCACCTTCTCATGGTGCTCCTCCTTTATTGCAATACACACCTTGTCGTTTCTCAATTGGTCATCTCCATTGAAGATACTCTCTAGAGTGACCAAACCTTTGGGAAGCTTGTTGTTCTTTAGCTAAACAATTTAGCTGCCATATTGCTACTAAAGCTTTGCTTGGTTTTTTGTAGTGAATTTCACTTCTTCTTACAGGAAAAGTGATATTTGCTGATCACTGTGGAAAACCTGCCATTTGGTGATGTTATTAGGTACAGAGGGCTAGATCACTACTTTCAAATGATGTGAGCTATGGTCTCAGCCTATTTCTTGAGCAATATCGAACTGGGCACCAACTGCTGCTAGCCTATCTACTTGCTTGTTCCATTCTCTAGGGATGGAAGTAATATTTAAAGCATAGAAATTTTCCACTAAGTCCCATACCCTATGTTTGTATGACTTTAGTAGAGAGTTCTTCATCAAATTCTAGCCTCTTACTTGGTTGATAATCAGCTCGTTGTCACCAAACACTTGTAGCTCTTTGATTCCTCTTTTCCTTGCCCACTCCAAGCCATGGATGAGGGATTCATATTCTGCAACATTGCATGTGCAGGAAAATTGGAAATGGAAAGCTGAAAAAAACCTCTCTTTTGAAGGAGAGACTGGCATCGCTCCACCACCAGCTCCCAACTTACTCCTTAAACCATCAAAGAATAGCTACCATAGACCTGAGCTCTCCTAGCTGGCCTTCATCAGATTTAGTAAAAAAGTACCCTCTCATGCATGCAATAAATTCCAAGGCCCACCTCCTCTATGAATTTGTAGGGATCATGCTCAAAATTGTCACTTCCCCACTCATCTAAGAGCAGGTATGCAACTCCTTCAAGGGCAGAGGATGGAGATTATTCTATTTAGAACTCTTCCTAGTCAATGATGGCATAGATGACATTTATTGCCTTTAGTGAGTAAGGTTCTAGATGATCTCTATGGAGTGGGTTGGATTCAATCTTGACTTTAGTCCCATACTTGGTTCTAAAAACTAGATAAGACCAATTTGATGCTAAGTAGCCACTTATCTTGGCTGTAAAATCCCTGTATAAGCAAATGGCAAAGTAGGGAGGGACATTTGGCACTACCACATCATGAAGAACTAAGAAAGTTAGGAAAGCATGCAACATCAAGCTAAAACCTCTTACTACCCCAATTGTCTTTGCTAGGGCTCCATCTAGCTATAGAATCCCCTTGGTTATTTCTTTGTATTTCAAGCCCAACTTGTTGGCTATGAATTTGGGCATCACCGAGGTGCTTGCTCCGCTATCAATGATGCAATTATGCACCAAGAAATCTCTTATGACTAGGGACACATAAAAAGGAGGGATCTTCTCTTCCTATTGGGTATGAGCTGAGATGGAAGGCTGTCCATTCATCATCAAAATGTTATCAGCCTTTGCTGGGATAGCTCATTCATCTAGTTCATGTAATTCCTTTTGTAGCATGTCTTTTTGCCCTAGTATTGATAGCAAATCCCACAAGGAGATGTTCATGTGCATCTTCTTCATGTGGTCAACCACATTGACTCGAGGGTTGCCTTTCTTCAAAATTTCTTTGGAATTATGTATAGCCTGAAGAGCAGGCCGAGGAGCTAGAGGTACAACTAACGGTTTGGAGCTTGGGACTTTTTGATTTACATTTGATGAAGAAGGCATTACTAATGCCTAGGTAGCAGCTCGTGTTTCTTCCATTTCCCTCCTTTTGAATCTTGTGTTGGCTACAATATAGTTAGCCTGATCGTCTATAGCGCCCACATAATTGACTAAAAAGAATTCTCCTTCTAGATGGTTCATGAGGGTAGAATCAGGTTGGGCCTGACTGCTACTCGTGTTGGGTTGCATTGGAGCATCAAGGACTTGGAAATGGGTGGTTGGTTGATTTTATTGCACATTTGGGTAATAACCCATCATCTCATTTGTATAAATAGCTTGCTCTTGACAATATCCCATGGTTGAACAACTTGGCTATTCCTACACCAGATTGTTTTGAATGGGTACCATGACCTTAGATGATGAAGGAACACGTGGGTTGTATCCTTGAAAAGGCCTATTCTGAGTAAGCTAACCCTGTCCTTGATTGTAATTTTGAAAAGGGGGTCTAGGAGCTTGGCCATACTATTGGTACCCTTGGTTTGGTCTGTTGCTTTGAGCTTGCTTCCTTTTAAGAGCCACAAGTTCATTTGACATACTTTGCAATAGACTCTTAACTTCATGAAGCTCATTGGATGGAACAGTAGCTAGTTTCTCTATGCTAGGTAGAGGAGCTAATGTGGGAGTAGTGGTCTGAATTAGAGGTAGCATTTCAGGGAAAAGTGGCATATGGGGCATAGGAGCTATTTTCCCAGCCTACACTAAGCAATTTTTAGCTGTTATAGCTATGTCATAGGTAGCAAGAAACACATGTCCCCCCATGGATTATATCATAACAATGATGTCACTGTTCAATGCTTTTAAGTAATACAGGAAAGCATAGCTAGGAGTAGGTTTTACCAAAATAGGGATTCTATCCCATGTCTTCTAAAATTGAGCGTTGAAATCTTGCATGTATTCATGTGGGTTTCTCTTCATGGTAGTCAGCTACTCAGCCAGGGAGAGGTGATCACTCTTTTCCCCAAAATGGTCTATCAAGTGAGTGCCCAATTTGTTCCAGGAATCGATTGAATTTATAGTCAACATCCCATACCAGTCAAGAGCTTTGCCCTTGAGAGACAATGCTAGCAATCTGATTGCAATATTTTCCTTAGTGATATTGTGAATATTACAGAGGTTGGCAATATTTTTGACATGTTTGATGAATGTAATGGGCCCCTCTCCATCAAAGGAAGGCACACTTTTGAGGGTTGCTCCTAGAATTGGGTCATAACTTTGGACATTCAAAGGGATTTGGCCATAAAAAGTCATAAAGGGTAGAGCCATGGCTATGACAGGAGGTAATTACAGCCTTGCTGTGTATGTGTTCCTTACAGTAGGTCTAGGAAAGTGGTTTGCTGGATGAGGATGGGTCTTCTCAAATCTCAATTGCTTTGCTAAGTTTAAAGGTAATTCAATGAATTTGAAAGGGATGCCCTTAGAAGTAGACTGTGTGGTGAATTTAGGCATAGGAAGTTAAACTGGTCTTTGATTAGAAAATTGAAGCTCTTACCAGTGGAGTAGCTAGATGCTAAAATGATTGATTTGCTATAACAGGACTAACATCAATCTGAAAATTTTACTGTTTTAAAATCTAAGTCCCACCAGGCATGCCAAAAACTATTGATGCAGTGGATTGCACCTGGGGCAAGAGGCCAAACTCTTGCCTTCCACACGTCAAAATGGAAACTCCCCTCTCACTTGTGGGACTAGAAAAGCTAGAGGGGAGAGTTTCTAGATAAGGGCTAGCTCCCTTTGATGCATTTGAGTTGTTCCAATAAGTGCTAACATGTATATATAGATATATAATGGGGGGGATGAAAAGGGAGAAAGATTGCAAGAAAACAAACTACTCTAAAGGAGGTGATGCACTAAATGATTTGACCTACTAACACTTACACTCTGAAATATAAAAAAACATACATACACTTCCATTGGTAAATGAACTAGAATGTAGGGGTGGTAGGAAGGCTTTAATGGAACACACATAAAATAGAGACTCACCATAGGTGCTATGGAAGGAACACACTGTGTAGTAGATTCTTTTGTCTCTATGTTTCCAAGAACAGCTCTTCTTGTCACTTATAGAAATGGCACCTTATAGACATCAGGTGTGTTGGTGTAAAACCTATGAAAGCATTAATAAGCAATGACTAGACACAAAATCAACACTTAGACACACACAAAGACATCTAACCACAATAGAGGTAAAAATATGTTTATTGATTTTAGGTGAAAAATTTTCCAAGGCTTCACCTTACAAATGTGAGAGATCCTATTTTAATTAACAAGTCTTGAATATATAGAGGAATAAAGGGGCCTTTTTGGCACCTTTTTTACAAATACCCATGTGCACTCTAGTCATTTGGAAGAGCAAGCTGCTTAAACAGAAATGATGTGTTGGTTGCTGGTTCTATCTTCAGGCATTCTTTAACATAGGCTACACCATTTCCCCATTAACTAAGACTGCTCCTTGAAGGCACCTAAGCAGTTTGTCTACTCATAAATGTGAAATGAATAAAAGTAGGTCACACAATTAGCTGCTTGCTAATGGTCAATTCATAGGCACTGTATCACCTACCAAAATAACTTCTTGAATTGGTGCCTCCCTTCACCACTTGGACTATCTGCCTACTCCTACATTTGGCACTCTCTGGTCTTGTCCTTTTTTGCTCCATCAGCCCTCAGGGTGATCTCTAGGTAGGTCATTACATTTCTTGGGCTCTTTTCATGATTGGTGTTTGGGCATTTAAAAACCAATGGCTTTTTTACTAGCTTAAATTTGACGTTCGCACACCCATCATCACTTTGAAAACCAACGGCTAATTTACCTCCTTAAAATTGATAGTTTTTAGGATGTCATCATCCTCGGTAAGTTCCTTCAATCTTTTTCTTTGTCCTTTTCCTTTGTTTCATACCCTCTCGAAGGGGAAGTGTCCCTTTGTGTCTGGAGGGATACCCTTCATTTGATCTCTGGGAGCCCCCCGCAAGGGTACCTACCCTTTAGCAGCCTTTGTCCTTTTGGCCCTCTCTATCGGTCTCTTTTACTTCAAGCTTTTTTCCCACAGACAAAAAGTCTGTGGGAATTGGCCATTTGACTTCCCTAGGTCTTTTTGCTTCAGGCTTTTCCCATGAACAAAAAGTCTACAAGAATTGGCTTTCCTCTGAATTCCTTCAGAATTTTTGTCTAAAGGAATTCCTTCAGATAAAAGTCTAAAAGAATTCATTTCAATGCTAAGTCTAAAAAAAATAATTAACCTTGTAGCTCTTTTCCTTTGAATTGCTTCCGGCCCTCTGCAAGGGCTTTTAGACTCAGAACTGCCCTCCGTAAGGGAACCTGCCCTTCAGCTTTGGGATGCCCCCTTTGAACCAAGCCATTAAACTGACCCACAAAACCAAAAATGGTTCAACACTGCACACTGAGCCTCTATTGAACCAAGCCTTTAAACCTTTCCTACTTAAACCAAGTATCTGAACCACTCCTTTGAACCAATTGTTGAACCAATCCATTGAACCAACGTGTTGAACCAGTTCAATGGTTCAATGGTTCAAAACTACTAACTCTTTGAAAGACCAAGTCATTAAACCACTTGTCGATTAAACCAAGGCTTTGAACTTGAACTTTGAACTTAGGCATTGAACCAAGGCTTTAAACCAAACTCATTAAACCAAGCCATTGAACCGGTTCAATGGTTCAATGGTTCAAACGATTGTTGAATCAAGGTGTTTGAACTGAGTGATGAACTCTTTGTTTGAACCAAAGCCACTAAACTATTTGAACTTTGTCAAAGTGCTGAATTAAGACTTTGAATAGAAACCTTTAAACCAAAGCATTGAACTAACCCGTTGAACCAACCCATTAAACCGGTTCAACGATTCAATGGTTCAAGCAACTGTTGAGTCAAGGTCATTAAACTCTTTATTGAACCAAAGCGATGAACTTGAAGATTAAACCAAGGCTTTAACCAAGGCTTGAAATTGAAGCGATGGACTTGAAGATTGAACTAGGGCTTAGAACTGAAGTGATCGACTTGCCAATTGAACCAAGGCTTGAAATTGAAGCAATGGACTTGCTGATTGAACCAAGGCTTGAAATTGAAGTGATGGACTTGCTGATTGAACCAAGGCTTGAAATTGAAGTGATGGTTTAATGGTTCAAGGATGCCAACCTTCTTTGTGAATATTCTTTAGACAAAAGCCCAAAAAGCCTTGTAAAACCTAGCACTCTCTGAACTGATCCTTCATGTGCCAAAAGACTAACCTATAGAATCTATAGAAGTCTTTGTGAAGCCTGTAGAAATGGACCTATAGAATTCATAGAAAACTTCACTATTGAGTCTATAGAAATCCATCCCTACTGAGTCCATAGAAATTCCATCCCTATTGAGTTTGTAGAAATGGACCTATAGAGTCCATAGATTTAGACCTGTAGAGTCCATAGATTTAGACCTGCAGGGTCCGTAGAAATTCCTGAACTTGTGTAAAATAAAAAAAAAATGGCCTAGAATGGTAAGGGGTAGAAGGGGACCAAATTTTGGCCTGTTGGGCAAAAAATGGTCAATAATAAGTTCTGTGATAGGGTCCCACTGATCATAAACCATAAGAGGGATTATAGAAAGAGTTGTATAGTGTTGAAGGAGGTCCTCATAAGGAGTAGCCAAAGTACATGTGAATTTGTGTTGATACAATGTAGGAGTTTTAGCTAAAATATAATTTGGTTATTTGTCCTAAGAAGGTAAAGTAGTTGATGTAGGTTTGGTATGAGAAATGTTAGAATTGTTAGTATAAGGTTGAGTATCATTAACGATAGGTAAATAAGTAGAAAAAGTGTTATCCAAGGGAGGATTTGAAATTAGTTCATAAAAAGAGATAGGGTCTTATTGCCATAACTCAATTAAGTAAGCTAAAGAAGAATCTTGAATAACATGAGGATAAGATGAGGATCAATGAAGGTAAAAAAACCTTTACATATTAGTCATATTAACCACATTATCTTCATAAGGTGGGTCCAGATGACTATCAAAATGATTAGTAGAAGGGGTAGACTTGTCTTGGTTAGCTTTATGATTTAGAAGATGATCTTTATAGATGGTCAGATGAGCATTATCCTGGTTCAAATATTGAGATATATATTGTTGTTCATGGGATTTTAAGGCAATGTCATAGGCTCTTTGAAATGTACAAATGATAGATCATGGTCAAAGTTAGGACCAAGAAAGAAGTCCATAGCCAAATTATGAAGTTTCCTACAAGTCACATGAGAATGACCCCAGTTAGCATGGAACCAATAAAATTTATTAAGATCATATGAATATTTAATTAGATGAGTGGGATAAATATCTTTTGAAATAGGCCTTGGGATATTCTTTTGTAATTTACTGGAAGAGAAAGGGAACATTGATGTTATTGTTTGAATATAAGTGAAGATTAGTGTAGTTATTGGAAGGATAAACTTGTTTCAGAGATTGTTTGGGAATAATGGCTTGAATAGTGTGAATGGTGTCATAGGATTCATATATACCATCATTGGTAGTATAATGATTATTGTTCTTAAGTAATATTTGAGGACCCGTAGTAGGTTTGGATGGCTTGAATTGATGCATAAGTAAATCTTGATGCTTGGCTTGGTCAATGACCTCTTCCAAAGTATGTGAAGAGATATTTTGAATCTAATATTACAATTTGGGAAAAAGGGCATTGGTAAACAAATGAAAGAAGTTATAATTATCCATGTTATATTAACATTTGTTATACAAGGCATTCCATCATTTGACAAATGTTTGGGTGGTTTCATTTTCAAGTTGTTTACAATTGATAAAGTTAGCCAAGGTATTCTCAGAGAGATCACTAGTTTGGAAATCTTGGACTAAAGCATTAGCTAAATATTTAAAAGTAGCGATGGAAATGGATTGAAGTTGGTTCTAAAAATCTAAAGCATCACTTGTGAGAGTTTTTACTAAGATATTTGTAGTGACAAAAGTGCTCAATTTAACCCAATATTTATATAGATTTCCAAATGTTTTAAGATAAAGAGTAGGATTAGTTGGCCCGTTATAAGAGATAGTTAAGGTGATGCCTCTTATATAAATATTAGACATTTTGGATGTAAGAGTCTTATTTTGAAGATGCTTAATTGTTTTTTTGACCAAAGGTAGTTGAGGGATAAGATTACCAATGGTATCTCGAAGAGGAGGTGGAGGGACATTTTGATTATGCATGCCCCATGGAACATATTGAGGGTGGGTTTGAAGATGGATAAGGTGATTTTACATTTTCATCATTTGATTTGAATTTTTAGATTGGAATGAATTAATTTAATTAAGATTTTATAATAGAATTTGATGGGTTTGATTTGTATTATTAACATTGCTTGGAAAATTGGAAATGGAAGGAGTGGCTTGGGTACTTGGTAGCTTAAGAAGAGTTGTTGGTAAGTGAAGCACTAGTGGCATAATTTTATTGTGTGGAAAAAGACAAACTAGTAGATGGATGAGAAGAAGGAGACCTAAAAGTATGATTACCATGGGTAGCAAATAATGCACTAGTGGAAGGATTGAAGAAAGTGGGTTTTGGAAGAGACCAACTAGATGGAGAACCTACCATGGCAGTAGAGATACTAGGCATGGAGATGGAAGAATTCAAAGAGGAAGATGTCATAATATGATAAGGGATAAAAATAGATGGAATATGCTAAGAATCAAAGAAACTAGTATCCCCAAATCTATGTGAGAATGTAGGGGAAGGCGAATGAGGCTCTTCATCTTAACCACTAATCATGAGCAGGTATATGGTAGAAGGATCCTTTCCTTAATTTTGAGAAAATTCATTGATGAAGAATTTTTTTTGGGGAGTATAATATAAATTATATTAATCTTCAAGTGAGAAAATAGTATTGGAAAGATAAGAGGAATAAGGAGGTGTCCCATAGTTGGTAGTACAAGTAGCTACATGCACGTTGCTTGCATCTAAGGTAGGAGCCATAAACTGTGAACTGGAGAATCTGCTAGGATTGGTAAATCTCATCATGTCTATTGAGTTCAACTCAGTATTTTCCTCAAATAGAAAGTTCATGATGAAGGTTTTTCTCTTAATTTTTCACATTTTTTAGTTTTGTGAAAAGAAAGAAACTATGTTATGGGTGTGGTAGAAGTACCTAGTTTTTTGCACTCATTGAAGTTCAAAATTTGTGAAGATCTCCCCTTTGGCTTGGGAGGATTACCTATAAATAATAAATCACTTAAGTAAAACTTGTTTGTTAGAAAATTAGTTGGGTGGATTGCCTAATGTGAGTTAGATCCTAGAAGTGAGAGCTTCCTAGGAGGTTGTCAATCCACCTACTTTAAACAATTAAGTTTTGTAAATAAAAGAGAATGTACTTGAATAAAAAATAGAAAATTAATGAAATTAAATACAATAAAACCTGATAAAAATATGACTAAAATAAATCAATATTTTGATTAATACCAATGCTGAAAATTGATTAAGTCAAAATTGTAGTTTTGGTTTAGTTTGTGACAAGGGTCAAAAGGATGGGGTTTTGGTTGACGTTTGGTAAATGGAAAAGGTGGTAAAATTATTAAGATTTTTAAATGGGTAAATTATGGTCAATAAGGAAAAAGGGTAAATGGTGGTCAAGAAGGGCAAGAAGGGTAAATGGTGGTCAAGAAGGCAAAAGGAGGTAAATGGTGGTCTAAAAGGCAAAAGTGGGTAAAGGGCTAAATAGTAAGATGGTAAAGGTAAGAAATAAGGGTAAAGAAAAGAATAAATTATGGGGTTAAAGGTATGGATGTAAATAAAATAATAATGCTAAGGGGTTATGGTTTAGAGGTCAAGAAAAGAGAAGGCCAAAGAGATGGAAATTAAAATTATAAAACTTAACAATTTACCTCATTAAGATGCTTGAAGATGTTGATGAATTTTATGTTGTTGTTGATGATTTTTGATGTCTTATCATTATGGTAAAGTTTTGTTTCTTTAATCTCATTTCTTCCAAGATGAATGACATCCAAAACCTAGAATATGAATGCCTCCAACCAAAGCCCTATTCCATGGGTGAAAGGGGGGTCATCTTTACAACATTTAATGCCAAGAAACATGAAAAATGAGTAAATAGTGGAAATGTGGCATCATTTTATAAATGGGGGGATAAGTGGGTTAAGGGGATAAGGGTGGTGGGATTACCACTTCAAAAAGTGTGTCTTCCACTTTGCTAATGTGCTTCCCACTTTGGTAATGTGTCCAAAATGGGTGGAGATAGTGCCCATGGACCCAAATGATTCCAAAATACTTTCCAACACCTACTTTTGTATTTTCCCCATGGGTGGGTAAGTGTTCATGAAGGAAAAATATGGTGGGATTCCCACTTCATAAGTGTGTCTCCCACTTTGTAAGTGTGTATAAAATAGGTGGATATCATGCCCATGTGTCCATATGGGTCCAAAATAACCTCCACCACCCACTTCTATCTTTTCTAAAAGCATCTAACAAGTGGGAACCCCACTTTGGGCACCACTTTGATGCATGAAGCCAAAATATGATGTTGAATGATGGCCCCTTATGGAAAAATTCACCATACTTTGGATGGGGGACCCTGTGGTGCTCAATGAGGTCATTAAGAACCTTGGAGAAGGTTCCTAAGTGGGGTATGATGTCCCACTTTAAGACACCTCACTTCCAAGCCATAACACTACCTAAACACCTTATCTCACTGCACCTCTATTATTTTTATTCCTCTTATGGATCCACTATATGATATGTTTCCCCTTCTTATGGTTGGCATTACCTCCACCCAACCATTGATCATTGAAGCCTCTTCCTCTACAAATATCCCAACCACTACCACTATCAAAACTCAATCTAACATTAAAACATATAATCAAACCCATCCTACACCAACTAACATTTCCAATGTAGGGACAACCTTACCTCTTCTTACCTATACCCCATATACCATAGTTGTAACTTATACCCTTATTTATACCCTTCCTCATTTTACTACCAACCCACCACTTTCAACCCCACTCCAAATTTTGGTACTTTCCCTACCTTCTACCCTTCCTCACATTAGCGCAAGTACTACCACTCATCCTCAACCTACCACTTTAACCATATCTCCAAACCAACCCAAGTCCATCCCTCAAAAAAGCCATATAACATCATACTAATGTGTTTGTAACCCATAGGGATACATACCCCTTTCATCCCATCCTTTAATGACTAGATGCCAATATGTGGCATTTTCTCAACCTTCCACCTCTTATCCATACATTACAGCCACCCAACCTCAAACAAACTTACCACTCAATTATGTAGCTACCCAACCTCAAACTAATTTTATTAAGATGTTGATGGATAGAATGTCTAATATAAAATCATCTATTTTGAGGGCTCATGACCATTTATCCTATAACCAAATTTGTAATGAACCCATTCACCCATCTATCCCTATTCGACCTTATCCTCCCAAATGGGAACTTCCCAAGTTATCCATGTTTCAAATTAAGGAAGATCCCCAATAACACTTTAGGGAATTTATACATGATTGTTATCTCATCACCTACAATGATGCCCTTCTTCTCCACACTTTCCCCATATCTCTAGTTGTCTAGACCTTAGATTTGTAAGTGCTTTACCCAAAAATTCCATCATCTTCTTCACCCAACTGGCCCAAACTTTCTTGGATCACTTTTCAATTAACATTTCAAAGACAGTTTCCATTACCAACCTCTATTCCATCCAACAGTTTGAGGATGAGTCCATTTATGATTTTGTGGCTTATTAGAGGAGCCTAAGTAGCAAACTTTCCTTTTCCTTACCTCAAATTGAACTCATAAATCTATTTACACTAGCATGTGCCAAACATATCTCTTCCATACTACATGTCCAAAGCTTCTAGGATTTTGATGAAGCTTTTACCATGGCACATAAGCTAGAGAATAGAGCCATTAATAAAAGGAGGCTAAAATTTAAAAATAAAAACTCCACATATAAAACCAATGAGGCCTCTTATTCCAAACCAATACCAACACTAAGGGAAAAGGAACTATGAATGTCATTGTCTATTAGCTGCTCCCCCACCATCTACAAACCAACCAAATTCCTCTAATTCTTCAAAGTAAAACCCAAAGAACCAAACTTAGAATAACTAGAAGAACCTAACTCCACTTAGATAATCATATGCTTCTATCTTGGAGAAGTTATTAAAATATAATATCATTCAAGTTCCTCCTATTAAACTACCCCACCAATTTGGCTCTTCTCATACTATACCTAGTTGATAAAATAAGAATGATTTATGTGCCTTCCATCACATGATAGGACATTATATCAATAGGTTCAATACCTTCAAGAACCTTGTCTAATCCATCATTGATAAGGAGGAACTCACATTGGATAACCCTAATGTACCACCAACCAAGCCCTTAATACATTTAGGCAACCTTTTCCAAACCATGCTCCAACAAAGAACAACAACAATAACATTGAGTGCTCTCTTTATACCCATACTATTAACATGGTTCTTGACACACTTGCTACTAAAGAACCCATTCACTAATCTACTTGTCCCTCACCCTCTCTACTTATTGAGGTAGAAGAGTTACCTTATCCCCTTTTGGAAACTCAAATTGAAGAAATACCCCTTTTTCCTCATTCATTCATTGAGATAGTGGAGCCACCATCCTACTCTTTGACTAACATACTGAACCACGCACCCATCTTACCTTCCTCGTTAGTTACCAAGTAACTCACCCATCCCACAAAAATCATTCTCAAGGAAGAAATAACCATGTCCACTCATCCCATAGAGAAAAAATCTATCTCAACCTTGCATCCTTTGATTGAAGAAGAGGATAAGGTTACCACCCCACTTCCCCAACCTATGGGTCTATCATTTGAACCCAAATTAGACTAGGTTACCTTTTGGAAACAACTAGGTCTTTCTTACATTACCAAACTAGAACCTCTAACCCCTTCTTTGGTAGACCATCCTACCACTTCTATTGACCAACCAAGACCTGTACTAAAGCAACCAACCAAAACAACCAATAGGGTGGAGTTACCCAAACCTCTACCTTGAACTAGACCCATAACACCACCTTCCCATTTACCTTCATTCTTAGGGCCCCATCCCTCTACCATCCCTATCACCTATTCCTCATCTACTAAACCTTTTAATTTTTCTCTACCTATACCTACCTCCACCAAATCATCAAACTACCCATCATCCTTAACTAACAAGTCTACCTCTACCTTCACACCTCTAACTAAATATTCACCCTCCACCTCTAAATAATCCACCTCAAAACCAACCATAACCAAATAATCCCAACTAAAACAACCTACCAAAACCCTTCCACCACCAATTGTAGAGAGGTTTTCAAAGAAATCTAGTCAAACATTAGTCAAGAAATCATAAAAAATGCATTAAAGACATAAAAAAACTTAGGATATATATTCATATGGGAATTAAAATGGATAAAAAGAAACAAATGAAAAAAATCAACATCATATTACCTTCCCAAATGGATTTACCATGCCAATGTGGCTCAAAAACATGTTCTCCCTTGATCAACATCTCTTGTCTTCAACAAAAATTGTGGCCACCTCCTCCAATGTATCAAGAACTCTCCACAAAACTTAGGCTCATGATTTGCAATCATTAAACTAGCCTATCAATGAAGCTTGTAACTAAAATTAATGGTCGAATGTAAAGGATTATGAATACAATTCAACATAATAACTTTGAACAAATTAAGCTTAAAAATGATGTCTATGGCCTCTTTATTTATAGATTTTTGAGATTGAACAGGATCAACCATGACCATCCATCTCAAGATTGATATGTGTGCTCGTGGATTAATTGAATTATATAATTAAAATCCATCATTATCCTCATCATGACTTTAGAAGAAGGGACATTAATGAGGCATGGAAGGTAATAAATAGGCATGGGAGACCCATTGTGACCTAGGAATTTGACTCAAGAGAGGATGGTTAGTATTGTGTTAGTTCCAAAATGAAAATAAGATGAAATAAACACACTAATAACATAACATCTCTAGGCCTAGAAACTAGGGAGAGCTTAGTTAATAAAAGCAAATGACAAACACAACTAGAAAGCAAGGAATGAAAATAAAATAATTCCTTTCACCTTCCTTGGATGCTCCAAATGCCTTTGCAATGGTGGCTTGCTCAGATTGTGCATTAAGAGGTCTTATTCTATAGAGTGTGACTACCTTCATCTCCTCTTAGAACCTTATGGATTTGGCTTGGCTTGGCTTGGAATCAATTTGGCATTATAACACTATTTACTTGAAGCTTTTTGGAACCAATCTTGAATTATAACTTTACACTAATTAAGCTTAGAAAAGATGTTGTGAGGCCTCATATTTATATATTTTTGGATTTCATCATAATCAATCTCAACCATCCATCTCAAGATTGAGATGTGTGGTTGAGGATTAATTCAATTTTATAATTAAAATTTGTAATTATCCTTATCATGGCATTGGAATAAGGGGAAATTAATAGGCATGGAGGGAATCATAGAGGGTATTGATAAGGCACGGAGGGCATTAATCCTGATATTTGTGGCATTTATAACCTAAGGATGTCTTCCAAAGAAATAATGTCACTTGATGATGTATATATTCAATATTTTTTTCCAAAAATAAGTATTCAACAAGTTTCCATGGAATTATTTATTAGGCCTTGATTTGGATTAATTTTCTCTTAAGAATGATTAAGCACTTTATGTACAAATTACTTAAATTTCTTAGAATGTCTTGTTATTGGTCCTAAATTTGAATGGATTATAATTAGAAGTCCATGTTAGATGCATTAGATGTGTATTCCCATTTAGGATATTACCAATAAAAAATAACAAAGCCACGAGTCTTATGAAAAATATTTGATAGGAAAGAGCAGTCCAGAGCATGTAAGTGCAAATTTGTCATTTTAACTCAAAATGAATTGATCAAAGTTACCTATCCCATAAATTGCATTTCCCCATTTAGGGATACCATGGCCAAAATTAGAATTTGAATATGTCAATTTCACATTATTTATCATGTTTTAGTGTTTTTGGCCAAATTATGCATTTTAGATGAAAACTAGCCAAAAGCCTAATTAGAAGTTATCAACAGCCATTTTTAGGTATCTACAGTTTACCCCTATTTGAGAAGGCATTTCAAGCTATAAGCATAGTAACATCTTCTCAAATAATGAAAAGGTCATGTATGCCTACAACTATAATGATGATAAACTAACTGTATGATGCCCCCACGAGGGAATGGTTAGCACAAGTGGGTTGGCAAATGATCCCTTAAAAATAAAGAAGTGAAATGAGGGGACCAAAAAAAGGAAAGATGAAGTGAAAACACAATGATAGTGAAAAATTAGTATAATGTACAATGGTTTACCCAAAGGTGGTTATAAGCATTATACCCTGATAGTGGCAACATGGTAAGATAACATAATTATTTATCTAAAGGTGGTTATAATCATTGAAAAGATAGAGCTGCCCTGGTTAGGACATATAATCAAGATAATAACATGCCCCTATATAGGTATAAAAAGTAAAGTGGTGACAACACAATGATTTTCCCAAAGGTGGTTATAATCATTAAGAAATATAGGTGGGATAGTGTGCAATGATTTGCCCATAAGTGGTTATAATAATTGGACCCCAATTATGGAAAACATGATAAAATTAGCCAAGGATGATGATAACGTGACATAGATGGTAATGATGAATTGGAATAACCTACTAGTAGGGAGATGCTTGTCTGAACTAATAAAAATTAAAATTATTTCATGATTAATTACTCTATTTGGGATATGATTGGGATTAAATCAAAATGGCAGTGCTGAAGAGATGCTACCATTGTTGAATAGACATCTTGAATCTAAGGTTTATTATATCATGTGATGGTAGGATCTATAATATAACACCATAAAGACTTGGCCAAAATATGCATGAGGATTGACTCTTGTAATCCAATACACAATAGAAAATAATATACCAATGATAGAAACCATGATGGCAATGTAAACCTATGAATATGGATAGATTCAAGTACAAGTGTGGGAAAGGAATCACCCAATGAAGACACATAAACTAAATCAATGCAACAGTGTTGAAAGTAAACAAATAGACAAACAAACAAAATAAAATAAGTAGAAACAAACAAACAATGTAATGCAATAAAAATCCTATGAACATTTCCCTTAGAAAATAGGTGAAAACATAACAAAAAACTAAATGGGGGAATAGAAGAAAAGGAATGGGGTGGCCAATTTGTCTCTATATGCACTAGGCAAGTGGATGTTGCCTACATAGTTCCATGGATGTAATATCCAATAAAAAACTTCAGGCCAAATTTACTTCTCCTAGGGAATGGGAAGAATGTGATAATTGATTAAAACAAATTGAATGGATGTGATAGAAGAATAGGAATAGTCTTGAAAAAAGGTAAGGGCATGAGAGAAAAGGTGAAAAAGGATGGGGAAACTAAATGACAAGTGATTTACTTGTAACTTAGTAAGGGTTCCCATAATCCTTAAGGCAAAGAAGTGGTCAATGTTTTTATTCTTTTCTAATGAATTTTTGAAATGTTTTTGGAAGTGTTTTGAAGGTATCTCAACTCAATCAAGAATGATGAGACACAAAATGGTTCAAGCTTGTAAAATAGCAAGAGCATTCATATTTAGGTTGCTCATGAAATGGAAAGAGCATGGCTTAGGTTGCTCACAAAATAGTGAGAGTGTTAAAACTAATATTTCTTGTAAAATGGTGAGAGCATTCAAACTTAGATTGCTTATAAAATGGTGAGAGAATCCAAACTTATATTGCTCACAAATTGGTGAGAGTTTGGTTTAGGTTGCTCACAAAATAGTAAGAGTGTGGCTTAGTTTGATTTCAAAATGGTTAGATCATTCAAACTTAGATTTCTCACAAAATGGAAAGAGTGTTCAAACTTAGATTACCCATAAAATGACAAGATCATTCAAACTTAGATTGCTCATAAAATGGTGAGAGCATGGCTTAGGTTTCTCACAAAATGGTGAGAGCATGGCTTAGGTTACTCACAAAATGGTGAGAGCATTGGAAAAAGGGTGAATGAGCTAACCTCAATAAGTATTGATCACTACCTACATAGTCCCAAAATAAGACCTCAAGTCACTGTAGTTCTACCCTTACAGTGGAGGAATTCAACTAGTGCAATAGCCAACTCAAATAAAATAGGCATAGTTGGTAAAAAGACATAGTATGGCATAATAATGAGCAAGTTGGTATGTCAAGGCTTAGTATTGCCCCTAGTTTTCCCATAGGTGGTTATACCTAGGACACAATGGCATAGATCAATTGTACTAATTTTACCAAAGGTAGTTATAATTAGTAACAAGAATGGTGGTAATAAAGGACTAAAAAATGAAGGATGAAACTACCGAACCTTCTATCACACTATCCCAAAATATGATCTCTATTTAAAGTTCTTAAACCAACTGATAAACTGATCAGATACCGTGATGCTAAAACTGCATAAAGAATGACACAAACTAAGGTAAAACAAGATAGGCTTTATAACATGCTCGGTCAATAGGGTAGAAAAAGAAAGTGGATATGACAAAGAGGATGGATAATAATGGTATGTGTATAAATAAGAATAGTGACAAAAAGTGATAGATAAAATGGTACTTACAAACAATACACCTTAGCATTCAAGCATAGTACTGCTTAAGATGAATAATATTCATTAGCTTTGGAAGTTCATCACCATCTGGTGTGGCAAGATTGTATACTCCTAATCCATAAATTGTAGTGATGATGAAGGACCCTATCCAATTTGGTTTGGATTTCCTTTTATGTTTCTTCTTAGCTATGGTATTCTTTTGGTTTTCTTTGAGAACAAGATCACCAAGTTTAAATATTTGATACTTCACATGCTGATTATAGTGGCCTTTGAGTTGATTTTGATATGCTTAAATATTATTGAAGGTGTCTATCTATTTTTGATCTAGTAGGTCTAGCTCTTGCAGGTGAGCTATTTTATAGTCATGATCATCCATGACATGCTTAAAAGAGATGTATAGTAAAGGAAATTTGACCTCAATGGGAAGGATGGCTTTAGTGCCAAAAACAAGTGAATATGGGGTGGATCATATGTGGGTATGATGATTGGTATGGTATGTCCAAAGGGTAGATAATATCTAGGGGTACCAATCACAACCAACATCATTGACAATCTTTTTGAGAATGTTAACAATGGTTTTGTTGGATGCCCTAGCTTGGACATTACCTTAAGGGTAATATGATATAGAAAAGTGTTGTGTGATGTTGTATTTAGTACCTAAATGGTCTAAATATTTGTTCTTAAATGATCCTCTATTATCAGATATAATTTTAGAGGGGATACCATAGTGACATATGAGGTGGTTGAAGATGAATTTAGAAATTTGCTTTCCTGTAAAGTAAGTGAGGGGTATAGCTTCAACCCACTTAGTGAAATATTTAGTGGTGGTAAGGATATGTTTATGACCATAAAATGAAGTGGAGTTAGTCTTCCCAATGAGGTCAAGTGCCCATGTAAAAAATGGCCATGGTGTCAACATTGGTTTTAGAGTATTTACTAGGGCATGAATCAAATTAGCATGCCATTCACATTTGTCACATTTCTTTATATATGCAGTGTCATCTACATCCATTATGAGCCAATAACAAATAGTACACAAGAGAGTTTTGGATAATAATACCCCACTAGAATGGGCTCCACATACTCCTTTTTGAACTTCCTCTTAATGCTAATGTAGACTCTATCGAAGTTAAACAATGAAGTAAAGTTACATCAAAAATACAGTGGTAAAGGGTGGATCCAAGTAAAATATAATGAGTGGAATGATGAATGAAGGATTTGGCCTTTTTTTGAGATACGTCAGGTGGTATAAATTGGTAATGAAGGTAGTTTTAAAGGTATAAGAACTAGATATAATTAGGACCAATAATATCATAAATCATGGCAATGATTGAAGGTTCATGAATTGGTGCTGATAAATTCTTGATAAGGAATTGATACTCTCTAGCTTTATCTATTTGTCAAATTAGAGATCCAATAGTATCCATGGCATATATACTTCTATTACTATCCCTCGGTATATGCTCAAATTGAATGTTGGCAATTTACTTTTTAAGAGTGCCAACCATGGCTTTATATGGAACTAGTTTGTCATCTTTATTCTAAAAATGATTTATGACATGATTGATGATTAACTGAGAATCACCATAAACATGAAGATGATATATATTCCAATGCACCACTTGTCAAAGTCTTTTAATAAGTGCTTCATACTCAGTCATGTTGTTTGTACAAGGAAAGTTGATTCTAAATGATTTAGAGATTAGATCCCCCTATGGTGTAATAAATAATAGGCTTGCCCCCGATCCATGTGCAGTGAATGAACCATCAAAATAAAACTTCCAAGGCTGCTCTTCAAAGGGTGTATCAATAATTTTCATGATGGATTCATTAATAAATGGAAACTTGAGTGGTTTGGTGTCTATAAGAGGTGATTCAACAAGTTGATCTATAAGAACTTATCCCTTGATTGCTTTCTAATTAACATACTCTATGTAAAAATCACTAAGAAGCATGATACATTTAGCCATTATACCTTGAAAAGTTGTTTTAGATAGTATATACTTGAGTGGATATAGTTTTGAAATGACCATAGTTTTATTATTCAACATGTAATGATGTAGTTTCTGAGCTACAAAAACTATGGCTAGACAAGCTTTTTCAATAGGTGCAAACTTATGTTCATATGTAACCAAGGTATAGATTAGGTAGTAAACAACATGATCCTTTCCATTATCATCATGTTGAGCCAAGAGTGCCTTGAAGGTATGATCAGTAGCTGATAGGTATAACAAAAAATAACTTTCTTGGCATACGAGGTAATAAAAAAGGTGGATTAATTAGGTAATATTTGAGCTATTGAAAATCTATTTAGGAGTGATCATCCCAGTGAAAAGCAACTCCTTTATTCAAAAGGTTTGTAAATGGATGACACTTGCCTACTAATTGAGAGATTAAGCATTGGATGGACTAGATCTTACCTTACAAACTATGGAGTTGATTCAAATTGGTTAGTGGTGGCATCTCGATTAGAGCATGGACTTTAGCTAGATCAACCTTAATACCTATACAAGACATGATGAACCCCATTAATTTTCCTAAAGTTAAACCAAACACACATTTATTTTGATTTAGTCTAACTTTATACTCTCGTAGTCTTTTAAATATCTTACATACCACTGTTGGATGGTTGACTCTGGTCTTGGATTTTCCTAATATGTCATTGACATAGTCTTCAATAATATCATGGAACATGATAGTCATGGCTCTTTGATATGTAGCTCACATTATAAAGGATAAATGTCTTCACTTGATAGAAAAATGTTCCCCATGGAGTGGTGAACACTATTTTATGATGATCTTCTGGTGTTATTTTGATCTAATTATATCCTAAAAATCCATCCATGAGTGAAAGCATTTCATAACCTACCATGGAGTCGACAATCATGTCGATATTAGGTAATGTAAAATCATCTTTAGGATGAGCTTTGTTGATATCTCAAAAATTAGTACACATTTTAATTCTTTTAGTATTTTTTCTAACATGTACAACATTAGAGATCCATTTTGAGTAGTCAATGGATCGAATACATCTTACTTCTAAGAGTTTTTCCAACTCTTTCTTTACCAATATAGTAATGCAAGGATGCATCTTACATAGATTTTGTTTTACTAGTCTTGCATCAATATTAACCACAAGTTGGTGCAAAACCAAGGTGGTGTCTAATCTTGGCATGTTAGAATAGGCCCATGCAAATATATCCACAAACTCTCTCAACAGAGCTATAAAAAAGTCACGTTTATCCATTTTAGGTCTAATGGAGTCTTGAAATTTACCTCCATTATATCTTTGACTAGGAGGGTTGAATCATCTTATAGGATAGTAAGTAGTGACTTGAACTATTGGACTATGTCAGGGTCCTTTGTAAGGACTTGCTCTTCAACTTCTCCTAAGCATGATGAATTTGAGTCTCTTAATGGTAGGTTTAGTCATGTAACAAAAATGGTCAAAAATTCTTGGAGAATTTGATCAAATACTTATTATTGCTCAAAACTAAACTCAGATCTATAGGAAAGTTCAACATTAGTTGTCTCCTAGTATAAATTCAAAAATGAATCAACACCCTCATCTAATGGTACCTAAAATAGGTTTTCACCACTAGACTAGCCTTTATCTTTACTTGTTTCCTTATCAAAAAGTGCCTCAAAGAGGTTTTCACTTTCAAACATCAATGTTTTATTTATTTGTTTTTGACTAAGGGTGTTCACTCGCTCTCCAAAATAGGCTGTTAGATCCAATGTAATTGAGAATCCTAATCTGTGATCTGCCAACAAAACATTGTCCTAAGGCCTAAGAAATCCTAGAATGCCTCATCATTTATAACTCATCAATCAGTAGAATGGATTCTTGGTCCTAATTTATCAGTTGGGGATAATATAATGGTAATGGATTGTGATGAATGGCTTGGGTAAGGGTACAAATATCATTATTATAAAACAAGTTGGTTTCAGATAGGTTATCAAAGGTAAGGTTATGATCAAACTCTACTTCATTGTTAGCATCATCATCACTGGTCATTGGTGATGGATTTTGAATAAAATATGTGGAGTCACCCCTAGGTAGTTTAAATCTAATTCCATAAGGTCTTTCATACTTAGTCATAGAAATTAGTTTAATAGTTCCTTGTTGATTCAGTCCAAGTCCTCTTCCTTCATAATTGTGATACTCCATGATCCTATTGGGAATGGGATACTTTGCATTTTTATACCAATCAGCTTGGTCATCATTATATAACCATGATTAATTCCCTTCAAGAGGGTTAGGTCCTAGGCTAGATGCCAGTACAAAGGTGATAGGACCCTTATCTTTTTTCCTTTTTTACCAATGCATATGTGGAATGAATTTAGATCACCCAAATGTTTTCAGATTCTGAGGAAGATTGGCGATATGAAATGTGTCATGGGTCACATATTCTCCCAGTCCATTATCTAAAATGGTGAAATGATTGGAAGCTTCAAGAGGTAGTATGTGGGAAAGGGAATCTAAGGTATTAGGATCTCTGCAATTATCTGATGAAGGATCAATAAGTATAGATTTTCCTTAATCCTACTTAGAACTAGGATTCATAACATACTGATAATTATAGCTTTGAAATTTGGCCTCAAGATGCTTACAGTGTTCATATGAGTGTAAATCTCTTAGAATATTCATTTATATCCCTGAGTGGGAAAACTTGATACATTGGTGCAGTGTTGATGATACTATAAGAATATCATGTAACCAAGGCCTACCTAGAAGCATGTTGTATGATAATTCAAGATTCAACATATGGCAAAGTGTATCATGGATAAAAGGCCCAATGATAACTAGTAAACTAATGGTGCCCTATGATTCTTGTTCCTGATTATCATAAGCTTTGATATTTATTATTTCTCACAAGAGATCTATCATCATGTACCCAAGAATCTTGATGAGCTTAAGGGATACTATGTTGAGGTTATATCCACTGTTTATAAGGGCACATTTCACTTTATGCCATTTGATATAAAATTATATGTATAATGGGTTATTATGGAGTGGACCAAGGGAAGACATATCACTTTAGTTGAATGTGACTTATTAGATTAGAGCTAGGTTTCCAACCAAAGCTTGAAAGTTATCATGGGATATGTCACTAACAATAGTGGATTAGGTCAAAGACCCATTCAAGATGTTTTTTGTGGATTATTGATGTCTATAACAAATCTAAAATAGAAATTTGTGTTGGTGTCTTCTACAATTATTCCACAATATCAAACTTCTTATCTTGGTCAGTAGTGAATGGTTTATTCTAAGGCTGAATGGTTTATTAGATGATAGGCAAAGTGGTAGATGGTTATGGGCCTAAGATAGTAATATTTGACCTCTAATTTGTGATTGCATAATCAAGATTAAATACTAGACCATTATTGCTAATTGATGCTAGAAATGGTGTGGAACCAGATAGGACAAGTCTCAGTTGTTAGTACACTTGCATGTGGTCATGTGGCAAGAATGAGTTGTTGCTATAAGATCCAAAAGTGGAAGTCCTAGTTTGATGAATTGCCTGTATGCACTCCTAGGTCAAAGAAGGATTATCAATGAGATTTGGCTAAATATTGTTGTTTAGCAATGGTCTAAGGTAATTAGTACTTATTCAAAGATTAATGGAAATGGTATTAATGCTACCCCTTATAATATGACCTACAACCCTATTGTAGTCATGTGCAACTACATGGTAGGTTTGTTGGTTGTTACCATTTTGACCTTGGTTTATTCCATTATTTTTTCATTATGTATTTTGTTGTTGATTTTGTTGGTTCTACTGGTTTGGCCTTTGATTCTAATACTATTGATTTTATTATTATACTAGTTGTTTTTGTTATTGTTGTTGATTGTTCTGTTATTATTGATTGTTATGTCGAGGAAAGGGGTTTTGATAGATTCCAAGAGTTTTATTGGAAGTGGAATCACCATTGTCCATTTTTATCTCCCCATTCTCCAACATATTCCTGATTAAATGCTTGATTTGGACACATCTTCATAGATTATGCCCGTTGACATGATGATAGTCACAAAATTCATTTTCATGATATTAATCAGGGTAAGGAATGCCTTGTGGATAATACTTTGGTATAGGCCAACTAATTAGATGAGTGGTAGCAAGCTTATAGAATATAGATTTAATAGGTTCTCCTAGGTCACTAAAGACACAATGTGTACGCATGGTTCTCTTAAGAAGAGGGGTTTGCAATGGTAAAGGTTGATGTATTTGTTATGTAGGTCTTGGTTATTACACTTGTGGCATTGGTTGAAGAGGTTACTGGGTAGGAGTAAGCTAAAAATGTGGTATAGATGATGTTTTCATAGTTTGGACATGATGAGATATGGTCACTCCATTTTACACAACATTCCTATTTTGGTTGAATTGCTTTGGTCTTTCATGATTATTGGCTTGTGCTAGTTATGATGCTTGTGCTTGGATGGGAGGTTAGTCATTTTCATGATTAGTACCTTGACTTTGATTAGTTGAATTAAGCTTGATGACCCCTTTATTGATGAGTGTCCTCTTGATCAACAAACCAATTTTAATGATCTCTTTGAATATAGGTGCACATTGCAGTTCTAGATGATAAGCTATATCACTATGCAAATTTTTGGTAAACATAGTGTCTAATTGTTTATCTAGTAAACTATGGGTGAAATAGCTTACAAGGGCTCTCCATTTCTATAAATAGCTTCTAAAACTCTCCCCAGCTTTTTTCCATTACTTGTGTCAAGTCCACTAATGAAATCTTATGCTTGAGATTATAGGAAAAGTGTTTCACAAATTTATTAGAAAGATCATCAGAGTCTGTTACTAAATTCTTAGGCAACTTTAAAAACCACTATAAGGCTTGTCTAACTAGACTCATTGGAAACAATAGCAAAAGGTATATGTCACTGGTTAACATGCGACAAATAATTCGGTCAAATGGGCCTTAGGGTCACCTTTCCCTTTATACTTATCAAATTTGGGTGGTTCTTATCCTAGAGGAAATGATATCTAAAAATATTTCATATTGAATGGATAGGAACACACGTCATCTAGTTTTAACTTCTTAGTCTACTTCCCTGCCTGAATGGTAGCAATTGCATCCTTAATCTATTGTAATTCTTGGGATAGGAAACTAGAAGGGATATTGCTTTGAGGGAGAATATTTGTTTGGATAGATGGTTGGGAGGTCAAAAGTGGGACACTTTGACCAGGGTATGATGGAGACACCAATTGGGGTACATTGGTCTGGTTGGGGAATGGACCAGGAATATGCATACATAGATTGGGATGTAATTGAAATTTCACATTTGTCTATGTAATATTGTGGTTTGGGTTAATGATAGAAATTTTATTTGGAGGATTTTGTGATTGGGATGAAGGGATATAACTATATTTTTCCTACTATGGTTAAAAAGGGACATGCTACCAGCTAATTGAACCTTGTTGTTGAGTGGGAACTTGTGAATGAAGACCATGTCTCTAGATTTGTGGTACATTTTAAACCAATGGTTATTTATTAGGTACTTGAGAAACATGGGGACTTATTTATTGCATGAATCCCTGTGAAGATGTGAAAGCATGTTATAGATTTGACATCTATCATTGACCAATATTTGCATGCTATTGATTAGTCATTCAATGGTTTTTAATTAGCATATTACTTTGTGATTAAAGAGATATGTTTGTCATTACCTGGTGAGGTATAATATTTGTTTCCCCTAATTGAGGTGGTAATGTATTCATCCTTTGTTGTGTTGATACACTAGATTTTGTCTACTACTGTGGAATGCCACTTGTTACTTATTGAGGAGGAGTAGGATTCATCACATTCTTTCATTGAGGTGTAACATTAACCATTGTTTTATTATCTAACCTTGTAGTTTGTACACTTGAGGAAATGGCTAGTTGAGGCTAGGGTACAAAAACTCCTATTCCTTGGTATGGTGATCTGCTCAGGGATTAACTATAGGCACACATTGTTGGCTATTTGTTTGTATGTTAGTACCACTTTGATCAAGATTGGATCTTGTTTGCACATTGTCTACTATGTTTGGCTCACTATTCAGTATAGAATCCAAAGACACTTCTTCAATAACTGGCATATGTATCAAGATATATATTAAAGTGGTTTGTACAAATGGGTTGGAACTCAGATTTTCTTATCCAATTAATTCCATCAACACTCCTATTAAAGGAAACAGGTCAATGAGGGGCTTACTTACCATTTTTATCTAATTAAAATCATGTGCTAAATTTAGGTAGATTTGTTATGTTATTTGCATTTGGTTAAAGTGATCTTCCATGATGTTTTTTCCTAGATTAGGTATATTGGGGTCTTGGTACATTGTTTGGATTAGAGCCATAGGATTTCTTGAAGAAGCTTGTTGATCATAAATGATATTGTGGGATACTCTTACTAGACTCAGTATATTTTCATGGGGGAAGTCTGTTGGAAACTTAGCCCCTACCTCTATGGTCCTAACCAAAATCTCATCTTTATTCTCTAACAAATGTCATTTAGATAAAAATGGATCATACGTGGAATCCAAATTAGTAGAATATGGTTATTGAGGTACTAGCTCATCTACCATGGGTATTTTAGCTAAGTATTTCATGGTTTTTTTTGGTCATTTTCTATGTAAGGTGGTGTGTTAACCAAATATTTATCCAATGGATCTTGTATTTGTGCCCCTGATTGAGTATTATAAGAAGGATAAGAATCCATCTCATAAGCAATGTTATCTACATAGGGGTCTTTCACCATTTCTTCCTACACAACTACATTACTAATCCTTGGATTGTATATGAGTCCACTAAGAGTGTAGGAATACATGTTGGGATCCATAGTCAATGATTATTGATAAAATGTCAAAGAGTTTTGCAAATTCTAAAAAGATTAAAATCTAAAACAAATGATGCCTTCAACTTGGTCTAGATTTTTCAAAAGGATTAAAAGGTTTATGAAAATATTTGTGAGGAAACAAGCTAGCATAAAACATCTAACTTTTCACTGTTCACACAAAGATGAGCAAGTAAATGGACTAAAAAATTAAAATGTTAAACTCTAAGGTAAAAGTGTTTCAAATCAATCTAATCTAGGAAATTAAAAGTTGCTAGGTCTTTTGTCTAAATGTGGTGTTAAAATCTAGGCTCAAACAAGGAATGTGTTAGGACTCTTGGCCAAACGGCATCAAAATCTAGACTTTGAAAATAGATGAAAATTTTAATTTAATATATTTGAAACACTTCTAATCAACACTAGGCATTTGATTCTTGGAAATGAACTTGATCAACTAGATATAAGGTATGAAACAAAATGCCCTTTAACAATAGTTTATTTTATCATAAATAATGGTATTAAACTTGGTTCATTTTGATAAATAAGCTAAACAAAGGTGAACAATATAACTGTGCTTTAGACAAAGGATCAAAAGTACACTTGGATCAGTTTGAATATGTAAGAATAAATTTAGAATTCTATGTAATAAGGTCTATGAAACAATGTTTTAAATAATTTGGGCAGCGTAATGATGCTATACTACCTAAAAGTTTTTGTGATAAAAAAGTTTGTTTCAAAGACTCTCTAAGGTAAAGACATTTTTCCATAATTGACAACATAACACTACTTTTCTTGACTCAAAATGTTGTGGTACATAGACTTAAAGTGCAAGTGTTTATCACAAAATGTCTTAAGCCTATCAAGTGATGATAATGATTATGAGTCTAAAATGGCCTTCAACCTAAATTGGAAATTAAACCTAAGTTCCCTCAAGTTTAGTGCAAATTGAAAACCCACTTAACACATCAACCCTATGAACTTGTAAAGGTGTAATTTTGAATTTAAATTATAATTGAAGGACTTAAACATCTTTCATAAAGGTCTAGACTTAATTGCATAGCATAACTATGCTAAAGTGGATGATATGACTCTCAAGATTTTGATGAACTTTGAACAAGGTAAATGGATGATCTCACATGGGTAGCATAACACCTCTTTATTCAAAGGAAAATTTGGACTATGTTTAAGGATTAGATTATTTTCTTACACCAAGTTTTGATTCCAAAAAAGACTTTAATCTAGGACAAGACCAACTAATTAATCACCCTTAAATCCTAAATTGATAAGGTTGCTTGGTACTGTTGAAATATATCAATATACATCATTTGAGAGGATTTTAAGTGTTCATCTAAAAGTAAATGTGCATTATATAGTAGGGTTTTTACACCCCCGTTCTCTCAAATGATAGTACTATGACATGGACCTTTAGGTGCACCTTGCACCAAAAATACTTCCATGGCAAGTGGGGATTTGTCTAAATTCTAACAAGTTTCCAAATGATCTAGGGGAATTAATTATACAATGAATTTCATGCCAAATAATTCAAAATAAAATCATGGATTTTAGGTCAGTATCACTTGGCTTATTGTAAAAAGGTCTAGTCTTGTTTGCAACCACTACATCCTGCTATTCACTCAGTGTAGTGTGATGTCCAAAGTGCCACTATGTCTCATGTACATCTCTAAAAGAGTCAAATGAAGTCAATGTTGGGAGATGAAACCCTAGGTCAAATCTTCCCTAAAGAACTTATGAGAGGTGATGAAGTCCCCCTCACAAGCCAAGTTTCATAAAAATAAATAAATTATGAAAATAGAAAGACTTTAGGGTCATTTTCAAGATCTCCCAAACTTTAGCAAGTTTTTGGGGAGTGTTTTAGGTGACATTATTTCTAAGCCTATTTGAAATATGAATGATACTTTTGATTCCAAGGGTTCCCTATAGGGGAAAAATATAAGAGCATACATGAAACATACCTCTTTTTGCCAGATGAGATTAATTTAAACAACTATTGCAAGAAAAAATTGACAAGTGTGTTCAATTTTAAACCTGAATGAAATGTTTGGTGGTGTTCATTTGACCCCTTTGTCTTAGTTGTAAACTTTGAAAAAATTCACCAAAAACACTTAAATTCTTTGTTAATCACTAAAACAAGGTTCCTAATCCATTTTTAAGCACACAAACATGATTTAAACATGTATTAAGTGAATTTTGAACTTGATTCTATAGCAAAATTATTAGCATGTCCTTTACCTTTAAAGCCCTTTTGAATTTGGAACAAGCAACTTTGGAAAAGTAGGTCTCGAGTCTATGTTTTTTTACAACCTAGTGACTGACATTAGTCAATACTACTGACATCAATTATGGCCAATTGAGATTTGACTGATGTCAGTTCTATTGACTAACATCAGTTAAGCTAAGTAATTAATGTTGATAATTATACCAATGTCATTTATTGTGTAAAAATTATGGCAACCAAAAATGGTAACAAAAAGTTATAAAACCAATTTGTAAAAGTTTTAAAATTTCAAATAAGTTTTTTAAGGTTACAAAAGGATCTCCTTTAGGTGTAAGATGTGTCTAGTCCTACCGGGCATGCCATTATGTGACCTATGAATTTGACTCAAGAGAGGATGGTTAGTATTGTGTTAGTTTCAAAATGGAAACAAGATGAAATAAACACACTAATAACATAACATCTCTAGGCCTAGACACTAGGGAGGGCTTAGTTAACAAAATCAAATGACAAACACAACTAAAAAGCAAAGAATGAAAACACAAGAATTCCTTTCACCTTCCTTGGATGCTCTAAATGCCTTTGTAATGGTGGCTTGCTTGGCTTGTGCTTCAAAAGGTCTTCTTCAATGGAGTGTGGCTACCTTCATCTCCTATTGGTACTTTATGGCTCTAGCTTGGCTTGGCTTGGCTTGGCTTGGAATCAATTTTGCATTATAACACTAGTTGCTTGAAGCTTTTTGGAACCAATTCTGCATTATAACTTTTCATAATTAAGTTTAGAAATGATGTTGTGAGGCCTCCTATTTATAGATTTTTAGATTTGATCATAATCATCTTCAACCATCCATATCAAGATTGAGATATGTGGTTGAGGATTAATTAAATTTTGCAATTAAATTTTGTAATTATCCTCATCGTGGCATTGGAAGAATAATTAAGAGGCATGGAGGGCTTCATGGAGGGTATTGATGAGGCATGGAGGGCATGAATCCTTATATTTATGGCATTTATGGCCTAAGGATGTCTTCCCATGAAATGAGGTCACTTGATGATCCATATATTCAATAGTCATTTCCAAAAATAATTATTCAACAAGTTTCCATGGAATTAATTATTAGGCCTTGATTTTAATTTATTAACTCTTAACCATGATTAAGCACTTTATGCACAATTTACTCAAATTGATTAGAATGTCTTGTTATTATTCATAAATTTAAATGGATTAGAATTGGAAGTCCACATTAGATTCTTTGGATGCATATTTAGGATGTTTCCAACAATAAATAAAAAAGGCATGAGTCTTGTGTATAAGATTTGATAAGAAAGAGCAGTCCAGAGCACGTAGTTGCAAATTTGTCATTTTGACTCAAAAAGAACTGATCAAAGTTAGTTGGCCCATAAATTTCATTTCCCCATTTAGGGATACCCTAGCCAAAATTATCATTTGAATATGTTAGTTTCACATTATTTAATATGTTTTAGTGTTTTTAGGCTAAATTGTGTGTTTTAAATGGAAACTAGCTAAAAGCTTGATTGGAGGTTATCAGTGGCTAGGTTTAGGTGTCTACACCCATAATCCTAATATTTTATGCACTTATGGATTGATGGATGCCACCCCATAGATGACATCATCTGATGATGGAGATAATAGAAATCAATTTCCAAAAAGAAATTTTCAACAACTCTCAAGGAAAATCCACTTAAGCTCTTGCTTTGAATTAATTATCCTTAAACAAGGTTAATCAACATTTGTGTAATTATTTAGAAACTGGCCCTCAATTAATCAAAATGGTCAAAAAGTCATATTATTAAGTCATAATTTCACTTGAAAAGAATTAGAAGGTGACATTAGATGCGTTGGAACCATATTACCATTTATGATGTTTCCAACATAAAATAGCAAAGGTACATGAGGTGTACCAATAAATTAGAAGAAAAGAGTGATCCAAAACACAAAAAAGTGAAATTATAATTTTGACTCGAAATGATTTGATTAAAGTTAGCTAGCCAGTAAATTATATTACCCCATTTAGGGATACTTTGACCTAAATTGGTACTTGTAAATGAAAAGTTTGAACCATTTAGCACGTTTTATAGATTTTATCCCAAAATGTGTGTTTGAGTCAATTCAAGTAAGATTAAAAATTTCAACACAAATGGTGTTAGGAATTGGATGTTTACATTTTACCCTTATTTGAGAAGGCATAGTGAGACATTCAAGCAAAGCAACATGTTTTCAAAGAAAAGAGTTGTCAAGAAGAAATTAGAATAGACCCATGATGCCCCCTCGAGAGGACATACTAGGATGAAAGAGAAGGATGGACTCTTGAAAAGAGAGAGAAAGTGAGAGATTAACTCATGGAATAAATCACATCCAAATGAGTTAATGCTTGCACACATGATTACCATCAATGAAAAAAATATAATCAGAGGTATAATAGGCCCTAAAGATAGGTGGAATTGGAATGATATAATCTATAAATGTAAGGGGCACACTATAAAAGTACCTAATTTGAGATTACAAGCTATGTACTTACTGTATTGATGAATCCCAAGATAAGTTGCACACTAAATATTGCCATTATGGGCATTAGTGTGGACAGATCAAAATTAGAGGAAAAGAGAGAACATTCTAATTCAAGAAGGGAAGCACCACTATAATGGGGTCTCCAAAGAGAATATAATAATAATAATTAATCTAGTAGAGTAAATATAGTCATGATAAAATAGTTTTTCCCTAGTAGGGATAATTTTGATCATTGATAAAGAATAAATAATGGTTTGTCCTTGTAGAGCTGATTTGATTCAGACATTTAGATGGTAGGCCCTAGCATGGGCAATTAGAAAGAAAAATAGCTTAAAGATATAACCCAAAAGATAGCTTAAAGCAAGTAGACACAAACATACATGTGATGGTGTAATGGTTTAGAAAGCCATATAAAATCAAGCATATGAGAATGCACAAAGTGATGAAAGAAAAGAAAATAAGATGAGAGATAGATGAGATAACCTCAATGGAAATTGAGTGCTTCTTACATAGTTCCATGGACTCATGTTATAATATGAACTTTAGGCCAATGTAGTTCACCCATGTTTGGGAGAGAATGGAATGAGGAATGATGAAAATTGACCAAGAATTGAGTAGACTTGTGATGTATACAAAGAGATGCACATCTAAGCATAGATTCAAGTGTTAAAATGCATAATACCTAGATGCCTAATTCATTATCATGAGCCTAGATTATGTGAAGTGTTCTTGAGAACTATTCATTAGATGATGTTGATGTTAAGACTTTGAGACATGAGCACATGGTGCTTGCTATAAAAAAATAAATTAGGCATCATAACTATGAATAACTTAGAATGACAGAAGATTCCAATTGCACTAAGCTAGTTCAAATGTGATTACCTATAACTAGGGATAATGGTAAAATAATAACCAAAACTAGAGTTATATCTATTTACATTTAAAATAAAAAGTAAAGACAAATAAAAAGAAAACAAGACATCTTAACAACATGAGATCAAGATACAAATAATCAAGATCTATGTGGACCATCAAGATGTACTTGGAAAATAAAAAAGTAAGCAAGACCAAATAGGAAAACAAAAGACTAGACAACAAACAATAATCAAATAAACACACAAAATGTTTTTGGAATTTTCTAAGTATCTCAACTCAATTGAGGATTAAGATATACAAAATGGTCTAGCTCATAAAATGGCAAGAGCACACCAACTTAAAATTATCATAATATGGTGAGAGCATATGATAAAAGGGACTGAGTTGACCTTGACATGAATCAAACATGGCTTATATAACCCCAAAATAATCCCAAGTCACAATAATTTTTCCCACATAAAAGGCAATGAAAAACTAACTAGGTCACAACAAGTTCACAAATAAAGGTGAACGACAAGACAAATGATAATAGTAATGACCAGATGATATGGCAATGCATGATAAAAAGGCATTATACCTAATTTTCATATAGGTGGTTATAAGTAGGAAATAATTCCATAATATTGATTTGCCCAAAGGCGGTTATAATTAGGGGTACCAAAAATAATATTGATTTTCCCTTAGGTGGTTATAATAAGTTATATCAAATAAGATAATAAAAGAAAGATAAATTGCCAAATCAAATGTCATACTACTACCATAGATTGTCATTGAACACAAAATTCTAAACCTATTGAAACTAGATCAGAATCCACCCATAGAAATTATAAGATGAACCAAAGGAACCAAAATAAAAAATGGGATTGGTAAGATGACTAAAATCAAGCCTTGGTCAATAGTAAAGAAATGGTATAATGAAATGATTAGAATAAAATTAGCTATAACAATAACAAAATTGCCCCCAAGCGATGATCAGCTTATATTTCACACAAAATAATGAGAGCATTCAAACTTAGAAGAATTACTCACAAAATGGTGAGAGCATAAATAAGGTGACTGAGCTGACCTCAATAGAAATTGAGCACTATCTACATAGTCTTGAAGGACCTCAAGTCAATGTAGTTCAAACAAAATTATCCATAGATCATAATGGTATAATAATTCCTAAAAGGGGTCTATAGGGTTATCCCCAAGAAACAAGGCATGATAATGTAAAATGGTAATTGGAAAGGTGAAAAATGGTTTTATTACTCTTGTTGATAGGGAGATGCACGTCTTAGTCATTATGTGAGATAATAGATATGATTGGTTATAAAAGTTACTATCTAATTCCTTTCAAAATATATACTGTATCAAGAACTTACTATCGATTTGGATCTCAATAATGTGTTCATGATCTTCATTAGTAATCAATTCTTCTTCCTTTAAATGTTGAGATAACTTCATAGCCTCTGTAAAGGAAAGTGTTGCCAATGATAATTGATATAAGTGGGTAATAAATGGGTGGGTGATAATGGAATGTATAATGAATGGGAAACAAATGAATATTAGGACTTTTAGTCACACGTAATGTTTTTGATGCCATATTTAACATAATTTTGGTTGTGGCAAGGTCAAAGACCTTTGAAGATTCTCTTGATAGGACCATCATATTATTTTGTTTCTTGAGAGTAGATACCATCTGGTTATTCTATAGATTGGAAGCTATTTTGATTTGATCTTAAACAATATCTTTAGTAAATAGTGAATAGCTTTTGTGCTCAGCTATTGGTTTCTTGATGAGGTTTTCACCAATGAATTTATTTTGATCATCCCATAGCACCTCCAAGAAGGTTTCACAAAGAAATGTTAACATTTGAATTTTATTATCTTTTAGCACCTTTGAAAATGTTTCACTAAAATATGTTGAGTTTGATCTTTGCTTATCCCCTAACACCTCTAAAAAGGTTTCACTAGGATATTGTTCTTATTCTAAATGAATGTGGTCTTGATCCCCCTGATATTCTATAAATGAAATGTCACCATGGTTGTAGTTCAACAAAGTATGATTCTTTTGGTCTCAATTGATTTTTATGGGGGGCAAAATGTCAATATAATAGCTATTTTGGGTGGTAATAATGGGATAGTGAAAGGAAACACAATCATCATAGAAGATACTATGAGAAATTGTGTTGATTCTAAAGTAATCATCCTCAAAAACCATAGAAGGATCACAAATATATTCAAATTAATCTGCAAGGCAGTTGTAACCAATGTTGTAACAACCATGACTATAATCTATTTCTAAATTTGATTCTAAATTAAGGGACTCTGAATCCAATGTTGCAACTGATATTAATTTTATTTCTAATGTTAAATCTGATGTTAGTTTGGAAATGGAACCTGAATCTAATTTTGATTCTTCATCTGATGTGGTTGTTTCTTCAATGTTATATTAAATGTTAAATGTTTGACAAGTAATGTCTTGTGATGGTATAATGGGCTCAATAAAAATTAATTCATCTTGGAAGGGTTCAACATATACTGGCTCATCTACGTGAAGACCCTCAAAAAGAGGGTATCACTTAAGGGGCATCTTGACAAAATCATGTCTGTCATAGTGAGACTCCTCAATGAGTGGGAAAAGATCAAAATACAACTCTACCAATATTGGCTTGTCAAGGAGATGAGGATCTTTAAAAATAGGTAAAATATGAATAGGTAACTTATCACAATTTAACTTGTCAAAAATGGGTGTTTCAATAATAACATTCTGGTTTTGGTTTACAATTGGTTGTAAAATATCAATTTTGAACACATTTTTATCTTCATAAGATTGCTCTTAAAGAAGTAATGGTTCTTTTTTAGGCTCAAAGATCAACACAAAATTTCTAAAGTGGGGAACGTTTGGTTTAACGAGAACAATGGTTTATGGTTCAATAATGGAATCTCTAAAAATTGGACTATTAAATAAGGGATCAAACACAATTGGTTCATCAAATGGAGGCTTCTCAACAGTAGGTTTATCAAAAATTGGTGATGGGTAAAGAATGGTAATAACTGGATGCTTCTTAGTTTGGTTTCTCATGAAAACCAAAGGAGGAGGTCCTAAAATTGTAACTACTGGATGCTTCTTAGTTTGGTTATGTGTGTAAACCAAAGGAGGAGGTCCTAAAATGGTAATGACTGGATTCTTCTTAGTTTGGTTGCTTGTGAAAACCAAAGGAGGAGGTCCTAAAATGGTAATTACTGAATGCTTCTTAGTTTGGTTGCTTGTGGAAACCAAAGGAGGAGGTCCTAAAATGGTAACCTTTGTGCATTATGGAGCTTTCTTGCTCATAAAATCTAAAGGAGAAGGACACCCCAGAATAGTAACCTTAGACCATGGAGCATAAATAAACAACTAGCATGGATGTGATTGGTTTTCAATAGATATGTCTAAAGAGGGAAACATACTCAAACAAGATGGAGTGGTCATGTTCATCATAAAAATTCTCTACCTTGCAACTAGAGCCATAATAAACCCTATTGTAAGTGTACCTTAGTGTCATCATTTAAAAAGAGTGTTCTTAACATTTGACAAGATTTGGACAATGTTTTTCAAATGTTCAAACAAGGTATGCTTGGTTTTTTTTAAACAAATAACTAAGTTACCAAAGAGATTATAAATAGAGGGTGGCTTGGAACCACACACAATTATAATATTTGGTTCACAAATTTATGCAAATTTTTGTAAAGTTTAAATCTTATAGATTAGAATAGGGTAAGGTAACTCAAAGATCCAAAGTGAAAACTAGTACACCAAAGCCTAAATCTTTGTGATATGCCTATATCATAAAATCTAGTTCTAAATTAGATGAGTTGATCCTAGAAAATTAGAGGAAAGATCTCAAAATTACGAAGAATACAAAATAGACTAAGCAACTCAAGATGTAAAAACATGCACAAATCACTAAGTATAAAGCTAGGACCAAATAGGCAGCACAACATCACCACATGGTTCTAGGACTCAAAGTGTGAGAGATATTCAAGATGACTTGTGTCCACCAAGATGATAATGCAATTTTGAGTCTATTAAATAGCTCTCAATCCAAATAGAAAATTAAACCCAAGTTAGAACAAGTTTAGTGTGCAAATGGCAAACACAATTTAACACACCAACCCTTAAAACTTAGAAAGGTTCAATTTTGAATGTGGATTATAAATGAGAGACTTAAATAAAATGGGTAAAAAGTCTAGACTTAATTTGGCATCATAACTACACCAAAGTGGATGAAATGACACAAAGTTTTTGATAACAATTTGAACAAGGAAAAGATGAATTTTTCAATTAGATAACATAATACCTCCCTTGCTCAATAAAATTGAGGACAATGTGCTTTGGTTAATTTTATTGAGTTAACAAGTAGTTTTAGACAAAAATCAAGACCAAGTAAGCTAATGACAAAAAATAAACATCTTAAGTCTAACCTAACAAGGTATGGTAAAGTGCGGTCGACTAAACTAACAAGTTTTTCATTATTCTCGTGGCATCAATTACGTAATTACTTTCATGACACATGATGCAAAATAAATTCATGAAAATTGGGTGTTTGTAGCATTTGGATTGTTGCAAAAAGGTCTAGTCATTTTTACAACCATTACATCTTGTTATTTTCTTAGTGTAGTGCAATGTCCAAAGTGTAGATATGTCCCATGTGTAACTCAAAAAGAGTGGATGAAATAAATGCTAAGAGATGAAAACCTAGGTCAAATCTTCCCTAATGAACTCATGGGAGGTAATTAATTCCCCCTCACAAGCCACAATTCAATGAAAATTAGAGACAAAAATAAAGACTTTAAGGTCATTTTCAAGATCACCTCAAACTATGATGAGTTTTTAGGGAGTGATTTAGACTAAATTCTTTCTAATCCTTGGAATAGGCTTACTTGAAATAAAAATGGTGATTTTGATTCCAAAATTTCCCTAAAGGGGATGGATTGAATAACATACATGCAATATCCTTCTTTTTTCCAATCAATTAATTAACCACCCACTGCATATAAACTTGACAAATAAGTTAAATTTTAAGCACCAAATAAGAGATTAGGTGATGTTCTTTTTGGCCCTTGGCTTTAATTGCTAAAATGGTAAAATATTGCACAAAAAAGACCACATGAATCAATAAATACCTAAGTTCATTTTAAGCCCAAATTGAAGATTCAAGACTTAGCCTAATTTCATGATTAAAACACCAAATATTAAAATGTTACAAGAGTTATGATGTGTTTTAAACACTAAATGAAATGTATCTAAGACTTATCCAAATATTAGGTTCATTTTAAGCACTAATTCAAATGTGTGAAATCAATCATGTTCATTTTAAACCCAAATTAAAGTGTATTTGGTTAGTCAAAATCATTCAAACCAACTACCAAACTACCCACTCAACCTATAAAAGCACAATTATAAGGGCCTAGTTTGAAGCACTTAAGAGTTTAAGAAAATGACAAGCAAGTTAGGTTGGACATGTGAGCTGGGTTGGATAGGCAAGTTGGGATGAACTAAATCCAAGTTGGGATGAGCTAGAGCTAAGTTAGGATGAACTAGAGCTAAGTTGGAATGAACCAAAGCCAAGTCAAGTTGAACTAGAACTAAGTTGGGATGAAATAGAGCCAAGTTGGGATAAACTAGAGTTGAGTTGGGATGAATCAGAGATGAGTTAGGATGAACCATAACTAAGTTGGGCCAAACTAAAGCTAAGTTGGGATGAACTAGAGCCAAGTCAAGATAAACCAAAGCTGAGCTGGGATGAACTAGAGCCAAATTAGGCTGTCTAGAAAATAAAATTGTGGTTTATATAAATAGAATTTTTTGCTCAATTTTTTGCTTTTTTTGCTTCCATAATCTAAGATCCTACATGACAATAGTTAGTAGGTTTCTTGTAAAGTATTTTTGAGAAAACTTATGGGTTACGATCCCATCGGGTGTGCCAAAATGTAGAGAGGATTTCAAATAAAGTTAGTCAAACATTAGTCAAGAAATCATTGAAAATGCATTAAAGACATAATAAAACTTCACCAATCTATTCATGTGGGAATTACAAAGGATATCAAGAAATAAATGAAAGAAATCAACATCATATTTCCTTTCTAAATGGATTCATCATACCAACGTGGCTCAAAATCATGTTTTCCCTTGATCAAGAGCTCTTGTCTTCAACAACAATGGTGGCCACCTTCTCCCATGTCTCAATAACTCTCCACAAATCCTAGGCTCATGATATAAAATTATTAAACTATCCTATCAATGAAGCTTGTAACTAAAATTAATGGTCATATGCAAAGTATTTTGAAGACAATTCAACATAATAACTTTGTACAAATCAAGCTTAAAAATGATGTCTATGGCCTCTCTAATTATGGATTTTTGTGATTGATCAGGATCAACCATTACCATCCATCTCAAGATTGAGATGTGTGGTCATGAATTAATTAAATTATATAATTAAAATCAATAATGATCCTCATCATGACTTTGGAAAAAGGGCTATTAATGAGGCATGGGAGGTAATAAAGAGGCATGGGAGACCCATTATCATGATAGTTGATGCACTTATGGCTTGATGGATGCCACCCCATAGATGACATCATCTGATGATGTAGATAATAGAAATCAATTTCCAAATAGAAATTTTCAACAACTCTCATGAAAAATCCACTTAATTTGATTAATTAGCCTTAAATAAGGTTAATCAACATTTGTGGAGTTATTTAGAAATTGGCCCTCAATTAATCAAAATGGTCAAAAAGTCATACTATTGAGTCATAATTTGACTCAAGAAGAATTGGAATGTGATGTTAGATGTATTAGAACTGTATTCCCATTTAGGATGTTTCCAACACAAAATAACAAAGGTACATGACATGTACTAATGAATTAGAAGAAAAGAGTGATATAAAACACAAAAAGGTGATATCATCATTTTGACTTAAAATGAATTGATCAAAGTTAGATAGCCGATAAATTGCATTACCCTATTTAGGGATACTTTGACCTAAATTGACACATATAAATGACAATTTTAAACCATTTAGCACATTTTATTAATTTTAGCCTAAACTATGCATTTGAGTCAATTTGAGTAGGATTGATAATTTTGACACAAATGGTGTTAGGAATTGAATGTCTACACCAACAAATCCCATGATGAAGTCTACTCCTCATAAGGCTAAAACCACTATAACCAAGAAATCAACACTTTTATTTGAATCATATTCAACCATTCTACAAAGGTTGTTGCAAACCTCTTCTTTAAGCCTACCAACCATCAAACCCTTTGACCCTTCACATCTCAAACCATCATGGTTTAATGATAATTTGATTTTATTATAGCATAAGACACCAGGACACAATACATATAATTGTAAAGCTCTCTAAACTCTTATTCACTAGCTTTATGATGAGGATGATCTATTAACAGATGAACTTCCTATGTCACCCATACCTACCAAACATGGTGAAAACTTACCCACTGCTCTGCTCTCACCTAAAAGTGAACTCTAATACCTCAACCTCTCCTTCTATCCATAATATCAATGCAGTCAATAAATTGTAGTAGAAAGATAAATGGAAGGAAAAAGTGTTAATTCCCTGAACTTACCCATCTTTAGACTCCCAACCAACCCACACCTAACCATCTCCATCTTTAACCAAAGCCAAGGTGTCTATTTTAGGTTCCCTCAGTCTAACCCTCATGCAATATCTATTCGAAGAGATATCCTCAAGTAACTTCATTAGACCCCAACAAAAATGATCTTGTATGAGTTGATCTCTACCTCTCCCCATCACTACAAAGCACTCATAGAGGATTTGGAATCCATTGAGTTCTAATTTGATTACCCTCAACCTCTATTCACCTTTGTTGGTGCCCTTAAAATTTCTAACCTTGTCACCTTCAAGGATTCATAAATATCTTATTTATACCTTGAGGACCCAAATCCCCCACTTTTTATTACTACTTACATCAACCAAAACCATATTAAATAGGTCATGATTGATGAGGGAGCTAGTATTAACATCATCTCCTCTCACACCTACAACCAACTCAACTTATTATACAATGTCATGTCTGAATCATTGACTATCCTTCACTCCTTCAATGATACCACAACCACTACCTTGGGAACTATCATCCTTCATATTAGTGTAAAACATCAAATGCTCCTCATATTCTTCTATATTATGGAAGGGGAATTCTAATACAACATAATATTGTGATGACCTTGGATTAATTACATGGCATGTGTTCCTTCTACCCTCCATCATTTCATCAAATTTGACCATGAAGGATAGGTCATCACCATCCAAGAAGACCCAAGTCATTTTTCAACATGGAACAATACCTATCACCCCAATGATGTCCTCATACCCACATCTAACACACCTTTAATAGTTACACCCCAACTACCAACCATCAATGAAGCATCAACTAGCTCATCATCCCTTCTTCATAAATCCTCATAGAGGAACCCTTGGAATTTGTGTTTTAATGTCTCTTATTAAGGGAGTATCACCTTTTATCTCTTAATGCATTCCCTACTCCCCATGAGTATGGGAAACATGCCAACCATCCAGGGTATGACCCCAATATAAAAATTATCATTACTTTTGGACATTCAAACTATCAAACGCATTTTTTCTATGGGTGATGCAACAAACCCCTTGGTATTTATATCACCTCTTCCTCACCTCAACCATTTACCACTTATTTCTCTTAGATAAACTAGGCGTTACCAAAACATACCTTCATTGATGTGCTTGGAAAGTCTTTGGCCTTGAATGATATGAGCAAGGCCCACATCACCATTGAGACCAAGAAACATCATGAAAATCACGGCTTTGGTTTCATCCTACTAAAAAAAAATAACCTAAACCACATACCATCATCATTATTAAGGAGGATACTCTTTCCTCAACAAACTCACCTCCACTTGCATGTGAATATGATGAAATCATCCAACCTAACATTTTATTTGTCAACATGATCACCCTTAGACCCCTGACTTATAAAAAAATGGGGTAACAATCACCATCCCTTTGACCCATCTTGAGATGATAGAGAAAGACTCTCTTATCATTAACATTGTTCAACATCAGAATGATGCTTCTATTCTCACTTACCTTAGTGTAGGGGATTCCTCTATCCATAAATCCCTTCTTCTTGAAAACTAAACCATGTTGAATGAATCCACTATCGCTATTAACTTAAGTACTCAGGATAACCCCCACATTGTTAAAATAGATCAATCATTGAATTCCATAAACCAACAAGAACACCTTTATTTCCTTCATGACCAAATCATGGAATTTGCTTTGTCTTATCATGATATGCCTATAATTTATCCTTCTATTTCCCTCCATAACATTATCACTCATCTTGATGCTAATCCTGTTTGATAAGACTTTGTAGGATGCACCCTTACAATACCCTTCTATTCAAAGAAGAGCTTCAATGCCTCTTATCTATCAATTTCATCCAACCCATTGACTATCCCTAATGGGTTTTCAACATCATTCGCATTACCAAATCTATGAGGGGACTTTGCCTATGTATCAATTTTTGTGACCTCAACCTTGCTTATCCAAAGGATGACTTACTTTTTCCTAGCATCGACCAACTTGTTGACCTTATAGATAGCCATGAGATGTTATCTCTCATGGAAGGTTTCTTGGGATATAATAAGAACTTGATTATTCCTAAATATCAACATAAAACTTCTTTCATCACCCCTTAGGGAACCTTCTACTATAGGGCCATGCCATTTAGTTTGAAGAACACTGACACAACCTACTAATGAGCCATGACCTACATATTCCATGATCTCATCCACACCATCATAGAGGACTATGTTAATTATCTCTTGGGAAAATACAAATCTCACAAAGATCATTTGAAAGTTCTCAGCATGATCTTTGAGCACTTAATCCATTTTCATGTCTAACTAAACCATAAGAAATGTATTTTTGGTTTCCTTTTAGGAAACCTTCTTGGCTTTATCATCTCTCTTTAAAGAATCGAAATAGACACACAAAAGTCAAATCAATTCTTGAAGTGCCACCTGTAACCCACCTTAAGCAACTCCATAGCCTATAGGGTAAGATCCAATCCATTTATTGCTTCATCTCTCAATTATCAGATAGATGTCATTCACCATCTTCTTAGGAAAGATACCTCTTTTAAGTAGACCAAGGACTGTCAAAAAGCCTTCAATTTTCTTAAAGAATATCTCATTTCTCTACCCATTCTTATCTCTCCTAATGAATATCAACCCTTCAACCTTTACATCTCCACCACTAAGCATTCCTTATGAGCAATGCTCACTCACCATGATGAATAAAACAAGGAATAAGCTATATATTATATAAGTTGAACACTAGTAGAGTATGAGACTTGATACACCCATACTAAGAAACTTTGCCTCACCTTAGTCTTTGTGTCTTCCAAACTACATCATTATCTTCTCAATCACAAAACCTTTGTCATCACTAATATAACCCACTCAAGTATATGTACTCTAAACCATACCAAAACCAACATATAACTATGTGGCTCATGTTCCTCACTCAATTTGACCTTGAGTTCCTCTAGTAGAAGTTTATTAAAGGACAAGTTATTACCAACTAATTGGTTAAGGCTCCTTTACTAGATAACCAACCACTTTCCCTTGCATTTCCAAATGAATCCATCGCTACTCTTTCCTAGGAGGACATAACCTACCAAATGACTATGTTCTTTGATGGCTCCAAGTGCAAATGATGTAGGGGTGTCAGATTCATTCTCATTCCCCTCAATGGTGAACCCATTCCCCTTTCTTTCAAGCTTTTTTTTTAGTGTACTAATACTATAGTTGAATATGAAACCCTAGTCATAGGTCTCCAAACCAATCTAGCCTTAGGAATTAAGACAATCAATGTCTTTGGTAATTCCTAACTCATGGTCAACCAATTTAATGGCTCTTATCAATGTAAGAATGATGTATTGTAAAAGTACAAATAGATAGTAGATGTACTCTTAGCATCATTTGATCATTATCATATCCAATCTATTCACTGATCTACCAACAAATTTGTTGATACAATGGCTTCCCTTAATTCCTATATCCCTTATCATCCTTCCAATTCCAAAATGTTTATCACCATTCATCATTTTACCACACCCTCTTATAACCAATCTGACCTCCCTACCATTTTTAGTGTGGAGGAATCCCTATCAGATAATTGGTACCAACAAACCTTTGACTACCTAAACATCAACATCATTCCTCTCAACCTCTCTAAGAATGTTCAAATAGCCTTTATTTAGAGTACCTCTTGTTACACCCTACTAGGGGGAATCCTTTATAAATGTGGTTTTAATAGTCTCCTTCTCCATTTCCTATGCATCCATGAAGTTTCTCCTACTATCAAGGAAATACATGATGGGATCTATGGGGGATAATTTAGTGGTCTAGTTATTACTAAAATTATCCTTTTCCTTGTCTACTATTATCCTATGTCCAACCAAGACTATTATGATTATGTAAATAAGTGTGTTAAATGTCAACAACATGTTAATCTACATCACGTGTTGGCCAATAGCCTCCAAGTATCAAAATAATTTTGGCCTTTCTCATAATGGGTAATCAGTCTCATTAGGGAAATCAATCCTCAATTATTCTCAACATCATAACTCCATCATCATAGCCACCAAATATTTCATCAAGTGGGTATAAGTTATTCCTCTCATCACAACCAAGGTCGATAAGATAGTCAACTTCATCAATCACCATATCATCTATCACTTTGGTGTTCCCCATAAGATCATCAGTGATAATGGAAAATATTTTAAGAACTAGTAAGTTCAAGGTATTTATGATGCATTTGGCATCAAGTTAATTTTTTCTTCCCCTTACCATCCATAAGCAAATGGATAGGCAAAAGCCTCTAACAAAACCCTCAACAAAATACTAACTAAAGTAGTCAGTATTTTAGGTTGAGACTAGAATTTGCACATCCACTTCACTTTTTGGGCCTATCATACTAGCATTAGAACCCTTATGAGTGTTACACCTTTTTTCCTTATGTTTGGAGTAGAGGCTATTTTACCTCTTAAAATATAAATTCCCTCTCTTCACATATCTTTACAAGACCTTATTTTTTAGGATTATTATAATCATCATCATTTAGCTTAGCTTGTGCTACTTGATGAGCATCATTTATAAGCCCTTATCCACCTCCATATCTATTAAAAAAGTATCAAGCATGCTTATAACAAACTCCTAAAAGTGAAATAATTTAATATCAGAGACCTAGTCCACAAGGAAAATCATGTCACCAATATATAGAAAATAAATTAGGGAAAGTTTATTTTCAATTAGATTAGACCTTATATCATAACCCATAAGTATGGATCAGGAGCTTACCAATTGTCTTATCTTGAAGGCCACCAAGAACTTGAGCTCCTCAATGCATCATATTTATGACTATTTTTTCTTTAAGAGGATCAAATCTATGTTTTGTTTACCTTAAGCTCATTCCTTACTATCCACCTATATTCATCTCCCTATTTTAGGGAAACTAATTAAAATAGAATCAAGTTATTAATTGTCACCAATATAACCTTATCTTAAAAAATGGATATCATAGCTCTACCCATGAAATTATTCTAATGGTACATTCAACCTCTTTTTAGGATGGATCCCTATGATCATTTTCACCTAAATATTTTCACACCTAGTTTACCTTCTTGTGATTTTAGTTTTACCTTCATAAAGGTGAGCCACTAAGTCATCCTAAGCAAGTCTATGCCAAGGCAAATTAGAGAAAAATAACATAATTCCTATCACTAGTAATCATGAGTCATTCGTAGCATTCACATACTACTCCATTGAAAGAGAACTATTGAAAATTAATTTTAAATTGCTAAATATAAGGTAGATTTCTCCCTTAAAGGATAATTATCAAAATTATTAAAAAATCATATAAATTTAGACCACTCCTTTGAAGGATGGCTAAGTCAAGCATTTATCAAAAACCATAAAAATTTCCTAGAATATTCTCACATCGATTAGCTTCTCATATATAATAATACAACAAGAGACCCATTATCAAAATCAAAGAAAAAGTAAACAAATATCATGAAAGTTGCAATCAACTCTCAAGTAGTATAATAAGGTGAAATTCGTAATCAGATTTTGTAAGTAGACTTCCCACATCGATCAGTTTACACAATTTTGGAAAATACTTATTTATAAATAACTCTTTAGACACCTATAAAAGAGGCATGATAGTCTTGCAATAGGGTTTCATTCTCACCCATATCCCCTTTACACTATATGCAAGGAATTCTTGGCCTTTTTTAACATCATGTGGTTAAAAACACTTTCTAACTCATTAATGACCGCTCATGAAAATCATTTGATAGTCTTATGTTCATTAAGCCAATCACACTTTAGGCCTATTTATATTCCTTATCAATGAAGAAGCATCATGACCTCTTCTTCTCCTACTGCACTTAGTTGATCTTTAGTTAATTTCTACTTTTCATGAAGATGTTTGCTTGTCAATTTGATACAATAAGTTATCACCTAAGTTACAAAAATGACCTCACTATTTTCAAGCAAGAAACATTTGATATAATAATGACCTATGATACAAGGGATTAGTAAATAAAGTAATAAACATACCTTAAAACACTTATATATTTTTTCAAACTCTTTTAAAACAAGGATTGATAGCCTTCCTCATCTGCTTCTCTTATCTTCTATAAAGCCACCATCTAATCCACTTCATTGGCCTCCCCATCACCTTTTCATTTCTTGTGTTTTCTTCTATGGTTACGTAATAATATGTCCAGTAATACATTCTTTTTAAGAGTTCATGGCTTGCTATTTTAAGAGATGGAAATTGAAATTACAAAATTTAACAATTTACCTCATAAAGTGCTTGAGGATGTTGATGAAGTTGATGTTGTTTTTGATGCTTTGTGATGGGTTTTAATTTTGGTAAATTTATGGTAATTTAAGATCCTTTCCTACAAGATGAATGACCTCTAAAACCTACAAGATTAAATTCTCCAACCAAAGACCTCCCAATGGGTGAAAAAGGGGGGGGGGGTCATATTTATAGCATTTTATGCCAAGAAACATGATAAAGTAGTGGAATAGTAATATATGGTGCAATTTTCCAAGTGGTATCATAAGTGGGTATCAAAGGCAAGGGTGGTGGGATTCCCACTTCATAAAGTGTGTCTCCCACTTGGTTAATGTGTCTTCCACCTTGCACATGTGTCTAAAGTGAATGTAGATAATCCCATGGACCCAAATGAGTCTAAAATACTTTCCACCACTCACTTTTTTCTTTTCCCCATGGGTGGGTAAGTGGTCTTGAAGGACAAGGATAGTGGGATTCCCAATTCATAAGTGTGTCTCCCACTTTTTAAGTGTGTCTAAAATAAGTGGATATCATGCCCATGTATAAACATGGGTCCAAAATACCTTCCACCACACACTTTTATCTTTTCCCAAAGCATCCAAAAAGTAAGAACCCCACTTTGGAGACTACTATGATGCATGAATCCAAAATATGATTTTGAATGATGGCATATTATGGATAAATTCACCATACTTTGGAGGTGGGACCTTATGGTGTTTAATGAGGTCATTAATCACCTTAGAGAAGGGTCCCAAGTGGGGTATGATGCCCCACTTCAAGCCACCTCGCTTCTAATCCATGTCACTTTCCATATCACTATTGAGTCACCTAACATATCACATGCCATGTCACGGATGAGTTACATACCATGTCACCATGAATAGTGATATGCCATGTCATCATGAATAGTGCTAGTGAATAATGATTTGGAATAGAGTTTTCAAATAGTAATTTTTAAAATAGTGATAGGTGGATAGTGACCTAGTTAGACTAAGAGGGTTGGGTTAAGGGTAAATAAGGTTTAGGTGGTCCCTCATGGGTCCCATGACATTTAGACATCTAAAACTGTATGTGTGTAGTTTTCTAGTGTCTACATTTTGCCTTTTTTTATTATGCAACTTTGAATGAACAAGCTATAAAACATAGATGGATCACTTGGTTGAATGTCAATGTGTCCCTAGTATGGGAACATGTGTTCCCCCTCAAACTAGGATCCAATGAAGGAAAGTAGAATTGGGTGTGGGTTTGATAAGCTGATAGTGGTGAGGCACTAGTTTAGTGAAAAAATGGTTAGGAAATTGAAACATAAAACAAGTGCATAAAATTAAACTAAGTGTGATATCTAAGATCATACACAAACAAAATTTGCTAATGTTGGTAAAAATAAGGGTTAACTCTAAGGGATAAGTGACCAATGCACTATATGAGTGCAACTATGGTTGGGTACACCTGTTAGTCTCTTAAACATGGTCAATGTTTTCATGTGTATCTAAGTTAGGAAGTGCTCCCTTAAAAAAATATATATATAGTTCTGCACTAGGTGGTGAAAATTTAAATGGTCAACATGGAATTTTTTTTTGGTGTGGTCAAAAGGACTAGAGCACAGTTAGCACAAAGTATGCAAATAGTTTAGGGTTAAAAAAATGACCAATGTTGAAGGGGATATGGGAAAATGGTTGGTTGGTTGGTTGGGTGGTTTTTAAGGGTATAGGTAGGGGGTGGTTGAGCTAACTCCATATGCACAAGGCAAGTGGACTCTACCTACATAGTTCTATAGATGTAATATCTAAAAAAACTTTAGGCCAAATATAGTTCTTAAGTATTAGGTAAAGTGGTGTTCAAATGGGTTGCCCCAATTTGAAGTACCATATGGTTGGGTTTGGTTGAAGGTACATGGATGTAATTATGGTTATGGTGCCTTATTGGAAGCACATAAAGTAAGTTAGATAAAAAACTAAGATGTTGGAAAGGAGGTAAGAGTTAAAATATATATGTCTACATGAACCAATGATGAGAGGATAAGAAGAAAGACATGGTGCATCTTCATTTGATAAGGATAAATAAATCCTATGTTTATATTAGGATAAGGAATATAAGCCTTGTGAATGCATTGCATTAGCATGCATTGATTGATAAAAAAAAATTATGATCATATCATGTTAAGTAAGATAAAAATGGGTGATAGGTATGGTGAAGGGAGTAGTTTGAGAGGGATAAGATAAAAATATGACGCATGTAAAATATACAAATACATCAAAGGAATAAATGGATGAACTATAAGTAGTGAACCTAATAAGATTTCATGCATTAAATCAAGAGAGTGGAGGACATGAGGAGTAGACATGGACATGTACATAGAATCAATATAAATTGGGGATTACACTCTAATGAGTGAGGAGTTGGAGTGTGAATGGGAAAATATGAGGGATATCCAACAATGGATGATGTGAAGGTGGACCAAGAGAAGGATGAAGTAAGAGTGATAAGATAGTGAGGTGCAAATAAATATGAAGTTGGATAAGGATGGTAGAATCCAAACAAGGATAAGGAGTAAAAAAATATCATGAAGAACAAGGAATTTCATCAATGAGGATGAGAAAAATGAAATGAAATGGAGAGACAAGAAGAAAAATAAATGGTGTAAGATGGGGGTGTGAGCAATTCACTAAAAATGATAGATTTGGTAATTAAAAAGGATGGTGAGAGAAGGGTAGCAAACATGAAGGGGAAGGGGAGGATTAGAAATATGGGAGGCCATGAAAGAATTAAAAATAGGTCTAAAAGAGACCAAGGAGAGAACAAGTTGGTGATAAAAATGAAAAATAAGGAAACACATGAAATAAAAGGAAATAAGATGAAAAAGGAGTAGAATGAGGATACAAAAAGGATGATAGGAGAGGGAATAAGTAGGTGGTATCATGACCATATAAGCATGGATGGGATAAATGATGATATGCAAGGAAAGGAATAATGAAACAAATTAGATGGTGTTTTTGGAGATGAGAACAAGATGGAAAATGGGATAGGACTTAAGAAAAATGAGGGGAAGTAAAGGATGGGTAGATAAGAAGCTAAAGAGATAAGGTAGTTGTCAATCAGCTTATTAGAATAGATTGACAAGCTAAATGGGTGATTATAAGAGATTTTCAAGCTAAAAATTGGTGAGGTGGTGAATAAATAGGGGAGAGAAAATGGAATGTGGATGAGAGAAAAGGGAATAAGTGAAGTAATAGAGAAACACAATGAAAGTGAATGAGATTAAAATAAGAGATGAAGATCATGGATTATAAGAAAAAATGAAGGAAGAAGTAAGGGGGTGGGCAAGTATATAAAGCATGAACACTTATAAAAATGCAAAATATAAGTGAGTATAGAGATGGAAAGAAGAAAAGGGGAATTCAAAGTGCAAAATGTGGGAATAGATAAGAAGAAAAGGGAAATTATGGAAGGCTTCTCAAAGGATAAATACGTAGTTAGAAGTTAGTTATAGAGGAAAATAAGAAGACAAAAAGGATGAAAAGATGAAAATAAAACAAAAAAGAATAATGAAAAATTGGAAAGGTTGGAAGAATGTCAAATTGAAATAAAATGGTGGCACACGTAAGAAAAAAAGGTGGGATGAAGAAATAAATAAATAGAAAACATGCAAGATGGAAAAGTTGGGAAAGATGAAGACAAAAACTAAGAATTATAATGAAGGTGGGTTAGAAGTAGTGGAAGAGAAGTAATAAGGTTGTAGAAACTAAGATATAGAGATAAAAGTGTCCATATGTGTGCAAAGGAACAAGATGATGTGGAATTGGTGAGGACAAGAGAGTGATGAAGAGGGTATGACAAATTGCCAAGGGCAAGGTGAAATGATGAGGATATAGAAAGAAGAAAAAGGAGATAGAGGGAAAGTTTGGTAAGATTTAGAGAAAGAGACAAGAAATATAAAAAGTGAGTGGGGTAGTGAGAAACAAAGCAAGTGCAATAAATTTAAATAAAGGTGATAGGGAGGCCAATGAAGTGGAGTAGATGGTGGATTTATAGAAGATAAGAGAGGCAAATGAGGAAGGCTATCAATCATTTTTTTTAAAGAGATTGACAAGATGGAAAAGTGGTTAAAATAGATTGACAAGTTGGAGGAAGGGAGATGGTGAGGAGATAGGTAGATAAGTGGAGGAAAATATTTTAGGTGGGAATGGAAAATAAAATGAGAGATGCGATTGAGCTGCCCTTAACAACTGAGTGCAACCTACATAGTACAAAAAGACCTCAAGCCAATGTAGTTTTCCTATAAATAAGGCCAAAAATAAATAATAAGTATTAGATGATGATAAAATATAAGGATGAAAATAAAAATTCAATGTTTCCCTGATGTAGGATACCCTAAGCAAGAGGGAATTGTTAGCAATGGAAATTAGTGAATAAAAAGGGGATGGTAATTAGTTATTAGTGGTTAAGCTACCCTTAGAATTGAATCAGCACTGACATAGTCCATGAACATCAAGATAATGTAGTTTTTCATGGGTTGGTTAGTTAATGGTGTTCAAATAAGTTGTCCCAATTTGATGTACAGTGTATTTTAGGTTGGGGTAAAGGTCTGTAGAGAAAGGGAAGCTCCAAAGGGAAGAGAAGGTGCCAATAAGGATAATATAAAGTTTGGGCACTAAAGTGTAAATAGGTTCATAAATTGCAATAAAAAGTGTAATATCTAAGATCATGCAAAGACAAGGTTGCCATGATTAGTAAAAATAAAGGTCAGTGCTAAGGGGCAAGTGACCAATGTATCACATGATCATAATTATGGTTGGATACACCTATTAGTCTCCTATATAGGATTAGTGTTTGCATGGGTATTCAAATTTGAAAGTGATCCCATGGAAAATACAAGTGGGTCAAGTAATCATGAGGTGACACAAATCCAAAAATGGTCAACATGGTAATGTTATCACTACAGTAAAAAAACCAGGCAAATTTTTTCATAAAATACACATAAGTTGGGTTGAAAGGGACCAACTAGAAGTTGATGAGGTGGTTAAGGTGGGTGTTTAGCATATATTTATCATAAAATGGTGAAATATTATAAAAAATGTACTCATATAATGGTGAGGGCAGCATCTAGTGAATAGTGAATAGTCACCATAATGATCTCACACTCATTAGGATGAGAAAACATGAATGGGCAAGGTAGGATAAATAAGAGGGTAACAAAAGGCTAATCACCACAAATGTCCTATGATGGAGCTAATCCAAAGAATAGGTGCCTTCATGAGGAGGCTACCCATTCTAAAATTATGTGAGGGTATAAGTATAGATATAACATCTATTGTTATGAGCTGAGTTTTAGGAGATGGGTGCTATCAAGATCTACATAGTCTCTTTGGTAAAAAGTCATCATCACTATGACCCAATTTTTATGGGAAGTAGTGGAGCAATGAATTGTAAATAATTTATTTAATGGCTAAGTAGATTCTACAAGGTATAAAATTAGTATCATGGTGAGTGATAGATGATGGATTGTGCCTTACTCAAGAGATGTATAACTAGTTTAGGCAAAAGGTGTCCATGTTTGCATCCTCTCTCCCAATACCTCAGAACTAATGACTTTGGGTTCCACTTAGATTAGGCCCTACCAATTGTGAGCTACGTGGTCTAGGATACTAGTTATACAACTGGATAAGATGGGGGTGTATTATATTCCCTTCTTCCACATTCTTTTCCACAAGATGGGAATCATATTTTGCTTTAGGTCTTTCACCTTGCTCAGCCATCATAGCCATTTCCTCCCTCTACTCTAGTTGTTTTTCTTTCATGTGTAATTCCAAAATTTTTCTATCAAATTTGATCTTTTTATCACCTTAGGTGACCTACATAATGACCTTAAATTGACAAGGAAAGAAATAAGGACCTAGAGGTCATGGTTCATTGATAAGTTATTTAAAAGAAATAAGATATGTGGAAATTGAAAGTACAAATAAAGGTAAACTATCTTTGGAATGCTTTTCAAAATAAATAGTTACCTAATAACATCTTCAAGCATATTCAAGCTTTCTTTTCCCCATGGGTGGGTAAGTGTTCATGAAGGGTAGAGATGGTGGGATTCCCACTTCATAAGTGTGTCTCCCACTTTGTATGTGTGTCCAAAATAAGTGGATATGGATCATGCTATGCAATCCACCCAACTACTTGTCTAATGAACAAGTTATCTTTAAGTTCTTTCTTATTTATAGGTCATCCTCCTAGCCAAAGAGGAGTTCTTCACAACCATCTAGATATAATGTGCACACATTCACCCGTTATTTCTACCATGATCATGGGTATCCATCCTAAAAAGGGGTGGAAATTACCATGAGAACCATGCCATGGGTAGAGCCATGATACCCATTGTCTATGATAAGGTTATGCATATGATAGTTAATCACATGATTTTTCTATGAATTAGTTACCCCTAAACTAGGGAGATGAATGTAGGTAGATAACAAAGAATGAGATTAAGTTAAAAAAAAGTAGATTTGATCCTTTGTAACAAAAGAATAGTCATGAATGTGAATCATTGAGGGGCTCAAGTTCTAGGTGGCCTTCGAGAGAAGACAATCGGTAAGCTCAATATCCATTCTTATGGGTTATGATATAAGGTCAAGGCCAATTGAAATAAAACTTGATCTACTTTTTTCCCCCCATATTTGTGATATGTTGATTTTCCTTGAGGATGAGGTCTCTGATATTGAATTATCTCACCTTGAGGTGTTTTTTAGGCACACTTGATATTCTCTTGATAGATATGGAGGTGGGTAAGGGATACTAAATGCTGCTAATCAAGTAGCTCAAACTGAGCTAAATGATTCTGACAATAATCATCCTTAGAAATAAGGTCTTGTAAAGATATAAGAAGAGAGGGAATTTGTATTTCAAGAAGTAAGACAAGCTATGTTCCAAACATAAGGGAAAAATGTGCAGTACCCATAAGGGTTATAATGCTAGTGCAATAGGCCCATAAAGCGAAGGGGATGTGCAAATTCCAATCCTAACCTAAATAACTAACTACTTTGGTTAGCATTTTTTTTAGCATTTTATTAAAGGATTTTGCCTATAAATTTTCTTATGGATGGTAAGGTGAGGAAAAGCTTAACTTGATGATGAATGCATTGTAAAGACATTAGACTTGTTGATTCTTGAAAGATTTTCTATTATTGGTGATGATCTTATGGGGAACACCAAAGTGACGGATGATATGGTGATTGATGAAGTTGACTATCTTATCAGCCTTAGTTATGATGAGAGGAATAATTTCCACCCATTTGGTGAAATATTTGGTGGTTGTGATGATGGATCTATGTCACTGGGTAGAATGAGGATTGATTTCCCTAATGAGATCGAGTCTCCATTATGAGAAAGTCCAAAATTCTTTGGATACTTGGAGGCCATTGGGAAACACATGATGTATATTGGCATGTTATTAACATTTAACACACTTCTTTACATAATCACAATAGTGTTGGTTGAGCATGGGTCAATAGTAGCCAAGGTGAAGGATATGTTTAGTAATAGCTAGAACACTAAAGTGTCCCCCATATATCCAATCATGTGTTTACCTGATAGCATAAGAAGATTCATGGCTATGTAGGCAATGGAGGAGACCATCAAAACCATGTTTGTAAAGGATTCCCCCTAGTAGGGTGTAATGAGAGGCACTCTAAACAAAGTCTCTTTGAGAGTTTTTAGAGAGGTTGGGAGGAATGATGTCAATGTTTAGGTATTCAAAGGTTTATTAGTACCAAATGTCTGATGGGGATTCCTCCACACTACAAATGGAAGGGAGGTTAGATTGGCTATAAGAGGGTGTGGTAAAATGATGAATGGTGACAAATAGTTTGGAATTGGAAGGCTGATAAGGGATTTGGGAAGCAAGGGAAGCCATTGTATTAGTGAATTTTTTGGTAGATTGGGGAACAAATTGGATATGATAATTTTCAAATGATGCTTAGAGTACATCTAATAGTTGTGGTACTTTTTCAAGACATCATTCTTACATTGATAGGAGCCATTAACTTGGTTAACCATAAGCTAGGATTTACCAAAGACATTGATGGTCTTAATTCTTAAGGCTAGAGTGGTTTAGATACCTGTAACTAGGGCTTCATACTCATCCATATTGTTGGTACACTCAAAATCAATCTTGAAAGAGGGGAATGGGTTCACCATTGAGGGGAATGAGAATGACTCTGACATCCCACCCTTGTTGGCACTTTGAGCCATCAAAGAACATTGTAATTTGTTAGGTTATGTCTTCTTGGGAAAGAGTAGTGATGGATTCATCTAGAAATGCAAGAGGAAGTGGTCAGTTTTCTAGTAAAGGAGCTTTGGCCAATTAGTTGGTGAATTTCCCTTTAATCGACTTTTGTTGGAGGAACTCAAGGTCAAACTTAGTGAGGAGTATAAGCCACCTAGATATATGCTAGTTTTGGTATAGTTTAGAGTGCATATACTTGAGTGGGTTAGTATTAGTGATGAAAATTTTTTTATTATTGAGAAGGTAATGATGTAGTTTAGAAGCCACAAAGACTAAGGTGAGGCAAATTTACTCAGTATGGGTGTACCGAGTCTTGTACTTTATAAGTGTTTGACTTATATAGTAAACAACTTACATGTTTGTTTAGTTCACATAGTTTAAATATAAATGGTGAATTAATCATAGAAATCACTCTTATCACACATAAACAAAACCACTTTCATCAAATCAAACATTAACATACTTGAGACAAGACCCAACTAGAATTTCATCACCTAGCAGTAACCTTGCCCTTTCCCAATAATCTTGCTTGGATTTAATCACTAAGGGGATAACCAACTTAGTTCTTTGGTTGAGTATAAACTCTATAAATTGTATATTGGCTAAACACCTGACTCTTCTACAAGACTATGAAGTGAGGGGGTAATCCCCAAGTACCAAGCCATGTACTAAAATCAAATATAGACTTCTCTCTTGAGCACCTAAATTCAACCTAAAACTAAAAATAGACTTCTTTTTAGGACCTATTCAATCCAATTTCAGTCACACACTTTCTAAGACATAAGCTAAAAGTGAGATAATTCAAACTTTAAGGCTTAACATATCTTTGTGTATGTTTTGATTACTTTTCTCTTTTTTTTTGCTTTTTTTGTGTTTGAGATGTGAGTTCATATCATGTTTTTCCTATTTTCTCAAATGGTCTTTACTAGACAGTAGTTGAGAAATCAAACCAAACAAAGACCACCTTCCTCTTCTTCCTCCTCTTCTATGGAGTGTATTTCAGATATTGAGGGTTATTCTCATCATTCTCCCACTCATACCATACCTCATATAGTTGTTGAAGGTGATATGTATTTTTAAACATTCCTTGACAACAACCCCATAGCCTTTCAACATTACCTTAACACTTTAGATCATCATACCCATATTATTTTAGTCCTTTTATGGATCCATCATATGGAATACCTCCCCCTCTTATGGTTGGTGTTACCTCCACCCAACCTTTAATCACCAAATCCTCTTCCTCTACCAATATCACAACCACTACCACCATCAAAACTTAATCTAACATTCCAACTTATAACCAAACCCCTCCTACACCAACTAACACTTCCAATGAAGGGACAACCTTACCTCTTGTTACCTATACCCCATATACCATAGGGGCAAATTTGACCCCTATTTCTACCCTTCCTCTTTTTACTATCAACCCATCAATTTCCACCCTACTCCAAATTTTGGTACTTTCCATACCTTCTACCATTCCACCCATTAGCACAAGGACTACCACTCAGCCTCAACCTACCACTTTAACCATACCTCCAAACCAACCCGTGCCATCCCTCAACAAACCCCTATAACATAATACCAATATGTTCCTAACCTATAAGGATACATACCCATTTCATCCCAACTTTCAATGACCACATACCAATATGTGGAATTTTCTCAACCTTCCACCTGTTATTCATATGTTACAACCACTCAAACCTCAACTGAACCTACCACCCAATTATGTAGCTACCCAACCTCAAACTAATTTGATTAAGATGTTGATGGATAAAATGTGTAATATAGAATCATCTATTTAGGGACTCATAACCATTTATCTTATGACCAAATTTGTAATGAACCCATTCACCTATCCATCCCTATCCAACCTTATCCTCCCTCCTGGGAACTTCCCAAGTTCTCTAAATTTCAAGGTAAAGATGATCCCCCACAACACCTTATGGAATTTAGGCATGCTTGTTATCTCATTTCCTATGATGATGACCTTTTTCTCCACACTTTTCCCATGTCTCTAGTTGGCCTGACCTTATATTGGTATAGTGCCTTACCCAAACATTCCATAATTTCCTTCACCTAACTGGCTTAGATCACTTTTCAATTAACATCTCCAAGAAATTTTTCATTACCAACCTCTATTCCATTCATCAGTTTGAGGATGAGTCCATTTCCAATTTTTTGGCTCATTAGAGGATCCTAATTAATCAACCTTCCTTTTATTTACCTCAACTTGAACTCATGGTGCTCTTTACTTGGTCATGTGCCAAACATATCTCCTCCATGTTACATGTCCAAAGCTTCCCAAATCTTGATGAAGCTTTTACCATGGAAAGTAAGCTAAAAAACAAAGAAATTAATGAAGGGAGGGTAAAATTGAAGAATAAAAACTCCAACTACAAAACCAACAAGGCCTCTTATTTCAAACCAAATAACCAAACCAATACTAATACTAAGGGAAAAGGAGCCACAAATGTAGTTATCCTTAAAGCCACTCTCCCACCATCCAAAAACCAACAAAATTCCTATAATTCTTCAAAGTAAAACCCAAAGAACTAAACCTCGAATAACTAGAAGCAATTAACTCCACTTGGAGAATCTTATGTTTCTATCTTGGAGAAGTTATTAAAAGATAATATCATTAAACTTCCTCCTATTAAACCACCCCAAAAATTTGACTCTTCTCATCCTATACCTAGTTGGTATAATGAGAATGATTCATGTGCCTTCCATCATGTGATAAGACATGATATCAATAGGTGAAATAAGATGTTGCCTAATAATAATGTTATGATCATTATTTCTTGTCACTTATATGGTTTGGAAAATAAATCAAGAAACATACCTTTAACCACTTTTCTAGATTGTTAATATCTTTTAAAACAAGGATTGATAGTCTTCCTCATCTGCCTCTCTTATATACTATAAAACCACCATCTACTCTGCTTCATTGGCCTCCCCATCACCTTTCTTTGAATTTCTTGTGCTTGCTTCATTGCTCATTCCCCCACCCACTTTTTATATTTTTTTCCTCTCTCTCTACTTCTTACCAACCTTGCCCTCTATCTCCTTTTTCTTCTTTCTCTATCCTCATCATTTCCCCTTGCCATTGGTAATTTATCATACCCTCTTCATCACTCTATTTTCCTCACCAATTCCACATAATCTTATTCTTTTGCACATCAATGGACATTTTTACCTCTTTCTCTTTATTACTACCACCTTATTACTTCTCTTGCATTTCTTCTAAATCACCTTCATTCAATTTCTTAGTTTTTGTCTTCATCTTTCCCATCTTGTATGCTTTATGTTTCTTTTATTTTTTTCTACATCCCACCTTTTTTATTATGTGTGCCACCATTTTATTTTGATTTTCCATTCTTCCCACCTTTCCCCTATTTCCATTCTTATCACTTTATTTTCATCCTTTCATCCTTTATGTCTTCTTTTTTTCCTCCACAACTAGTTTCTCACTAGGTGTTTATCCTTTTAGAAGCCTTTCATAATTTCCCTTTTCTTCTTATCTATTCCAGCATTTTACATTTTGCATTTTGCATTTTGCATTCCCCTTTTCCTCTTTTCATATTTGTCCACAATTCTCTTTTGAATCTATGTGAATGTCTATGCTTTATATCCTTACCAACTCCCTTACTTCTTCCTTCTTTTTTTCTTATCATCCTTGATCTTCATCTCTTATTTTCATCTCATTCCCTTTCATTGTGTTTCTATATTACTTAACTTATTCCCTTTTCTCTCATCCATTTTACATTTCCCTCCCTTATTTATTCACCACCTCACCACTTTTCATCTTGTCAATCTCTTCTAACAAGCTGATTTCCACCTACCTTATCTCTTCACCTTCTTATCCACCCATCCTTTGCTTCCCCTCATTTTTCTTAACCCCTTTCCCATTTTCCATCCCATTCTCATCTCCAACACCACCATCTGATTTTTTTTTTATTCCTTTCCTTACCTATCATTACTTATCCCATCCATGCTTACTTGGTATTGATACCACCCACTTCTTCACTCTCATGTCATCTTTTTTGTGTTTTTATTCCACTCCTTTTTCCTCCTATTTACTTTTCTTTTGTGTGTTTCCTTATTTTTCATTTTCATCACTAAAATATTCTCTCCTTGGTCATTATTAGACCTATTTTCAATTCTTTCATGGCCTCTCATATTTCTAATCCTCCCCTTCCCCTTCATGTTTGCTACCCTTCTCTCACTATCCTTTTCAATTCCCCAATCTATCATTTTTTTAGTATATTCCTCACACCCCCATCTTCCACCATTTATTTTTCTTCTCATTTCTCCATTTCATTTTTCTCATCCTCCATGATGGCATTCTTTGTGCTTCATGATATTTTTCCTCCTTATCCATGTTTAGATTCTTCCATCCTTATCCAAATTCATCTTTATCTATGACCTCACTATCTTATCACTCCTACTTTATCCTTTTCCTGGTCTACCTTCACATCATCCCCTATTCTATCTCCATCATATTTTCCCATTTGTACTCTAACTCCTCACTCATTAGAGTGTGGTCCCTAGTTTGTATTTCTTCTACATACATGTCCATATTTGCTTCCTCGTGTCCTCCACTCTCTTGTTTTAATTCATCAAATATTGTCAGGTTCACTACTTATAGTGCATCCATTTATTCTATTAATGTATTTATATGTTATGTATGGGTCTTATTTTTATCTTGTCCCTCTCAAACTACTCCCTGTTGGTAGCCTAAAGCAACACCCTAAATCAAAGATTTGCATGAAATGGCCAATCCTCTATCTGGTTGAAAAAATGAGATCTTCTCACGAGGGTGGGTGCCTCAATGGTGAAAAGAACCTCTGAAGAAGGATGGTTCCTATAAGCTATATCAATGGATCTCCACTCTGTGCTGTGAACCTACCATGGAAAAGGGAGAAATAAACTTGAAAGGGAAATCCTACCTCATGACAGTGATACACCAAAATGTTGATCCACTCTACTTGGAAACTTAAACACTGAATCAAACAAAGGAAAAAGAAGACTTTTGATTTCAATTGATCAATATGTAGAAATATTTCATGGGAAGGTTTGATCTAATGACCAAAACATGAGGAAAAATGATGGAGAGAGGTCTATTACAAGACACTTTATAGACACCTAATATCCACTTACAGGTTTAATAAAAGACATATAGAACATTGAACATGACCTACATAATATGATGAACTAGCAAGTAGGTATGAATTAGAATTTGGGAAGGGAGAGAAATCTACCACATATGTAAATTATTGAATGAATATACACTATACCAGAACTTGAAATCTAAAAGTATAGTCCTTCTATTGATTGAATAGGTTCCACAAATCACCAATGGTAGAGTCTAGTCTTGCCAAGAGAGGGATACAAAAAAATCTAAGGCTAAAAATCCATTAATATAGATAATTACAAAATCCAAGAGATTGGCATTTAAAAATAGAAGAGGAAGATCAACTTAGATTAAGTCAACGCTAACTTTGCCTTTTAATAAAATATGCTTTCCCTTTGTCTTTGCATGAAGCTCCTTGGTGCTAGAAGAAGTGGATTTGTCTTTGTTTATTGAAATGCCCACCTCTTTTTGCATGAAAATCCATGCCAATGTCAATTTTAGATTCTTCATGAGCTAATGGAACATTTGGAAGTATTATATGACAATAGTATGCATGAAATCCAATGCCAAAGTCAATTTTAGAACTCTAACTTGATTCATTAGAAGCCAAGTTTGATGTTTGAAAGGCTAAGTTTGACAAAGAGATTATTCTCCTTTGCATGGAAAATTCCTAGTAGATGTGGCATTTAATAATTAGTCAATTCTAAATATAGAATAGTCAATTTAATGTCCCTATTTTAAACTCTAGTTGAGATGTTGGTATATTATGAGCTTGAGACAGATGAAAGTACTTACATGGAAAACTATCTTGCTAAGTGAGAGATAAATTTATTTCCTCACTATCTATTTTATATTTATGTTTCTATGTATGCATTGCTCTTGTGTTTATTCCAGTGGACTTGTCTTTGGTCTTGGATTTTTCTTTGAATCTTTTGTTAGTCCAATTTCCCATGGATAGTTTATCCTTCTTTGGCTTCAGACTTCACTCTTTGGACAAAAAGTATGAGACTTTATCCTTCCTAGGCTTGTCATTTCCTTTGGCTTTATTTCCCTTATCTTTATGTCCTCCTCACTTTTGCTATGGCTTTGTGTCCCTCATCTTATATGTGCTCAGACCTTGCCTTTTCAAACCCTCTGAAGGATTTCCTCAGAACAAATTTTCTTCTTGAATTGTCCTTGACTTATCTTTTCCTGTGGGCTTTTATCTTTTGTTCTTTTCCTAAATGAATCCTTCAGATAATTTTTTTGAAGGAATTACTTTAGACTTGTTCCTAAAGGATATCCTTCATTTGTTTTTTTCTCTTTTTCCCTTAAAACTTCGCTGTCAGATTTTTGGTTTTATAAACTCTTAAAATTTCTTTGGACTTTTTGTCTAAAGGAATTCCTTCAGACAAAAAGTCCAAAGGTATTTTATTTGTCTTCTTTGACCATCGATAGAATGTCCTTTAAAAAAATTACAAAGGTATTACCACAAACTAGGTGCCCTCTGCAAGGGCTTGTGTCCTTCCTCTATGCCCTTCAAGAAAGTTGGAATGGTCCTATCACCAACCAAGTTCCCTCCATAAGGGCTTATGTCCTTCCTCTATGCCCTTTGAGAAAGTTGGAATGGTCCTGTCACTGACTAAGTACCCTTCACAAGGGATTTTATCCTTCCTATATGCCATTTAGGAAAGTTGGAATGGTCTTGTCACCGACCAAGTGCCCTCTGCAAGGGCTTATATCCTTCCTATGTGGCTTTTTGGAAAAATTATAGGGCACCCAAGTTTTTGTAGGGGTCCTTATTCCTTTGAAATTTTGGATTTTTTGACTTCTCCTCTCTCAAATTTCTTTGGACTTTTTTTTGAAGGAATTCATTTAGACAAAAAGTTCTAAGGAATTACTCCTTGTGATTTATTCTTTGGTTGACATTTGGGAAGCTATGGATTTCTTTGTTTACAAATCCTCTAAAGTATTCCTTTAGACAAAAAGTTTGAAGGAATTCCTTTAGAATTTTGTCTGAAGGATATCTTCCTTTATTTTTTCATTTCTTTGTGTAATTTCTAACCTTGCCCTTTTGATTTTTTGGATCCTCCTTGGTCTTGTATTCTTGGCTATTTTCTTAGGGACTTAAGTCCTTTGAACTTTCTTGAAGCTATGTGAAATCAAGCCTTCTTTGTCTAAAGGAAATCCTATTATATCCAAGGCCTTTGCAAATGAGTTATTTCAATTGGTTTACATCTACCCAATGTATTATTTCTTCCCTAGCTAGAGATGTGAAATTTTCAAATGGCAAGAGACAATCTGACCTATGGAAGAATTGTCAACATTTCTGGTGACTCAACTGGCCCAACATGCCTACCATGCTTGAGAAATCAGACCATATAGATGCTATTCAAACTCCCAAAACAATGATAAACTTGATTTTTGATTGAAAATCTCCTTTGACCATGGTTGAAGTAACCTTCCTCCTTTAGAATAAGAAGGGAAATACATGAAAGTAGGAAAACTAATTAAGAATAAAATGTGCAAACAAGCACTTACTAGACAAAAATGAAGCAAACTACTGTGCTTGACCAACACTTAGAGGAAAGCAAAAAATAACTATGTACATAGATTTTTCTTCTTTAATAACAATGTTTCAGATGTATCCCATTGACTAGGATTAGAAGCTCTTGGACATCCATCTTGGCAAGTTGGAAGGCATTATGGGATTTACAGCTAGAGATCATGTATGGGCTACTTTAAAGGGAATCAAACTTTATGTTATTTCCTAGTTTGGCTCAATCCTCATCCCACTTGAGGACCAAATCTCATTCATTAAAGTTTCATGAGGAAGCTCCTTTATCAAATGTTCTTTTCACATATGCCTGATGACTTTCCATGGCTAGCATGGCTTGATTTCTTTCCTCTTCCAACTCCATAAGCTCTACATACCTGATCTCCATAGGCTCATTCTCCAATAACTCAAGTTGATGCATTAGTTCTAAAGTTGGAAACTTGAGAGAAATAGGTAACCTTGCTTCCTTACCATAGACTAGCTTATAGGGAGAGTTAGATATTGACCTCTTATAGGTGATCTTATCATCCCATAGAGTTGACTTCAACTTTAGATGCCATGACCTCTGATTGTCTTCAATAATCCTTCGTATGATCCTTAAGAAGTTCTTATTTGTAGATTCAGCAAGGCCATTTCCTTGTGGATAATAGTTTTATGAAGTACTGAGATAAAACCCATGTTGGACAGCCCATTGGCTGATTCTAGATCCCACAAAAGCCACTACATTGTCAGAAATAATAGTAAAAGGAAATCCAAACCTAGTGATCAAACCTTCATAGAATTCAAGAATGCTAGTTTTGTTTGCTTCTTTCAATGTAATTGCTTCCATCCAATGTGTGAAGTAGTTTGTATCTATTAGAATCTACTTATGCCCTAAACTTGAAGGGGGGTTAATGAGACCAATAAAGTCCAATCCCCACTAGACAAAATGTTGATCCACTATAATTGGCTTAAGGGGTAGGGATGCAAGTTTAAATTTTCCTACAAACATAGCACATTGTTTGCACTTCATAACCCATGTATGGAAAATCACCAAATATAGGAGGCCAATAGTACCCACCTCTCATGATTTTAAGTGTTGTAGTTCTTACAGAAAAATACCCTCCACCAAGTCCATCATGGAATTCTTCAAGTAATCTTTGAGTTTGGCTTGGATCCACACACCTTAGTAATATTCCATTGATATCCTTTTTGAATAAAAGGTCATCAACGAACAAGAATGGAATTGATTGCAATATGAAATACCTTATTTTTGAAGCACTTAGGTGATAAGGGTAACAACCATATTATAGATAGCTTACCAAATCATGAAACTAGCTAGAAGGTGAGGTGTGAATAGTAGTAATCTCTTCATCATTCGACACTAAAATAGCTTCATTAGTTTCTTGCAAGTCTTGATCTAGATGCTCACAAAGTCCTTTACCTCTAACTAGCTTTGTAATTTTAATTTCTACATCATATTCCATTACTTTGGTTATCTAGCCAGCCCTCTTCTCATTAATGTCTTTGTTCAGAGGAAATTCTTTAATGCTTGGATGAGTAACCATTAGACATATTTTATTATTAGACAAAAAGTGCTTAAATTTATTTAGAGATATTATAATTGAAATGACATGTGTTTCAACAAAAGAGTACCTTGTCTCATACTCCTGCAAGCCTTGGTTCTAGAAATATATTGGCTACTCCAAATCTTCATGATTTTGCTGCATAAGAATGCCTAATATGGTGTCCACATTAGCATATGTATATAAAATGAAATCTTTCATAAAATTTGGATTTAAAAGCATAGGATCAGTTGTTATGGCTTTCTTAACATCTTCAAACCATGTTATTCCCTCCTTAGACTAGATGAAGTTCTGATTTTGTGTCTTACCATTTGAAAAGTTCACGTCTCTAGCCAAGGAAGAAATAATATAATGGGTAGATGTAGACCAATTGAAATAACTCATTTACAAAGGCCTTGGCTACAACAAGGTTTCCTTCAAATAAAGAAGGCTTGATTTCACATAACTTCAAAAAAATTCAAAGGACTTAAGTCCATCAAAAAAGAGGCAAGAATAAAGGACCAATGAGGAGCCAAAAAATCAAAAGGGCAAGGTTAGAAATTTCACAAAGTAATGAAAAAATAAAGGAAGATATCCTTCAAACTTTTTTTTTGAAGGAATACTTCAAAGCATTTGTAAACAAAGAAATCCATAGCCTCCCAAACATCCACCAAAGAATAAAGCCCAAGGAGTAATTCCTTTTGACTTTTTGTCTAAAGGAATTCCTTCAGACAAAACTCTAAAGAAATCTTAGAGAGGATAAGTCAAAAAATCCAAAAGTTCAAAGGAATAAGGATCCCTGTAAAAACTTGGGTGCCCTAAAAAAACCTAGGTGCCCTACAAAAAGTTTAGGTGCCCTAGAATAGTTTTGAAAAGCCACAAAGGAAGGATAGAATCCCTTATAAAGGGCACTTGGTTGGTGATAGGAGAATTCAAACTTTCCCAAAGGGCACAAAATAAGGACATAAGCCCTTGTAGAGGGCACTTGGTCAGTGACAGGACCATTCCAACTTTCCCTAAGGGCACAAAGGAAGGATACAAGCCCTTGTGGAGGGAACTTGGTTGGTGGTAGGACCATTCCAACTTTCCCAAAGGGCATAGAGGAAGGACAAAAGCCCTTGAGAAGGGCACCTAGTTGGTGGCAATACCTTTGCAAATTTTCTAAAGGACATTCTACCAGTGGCCAAACAAGACAAAGAAAATACCTTCAAACTTTTTGTTTGAAGGAATTCCTTTAGACAAAAAGTCCAAAGAAATTTGAAGAGTTTACAAAGTAAAAAACCCAACAAAAAAGTCTGAAGGCAAAAAGATAAAAAAAAATAAATGAAGGATATCCTTTAGATAAAGGTCTAAAGTAATTCTTTCAAAAATTTTGTTTGAAGAATTAATATGGGAAAAGAACAAAAGACAAAAGCCCACAGGGAAAGATAAGTCGAGGATAATTCAAGCAGACAATTTGTCTGAAGGAAATCCTTTAGAAGATTTGAAAAGGTAAGGTCTGAGCATAGATAATTCAAGGGACATAAAGCCATAATAAAAGTGAGGAGGACATAAAGATGAGGGAAATAAATTTTAAGGAAAAGAAAAGCCTAAGAAGGATAAAGTCTCAGACTTTTTGGCCAAAGAGCAATGTCCAAAGGAAGAGAAGGACAAATTGTCCATGGGAAAGTGGACTAACAAAAGATCTAAAGAAAAATCCAAGACCAAAGACAAGTCCATGGGAATAAACCCAAGAGAAACACATGCACAAAAATAGAAATAGAAAATAGATAGCTAGGAAATAAATTCAACCTAAATTTAACTCTCACTCAGTAAGATATTTTTCCATGCAAGCACTTTCATCTATCTCAAGCTCATAATGTACCAACAGCTCAACTAGAGTTCCAAATTTAGATGTTGAGTTGACTATTCCAGATTTAGAATTGACTAATTGTTAAATGCCACATCTACTAGGAGTTTTCCATGTAAAGGAGAATAATCTCTTCATCCAACTCAACCTTTTAAACATCCAACTCAGCTTCCAACGAATCAAGTTAGAGTTCTCAAATTGACATTGGCATGGATTTCCATGCAAAGAGAGGTGGGAGTTTTAATAAACAAAGATAAATCCACTTACTCTAGCACTAAGGAGCTTCATGAAAAGACAAAGGGAAAACATATTTTATTGAAAGGAAAAGTCAGTGTTGACTTAATCTAAGTTGATCTTCCTCTTGTATTTTTCAATGCCAACCTCTTGGATTTTTTAATTCTCTATATTAATGGCTTTTTAGCCTTAGATTTTCTTTTATCCCTCTCTTGGAAAGACAAGACTCTGTCATTGGTGAGTTGTGTAACCTCTTAAATCAATAAAAGGACTATACTTTCAGATTTCAAGTGCTGACATAGACTAGTATTTTCATTCATAAATTTGCATATGTGGTAGATTTCTCTTCCTTCCCAAATTCTAATTCATACCTAGTTGCTAGCTCATCATATTATGCAGGTCATGTTTAGTGTTCTATATGTCTTTTGTAGAAGTTGTAAGTGGATGTTAGGTGGATACAAAGTGTCTTGTAACAAACCCCTCTCCATCATATTCCCTCATGTTTTGGTCATTGGATTGAACCTTCCCATGAAATATTTATGCATTGTGATCAATTGAAATCAAAGGTCTTCTTTTTCCCTTGTTTGATTCAGTGTTCAGGGTTCCAAGTAGAATGGATCAACATTTTAGTGTATCACCATCATTAGGTAGGATTTCCCTTTCAAGTTTCTTTCTCCCTTTTCCATGGTAGATTCATAGAATAAAGTGGAGATCCATTGATACATCTTATAGGAACCAGCCTTCTCTGGAGGTTCTTCTCACCATCGAGGCACCCACCCTTGTGAGAAGATCCCATTGTTTCAACTAGATAGAAGATTGGCCATTTCATGCATGTCTTCGATTAAGGGTGCAACTCTAGGTTTACAACACTCCCTTCACACTACCTATTGTCAATCTTACATTAATTTCATTCAAATACACTCAATCTTATTTTGTTCTACTTTTGCACCTCTCTTTTTATTTCTTCACCTTTTCTATTTTTATTACGTTTTGTCTCATCTTGGTCTTATGTTTCTCTATATAATTTTTCTTATCTCTTTTGTCTTTCAGAACATCTTGATGATTCACATGGATCTTGATTATTTATATCTTGATCCTATGTTATTAAGTTATTCTTGGACCATTTTATTTAATTGATTATTGTTGGTTTTTTGTTTTTCTATTTGATTTTGATTATCTTTTGTGTTAAAGAATGTCTTAATGGTCCACATAGATCTCAATTATTTTTATCTTGATCTCATGTTGTTAAGATGTCTTGTTTTCTTTTTCTTTTTCTTTGCTTTTTTGTTTAAATGTAAATAGTTGTAACTGTGGTTTTGGTCATTGTTTTACCATTATCTTTAGTTATAGGTATTTACATTTGAATCGACTCGACACAATTGGAATATTATATCATTCTAATTTATTAATACTTATGATTCCTAATTTATTTTGGTATATTAAGCACTTTATGTTTAGGTTTCAAAATCTTAACATCAACATCACTTCGATGAATAGCTCTCAAGAACATTTTGCATAATCTAGGCTCATAATATGAAAATATGCATTTAGGTATATGTATTTTAGCACTCAACTCTATGTTTAGACGTTCATATCTTTTCATACATTGTGATTTTAATCAATTCTTTGTCATTTTTCACCATTCCTCATTTTATTATCTCCCATACTTGGGTGAACTACATAGGCCTAAAGTTCATGTTAGAACATGAGTTCATGGAACTATGTAGGCAACGTCTATTTGTATAGCACATTTAGAGTCAACTTAGCTATCTTTAATTCTTATTTTCATCCCTTTCATCACTTTGTGCATTCTCATATGTTGGGTTTTATATGGATTTATAAGCCATTACGCCATCACATGTACATTTACTCCTACTCTCTTTAACCTATCTTTTGGTTTATATCCTTGAGATATTTTTGCTTGCCAATTACCCATGTTTGGATACAACATATAATTTTTTTTTGAATCAAATCAGTTCTATAGGGGTAAATCATTCTTTATTCTTTATCAATGATCAAATTTCACCCTACTAGGGCAAAACTATTTTATCACACTCATATTTTCTCTACCAGGGTACCTCTTATTATCTTCTCTTTAGAGACCTTATTCTAATGGTGCTTCCCTTATTGAAGTAGAGCATTCTCTCTTTTTCTCTAAATATAAGATCTTCACACTAATACCCACAATGGTAATATTTAGTGTGTAACTTGTCTCAGTATTGATCAATGCCATAAGTGTGTATCTTGTACTCTCAAATTAGGTACATTTAAAGTGTGTCCCTTACATTTATGGATTGTATATTTTCCATTCCCCCATATATTGGGGCCTATTGTACTTTTAATTATATTTTGATCATTGATGGTAATCATGTGTGAAAGCATTATCTCATTTGGATGTGATATATTCCATGGGTTAATCTGTCACTCTCTCTCTTTTTGAGAGTCCATCCTTCTCTTTCATCCTGGTTGTCTTCTCGAAGGGGCATCATGGGTCTATTCCAATTTATTCTTGACAACTCTTTTCTTTGAAAAAATGTTTCTTTTTTTTAATGTCTCATTATGCCTTATCAAAAAGGGATAAAATGTAGACATCCAATTCCTAACACCATTTGTGTTGAAATTGTCAATCTTACTTGAATTGCACTCAAATGCACATTTTAGGTCAAAATCCAAAAAACACCCTAAATGGTTTGAACTTGTCATTTTAAAGTGATGATTTTAGCCAATGTATCCATAAATGGGGCAATGCATTTTATGGGCTAGCTAACTTTTATCATATCATTTCAAGTCAAAATGCTAATTTTGCATTTAGGTGCTCTAGATTGTTCTTTTCTTCTAATTCATTGATACACATCACATACCTCTATTATTTTATGTCAGTAACATCCTAAATGGGAATACAATTCTAACACATCTAACATCACCTTCCAATCCTTCTCCAGTCAAATTACTACCCATTAATATGAATTTTTGACCATTTTGATTAATTGAGTGCTAATTTATAAATAATTACACACAAGTTGATTAATCTTGTTTAAGGATAATTTATCTACATCAAGAGCTTACGTGGATTTTCCATGAGAGTTATTGAATATTTATTTTTGGAAATTGATTTATATTAACTGCATCACTTAATGACATCATTTCTTGGGAAGACATCCCTAGGCCATTAATACATAAAATATCAGGATTATGGGTCTCCCATATCTCATTAAGACCCTCCATGCCTCTTAAATGCCCCTGTATCACAAATATTGATGAGTCTATTTATGAATTTTAATTACATAATTAAATTAATCCTTAGCCACACATTTCAATCTTGAGATGGATGGTTTAGGTTAATTTTGAGCAATCTCAAAAATCTATAAATAGAGAGGCCATGAACATCATTTTAAAGCTTGATTTGTGCAAAGTTATATTGCAAAATTGTTTCCACAATCCTTTACATTTTATCATTGATTTTGTTTGAAAGATTCACTAATAGGATAGTTTAGTGATTCTAAATCATGAGCGTAGGTTTTACAAGGAGTTCTTGAGATATTGGAGGAGTTGACCACCATTTTTGTTAAAGACAAGAGCGCTTGATCAAGGGAGAACATGTTTTTGAGCCACTTTTAGAGGATGAATTCATTTGGTAAGTTATAGGTTTCTTGCTTTCTTTTATTTATCTTTCATTGTCATTATTGATTCCTATATGAATAGATAGGCTTAATTTGGTTTAATCTTATGAAATTTTCCTCTGACTTATTAGATAAGTGTTTGACTAATCATTTTATGTAATCCTCTCTATATTTTGGTAGGCCCGATGGGACTTTAGTCTCATAAATTTGGTCAAAAGGCTCTCATAATCAACTTGCTAACCTTTATTATGTATAATATTGGTGTGGGAGGCCCAAAAGAGTGAAAAAATAAGTAAAAACACATTTTTATAGAAGTCACAAATTTATCCCAATACAGTCATGGGATTGTCACTGCAAGTTTTGATATTACATTTTAGTTGCATTTTTTCACTAACCTTGATTATGTCTACAAATTCTAACAATACCGCTACTCATGAGTAGTGATATTACAATCCTACTACTAGTTAGTAGTGATATTAAAATATTATAATTGAACTATCATGGGATTATCAATTAAACTCATAATATTTCATAACCAAGTCATGGGATTACTAAAACTTGTTAATGGTTATTGACAATATGGTAACTTTCGTAGTGGTAGTATCAAATTTAGAATCCCAAAATTGACTAGTAAAATCATGGGATTGTTGATAAGCCATTAGTAGTTTATTGATAATATCACAACTTTTATAGTCATAGTATTTCTCTATGAGTCATGGGATTTCTTTGTGGAATAACAGGATTGAACTATGTAAACCTGAGAGTTCTTTTTCTAAAAGTGCTTATTTCATTTTATAAATGTTGTTAGGACATACTGGCCTTTTTCATTACAGGACCAATATAAAGATTTACCAAAACAAGCTTATAGACCTCTTTTAGATGTATAAAATGAACTAAAAAATATTTCTTTGGGTGCTTATGAAAACTTTTTAGGGTGTTTTTCTTGATCAAGTTTTTTATGATTTTTAGTCAAAGTTCACAATTTAAGGTGAAGGGATAAAAGGAACATCACCAAATCTTTTTGTTAATACCTAAAATTGAACTCATTTATCAAGTTTGTATGAAATAGGTGTTTTATTAATTGATTGGAAAAAATAGGGACATTGCATGTATGCTCTTTCGTCCATCCCCTTTAAGGAACTTTTAGAATCAAAAGCATCATCCTTATTGCGAACATGCCTAGTCCAAGGCATAAAAATAATGTTATCTAAAGCACTCCCTAAAAACTTGTAAAAGTTTGGGTAACCTTGAAATGAACCTAAATTATTTTTATTAAGTCATTTATTTTTATGCAAACTTAACTTATGAGGGGCACTTCATTACCTCCCACAAGTTCTTTAGGGAAGCTTTGAATTGGGGTTTCATCTCTTGGCATTGACTTCAACCACTCTCACTAGGATTGGAGGTTTGAGTAGTTTAAACACCTTCTAGTGATTGGAGTTGCACATGGGATGTATCAACACTTTGGACATTACACTACACTAAGAAAATGATGGATGTAGTGGTTATAAGAAAGGCAAGACCTTTTTACAATAAGCCAAGTACCATAGACACCTAATTACATGTTTTTATTTTGCATGGTGATGTGAAAGTCATTATGTAATTGATACCCCTAGAAATGTTTGAAAACTTGCTAATTTAATTAACCCCACTTTGCCATACCTTGTCAGTTTAGACTTAAGATGATTATTTTTTTTCATTGTCTTGCTTGGTCTTGGTTTGTGTCTAAAACTGCTTGTTAACTCAACTAACTTAACCAAAACACATTGTCCTCAAAATTATTGAGTAAGGGAGGTGTTACACTATCCAAATTAGAAATTTATCTTTTCCTTGTTCAAATTATTAACAAAAACTTTGTGTTATATCACCCCCTTTGGTGAAGTCATGCTACCCAATTATGTCTAGATATTTTACCAAATTTTTTTAAGTCCCTCATTTATAATTCACATTTAGAATTGAAACTTTCTATGTTTTAAGGGTTGATGTGTCAAATTGGATTCACTATTTGCACACTAAACTTATTCTAACTTGGGTTTAATTTTACATTTATATTGAGGTTCATTTATTAGACTCAAAATCATATTATCATCTTGAATTCATCTTGCATATCACTCATGATTTGAGACCTATAACATATTTTATCCTACTAGAACCATGTGGCAATGTTGTGTTGCTTGTTTGGTCTTAGCTTTGTACTTAGTGATTCGTGTATTTTTTACATCTTGAGTTGCTTAGTTCATATTGTCTTATTCAAAATCTAGATAGCTTTCCTCTAATTTTCTAGGATAACTTGTTGAATTTAAAATTAGATTTTATGGTATACGTGTATCACAAAGATCTAGGATTTGTTGTACTAGTTTTCACCTTGGATCTTTGAGTTATCTTCCCCTCTTCCAATCTATATGATTTTAACTTTACCAAAAGTTGAGTAAATTCCTGAACTAAATCTTCTAATTGTGTGTGGTTCCAAGCCACCCTCCTTTATAGAATCTTTGGTATCTTAGTCATTTGTTTGAAGGGAACCAAGTGTACCATGTTTGAACATTTTTAAAACATTGATCCAAATCTAGTTAAATGTAAAGAACAACTCTTTTTAGACATGACTCAAAGGTTCACTCATAGTGAGGTCTCTTATGGCCTTAGTTATAAGGATGAGAAATTTTATGATGGTCAAGATAACCCAGTTATGTTTTATGACATCCCCACAATAGTAGGATATGAATATGATTACAATGAATATCAACCCCAAGAAGATCAAGACAAAGCACTTCTTAGGTTGATATAATCAAAGGCTAGACTACCTTCAAACTTTCCTATAGAATAATTACATACCTTAGTTAGAGGAGAAAAAAAATGATAAGAGTAAGATTTTTTAGAAATAGACATATATTCTTCTTCTAACAAAGGAAAGGAAATACAAATAGAGTCACAACCCACAAATCTAGATCTTCTAGCTAAGATCAAGATAATAAGTCAATGATATGAAAATAAACTTTTCATGGACTTAAATGACTCATTAGTTGTCACTTCAATTCACAATGATTCTTTAAAAGAACAAGTAAATGTGGTTGAAAGTATGGAATAAAAATTTGATGAGAACATAACCATAGTGGATCAAGGTAACCTAAACAAACAATCAAAGTCATAAGAGATCATACAAAATGTTCCATTTGACATGAAACATACATTCTTCAATCATAAAAAACCTCTTGTCACTTTAGAAAATCAAAGACCCAAACATTTAGTTTAAATTGAGGAAATCCCTTAAGACAATTTGTCTTGTTCTTTCCAACCAACACAAAACTTCCCAAAATAAACAAGGTGTTAAACAACTGGATTTAGGGAATGTTTTACAATCCAAAAGTCAATGGCCTATTTTCTCAACTCAAGGAGTGAATCAAAACCAAGGCATAGATCAAAACGTATACATTCCCTATAGGTCTGTATAAAACTAGGGGCACATTCCACCCCAATAACAACAAAATCAAGGGCACATTCCACACTAAAAAAATAAAATTAGGGGCACATTCCACCCCAATAGAAACAAAATCAGGTAACCATTCCATCTCAATAGCATCTTATCTGATCTACAAATACACCAAATAAATAGGAATGGAATTATATGAAGGAAACTATTCAGAGATTGGAGACAAATACTAGAGTTAAAAATTAAAAATTTGATGAGATATGTCCATATCCATTTAATTTATCTATTTTCCAAAACCCCTTTCCACCTCATTTTTAGGCACCCATTTTAACAAGTATAAAGGAAAGAGAGATCCCTATAAGCACATAAATGCATTATTTGTCTTATGTCAAGATGTTGCTTATAGTAGCAAGTACTTACTTTGACTATTTCTATGAAGTTTAGTGGGACAAGCTTTAGATTGGATTTTTAAACTACCCAAGGGATCGATTATGGATTAGAATGACTTATCAAAAAGTTTGTTAACCATTTTTCATATAACATAGAACACGAATTGACCATTGTTGACTTGTGTAAATCTAAACAACATGATGGTGAAATTTTTTCCACATATTTGAAAAGGTGGAGAGCATTCATGGGTCACTTTCAACATAACTTTCTAGATAAATAGTTGGTTGATATATTTGCATAGAACTTACATCTTAAATTCAAGCATAATCTATGCTTATATTTTGTTAACTCGTTTGAATAAATTATTGACAAAGGAGTGCAAATTGAGAAGGATATTATTACTATAGGCCTCGTTAAGATTTTTTTGTAGGGTCAGACATCTAATTAGACTCAATCACTAGTTCAAATAGTTACATATGATAAGCCTAATGTATTTTTAAAAAAAAGAAGATGGTTGGAAATGGGGTGACTGAAATAATGCACATATAAATGGTGTAGGCTATGCCTACCCCAAATGTATAATTAACTAACCCAAATTCACCACTTATTTTGTAAAGACAACCTCCATGAAGGACATTTCATAACAATTTCAAAATCTTTAGCAAGTTAGGAGAGCCAATTGAAATAGTGTTATAAAATCTCATTGTTGCTAATTTAATTATATGGCTAGCACCAAGGCCATTTCCTCAAGATCAACCAAAGCTAGATTAGTAAAAAGAGAATGAATGGTGTAAATTACATCATGTTGTTAGTTATGGTGCATATCATTGAATCTAATTGTGACACATTATTGAAGACTTTAGTGAAAGTGGTGAACTAGAAATTAAGTTGGCCCCTAATCAGGACATAAATTAGGATATGGGGATCTATAAAGACCCCTTTCCTTGACATAATACACCACACCAAGAAATAAACAAAACCAAGGTCAAAATCAAGGATAGAGGTAGAATCAGAACCATCATCAGGGTTAAAATTGTAATGAGCATAATTAGGATCATAATGCCCACACTAATAATGTGGCTTATAACAACATGATATATTATTATAATAATATTATGGGGCATATTTATTCTTCCCACATAGCCACTATTACTATAAAACCATGCAGACAATCTCATGTTCTTCGTAGTATGGGACCTGTTATTATAGGGTCAACACCCTCTCCCCCTAGTAATACAACATCGAGTTTGCATAATCATGTTGTCACTCAATTTTCATGAGTTAATAGTTCTAAATAGTATCACCTTTTTTATAATTATAAAGGCTCTTTATTGACTCAAAACTATAGCAATACAACAAGTTGCTTGTGAGTCACCATCTAAGGCCTTTTGTCTTCTTCTTCTAATTATAATGACTCATTGCCACCTCTAGGTTGTACAGTTGAAACTAGATGCTCATGAGTCACTATCTAGGGCCCTTCACCCACTTCTTCCATGAAACCCATTGAGAACATTATGTTGATGATTCCAAAGCTAATTATTGTGCCAACAAAGACTAAACTAGCTCAATCCATAATAAAAAACCTTATAGTTTAGTGGACCAATTAAATAAAACCCCTGCACATATTTTCATATCAGAACTCTTACAGACATCTGATGTCCATATAAATATTATGAAAAACCTTTTGAAAGAGTCTACTATGCCTAATGATATTAACCTTGATTATTTCTAGAACTTAGTTGGACATTTGTCTTCATTTTAACAAATCACATTAACCAAAAAGACATGTCCACTCTTAGCCCAAACCATAATAACCCACTATACATTGAGATAATCATTACATATCATAAGATCAAGAGGCTTCTTATAGATAATGGTTTAAGGCTGAACATCATATCTCTCAAATTGGTATGATGATTGGGCTACATGGATAAAGACATTTAGCCAAAAATTATTATAATTAAGGCTTATGATAACATCAAGAGGGAGTCTTCAGGTATGATTTAGTTGCTAGTCATGGTTGGGTCTATTTCTCATCATAAATTATTCCATTTTATGGATATTGAACTTTATTATAACATACTTCTTGGTCATCCCTAGATCCATGAAGAACATGCAGTACCATCCACTCTTCACCAGTGCCTTAAGTTTCCCATGATGGGATTGAGGTTACTATTCCCGTTGATCAACACCATATCAAAATTGTAAACATCTTAAAGCTAAGTTTCTTAGTTATAATTATTGCCTACATTCTAAATTCATTATAAATAAAAACAAAGTGATCATTTCCCATCCATATCCATCTAATTATATTGACCCTAGTGATCTAGCCTCCACTTCAGCTGATCTATTTCATATAGCTCTTACAAAGCAAGTTGTTATTAAAGACATGGGTATTTACACATACCATCTAAAATATGTCCTCAATATTTCAAAGTTTCCTAAATCCCCTAAATCATTTAGTAAGCCTAAACCTTCCCATACTCTTAATAAACCTAACCAAATTTGGTAGCCAAAGAAGAAACAACCAAAACCACCTATTATTTTCATACCTATAATAATGCCAAATAAGTATCAAGAAGATTTTATCGAGGGAGATTGGTTATATTATAAAATCCTTTACTTTTAGAATCCAAACCATCCTATCCCTAACTAGATAATGGATCATTTTGACTATATAGGGAAGGGCCTTGGCCTATGAGCATAAGGAATCTTGGAGCCTTTATCAGCTAGAGCTATCAATTGGAATCATGGTCTCAAATTTATAACACCAGAGGGTGACCTCATGACTTTTGATAATGACTCTTCTAAAGTGACTTGTGACGAGACTCTTAGTAGTGACATAACATCCAATTATAGCCTTTTTGATGAGCTTCATGACTTGGATTTATTTGATTCACATGCCATATTAACCATAATGCCTATCAGAGTTTCCCATCCTAAAGCAAGAACCCATCCTAGTGGTGCTTCCCTTCCTAAACTAGGACATTATATATTTACCATTAGAGCTTCTCATCTTGAAGCAAACCCTCATTATTCCCTATGCCTTTTCCATCTTAAACTGATATATTGGGACCAACAATATTTAAGAATATACCTTGATGAGTTTCAAGAAGAATCAATTAAAAAATACATAGGCCTATGAGATGGATTGTCTGTTGGTGATCATAATTAGGGATTTAATTTTTCATTTGATCCTTCTACTTACTTTGGATATTAGGTAAAATTTTTTGGTCATAATAGAGAACAAACATCAAAATCTTTAGATGAAAACCTCTTTGAGGTGCTCATTAATCAGGGAAAAAGTAAAGAAAAAGATAAGCCTTTGAGTGAAAACCTATTTAAGGTACTCCTAGGTGGGAAAGTTTTCTCATCCCCTTAGAACATAGAAGGTCCATCTAGCCCAAGTTTCATATCTATTACAAGCATCTCTTTAGAACAACATCAAATATTTGAGCATCTTGCTCTTGAGTTTCTAGATGTTTTTGCTACTTGGCTTTTACCTAAAATGGTTGATTTTGATTCATCATATTATCTAAAACTTTGGGAGTAACAATAAGAATAAGTGGTAGAAGAGGATGTTCATGATCATGCCTTACCTAAAAGTATAGATGATGAAACTACACTCCTTGTGGAAAAAATGATAGAAGTGAACATGGGAACCTATGAGGATCCCAAAATTATTTATCTTGGAGCTTCCCTTACTGAAGTAAAATGTGAACAAATTAAATTCATTCTTAAGGATTATATAGACATATTTTTATGGGCATACTCTAACATGCCAAGCTTGGACCTAGATTTGGTTGCGCATTACCTTATTTTCCATCTTGATGCCAAACCATTCAAGTAGAAACTAAGCAAGATGCATCCATGCATCACCCTTTTGGTTAAGGTTGAACTGGAAAAGTTTTTAGGATCCAATTTTATTAGACCATTAGATTACTCTAAATATTTTTCCAACATATTCTGAGTGATTAAAAACACCCAAAGTATACGTATTTATACTAATTTATGAGATATCAACCAAACATGCCCCAAAGATGATTTTCCTCTACCCAACATTGATATGATCATCGACTCAATTACTAGGTATGAGATGATATCCTTAATGGATTGATTTTCTAGTTATAATCATATCAAGATAGCCCCTAAATACCAACACAAGACTATGTTCACCACTCCATGGGGGACATTTTGTTATCAAGTCACACCATTTAGATTTAAGAACACTAGAATAACATATCAACATGCAATGACTATCATCTTCCATGACATGATGCATGACATTGTAGAGGATTATGTTGATGATATACTACCAAAATTATGAACAAGCACTAGACATCATGATGTTATATAAAGAACCTTTGAGAGGCTTCATGAATATAAAGTCTACTTGAATCCTAAGAAATGTTTCTTTAGATTTACATTAGGGAAATTGATAGGTTTAATTTTATCATAAATAAGGATTTAAGTTGACCCTACCAAGGTCAAGGCTATTATGTAAATTCCTCCACCAAACAAACTTAAACAACTGTGAAGCTTGCAAGCAAAGATTTAGTCTATACACATGTGCTCAATTGGTAGATCAGTGCCACCCATTTACTCATATTTTGAAGAAAGGGGTAATATTTCAATGGAATGAAGATTGTAAAATAACATTTACAAATTTTAAGACATACTTGGCCAATCCACTAGTCTTAAGACTGCTAATACAAGGAAGGCCGCTGCTTCTTTATATATCTACCAAAGAACATGCACTGGGGGCACTTTTAGCCCAACATAATGATAATAATAAGGAACATGATATTTATTATTTAAGTAGTACTTGGTGTCTTATGAACATAATTATATGCCTATTGAGAAGGTATGTTTAGCTATGTTGTTTTCCACTCAAAAATTATGACATTATATGATAAATAGCAAAACTATTGTCATCACCAAGGTGGACCCTCTCAAGTTCCTCTTATCTAAATCAACTCTTCAATGATTCATGGATAAATGGCTTATGATCCTTATTAAGTTTAATATTGAGTACCAGAATCAAAATTTAATCAAAGGGAAAGTAATTGTTGATCAAATTACATAATCTCCTATTAAAGATACTCAAACTCTCAAGTTTGAATTTTTAGATGATTCTATCATGATGATAGAACAAGAACCATAGGAACTTGAATAGTGAATTATCTATTTTGATGGATCCTTCACATCCTGTAGATCTAAATCCATCATATTGTTGATCACACCACAAGAGGATTTGATTCCCAAAGCATTCTATATATAATTTCATTGTACAAACAATATGGCTGAGTATAAGGCATTGATTGCAAGGCTCTACCTTACTATACAGTGGGATATTAGAATCTTAAAGGTCTATGGAGATTCATAGTTAATCATCAATCATACTACTAATCAATATCAAATAAGAGATGGTAAGCTTGTTCCTTACAAGAAAATTGTCAATAACCTCAAAACACATTTAAATATCTATAGTTTGAACAAGTTTTGAGATTAAATAATAGATCCACTAATGGAATGGATATGATTGGTTCCATGATTCAAATGGATTGTAGTGCTAAATAGAATTAGTTCTTGATTTAAAATCTTATTCAGCCTATGCATATTATAATAGATTCAGAGAGGGTATGTGTCATTGCTAGTCCTAATCCCCCACCTGAGCTACCATGGTACAAAATTTTTTACAACTATTTCGATAGTCATGTCTTCCCTACTAGCCTTTCCAACAACCAACAAAATATATTTCTTAATCTCTTAAAAAATTATACTCTCATTGGATACATACTTTATCATAAAGGCTATGATGGAATACTTCTTTTTTGTTTATCTTTGGGAGAATCTAAGCTGGCACTAAAGGAGGTTCATGAAGGAATGTGTGGGGCCCACACTAATGGTGTAGTCTTAGTAAATAAACTCCTTAAAATAGGCTATTATTATCCCAAAATAGAGATCGATGCTTGTAACTATGTGAATAAGTGTGTTCCTTATCACCATCATGGTAACTTGATATATGCACCTTCTTTACCATTACAACTGATCACAACACTATGGCCATTCTCAACATGGGGTCTTGATCTCATCAGGAAAATTAACCCAACATCTTTAGATGGCCATAATAACATTTTGACTATAATTGAGTACTTTAATAAGTGGATTGAGGACATTCCTCTAACTTATGTTACTAGGAAATACGTAGCCAGATTCATTCATTACCATATCATCTATCGATATGGTATCCTAACCCATATTATATTCAATAATGGAGGATATTTTGTGAACCAAGATGTGAAATATCTTTATCTGAAATTCAAGATCAAAAACAAGAAATCAACTCCATATAACCTTCAAGGTAATAGATAAGCTAAGGCATTGAACAAAACCATTATAGCCATTTTAAAGAAGATTGTAAATGATGCTGGCTATAATTAACACTTGAAACTCTTTCTTACCCTTGGGGATTATAAAAATAATCATTGAAACCCAATTAGAACCACTCTATACTCTCTTATTTTTATCACTAAAGTTATTATCCCAGTCAATATTGAGATACTATCATTGAAAGTATCACTAGAACACATTGAATATAATGAAGACTACAGGGCTTCACAGATGTAAGAACTAGAACTTATTGATGGTAAGTGTTTGGTTGCCTCAAAAAAATTGTAGGCCTATCAGAATAGATTGCAAAAAAGATACAACAAGCACATTATCCCTCAAGAGTTTGAGATTGGTCACTTGGTTTTGAAAGAGAACCAAAAGAACGTGAATGTTGAATGCAAAAAGAAAGGTAAGTTTTAGCCTAATTAGTTGGGACCATATATTGTCATGACAAACTATGGATTAGGGGAATATCAACTGGCTAAACCTAATGGTGACAAACTTCCAAAGCCCATTAACATCATACACCTTAAGAGGTTCTCCCTTAACTTGGGGGTTACTTATGCTAAAGTAATTTTATCCTACCTTGAGCACATTTTATACTACCTTAGCCCACACTTCACAACTCTAGATAGTGAAGGCTTTGAATCATTATCACTCTAAACAAATTTTATCCTATCCTAGACCATTCTCAAAAGAGAATCATGTTCTTTATCCTACTCTAGACCATCCATGTGTTGGACCCTATTCTTTGGACCATTTTCTTTGAGAAACATATCTTTTGTTATGTCTTGGGAATGTTGTAAGCTTGGACACTTTTTATCCCTTGAACAATTATGATCCTGATTATGTCTCATGAACATTACGAACATCCTCAAATGCTATTTATACAAAGAAATTTAGCTAGTATAGTATTTTATAGCTTCAGACAAGTAAACAAGAACATCTTCTCAATTTAGGACCTTTGCCACACTATTATAGATTAGTGAACACAAATAATTATTTAATGTTACTTCATGCTACACACTATCTATATTACATTTGTTTCTCTTTGTAAGAATTTATTATATTATCAAGATTATCAATCTCACTGACTTGTGAGCATGGGTTGTTGCAGTCGGCTTAGCTATTTTATTGGAACCTCTACTCTCAAATGTGCATCTCCTTGACTAGATGGTCCCACTTTGTGCATAATTTATGCCACAAATGCCAAAAACATCAGAACACAATCCAAAAAATAAATAAAAAAACATTATCTCATGCTTATGTACCTTTAAACATTCTTTTCCCACCATGCTTCACTCTTTCCATTTTGCAAGCAAAGAAACACCAGTTCATCTTGTCCCACACACTTACCATTTTGCAAGATAATTCTTTCTCATCCCATCAGCTTGTTATTTACAAGACCATTCTCATTTGTTTCTCATATATTCCATTTATTATATAAAATTAATCATGTTAGTCTAATCATCATTTTTCTTCTATCTTATTTCTTGGGAGAACTACATTTAGCCTGAAGTTCATGTTAGAACATGCATCCATGGAACTATGTAGGCAATGTCCACTTATCATGTACATCTAGAGTCATCTCAACCAACCCCTTTCCTTTCTTCTCTTCCCCCATTTCTTATTTCATTTTTCCTCTTTAATTAGGAACAATCATTGTGTCATTATTCTTTGTTATGTTGTGCTGGAAAGTAATGCCTCTATCACACGTGCATGAACATTTGTCTTTAAACCCCACTAAATTGGATTTTGTTTATGTATGTTTATTTAATTTTTTTAGGTGTTTTATTGTGATTTTTCACCTCTCCTTTTATTTCTTCTCCTTTTATCTTTTTATTACTTCTTGTCTCATCTTGGTCTTGTGTTTCCCTACATAATTTTTCTTATCTATTTTGTGTTTCAGAACATCTTGATGATTCACATGGATCTTGATTAATTATATCACAATCCCATGTTATTAAGTTGTTCTTAGACCATTTTATTTATTTGATTGTTTTTGGTGTCTTTTTTTTTGTTTTTCTCTTTTGTGTTCAAGAATGTCTTGATATTCCACATAGATCTCGATTATTTGTATCTTGATCTCATGTTGTTAAGATGTCTTATTTTCTTATTCTTTGTATTTTCTTTTTTTTTAAAATATAAATAGTTATAAATCTAATTTTGGTCATTATTTTACCATTATCCTTAGTTATAGGTATTCACATTTGAACCGACTCAACGCAATTAGAATATTAAGTCATTCTATGTTATTCATACTTATTAGGCCTAATTTATTTTGCTATAGCAAGAAATTTGTGGTCAAGTTTCAAAGTCTTAATGTCAACATCACTCTGATGAATAGTTCTCAAGAAAAATTTTCATAATTTAGGCTCATAATATGAAAATAGGCATCTAGGTATCATGAATTTTATCACTCGACTCTATGCTTAGACATGTATCTCTTTGAATACATTGTGAGTTTAATCAGTTCTTGGTAAATTTTTATCATTCCTCATTCCATTCTCTCCCAAACATGGGTGAACTACATTAGCCTAAATTTCATGTTAGAACATGAGTCCATGGAACTGTGTAGGAAGCATCCACTTGTCTATCACAATTGGAGTTAGCTCAACTATCTTTTATTCTAATTTTCATCTCTTTCATCGCTTTGTGCATTTTCATATGCTAGGTTTTATATGGATTTCTAATCCATTACAGCATCACATGTATATTTTCACCCATTCAATTTAACCTATCTTTTGGGTTATATCCTTGAGGTATTTTTTCTTGCCAATTGCCCATGTCGGGGTGAAACATTTGAACAACATCCAAATCAAATCAGCTCTATAGGGGAAAACCATTATTTATTCTTTATAAATGATCAAAATTTTCCCTAATAGGGCAAAACTATTTTATCACACTCACATTTGCTCTACAGGGGTACCTCTTAATATCTTCTCTTCAGAGACCCTATTCTAGTGGCACTTTCCTTCTTGAAGTAAAACATTATCTCTTTTCCTTTAATTATAAGATCTCCACACTACTACCCATGATGGAGATATTTAGTATACAACTTGTCTTTAGATTGATCAATGTTATAAGTGCATAGCTTGTACTCTCAAATTGGGTATATTTAAAGTGTGTCCCTTACATTTATAGATTGTATCTTTCCCATTCCCCAGTCTACTAGGGCCTATTTTACTTCTAATTATACTTTGATCATTACTAATAATCACATGTGTAATAATTAACTCATTTATATGTGATCTATTCTATGGGTTAATCTCTCACACTCTCTCTCTTTTCAAGAGTCCATCCTTTTTTTCATCCATCCTTCTTTTTCATCTTAGTATGTCCTTTTGAGGGGGCATCATGGGTCTATTCCAATTTATTCTTGACAACTCTTTTCTTTGAAAAGATGTTGTTTCATCTGAATGTCTTGTTATGCCTTATCCAATAGGGTAAAAACATAGACATCTAATTCCTAACACCATTTGTGTTATAATTGTCAATCTTACATGAATTACACTCATATGCACATTTTAGGTCAAAATCCATAAAACACCCTAAATATTTCAAACTTGTCATTTTCAAGTGCCAATTTTATCCAATTTATCCTTAAATGGGGAAATGCATTTTATGGGCTAGTTCACTTTGATCAGATAATTTTGAGTCAAAATGCCAATTTTATACCTGGGTGCTCTTGATTGTTCTTTTTGTCTAATTTATTGATACACATCATGTACCTTTATTATTTTGTGTCGATAACATCCTAAATGGGAATATGGTTCCAACACATCTAACATCAACTTCCAAGTTTTCTCTAGTAAAATTACAACCTAGTAATATGACTTTATGACCATTTTGATTAATTTAAGGCTAATTTCTAAATAATTACACAAAATTTGATTAACCTTGTTTAAGGTTAATTGATCCAAATCAAGAGCTTAAGTGGATTTTCCATGAGAGTTATTGAATATTTATTTTTGTAAAATTTTTTATATTAATTGCATCACTTAATGACATCGTTTATTGGGAAGACATCCCTAGGCATAAATACATACAATATTAGGATTATGGGTCTCCCATACCTCATTAAGACCTCCATGCCTCTTAAATGCCCCTCTATGCCTAATATTTATGATCCTATTTATGAATTTTAATTAAATAATTGAGTTAATCCTTAGCCATAAATCTCAATATTGATATTGATGGTTCAAGTTGACTCTAAGCAATCTCAAAAATCTATAAAAAGAGAGGTCATGAACATCATTTTTAAGCTTGATTTGTGTAAAGTTATAAGGCAAAATTTCTTCCATAATCCGTTACATTTGATCATTGATTTTTTTTTTCAATCTTCATTGATAGTCTAGCTTAGTGATTCCAAATCATGAGCCTAGGTTTTACAAGTAGTTCTTGAGACGTTGGAGGAGTTGGCCACTGTTGTTGAAGACAAGAGCTCTTAATCAAGGGAGAACATGTTTTTGAGTTTCTTTTGGAGGATGGATTCACTTGGTAAGGTATATGTTTCTTATTTTATTTCATTTGTCTTTAATTTTCATTAGTAATTCCCACATGAATATATAGGCTTAATTTAGTTTACACTTATGTAGTTTTCCTTTGATTTATTAGACTAATGATTTTATGTAATCCTCTCTACACATATCACCCATTGTGAGCTTACTTGACATGATATAATCATAATAATTTTTTTTATTAATTGATGCATTCATAAGGTTTATGTTCCTTAGGATGATCTTATTAGTGTAAGTTTTTATTTTTCCCTATTATTTAATTAGGGATATTGTATATTTCTGCATGAATGGATTTTTCCTACATTCATGGGATAGGCTAGCTTATGTGGAGATGTGTGTCATAGATGTGTCATAGGTGTCATAAGAATGTCATAAGTAACTCATTTATGGGAGTTACTTCTCTATTCTTAGCACCTTGTCACCACCTTTCATGGAGGAGTTACAGTCTATTCTTGAGGTGCCCTGACCACCTTTTGTGGAAGAGTTACTTATGTGCTCTCCTATATGTATTCTTCACTTTGGCCATCTCATGCTAATCAAATATTGGGTTTTATCCTATTTGTCTTGTGTAATTTGTCATCTTGTATAATTTCAAATTGCTTTAGCATCTATGTGATGTGCACTAGCTTCATCTCATGTGATCACGTCTCTATTGCATTTGCATTATCTAGATTATGAAAAGGTCAAGTGGTACAACCATAGTGATGAAGCCTATGGATTATTGAGCTTGTCCATGTCTCCAGAACTTCTCTTCCATTTAGAAACCTAAAATACTCCCAAAGACATATGGGACACCCTAGAAAACTTGTTTGGGAAGCTTGATGAGATGAGAGGTCATGAGCTCGAAAATGAACTCATAAGTCTAAATCCTAGAAACTTTGACACCCTACAGGACTTCTTCACTAAGTTTAAGGCCCTTAGATTGAAATTGAAAGAATGCGGGATAGAGAAGAAAGATGATCAGTTCATCCTTTCTATTCTCGCAAAGTTAGGTCCAAGCTATTTAGTCTTTGTCTCCACTTTCCATGCCACAAAAAGTGCCCTTGGCACTACATGAAATGCCTTCTTTGGATTCATTCATTACTAACTTGACTAGAGAGCAAGATAAGCTAATTCAAATGGGCACAATGAAGTCTACTCAACTCCAAGCTTTGATAGCTAGAAATGGTAAGGATAAGACTTCAACAAAGGAGAAGAAGAAAAAGAACAAGGACCAAGAGAAGAAGAAAGAAAACAATAATCCTACCAAAAACAACACTAAGCCTTCCTCTTCCAGTGTTAAACCTAAGAAGGAGAAGGTTAAGTGTGCCTATTATAAAAAGATAGGACATGATGAACATAAATGCATGAAGAAACAAATAGATCACCTAACTCATCTTCTAGAGAAGCACAACATAGGTGTTCCTGAGTCCATCAAGCATAATTCATCTACCCAAGATTTTACCAAGGCAAAAGGCAAGGGTAAGGAGAAAGAAAAGGGCAAGGCCCTTGTAGCTATATCAGCTTCTACATCTTCATGGGTCATTGACTTGGGTGCTTCTCACCACATGGGCTCTTCCCTAGTTGAGTTTTCATCTTTAGAGCCTTGTAGCATGACTTCAATTAGTTTGGGTGATGACACATCAATTTATGTTGTAGAGAGAGGGTCAGTTGAAATGGAAGGAAGAGCATTCAATAATGTTCTAAGTGTTCCTTCTCTTTCAACCAATCTCTTATCATTGTACCAAATCACTCACATTGGTCAAGGCATGAGAGTTGAGTTTTCACCATATTTAGTGGCTATCAAGGAGTTGCATAGTGATACTATAGTGGCAGTGGGTAGGGAAGATCACTAAGCAAGGTTATATACCTCACATTTTGCACCAAATTTTTATCTAACAGCATTGTTGACTCATTCAGATGGAGTTAGAAAATTATGGCATGAGTGGTTTGGCCACCTTAACTACCGCTACCTTGAGCAACTTTGCAAACATGACATGGTCATTGGCTTGCCTCATGTCCAATTCTCAAAAGGACTTTGCGAGGGGTGCTCCCTTGGGAAGCATCCCAAAGAAAAATTTGACAAAGGCAAAGCTTGGAGGGCTTCACAACCTTTGGAGTTAGTCCACAGTGATGTATCGGGACCCTTTCCCAAACCATCTTTCACAAGGGCCAAGTACATCCTCACTTTTATTGATGATTTCTCTAGGTACACTTGGATATATTTTCTCAAACAAAAGTTTGAAGTGTTTGAAAATTTTCTAGACTTCAAGGCTCTTGTTGAGAAATAGAGTGAGAAATCCATCAAGTTTCTTTGAACTAATAATGGAGGGGAGTATGCCAGTAATAGGTTTGAGTAGTTTTGCACCACATAGGGGATTGATTTATAGTGCACAATCAATTACATTCCTTCACATAATGGGGTTGCAAAATATAAAAATAGGTTCTTGAAAGAGATGGGTAGCTGTATGATTCACTCTAAATCCTTAGCACCACAGTACTAGGCCAAAGCCATCAATTCTACTTGCTACATTCAAAATAGGGTTCCTCACAAAGCTTTGAAAGGGATAACACCCTTTAAAGCTTGGCATAAAAGGAAACTTGATGTTGAGTACCTTAGGGTTTTTAGATCCCTAGCCATGGCTCGCATATCGAAGAAGAAATGTAAAGCTATGGAATGATAGTCCAAGCCTTGTATCTTTGTAGGATATCTAGATGGTATTAAGGGGTATCACCTTCTAGATCCACTCACTCATGATTTGTTCATTGAGAGAAGTGTCCATTTTTAGGAGAGTCCTAGAGACTCAACACTTGGCACTTCTTCTCCCTCATCGAATCTACTTCTTCATGATGATTCCTCATCAGATTCAGATCAGCCACAATAAGTTCTTAAGCTAGAGACAACTTCTTCTTCAATTTCAGACAGTGAGGATAGTGATGCAGAGTCATCCACCTCTAGTTAGTCAAAGGTTGAGGAGTTAGCACTTGACTCACCCACTTTTGGGCCACTTTGGGCTAGACAGACACTTGAGAGTGCTGACAATTGGGTAGGAGATCCTGCAAATGATAAACAAACTAGGGGGGATTTTTAGAGAGATCCACATGCCTTTTTTGCTTCATTTTCAGATCCTCAAACTTTTCAAGAGGCATCAGGGGTACCTGAGTGGGATAGTGCTATGGAGGACGAATATTCTTCCTTAATCAAAAATCACACTTGGGATTTGACTTCACTTCATAAGGGAAGAAAGATGGTTCAATTTAGGTGGATATATCAGACCAAGTTTGTAGCAGATGGGTTAGTTGATAAGTATAAGGCACAACTAGTCACCAAGGGTTTCTCATAGGTGGTAGGCATTGACTACTCAGAGACCTTTGCATCCATTGCAAAGATGACTTATATCTGACTCACCTTGGCTATTGACACAACACATAGCTGGGATGTGCACCAGATGGATGTGAAGAGTGCCTTTCTTCATGAAGACCTAGAGGAGGAGATCTATATGGAGCAACTACCAAGATTTGTTCAAGATTATTCCTTAGTATGTAGACTTAAGAAATATATCTATGGCCTCAAATAGGCCCCTCAAACATGGTACGCCAAGATGGATTCCTTCCTTCTCACAATAGGTTTCACTAGGTGCCATTCTGACCCTAATGTCTACTTCTTGTGGTAGGATGATTCGCTCCTAATTTTGGCTCTATATGTTGATGGCCTTTTGATCACCAGGAGTTTTTCATCAGCCATTGTAGTAGTGAAGGCATCTCTTCAAGATATATTTGGCATGACAAACTTGGGTTTGTTGCACTACTTCCTTGGCATCAAGATCTCACAGTCAGATATAGGGATTTCTCTTGCATAACCTGAGTATGCTCTTGACTTATTGGCTTAGTTTCACATGGCTGATTGCAAGCCATCTTTGACTCCCTTTCTATCAAGAGTCAAGCTTGAGGCTGACTATTCTTCACCATTGGTTGATGTCACTTAGTATCAATAACTTGTTGGTAGTCTCATCTACTTGAGTCACACCAGGCCTGACATATCATATATAGTGGGACTTGTCTCTAGATTTATGTAAGAACCTCATGAGCTACATTGGAAAGTAGCTAAGAGGATCTTGCATTACATATAGGGTTGAAATAGATATGGGATTCATTATAGATTTGGCATAGAGGTTGACTTGGTTGGATATACAGATTCAGACTGGGCTCACAATTCACAGACTTACAAGTCCACTTTTTGTTATAGTTTCTCTCTAGGTTCTGGTCCTATCAGTTGGTCTAGCAAAAAGCAAAATGTTATTTCTATATCATCCATAGAGGTAGAGTACATGAGATATATTAATGTAGCTACTAAGGATATTTGGCTTTAGGGGATACTTTCTGAGTTTGGCATTCCCATCAAGCAGCCCACCATCATTTATTATGACAACTAGAATACCATTTAGATTTGTAGGAATCTAATTCAGCACCAGTAGACCAAGCACATAGAGATTCACATGCATTTCATTTAGGAGCTTATTCATAGTCAAGTCATTGACTTGATATTTTGCTAGTCTTCAGAGTAGGTTGTAGACATCTTCACCAAACCTTTCATCGAGAGCAAGTTCATTCATCTACGAGCTCTTCTTTGGGTGTGGTCCACATCTATAACAACATCTTCTTTGGGGGGGCCATTGGCCTCTTCCTTTCTCTTATGTCTCTCTTTTGGGGGGGATTTTTTTCCTATGGGTTTTCTCCTTTTCTCTATCTTATGGGAGATTGCATTTGTACATGGGTACCTCATTAGGCCTAGTTTCTAGGACCCATTTTATATTTCCACACTGCCCAACTAAGCTGTGCTTATGGGGGGATATTAGTATAGGTTTTTATTTTTCCCTATTATTTAATTAGGGAAATTATATATTTGTGCATACATGGAGTTTTCCTACATTCATGGGATAGGCTAGCTTATGTGGAGATGTGTGTCATAGATGTGTCATAGGTGTCATAAGAATGTCATAAGTAACTTCTCTATGGGAGTTACTTCTCTATTCTTAGCACCTTGTCACCACCTTTCATGGAGGAGTTACAGTCTATTCTTGGGGTGCCTTGACCACATTTTGTGAAGGAGTTACTTGCGTGCTCTCTTATATGTATTCTTCACTTTGGCCATCTCATGTTAATCAGATATTGGGTTTTCTCCTATTTTTCTTATGCAATTTATCCTCTTGTATAATTTCAAATTGCTTTAGCATCTATGTGATGTGCACTAGCTTCATCTCATGTGATCACGTCTCCATTGCATTCGCATTATTCAAATTATGGCAACAACTCTAATTGATCTAACCTTAGTTTTATTTTTTCCTTTCTAAATGAAAATGAACCCTGTATTTATTCTTATCTTCTCATCATTGGTTCATGTATACATATATCTCTTGCATATTATCTCTTTTACAACCTCTAAGTTTGTTATCTAACTTACTTTATGTGCTTCTAATCAGGTACCATAACCATAATCACATCCATGTACCTTCAACCAAACCCAACCATGTGGTACTTCCAATTGGGGTAGCCCATTTAAACAACGCTTTCCCTAATACTTAATAACTACATTTGGCCTAAATTTTTTTGGATTTTACCTCCATGGAACTATGTAGGTATCATCTACTTGCCTTACACATATGAAGTCATCTCAACCACCCCCTGCCTATACCTTTGCCAACTAACCAACCATTCACCCATATCCCCATCGATGTTGGTCATATTTTTTTGACCCCAAACTATTCACATACTTTACACTAACTATGCCTTAGTAATTTTCACCATACCAATCAAATTTACAATTTTGATGATTTAAATTTGCTCTACCTAGTGCATAACCATAATATTTGTGTTTTTTAATGGAGAACTTTCTAACTTAGATACCCATGAAAACATTGACCTTGTCTAAGAGACTAATAAGTGTAGCTAACCATAGTTATGGTTAAGTGGTACATTGGTCACTTGTCCTTTAGAATTGACCTTTATTTTTACCAACATTGGTAACTTTTATTTGTGTGTGATTTTTTCTATCACACTTAGTCTCATTTTGTGTGCATATTTTATGCTTCAAATTCCCAACCCTTTTTACACCAAACTAGTGCTTCACTACCAATAGCTTATCAAACCTACACCCAATTTTGATTTCCCTCATCAACTCCTAGTTTGAGGGGGAACACCTCCTCCCATACTTAGGACACCCTAACCTTTGACCAAGTGATCTATTTTTTCTTTGTAGCTTATTAATTCAAAGCCACATAATAAAAAGGGGTAAAATGTAGACACTAGAAATATGCACACATGCAGTTCTAGATGTTGAATACCATGGGACCCACTAGAGACCACTTAAATGTTATTGAGCCTTAACCCAACTCTCTTAACTTTACCATGTCACTATCCACCTATCACTATTCAAAATTACTATTTGAAAATACTATGCCAAATCACTATTCACTAACACTATTCACTGACACTATTCATGATGACATGGCATGTCACTATTCATGGTGACATGGAAGGTCACTTATTTTATATAAAATTTAAATAGTGATTTACACATGCCATGAGTTAATTATTGTATCAGAGGTCATTATTGTATCAAATTGGCATGTTTCAATTGTTCTTACTTGGGTAAATGGTAAGAAGGTAAAGGTAAGAAACAAGGGTCAAGAGAAGAATAAATTATGGGGTTAAAGGTATGGAGGTCAATAAAATAGGAAGGCTAAGGGGTTATAGTTTAGAGGTCAAAAAAGATAATGCCAAAGATATGGAAATTAAAATTACAAAACTTAATAATTTACCTCCTGAAGATACTTGAAGATGTTGATGTTGTTATTGATGCTTTTTTATGGCTTGCAATTTTGGTAGAGTTCTATTTATTTAAGCTCCTATCCTCCAAGATGAATGACTTATAAAACTTGCAATATGAATGACTCCTACCAAATCCCTCTTCTATGGGTAAAAGGGTGTCATATTTATAGCATTTAATGCCAAAGAGTAAATACTAGAAATGTGGTGTCATTTTCCAAGTGGGTGTATAAGTGCATTAAGGGGATAAGGGTGGTGGGATTATCACTTCATAATGTGTGTCTTTCACTTTTTTAAAGTGCCTCCCAGTTTTATAATGTCTTTAAAATGGGTGGAGATAATGCCCATGGACCCAAATGAGTCCAAAATACTTTCCACCACCCACTTATATCTTTTCCCCATGGGTGGATAAGTGTTCATAAAGGACAAAAATGGTGGGATTACTACTTCATAAGTGTGTCTCCCACTCTATAAGTGTGCCCAAAATAAGTGGATATCATGCTCATGTATCTATATGGGTCTAAAATACTTTCAACCACCCACTTTTATCTTTTTCCAAAGCATCTAAACAACACTCTAATACATAAAGCCAAAAGATGACATTGAATGATGGTCCCTTATGGATAAATTCACAATACTTTAGAGGGGGTACCTTATGGTGCTTAACAAGGTTACTAAGTACCTTAGAGATGGGTCCCAAATGGGGTATGATGTCCCACTTCAAGCCACCTCACTTAAAAGCCATGTCACTTACCATATCACTATTGAGTCACCTGCTGTCACATTCCATTTCACTACTGAGTTACTTACCATGTCATCATGAATAGTGCTAGTGAAAAGTGATTTAGAATAGTGTTTTTAAATAGTATTTTTGAATAGTGATCGGTGGATAGTGAAATGGTCAAGTTAAGAAGGTTAGGATAATGGTCAATAAGGTTTAGGTTGTCCCTAGTGGGTCACATATCATTCAAACATTTATAAATACATGTGTGTATTTTTTTAGTGTCTATAGAAAGAAAGTGGTTAGTAAAAGCAAACTTGATGTAAAGGTGAAGAAAGAGAAGTGATAGAACACAATATAGGGTTGACTAGGCTAACCTAGTAGGGAAAATAGGGTTTAAAATAGTACATGATCAATTAGGTTGACCTCATAGAGAAAATAAGGAGTTGAAAATAGTATAGGGTTAATTGGGTTGACCTATTAGGTAAATCAAAAGTTTAAAAAGTGTACAGGGTCGACTAGGTTGACATAGTAGGAAAAAAGGTGTTAGAGGTAAAATCAATAAGAGGGGGGGGGTGAATCAATGATTTAATACAATACAAACATCAATTCCAATCCTTTAAAACTCTTAACCAAATAATACTATCATTCATGAAGCATACACATAATTTATAATAATGAACAAGAAAGATAAATAAGATCACACACACAACACAAGATCTATATAGGAAACCTTCTTGGGGATTAAAACCCACTCTAAAACATAAAAAAACATAGAATAATTATCCTATAATTTATTACAAACATGATACTTTAGTGAAACATTTGTTTCACAAGGAGCACTTGCCCCTAGTATGGTCAAATCCTTCTAACCTCTTTAGTGAAACACATGTTTCACAAGGAGCACCTATCCCTAGGATGGTCAAGTCCTTATGACATAAAATTTGAGCACCCTCTCACATCTATTAAATTAAAATCTCATGATCAAATATTTTCTACCAATCATATTGATATATAATGAATATCATCTCTTTATAACCTTGCATGCTCTATCTAGCCTTCACACTTTCTCAATGCAACCAAAACCACCTTTTGGATCACTCTACACTTCTCAGAAACAACTCTATCATAACACCAAAAATAATAAAAAATTGTCATACACACATCCACACTCTAATCTACATCTTAAATGAACAACCAAGCTTACACATACATCATCTATCCTTTCCTCACACTCAAGGCATCCAAAACATCCTTTTAGATCACTCTAGACCTCTTCACTCATCCTCAATCTTAAAACCTACAAGATCACTATTTAGACATTAGAAAAAAGAAATAAATGTCATAAAAATGGTCCTAAATATACTTTTTTCATAGAATCATCTACTATTCACACTCCCTCTCTTCTTTCCTTCATTCCACAACTCTCACACATACCTAGAAATCATCATATTTGATTTCACTATTTATAGAGCCTTCATGAATATCAACTCCCTAGTTAGCCAGTTAGACATGACTTAACCCTTACAGCATATATAATATTAATACCTAGCTCAAGACCACTCTTATATGTCATCCATATCATCCATGGGTCACCCTTGGGTAGTTACACCTTTCAATTAGGTCTTAGTGGCCCTTATAGGTCTCATGGATACCTATTCACTCCTTTAACACTTAATTAAGAACATTAAAAAAAACCACTTCTAAATGCATATTTACACTATACATGACCTCTTATACATCCTAAAATGATTATAGTCATCATTACAAACTTCTGTAAATGCTCAAACTACTCAAATAATAGTCTTGTACACAAGAACATCATGAAGGAAAAATCAATCAACTTATAATCAATTGATCATACAAAATATGGATTTTTCAAACATCTAAATACATAAAAATAATCCTCAAGGAGTATATAACACTCTCCAATATATAATTCACCTTAAAACATCCAAATACCAGTAGAACAAACTTAATTATCCTTCTTGGGTCACTTATAGACCATAGTCAAACACACAATCAAATTTGGAGATCAATATATATAATTGTATGGATATTCAAACCTTATAAAAAAAAATTATATGTGTTCCTTGAATTAATTTAAAACTTTACCTTTTAATCATGTTTAAATTCATCCTAGATCAAAAGTTATGGCTCAAGCACTGTAGACTAGTTTTCCCTTTGCTAATTCAAATTCCAATGGTCACTGTTAAACATCAAACACTTTACCATCATATCGAGTCCTTTAATATTTGATAAAATACACACCATCAATCTCTTGAAGAGAATATTTATCTTTAAATATGTTAAAAATCTATCACTTTGACCTCATCTCATGCATCCTATAAATTTTGAACAAATACACACCATTGATCTCCTCAGAAGCAGTCTAGTCTTTACCTTTGTTCACTAGTAAACATCAAACACTTGTCATAATGTCACTAATTCCAAATTTTTTTGAATAAACATGCTCCATTTATCTCCTTGAGAATATCCTAGATATTAACCTACTAAACATCAGACACTTTACCCTCTTTGACTCAATAGACAACATTGATTTGCATATGTATAATCAATTGTTCACTGTTACATCCTTATCTAGTCATGATCTTCATATTTTATTAAACTTCAGATGCTTTGACCTATTTAAATCAATATTCATCCTATCTCTATATTTTTATGAACACCCACTCAACATTAGATCCTTATTTGGTCCTTTTGTAAATTCGGTTAAGTATGGGAAACATTACAATCTACATGTGAACCATTATATCTTTTGCTATACATAACTTCATGACTTGAAACATGAACCATATGATCTTATCTCATAGATAAATACATAAATATATTTATTTTATCTTAAAACATTCATACATGATAAATATGAGATCATCAATCCTCTTACTTGGTTCTACTTGAGCTTAGAAAAACAACATAGTTAAACTCAGATTAATTTCATGTCATAGATCTATGATGCAATTAAATGCATGTAATTAGATCTCCATTTGTGAATTTGGATATGGGAAAACACTAAAATCTATCTGGTAAGTCAAAATTTCATAGTTATATATTTTTATATACACAACCTCATGATGTGATTAAATGCATACCATTAGATCTCCTTTTGCAAATTTGGCTATGGGAAAACACTACAATCTACCTGGTAAGCCAACTTTTCATAGTTATATATTTTTATATACATAACCTCATAACCTAAAATGTATAAAATAGCCACTTGGGACTAATTTTATCACAACCATATGAACAACTCCCCTTGACTCATCCACATGTGGAAATGATGATGTCAATAAATTGCCTACTTAAAGTTTTCTACCATTAGACCAACTATCCCTATATGAATATAATTAAGAACCAGATTCATACCATGTACTTATACAAGTTCTCTTGTCATCCTTGACCTTTAATAAGACCCCTCACACATGCTCAATACTTCATACCCATCCCTAATCATGCTAAGACTAAAGATCAACCAAGCCTATTTCAAGCATACTAGGACAATCACACTTCACACTTTGTCATTAACACTTAGACTATCAAGACACTTCATCCAATCACGTGGAAACCTATATGACATCACTAAATTTTTTTCACAATCTCCCCCTTTTTCATTGATGTCAACATCCATCACACAACTCACCTTCCTTCTCTTTCTTCAAGTACTCTCATAATAGGAATGTTCTCCCCCTTTGACACAATGACAAAGTGGACACAAACTAATCCTAAAGACTTGAAAATACCATCAAAAGGAGAGAACCACCTTATAAATATGATATAAACCTCCCCTTTTCTTGAGCCTACCTCTTCTTGCCTTGACAATTTCCTCATGCTACATGCCAACACTCTTCAACCAAGCACTATAACCAATGAAAAAAGAACAAACAAAAGCACTAAAATTTGATCAAACTCACCAAGAAACATCTAAGAGGAACTCCCCCTAATATCTTTAATTCATTTCACCTCTTGAGCATATTCAGATCTCCACACACCATAAAGAACCACCACATAATATTATTAGCCTTCTCTCTCTATCTACCTCAAAGACCACCAATAGAAATCCATGCCACTCATCAAATAGGAAACATACTCTAAACCAACTTGATAACTCACCTTGAAACACTCATGCATTTATCTTTTAGAGAAACTAAGCAAAAACATCGAATCTTCACACTAGTCCTGTCTAGACTCCTTATAGCCCTACCTAAAACATGCATATCCCACAAATTTTAGTAGACACACCTTTAAGACCTAAAACACCATATCTAGAGCACTCTCATATTCCCCTTCAAGAACACAAATTTTCATTACCTAGCTCATCCTCAATAACATACTTCTTTTACAAACTTGATAGCTAATTAAACCTCTAATTTGACAAAAACTTGAATAATTTGAACATAAATTACCTTCAAATAAATTTTAAGCATGATTTTACATCTAATTTTACCAAGCCAACCTATTAGGAAGCCTCAACCTCCAACACCTTAGGGAAGTCACTTTTCTCAACTAGCCCAAATCATGAGATCTTCAAAAACAAGCTTGGTCAACCTAGAACCTTCCAATAAGTGCACACTTCTAAAAATTCTCTCACACCTATAGGCCATTCCCACATATTTCTTTTCCAAATTTTTATCTTTCAAACTTTTGGGAACCCATACATTCTATAACCCATTTTAGGCCTGCTTGCCCTTAAGCCAAAACTAAGAAAACCAAGAGCACTCAAAAATCTCCAATTTAACTTCAACATAGCTTCAAACCATAAAAACATATGGATCACTATATAATAATGTCAATATACATTTATATTCAAAAATATCATCTTGAAAACACGTAAATCCTCCTTTGCCACTTGTAAACCTTCAATCTGACTCTATAGACAAAGCATACACAACTATCGACATACCAAAAGGGCAAAAACATACCATGACATCACTATGACACCACCACATCATATCTTCGACTTGGACACACATATTCCTAACTTTTTACATACCACTTCTTCTCAAGACTACCTCAAGTTTGTTCATTATCTTCATCATGACAACACTCCTTTAACCATGTACTACTACCAATGAAGAAGAAACACAAAAGACTCTAAAAAATTGATTGAAATCACCTTGATAACACATACTTACTTCTCTATAATAAATATGTCTCTTGAGAATCATAGGTAAAAATAACCTACTTCACATGGTTCCTTAAAATAATGTGAATCTAAGAGTTTCCCATAACTCATCATATAATTTTTCCCCTTTTTCATCTAATACTAATAATACTCCTTATTTTTAGGCTTAAGAGAAGCAACATGCTTAGTAATATTAGGATGTTCACTTGGATCCATGCATACCTCAGAACTAGCCTCAACTAGCACCTTGGTCTTCTCCTTGAGCTTGGTCTCTTCATTCATAACATGAGCAGACATTGAGAGCCTTTGGCATTCTCCAACCTTTTTAACATTCTCCACAAAATCAAATAGTTTAATTTTACCTATAGACTCATCATGATTCATATTTACCTTTTTTGGTTTCCATGAGCTAACTAGTCTTCTTCCTTGTACTCTAGGAGCCTAATAAAACTTATTTTGACTTGATAACTTTACTTATAAAACATATTAATGTGACCAATCTTCTCAATATTGTATAAAACTATTATTCTTGAATTTAATACAACCTACCTTTCTTGATTTGGATAAAAACTTGTAATATGTTCATTATTTTGACAACTAAAACAAACTACTCTTTTTGAAGAAGACTTACCTTACCTTACCTTACCTTACCTTATTTGGACAATGTTTAGTAAAGTGTCCTCATCAAGATAGTTGAAACACTTAACTTTTTTCACACCTTTTAACTGATGACCCCCATCATAGTTCCATGCAAACTCATTTCTAACATGTCTCTTACATTCTCTATCTCTATGCCTAAATTTATTACATGTGTAACAATAACCATTGAAACTTGTATACCTCATGACATTTGGTTGTTTGATCTAATTTTTCTTTATTCTAATACCATTTTCATTCTTTATCTAATGATTTGTCTTCAAAGTCTCATTGTCCTTGTTCACATTAGTTTTCATCTAGTCTTGTTTTATATTCTCTAGTTCTTTGTATCCAAGACCAATTATATCATTTGCATGTTTTTTACCATTTAGAATATTGTCTAGATCACTTCAGCTAAGTTTAAATCTCACAAATGCCTTTAACTTACTATATGTCTTCTTTAACTTATATTTTAATGACTCATTTTCCATTACATAACTTGAACATGCATCCTGTTTAACTTTTAGGCTTGTAGACATTATTTCCAATTGGCAAATGAGATGCTTGACTATATCTCCATGATCCTTGGTGTCTTCATTCATTATTACCTAAAACACATTGAATTTCTCCTCATAATCCTTGATTTGAGACATCATCTTCTTGTTAATCTTCTTATCAATATTTAGTTCTTCATAGGCATTCATCAACTCAATCTCATAGTCGACCTCATCTTTGTCATCATCTGAATCACTCTAAGTAGACTCCTTTTTATATGAGTAACTTTCTTCCTCAACTATGAAGAGGGATTTATCTTCAACAGGACCATCATCTTCATGATCATACTCTAAGTCATTATCTTCACTCTCATCTGATGAGCTATAATATTTATTGGTGTAGAGTCTCTTTTGTTCTTGAATAACTTCTTGTTGCCATACTTTCTAAATCCTTTCCCCCTCTTATCGGACATGTATGTCTTCTTGTATTCATCTTGGTCTCCACCATGTTCATCATCATTCATCTTACGCTTATGAGGGCACTTATTAAAAAATTGTCCTACCTCTCCATAATTAAAGTATTTGAATGGTATTTTACCCTTATACTTGCATGAACCTATTTTCAATTTACTTGTAAACAAATCAATTATTTCATTATCATCAATATCAGATATTCCATCCTCCATGATTTTCTTACCTTGGAACCTTTTCTTGGGATTAATTTATGTCTTGAATGTTGCTTCCTTCTTTGGTGGTATATCATCATTTACTCTCATCTCATAGGTAGCAAGGATGCCATGAAATTAATCCATATTTAGCTAAGTAAGATCATGACTTTATTTTATATCAAACACTTTTAAATCAAAGTTGAGAGAGAGAGAGAGAGAGAGAGACCTTAATACCTTTTGTACTATAGTATCTTCTTCAATCTTCTCTTCAAGACCTCTAATAATGTTCACAATCTCATCAACTCTCTCTAGAAAGGATGCAATAGAATATTCTTCCTTCATCTTAATACTCTCAAATTATCTTTGATGAGTCTAAAACTTTGCCAAGTTAACCTTTGAATCTATTTCATAAATATTATTTAATTTATCTCACATTTCCTTGTCATATATGTAATGGATTACCTTGGTGTATTTAGTCTCTAAAATACCACAAGTGATAGCATTCATTGCTTTATAATTTCTCTCAAATAACATCTTATCTTTAACATTGGATGGAGGAGTAGTAGGTACAAAATAACCATCCATAATAGATTTCTAAGTGTCAAACCCTAGGGACATGATTTAGGTCCTCAACCTTACACTGCAAAAATTATAATTGGATCCATTGAACAACAATGCTTTCTTAGGGGAAAAACCTCCTTGAATTTTATGGTTACCCATATTATACCTTGTATCACCTTCAATATATCAAACCTTTACCAAAACACCTATTTTGATACCAATTATTAGAGGTACAATCACTAAAAGGGGGTGAATTATTGATGTAATATAATACAAACTTCAATTCCAATCCTTTCAAACTCTTAACCAAATAATAATAGCATTCATGAAGCATACATATTATTTATAAAAATGAACAAGAAAGATAATTAAGATCACACACATAACACAAGATCTATGTGGGAAACCCTCTTGGGGAATAAACCCACTCTAAAGCCTATAAACACATGGACTACTTATCCTATAAGGTATTAAAAACATAATAATTTAGTGAAACACCTATTTCACAAGGAGAACCTACCCCTAGGATGGTTAATTTCTTCTGACCTTTTTAGTGAAACACCTTTTTCACAAGGAACACCTACCCATAGGATGTTTAAGTCCTTCTGACCTCTTTAGTGAAACACATATTTGACAAAGAGCACCTACCCCTAGGATGGTCAAGTCCTTCTAACCTAGAATTTGTGTACCCTCCTAACACCTATGAAATTAACATATCATGATCATATATCCTTCACTCACACTCAAGGCATCCAAAACATCCTTTTGGATCACTCTAGACCTCTTTGCTCATCCTCAATCTTTAAACCTATATGAGCACTATTTAAACATCATAAATATGACCTATAGGTCATACACATAGTCCTTAATCTCCTCTACTCATCAACCCATCTACTTGGCACACTCCCTCTCTTCTTTCTTTCTCTCCACAACTCTCACACACGCTTAAAAATCATCATGTTTGATTTTACTATTTATAGAGCCTTTATGAATATCAAATTCTTAGTTAGCCATTTATACATGCCTTAAACCTTAATTCATCTATCATATGAATACATAGATTATTACCACTCTTATAGGTTTCCCATAGCATTCATTTGTCACCCTTAAGCAGTTATACCTTTCAATTAGGCCTTAGTGGCCCTTATAGGTCTTATGGAGACCTATTAACTCCTTTAGAACTTTAACATGCACATTATAAACACATGACCACTTATAAATGCATAGGTACACTCTACATGACCTCTTAGACATCCTTAAATGATTAAAGTCATCATTATAGACATCTAAAAATGCTCAAACTACTCAAACAATAGTGTTATATACAAGAATATATTAAAAAAAAATAATCAGTCAGCTTCTAAGAAATTGATCATATAAAATATGGGTTACTCAAACCTCCAAAATCCATAAAAATCATCTTTAGAGAGTCTTAAAACTCTCCAATAGCTAAGTCACATTAAAACATCCAAATACCATCAGAACAAACTTGATTATCCTTATTGGGTCACTTACAAACCATGGTCAAACATAGTCAAATTTGGATCTAAATATATATAAATATTTAGAAATTCAAACCTTCTAACCAATTTTATTGGATGCATATTAGATTCCTTTACAAATTTCTTATTACATCACCTTCGAATTCATCCTAGATCAAAAGTTATGGCTCAAATGTTATAGACTATTTTTTCCCTTTGCTAATTCAAATGCCAACAATCACTATTAAACATCAAACACTTTGCCATCATCTTGTGTCCTTGAATATTTGATCAAATACACACCATTGATCTCCTTGAGAGTAGCCTAATATTTAACTATTCTAAACATCTATTAATTTGACCTCAACTCATGCTTCTTGGTAACTTTGGACAAATATGCATTGTTGATCTCCTTAAAAGTAGCTTGATCTTTATCTTTGCTTATTATTAACATCAAACACTTTTCATCATCTCACTGTATCCTGATAATTTGGAACAAACATGCTCTATCAATCTCCACAAGAGTATCATATACATTAACCTGATAAGCATCAGACACTTTAACCTCTTTGACTCAATATGCATCATTGATCTGCATCTATATGATCACCCACACATTATTAAATCCTTATCTTATCATGATCTTTACCTTTGATTAAACATTAGACATTTTAACCTCTTTTAATCAATATGCATCATAGATATATATTTGTATTAACACTTTCTAATTGTTAGATCCTTATCTAGTCCTTTTGTAAATCTAGCTAAGTATAGGAACCATTACGATCTACCTAGGAGGCCAACTTTACATAGTTATCTCTTTTTCTATATATTTAACCTCATGCCTTGAAAATTAAACCATATGATCTTCTCTCATAGAATAATCCATCCATGGATTGAGCTACTCTTGAAACCTTCTTACGAGAAAAATATTACATCATCAAACTAATTACTTAGTTCTACTTGGGATTATAAAAATAACATAGTTAAACTTAGATAATTTTTGTGACATAGATATGTGATGCAATTAAACACTTATCATTAGATATCCCTTTGTAAATTTGGCTAAGCATGGGAAAACACTGCAATCTACTTGAGAAGCCAACTTTGCATGGTTATATCTTTTGTTATACACAACATCACAACCTAAAACTTATACCATAGAAACTTTAGATTAATTTTATCACAACCATATGACCAACTCCCCCTAACTCATCCACACATGGCAATGATGACTTCAACAAACTACATACTCATATTCTTTTGCCACTAGACCAACTATGCCTAGATAAACATAATAAATAACTATATGAATAACATGCACTTACACAAGCTCTCCAATAATATTTGACCTCATATAAGACCCCTCACACATGCTCAATGCTTTAGACCCATCCCTAATCATGTCAAAACTAAATATCAACCAAGCCTACTTCAAGCATACTAGGACAAGCACATTTCACACTTTATCATTGACACTTAAACTATCAATACACTTCATCCACCCACTTGGATACTTCCATGACATCATTGATAACTCTGTAACAAATAGGAATGTATAATATGTACATGATTGACTAAATTAACCTAGTAGGGTCAGTAGAGATCATAAATAGTTTGTAAGAGAATGTGTCAAGTAAAATAACTATGTATAAAAAGTAAGGAAAATTATTGAAAATAATTTGAAAGTAAGAGTTGAAAGGGAAATACACAATAAATTAGGTCAAGAAGGATGATTTAATTAATGCATAGATAAAAAACCTTATCCCAATGCTAGCTAATGTAAACTTTGTAGTATAACACATAATGATTAAAGAGAAAGTAATCAACTAAAAAGTAAATGCTAACAAAGTGATCACCTAAGTGTTATTATATTATTATAAAGTTTGATTAATGTGATAGGGAAGTTGGCTATAAGTAAGGATCTAGAAAGAAATGTAGAGATAATTTTAGGACATTTGAGCTGAAAGGGATCTATAAGGGCAATGGTGCTTGCCTTGGTATTTAAGCCTACCCCATCACTTCACACACTGTAACAATAAGGGTGTTAGGTTCTTTGCTAGTATATACCATTAACCATGTGTTTATACTTGGGAAAAAAACTAAGTCAGCTTCCCCTTTGGTGATGAAATCCAAGTAGGTAGGCCTCAAAAAGACAAGTGTTGAATGTATTTTAAGTGTTAAGTGATTTGATAGTGTGTGCATAAAGGAGAAAATAGTGAAACTAAATGGTATATTGAAAACCACCTAATTAGACTATGTGAGTTACTCTAAGCATACAAACAATTGAAAATGAAAGTGTGAACTAATTACTAGTATCTAATGTTAATTCTAACTTTGAAACATAATGTAGTGTCATTTTAGATGATAGTGTATGCAGAGAAAATAGAACATGGTTGATAGTATCAACACTGTACTATAGAAGTAAGGTTCTGAAAAAGAACTATGTCAATGATGTCAACCTAATTTTCTAGATAGCATACATAATACAGAACTACATTGACAGTGTTGACCTAGTTGACTGTACAAGGGCAATTTTAAAGACTACAAACTATGAAAAATAGAGATGTAACAAATGTTAGAAATGATGAAAAAGGATAGAAAGGAACCTTGGTGGGTTTGAATATTCTTAGATTTTAAAATCTATATATTTTAGCTTCTTGAAATTTTACCCAATCGACTGGGTCAACCTAGTTCTATGAATCCTTGATGCTAAAGCCTATATAAACAACTACATCGATAAGGTCAATCTAGTTCATTTTTTGAAGCTACCTATAAGACTAGGTCAATAGGGTCAACCTAGTTTATTTTTTGTAAGTGAATAAAAATGTAATGTCAACTTATTTGATACAGTAACCTGTATCTGATGAAGACCTTCACAAATAGAACAAATTCATATGGATATGACTATGTTTTAAACCTATTCACATAAGTTAGAACTATATTAGCTCAGTCAACCAAGTATCATAAATAAAGAATGATAATAAATGAAATAATTTAAAAAACATGAAATAAATCTTGAAAGGGTTAGATTCAATTTGGGTTCACCAAAATGTAAGTAATCATAAATATAAGAGATCTATAATTTATTCTAACTTAGATAAGATAGATCCTACTTACACTTCCAACTGGGGATACATTAGATAATCAGGAACATGACCAAGATGGGGATCCACTAGACCTAATTAGGGTATATCTTATCACACTAACCTTGATATGGAGGGTTCTAAAGCCTCTAGTCTAATAAAAATCATGCAACAACCCTAAGGAGGTCCTAAGTCTCTATTTCACTAAATTAATAACAAGTAAAGCAAATTCCTAATCTAGTGCTCACTAAATCTTGTGTCACAAAGTCAGGGTAATAAACAACAAAATTAAACATGTATAGAAGACATATATTCACATGAATTTATATGTAATATTAATACATGGTAGATAAGTACAAATTCATTATTTATCTACTCTTACAAAGGAGGAACAAATTTAGGAATACTTACCTTTAAAGATGACCCTTTTGAGCCTTAATATCTCCCTTGGCCAAAGTGCTTCATAAGAGGTTGTTGTGGTATGTAAGGATGACAAGGAAAAATCATCTATAGGATACATAGACTATTGATGCATCCAAAATACTTATTCAAAAGACAAGATCCATATCTCCAAAGAAAGTATGAAACCATAAGCTTATTCCCTAAGTATAATGGTCAATAACTAGATGTGTATATTCACTTCTTTGCATATCTTCTTTTTCTCTCTCTCAATAATTATCAAAGTGAATGAGTATATATAGGTAAATCTAGCCTAATTATTTAAAAAAACTTCTATCTAATAGGTTTGACCCAATCAACCTAGTAATGTTTTTGATAGTCTAAAAGTGTACTAGGTTAGCTAGATGGGAAAATGCCAAAACAAATAGGGTCAACCTAGCTGACCTAGTCTTAAATATGGTGAAAGTGAAATAAGGCTAGAGAAAGACTAGATTAGGTAAGTAAAATACTAGAGGAATGTGTTAATGTGAGACTAATATTAGGTAAGTTGTATTTAGGAGACTAGAGTGTAGATAGCAAGTGGGAAAAGGGACAATAATCCTATGAAGCACCCATGGTTTACCCACCCCTTTCTTGGTACACCCCTTAAGGCATGTACTTAGAGAAATTGAAACTCGATAGGTTCTTTTAAGATAAAAAGAGGTAGTAAATGATAAAATTTTGAAAATATTATGTGTATACACAAAATTGTAACCATTAAATGAATTGGAATACATTATAACATTGAGTTTTATGTTATGTCTTTTCATGTTGACTTTCTTGTATTCAATAACCTTCTCCATGACTTGAGGTTCCTCCTTTTGATCTTCTTTGAAACAAAGACATGTATTGTCACTTTTAGACTTTTGACTCCTTAAATATAATATAAAACCTTATATCTCTTTTAAAAATTCACAAAGTCCTCACCTTGATAGATGTTTGATTTAACTCAACTTTCAAGGATTCTACTTCAGTTTCATACCTGATGCATTTTTTCTCTTTAGCCTTTAGACTTTCATTAACTATCTCTATTTATGCCTCAATTTGATTGATTATATCATCATACTCCTTAGAAGTATTACTCAATCTCTCCTAAAATAGGTTAATCAACCTTTCATATTACTTATCTAATGATCTTAGTTTGTTATTATTTATCCTTTGAAACTCTAACTCATCCAAGGCACTTATCAATTTTGCCTCAACATTCACCTTATCTTCTTCTTCATTTGATTCTACATCAACCATAAAAAATTTACCATTTAAAAAACCCTCATTATCTAAATATATGACCACGAATAAGGTTTCATTATTATAATATTTAGGTTCATCACTACTATTATCACTATTAGATGCACTTGAGTCACTTGCATCATAAGAGTTATCTTATTTAGTATAAAAGCTTATTTTATTCTTAAATATTCCTTTCATACCTTCATAATTCCTAAATTACTTCTTATTTTTATAAGGATTATAGGCCTTCTTGTCATATCCATTATCTTCCTCATGTTTTTCATTATTCTCAAATTTAACCTTGTTAGGACATTTGGATGCAAAGTGACCAATCTTTCCATAGTTGAAACATTTGAAGGGCAACTTACCCTTGTACTTCCATGAGCTAAATCTCAATTTACTTACAAACATAGATATTGTTTGATCATCATAAACATCTGAACATTCTTCATACTTGACCTTATTAGCCTTTTAATTCTTCTCAACTTTAAAATCTACTTCCTTCTTGGGAGGCCTTCCTTCATTTATTCTCATCTCATAGGCAGTCAAGATACCATGAAGCCCATCCATATCTATATTGTCCAAATCTTAAATTTATTATACTATAGACACCTTAAAATCAAATTTACTAGTTAGTGATATCAATACCTTTTTAACAACTATATAATCTTTAACTTCTTCTCCCAATTCTCTAATGATATTGACAACTTCATCAACCTTAAATACATAGGATGTTATGGTTTCATCTTCAGACTTTAAAATTATCTTTTATGAGTTTGTAATTTGGCCATATTTACCTTGGTATATCATTAATATATGATCTTCAATTTTTTCCATATATATTTTAATAATTCATAATGCATCACCTCCAAAATTACAGCCTCTAATAGGCCACAAAGAATGGCATTCATTGCTTTGGAGTTGTTTTCACTAGCCTTCTTACTTGTTGCATCAGTTGGCGGAATAGGAAGAGCAATATATACATCAAAAATTAAATACCAAATATCATGACATGGAGACATAAAATATATATTCATTATAACATTCCAAAATTCATAATTATATCCATTGAATAATGGAGCTTTATTGGTAGAGAAACCTCCTTGAGCTTGCTGACTAGTCATCCTTGCTTCTAGGATCTTCCTTTAGGATTTTAGACCTGCTTCAAAAGGAATAGGATATGATACCAAATTTTATAAATAATATTATTTAGATGTTAATGGTTTAATTATTATTTAAAACTTTACTCCAATTTCACTAAAGCTTTCATTCAATCATACAGATCAAATAATGACTAAGTATCCATTCACACATGCATGAAACATAAGAACACAAGATAACATAACTTATATGTGGTAAACCCTCAAGGGGATTAAAATAAAATAATATATACAAATTTAATATATTAATATAATAAAAATACCAAATTTAGTGAAGCACCAACCTCACATGGAGCACCAACCCCAACTAGTTAAGCACCAACTCAACTAGTCTTTAGCAAGCACCCATTTACAAGGAAGCACCAACTGCCCAAGTGAATAAAAACCAAATAAACCAATTTAAACCATTTATCACCTTAAAAACACTTTATTTATAATAAAATATATGATTATCTCCTTCTTTATCTATTTTCTCTCTTCAAACCCTCTCATACTGCCTTCTAGGCCTTTTCACTCAACTAGTCTTCTTGTTGACTTGATTAGGTCATATGACCTTCATTTTCATAAAAATAACATATATAAAATGTTCATAAATAATATTATATACTATTTTTATGGTCTAAAATACCTTATTATACTCTTAAATATGTTATTCTATTCACTTACTCTTTACACTTCACAATAGGCCTAAAAATACCTAGTATATATACAAGTCTCTTGTGCATTCCTTATTAATCATAAAAACACCCTTATACTCTTAGTTTATAAATTAATTATTCATAAATATATATCATAAACATGTATCAAATTTTATTTATGTCCCTTTAGGTATAACTTACCTCAATTAGGTATTTTTTCATTTTTAGGTCTCATAGAGACCTAATCTCATTAGGTCTACTCTAAGACATGTTTTAATTTATCTTATTTAGAACACATTAAAATAATTAAAATGATAGTAAAACATAAAAACCATTAAAATATAATATTTATAATATTATCTGATCTTAACACTTTTTAGCTCGAAACACTACTTGGAGCACACCAATAGTATTGTTTATATTAGGCTTGCACATACCCATAAAATCTATCTTGAATAATTGAAGAAAAGACATAAATTTTAAAAAAAATCACGAAAAAAATAATATATTAAAAAACCTCGTGACCTCAAGGTCATCAAAAACTTCATTAGTTGCTTCAACTTGGGGTATACAGGTTCAAACCTTTCTTTATAAGTAGCGCACTTAGAACTACCAACTAGCCTTAAAAATAGTCAAGCAAACTTGATCTTCAACACCTGTAATAATAATTCCTATGATTTATTACACCTTCAAGATATTATTTAACATCTCTAGGTCATATTAAAATACAAATATAACAAGATAAAATGGAAATTATTGATTTTGCAGATCAGTCTATTAACCTTCTCTCTCAAAGTCCTTACTCAGCTATACAAGTCATTTTGGCTTCTATGTTCCAACCTCTTATACTGACTTCCAATATTATGAAAATCATGGATATATCATTTAATTCCAAAAATAAATCATGAAATTAATTATATACATCAAATCCTGGTATTGATTCTCAAACTCATCTCTGTAACTTGCATAACCAAATCTACTAGTTTCCCTAAAAGACCAGTCATGATGACTTTGAATTCCAACACATTTGTAGACACATTTAAATACATATAATGTAATAATATTATCCTTATATATATTTATAATATCATAAAACATAAAAAAAACTAAATTTAAATGGAAAAAATTTAGACATATAGACCAATCTATGAACCTCTCTATACATAGATCTTATTGTGATAGACAAGTCAACTAGAGATCAAATTTTTGCTATATAAAATGATATCAAAATATTTTATTCAACATGTAAATTTATTAAAGTTACTAAAAAACATATTAATAAAATTTGATCCATCCCTAATCCACTATAGCACGTCCCTAAACACCTTCTCATTTTTCCATGGGTCTCTCACTGCTTCCATCACTAGGCATAATAGCAGTAGGTTAAATTGTATTACCATTTCAGCATATGTGAGGTATAAAACTTAATTATAAAACCAATATGTTCATCAAATACATGTATCAATATTTTTCCTCTAACCATTTATAAATTTTGACTTGGTCAACTCTGACTATTACCTCTAATTTTTGAGAAACATACTCTTCTTTGTAGGGTTCACTCACTCTCCTAATAAACTAGTCACACCAAGAGGTACATGGGAGATTTGACTAAAATTAAAAATCATGAAATTAGGTAATTAAATCCATTCTAATCCATTTATATTAATATATTTCATACAAAGTCATAATGAGGGTTTTAGGGAGGGTTTAAACCATCTTCGAGTCTTAACGATCATTCATAAAACATAGCTCCTCATTCCAAAAACTAATGCCTATAATTTTGAGATAAGAACCTTACCCATATACCATTATTATCTCATGTTCTCATTAAAATGTTACACATGCAAATGAACACTTGAAAGTTCTTAGGTTGAGAACCCTTCATTCTATATACACAAGAGACCTCAAAATACTTTTTCTTGACTTAACCTACAAATGTTGAACTTAAAATTGGTTAAAACCCATAGGAAAAACTATCACACTACTTAAAATTCTCATATGATCATTATAATCTTGAAATCTAAAACTTATTCCTCATTTTCCCATGCTCTCTCTCTTAGCTCTCTAGGCCTTAACCTTTAAGTCACATTAGGCCATCTCACTAGGTCTCTTCCTAATATGACTAGTCTTAGGTCACTCAAGTACTTGACCTTCATACCTATTTTAATGTTATCAACACCTCACTATCATGTTAAAAATATCCTTTTCATTCCATATACCATCTTAACATTCTCAACCATTGTCATGTATCTTCTCATATGTCTAAGATAACTCATCTCACTAAGAAAATAAGTCATGCCTTCATACAGGGTATATATAAGGATTTACATGACACCTTTATGCCTTGACTTATTCCTTACCCACACTTATAATAAAAACATGAACTTTATTGAATCACCCACTTCACATGGAGTACCAACCCCAACTAACTAACCACCAACTTAACTAGGCTTTAACAAGCACCCAATTTTAAGGAAGCACCAAATCTCTAAGTGAATCAACACCAAATTATCCAACTAAAACACTTAAACACCTTCAATAAACTTTATTTATCATATAATAGATGATGATCTCCTTCTTTTGTTCTTCTCTCTCTTCTAACCCTATCAAACTACCTTCTAGGATTCTTTGCTCAACTAGTCCTCTTTTTGACTTGATTAGGACATATGCCATTGATTTTCATACATATAACCTATATAAAATACTCATAAATAATATTTATACTCCTATGATGGTCTAAAATACCTTATTCTACTCCATAAATTGTTATCTTGTTTGCTTACACCCTTTTCTACTCAGTAGGCTTAAAAATGCCTAGTATATATATGTCTCTTGTTCATATCCTTATTAGTTGGAAAAACACCCTTAAAATCTTGGTTTTACCATGAAATGGATCTTATTAAATATCACAGACATGGATAAAAATTGATATGAGTCCCTTTATGTCTATCCTACCTCAATTAGGCCTTATCTCATCTTTAGGTCTCATGGAGACCTAATCTCATTAGGTTTGTTCTAAGACACATTTTACTTTGTCTTCCTTAGAACACATTATAAAAATTAAAATTATAGTAACACAAAAAAAAATTCAAATATACCGCTTCTAATTTTACATGGGCTTCATAACACTATTTAACTCAAACCACTACTTGGAGCAAACTAATATTAATATTCATATTAGGCCTGTGCATACTTAAAACAATTGTCTTGAATAACTAAATCATAAAAACCATTTTTTTAAAAAAAGCATGGAAAAAATAACATATTCATAAATGTCACTCAGGGTCATCATATACTTCTTTATATGTTTCAACGTAGGGTATATAATTTTAAACTCTACTCTACAAGTAGCTCACTCAGAACTCCCAACTAGCCATAAAATAGAGTCATGGAAACTTGATCATCAATACCTTTAATAATAATTAATAATTAATATGACACCTTCAATTTATTCTTTTACATATATATATATATATATATATATATATATCATCTTTAAGTACATATATTACAAGATATATATATATATATATCATCTTTAAGTACATATATTACAAGATATAATGTCAATTATTAGTATTGTAGACCAATCTATTGACCTTCTCTCTCATAGTCCTTACTCATCTAGACAAGCAATTTTGGCTTCTATGTTCCAACCTATTATACTAAATTCCAAGATTTTTAAAAGAATTAATATATACCTAAAGTCCCAAAAAATATCATGAATTACATTATATACATAATATCATGGTATTGAGTCTCAAACTCATCTCTGCAACTTCCATACCTAGATCTACCAGTTTTCTTCAAAGACCAATCATGGTGATTTTGAATTTTAACACCTGTGTAGACACATTAAAATGATTATAATAAATTTTTATGATCTTATGATATCATTACACAAACATAAAATATATATATAACATGGTCATATGGAAATAATGGTCTTAAAGATGAATCTCATGAACTTGCACCTTCATTATTTCATCTTCACTAGATAGATCAACTATCATATCTACTAATCTCACAAACATATGTACAACATTAAAATGTATTATACATATTTAATAACCTCTACATGCACTTGGATTCATCCTTAATCCATGATATCACATCCCTAATCAACTTCTCACTTATGTCTAGTTTTCTCACTATTTGCATTATTTGGTCCTTTAGTGATAGGTCAACTTGTATGACCATTTTAGCATATGTGAGGCATAAAACCTAATAATAAACCACCATGGTCATCACATACAAGTCTCAAAATTTGTCCTCCTTCCATTTATCAGATTTTACTTGGTTAAATATAAATGCTACATTAATTTTTTAAGAAATAAGGTCTTTCTTATAGGGTCCACTCATTTACTTGACAAAACAATCATCCTTGGAGGTGCCTAGGAGAGTCTAATACAACCTCCAATCATCAAACTAGGTCATCTAATCCATTTTGAGCCATTTACATCAAGATCTTTCATATCAAGTCATTATGAGGGTTTAAAACATTTTCTACTCTTAATGATCATTCATAAATCTTATCCCCTCATTCCAAAAACTAATGCCTAGAATTTTGAGCTAAGACCTTTCCCCATATACCATGAATATCTCAGATTCTCATGCAGAGGTTACACATACCAATTAATACTTTAAACTTCTCTCAAGTTGAGAACCCTTCATCTTATATACACAAGAGACCTCTAAACACTTTTTCTTGCCTTTTATTATGAATTTTGACCTCATACTTGGTCAACACCCATAAGACAACCTAACACATCATTGATAATTCTCACATTCTCATTCTCATCTTGAAATATGAAACTCATACCTCATTTGTCCATGCTCTCTCTTTTCTCTTTAAGCCATGACCTATAAGTCACATTAGGTCTTGAAATTTACCTTCTAACCACTTTTCAAGTTTTCAACACCTCATAAGCATGCCATAAAACTTGTTAACATGATAAAATAATCCTTTACATCCTTCATTAGCCATTACAACTCCTTATGATACCTCATTAAGATAGGTAGTATCTAAAACTAGTCTAGTTGCATGTTATGTCTATAAGTCTTACCCCTATAGGCTCACTCTAAGAATCTCATGAGTGCTATAATGCCTCGTATGCATGATCAAACAAATCTATACATTTTATTATGCCTATATTCACCCATCTCATTAGGCCACTATCTCAAAACTTATCACTAGGCTCTTCATGTTATTACTAGTAATAAGTCACTCAAGTACTTGACCTTTATACCTATTTTCATGTTCTTAACACCTAACTATTATGTTTAACATCTAACTCTCATGGCATATACCATCTTACAATGATCAACCACTACCATCTATCTTCTCATATGTCTGAGACCACTCATCTCACCAAGAAACTAAGGCATTCCTTCACACAAGGTCTAGATAAGGCTTTACATGACACCTTGATGCCTTGACATGTTCCATCCACAAAATAAACCAAGAAAATATAAAACATTTAGTCATGTACCTCTATTTATCATGATAATAATTACATACCTTCAATGATCATAAGTTTGTCATAACATATAATTCCAACTATATATTCTTATCTAGACACCAACCTTATTCATCATATATATTGACATCAATGACATCAACCTTGAAATCAACTTACATAAACCTTGACATTAATGGAAACACTTCTCAAAATTGTATAACTCTAGTTTTGGCTACTCCTAATTTCTCAAAAACTTTTATTGTGGAGTGTGATGCATTCAGATATGGCATGGGGGATGTAATTATGCAAGAAAGAAGACCATTAGCATTTGAATGTCTCTAGCTTAAGGGGGAAAATAGGCTCAAACCAATAAATGAGAAAGAGATGATGGCTATTATGCATGTAGTAAAGTAATAGAGACCTTATATGATAGGTCATCACTCTCAAGTAAAGACTAATCATGATATCCTTAACTATTGTTTGGAACAATGATTATGATATGAAGAACAAAAAATTGGGTGAGTAAAATTTTAGGCTATGATTTTGAAATAGTGTACAATAAATTAAAAGAGAATGTGGTGGCATATGCCCTCTCTTAGTAGGATGAATTAGTTGAATTATTATTATGTGTCATGACCATGTCATAGGCAAATTGGTTAGAGGAAAAAATATTAGAATGGGAGAATGATAGTGCTACCAAGGATTTGATTCACAATCTTCAATAGGGTTATAATGAATTTGAAAACTTTACATAGAAGGGGAACACATTATGGTATAAATATAGATTATACCTTTTTAATCATTCTATTATCAAACATAAAATTCTTCAATAATTTCATGCCTCTCCACTTGGAAGACACTCTAGTTTTTTGAAAACATATCATAGAATTAAGTGAGATTTATTTTTGTAAGGATTCAAATGGGATGTTCATAAATATGTGGCTGAATGCATGGTATGCCATCAAAGTAAAGGTAAACCCATTAAGACCATAAGTCTTTTACAATCTTTATCCATCCCTAGATAATGTTGGGAAGAAGTTTACATGGATTTGATTATGGGGCTACCAAGGTATAAGGGTAAAAATGTTATCATGGTAGTTGTGGAGAGACTCACCAAGTATGCTCATTTTTGCTCATCACAACCATTTGTTGCCAGTATAGTATCTTTTGATTTTCTCAATTTAGTTCAAAAATTGCATGGTTATCATGGTAATTATGTATTGACTTACCAATTATTCTCATTTTTATCTTTATTACAATCATTTATTTCTAGTATAGTAGTTAGTTATTTTCTTAGTATAGTTCAAAAATTGTATAGCGCTATAAAGATAATTGCAAGTGACCAAAATCCCATATTTACTAGTAATTTTTGGATTGAATTATTGGTTGATCCAAAACTTAGAAGTTTTGGTTGATAAATATTTTAATAGCATATAAATAACATAGTAACAATGAATTCTCTAAGAAGATATGTAGTATTACTCAAGATCGCAATACAAATATATGCTTATCTCTAGGAAGAGATGTCTTTCTTTAAATTTTATGTTAGCTCTTCATTTATACACATTTTGAAAGCATGGGGAAGATGTGGAAGGTCATAAACATTGAGGGAGATTAAGTGGTTTGACTTCCAAGATTTAAAACAATATAAAATTCAAGGAATTACTATTTTTAGAAACTTACTATTTTTAGACTGCAATACTAAAATTGAAATTTGGGGCACTTCCATTGGGTTTTTTGGGGTAAAAATTCATCAAGCAGATTTTAATGCCATCTCAATATGTTTTCCTCATTCTTAACTTTCCAACAGTTCAAACAGTGAGTCAATTGGAGTTACAGTATAAAAGTTTTGGCTCCTGGAAGTTCCATCATCAATTGGGGTGGAATTGTCACCTGAATTGTCACTTAAATTGTTGCTTGGATCATTGGAATGTTTAGGTACCTATTTGGATCATATAGCATCCTATAAGCCTAAATTTTATGGTAATAATAGGTAGTCAACAAATGTATTAAAGGGTATCTTCATTATTTTGTTTATGATAAATAGGATAAATGGGTTCATTGGCTTCCACTTATAGAATGGTGGTATAACACTTATTATCAAACTTATTCCAAGATTTATCCCTTTATGGAATTATATGGGTATCACACTACACTCATAATTTTAGTTTTGATAGTGCATACTAAGGTTAAAGCTATTGAGGAACACATTCACCATCAATAGGAGGTGTTAGTTAGTTTGTAATAGAATTTAGCAATGGCACAAAATTGAATGAAGAAATAAGCATATCAACATCATAGTGAGTAGCATTTTGACATAGGTTATTTGGTATTTATGTGTTTTAATCCATATAATAAAATCTCTCTAAATAAATAAAATAAAGATAACAAGTTATCACCTAAGTATTATGGCCCTTAATAGATCTTGCATAAATTTAGTAGTGTGGCTTACAAGTTAGAATTACCCCCAACCACTCACATACATATGATATTCCATCTATATTTACTAAAGGAATTACTTGGACACAAACTTTCCACTCAAACTATGTTACTTGAATTATATGAATAAGGTAGAGTCATTATAGATCATGAGGAGATACTTCACACACGTACTAAGTGACTACAAACTAGATCCATTAAGTAGTATTTGATCAAATGGAAGAACTTGCATTATAAAGATGCAACATGGGAGGATGAAGCATTAAAAAATAAAAAACCTATTATGATTCAACATTAATGAAAACATTTTTTTTAATGGGAGGTTTATGTTATGCCCTTAACCTATAGTATGACTAGGGATATGTGTGGCTGACTTATCACTTACACATCTTCATATTAGCTTGTTGCGTTTCTTGATGTTATTAGTATGGTTGGCCTATGGAATAACAATGGATAATTAAAATATATATAATAGGTAATGGTTAGTATTTTATCATTATATCATGAATTCTGTTCTTATTGCATTATTGTGGAGGTTGCCCCCTCAAAGTGGCTTAGTCATAATATTCAAGTATTCTGCTCTTTTTCCAATCGTTATTAGGGATCTACTTATTCTACTATAAATTATAAAATATATCATTCTATTATTGTGAATAATCTAAGTAATTTCCTTACATGATCTAGTTTTATCCTTTTTTCATGGATTTTACATTTAATTAGATTGTTTTAGTTAATCTAGTCTTATTTTCCTATTTTTTAATTTTTTACTTACAATAAACTAGATCAAGCTAGTCGATCTTATATTATTTTTACTATTTTTAGTTTTATATTTCTACAGACTAAATAGACATGTCTATTCCATTTATCCTATATGTTTCAAATATTTTTGCCTTTTTAAGACTAAATCATGCTTGAACAACCCAGTCAACAACCAACTCTTCAACACCCTTAGCAAAATAATTAAATTAATATGGTTGATTTTGTTCAATTTTAAAGGTTCCTTTTAATCATCTTAGTAATTAAAATTCTATCAATTATCTCAATTTGTAACTTTTGTTTCCTAATAAAATCAATTAGTACTTCAAATTTATGTTCTATTTTTGCTTGTTTTTTCAATTTTTTAAAAAAATATATCACAAAATCAACTAGATCGAGATGGTCGATCTAGTTTATTTTGGCTTTTATTTTTAAAAATTACTATTTTTTTCCAATAATTCAAATAGATTGACTTGGTCAACTCTACATGTCCTAGTCGACATAATATAATTCCATACTACTATTTTTACTCTTAGAAATCAAATAGATTGACCTAGCTGACCTTGTATGTCTTTATTGACTTAGTTCATTATATGGTTGACTTATTTTGTTTTGCCTCTATTTTTTGACATACTTTAATAGGTGGCCAACTTAGTTTAATAGGTGCCTAGCCTAGTTTATAATTTACTAATAATTTCATAATTATGTCTTCTTTTCAACTTCTAATTAGTAAATAACATTATATAATCAATGATTTAGATTAGAACCTCACTTATATTATCACCTCAAATGAAACTATTCAATTTATTCCTTCATGTCTTCATAATCCCAAATCAATCACTACATCATTCAACCTAAATTGTGTATCCTCAAGGAAAACACAATTTAATATGGTTCAAGTTACTCACCCTAGTAATTATCATAATACCAATGTTGGGAATCCCAATCCACCCAAAAATTATACTCTACCCAACAATCATACTCCTACTAATTAATACTACTCAACTCCTTGATCAAATATGTCAACAAATGACCAATATACAAATTAAGTCATAGTAACCAAATGATGAAAATACAATCTCATATATCACAAATGATTATTCAACCACATCTATTCATCATGACTTAACCAAATCATAATTTTGTTCCTCATCCTCTTAGAGATGCTAATGGGAATATCATCATTCAACCCCATTTTACTAACAAAATGATTAAACTTCTTCAAAATGAACATTTAACTCCATTAATTATATCCATAGACATTGGAAACATTTTTCCAACTATTATATATGATGTAATAAAATACCTTGCTATATTTATTAAATATTTTTTTAATCTCTATAATGAATGGGTCCAATCCAACACTTTTGCTACTACTAAACTTGTCAAAACATTCACAGGAGATGCATTAGAATGGAATAATCAACTTCCCTAGCATTCCATATATAAAATAGAGGATTTAGTCAATGCTCTAGTTGAATAATTTCAACACAATGATCTTCCTAAAAATAACCTTAGCCTCTTAATCAATGCTAAGCAACTACCTAAAAAATCTGCTCACCATTTCATCAAATGATGGAAGTCTCTAAATCATAAAGCAGACCATAACATGAGTGATGATAATCTCTTAAAACTAATCTCACCACTCTTAAATATAATATTTAAAAAGTTTGTATGTTTTCCTCTAAAACTTTATAAAAAACCTTAGACCAAGCCAAAAGGAAAGACTTTATTATGAATTAATTTGATTCACCTCAAGAAACTATTAAATAATATTTCTAATCATTTTCTCATAACATTGATTCATTTAAACATCTCCAACCTCAAAAGGAAGCATACAATTCAACCAATTTAAACCCAACCCACCCTCCCTTAAGTATATAAGAACTTAATAAAAAATTTACACCCTCTAAACCCATGATATTTGATCCTTCCAAACCTCCTCTAAAATGATATAATCCTAATACACTTTATTGGTGGAATTCTAAGATAAGCCATTCCCATGAGACTTATTGTGATATTCACCAAGTTCTTCTTTCTTATTTTCTTGGTCCACACTTCAACATTGATACTCTTACTCAAAAACATTATCAACACTATCTTAAAGTCTCTCATGCCAACTCTAATTAATCACATCAAAATCTACTACATAATGATCAATGTCAACATCATTATACTCCCAAATCATCCACTAATATTATCCAAACCACACTTGATCCTTCTTCTTTCACCAATAAATAAAGGATGGACAACATGAATATATTTAAATGGGTGGTTGAATTTGTCAAACCTTAACCTCTAAGTCACACAAACCCAAGAAACATGTAGTTAAAATGCCTACTCTAAAGAGAAGCATGCATGGTCCTTCGCTATCTTATATACCTCTTTAGAATTCTCCTACATGTCCTATGTCAGTTTAAACATCCTTAAAATCTTAACATTTTAAAATATTTACATGTCTCACCTCACTCTATATCACATATTAGAGAATCTTTTGATTCCCATCTACATTAGTTCAGACTTTATATAATATTATGATTCCCACTCCTACATGAAATTACCCTTTTGGGCATCCTACGATGTCTAATATTTTTTTATAGTACATGTTCACCAATTTTGACTTTTAGGTCAAAATAGGGCACCTCTAGTTAAAAAAATCACTTATAAGCATGTAATGGGGTATAATATGTTTTCTTAAGGTGTTTCATAGATAAATTAGTGTCAATTGATGTTTTACTAGCTCTGGTTAAGTTTTCTCTAGGTCCATTTATCATTCTAAGTCATTTTAAGGTGTCAAAATGGTATATTTAATGATTTGTATGGGTTTTTTGGGAAATGTGCATGTGTCAAAGAGTTTTATCATGTTCCATGTGTCCTAGGAGGTTTGTAATAACTATCACTAACTAAAAATTTTAGTTTGTTCAAATAAAAGATAGTTTTATTCACCAAAGAGAGAGAAATGGGCACTTGTATGGCTTCTTTTGGAAGTGCGCCACTTGGAAAACATGTAAATGTGACTCTTTACCATCCTAATGATCAGATACATGTTTGGTTTGATATGAAACTGAATTTTATTTCTCAAAACCACTTTATTCTTTTTTCATCCTTCTTAGCATAGAGAAGTGACTTGTATGTTTTTACTCAGTATGGAAGGTACAAGCATTTTAAGACAAAATTATATTTGTGGAATATTATACACCTAGAAAAATTAAAATACATATAATAATATTGAATAATGGTGGCTTGTTCTCCATGAACTATTCATTTGAAGTTGACCTCCCAAATTTTCTTATCAATCTATGTACCCTTCAGGTTTTCCTTCATTCTAAGTAAGTTCATACAAATTGGTTTTTGATATTTATTATATATCTTTTTTGACTCTTATTATAATTCTTCATATACTTGGTTTCATGTTTCAAGTGGTTTAAATGTGCTAACCATCTCAAGTTTGTAAGGAGATGCACTTTGGATGCAATGGGTAGTTTTCCCCTTTTTAAGAGTTTTCATAATTTGTCATAATTTTCATAGGATAAGTGGAGATGAGTGTTAAATAGGATCAAAGTCACCCTAAAACACACTAAAAATGTGCAGTGGTGTCTACAGGTTAGTAAGGTTTCAAATGGGCTTTCGATGGTTAGACACAAATGAGGCATACATTCATGTTTTAAGTGGTCCCATCTAGTTTGAAGAACATCATGAAATTATAGGATTATCAAGAGGTAGATGAGCTTTGATATGCCCTACATAACCATCCCTCAATCTATACATATGCCTCAAATTAGCCACCTATAACTGAGACAAAAATGATAGTAAGGTAGTTTAGAGTATAACCATGTTTTTAAGGCACTTATCAAATTTGAAACAAATGAAACATGTTTATATCCCTTATTGGATGAATTTTTAGTCTTGTAGCATCATGATCACTCATTCAGGCCAAGGAAAGTGCACCTACAACAAGAGTAAAGGAGTAAGGTATCTCAATTGGAAGATAGTGAGTAAAAGGTAAAGTCAAGATGGTCATTGGAATATATTAAAGATAAATCCAAGAATGAATAATGTCTCATGACCTAATAAAATGAAAATGAGGTCCACACACATAGGTAAAAACTTATAATAGACCTGTGTATGCACCTACATAAGGTTTTATCTCAATCAACATTGAATAGAGAGTTTATTTTGCAAGTGTAGGGTACATGGAAGAAGGATTATAATGAAATGAAGTGATGAATAGTCCATAACATTCATACCATTATGTTTTCACTTTTAAGACATTTTCACTATCCAAAATCCACCAAGAGAAGATCACTTTTAAGTAAAAACTTGGTCCATGATAAAACCCTATAGGTAGAGATGAGGCAAAGTTTAGTTTTGGTTTTTGAAGATTTAGAACCTCTATCCTTGGAGATAGAAGCTAAGTTTTGGTAGGAATCATCCCTATGACCTTTAAAACAACACAAAATTATTTATATTTGGGAACCAAAAGGAGAACATGCCTATGTTTTGTCTTAGAGGTATGGTTCTTTCTCCTTGTACCAAATTAATAGTTTTTGAGGGAAATGATGAGAGGATGAATAAGAACAAGCAAGTGCCTCCTAAAGTGATTGGATAAGCTGTAATACTCACAAATAAACCTATAAAACCATGATATAATATTTAAATTCAATTAGGGTACCCTATACTACAAAGGTTATAATCACCATGTTAAGGAACAATGAAGTTTGTTGCTAATGAAGGAGGTCACTTCCATATGTGGCCTTGGTTAGACATTATGGATTGTTGGATCATGTTTAGGGGACTACTATATATGTGTTCAACCCCTTATGATGTAAGTAAAATAGTATAAACTCATTCCAAGGTAGCATTTGTAGACAAACATATGGGGCAAGGTCTAGGCCTAATACCAAATAGGGATCAATTTCAGTTCTAATCTCTTGAGGAGCTTTTACAATGATTGAGGTATGTGATTAGAAAGTGTATATATGTTTAAAAACCATTGGTATGTAGGAGGATAATTATAAAAGGAAATTATTTGCTTGAATACACTTAAACCATTATATAATTATAGGAAAAGGATGCAAGGAACCAGTTCAAATGCTTAGAACTTCATAACCATTTTCATGGGACCTCAAGGTATTTGGAGATGATGAAGAGTGTCCTTAAGAAGCATTTGGTGGTATTTTTATAGGATTATAATGTCTATTCTTTATGAAGAAATGTTAAGAGTCTAGAATACTCTAAAACTCTTATAAACCCTCAACCATAACCAGTCTTGAGAAATTGAGTTTTAAAGATAATGTAAGGGTAGGATTTGATCAAGAAACCTATTAAAAATTTTAAGATGACTCACCCAATCTCCTTCCCATTCCATATATATATATATATATATATATATATATATATATATATATATATATATATATATATATATATATATATATATATATATATATATACGAAATTATATAAATAGGGGTAGAAACAAGATTTTCTTACTATTTTGTGTGTTGTGTAGGATATAAAATGAATGAGGATATGAAAAAAAGTTTTATTGGAATATTTACACTTAAGATAACTCCCAATATTCATATAATTTAATGAATTAACCTCTAAGTACCCTAATCGGGCCCTTAATTTTAGCCAAGCAAAACTAGCCTATTGAGAAAGCTAGAGAGAAGAGAGGAATATTTCACTTGAAGTGATTTTAAGGTAACCTCATGCTTAGAAGGACATGTAGGGTCTTTAAAATTATCACTAACTCCCTCCTATGTATTTTCATGAACAATTGATGCCAATTTTGAGACCAAGTGTGCAGGGTTTATGGAAAGGTAGTTTTTAGGAATAGTAGATGATGATGGCTCTTTTTCAATTAATTATAGAAGGTTAGGAATATAACCAATGCATGAAGAGGTATTTTTTAGAGCCCAACCTTTCATATCAATCATTTTACCTACCCTATATGTCATGTCCCCTTTTTTGTGGACATTGACAGATTTGATGATTGGCCTATTATGCGACCTTCGTAGGCTAATATGATGGATAGAGGGTCATAATGGAGCTTGGCTTGACTTTGATTCACAAGATTTCTACATTTGATTTTCATTCAGGTTATTTCAGATGCATTGGCCTGAGCTCCTACTTTTTAGGGATATTTGACATACAGCGGAGCACCCTTGTTTTGATATGGTCATGTGCAGAATCACTCCCTGGTTCACCAGCTTCATACGGTTCGAGGATCTGATATGTATTGAGGGAGATATTAATATTTGATTGATTTAATCAAATATTAATTATTTGGTCTAATTTTAAATTAGATATTAATTAATTATTAATTAATTAATTATTTGGTCTAATTTTAAATTAGATATTAATTAATTATTAATTATTAATTAATGGGTCTAATTTTAAGACCCAAATTCTAATTTAAGAAGCCCAAGTTCTAATTTGAGGAATTCTAATTTTAGAACCCCAAGTTCTAATTTGAGGAAATCTAATTTTAGCAAGCACACCTTTGGAAGGGTATAAGAGTTTCTCATGGGAGAGAGTTTGAATTATGCATAGATTATTGATATTGATTTTGAAGAAATTCTTCTGTGAAGACTGAGCCAAGGGTTCCAGGATTCCATTGCAGTGGAGAACGTTCCCTCTTCATTGTGTGTGATTTAGAGGCTGTGAGATATCAGCTGATTTATTGCCAAATTGAGAGATAGCTTCATCCAGAAGTTATCACAGAGATACAGATATGAGAGATAGCTTCATCCAGAAGTTATCATAGAATTCCAGGGTTGAGAGATAACTTCACACAGAAGTTTATCACAGAGCTTTCCAGGTATTTCCTTTATTTAGTTTTGATCCAATAAGTTATATAGAAATAGATCTTGTGTTAGAATCTATATTTGGAAATCAGGTTGTTCAGCAATCAGGGTGTAATTCAGCGGCAGCCGTACGAAACCCGTACAGATCCGTACAGGATTGCACAGGAACCGACATCGACAGAGGGAGGTCTACAGAGACCGACGTCGGCAGGTTTACTATGCCCAGTCGACCGACGACGGTTATATAACCGACGTCGACGTCTGTGTGTCGACATAGAAAGGCTGAGACTTCCAGATTTTAGTTTTTTTAGCCAGATTTGCAAAGAGATAGAGTTTTAAGACTGTAGTGTGATATTATCTTATATGAATAACTGAGGACACCTATTGTAACCATCTGGACAATCAAGAAGATTATTGGTTTGACATTTAAGAGATTTACTGTGGATTAATTATTTAATTGATTTTATCTTGCAAAAATCATCTTTTATTACATTCAAAGGTAAAATGTAGAGGAATAGTTAGAAAAATATCCGGTTTCAAAATTGAGGGAAAAAGGGGATATTACAGTGGTATCAGAGCTGTTAGAGAAAGAAATGAGCCCCTAAGTAAGGGACATTACAGTGGTATCAGAGCCAATGTCTTGCCATCCTGTTGGGTAGTTTGGGAAGATTGAATCAGCGAAGTATCATGATGCCTTCATATACTCAGAAACAGTGGGACAATGATATGAAGAAGCTGGAACACAGTTTGAAGCAGTTGGAAGCAACTCAGAGGAGGATGAATGAAATTCTTTCATATCCTACATCCAAAAACAAATCCGCACGGTATAAGACAACGAATGATGAGTGGGACTTATTACCTCCTCATGTTCAAGAGAGGACGACCTTTGATCGTTTTGTCAAGCTGAGGAGAGAGCACTACAGATCACTTAGACGGGAGAGCAGCATGTACCATAATTATTATGATTATGAGATAGGATATAGTGAGGATGAGGATGAGTTAGATGCTTGCACTCAGAGTGTACAGGTGTGCTCAGATGTTCGTGCACTGAGGGTTGATGATTCCCCAGCTATGGCAGTGATTGTAGCAGAGTCCCAGGATCCTATTATTGCAAATGATACTCAGGAGAATGCAGTGGACAGTTTTGAGGACTTAGTTTCACTGGTTGTTTCTTTCTGTATGGAAGAGTTAGACAGTGATGCTATAGTTGTTGATACTCCGTCTGTTGATATGAGCTTTGACGTTGATCATTTGTATATTGAGGTGGTTGTTTGTGAGTATATTCCTATAGTTATAGCTGAGGAACATGTTGTTGGTACTGACACACATGTCCAGGATTTGGGAGTTCTTGGTCCTAATGAGTTTGGCATACTGGTGGAGTTGAGTCTCCAGATTGATACTTCTCATACAGATGATAGTGTGGTACAGTTGGTTGTGCCGCCTTTACAGAGGGATCATTTATGGGATGGATTGGCACCATCTTTTGTAGATGGGATTGATAGTTTGTCAGTGCATGACTTAGAGTAGGAGTTGATCAGATATGCTGACCATAGTAGAGGTATAGTGTGTGGATTCTCCATACTTGGCGTAGTTCCATTTGGGAGTTGTTGCAGAGTTGGAGCGTGCCTTCTGCATAGCATGGTGGACGGTGTATATAGTATTTGTGATCTTAGAGGTTGCTTAAATTATATTCGCCAATTTGATTATGGGTTCCTATTTGTTCTACTTCTGCTGATGTTGTAGGTACTTGCATTGATTCACAACAGTGCAGAGCATAACTACATTTGGGATCCAGGTGGATCGAGTAGTTCATTGTTCCGAGATTGCTTGGGGACAAGCAATTTTTGGAGGGGCGGATTGTCATGTCCCCTTTTTTGTGGACATTGACAGATTTGATGATTGGCCTATTATGCGACCTTCGTAGGCTAATATGATGGATAGAGGGTCATAATGGAGCTTGGCTTGACTTTGATTCACAAGATTTCTACATTTGATTTTCATTCAAGTTATTTCAGATGCATTGGCCTGAGCTCCTACTTTTTAGGGATATTTGACATATAGCGGAGCACCCTTGTTTTGATATGGTCATGTGCAGAATCACTCCCTGGTTCACCAGCTTTAGATGGTTCGAGGATCCGATATGTATTGAGGGAGATATTAATATTTGATTGATTTAATCAAATATTAATTATTTGGTCTAATTTTAAATTAGATATTAATTAATTATTTGGTCTAATTTTAAATTAGATATTAATTAATTATTAATTATTAATTAATGGGTCTAATTTTAAGACCCAAATTCTAATTTAAGAAGCCCAAGTTCTAATTTGAGGAATTCTAATTTTAGAACCCCAAGTTCTAATTTGAGGAAATCTAATTTTAGCAAGCACACCTTTGGAAGGGTATAAGAGTTTCTCATGGGAGAGAGTTTGAATTATGCATAAATTATTGATATTGATTTTGAAGAAATTCTTCTGTGAAGACTGAGCCAAGGGTTCCAGGATTCCATTGCAGTGGAGAACGTTCCCTCTTCATTGTGTGTGATTTAGAGGCTATGAGATATCAGCTGATTTATTGCCAAATTGAGAGATAGCTTCATCCAGAAGTTATCACAGAGATACAGATATGAGAGATAGCTTCATCCAGAAGTTATCATAAAATTCTAGGGTTGAGAGATAACTTCACACAGAAGTTTATCACAGAGCTTTCCAGGTATTTCCTTTATTTAGTTTTGATCCAATAAGTTATATAGAAATAGATCTTGTGTTAGAATCTATATTTGGAAATCAGGCTGTTCAACAATCAGGGTGTAATTCAGCGGCGGCCGTACGAAACCCGTACAGATCCGTACAGGATTGCACAGGAACCGACATCGGCAGAGGGAGGTCTACAGAGACCGACGTCGACAGGTTTACTACGCCCAGTCGATCGACGACGGTTATATAACCGACGTCGGCATCTGTGTGTCGACACAGAAAGGCTGAGACTTCCAGATTTTAGTTTTTTTAGCCAGATTTGCAAAGAGACAGAGTTTTAAGACTGTAGTGTGATATTATCTTATATGAATAACTGAGGACACCTATTGTAACCATCTGGACAATCAAGAAGATTATTGGTTTGACATTTAAGAGATTTACTGTGGATTAATTGTTTAATTGATTTTATCTTGCAAAAATCATCTTTTATTACATTCAAAGGTAAAATATAGAGGAATAGTTAGAAAAATATCTGGTTTCAAAATTGAGGGAAAAAGGGGATATTACAGTGGTATCAAAGCTGTTAGAGAAAGAAATGAGCCCCTAAGTAAGGGACATTACACTATATCAGTTACAAGATGTTCAAATAGGCCTAATCATGAAGGCAGTTTTTATGTGTAAAAGGAGGCATTTTATGATATTTTGCCTAACATTGACGACTTGGATTGACACTTGTCTCTCCTAAACATTCATTGTTTAACCCATATCCTATTTTCATTCATGTATAACTAAAATTATTATCTTTACAAGTGTCTTTATGACCCTTGGACTTCTATCTTTCTCTCTTTCTCTCAAACTCTATAAGAGTTGGCCATTTTGCCATTGTATGAGATACTCCACCTGAGTATGGTAAAACCCTACTCAATTGTACACGTTTTTTATCAATAAATTTACTAATTATTATCTATTACATGATTTTACTTAGTGTGTTTACTCAAATGTGTAATCTTTCATAACAGAAGATTAAGGATTCCTTAGCATGTTACTCATTTGCTTCACCTATTTGCATCTTCTTCTTGCAAGGCATGTGGTGTGTTCTAGGAGATGTCAAGGTTAAATTGATAGTATTTTAATTATTGACTTCATATGCCTATGGTTTACTCTTCCTATCCTTTTACATTCATCTATAACCCCATAATGTAACATTAATGTAAGGAGTCATTTATTGGAGAGTGTATGTCTTGGTTGTCTTTTGATTTCATGTGTGAGATACATATGGTTGGATGTCATCAACATGTCTGTTGTATCACCTCCATTAAAGTAGTTTATTTTCAATTATCCCTTACTCTTTTAACCTCAAAAGTTAGTATTAGTTATAGTATTCAAGTGGTACATTAAGGGATCTAGCCCTATCTAGAGACTCATTTCATTCCTTAAGCAACCCACAAACCTAGAAGTGATTCCATTGTGCCACTTGAATGAGGAGAGACTTGTCATCTCCTCATTGGGTGATATTTCAAGTGACAATATTTCATAGTAATAAATAAATTCAACTTCAAAAAACCTTATAAGACACATAGGCTTGTATTTCACATGATCATCTTTGCTATAGACATTAGCATAGATTTTTCTCATCATTTTTATCTCATGTTTCTTTATTTTGGTGGATTTTATTTTAATTTTACTTACACCGTTATTCTTTTAGTTATTTGGTTTTATTTCACTTTACTTAAACCATTATTTCATTTTTGGTTCATTAGTTTTCTTTCATTTTTATTTTGGCCTTTATTTCCCTTGTGGTTCTTAGGCATCACTTTAATTGTTATCATTTATTACATTTTAATAATTTTTGCCTTAGTATCCTTATTATCATTTTATCTTTATTTACTTCCCCCCTTTTATTGGTATGACCATTTACCTTCCTCCTCTTTTGGGATGACAACTACTATCATTGGTACTTGTGTTAGGTCCCTTGTTGGTTAGTATGGTTTCCCTGGTGACATGATTCTCATTGTAGATACCAAAAATCCATATGCCTATGATTTTGAATGTCAAAATAGCCTTGGAATTACCCCTAGACTCTCGTAGGACCAACCTACACCTATTAGTCCTAAACCAAACAATATTCACTCATTTTCACCTAGTTGAGTAACCCTGACCTTCAAGACCCTATTCCTATGGACCCTAACCATCGACAGTTAGGGTGACCATCAACAGTCAGCCTTGGGAACCCTTAACCATCAACGATCATGATCCACCTTTTTACCAAGATCATGAAAGCTCTATTTACCATTTTCTAAATATAAATTATCTAATTTGTGTTACAAGCCTTTACATGCACAAATTATATTTAGATGACCCAATTACACATTTACTTCTACCTCTTGATGAGCTTATAAGAGAGAGAGGCTTGGAAATAATTATCAAGAGCTCAAACATTAAGGAGTTTTCTTTTTTAGGTCAATTATCATCATAAACATTATCAAGCATTATCATCCATTTTATTGAGAGCCAACTTGTTGTCATCTCTCAACTAAGCTTTCAGGTACCATTACTCTATTAGAATCAATCTAGATTAACCAATAGGATAACTCATCAACCACCTAAATAATTGACTTCTAGTATGATAAGTACTTGTTTTTCAATATTCATATACATTTATTTCATTTTTCAATCAACCTAGCCCTTACCCAACTCTCAACATTCATCTGTGAAATTATGTCACCTTCTAGTGATTAAACCTAGAATTTCATAGTCAACCATCGATGGTTGGACCCCAACCATTGATGGTCAAGCTAACCTTGATGGTCACCTCAATCACCAATGATCACTTGTGCCAAAAAATAGAAATCATATTTGCCCCACCTACACCTAATAAAATCTACTTTTCTATGTTTTTGACCACACATAAGCCCCTTTCTAATTTTATAAAGCATACTTTGACCTGTTAGCACTACTATTAATTAGTTTATCACTAATTATATCATCTCTAGTTTACTTTTATAGCAATATTTCTCATATTTGGTTTTAGTACCTTTTTATTATTGATGCAAGTATCTTATTTCTAGTCTATCAACTTGATTATTTAAAACATGTGGATTGGTAGCCCCTAAAGAAGCTCTCACTTCTAGGATCTAGATATTACTAGGTAATCCACCCAATTATTTGTCTAACAAACAAGTTTACTTTAGTGATTTCTTAGCTACAGGTCTTCTTCCCAAGCCAGAGAGGAGCTCTCACAATCTTTTGATTCAATGTGTGCACAACCATACCTATATTGAGTTTTCTTCTCTCTTTCCTAGAACTTAAAGTGAAAATTTACATGAAACATTATGGAACACCTGGTGGGACCTAGAGTCTTTACTCACATTTTATTTGCATTTGCATTCTCTTCTCTCTATTTGTGTTCATAATTGAAACTAAAATTTCTTTTGGGCTTAAAATAAACTACATCCATTACTTGATTTTAACATTAGTTCACATTAAATTAGAGCACAATAATTGTATTGTAACATCACATTTGTTTCACACACTATCCATACCACTTTCATCAATCAAACATCAAAAACAATTTGAGACAAGGCCTGACTAGGATTTCATCACCTAGAGGTCACCTTACCCATTCTTGGTGATCCTACTTAGAGGTCATTACCAAGGGGAGAACCAACTTAGCTCTCTAGTTGAGTATAAACTTTGGATATCAATATATATTGGCTAAGCACTTGACACTCTTATCACTATGGGACCATGAAGTGAGGGGGTAGGCCCTAATACAAAGCCATATATTGAATCCAATACATATTATTTTGAACACCTAAACAACCCAAAACCAACCATAGATTTCTTCTATAGTACCTGATTTATAAGATAACTTATGTCACACATACTCATAAACTAAGGCATAGACCAAAAATGAGATTAAAACTAACCTCTAGGCTTAAATGGACTTCATAGTGTGTGTATGGATTGCTTGGATCATTTTCTTTCCTTCTTCTTGTTTGAGTGGTGAGTTTGTTCTTATTTTCTTTCCCCTTTTTATTATTTTTTTGCATGGTTTTCACTCATCAGTAGTGAAGAACCTAGTAGAACAAAAACTATCACTTAAATTGACCTCTTCTACCTCCTCATCTATGGAGTACTTCTCCAAGGTAGAATATTCACCTTATTCATTTGGAAGCCCTACTTTCCCTCTGGTATTTCCCCAAGGAGACATGAATTTTACCACTTTTCTAGACAAAAATCTAGTTGCCCTTCATCACTATCTTAACACCTCTTCTCACCATATCTCAATTTCAACTCCATCTCAGGATCCTCCTTATGATATGCCATCCCACCTTATGAATGGTATCCCTATTTCCATGATCATCACCTAACCTCTAACCACCCATGCATCTTCATCTACTAACCCTTTTGAAACTATAATTGAGAACTAACCTATCCAACCAACCATTAACCTTACACCTTTTACCCATACTAATGAATCCTATACCTTGGGGACAACCCAACCATTAACCCATCATGTCCCACTTGGAGTTTTATCACCCAACACTAGCATTACCAACCTCCCCTCTATCAAACCTAACCCATTGATCAATACCATTTTACCAAGCTTAGGGGTATCTATCCTTTTTATCTCACCACCCCTTAGCACAAAGGTCACTACCTCACCTCTTGTCACCAACCTAACTACCACCCATGCCCAATCCATAGGGACTTCTCAATAGTTACCCATTTCACCCAATATAGGATACATCCCTAACCCATAAGGATATGTACCCAATACCCAACTGCCATCATCCACCTACCCTACCCAACCTCTAGCATCCACATTCCAATATGTGGTAGCCTCTCAACCACCAAATAATTTCCAATATGTTTTCCAACCTCAAACATAGTAACAAACTTATAATGATTTTGGTGCACCACCTCAAATTGACTTAATGAAAATGCTCATAGATATGATGACCAAACATGAGTCATCCATTTTAGGGGATTATAACATCTTATCTTATGATCAAATTTGTAATGAACCTATTCATCTTTCTATTCCTATTAGACCTTACCCTCCTTAATGGGAGCTTCTAAAATTTACAAAATTTCAAAGAAAGGAGGACACTAAGCATTATCTTAGGGATTTTATTCATGCATGCTACATGATTACTTATGATAATGCCCTTCTCCTCTGAACCTTACCCATGTCTTTATCCTATCTAGCACTTGATTGGTATAGTGCCCTTACTAAGAATTCCATATATTTTTTTACCCAACTTGCAAAAGTCTTCTTGGATCATTTTTCAATTTATATTTCCAAGAAGGTCTCTATCACATACCTCTATTCTAATAGGCAATTATATGATGAGTCCATTATCAATTTTATCACATGTTAGAGAAGCTTGATTAATCAACTTTCATTTTCTCTACCTCAACCTAAACTTATAGAAATTTTTTCTCGAGCTTACACCAAACATATATCTTGTACACTACATGTCCAAAGCTTCAAAACCTTTGATGAGGCTTTTACCATGGCATGCAAGATAGAAAACTAGGCCATAAAAGAGGGTAAATTGAAGTTATAAAACAAGAACTCTACCTTCAAGACCAATGAAACCTCTTCCTCTAAATCAGGAAACCAAGCCAATACCAGAACCAAGACCAAAGGAATTATGAATACCATCATCCTTAAAACCACCCTTCCACCCAATGTCAATCAAAAAAATTATCCTATTACCTCCAATAAAAATACAAGGAACCCAAATTGAGGCAACAAAACATAATTCACTCCACTTGGAGAATATTATACCTTGGTTCCAGAAAAGCTACTAAAAGATAACCTTATACAACTTCCACCCATCAAACCTCTCCAATAGTTTGTTTCTTCTCATCCAACACCTAATTTGTACAATGAAAATGACCTATCTACTTTTCATCAGGTAATTATACATGATGTCAACTGATGTAATACTTTTAATAATATTGTCTAGAGTCTTATTGACAAAGTGGAACTTGTGTTGGACAATACCAATGCCCCTCAAAATTAAGCTCTTGACATCTTCAAAAAACCTTTCCCTAACCATTCCCCTTATAAAAATGAGGACATACTAACCAAATGTTCTCATGATGCCCACACAGTCAATATGGTTCATAACACACCTACCCATGAGGACCTAATCACTCCATCTACCTATTGTTCCCCCACCTCACCTAATGAGGTGATGGAGTCACCTTACCCTCCTTTGGAGACCCAAACCATGGAGGATCTTGTATCTCTAGCTATGCTCATAGAAGTGTTAGAGTCATCATATACTACCTCAACTATCATACTTGAATAAATAAATGTCCCTAATATACCACTTCTACCAACTATTGAACAAATCATCACACCTATGGACATCATCCCTAGAGGATAAGTGGTTTCACCAGTGCCTCTAATGGATGAGACATCGATCCTAATCCTACCTTACTCACCTTATGAAATCAACCAACCTACCAACCATCCTCCCCAATCTACAAATCTACCTATTACATCCACTACCCATGGATTAGGACTAGTACACAAACCTTTTTCCATATTAGTACAAAAATTAGAATTCACCTTAAAATTAGACATAAATTGAACAACATTATAGAAATAATTAGGGCTTCCCTCCATCAATAAACTTGAATATTTTAGCACACCTCTAACCAACCAATCCATCATCTCTCCACCACCTCTTAAATCAATCTAAACTTCTAACAACCCCTCAACTTCTCAATCAACCAAAATAGCCACCACCTTACCAACCAAACCTTTCAAAACTCTTGGTGCCTTCCCTACTTGGAGTTTGGTTCACCTATCCTTGAAAGTATACTTAAAAACACCAAAACCTATACCTAGGTCTCGACCCACACCAACCAAGAGGATAAAAACATTGAAGGGATGCATGACTAAGACTCTACCTCCCTATACCTTTCCCTCTATCTTAGGACCTCACCCTTGTACTTTGCTTAAAAGGAAACCCCCTTTCAACATATGTTTCCTACTGCCATTGATTACACTAGCAAATTTATTATTCAATACACTAGTCCTTCTCAGATTACAACCATTTAGACCATAAAACTTGGCCACCCTAGCTACCAACATACCTAAACCATAACCATCAACTAGAAATACCATCTTACCCAAACCATCTCTCACCAAACCTATTACCACTAACATTCCTATATTAGCAACCCAAACCATGATCCCTATACCTTTTTTTACCTATAGATGAATCCTATATGACCATTCTTCAATGATTAGTATACACCTCATGCCTCACATTACCTCCCATTAGACCTTTTGATCCTCTTTGTTCAAATCCAACCTAGTACAATGACCATCAAATCTATTCCTATCACAAGACACTTGGGCATGACATAGAAAATTTCAAATATCTCTAAGCCATTATCCACCAAATTATGATGATTATGATCTTTTGGTAGATAACCTTCCATACATTCCTCCACCATTACATCCAACAACCAACCACTAACACATTACTAATCCCCCACTCTCACCTTATAGTGACATAGAATCTACCCAACCCCCCATCACGCATTGTCCCTTTATCCATACCATTAATGTGGTGAAATGATCACAATAAAAGGATAAAGGAAAGGCCAAAGTGTCCATTCCATGGACATACCCACCAAATCACCCTATGCCAAACTAGATCCAAACTTGCACATCTACATCTAAGCCCAAAGTCACCATCTTAGGCACTTTAGAGGATAACCCCTCTAAATCCATTAAGAGGGTCATCCTTAAACAAATTCACCAAAACCCTACTAAAATGAGACTTTATGAGCTCATTTCCACTTCACCTCACCATTGTTAGGCCATGATCGAGGTTATGTAAGCCATTAAGGTTAGACTAGGAGATTCCCAACCTATAAAGGCCTTCATGATGTGCTCCAAATCCCCACCCTTGTTACCTTCAAAGAATCAAAGATACCTTCTATCTACCCTAAAGACCTAGATCCCCCTCTTTTTATTATAGCCCAAATCAACCAAACCTACATCAAATGGGTTATGATCAATGGGGGAGCCAGTATCAACATCATCTCTTCCCATGCCTATGAGCAAATCAATCTACTGAACAATGTCATGTTTGAAAATTTAGCCATCCTTAGATCCTTTAATGATAACATGACCACTACTTTGGGAACCATCATCCTTCATATTAATTTAGGACATCGCACACTCTCCAAACTCTTCTATGTGGTTGAAGGTGAATTCTAGTATAATGTTTTGCTAGAGAGACCTTAGTTTTAATCTATGGGTTGTGTACCTTCCACCCTCCATCATTGTGTCAAGTTTGAACATGAAGGTAAAGTTTTTACCATAAAATCTAACCTTATCCTTTTTCTAGCATACAATATGACCTACCAGCCTAATGACATTCTCTTCCCTCCATCCAAAGCACTATAAATAACCATGATCAAGCCCTCACCCATAGAAGCTAGTTCCATTTCTTCTTCCCCTTCCAGTGAGGCCTCTACTTCCCTGTAGACTAGATACCTATCACTAATCCCTTAGAACCTACATTCCAACACCTTACCCTTGGATAATACCATTTCATCACCCTTGATGCCCTCCTTACTCCCCAAAAATATAGGAAACTCAACCACCAACTAGGTTATGACCCAAACATTAGAGCCATTACCCCCTTGGGGTCTCTAAAATATCAAACCCACTTTATCTATGGGGGAATCAACAAGCCACTTAATGCTACCATCACTCCCTCTCCACCATTACCTTCTCTTATTTGGGTTTAGTTTAAAAGGGATTTAGTTTGGGATGATATGAGTATGGCCCACACACATTAACCTTGATTGAGAATTGAAAGTCTCATGAGAATAATGGCCTCAGATTCATTCTACCCAATAAGAATAAATCCAAACAAACTACCCTACCATTATTGAAGAAGAAACCCCTTCCTCACTAACACCCCATCCACCTATGGGTGAGAATGCGGACATCATCCCACCTAACATTTTTTTGTCAACATGATTACCCTTATCCCCTGACTTATCAAAATGAAGGGGCACCCATATCCATCCTTTTGACCCATACTAAACTTGTGGGAGAAGACTCTCTTACTATTCACACTATTCAGTGCGTTGTCCCCCAAAAATGACTTCTTATTTTTGGGACAACATATGAGCTATTTTCGGCCTACAGGGCCAATACTCCTCTCTTCCCTTCTCAAAATTTATTTGGGGGCTTTCAAATTCATCATTTTTCAAAGATTTTTCAGTAAAGGGAATAGTGGGATCAAAGGTTTAGAGGGCTATCCGCATATGTCAAAGGTTCAAAGTTTAACCATTTAAAGGATCTACAGCCTTGAGCATGTAACAAGTCTCAAAAGCTTAAACCATTGAACCGTTGAACCTTAAACCATTTTGGTTCATCAGTTTAATGGGTTCAATGTTGAATGGGTTTAATGTTCAATCAGTTCAATGGGTTCAATGTTCAATCGATTCAATGCATGGGTTCAAGAGTTCAAAGGATTGCCTCAGTTAAGGAAGGATGCATGTAAAAGAAAGAGTTAGGTAGACGCTGCCAAGTGTCATTGATCAAGCCCCATTATGCTTTATTTTTGATAAATGGTGTAAGCTTCCATGTGTCCCTAATAAAGCTCATTAGAAGCTACTAAGTGTCAACATCTATAGTTCCTTCCTTCCATTTCACTATGTTGACTAAAGACCATGGTGGACCCCAGCACGAGTGACTAAATTAAAGCAAAAGCAATCAAGTGTCTACATATGTGTGACCATTTTATGACCCAACATAATGTGACACATGTCGACATTCACTTCTCAGAGTTCTTTATAAGCTGCAAGGTCCCTTTTGATAAAGCTTCTTCTAGAGTTCTGCAGAGGGCAATAAGTGGCAGCCGCGAAAGGCTTCACTATGTTTTTCCTAAGAGAAATAAACTGTGCCATGTGTCCCATATAGAGAGTGGTGGATGCTAGCAATTTTCATTATCCATGAGAGCTCAACTAAGCCCTAAACATTTCTATGATGTTGTAAAGGCCTGAGAAGGTAGGAGATGCCATGTGTCCCTGAAGATGCGATGGAAGATGCCACATGTCCTCGCCTGTTCTTGCAGAAGATGCCACATGGCACTTATCCAAAGAGTGAAAGGCACCACATGTGAAAGGAAAGGGGCACTCGCAATACAAAGGCACACAGAGCCAAGGAAAGGTTTCCTTTGGATGAATTATTTGAAGGAATTCCTTTGGACATTTTGTTAGAAGGAAATAAAAGGAACGACAACCCATCGAAGAATCAAAGCCCAAAGGCCAATTAGAAGACACCAAAGGGTATGTTCCCTTCAAAAATGTTTGAGCCTCAAAGTGAAGCGGATGCTACCAAGTGTCACATGTCGAGACATAGTTTCAGATGAAGCCTCAAAGTGTGGAACTCACCACATGTCCCGACCCAGTGGAGCGGATGCTGCCACATGTCTACATCCACACCCCCAACCTCTAATAGTTTCAAATCTTATTTTGATAAGCATATTTTGATGCTATAGATGCCACTATGTGTCCTCACCCATGTCATAGTAGAAAGTGACCATAGCAAGTGAGAAAGACATACGAGAATTGCTAAGAAGAATGACGGGCCCGAAAACATCAAATTTATCATGATGAAGTGTCTGTTGATTTTAGCAAACTTACAACATAGACCCAAATGCATCCAAAAGAGCTTAAGGCCAGCACCAAGAGAAAGAAGATACAAAGAGGGAAACTTAGTAGGAGTTATTTCTAGTAGGTGAAGTAGTTCACTAGGTAGATATTTATGGCTTGCAAACATTGAAAGTGTCATCTATTTGTCCCCTTTGAGATAAAGGTAGAATAGCTAGTTTCACGGCTAAGTAGGTGATTAAATGAGAGATTCAGGCTTAGAAGGAGGCATTAGAGATGAATCAACATGCCATAGTCAAGGTAGTTGCCTTGCTCTAGCATGGCCCTTCCTGACATGACCAAAAATGCATCCAAGGCATTGAATGCACCAAATGGGTCACTCCATGGGAAAAAGTGCCAAGCCTCCCTCAGGCCTCTATATAATGTAATCTCTTGTATCATTTGAAGAGAGATCTTCACCTTACCAGAAGTGAAACTCAACCCAAATTGAAAGGCATTATTGAGATTTTGAGCTCAGATTGTAGTTCATATTTCTTTGATTGAATGAGAAAGCAAGTTACTTGCACACTTTGTGTTGTTATAGCTTGTGCTACTTTAGGAGATTGTTCAGATGTCTATCTTCTAAAAGCATTCTTGTTTATTTAATTTAACAAGCAGAACTAGTGGAGGTGATAAGGAAGGTGTCCTGAAGCCAACTACTTTTAGACTTTTCACTATCATAGTTGTCTTTAGTGTGTGTTTGTCTTTTCTATTTCTATGTAAAAGACCTTGGGATGACTTTGTGCCCTCATTGTCTTTCATCCCCCTCTAGGGTAGTCAAGCTGGAGACTTTGTGCTATATCTTAGATTGTTGGTTACTTTGAACCTGGTTACCAATCACTTGTTACCAAAAAGAGTCATGTAGTTTTCTATAACAAGCACTTCTAAAAGAAGAGGAGTCCCTTTTATTGCTTCACCAGGATTTCTACTCTCTAGGAAGGGATTTGGCTCTTGGCTAAAAGTTACTTTTGAAAGAAGAGAAGTACCTTCACCAATCACCTAGGATTTCTCCTCTATTTGTTAGCATCATCTCTAAAAAAAGAGAGATGGATGGTTCATTCCACCCCTGTGTCTTACTTTCTACTTATATATATAGTATATAGCCTCCTACATATTTAATAGGGAACCTCCTCTTGATGAGAGGAGAGATTTGTCCCCTATTGATGTAGTAAACCTGGACACCAGGATGACCCATCTCCCTATGTTGTGGTGGTAGGAACTATTTTGGTCACCAGTTAGCTAGCTGACAAAATATTTAGCCAACAATTTTTGGTGACTCCGTTGGGGACATAATAATTTTGTATAATTTGGAACCTCAAGTTTTAGATTGAAACATCACATGTGTCTTACCCATAACCATTATAACCCTTATCCATTACAATTTTTGGTGACTCCACTGGGGAAGGACAAGTAGTTTGAAGCCTTAAGCTTCAAACTAAAGTGTGACCAGTCCTTTTCTATTTTTGATTCACAATTTGGCAACCCCACACTATACCAAAAGATAGAGAGCTCAAGGTGTTGTTGACTCTATCTTTGAGTTGGCACAACAAAGAGATTTTAACTTGCTTTCTCCCCAACCTCAAGTTCAATGATCTAGGAGTGTCCCTCTTGCCTGTACCAGGACACCAACATAAGGTAGAGCTACTTTTCCTATTATTAGCAGAGCCTTGCCTATCCAAATTCTACCCATATTTGTTATCCCTACTTTCAATAATCCCATCATGGCAGCTTGAGGCCCCTGGGGTAACTCTTTTGCCCTGCTTGATTTAACTCCGCCCCTGCATGAACTTCCATGAAGCTTGAGAAATAATTTCTCCAAATTCCTTAGGGATGGAAAAGTTAATCCTAATGAACATGTTGCAGCCTTCAGCATAGCCTGTGGTGTGATAGGTGTGGAATTTGAGGATGTGGTAGTTAGGCTTTTCATGGAAACACTACAAGGTGTTTTTTCAGACTGGTTTTACCACTTGTAAGCCCAATTAGGAACTAATTGGGACACACTCAGCCAAATTTGAGGCCAGATTCAAGCCTGTAGAAGATGCACATGCCTTGTTGGCCTAGCTCATGCAAATGAAGAAGGAGCCCCAGGAGCCTATGAGGGATTTCATAGCAAAGTTTGATAAGCTAAGGAACCAAATTTTGGTTATTGCTCAGCTAACCCTTGAAAACCTCAAATGCTTCTTCATCAACTCACAACTACCTAAAGTGAGTTTTCTGCTAAGGAGAGCCAGTCACATAGATCTTGAAGCTGCTCAGGGTTTGGCTACTAAAGTTGAAAATGACCTTATCTTAGTATGAAAGATAAGGAGGGACCCAAATAGAGGTAAATCTTCTTCTTTTGAATACTCCCCTTCTGCCACCACTGATCTTATGATGTAAAAGCTATCAAATGAAGTGCTAGCTCTCAAAAAATAAATGGCACAAGGAATTTCATCTACTCTTGCATACAAAGATATACCCAGGAAGACATTTTAGAATCAAGCATACCAAGGCAATGCTGCTAAGAATCAGGGATAGAAAAATCACCTTCCTCCTCCATAGAGGAATCTCACCCTTGAAGCACCTCTAACTGACTCAGTAGTTGGATATCTTGAAGCTGAATCAGACCTCTCATCCCAGCCTGAGTTGAATCCTTAAGATGACACTAATCTCTTCACTGAGGAAAAAGAAGAATTTGTTGGTGACTCCTATATTAGTTTCCTAAACTATCAGGATGAACCCAAAAGTAAAGGCAATACAGTTGAGGGGTCAGATGCTATATTCACCCGGTCCAAGAATCAATTAGCTCAATAAGATGATAAAGAGAAAGTAGAGGAGCAACTTCAACCAATAGTTTCAATTGCTAAGCAGGGATCCACACTCCCTTTCTAGCCAAAGGGCCCGTTGATTGCAAGAAAGGTAACTACCCAAAATGCCCCTACACCTTTTACTTCAAACTCACAATCCAGTTCTCCCCCCCTAAAACTCAAAAAGATGAGCTCTCACCCTCCATACCTAGTTCATTTCTAGCATTTGACATAATTGATCATATTAAGAAAACCAAAATTCAAATGTTTGAATTTGAATTCTTATAGTCCCATTCTGAACAATTAGATAAATTGGTTCAGTGTGTTAAAAACCAAAATGTCCCTGTTGAACAAGTAGTTCCCAAAGTGACACATGATCCCCCCAAGGATGCATCCACCAAGAACAATCTAGTCATTTCCCCTCCTATCACTCCTAGTAGGACTAAACCTTTTTATGTCTCATTGCTAATAAATGGACAATAACTAAATAATTGCATTATTGACTCTAGAGCTTCAAATAATGTCATGCCTACTAAAGTAGCTAAATCCCTTGTTCTCACATTAACCAAGACATTTGGTAGGTGCTTCTCCATGAAGAAGAAATAAGTGCCACTACTAGGGCAAATAAAAGATGCCCAATTTGCATTTGATGCCTTTCCAGACAAAAGAATCAAGATGAATGTCATGGTAGCAGACGTCCTAGCATCATATGGTATCCTTCTTGGGCAAAATTTCTACAAGGATGTTAGTGGTGAATTCAGCATGGATTTATCAGAGGTGAGGATTCCAGTAAAAGGTGTCATGAAGAGGCTACTCCCTAAAAAGGAAGCAAAATACGTAGTTACCCAGACCTCAGCACCTAAAGCTCAAATCTTATTTGAGTCTTCAGGCATGGGTAACTACTTTCTATCCATAGATGGAGCTCATGAGGCATCTAATGAAGCTCTTATAGGTGACAACCTAGAAATGCATTTAGGTGGAATAGCAGAAGAGTTGGTTGAGCCCAATGCAAGTGTGGAAGAATACCTTCCTCTGAATAAAGAAGAACCCAAAGGAAAATCAACATCAAATGAGGTATGGATTCTTGAATTTGATGGCAGCTGCTCCTCTACCAATTTAGGAGCTAGGGTTGTGTTAATATCTCCTCAAGGAGATATTTTTCCTTCATCTTATAAGTTTCAATTTAGTAACACTAATAACATAGCCGAGTATGAATCTTTGTTGCTGGGATTAAAAGCTACTAGGGACAAAGGCATCAATTCCTTCATGCTAAAGGAGATGCCAAATTGGTGGTTTGTCAGGTGAGAAACCTATATCAAACTAAGAATGAAAGATTGCACCACTACCATAATATAGTTTGGGATCAACTCAAAAAATTTGATGCTTTCAGCATCTTTGCAGTTCCTAGAGAATTTAGTGATTGGGTTGATGCACTAGTTATTTCAGCTACTCTCTTGATCCCCCACCCAGACTTCAAAGGAGATAGGTACACTGTTGAGCTAGTCTTTAGACCAAGCATGCCTGCTAATGCTAGTCATTGGTAGGTATTCAATAATGACAATCAAATCATGGCCTTCTTGGAGCAAAAGGATAGCTTTGAATGGCTACATTTTGAAGGCAGTGAACCTCAAGATCCTAAACTGACTCCTGAGTCAATTTCAAGCACATGTGAGGAGTTCTTACAACTAAAATGGAATAAAATTCCCAAAGGCCTTATTTCTCTTTAGAATTTGTTTGATAAGCATGATAGATTCATCAAACAATAGCAAATGGATTCAAGCTCCTCCCAGGAGTTTGATCAAGTAAATCTAGGAACCAAGGTAGACCCCAAGATGGTGAACATTGGGAAATGTTGTACTCCTGAAGAGCACTTCAAGTTCACCACTTTGCTCAAAAAATACATGGATGCCCTAGCGTACTCTTATGATGACCTGAAATCACTCCAGCCTGATGAAATCTGACAAAACATTCCTCTTAAGGTTGATTCAACACCTTACAGACAAAAGTCCCAACATTATAATCTAAAAATATTAGGTACTATTTTATCAGAGATTCAAAAAATGCTAAATTCTAGGATAATCTCCCCAATCCATCATTCCACCTAGATTGCCAATATAGTGCATGTAAGAAAGAAGAATGGTGAAATTCACCTTTGTGTGGATTTTAGATATTTGAATTAGGCATCCTTGAAGGATAATTATCCTTTTCCAATCATGGATCAAGTGCTACAGATAGTGATGGGCTTGGAGATGTTATCAATGCTAGATTGATTCTTAAGATATAATCAGGTCAATGTTGGTGAAGCAGACCAACATAAGACCACTTTCACCACACCTTGGGGCACACTTGCGTATAAAAGGATGCCTTTTAGCTTGACAAATGTTGGCACCACCTTCCAAAGAGCAATGGACCTTGCCTTTAAGGATGAGATGGGTAAGTTCATCATAGCTTATCTTCATGACTTGACTATCTTCTCTAAGCATCACCCAGATCATGTGAGCCATTTGCACCAAGTGCTGGAATGCTACCACCAGAATGGCATTTCTTTGAACACCAAGAAGTCAGTTTTCAGAGTAACAGAGGGGAAACTTCTCAGACACATTGTGTCCAAAGGAGGCATAAATATTGACTCAGACAGAGTCAAGTCTATCTAAGAACTTTCCTTGCCCATAAGTAAGACTACTATTCACTCTTTCTTTGGAAAGGTTAATTTTTTACGGAGGTTCATCCCTAAGTTTGCTGAGAAGACTAGGCACATTGTAAACATGATGAAGGGAAAATCCACCTTTAGCTAGAATGAAGAAGGCAAGTCAGCCTTTAAGGATGTCAAGACTACCATTGCCCATGCTCCAATTCTGGCTTATCCAGACTATATTAAAGAGTTCACCATTTATAGCTATGCTTCAGAACATACGCTTTCAACAATTCTAGTTCAATAGAATGAATAAGGTATGGAATCTCCCATTTCCTTCATGAGCTATTCTCTCAAAGCTCATGAGCTGAAGTACTCAAATATGGAGAAGCACGCTTATGCAGTGGTGAAGGCCGTAAAACATTTTTGTTTCTACATCCTCAATTCTTGAGTTACTACCTTAGTCCCTAACACCACAGTGAAATCTCTATTGACTCAGTAGGAGTTTGGGACAAAAAGAAGCATCTGGATCACTAAGATCTAGGTGTTTGATTTAATCATCAATCCAACAAAGCTGGTACGTGGGAAGGGGTTATGTCAACTGCTTGTTGATAACAAGCCAGGAGGAACATAGCATGAAGAACCAAAATTGGATGACTCACCTACAGTCCTCTTTGTCTCCACCATAAATGAGTGGTATTCAGGTATTGCTCATTTCTTTGCTTATGGTGAATTTCCTACAAACCTATCTTATAAATAAAGGAGGACCATCAAGCTAAAAGCCACTAATTTTGTCCTCTGGGACAATGGCCTATACAAGAGGAGCCTTGATGGAACGTTCCTTTGCTGTGTGGACAATGAGCAATAAAGCTGAGTTTTGAAGTCCTTCCATAATTCAGCCTATGGAGGACATTTTTCTACTCCTGTGACTACTCATAAGATCTTGCAGGTGAGGTACTACTAGCAAACTCTCTTTCAGGATGCATATAAGTGGGTCACAAGGTGTGAGCTATGCCAACAGTTTGTCAAAAGGCCCAAGTTAGCTGCCCTACCCCTCAAACTAGTGATCATAGAGGAGCCATTCTAGTAATGGGGAATTGATTTTATTAGAGCTATAAACCCATCATCAAGTGTTGGACATGACTATTTCCTCATGGCAATAGACTACTTCACCAAATGGGTGGAAGCAGTTCTAACCAAACATGCTACTTTAGAAGTAGTATGCAATTTCCTCAAAGAAAACATTGCGTCTAAGTTTGGGGTCCTAATCAAAATTGTCACTGACAATGTAGCCTATTTCACTTCCTAGGAGATTACTCAATTTTGATTCTACTATGGAATTACACTCTCTCATTCCTCTGATTACTTCTCATAATGGAATGGATAGGCTGAGTCAAGCAATAAAAAATGGTGACTATCATCAAGAAGCTGGTGGATGACAACCAAAGGACTTGGCACGAGGCATTGGTTGATGCTCTATGGGTAGATAGAATTACACCAAAGAGAGAAATTGGTATGTCTCCCTTCCAACTTCTTTATGGTGTCAATGCTGAGATACCAATCACCTTGGAATTGCTAGCATTGAAATTGGCTAAGGTGATTGAATATCAAACATATGAAAGCTCACTTGAGAAGAGGATCATGTGCCTTGATGAGCTGAATAAGCAGAGAACTGTGGTGGTGGACTGAATTAATATCCATCAAAGTCTGGTGAAGAATCTCTTTGACCAAAAAGCAAAGAATCACGATTTCCAAATTGGAGATCAAGTCCTACTGTGGGACAATAGAAGAGAACCAAAGGGGATGCACATAAAATTTGATTCCCTATGGAGGGGCCCTTTTACTATTCATTAGCTCAATGGTAAAAATAGTTTCATGTTGAAGTATCAAGATGGCACTCTCTTTTCTATGCCTCACAATGGGCAACATCTGAAGCACTTTAACTCTTGAAGTATCAGATGAGTTCCCCTATACATGTGTACATTTGTATAGTCTTTTGTTTCTATTTTGTTCTTTTGTTTTAATATTTTTTGGAGCCTTTATTTTTGGGTAGCATGAATCTATATCCCAATGGCACACTTCAAGGCACTAGAGATTCTCCAACAGGAGCCAGCTGTTGTCCCCCAAAAATGACTTCTTATTTTTGGGACAACATATGAGCTATTTTGGGCTTGCAAGGCCAAAATTCCTCTCTTCCCTTCTCAAAATTTATTCGAGGGCTTTCAAATTCCTCATTTTTCAAAGATTTTTTAGTAAAGTGAATAGTAGGTTCAAAGGTTTAGAGGGCTATGTGCATATTTCAAAGGTTCAAAGTTTAACCATTTAAAGGATCTGTGGCCTCGAGCACTTAACGAGTCTCAAAATCTTGAACCATTGAATCATTAAACCTTGAACCATTTTGGTTCATCGGTTTAATGGGTTCAATGTTCAATTGGTTCAACAGGTTCAACATTTAATCTATTCAATGTATGAGTTCAAGAGTTCAAAGGATTGCCTCAGTTAAGGAAGGATGTGCATAAAATAAAGAGTCAAGCAGATGCTACCAAGTGTCATCGGCTGAGCCCCATTATGCTTTGTTTTTGATAAATGGTGGAAGATGCCACGTGTCCTTGATAAAGATCATCAGAAGCCTCCACATGTCAACATCTGTAGTTCCTTCCTTCTATTTCACTATGTTGAGTAAAGACCATGGTGGGCCCTGGTGTGGTGACTTAATTAAAGCAGAAGTAGCCAAGTGTCTACATTCATGTGACCATTTTGTGACCCAAAAAAACATGACATATGTTGGCACTTACTTCTCAGAGTTCCTTATAAGCTATAGGGTCCCTTTCAATAAAGCTTCTTCCAAATTTTTGTGGAGGGTGACAAGTGGCAGCCACAGAAGGCTTCACTATGTTTTTCCTAAGAGCAGCAGACTGTGCCACGTGTCCCATACAAAGAGCGGTAGATGCTATAAAGTGTCATCATCTGTGAGAGCCCAACTTAGCCCCAAACATTTCTATGATGTTGCAAAGGCCCAAGAAGGTGGGAGATGCCACGTGTCCCTAAAGATGTGAAGGAAGATGCCACATGTCCTTGCTTGTTCTTGCAAAAGATGCCACATGGCACTTGTCCAAAGAGTGGAAGGCACCACATGTCAAAGGAAAGGGGCACTCAAAATACAAAGGCACACATAGAGCTAAGGAAAGGTTTCCTTTAGATAAATTGTCTGAAGGAATTCCTTCAGACATTTTATCTGAAGGAAATAAAAGGGACGATAGCCTACCAAAGAATTAAAGCCTAAAGGCCACTTAAAAGACACTGAAGGGCATGTTCCCTTCAAAAAAGGTTTGAGCCTCAAAGTGCAATGGATGCTACCAAGTGTCACATGCTAAGACATAGTTTTAGATGAAGCCTCAAAGTGTGAAACTTGCCACGTGTCATAACCCAGTGCAACATATGCTTCCACGTGTCTGCATCTGTGTCCCCCAACCTCTAATAGTTTCAAATCTTATTCAGATAAGCCTATTTTCATGCTATGGATGCCACCATGTGTCCTCACTTGTGTCATAGTGGAAAGTGACCATAGCAAGTGAGAAAGACATGAGAGAATTTCTAAGAAGAATGATGGGCTTACAAATGTCAAATTTATCATGATGAAGTGTCTATTGATTTTAGCAGACTTATAGCGTGGACCCAAATGCATTCAAAAGAGCTTAAGGCCAGCACCAAGAGAAGGAAGAGACGAAGAGGGAAACTCAGTAGGAGTTATTTTTAGTAGGTGAAGTAGTTCATCGAGTACATATTTGGGGCATGCAAACATTGAAAGTGTTATCTATTTGTCCCCTTTGAGATAAAGGTAGAATAGACAGTTGCATGGCTAAGCAGGTGATGGAATGAGAGATTCAGGCTTGGGAGGAGGCACTAGAGATGAATCAACATGTCATAATCAAGGTAGCTACCCTGCTCCATCATGGCCCTTCCTAGCAAGACCAAGAATGCATCCAAGGCATTGAATGCACCAAATGGGTCACTCTATGGGAAAAAGTGCCAAGCCTCCCTCAAGCCTCTATATAATGTAATCTCTTGTATCATTTGAAGAGAGATATTCCCCTTACCAGAAGTGAAACTCTACCTAAATTGAAAAGCATTACTGAGACTTTGAGCTCGGATTGTAGTTCATATTTATTTGATTGAATGAGAAAGCAAGTTACTTGCAGACTTTGTGCTGTTATAGCTTGTGCTACTTTATGAGATTGTTCATATGTCTATCTTCTAAAAGATTTCTTGTTTATTTGATTTAACAAGTAGAACTAGTGGAGGTGATAAGGAAGGTGTCCTAAAGCCAACTACTTTCAGACTTTGCACTGTCATAGTTGTCTTTAGTGTGTGTTTTTCTTTTCTATTTCTATGTAAAATACCTTGGGATGACTTTGTGCCCTCATTATCTTTCGTATCTCCCTCTAAGGTAGTCAAGGTGGAGACTTTGTGCTACATCTTAGATTACTGGTTACTTTGGACCCATTTACTAGTCACTTGTTACCAAAAAGAGTCATGCAATTTGCAAGAACAAGCACTTTTGAAAGAAGAGGAGTGCCTTCTATTGCTTCACCAAGATTTCTACTCTCTAGGAAGGGATCTGGCTCTTGGCTGAAAGTTAATTCTAAAAGAAAAGAAGTACCTTCACCAATCACCTAGGATTTTTCCTCTATTTGTTAGCATCATCTCTAAAAAAAGAGAGATGGATGGTTCATTCCACCCCTGTGTCTTACTTTTTGCTTATATATATAGTATATAGCCTCCTACATATTTAATAGGGAACCTCTCCTTTATGAGAGGAGAGATTTGTCCCTTATTGATGTAGTAAACCTGCACACCAAGATGACCCATCTCCCTATGTTATGGTGATAGGAACTATTTGGTCACCAGTTAGCTGGCCGACAAAATATTCACCCAACACAGTGCTAGGATGATGATTCTATACTCACCTACCTTGGTACACCTAATTCTTCCATCCATAAATCCTTAACTCTAGAGACCTTAACCATGTTGAATTAATCTACCATAGATATTAACTTAGGCACACTGAATAACCCCATGTCATCTAGTTTGGTTAAACCCTCACCCTTGAGGAACTATAGGACTTCTCTACCTTCTTACAAGACTATAGTATTGCATTCACCTAGTCATATGTCAATACACCTGGTATTAACCAAGCCATTACCACTCAAAACATTATAACTAATCATGATGCCAAACTTATTAGATAGAAACTTTATTGAATGCATCCTCACATAGCCCTCCTGGTCAAAGAAGAGCTTCAACACCTCTTTTCTATCAACTATTAATTATCCCCAATGGGTTTTAAATATTGTGCCTATCACCAAAACCACAAGGGGACTATGTATTTGTGTGGAATTTTGTGACCTCAACCTCATCTACCCAAAGGATGACTTTACTTTACCCAACATTGACCATCTTATTAATCTCATAGTAGGCCATGAGATGATGTCTCTCATGGATGGATTCTTAGGTTATAATCATATTTTTATTACCCCTAAAGATTAACACAAAACTACCTTTATCACTCCATGGGGGACTTTCTATTATAGAGTCATGCCTTTTAGTCTTAAGAGTGCTATCACAGCTTACCAATGTGCTATGACCTATATTTTCCATTACTTTATCTATACAATCATCAAAGACTATGTGGATGACCTTCTTGAGAAGTCCAAGCTTTACAGAGGCCATTTAGCCATTCTCAAGATTATCTTTGAGTGAATTATCCACTATCACATCCTCCTCAATCCCAAGAAATGTATTTGCTTGGTCTTGTTATTAAAAATTCTTAGCTTCATCATTTCCCTTTGAGGAATCAAGGTTGATCCAGCCAAAATCAAAGCCATCCTTGAGATGGTACCTCCAACCAATCTTAAACAACTCTACAACTTGTAGGGGAAGCTTCAATCCATTTATCACTTCATCTCCCATCTCTTTGATCGATGTCAACCCTTCCACCAATCTTGAAAAAGGATGTCTCTTTCAAGTGGAATATCAATTATCAAAAGTCTTTTTATGCACTCAAAGAGTACCTATTATCTCCACCTATCCTTACACCTCCTAAGGATGACCAACCTTTCTACCTCTATATCTCTACCATAGACCATTCCCTAGGGGTTATGCTTGCCCATCAAGATAAAAAACATAAGGAACAAGTTATCTATTACATTTGATGCACACTTGTCAAATATGAGACTTAATACACATATAAAAAAAGACTCTATTTGGCCCTAGTCTTTATGGCTACCAATCTTTGCCACTACCTTCTTAACCACAAAGATTTTGTCATAACTAATAATAACCCCCTCAAGTATATATAATCCAAACCATATCAAAAATAGCATATGGCTAAGTGGCTCATGATTTTACCTAAATTTGACCTTGAGTTCCTCTAGTAGAAATTAATCAAGGGTTAGGTCATTTCTAACCAATTGGCTGAGGCACCCCTAGAAAATGACCAACCTCCTCCTCTTGATTTCCTAGACAAGTCTATCATAAGCCTATCCCAAGTGAATTTCACCAATCAAGTAACCATAATTTTTTATGGTTCCAAATGTCAGCATGGTAGGGGAACTGGTACTATCCTTATCCCCCTTATTAGTGAACCTCTTCTTTTGTCCTTTAAACTTGACTTTGAATGTACCAATAACATGGTTGAGTATGAAGCCCTAGTAATAGGTCTCTAAATTGCCTTAGTCTTAGGAGTCAAAATAATCAATATCTTTGGTGACTCCTAACTTGTGGTCAACTATGTCAATAGTATGTACTAGTGTAAGAGTGAGGTTTTATAGCTGTACAGGCAACTAGTCATAGAATTCCTAACCTCATTTGAACACTACCATATTCAAACCACCCCATAATCTACCAACAAGTTTTTCAATACATGACTTCTCTTGGCTCTCAAATTTCATCAATACCTTCAGACTCCAAACTATCAATCATTGTCCATCACTTGACCAAAACTTTCTATATCAAATCAAATGTGCCAACCATCTTTAGTGTGGAAGAGATTCTGCTTGAGCTTTGGTATTAGTAAACTTTTGACTACCTTCACCTTAGTGTAATTCCCTCCGGCCTCTTTAGAAATACCCATTGGGAATTTATCTAGAGCACCTCCCATTATACCATTATGGGCAGAATTCTCTACAAATATGGTTTTGATGGCCTCCTATTCTGTTGCCTTCATAGTCTAGAAGCCTTCATGCTATCAAAGAGACACATAAAGGTGTCTGTAGGGGCCATTTTAGTGGACTCATTGTATCTAAATTCCTCTTATGCCTAGGTTATTATTGGCCCACCCTTAACCAAGATTGTTGTGATTATGTGAAAATGTGTGTCAAGTGTCAATAACACATAGATTTACATCATGTGCTTAGAAATAGTCTTCATGTTTCTATAGATTTTTGGTCCTTATAATGGGTTCTAGAACTTATCGATGAAATCAACCCCCACTCTTCACAATGACATCATTTTATCATTACCACAACTAAATATTTCACCAAATGGGTAGAATTTATTCCTCTTATCTTGATAAAGGCTAAAAAGATTATCAAATTCATCACCCACCATATCATCTATTGTTTTGGTGTTCCCCATAAGATCATCACTAATAATGGAAAATATTTCAAAAATAAATAAGTTCAAGGCTTTTGTGATGTATTTATTATTAAACATAGATTTTCATCGCCTTATCATCCATAAGCAAATAGACAAGCTGAAGCATCTAAAAAAATGCTTAACAACATGCTCACTAAAATGGTTAATGCCTCATGTCAGGATTGGCACTTTCACATCCCTTTCAGCTTATGGTCATATCAAACTAGCATCTAAACCCCTATGGGTGCTATACCTTTTTCACTTATGTTTGGAGTCAAGGTTGTATTACCTCTTGAAGTCCAAATACCTTCTATTCACATATCTCTGAATGACCTTATTTTAGAAAATGATTACTGTCAGGAATATTTAGCTCAACTTGAACTACTTGATGAATGTCATTTGTCCACTCTTTATCATCTTTGTGTCTATCAAAAATGAGTCAAACAAGCCTCTAAAAAACACTTAAAAGTATGAGAATTCAATATTGGAGATCTTGTTCTCAATGAAAATAAACATGTAACTAATATGAAAAAAGCAAAAGGGGTAAATTTGATTTCAAATAGCTTGGACCCTAAAATATTAACCATAAGTATGGATTAGGTTATTATTGTTTATCCTCTCTTGAAGGCAAACTATAACTTGAGCCTATCAACACTTCACATCTACATCCCTTCTATTGTTAGATAGGGATCATAATCATCATTTATCTAACTTAAGCTCATCCCTTACAAACCACATTCATTTCCCTCTTTTTAGGGGTAACCAACTAAAAATAAATCATGTGATTATCTACCATAATTATAGCCTAATATTGAACTATGGATATCATGGCTCTATCCATGGCATGATTCTCATAGTACTTCCTAACTCTTTGAGATAAGTTCCTATGGTCATTGTCACCTATACCTCTCTTTCACCTACTGAAGCTTCATGTCAGCTTAGTTTTGCATTCATAAAGGTAATCCATTGAGCATGTATAAGCAAATCTATGTCAAGCAAAATCAAATCAAAACAAAATCACTATTAAATATAAAAAAAAATCATGCATCATTCTTAGCATTTACAGACTCCTCCCTTGAAGGATAGTTATTATAAATCAACTAAAATTTCTAAATGTAAGGTGGATTACTCCCTTGAAGGGTAGCTATCAAAAACATTTGAACTAATTACATAAACTTAGACCACTCCCTTGAAGGATGTTTGTGTAAACCATTAATCAAAGCTATCAATTTCTTGAAAAACTCTTGTAATGATTACCATCCCTGATCCCCCCAGTAAAAAGTAAAATAAAAATAAAAAATAAAAGCAAAGTAAGAACAGAAGAATCTTGAAAGCCACAATCAAATTTCATAACAACAATAATATTGGAAAGCTACAAGTGGATCTCCTTAGTAGACTTCCCACATCAATTAGTCTACACTTCATATATAGACATAGGCTTGTTTATACTACCTCTTTAGATACCTAAAAAAAGGCATACTAATCTTGCTAATAATTCTAGTTTCACCCATTCTCCCTCTACATATCATATGCATGGGACTATAAGCTTACTTGACATAATGTTATTAGGATCCCTATCTATAGCCTGGGCATGCTAATGTGAATCATTTGAAAGGCTTATTTTCACTAAGCCAATTTAATTTTTGGTTTTGTGTCAGTCTTTACCAATGAAAAGGCATCGTATTATTTTTCTTATCTTTTATTGGTTTATGTAAGCTTATCACTATGAACACGAACAATAAATATCTCATCAAAAGCATGAACATCATGAGCTATGTCAACAAGAAACAACATTTATCTATAAATGAGTCAAACACAATGTAAACATATCATAGCAAACCATGAACATCAATCACATCATAAACCATAAGCATGTCATTACATAATCATAAAAATAAACCAAATAGCTGAGCCAAAAATTAGGGCATATACCATTTTCCCATTTCACCCATATGACCATAAATAAATCCATAACATATCCTCTCATAACCATAAACATAATCAAAGCATCATAAACCACAAGTAACTATCATATATAACATCATAAGCATCCATCATATACATCAAATCATCAAAAAATAATACATGTCACAATGTGTCATCTCTCTCAGAATATATACATCTCACTACATTAGACACAGGATGTTATCAAAATAATGCATCAAAATAACATATCTCAATATAATCATGGACCTACACCACTACCAATAGACCCATTTATTCCTACACCTATACTTGGTGGTAGTACCCCTAGGACCCCTATTTATCCCATTGTAGAATCCCATTGACTCAGAGTAGTTGTCGATGGCCCACTAACCAAGTTCATTATGTACTTTTCATACCTCATAGCCTAGGTTAGCCGGTCTAATACCATCACCTCATAATATCTAAGCTCTATAATAGTATCTAGATAACATGATTAGGGCACTATGTCTACTGGCCCTCCTACTACTACTGCACCTACCCAACCCTCTACCTAAGTAGATCTCTCTCACCTATAATGGTGGTGATCTGATCCTATAATGCCTAAATCTAGCCTTGTAATGTATCCGCCTATCCTTACAAAGCCTATACCTGATCTTGGGCCATGACTAATGCTGCCCCTACTTATCCACCATGGTCAACTAGATCTATAGCCATCGGTACCACCCCTCCATCATCCTCACCTGCATTCATAGCTACATATATGGGCTGCTACCAAGACATGTATCTGTATATATACCATACATCATCTATTGGAGCCCTAATAAGAAGATCATCATACCCACCATCTAGAACTATATAAATAGGTTGGGGCATCTATAATTAAACCTATGAATCTTACCTCCTATACTATAAATGTGGACCTAGTATACCCTATAATAAGCTAAACTAACACCACACTCAATCGAAGGGAATCAACTCAACCTCACCCTCTCGGTGGCCCACTATCCCCTTGTAACTCTGTATAGTGAGGGTTTCCCTCCTATAGCCTAGCTAGATAGGGAATTGTATGTATAGTCTCCATGTGATGTTCACATCTACTAATCCCTCTAAGGTAGCCCTAAACCACTCAGTATCATGTGTTCCACCCCTAACCCCTAATGCAACATAGTCATCCCTCCACCTCATAAAACTAATGGGGAACTCCAACTATTTATACCCCACCCATGATAATCCCATAGGCCTTAGTACTTAGATGTTCTTATAGTCACAGTAGTGCATAACCATGCCCACATAAATTCTATACCTCTTATGGTGCTTAAATTCCCATAACTCTCTATAAAACTAAATAAGCAGCATTAGGACCCACCTAAATATGGACCTCCCAAGAAATATCTTAACCAAAACCCCTATTAGTACATAATGGAATCACCTACTCTATAATTGAGGAGCATAAATCAAGTAACTAAGATCATAAACATCATCATAAGTCTCCTCTCCTTAGGAGCTCTCTTGTATAATGTTATGTAGTAGAACCTTATAAAGTGCTAATGGACCTAGTCATTGTCATCTCCATATAGATACTTGACATACTCATCCCACTCCTCCTAATCAATATGGTAGATCACATCACCACAAAGTTAGAGCTCAGTGATTTGATGAACATCCTTTGGGAGAATACTCATCTCCCTCATTGACAATAAGAAAGTGTTAGTAGCAGGATCCCATATCTTGATGAGCGCTACTATCATAGATGCATTTATAGGAACATGCTAGTAGTGCTTCATCCTTCCTAGCCCTACCACTTTTACATGGGGCCAATCATTAGTAGTCATCTCCTCAAGTAGCATAAGGAATATCCATGGCACATGGTCATGTATCTATATCTATTCCTCAGCCTACACCAAATCAAAATGCTTCACTTAGACCCCAACTAGTTTCATCTACCCTATATTTTAAAATCATGCACCTAACCCTAACCTATTTAGCCTAATCATATCCATACCTCATTTACCCCTTCTACCCAAACTATTAGGCCAAACATTAGGCCTACCCATTACACTTTACCCTCAAACCATGATTAAACCCTTAACACCTTTTAAATAATCCCACCTTGTCATGGTTAACATCTAGTGGTCATGCTAACTACCGATGGTTGGGGACCCCTAATTATTAGGGTGTTGACTATCAATGGTCAGGCCTAACCATTAATTCACTAAACACCTATCCTAAACACTTTACCTAGCTAGCCTACTACTTAATCACCCATTCACCCTGTCAACTTGATATTTTACCCAACTCATTTAACTAAAACCCCTAAAACCCTACCTAGGGCATGAAAACCCAAATAGCTATATTACAGACCTCTCCCCTAGGTAAACATAAACAATATCAAAATCACACCTAGCTATCAATTTAGTGCACCCCTTACCTCATTTCATGACCTCCTCCATAGTTTGAGCCCTCAAGCAGGTGCCCAGGCATGTCCTTGTGCTCCCTATATCCTAGATCCATATAATTAATCATGTACCTCTAGCCAATTAGTATCATCCACCTTAGCACACACCTCTCTCATAAAGCATCAAAATTGCCTAGAGCTCAATCAAACATTGTAACATGGTAAAATGACAAATTATCTTTTGTGTTTTTACTTTTACCCTTTAGAATTCTTGTGTTTCCCCTAACCATCAATGATCACCTTCTAAGGACCCTAACTATCAAAGGTTAGGTTACCCTCCAAACCCACTTTTCACCCTCTACCTACAATCTACCCATTTCAAGCAATTTACACTAGGCTCTTAACTACTTTGGAGATGACTTTTTCCCACCAACCCAATCGCCTCATCACCTCACCATTAGTCTTTTTTGGTCCATCTAGCACATAATTTTTTGACACTATTTCCTAGTCCTTTTATCATAGTGATAATATTTCCATGTTAACCCTTTTACATTTTTTACCACCTTGGATATACCAACTTGCTTGTGTCTCACTGGGATCACTTTTTGCCTCAACTACTAATGACTCTTGGCCTATTTGTGTTTTCCCTAGGAGCACTTCCTACCTTAGATACCCATCGAATACATAAAAATTGCTTAAAATACTTGAATTTATGAGTGTTCCTAGTCACCACACCTATAGGAAATCACATGGTTCACTTGTCACTTATCTTTCTTAACACTAACCCTTATTTTTACAAACATTGACAACCTAGTATATGCACAATATTGGCTATCACTCCTTTTGTTATATTTTATGCATAAGTTTGTGTCTTAAATGACCAACCTCATGTCACCACCTCATGACTCAACTAATACCATTTATCAAACCTATACCCACTTTAGATTCACATTACTGAATCTTGGTTTGAGGGGGAACACCTCCTCTAACTCTTAGGGTAACTAGACCATTGACCCACACTCCATTTTTATTTTTTAGCTCATTCATGTAATCTACACAATAAAGAAATGCAAAATTTAGACACCATAAATCCACACACCTATGACTCTAAATGTCAAAATATCCCTAAAAGTACCCATAGACCCTCTTAAGACCAACCTATACCTATCAAGCCTAAACCAACCAATCTATACTTAGTTGCACTTAGCTAAGTAACCCTAACCTTCATGACCCTATTCTTGTGGACCCTGACCATTGATGGTCAGGGTGACCATCGACAGTCAACCTTGAGAACCCCTAACAATTGATAGTTAGGATCCACCTTTTTACCAAGTGTATGCAAGCTCTACTTACCCTTTTCTAAATATAAATTATCTAATTTGTGTTGTGAGCCTTTTCATGCATAAATTATATTTAGATGACCTAGTTACATCTTCACTTCCACCTCTTACTTATGCTTATAAGAGAGAGAGGCTTGGGAGGTCAAATCCATCTATAATAATTATTAGGAGCTCAAGAATTCAAGATTTTTATTTTAGAGGTCAATCAGGTTAATTAGTGTGATCAGTGTTATCAAGAATTATCAACCATCTTATTGAGATCCATCTTGTCATCATCTCTCAACCAAGATTTTAGGTATTGTTACTCTACTAAAATCAAGCCAGATTCCACCAATAGGCTAACTGTATCAAACACCCACCCAAATAACTTCTAATAAGATAAGTACTTATTTATTAATATTCATGTGATTTTATTCCATTTTGTAATCAACTTAGCCCTTACCCAACTCCTAAAATTCATTTATGAAATCTTGTTACCCTCTAGTAATCAAACCTAAAATTACATAGTCAACCATTAATGGTTAGACCCAACCATCAATAGTCATGCTAACCACTGATGGTCACCTATGGTAGAAAGCTGATTTGGCACACCTATACCCAATCAAATATACTTTTCTATGTTTTCGACCACTCATAGGCCCCTTTTAAAATTTTTGAAGCATATCATAACCCATTAGCACTAGTATTAATTAGTTTATCACTAATTAGATCATCTCTAGTCTACTTTTATATAAAACTTTCTTGTATTTGGTTTCAGTACCTTTTGATTATTGATGCAAGTATGTTCTTTTTAGTTTATCAACTTGATTGTTTAAAATGTGTGGATTGACAACCCCTAAGGAATCTATCACTTTAAGATATATCTATCTATCTAATAAACAAGTTTGATTTAGTGATTATTTTCTAGAAATTCTTCCTCCCAAGCCAAAGAAGATCTCTCACAATCTTTTGATTCAACACATGCATAACCAAACAAGTTTTTCAACCATACCTATATTGAATTTCTTTTCTTTCTTTCCTATAACATAAAGTGAAAATTTACATGAAACACTCATAACATAATCTCATCCCTTTTGGACTATTAATTTTTTTCCATGTGATCAAATACAAGCATACTCATCACTATATCACTTATTACATGGATGAATCTCTCATAATCCCCATATTTGCTTTATTTCATTTCATTTGAGGCACACGTAGGTGAATTTTGAGATTTCACACTTAAATTTGGCCAAGTCTAGGAGTCTTTAGACACCATGGTCTCTAGGTCCTTTTCTCTAATGACCAAGTGTAATATATTTTTTATTTATAACCTATTTAACTCATTATTGGTCCTCTAACTCCATATGGAGGAGGAATAGGAAATTTCATAAAAGCTAATATCTAAACCATAAAAGAGATAAAAAGCAATTTTTTTGTTTGATTAGGTAAAAAATAAGGTTTTGATGAGATACTACAACCCAATATATAAGTAATCAAACCCTAGCCCAAACTATACTAAAAAATATATCAAAAGTCACACATAAACAACAAAGCCACCAAAGAAGACAAGTTCAACCAATGGCCAAAAAACTATCAACCATACACAAACCAAATAATATTTTGCTAGAGAGCTACTAGAAGATAGGTAGAAGATGTCCATAGGAAGTACCAAACAGAAGGAAAAACATCGATGCTCAACAAAAATGACACTAAACTTTAAAAAAAAATTACTAATGAACCAATCAAAAGGAGAAAAGGTAAGCAATTAACCCATGGTTGGGCCTCTTCTTCCCCAATAAGAAAGAATGCCTTCTATAGTCTATTGAGATCCATCCTTAAAATATTTATTAGCATCGAATATGAGTATTTCAACATCTATTATTTTGCCTTTCTTCTTGATTATCAAGTCTAAAAGAGATTTGAGCTTCATCAATCGAGAAAGGGTGGAGTATTTCCATTTACCAATAAAGGGAATGGATTATAAACATTAGTAGGCTCAATTTCCACCTTGGAGGATCCACTTTCGAAAGGGAGGCATTCTTAGACATCAAATGAACCACCCTATAAATATGATAGAAGATGCCAATTTTCACCAAAGAAAATCTTGACCCAAAGTTCCTTGTTTTTTCCTACACAAACCCTAAATTACGATTCTTTGAGGAACACCCAGCAACATTATTACCTATGCAGTTAGAATAGAAACATCTAAAAGGAATTCCTTCAAAGTTAATGAACTAAAAAAAGGTAATGATTAAAAGTTAATTATAAATTCAAAATAAAATATCACACCAAAATACTTGATTTTTCTTTGACATATCTTCTAAATTAGTCAAATATCAAAATCCATAGTTGGCCTCATGATAGAACCAAGGTCCATTGGTGTTGTGTAAGATAGTAGACTAGGGTAGGAGGTCTCATTATATCATATACTTATATTAACACCTACTTTCACATAAGTATCCAATTTTCATAATAGATCAATGGATCTATAAGGGGTCCTAAAGAGTGGGAAACATATTATGAGAATGTAGGTCCATTTTTATTTTCATGCTTATAGACTTTATGTGATGATCTATGTATTTCACTTATTATCCCAATATTTGTGTTTATTATTCAAAATGTCATGAGTGTTTGATGTTGATAGTTCTTATCCTTAATCATTTTTGCAGTGCATCTCATTCCTATTAAGGATGTTCACATCACCCATGTGGCACCTCACATTATTTATTTACATCACATTATTCCCAATATCCCTTTAATAGATATTGATTTTAAATGATCACATTTTCCTTATTATACCTCTTTGTCTTAGTTTTTGAGTTGAATTGTAAGATCTTGGATAGGACCAGGCCTTCCTCACAAGCACCCTTAAACCATCTCCTTTTCATCCTAGTCATGTTGTTATGTGGTTTTTATTTCTTACATCATATCTTATAACAAGCACTAAGTTTTAGTATTCATTCCTTAGAGCTTTTGATTTTCATTTATACATCATGTTTTTGTGTGATTTTTTGTGTACTTCACTTATCTTACATAAGATGTTATTCATGATTACATAATTTTATTTGTTTTTTATTTAATATGATTATATTACATGAGGTTATATTTAATTTACTTAAATATATTTATTTATACACATTGATATTTACCTTATTTTAAATGTTTTACATGCTTCCCACTATGATTTAGTGTGTTCTACATTCCTTTTTGTCATTAAATGTTTTACATGCTTCTCAATGTGATTTAGTATGTTCTAAATTAATTTTTGTCATTTATATTTTACATGATTCCCAACATGATTTATTATGTCCTACATTCATTTTTTAATTTATGTTTTAAATGCTTCCAAATGTGTTTTAGTATGTTTTACACTCCTTTTTAGTCATTCACATTTTTCATGATTCCCAATGTGTTCTAGTATGTTATACATTCATATATCATTATGTCCTTGGTATTTTAGTTTTAAGTTATCCTTTATGATCCCAAATTTCCAATTTTCCTAATAGATTTAATTAGTTCTTACAGTTATTCATTAATACTTTCATCATCTTACATATACACACATTTCTTCTATTTTTCTAGTCTTGTATCCCTAGGGTTTTTCAAATGTAGTATTACACCTTCCATTATCAAGACTATGATATTTACATATAGTTATTCATCAAAAAGGTAAGTCAAGGTATGTATATGGTACTTTTAGTTATTTAACTTTCAACATTTATTTTCATTCTTCATTTTTTATCATAGTTTTATTTGTTTCTATGTAATTTATTAAAGCACCATTTCATGTTACACTTTCATGACACAAGATGAGCTTCAAGTGTGGAATAAGTATACACACAATATTTTTAAAATCTATCATTTACTAAATCTTTATCTCTTATAGGAACATGTCAAATTTTAATCTCTCTGAGTGTATGCCTTAAAGGGTGTACTGAAAAAGGGGTGGGAAGAACTTTAGTGTTTCATGAGATTATTGGTCCCTATATAACTAACTAAACCCACTATAAGTCACTTTTATCCAATTAACTAAGCAAAAAAATCCCACTGATACACTTCCCTAAGTAAATCCCCTTTAAAAATAGCCCATCACTAAGAAAACACCCATCTTCTTAATTTTCCTACTAAGTCAACTAGGTTGACCTTGTTAGAAAAGGTTAAGCCACATGTTACAAAACTAGGTTAGCCCGATTGATCTAATTCAAGGCATAACGATATATTTTCCTTCCTAAAAAATCAATCTAACTGATCTTGTTATATAAATTTAGTAAATGGTTTAGGTTCAATACTTAGATATAAATACCCCCTTCCTTTCATTTCAAAGAGGATAATTAATTTTTGCATTATTGAAGCTCAAAATTCTACTTATTCTATCATTTGAGGAGTCATTGCTTAGGTTTTTACCTTGGAGGGAAATAAGCCTGTCTTGAGGAAAAGTCTTGGATGCATAGGATAAGTCTTATAGCATAGAGTTGATCTATTCTTTTCTAAACCACAACAACCTATTGAAAAACATCATTGACTAAGGGAGAGATTGAGACATAACAGGTTTATTCAGGTTAAAAACTATTAATTCTTACTCTTTATTTTTATTATATAGATATTGCATAAGTAATAGGTTTAATTATATCTCTCCTTTATTATAATTACCTCTACATTAATTTAAGTAGAGATTTCCTTTGCATGTTATGTTATGTTTGTTTAACTATCACCCTTTGTGCCACAAGATTTGGTGAGCACTAGATTAGTTTTATTTTATCTATTATATCCCTACTTAGGGTTATTATGTGGTGATACTTGACTATATGCTTTATAACCCTCTCTAGTGGTGTTATGTGATAATAAATCCCTTAGTTAGTCTTAGTGAATCCAAATTGGTCATGTCCTAATATAAATAGCTATGCAATGTTTTTTTGGTAGGATAACCTTCTCTGAGATCTAAATTTAATAAGTAAGATAAGTTATAGATCCATGTTATTTTATTGCATACACACTTGACATCATCATCATCACAAAAATCAAGGTAGTAAATAATTTGGAATCCCTCTATGAATTTCAATAGAACATTTTAGTGGAAAAATATGAATCAATCACTATAGATAGAATAAGATTCATTATGGTGTAAAATTAGTGAAATAACTAGATCAAAACTAGTGAAAAAATTATATATATTGGTTATATTGTATTTAACTTAAATACTGACATGGATTTCCATTCGTTATGTGAGAACTAGTGGAAAAACATAGCAAGAAAGTGATCATGTGGCATGTTCATGTACCAAATATGGTATTTGAGCATATTGACCCTGATAATTGAGTAATATCAACTAATTTTTGAGTAAAAAACTATGTAAAATATTGAACATGTGACATGTATGATTCCCCAAAACTTGATAAAAATCTACACTAATCCTATGTATAAAATATGAAACTATTTATGGTAAACCAATAAAAATGTTCTATAGAATAAACATGATTTTGAGAATTTTGAAAAAATACATGTTTATTAACTAGGATGAAAGCACACTACTTGGACAACACCAGCCTATGCTACCCTTAGGGTGTGCTAATTTCTAATTATAAATTTATATTAAAATATTAGTATGTATTATGATCATTTGATAAAAACCTACAATTTTTATATCTATAGTGTGATATTGTAGCTTAGTCTCTAAGACAATCCATTGTGTATGCCCCCTCTTTTGAGATGAGTTGTGAATATGCACAATAACTTAAATCAAAATAAAAAATAATGCAAATTATGTTATAAGAATATTTAAATATTTAGAAATAATGATAATATTAGAGATCATGACATCATTGTTAGTAATATGTTTAATATATGAATCTATTATGCATGTACCACTAATAATACATAATATCATGTCAATATATATGCTATAAATTAGACACATAATGAATAATGACCATATATTGATCATTGAAATTGATATATAAAAACGTAGGGAAGATGCACGATATCCATTATTGTGTATATTTTTTGATAAATATATGGATAGAATAAGTCATGGCCATGACATGTGCAAAAACACACAAGAAATGACAATGGGCCACATACAAGGATCATGATCAAATGTCATGCACCTTCATATAAACACACAATAAGGCTTATATCCACAATCAATGACATGTTCAAATGTCCAAAAATTAGAGAAGTTGAACACACATAGAACATGAATCAAATAAGAAAACATGATAATTATGCATGAATAATTGAAATTGATCTGCATAACTAATTTTTAACATTATCATATACAAAAATTCAAGTATTTAGTGAGATAGCAATGTGAGAGTAAGTTCACAAATAATTGTGCAATGTAATGCACTATAGTAGAAACAATAGAGGTAGTCATTTAATGACAAATTTAATTTAAAATATGCCCTCTCTAAAATTGTTATGATGAAATGAATCTGTAGAATGATTTTGACTTATTTAGATTTGAGAAAGGATAGCTTGCCTTCATTGGAAAGATTTTGTTATAATTAGACAACAACACAATGTGTGACTGTCTTAATTAGTGTAGTTCTGTATATGTAAGATTGTTGGATCTAAGATAGTGTCATGACCTTTGAGTGCATATAAAATTGACTACATGTATCTTATGCAACTTACTCAAGTAAAATTTTAAATTATATTTGATATAAAAAATTAATACATATATTAAATCACACAATCAACTAATGTAAATGAATGACAAATATTATGCATATTTTCTAAGTTGTAATTTATTTATTTTTATATTTTTTTGTATTATTGAAATATATTTATGAAATTTGAAATGATTAAATATATAACCATATTTTATGTATGATTATCATGGGATTATTTATTTATTTTCCTTCAAGTGAACCAAAATAATAAAATTTTGTGTTTAACTTTCCTATAATCACATATGGACCCAACCAATTGGGTTTGAACTTGCCCTTAGTTTCCTCTTTTGCATTAAAATTAATTAGATTTTATTTTAAAATAAAGTCACCAACCTCAAATTATATATTTTTTATTCTATTTTTATATTCCTTTTTAATATCATTCCAATATATTTTTAGATGCTCTGTTGGTTGTATGTATTTATTGTTCGATTGTTCTAACTCAAGAAAATATTTTTCTATGAATTGATGATCTATGATGATCCATTTTAGGAATAATATTAAATATGTAATTTCAAATTCTATTGGGATTACTAATTTTGTGCCATAGACCAATGAATATGGAGTATCCCTTATGGGTGTGTAAATGCTCATGCAATTAGCCCATAGTGTATAATCTATCTAGTTATACCAATCATCACCAATCTTAGTAGTTGTATTACTTAATATTTTGTTTATAGTATTATTTTTAGATCTTTTTTGTCCATTACATTGTGGGTAACAAGGATTATATAATCTATGTCATATTTTACATTTAGTGAATTATTTTTTTACAATCTTATTCTTAAATGATTTACCATTTTCTATAATGATAGATAAAGTTTGCCTGAAGTAAGAGATTATATGCATCATAAAAAACTAGCGTATGTCCTCTCATGTAGTATTTTGTAGAGATATATCTTCTACCCATTTACTAGAATATACAGTAGTTGTAATGATTAATTTATGTCCACATGATGATTTTAAATTTATTTTTCCCATTAAATCAAATCCCCAAAGTGAAAATGACCAAGGTGAAATAGTAGGTTATAGTTCATGTTAAGGGACTGTTGGGGAATCACTAGAACAACAACAGTTCTGATTCCACTTGTCAAGATCTTGCTCACCAAAAGGAGAGCACAATATGATTACCTTGTATAAACAACTAAACACGGAATTATATTAGATTGAATAAGTAACTAGAATTCACACATAGCACAGAATATGAGAGACAATACACACACTTGTATTAATACTCGTACAGAAAGAAAATACAATAAAGAAGATGCCACTTCTTCTCCACACCTCTCAGAGGATTCCCACACCTCAAGTGTTCAACTATTCTCAATCAAGAGTCCACTCTCTTACCAAAATGGTCCCAACAACCAACTCACATACAGAATTGGTGTTCACCTCTAACTGAACAGTAATAACCCTGTCAGTACACCAAGCACTCTAAAGTACTTCAAGTTGATCTCCCATGAACCTGCAACTTGCAATTCAATAGACCATACTTACACATGTAGATCTCCTGTGAGCTTGCAACAACCTGCAACTCAATGATCTTACACTTGGAAGGAGCTTCCTTGCCTTCCTCTCTTGCACACTGAAGAATCTCTTCCTTGAATCCTTGATTCTTAGATTCTTAGATCCTTAATTAAAATACAGCCTATGAGTCTATTATATAGATCTCATGCATACATAAATTAGACATCTAATTACAATAATTAGAAATGTAGCTCGAGACTATAATTAGCCCTTAGCATGCAAACACTTGGTTCGTTAACGAACTGTTTGTGAACTGGCAGTTCTGGAACCACACAGGTGACCGACGTCAGTCCCTGTCTGTCTGGATGTTGCCGATGTCGGTCGACCTTCTGCCAACGTCGGTTTCCTTCAGCTCACACGTGTCACGATCAATTGTCTTCTGCACAAGATTCTGTTGATGCCGGTCTTCCTGAAACTCAGCAACACTTTGACAATGTCCTCCATGTTTACAATGGTTGAAGCTTTTAGCTCCACAACCTAGCAATCTCCCACTTGGAGATAAATAGCTGCAATTGTACATGTACCTGTACTCTGTCTAATCTATATCTTGACTTGTATCCCTCCTCAAGATTACTCTTGAAGACCAACCACCACAACACTTTTGGTGAACCTCTGTCATCCAAATCTCCTGCCACATCCGTATCTACAAACCATGTAGAAAAGAAACTGAACCTTGCATAGCAAGTGTACCTACTGCTGGTCCTTCTCATATACATGAGAATCCACTGAACTGCCTGTCAGTGCTACTTTCTTGGATTGAATCCAAACTTGTGACAACTCCCACTACTTGGGAAAACTCAGGTCCAGTACATACCATGCACTTAACCTCACTATGTGAATCAGGACCCTGTTCTATGAACTGTCCAACCATCGGCATGCTCACCGGTTTCACACAATCATCGTGAGACAAAATCAACCTGTGATCTTCCATGCCCCTAGAACACACTTATACCAAAGAATTTGTTGCTCCAAATTCCTCATGACACTCCACTTGAACTAACTTTACCTTAGCTTAGCAACCCTGCATGTGTAACCCTGCAATCAAGCAAACACACAACATATAATAACAAGATGATGTCATGACTCATCATCCACCTGGTAAAGAGAACCATAGTAGTTACCCTGACATTGACTAAAGCCATGCTTTGTCATCCACCTGTCAAAACCTGTACCACTGTCCTGCAGCTACCTCAAGACCATACACCTTGGCCTTCTGTCTCACGTATCTATTTCCGCTCTTCTTCATCCTAAACATCCATTCATCTCTAGTGTTTTAACCCAGCTGGCAACTCAACCCAAAAAACTCCCATTTGGTTCTTCTTCCAAGGAATCACATTCCTCATCTATGCCTAGCTCCCACTGTTTCCTGGATCTACCTATTCTGCTTCTTTAACAACTCCCTGGTTCTTGACCATCAGTGAGCAACAAGTAGTGTAAAGAAGGGAAATGATGAATATGAGGCTTACTTACCATTTCAGTCCTCCTTATGGGTGCTTGAGACTCCTTGACAGCTTGCTGTCTACCTAAAATCTGTCTCAGTGACCGAAGCCAGTCACGTCTCAGTCTGCACCCGACCGACATTAGTTTCATGCGACTGCCTCCTTGCCAACATCAGTTTCCCCTGGCTAATGCTGGTAGTTATCTGCCCTAAGTCACCGAAGTTGGTCTGCACATAGCTGACATCGGTCTTTGTCTGGACGCCGACGTTAGTTTTCCAGCCGCCGTCGGTCTCTGTGTTTTACTTGTGAGAAATGACTTTTTCCCGTGAGCTCATTTTGGAACAAAACCTTGTCCAAATCACCTTTGCTCTACTCAGAATTCCTCAGCCCCTTTGACTGATACCTATCCGTCATCTTCTCCTTGAAAACCAAGGCTTTCCTATTCTTGTCACTAACATCAGATTTCTCAAGAAACGTAACTTTCTTCTTCTGCATATAGAAATCTCGATCCATGCTCTTCACATCTGAAAGCATACCCTTTGACTCAAGAACAAGCATCTCCTTCTTATCCATGTGACCAAGCCTATTAAGCCATAGCTCTAAATCTACAGCTGAAGTAGATAACCCAAAAAGAGAATCAATAATACAAGTAGATAGATAAAGCTTACCTACTTTCTTACCTCTAGCTACAACAAGTGCACCCTTGGTAACCTTCCAAGAGTCCACTGTGAGAGTTATTGTGCAACCCTCTTCACCCAACTTTCCAATTGAAATCAAATTCCGATCCAAGAATGGGACATGCATGACCTCCTTCAACACCCATGTGTTGCCCGTCTGCAATTTCAGCTTCACTTTCCCTTTGCCAACCATCTGACAAGGCTTACCATCCCCTAAATAAATTTATCCAAAGTCTCCCTGGACATACTCATGAAAAAATTCCCTATTTGGAGATGCATGACAAGAAGCACCAGAATCTAAAATCCAAGATTCTACTTTATCCAAAGAACATACCAGAGCATCCGATGCAACATATTCTACAACATCTGCATCTTCTTCATGTCCTTCATGCTGATCTACAAATGATCTGCAATATCTTTTTAGGTGTCCTTGCTTGCCACACTTCTAGCAAGTTATTCTACCATACCTGGATTTGGATCTCCTGCCTATCTTCGACTTTGATCTCCTATGCTCGATCTTTTCTCTTTGCCTTCCTCTACCTTCAACACTCAAAGCAATACCTGATGATTCACCTGTGCTTTTCCTACGTATCTCTTCATTCAAGATCACACTCACAACATCATCCACTTTTAAGATTTTTGAAGCAGACGTAGTATTGCTAACTACCATTACCAAACTCTCCCAGCTTTCAGGTAATGAGCACAAGATTAGGAGAGCTTTAATTTCATCATCAAAATCAATATTGACTGAACTTAACTGGTTTACCAAACCATGGAAATCACTAAGATGACTATGTATAGATCCATCATCCAACATTTGCAAATTAAATAGTTGCTTCATAAGAAATACCTTATTTAAAGCGGAGGGCTTTTCATATAAATTTGCCAAAGATTCCATCAACTCTACCGTTGTCTTACACTGTGATAAGTTTGAAATCATAGACGATGCAAGACTCAATATTACAGATCCCAGAGCCTTACGATCAAGAATGTTCCATTCTTCACCTTTCATATATGTGGGCTTGCATGCAACCCCACCCAATGATAAGTACAAATCTTTCTGATACAGACAATCTTCTATTTGCATCTGCCATACTTGGTAGTTCTTGCCATTAAACTTATCCATTCGTAGTCTACTTACATCTGCCATTGCTATACTCCCACTCAAATAGAAACACCTGTGAGTAACCTGTAATCAACACACTAACCAGATCTCAACCAACTTGTTAGTAAACCCAACCAAAAAAGCTCTGATACCACTTGTTGGTATCAGCACAAGAACCTACAACCAGGCTCTGATACCACTTGTTGGGGAATCACTAGAACAACAACAGTTCTGATTCCACTTGTCAGGATCTTGCTCACCAAAAGGAGAGCACAATATGATTACCTTGTATAAACAACTAAACACAGAATTATACCAGATTGAATAAGTAACTAGAATTCACACATAACACAAAATATGAGAGACAATACACACACTTGTATTAATACTCGTACAGAAATAAAATACAATAAAGAAGATGCCAATTCTTCTCCACACCTCTCAGAGGATTCCCACACCTCAAGTGTTCAACTATTCTCAATCAAGAGTCCACTCTCTTACCAAAATGGTCCCAACAACCAACTCACATATAGAATTGGTGTTCACCTCTAACTGAACAGTAATAACCCTGTCAGTACACCAAGCACTCTAAAGTACTTCAAGTTGATCTCCCATGAACCTGCAACCTGCAATTCAATAGACCATACTTACACATGTAGATCTCCTATGAGCTTGCAACAACATGCAACTCAATGATCTTACACTTGGAAGGAGCTTCCTTGCCTTCCTCTCTTGCACATTGAAGAATCTCTTCCTTGAATCTTTGATTCTTAGATTTTTATATCCTTAATTACAATACAGCCTATGAGTCTATTATATAGATCTCATGCATACATAAATTAGACATCTAATTACAATAATTAGAAATGTGGCTCGAGACTATAATTAGCCCTTAGCATGCAAACACTTGGTTCGTTAACGAACTGTTCGTGAACTGGCAGTTCTGGAACCACAAAGGCGACCGATGTCGGTCCCTGTCTGTCTAGATGTTGCCGACGTCGGCTGACCTTCTACCGATGTTAGTTTCCTTCAGCTCACATGTGCCGCGGTCGGTTGTCTTCTGCACAAGATTCTGCCGATGCCGGTCTTCCTGGAACTCAGCAACACTTTGACAATGTCCTCCATGTTTGCAATGGTTGAAGCTTTTAGCTCCACAACCTAATAGGGACATGGTATAAGTTACAATACAACTAGAATTTATCACATAATTTTGCATATTCCTAAAATTCATATTCTATTATAAGCCAATAGTAACTAATGGAAGTAACTTATAAGACATTGTTTTTCCACTAAAGCTATTCCACATTCACTATCATGAACTTTTATTTATAAATTAGCCTCCTTAGTGTTAGGAATTAGAGTAACTATACATAAAATGATCATTTGAAAAGATAGCCTCCAATAATAACAAATCAAATTACATCTCTCTATAATTACACTTATAATTTCTAGTAACTTTATATGGTGCAATAGATTTATTAAAATAAATCTATATAAGTAAACCATTTAGATTATTTTTCACTACATGTAGTTTCTAAGACTAAAAAAAATATCAGATCTATGTCTATAAATAATGATATTTATAATTGAAGTATAGTGAATATGGCTTGATCATCATTTAGGCCAATTGGAATTGAAAAAGTTACTTTATCCATTTCAGCTGCATAGCAATTATCCTTTCATGGAATGTTCTTAATCAAAAAATGATAAAAATATACAAGTAAACATTGTACCATATTTTTTTATGGGAATAAATTTTGTTTTTTGTTTCGTAAACATTTGTAACTTGGTTTACAACCAAATTTGAATCACCTTATACCATAATATGTTTGATTTTAATAGCATGAATAATGTAAAATCTTAAAATAGATGTTTCATATTTTGTTGTATTATTTGTACACAAAAAATATAGTCTATATGCTAATGGCATGGGATCTCCTTATGGAGTAATAATAACTATTCATGCACTAACATCTCATGCACATTTGGATCCATCAAAAAACATAATCCATGTATTCTCAGTGATGTTATATGCTATGAAATCATCTATGAAATTATTTTTAAGTGGTTTTATATTTTGTAATGGTGCTGTCCATAACTAGTATACAATAACTTAGCCTTTTACTAGTTTTTGAGATACAAAATTTAAATCAAACTCCATGAGTGACATTACACATTTTTTATATATGTTTGTATAAATAAGGTTTTGATGTGAGAAATTTTAAAGGATTATCCTTGATAATAATTTGATTCTAATTATTAATCATGTAGTGCCAAAGTTTCTATGTAGAGAATATAAGAGACAAACATAACATTTTCATCATGGTATAATTGTGCTTATAATTAAAAAGTGCACATCTAATATGATAAATTACTCATTATTTGTGATCAACATCATACTATATTAGTGAGGATACTATTGCATGATCTATAGTATAAATATATAATAACATTGGCCTATCTAGTATCAAAATCATGAGAATGGGTGGATTCAAAAAATATATTTTGAGTGTGTCAAAAATATCTTGAAATTTTATGTTCTATTCAAATTTGATGTCTTTTTGACTAGTTTTGTAAAATATTGTGTCTTATCTAATAGGTTATCAATAAAGTGATGTATAACTTAAATATTACCTTGTAAATATTAGATTTGATTCAACCCTTTTCATTGAGTCATATCAATAATAAGTTTAACCATTTTTAGAAAAATTTCATAACTCATTGTGATATAATAACACCCAACAACTTCCATGATGTTATTTCAAAAACACAATTTTTTGGATTTAAGCATACATTATATTATCACATTCACTCAAATACCTATCCTAGATCTATTAAATGATTGTGTCTCTATTTTGATTTTGTTATTAATTCATCCACATAATCTTCTACTATCTTGTGAATAAAATCATGAAAAATATGTTTCATAAATCATTGATATGTAACCCTAACATTATTTAACCCAAAAATTCATGATGATATAACAAAAGGCACCCCATGGTGTAATAAAGTATGTCTTCTCTTGATCCTCATGAATAATGTTTTTTATTATAAATAACAAATCCATCTAGAAATGATAGCATATAATATCTTGAGGTGGAATACATAATCATATCATTTTTGGGTAGTGTTAACACTCCAAGCTAAACACTCATAAGAATATGGTTTAGTTCTCTTCATTCTTAGGGTAACATAGGATTACTCCAAAGGTTATGGGTGACCTATGGGAGGACCAAACCTCTAGGTTATGGGTTAGGTCACCTAGTACTTCAACTTATGCTCACTTCCTAAGAAATATTGATATTGAGATGAAAAGAGATATATTGAAAACATGAATATGAAACCTATTATAAATATGGTGATGTACCAATATTATTCTATCCACTCTAACTGGTCTTCAAATAACACTTTGTGAACTAAGTGAAGAACTATGACTTAAACAAGATTCCTAATGAAATCCTAAGCATGATTATTTCATGTGAAGGCTTTGAAGGATGCATGAAACCTAAAGGTTGTGGAAAATAGGTCTACGTGATGCACTATCAACCCACCTAGTCTTTAACATAGCTACCAATTATCTAACACATCACATGACCTGCATAAGATGACATTCTAATAACTAGGTGAAAGAGAATACCTACACAAGAGGGTAAGCACCACACTTTTTGAAAATTTAAAAAAAAACATAAAACACTAATGATATAAAATAATTCTATAATCAATCATATGTTTATTGATTCTCAAGGTTCTTAAAGATATAATTTGGTAAAGTTCTACTACACACAACTGAGGAATGGATACAATGGCCTTAAGGCTTGGATATATAGAATAATGAGAAGGGAAAGAGAGGTAAAATAACATGGAGGTAACATGTAGAGGTCATGAATTACCATATCCCACTCCATCATTAGTTAAAATAAGTTATAATATTCCCTTCATACATTGTCTTAGACCATTTAATGTTATTTAACGAGATGTTGGGCATTGAGATGGAATGGTGGAGGTTTTTTAAATATTGGTTGACCCCATAAAGACATGTTCATGAAAAAATATGGTCAATAATCTCTCATTTCATATTTTAAAATCTTAAAGTGGCTTAATTAATTTTCCCATGAAGCATCTACCGGCCCATCTTCCCTTACATGTTGACTAGGTTTAAGAAACTACCCAAATATTCCATAGTGGACATGGATGTTGAGCCTAATAAATTTCATGCATGGGTTAATAGGGTGTAATTAAATTTAATTGATCCTCTTATCATCCCCTTTATGTAATTATTCATTTTTTGTTTTAACAAGTAGGTCAATCAGGCCACTAGGTCTAGTGACTTAGTGTCTAGTGTTCAGTTGACTATAAAACCTAATTAAGACCCTAAGGACTAGTAATTGATCATTTTAAAGTAATTAAAAACACACCACACCATTAATTATTAATTTATAATTAGTATACACCTTAAAATCTTCCCAACTAAGTGACTAGTTCAACTTATATTAGCACTTGTAGACTGCCTAATCGGTGAAGTATTGTAAAAGAATTTTTAGGGAGAAGTGTGAAAAATTAATGTTTTCATAAGGTAAAATATGTCTCAAACTACACTCATAAATTATTTATAAAGTTTCAAACAACTCTTCACATTTTTATCTATTTAAATACTAGTAAAAACATAGTTTTTGACAAGTTCGTATAACATTCTATATAAACTAGTATCATAGCTGAGGTCTCCTTTGAGTGGACAATGTGATCCAAGTGTTTATTATTGAATAATTTGACCTCAAGTTAAAATAGGTCAACCCATATACTTATTAAAATGTATATGGGTCTATATGGGTCTTATAGGGTCTTATATGGTGTGTCATAGTCTTAAGTAATGTCATTAGATGCATCACTACCTTGGTCATAGTCAATTTTAATCCTAAGTAATTTCATGTCACTTAAGGTCACTATTTAGAGTCATTTATGAGAGTTGTAAAATTTTCCTAATTATAAAAGTGTACCAAGATGCATTTAAACATCTTATATGTTAGAATCATATCAAATCATCAAAATCATATCTTGAGGTGGAATACATAATTGTATAAATTTTGGGTAGTGTTAACACTCCAATATAAACCATCATAAGAATATGGTTTAGTTATTTTCATGCTTGGGGTACCATGGGATTGCTCCAAAGGTTATGGGTGACCTATAGGAGGACCAAACCTATGGGGTTAGATCTCCTGGTACATCAACATAAGCTCACTTCCTAAGACCTATTTATGTTGGGATGAAAATATATATATTAAAAAATTAATATGAAACCTATTATAAATATTATTATGTACCAATATTAGTCTATCCACTCAAATTGGTCTTCAAATAACACTTCATGAGTCAAGTGAAGAACTATGACTTAAACAAGCTTCCTAATGAAATTCTAAGCATGATTATTTCATGTGAAGGATTTTAAGGATGCATGGAACCTGAATGTGATGGAAAATAGGTCTACTTGAGGCACTATCAACCCACCTACTCTTTAACATAGCTACCAATTATCTAAAACATCACATGACCTGAATAAGATGACATTCTAACAACTAGGTGAAATAGAATACTTGAACAAGAGGGTGAACACCACACTTTTTAAAAATAAACAAACCATAAAACATTAATGATAGAAAATAATTATAAAATTACTCATACGTTTATTGATTCTCAAGGTTCTTGAATATGTAATTTAGTATAGTTTTACTACACACAACTGAGGGATGGGTACAATGGCCTTAAGGCTTTGATATATAGAAGAATGAGAAGGACAAGAGAGGTAAAATAACATGGAGATAACATTTATAGGTAACTAATTACCATATCCCACTCTATCATTAGTTAAAATCAGTTATAATATTTCCTCATACTCCCTCCATACACTGCCTTGGACCATTTAATGTTATTTAACAAGATGTTGAGCATTGAGATGGAGTAGTGGAGGTTTTTTAAAGATTGGTTGACCCAATAAATCCATTTACATGAAAAAATATTTTCAATAATCTCTCATTTTATGTTTTAAAACATTAAATTTTCTCAATTAATTTTCCCATGAAGTATCTACTAGCCCATCTTCCCTTGCATGTTGACTAGGTTCAAGAAATTACCCAAATCTTCCACAATGACCATGGATGTTTATCCTATTAAATTTAATTCATGGTTTATTAGGGTGTATTTTAATTAAATTTATACTCTTATCATCCCATTTATGTAATTATTCCTTTTTTTGGACCAAGTAGGTCAATCAGGCCACTAGGTCTAGTGACTTAGTGTCTAGTGTTCAGTTGACTATAAAAACTAATTAAGACCCTACAGACTAGTAATTGATCATGTTTAAAGTCATTAAAAACACACCAAACCATTAATTATACCTTTATATTTATTATATACCTTAAAATCTTCCCAACTAAGTGACTAGTTCAACTTCTACTAGCACTTGTAGACTGCTTGATTGGTGAAGTCTTGTAAAAGCATTTTCAGAGAGAAGTGTGAATAATTAATGATTTCATAAGGTAAAATATGTCTCAAAATACCCTCATACATTATTTATAATGTTTATAAAAACTCTTCACATTTTAATATATTCAAATACTTGTAAAATCATAGTTTTTGACAAGTTCGTACAACATTATGATAAACCAGTATCATAGTTGAGGTCTCCTTTGAGTGGACTATGTGATCTAAGTGTTTACTATTGACTAAATTGACCTCAAGTTAAAATAGGTCAACCCCTATAGTTCAAAACATGTATATAGGTCTATATGGGTCTTATATGGTGTATCATATTCCTAAGTAATGTCATTAAATGCATCACTACCTTGGTCATAGTCAATTTTAATCCTAAGTCATTTCATGTCACTTAAGGTCACTATTTAGAGTCATTTATGAGAGTTTTACAATTTTCATAATTATAAAAGTATACCAAGATGAATATAAACATCTTATATGTTATAATCTTATCAGTCATTCTAGTTTTAATTGAAAATGTGTAGGTTCCTATGTCAAATCAACAAAATAGTTAGAAAAGAAGACTTTTTGGTAGTTGTACAACCTATGCAAGTGTTTTGACACATGTGTAAGGTTATAAAATGACTCTTTAGCTTCATTGAGTTCACTTCTACATTTTATCTACTTTTCAAGTCTTAAAATGGATTAAAATCATTTCATTCTTCCATCACTCTTCTTGGCATGCAGAATTGGTCAACAGGGTTTCTCATGGTACAAACAACAAGAGTTGTTTCAGGTCAAATGCATTTTAGGGATGTTAATACACATGGTATAATTAATATTAAAGGTATAATTTGTAATATTGGTTTTTCATTCTTTATGAACCATTATTTATAATTTGACTTCTCCTTTTTGCATACTTATCACCACACCCTGCAGGTTTCTATTTTTTTTACCCAATTCTATAAGAACTAGTGGTTTTAATTGGTTATTAAGAGTGTGAATAATTTTATTGTATGTAATAAGAAATATAATAGAACTAAAAATCAATCCTAGCTTCTAGAATATAGATCCTACTTATACTTCAGATTGGGCATACATTAGATAATCAGGAACATGACTAAGATGAGGATCTACTAGACCTAATTAGGGGATATATTATCACATTAATATTTATAGGGAGGGTTCTAAATCCTCCATTATAATAAAAATCATGCAAAACCCTTAAGGGGATGTTAAGTCTTAACATTCACTAAACTAAGAAACAAGTAAATCAAAGTCCTAATCTAGTGCTCACCAAAGCTTGTGGCATAATATGGGGGTTAGTAACATTAAATTAAACATGAATAAGAGAATCCTATTTAATAAATGTATAGGTAAGACCTTAATGCATGGAGATAAGGAGTAATATTAATCATAAGCCATTACTTATGCTACTTCTATATATTAAAGAGAACAACAAAGTTAGAGATACTTACCTGAATTGATGAACTTATCAAGACTCAATCTCTCTTTTGGCCAAAGGCGCTTCACAAGAGGTTATTTTGGCTTGTAAGGATCACTAGGAAAGGCCCAAGCATCCAAGACTTATCCACAAGACTAGATTATCTATAAACCCTAACTAAGAATCCTCAAGTAAAATAATGGAAGAGTAGATTTTAAAGTAGTAAAAATTAATAATAACTCACATCTATGTCTCTTTCTCTTATAATGACCAAAATGAGTGTGTATATATAGGCCAAGCTAACCCTCAATTACTTCTAGCTGATAGGATCAACCCAATATAGTTTTTAACAGTATAAAAAGTATACTAGGTCAGTTATGTGGGTAAATGCTAGAACAAATAGGGTTAACCCATCTAAATTGGTCTTAAATATGCTAATTATGGAAATAATCTAGGAAAAGTCTAGATGCAAGAGGTAAAATATTAGAGGAGGATGCAAATGACTAGAAGAAGGTGTAAAATAGGAGTCTAAGCTGAGATAAATTGTTTTTAAGAGGCAATCATGTGGACATCAAGTGGAAAAAGGGACAAAAATCCTATGAAGCACCAATGGTCTACCCACCCCTTTTTTGGTGCACCCCTTAAGTCTTACACTTAGAGATATTATGACTTGATAGGTTCTTACAAGATATAAAGCATCAATAAATGATAAAAGTTTGAAAATATTATGTGTATATTGATTTAATAGTTTTGGGATTATTGGGGTATTATTCCTAATTTAGTTAAAGGTCTAGAATAGGAAATTAGTAAATAAATATGAAATAATTAAGCTACTAATATTTATAATTTGAATATAATTTGAACCTTTCTAAAAATAGTAATAAGGGAGAGAAAATAATACTTAGCTAGAAACTAATTGAGATGGCTATTATAGGGTCTAAAATTCACTATGCAGGACTGGGACACTATCAAAAATTAGAATCTAGCCTTAATTTATTGATTGGATAGGAGCACCAAAAATAACACCATGGGGTTTGGTGTTATAGTCCTTTTCTTCCACTATTATCTAGGAGACCTAACCTTTTTGGGTTTTGTTCACTGTGTTTGTGTGAGCCTGCCTATGAAATTTTGACTATTGGATGTATGTATAACTCTTTGTAGAGTTGATTTAGTCTTCAAACCTTAAAATCCATTATGCTTTGACAAACTTTGGGAAAGATGGGGGTTAGTGTGTGTAATATGCACTAAACATGTATCCACACCCCTTTTGTGGGCATACTACATATATACCAATACTTTGAAGAGGGATTAAGCCATATGTAGTTCTCCCACTTGATGTGCTTTGGGAAAAAGTGTCTATGAAGATGCAAAATGCTAAACTAGATGTACTTGAGGTGGCTAGGGACTGGTGTAAGGATTTGAATAAGCCTATAGTAGTATTGGCTAGTTGTATACAGATAATAGGGAAGATTGCCTTAGTAGTCTAACTTGTATTCTTATTTACATTGTAATAATTGTCAACCCCATCTCAATGAACTTTGAATGGTATTTTATAGGGATCTATTGGTTATGGGTTGAATGCATTCATGTTAGGTTGACAAGAAGAAGAATATGAATAAGAAGGAATTGACTATTGAAAATAATAATACACTTGGATGAGAGTGTCAAAAATAGACACTAGAGGGTTTGGCACTATAGTCTAAGTTGGGCTACTATAATCCTAAATGTATGAAACCTAGGGGATGGATTTGTCATGGGAAAAGAAGTCTGGTTGAGTTGGAATCAAGATTGGATGAATGACTAAGAATCACTAAAAATATTATTATGAGGGTCATCAGAGTAATCAAGAGGGACTTATGGGTTGGGTGTCATTATCCACACTCAAGCTACCAATTTTCACATTTTATATGACTACATTTCCTCCTATTTATGCTAGTGATACATAAAAGTGAAATACTAAGATAAAGGAAAAATTGAAAGCGTACGTAAACTTACCCATAGGGATGAATCTTATGAAGTTGTGTGATGTTGGGTGTATATAGAGAGAGCACATTATGAAGTGTAAGTCTACAAGATAAAATACATTATATTAGTTATTACTAGATATGTTATATCTAAAATAAGAGTGTACCAAAGTTGGCTAAGAGAGAGAGGAAGAGAAAGGAATGAATACACCTCACTGAGCATAAAAACTAATACAAAATCTATTGTGATACTAATTAATGTTGAGTAATGTTGGACGATGTTGTACCAATAATAATATCATCAAAATATCTGAGTGTTAAATTCCTCAAAAGTGGGTCAATAATGTAAAGGCTGACCCTAGTTGGTCATGCATGTGATAATCAATGTTTGGATTGTGTGTCTAATCCCTTTGATTATGTTACTCAAAAATATAAAGGCTGACTAATCCTTTGGCTCCATCGTTGCCCTGTGAAGTGAAGCTATGAATTCATATCAGTATGAAATGTGTGTCATATGAGATGGCTCTTGAATTCCATAAATGCTCTATAATCTGACATTGTGGCATGGATAGTCAAATGTATGTTAGAAACTAGGACACTCTTGACCATTTTTAAAGGTATAGATTAAGCTTGTATGAAAGCCACTTCAAAACTAGGTACTAGGATTATATGAAATCCACTTCAAAATGTGGAGTTTAGGATTATATTAAATCCACTTATAAATGGAATAAGGCACATAACTACTAAGAATGACTAGGTAATGTAATGAATTTGAAATTAAAAGAAGACCAATGTATTGTGAACATTACCACCAATCACTAGTGTCTAAAATGTGGATTTTGATCTAGAATTTATACCAACTACCCTATCTAAAACTTGATTTGAGAACCATCATGCCATGTATGATGCCCTCTAATTTTGGATTTTTTGAGAAAAATTGTATTAAACCTAATGTATCTGAACTGGTATGAATGTGATAAATATGTGGTTGAACCTACTTTTATGTTTGTTTCTATAAAACCTATTTTTGTTGTTATTTGGATAGGAGCACTAAAAATAGACATCATGTTATCTAACAGTATAGTCCAATCTTGGTGCTATTGTCCTAGGCTAATTCTAATGATTATTCTATAATTTTCACTATTTACCTAGTCTATTCTAACTAGTTTGAAGTTTGGTTTCTATTTTAGGTGTTTTAAAAATTAATTTTCTGATTTTTAGGAGCTTTAATATCTATGAAAAAAGCCCCTATTTGTTTTCCCCTCTTTTGAGGGTAGGAATGAATACCCTACAATGACTACCCTCAGATGAAATAGCCTTGTAATTGTGTTATGCTACAAAGAGACATTATATAGCAATTGTAATTGATAGGATATCTCAAGATATAACATGGTTTGTAATGAGAGATTGTTAGATTAATAGGGGTATTCCTAGATAGATATAATAATGTAATAACATGTTTAATATAATGAACTAGAACTAGAAGTTTGGTTAGTTGTTAGTTGTTAAGGAGGGATGGAGTATGATGTCCATCATGGCATCCAAGAAATCAAGATAATGCATGATGTGGATCATGGCATTGCAAATAGTGAGAATAAAACAAGTAATAAGCACATAAGCCAAGAATAAAAAACCATACATGAGTGGCCAAGGGGCCAAGCAAACAAGGAACATGAGCACATGTCACTCAAATTGGAAAGCAAGCATATAAGGCATGTTCAAATTCCATATACAAATACAATTGAAACAAGCAAGGTTGGTGTGAAAGACACAATCATAGAGAGGAGCACAGGAAAATAACATTGGTAAATGTCCTAAGGCATACATAATAATAAAAGTAAAGGACATTATCAAATGTCTTAAGGCACATATAGGAGACAAAAAGGAACTGGGAAATGTAATCACATCTAGCTACATAAATCAAGAGATAAAATCATGTGAATACTAGGAAAAACAATCACATCTAACTAATCAAAGTGAGAAGTAAAATTGTGCAAGACATGTAGTACAAGACTAAGTATATGCTAGGAAATACACAAGTGCTATATACTAGTGAAATGTCGATAGAATAATCTATGTAAGCTAGTAACTAATGTACATCAACTTGATAACTAGAGTGTTTGGTGTAGGAATGTCATAACTTAGATGTTTTAGTCATGTAAAACATGCCCCCAGTGGGTAAATATATTGATGTACATCTTGAGTGTATAATTAGGATGCCCCCTCAATAGGTAGAGTGAAGCAATCAAGGGTTTGGAAGTAACTGCACACACTCAAATAAGATCAAGTGAAGCATGGTAATGTAGATAAATTGATAAACAATAGCATAAAACATCAAATGTAAGTCTATCATGGTAGTATAAACGTAAAACATGGATAATGCATATAATTAAAATGTTTTAGTGTTTTTGAATTATTTTAATGTTTTTGTAATTTTACATATTTGAATTTTTTATATTTTTGATATAAGCTATGTACAATCAATAATGAGGAGATTATGTACAATAAAAACTAAGAAACTATGTAAAAGTAAGCAAAATGAAACTATGTACAAGTAATACTGAGAAGAAATGATACTAACCAATGAGTCTCATAAGAGACCCCACATCATGGTGTCTTGTATCAAAAAAAGTAATCATGCATGATTGTGAAGCATGAGGGAATGGCTATGAATATGACACTAAATATTTAGTTTCATTGTTGGTATCTTAAAAATCATAATACCCTGTATTGTTCCACTCATTATTATCATCTTGATTTTAAACCAATGGAATGTTAGTGTTGACTTTTATTTTATCTAGATCTTTTCCTTTGATAAATTATGTCTATGAATGATTTTCCTTAGGATGTTTAATAAATCCTAAACCTTGGTGACAAACATTATCAACTACTAGAATAGGAGTAGTAATGCCTTGAGACTGCTTGCACAACACTTGGCCTTGATAATCAAACTATTGTAGATATTTTTACCAAACCCATATTGCTTTGAAAATTGAGCCCCATTTTGGAGAGGTAGATTTACATATTTTTCATGCTTTACCTATGCTTGTGGTATTTTTTGTTGATCTTATTTTAATTTTTGATCCTTTTGTTGTTTTGAGTTATGCTTTGGTAACCACTTTTATATTGTTTCTAGATTTGACCCTTTGTGAATGTGTTCCTATGTCACCATGGATTGCTTTACTAATTTACCTTGTACAAGGTCCTTATTAGTAATTATTTATTGTATATGTTTATTCAATACCAAACATGAATCTATGTGATGCCCATGTGTTCTATGTTATCCACAATAATATCTAGATCTTCTCATTGGATGTAGAGGAGGTAGTTTGATCAAGTTAGATTGAATCATTTCCCTTAGTACCTCACTTGAACTCTTATTTTATTTTTGAATTATTTTTGAATCACTAATTGTAGAGTTAATTTGTTGTGATTTCTTGTTTTAATATGTAACATTGCTTATAACCAATTGACTAGGTGAAGATGCATATACATGATTGACACTAGGGTGCCTTTGAGGCTTTTGTATTATAATCTGATTTTCTAATTTTGTGATATTTTCATATAATAGTTGATTATATATTTTTAAATATGAAATTAAATTCCTCATATTGGTGATTGTATCCCTTAGTCTCACAAGTGTAAACCCTAGTTGCTTTTGATTGAACATGTAAGCACATATGTTGGAGAGGTTTTGAAGAAGCTATAGGCTACATTTATGCATTAGGAATATTAGTATAAGCTACCTCACATTTTGGAGGGGTGATAGCATGGCCCTGGTTAGAGGGAAAGTAGCTATCACCCTCTTGGGGGAGTGGAGGAGAAATAAATTCTTTCTTAATATGCAATAAATTGTTATGTAAAATTGGAATATTATGTGCATCTATGTTATCCTTGAATGGAGTGCATGAATTATTTTCATTTACAATATGAGAAGTAAGAGTAAGAGAGTGATCATTTAGACATTATTTTTTCATTGTTTGAGATGAAAAAGTAGAGTTAAAAACATGATATTGATCATTTGAACTATGCATTATAAATTTGATTCTATTTTGTTTATATTGTTGTAATTTAAACATAGAAGTAGCTAAAAAGTGATATGCATCTAGGTAGAAATAATGTATGTGGGATGAAATGCATGTAATTGGATTTATAATTTGTATAACAATATGTTTATGAAGATAATTCCACATGAGAGATAACACGTTTAGGATATAGAGCATGTAATTGTGCATTAATGTATAAAGAACTTTGACATGTGCTATGACATTTATAATGTATTTAGCATGATAAAATTGAAAAATTTTCCATATGAGAGATAGAAAGCAAGGGATAGAAGGAATGAATTGATGCATGAATGTATAAGAAACTTTGACATGTGTTATGATATTTTTTATGTGTTTATCATGATAAACTTGAAAAAATTTCCATATGAGAGATAGAAAGTAAGTAATGAAATCTTGTATTAAAGACAAATGAACATTGCTTTGAAAGAGAGGGATTGTATTATGTGTAACAATAATTTTATTAATATCATCCCATATTATAAAAAATAAGCATGAAATAAAAAGAATGAAGATTTATGCGAACATATGATAAACTTCATCATTCATGTACATGATAGGACCAAGTATGGTCTTCTTATTATTTGCAAGAAATACAAGAAATGTATGTAAATAAGTGAGATTATTTTTGCTATTATGTGAAATATGATTCTAGATGTAAGGTGGTACCTCAAGAAAAGAAAGGGACCTAGTATATGTAGCTAGGGTTTTGAAAATGATTATTTTTAAAAATTTACTAAGGAATTTTAAAATTTTAAGTGAATTTCTTATTTTATATATGCATGCAAAAAATTAGAAAATTCTTGGAAAATTCTTGATTTGTAAGGACCTAGTGTATGCAACTATGGGTTGGAGGAAAAATATATATTTTTAAATTACTATGGAATTTTAAATTTTAATGCTCATTTATGATTTAAATATACAGGTAAAAAATTAGAAAAAATATTTATGAAATTAGCAAGAAATTATTATTAGGGTTTCTAGGATTTTTTTGTGCAAAAGGACCTAGTAAATTTTAACTAGGGTTTGAAATAAATTATTTTAAAAATTAGTAAAGAATTTTAATAATTAAATGTTAGATTTTGATTTAAATATTCAATAAAAATTAAAAAAAATTGGAAAAAAATTAGAAGGAATTTTTCCTAGGGTTTTTATGTGTAAACGAAGTAAGTCAGGTTCACTAAATGATTTAATAATTTTAGAAATATTGGTTTATTATTCCTAATGTAGTTAAAAGTCTAAAATATGAAATTAGTAAATAAATATGAAATAATTAAGATTTTAATTTGTATGATTTGATTTTAATTTAAACCTTTCTAAAAATAATAATAAGGGAGAGAAAATAAGACTTAGCTAGAAACTGACTGAGACAACTTTTGTAGCATCTAAAATTCATTATGTAGGACTGGGACACTATCAAAAATCAGGATCTAGCCTTTGTTTATTTATTAGATAGGATCACTAAAATATGAAACCATAGGGTCTAGTGCTATATTCATCTACTATCATTGTCCAAGAGACTTGAGCTTTTTGAGTTTTGTTCATTATTCTGTGTGAACCGGCCTGTGAAATTTTGACTTTTGGATGTTTGTGAAACTCCCTATAGAGTTGATTTAGTCTTCAAACCCTAGAATACATTATGATTTGACAAAATTTGGGAAGGAGGGGGAATTATTATGTGTAAAATTCATTGAACGTGTATCCACACCCCTCGTATGGGTACGTTACCTACATACCAATACTACAAAGAGGGATCAAGCCATATGTAGTTCTCCCACTTGATGTGCTTTGTGAAATAGTATGTATAAAGATTCAAAATGTTAACTATATGTGTTTGAGGTGGATATGGATTTTTGTAAGGATTTGAATAAGCTTGTAGTAGTATTTGTTGGATGTATGTAGAGAATAGGGAAGACTGCCTTAATAGTCTTGCTTGTATTCTTGCTTGCTTTATAATAATTATCAACCCCTTGTAAATGAACTTTGGATGGGATTATATAGGGATGTATTAGTTATAGGTTGAATGTATTCATCTTAGGCTGATAAGAAGATGAATAAAAACTAGAAGGAACTGACCATTGGAGGTAACAATGCACATGGATAGGAGTGGAAAAAATGAACACTAAAGGGTCCAACACTATAGTCCAAGTTGGACACTATAGTCCTAAAAGTGTGAAACCTAGGGGGATTAATTTTTCATGGGAAAATCAGTCTGGTTGAGATAAAATTAGGTTTGAAAGGCTATAGATGATTGAGAATTTGTTAAAAAATGCCTATGAGGGTCATGAGAGTAAGCAAGAGGGACCTATGGGTTGGGTGTCATTAGCCACACTCAAGATACTAATCTTCACATTTTATATGACTACATATACATATTCCCCGATTGAAGCTCATCACATGTCACATGAGTATAACAGGGGGTGGTGCTTCAGGAAAAGAACATGAAGACACATAACACTGATGCTAATTTTTTTTTAGTATTTTAAAGTATGAAATAACTAAAAATAAATGATGAAAATGAAATTAATTGAAAATAAAATGTGATGTGTACCTTAACTTACCTTTATCACTGGATGGTTGTCTGTTATGTTTTTAGTTTTGATTATGGAGGTGTAGAGATTACTTTTGATAAATAAAATAATCCAAAACTAAAGAGGAAAAACAAATAAATGCAGGAAAGTCAAGATAATCGGTTCTATGCAAATGGAATATACTTCTAAATTTGGAAAATTAGGGTGACAAATTATATGTTAAACCAAATGACCAAGTTGAAAACAAGACAAAAATAAATTGGGTAACTAAAAATCCAAGGCTACTTAAGATAAAAAAAAATCAAACAAACAATACTTATGTAAGAAAGGCAAACTCACCAAGTCAAACTAAAGATACATGTTGAAAAAATATGGTAATCAAACATCAATGTGAAAGTAGTAACAATCTTTACTTAAAAAAATATGGGCAAGCAATAATAAAATGGGAAAACAACATTGATGAGTGAGCAGTAACAGTCCTTATCTCACTCAACAATGGAAAAAGGTGAATGAAAGGGAAAAATGGACCTATGCATCTACAAAAAGGGTAGTATAACAATCAAAAATGGTAAAATCAAATCAAAACAAGTAAAAAAATTTAGATCTATGGTGAAAATAAAGTAATCCAAGTCACTCAAACATGTTGTTTTGCTCTAAATATAGATAAAACTGAAACAAAGTAGTTCTATCATGTTTTTAAAGATGTGAAGAAGAGGTAAATAAAGAAGAGGGAAATATATTCAAAATCATAATTTTACTATCAAGGGGGGAAATTAAATGGGTGGAGGGGAGAGTGAAGGAAAAACCAAGGTAGAGGAAGTCTTTTATAGAAGTCAAGACACTCAAATTAGGTTTATCAAAACAAGAGGACTATCAACCTTAAGGACTCTGAATACCTTCTCTTAACCACACAAGTCTTAGGTATAAAAATGAATTATGTAGATCATCCCATGAAGGCTATATGCATGAAAATTAAAATAAACCTACCTTCCAATAACATGTTCCCTATTATTTAAGACCCCTTATAAAGTTATCCATCTACTATAAAGATTAGGTAATTACATGAGAAAGCATGTAGCACCAAAGAGTTTATTGAATTATCCTATTCTAATCTATTGGCCCACCACACCCCAAAGGACCTCAGCTCTAGCATGAAGCCAACTATGGAATTTGGACTTCAATGCGAGATAGGAGATGTGTTTGGAATCACATATTTTGGTGTGACTTTGAATTTATAAATTTGTATATTTCCTTTTGATATCATTGCCTTTTATTTCAAATTATTTGGATTTTAACTTTATTGATGGATTTTTCTATTCCTTCTCCATATGGATTTTGAGGACCAAACATGGGTATTAAGGATGACTTTCATTTGAAAACATGGGACATGGATTCTAAGATAGAGAGCATGGTATCTAAGAGTCTTGTAATTATAGGTGAAATAAAAGTGTTATCTTGACTTTGAACTTGTTTTATCCAATGGGGAATGAAAGGAAAATAAATCAAGAGGAATGAAACATGAAATAATTTGAATTTCTTCAAATCATAAAAATGTGGTAAATGGAAAAAAAAAGATACAATGATAGTAAAGTGTGATTATTTATCATAAGAATAAGGTAAATGTAGGAAAACATGCTAACACTATTTATTGTGTAAATTTTATCTAAAAAAGAAATAAAAGCTAATGCTAAGAACAAAGAGTCATAAACTCATAACCATTTGCAAACACATTTTAGACAAAGAATATTGAAGAGGATGGTGATTTTATGAGAAAGATTAGGTCATATCCATGGTTTTACAATGCAACTCATAAAAGAGAAACCCATAAGGGTGCCAATAAAACATGTAAAAAGTAAATAATGGTAAAGATGGTATTTTTTGAGGAAGGCCGAGTCCTATCCATGGTCCTACACTACAAATCACAAAAGATAAACCCAAGGGGTGTCAAAAAGTGGTTGAAAACAAGGTAGAAATGATAATAAAGGTGGTAATCATGAAGAATATTGGATCATATCTATGGTTTTACAATGAAACTCACGAGAGAGAGAGAGAGAGAGGAAACCAAAAGACCCAAAGAAAGGACTAAAGGTTATGAAAAAGAGAAAATTATTGTAGAGGGTGAGACCTATGTAAGTATCATGAAAAAATATGTTAGATAGATAGCATATAAAAAATAAGGGAAAAGAAAGGAAGTATTTAAATTAATGACTATATCAAGTACAAACATGTGATAAATAATCCCATGTGTCTCAATAGGTTTTTTGAGGTTAAATTAGTTCAATATGACGTAATGGAGAGTAAGAGTGGGCATTAAAAGATGACTCAAGGGTAATTGGATGTAGGGATGGGCATCATAAGGTGCCCCAATTTTTAAAATGATATGTGGGTGGGAATCAAAAGATTCCCTAAATGCTAGAGTAATGTATGGATGGGCATCACAATATTCCCCAACAGCTAAAAGGAGGAAGAAAAGATAAAAAGAAAAGAGAACCCCATATAATGTCTAAATGGATTCAGGTTGTCCAAGAAGATTTTGATAGGGGAATTCATGATTATTGTATAAAATTAACAAAATTCAAGGGAAGGAGAAAATAGAGACTTGTATCCTCTAAATAAAAGACCAGATTAAGAAATAATGTTGACTGGGTTGACCCAGTAGTGATGAATAGGGCTAAAAATGCTATAAGGTCAACTGGATCAACCTAGTAGGACATACAAGGCTAAAAAATTAAGGCAAAATTAGTAAAGGGTCAATTGGGTCAACATAGTAGGTTGAATAAAAAGGTAGAAAGTGTATAGGGTCAACTGTGTCGACCTAGTATAGACCAGAGGAATGCATAAAAGACATAGGGTTGATTGGGTCAACCTAGTAAGCTGAGTAGAGGTCACAGATAGTCTGTAAGAGACTGTGTTGATATAAACTATAGTGTATAGAAATTAGGGAAATATTTTGCAAAAAATTTGAAAGTAATAACTAAAAGGGAAACACACAATCAATTCGGTTAGTGAGGATGATCCAATTGATGCACACAACAGTAACCTTATACCTATATTGGCCAATATAAGTTTTTCAATACAACATACAATGATCATAGAATAAGCAATCAAATGAAAATTAAATTTTAACTAAGTGGTGACCTAAGTGTTGTTAGATTATTAGAAAGTTTGATTAATGTGATATGGATTTGGATATAAGTAGGGATCTAGAAAGAAATTTAGAGATAGTTTTAGGACAGTTAGGTTGAATTGGATCTATATGGTAATGGTACTTGTCTTGGTATTAAGGACTAGCCCCTCACTTCACATAGTACAGTGATAAGGGTTTTTGGTGCTTAGCCAAAATATACCATTAACCACATGTTTATACATGGCTAGAAAACCAAGCTAACTTCCCCCTTGTTGATGAAATATAAGTAGGTAGGCTTCAGGAAGACAAATATTGAATACATTTTAAGTGTTATGTGATTTATTAGTATGTGCATAAAAGATAAAATAGTGAAACTAAATGGTATATTTTAAAACCAACTAATTAGACTATGTGATCTATTCTAAGCATGCAAACAACAAGGAATGAAAGTGTGGACTAATTATTAACATGTATTGTTAATTCTAACTTTGAAACATAGTACAATGTCATTTCAAATGATAGTGTATGTAGAGAATATAGAATAGGGTTGTAGGTTTAATAATGTACTATGGAAGCAAGGGTCTAAAAAAGAACTATGTCGATAGTGTCAACCTAGTTGTCCAAATAGAATACAAAATACAAAACTACATCGACAGGGTTGACCTAGTTGACAATACAAGGGTAGTTTTAAAGATAGCAAACTGTGAAAAATAGAAATCAAACTAATGCTATTAATGACATAAACGGATAAAAATGAATATTTGTGGGTTTGAAGATGCCTAGATTTGAAAATTTTATCTATTTTAGCTATTTGAAATTTTGCCAACTAAGTCAACTAGGTTGACCTAGTTCTATGAAGCCCTACTACTGAAGCTTGTAAAAATAAATATAATGATAGGGTTGACCTAGTTAGTTTATGGATGTTGCTTGTAAGACTAGGTTGATAGGGTCAACCTAGTTTATTTTTTGGAAGTGAAGAAAAAGACTATGTTGACTTGTTTGATCCAGTAATTTGTATTTGATGAAGACCTACACAAATAAAATAGAGTTGTATGTATATGACCAAGATTTAAACCTATGCATAGAAGTTAGAGCTACATCGGCATAGTCAGCCTAGTATCACAAATAAAGAATGATAATCAATGAAATAATTTGAAAAATGTGATTGAAAGCCTATAAGGGTTAGATTCACATTAGGTTCACAAAAATGTATACAATCAAAAATATAAGAGATATATAAATCAATCCTAGCTTGAAAAACATAGATCCTACTTACACTTTCGATTGAGGATACATTAGATAATTGAGAACATGACCAAGATGAGGATATGATATACCTAATTATGGGACCTCTTATCATAATGAACTTACTAGGGAGGGTTCCAAAGCCTCTAGTCTAAGAAAAAGCATGCAACAAACCTAAGGGTGTAATAATTCTTAACATTGACTATAATAATAAATAATTAAAGTTTTTTCCTAATCTAGTGCTCACCAAATCTTGTGATGAAAAATGGGGATTAGTAACATTAAAGTAAACATGCATAAGAGAATCCTATTTAAGAAATGTATAGGTAATACCTTAATACATGGAGAGGAGTAATATTAATCAAAGTCCATTACTTATGCTACTTTTATCTATTAAAGAGAAGAAAAATGTTATAGATGCTTACATAAATTGATGAACTTATCAAGAGTCAATATATCCTTTTCCAAAGGTGTTTTGAAAGAGGTTTTTGTGGTTTGTAAGGATCACTAGGAAAGGCCCAAGCATCTAAGACTTATCCACAAGACTAGATTCTCCAAGTAGAAACCCTAACTAAAACTCCTCAAGTATAATGGTGGAAGAATAGATTATAAATAAGTGCAAATGAATAATATCTCACATCAATGTCTATTTATCTAATAATTACCAAAATGAGTGTGTATATATTGGCCAACTAAACCCTTAAATATTTGTAGTTGACAAGGTTGACCTAGAATTTATTTTAATAGTCTCAAAAGTGTACTAGGCCAGCTATCTATTGATTATGTAAATAAGCTAGGAAAAGGCTTGATGTAGGTGATAAAAGATTATATGACGGTGAAAATTATTGGAATAAGGTGTAAATTATGTATAAATCAAGTGGGAAAATGGTTAATAATCATATGAAGCACCTATGGTCTTCCCATCCCTTTCCTGATGCACCCCTTATGGCATGCACTCAGAGAGATTGAGACTTGATAGGTTACTACAAGATACAAAGTGTCATAAAATGATAAAAGTTTGAAAATATTATGTGTATAAACTTATCACATGGTTATTGACTTGTTTTACACTTGTGTTGAGATAAAGATAGTGAGAACACCCCACATTGCTCATGAGAAACTCTATTGAGGTGGCAGATCAAGTTTCACTTATTGTAGGGTCATTATCATGTAAATGCCTTAAAACAAAATGGGGATATGATGCTTCTAATCTCATGTTACATGATGTTAAAATTATATATGAAGGATTTGGGTCTTAAGAATGTTCTATGTGAGGATTCAAATGATTAACACACTCACACAATTACCTTTCTACATGACTACCATACACAGTCAGGAGGTAAGGAACCTTGCGTGGCCATGGTGATCAAGCATAAGGTTTTTAAAGTGATGAGAGATTTCCTAAGGAGTATAAAACCATGTTTTAACCATTTATATTAGTTGAATCAACCACTTCTCTAACAAATATAGTGTTTCCTTATCTACATTGTATGTGTACCTACATGTCTCCACAGAGGTATAAGGAGATTAGAGAGCAAGTGTTTGAGATAGGTTTGAATCTTATTTAGGGTTTTTAAGTGTTGAATATTCCATGGTAATCATGGAGGATTCATGAATCATAAACAAACTTTTTTTATCCCATCATAAGTTAAGAATTGTATTTCAAGGATTTGTTACCTTAAAAACTCTAAAATAGGGAGCATGCCTTGTTATTGATCCTTTCATGGTAAGATGTATTGAGGTCAACATAATCATAAGTACTTCATCATGAAGTTCAGACCTAGGATTAAGGTCTTGAATAAATATAATGAATGTTTGGTCCTAATAAATAGTGTATATGAGTCCATTTTTAACATTTTCTCACTATAGATGACAATGTTATCTACATAATTTTGAGTCCAAATGACTTTATGGTGATATAGGACCTAATAGGGGTATAATTTTGAATAAAAATATTTATTTGGAATATAAATGGGAATAATGGTTCAAATAAAATTGAGAGGAGTTAAAATATAGGGTATCCACTCATATCACAACCTACAAACACCCCTTTTGGCCCAAGAAAGTACACCTACAGGTTGGTCAAGGAAGGGTGGCATGTTATAACTTGATGGTTGAGTAATAGTTTCAATCTTTAGGAATGATATGTGTATTTTTCACCCATTAAACGAGACCAAAGGATTTAAATAAATCCTAAAAATGAAATGTACTATGCATAACATCCTACAGGGGTCCCTTTGTCCTCAAAATGCCACCTATAGTTTGGCTGTAGTGTGATAGTGTACGACCATATGGAAGTTTGGTCTTGACACAAGTATTTAAGCATGAATTGAGTCTAAAATTAGTTATAAGTAACTTTTATTACTTCTTATATTGTCTTAAATAATGAGATAAAATGTCTAATATAAAATTTTCACCTACAGGCATGTTTTTTTCTAAGGGAGCACACAGTCATAGTTGACTAAAAACTAAACCTAGGTCAGTAAAGAGTGAATTTTGAGGATTTGGATGTATTGATGGGTATTATAAATGTTTTAAAGGACTATAATAGTAATTATTATCAAATCACATGATATTTATCATAATAAATTAGGACAATATTTATCTTCAAACTACACTTATAGTTAATATGCAAAAGTCCTTCACAATCATCATTTTAAGAGTATGGCTTGGGAAGATAAAGTGTTGATGACCTTATAGAGGTATAAAAGATATTAAAATTATTAAATATCACATACATAACCCAAACCTCCACATAATAATATAATATTGATTGATCATATAGGGGAAGTAACCTTTATTCTATTTTTGATAGAGGACACTCTAAGAGAGCCACACCCTACAGGTTTGTCATAAGGAAGGTAATAAGGTGAGTTTGGAGGTATTAAATCACTTAAACGAGAATAATAATGGTTTTTTTAACATGGGATAAAATTTAAAAGACCCACAATCATGAAAAACCACCCAGAGGTGGTTTTGAGTAACAAAATGTAGTCTTAGCCTATTAGGACTTAACTAGGCCTAAAGCCTAATTGGAGGGATAATACCACCTCTAGAGATATATTAGCCTTTAAATACATTAAAATAATTTAATGGGGAAATATTAAGTTTTTTATAACTATTAATTAGTAGATACTCATCATAGTTTGGCTAAACATGACCCTTTTCACCGCAAGCTTACACAGAATGCAGTGAAGGGCTCGAGAAGCCATCTTAAAAAGCTCACACTAGTACAAAAATTTATCATGGAATCATAAGAAGTTATTATGTTTTTAATAGGTTCATATATAAGTTTCTACTATAATTTTTATAAGGATTGAACATCAAACTTTTATGAACAATCCTTAAGGGTCAAAACCCCTCAAAACCCTCCAAAACCCTTGTTAATGAGCTAATGGGAAAAACAAAGAAAAAAATGAATCTAAATGAGCTAGTGTGACTTGGAAAGTTATTTTTAATTATATAAGACTCCCAAAAACTCCTTCCCATCAAGTTGGCTTGCACCTTATTTATATGGACAAGGTAAAAAATTGGTTTTCTCAATAGATTTTGATGTTTCTTAGGTTCAAGGGAGATTTGAAAGATGGTAATAACTTTTGGAGACAAAATAATAACTAATATAACTCCTAATTCTCATTTATTTCTTAAAAAAATCACACAAGTACCTCAGCTAGCTCCTTCCATTTAGGCAATCCAAACTAGCATCGTGAATGGAAGGTGATCACCAAGTGAGAAGATTATAACTTTAATTAGGAGGATTTTAAGGTCTAAATAATGGATTTTGGGACATAAGGACTCTTAAAAGGTGTCACATCATCCCTTTTATGGATATATTTTTAAAATTAAAGGTCATTTGAATGACAAGTGTGAGGAATGAGTGAAAGAAGGATGATAATGACTACAAGTAGTGAGAATACTTGTCTAGAAGAAGATCTCTGTTAAAAGACACGTCCAATGCATGATAGATATTTGTATTAACCCCCCCCCCCTCCCACAAAAATCACATTTCACATGTGTAAATTATTCTTATTCTAATTTGGAGCATTCGAGAGAATTAAATGATGAAGTTTCCAAACAAATAACTGAAGAGTCTTACACTATATTTGAGGAGTTTTGATGCTTGGAGAGACATTTGTCCAAAGATACATTTAATGGTCTATTTCATAATTCATTCCTCTATATATGTAAGTATCTCTCTCAACTTAACACTTGTTATTGTGACTTTTGAGCTTTAATCTTCTCTTTCCTCTCTCACATTCTATAAGTACTAGCCATTTTGGCTCTTTTTTTGATACCACACCTAGTAAATTTAAGCCCTAATAGTTTGATTTTTTACTTTTCCTTTGAATAATAAATTAAATATTATTTTTATTTCATAAACATATTATCTTTGTGTTAAAATTGATGTATGGTGAGGTCTAGTAATAAACAACTATCCTTGTCTTCTCTTTGTCCTTTTCAAGTTTGGTGCAAAAAATTCTTATCCTAATAGGTCATATGGAGTGTATCTAGTTTAATTGGATTCATTAAAGTCTTAAAGTTTCCTTATATTCTACAATCTAACCTTTTGTCTACTTAATTTGAGTAGTCTCATGCATATCACCTCTATATTGAAATACTAATGTTAGAACACCTTAAGACTTTGAAGCTAGTGTTGTGGGTCTTGTTTATTAGTTCAATAGTATGATGATATCATGGAACTCTTCATGGTGTATCACTCAATTATAATATTTCACTTATATGCATATTTCTTCCCCTTTTACCACAAGCAATCAATTAACATATGTGATAATCACTTAAAGGTTGATTTAAGGAGCTAGCCCTTAATTCTAGAGGTCTACCTCTACTATAGGCAACCCATAGGCATAGAGATATTCCAATGTTTCCCAAATATTAAAGTAGGATTAAACAAATTCATCTAGGGTAAAATACTTGGTGGTAACAGTTTTGGCATGCCTAGTGGGACCATTATCCTAAAGATAACTTGTCAAGGTGAATGTTGGTCTTGATAACATAATAGATACATAAATGTTATACTCAAAATTTGGTGACTCTATTCAAGGTAAAGTATGGTTGTATATCATTATTTTCTCATATATTTGTGTTCACAATTCATGGTCCTTATTAGGTCATCTTATAGTAGAGTTTTTAATCTTATCATCCACCTCTTCAACCTGAACTTCCTCTTGAATTTCAATACCCTCTACATATTCTTCCCTTTTAAGAGAAAGAGGATTTTTCTAGCCAAAAATACCAAGAGAGTGAGGAATAACTTGAAGAAAACATGGCTAGGAAACATGACTTCCTAGCCTTTAACAGTGAAAATCGAATCTATCTTGATGACTATAATTACATTCCCCCTAATGTTATAAAGAGTGTCCTTATATTCAATGGTCAAGGCCATGTCACTTCTAATGATCATATTATGGATATATCAAACTTCTATAGTTTTCACAATGTTACTAAGGTCAACATTTATATTAGAGTCCTTGTCATGTCCTTTAGATGGAAATAACTTGACTGGCACGGGACTTTCCCTAGTGGTTGTATCACCACTTGGGATTATTTTAGAGAGATGATAACATCAAGGTTTGAAAATAAAAGTGACCATACATAACTTATCCATCAGGTCAATGTGATTCAAATAGCCCCCAAGCAGACCATGCATGATTTTAATGAGAGATTATAATTGACTTCATATAGATTGCCTCCTCCCATGAGACCCCCTACAAGTTTTTTTTCTCCTATATATCTAAGGTCTAGTGAAACTAATATATCCATAATGTTTGAATACATGGGTGGCTACACTTTGCCTAGAGCTTATGAGCTATCCATTAGATATGAGAATTGACTTATTCAAGATACAAATTTGCATATAAAAATTTCCATTCCTCCACTACCAAATACCTCTCTTGCTACTCTAGGTATTACCCAAATCCCAAACACCAACAAAAAGTCAAGAACTATTCCAAAGAAGATATAAGAGATAATTGATTGGGAGACAAGGTCTAAAGCATTAGAGGCTCAAGTTAAGCAACTCAATATGTAGTATAGAGTGAACCAAAACCACTATCCATATCTTAAACAAGGGAATAGGTTTCCACCTCAATAATATGGACAAGGTAGAGGTCAAGGGGATCCTAACTTTAATAGGCATGCTAATGCATACTAGCCTACTTCCACCTCCAACATAAGAACAATGGTGTTAATGCATAGTAATTTGATCCAAGGAAAAGAGTAGTAAAAACGTTAGTTCATGGATTCTAATAAATTTGGAGATCAATATTTTTTTTCTAATGCAGGATTTACTCATCAAATATCATCAAAAGATGAAGTCCTCATGCAAACAAATGAGAAGTGGCAACCTCAAGGAGTAAGCTTCACTAATTTCCTAGTTGAAGACACCTATATTATCAATCAAAGAAATTTTGTTGTAGATAATAATAAATCTAAGATTAAGTCTCTAAGATATGCTAATGATGTGTCTAAAAGTACAAACAATCCCCATACAAGGCATCAAAGCATGATTACAAGCATGGTAGTTCCTACAAATCCTACACCTCCTTCAAGTTAGAATGTTGGAAGGACCACTCCAAGTGTTTTTATACCTCAAGATCTAAATAATTATTTGCCTCTAAATGTATAATATAATTTAAAATTTCATTCTCTAAAAATTTTAGATTCATTAAATAAAGCTAAGGCATCTATCTCTCTTTGTGATGTCCTTCAGAGTCTTAGCCAAAGGGAGCTCTTGTAAAAATAGTTATCCAAAATCCATGTTTGTTCTCCATCATCAAGACATGGTCATGTAAATTTTTCCCTTACCAATTCTCCCAATAACATTGTATAACCTTCTACCAAGTCTGATAATCCTCCACCTTTCAACCTCGCTTTCACTGTGTGGGATAAGCTTGTTCACAATTATAAAGTTGATAGTGTAGCTAGTAATTTAGTGATGCCCAAAGTTTTAGCTAATAAATTGGGCCTAATATATGAATTATACAATAAATTATTACTCCAATTTGATGGTACACTTTCTAATTTAGTGGGATTGATCAAAATTTTGAAGGTGTTTTTATATGGTTGTTGAATTGCTTACTAACTTTGCCATCTTCCTTTTAAGGAATTTCATATCCAAGATAGGATATTGCCTTTCATATAATTGGTATGTATTATCCTTTAATATAATATATTTAATAAGGGAAATAATTATCGCTCAACCACTAGATAGATTTCACATTTAACCCTATGTTGAAATAAGTTCCAATCTCAATTGTATCATCAATGATAGAGAAGAGCCTATTATAGATGGCGGTCCATATTCTAAAATTGAAAGTGTATCTAATTTTTTTTGGATTAATATGTTACTAATACATATTAACATGTTCTTTATGTTTTCATGTAATAAAATGACTTGGGAGTATATTTATTACATGAGGAATAAATGTCAATACCTTCACTCATCAAATAAGAAGGTGAAAATGAGGGGATGTGGAAGATGTTTTTTATGGATCAAGGAGTAATATTGGTAAAAGAACTGATGTTATGTTCATTTCCACATCCAAATATAAATATTAATCTTAATATAGTTTCCATTTTAGGTTTACTTATAAAGTGGTTGAATATGAAGGTTTGTTTCATGGACTTAAATAGGCAAGCAAGAAAGGAATCAAGAATCTACTAGTATATGGAGATAGTGAACTTATTATACATCACATAAGGAATGTAAGTTATTCTAATAATTATTAGTTTAATTAATATAAGCATAGGGTATGGGATTTGATTGAATATTCTGATGCATTCATTATACAATCCATTCGAAGGGAGAAAGACAAACATGTTGATAAGTTGGCATCCATAGGAGCATAATTTAACACACATGCTGATATAAAAAGAGAAGGAAATCAGTCACATATAAATATCATTATGAGGCCTTCCATTCCATATAGTGAGATCTCAAGGCAAGTGTTTGATAGTGACAAACACATTCTACATTTATTTCAAAATGAAGCTAAGTTCTCTTAAGGAATCAAAAGAAACTTCATGACCAATATGAAAATCAAGTGGTACAACTAAAGACAAATAAGATACCAAAAGTATTAGTCACCCTAGAGAGTATATTTAACAAATATTATCAAAGAAATAAAGACAAGATGATCATGTATACCAAAAAGGATAACTATGAAAGAGTCTTAATTTTCAAAGATAAACTATTGAAAATAGGTAAGATATGTTCTCCATCTAAAAATCAAGCCTTAATTGAGTTTTTTAGATATTCCCATGATATATTTTCTTGGTAATATAAAGACTGAAATGGTTATGATCTTAGTCTATCCCACCAAACCATTGAGTTAGAACTAGGAGTTAAACTAGTTAGGCAAAAATAAAGGCCTATCAACCCCAAAATTGAGCAACTCATGAGATTTGATCTCACTAAGCTTCTTGAATCTAAGATAATATTTCCTATTAAGAACTCAACTTGGGTTTTTAACCTAGTCCCTGTTAGAAATAAGAGTGGAGAAATAAGTCTTTGTGTGGACTTTAGAGATCTAAATAGAGTGTCACTTATAGACCACTATCCCTTACCTCTTATGGAATAAATCTTACAAGTTGTTTCGAGTTCCCAACATTCTCAGTCTTAGATGGATATTCTGGTTATAATCAAATTTTGGGAAAATGAAGATGATCAATTCAAGACTAATTTTTACTACAAAATGGGGAAATTTGCTTATATTAAAATGCCCTTTGGTTTGTAAAATGATGGTACTACCTTTCAAAGGGAAATGGATATGGCTTTTAAGGGTCTAATTAATGAGATGTTTCTAGTTTATTTAGATAAAAACTATTTTTCAAAGGATGCAAAGGATCACATGAACTATTTTAATAAAGTTTTGGAAAAGTGTATGGAGTATGGGGTATCTCTTAACCCAAAGAAGTGCATTTTTTCTATCCGTGAAGGCAAGATTCTAGTGCATATCATTTCTAAATATGGCTTAACCATTGATCCTAAAAGAATTGATGATATTATAGGCTTATCATTTCCCTTACACAAAAAGGGACTTAAAATTTTATTAGGAAAGATAAATTTTATGAGGATTTTCATACCTGGTTTTGCATCTTTGGTAAAACCTATCATAACCATGCTCAAGAAGAATCAGACTTTTACTTGGACTAATGAAGGTAAGAGAAGAATTAAAGCTATCAAAAAATCAATTTCATAAGCCCCTACTCTTATGAACCCTAATTTTTCTAAGGAATTCATATTGTATACATTTTATAACCTTGATGTTATCTTAGCCATACTTATGCAAAAGAATGATGAAGGTGTTGAATAACCTATTGAATTATTTAGTCAAGGTTTAGAAGAGTATGAAATCAAATATACATTTATGGGGGAAAAGTTATTTTTTGTTATAAAAGGCTTCAATAGGTTTAGACACATGGTTTCAAATAACAAGATCCATATTATGGTATCTCATCCTAGCACTAAGGAGTTCCTTTTGAGAAAAGACCTCAATAAAAATAGGGCAAGGTAAATTTTAAAAAGGTAATGAAATATGATATTTATATCAAAGTGACTAACTTGGTAAAAGGTAAAGGTCTTTATGAGTATTTGGCTTCAGACTTTATTGAACCAAAAGAGGAAGTATTCCTAATCCAAAACTCAAAATTTTTGGTTGACAAATATTTCAAGAACACAAAAATAACACAGTAACAATGAATTCTCTGAGAAGAGATGTTTTATTACTCAAGATCACAATAAAACTATATGTTTATCTCTCAGAAGAGATGTCTAATTTCCATTTCAAGTTACATATTCATTTATACAAATTTTGAAAGTAGGGGGAGTATGTGGAAGGTCACCAATATCAAGTGAGATGAATTGGTTTGACTTCCATGATTTAAAACAATAAAAAATTTGAGGAATTACTATTTTTAGAAACTTACTATTTTTAGACTGCACTACTAAAATTTAAATTTAAGGAACTTCCATTGGGTTTTCTGGGGTAAAAATTCATTGAGAAGATATCCATGCCATCTCGCCACATTTTTCTTGTTCTTAGCTTTCCAACAGTTCAAATGATGAGTCAATTGGAGCTATGGTGCAAAAGTTATGGCTCCCAGAAGTTCTGTCATCAATCAAGGTGGAACCATCACCCAAATTGTCACCTGAATTGTTGCCCAGATCAATTCCAAATTTATTCTCAAGTACTTGGTACTTCATATTCAAAATTTTGGACACAATACTACATCAAATTTTTCCAAAATGTTGTGTCTTAATGATTTGAGTAGATCCAAAAGAAGGTACTCCAAGATGTAAAGTATTTCTTATTATCTTGTAGATGGTGTACTTATTAAGAGAGATACAAATGGTATTTATCAAGATGTATTGACAATGATTAGTTTGGAGAGTTACTTGAAAATTTTCACAATGGAATAGTAGGAGGTAATTTATCTCCAAAAACCATAGCTACAAAGTCATGAGGGTAGGGTACTATTGGCCTAGTCTCTTCGAGGACTATTATGCTTTGGCAAGAAGGTGTCCCCAATGTTCTTTCTTTGTAAGCAAGTAGGAATTAGCAGCTCTCCCCTTGAAAACCATTAAATTTTATTAACCTTTCATTGAATTGGGTCTTGATTTCATTGGCATGATTAACCCACCATCAAGTTCTGGTCACAAGTGGATTCTTATAGCCACTAATTACTTTACAAGATGGGTTGAGGTTGTTTCATTGAAAGAAGCTAATGAAAGTTCCATTTTGGAGTTTTATTAAGGTATTGCTATAAGGTTTGGGACCCCTTATACTATCATTTAAAATAATGCACTTGCTTTTATTATTGTTAAGATAACTATTTGGGAAAATAATAATGGCATATATCTTAGTACATCTTCCAATTATTACCCCTAAGGTAATGGTTTGGTAAAATATACTAATAAGAACCTAATCAGAATTATCAAGAGAACTTAGGAGAGTAATCAAAGAGCTTGGCATACCAATTTAAAGACATCCTTTTAGGCTAATAGGATTACACCCAAGAGGTCAACAGGTTATTATCCATGTGTTATTATCTAGGGGAAAGAAGTTAGGTTATTCATATCCCAAGAGTCACCAACTTTGGAGTTAGCACATCAGTTGGAACTACTTGAGAATAATCCAATGGAAGTGAGATTGATAGAATTAATGGAGTTGCAAGAGACTAGAGATCATGCTTATAAGGCCTTGGAACATCACCAAGTGCTAATTAAAAATTAATTTGATAAAAAACCAACTCCAAGAGTCTTCCAAGAAGGGGATATAGTCCTAAAGTGGGATGAAGATAGAGCAAGCTAGAAAGGCATACTAAGTTTGATACTTTTTGGAGTGGACCATACATCATCATTAAGTGAAAACAAAGAAATTACTTTCAATTAACTAAGATGAATGGAGAGGAATTGGCAATCCCTATCAATAGGATTCACTTTAATCATTTCTACTAATGATATGAATATTAGTCTTGTAAATATTAGGTTAGGTGTGTTTTTACTTCAATTATGTGTGTTCCATAAGTGTTCTTGAGAACACATGTGTTTCCTTTGATGTGTCTTGTTTTATGTTTTTTTATTTTTATTTGGTGTTTTTTTAAAGGAAATTGAATGTCAAACTTATGCATAGATGACTCCATAGCCTAATGGATAGGAATAGGCTATTAGTCATTTACATATTTAGTTTGTCACCCCTAGAAAATCACCAAGAATTTTGATTATTTTCACCTTAAGCCAAAATAGGTCAACCCCTTATAGTTAAAAACTTGTATGTGGATCTATAAATGTATTATAGGGTCTTATATAGTGTGTCATAGTCCTAAGTAATGTCATTAGATGCATTACTACCTTGATCATAGTCAATTTTAATCCTAAGGCATTTCATGTCACTTAATGCCACTATTTAGAGTCATTTATGAGAGTTGTATGGTTTTCAGAGACAAGTGTAACAAGATGCCTTTAAATGTCCTCTATGTCAAAAACATGTCATTCAAGTTAGTTCTAACTAAAAATATGTAGGTTCCTAAGTCACATCAAGAAAATAATTAGAAAAATAGAAGTTTTAGTAGTTGTATGACCTATACAAGTGTTTGACATGTGTGGAAGGTTGTAAAATTACTCTTCAACTTCCCTAAGTTTAATTATACATTTGATCTACTTTTTAAGTCTCAAAAATGGATTAAAACATTTTCACTCCTCCATCACTCTTCTGGGAATGAATAATTGGTCTACATGTTTTCTCATGGTATAGACAACATGATTTGTTTCATGTCAAATGCCTCTGAGGGATGTTAATACACTTGGTCTAATTCATATTCATCATATAATTTTTAATATTAGTTTATAATTATTTATGAACCATTCTTTAAAATTTGACTTATCCTTTCTACATACTTATACCCATACCCTGCAGGTTTCTCTTTTGTTTTCCCAATTTTATACACACTAGTGGTTGTAATTGGTTATTAAGAGTGTAAATAATATTATCACATGGTTATTTACTTGGTTTTCACTTTTTTTGAGATAAATATAGTGAGAACACCCCACATTGATCATGATAAATTCCATTGAGGTGGTAGATCAATTTTCACCTATTGCAGGTTCATTCTCATGCAAATACCTTTAAAATAAATGGGGACATGATGCTTCCAGTCTTTGTGGACACTCAAAAGCTACACCTTAGCTATATTTTCATGTCAAACCACCATGAAACCACTTTCAATCCTCAACTTAGCTAATCACCTAGCTAACTCATTTTCCTACCTTTAACTTTAACTTGACCCTTTTAATTTATCATTTTAACCTCTTTTTTAACTCTTTTCTTTTCTAGGTCCTCAACCATAGCCGATTAGCCTAACCAATGATGATTAGCATGATCATTACTAGTCAGGTTTCTATACCTATTTAAAAGTGGTTTCTATCTTTGTGTGAGATAACTATTGCATAAAATGGCAACTTTCCCAAGCGAATCATACAGCTTAGCAACACCTTAAATTAGCATCTTTATCACCAATTAATTTATCAATTTCCTCCATCTCGCTTTAGTAACTTCTTAATATAAAAAGGCTATTATAATAACTAAGGATTGGAAAAAAAATTTACATAGGCTCTTCTAATTTCCTTGTACAAGTATAAACACAACCTAAAACTCTATCTGTGTGACTTTTGAGAGCTGAGGTAATATTATGTTAGCCAATTTTCTTTAGATTTCTACTATCATCCATTTTTCATCCTATAGGTATTCTTTACTTATTTTGTAATTTTATTTCTTTATTGATCTTGTTGTCTTGATCAAATCAACTGCACCTCATTCCATTTCCTTTAGATCCATATTCATATCCCTATCTATCCATTTTTCTTTTTTAACTCTGCTTCAATATCCTACTAGACTTACATAGGTAACCTTCACCAGTTCTTGTAATTGTAATCAGTTACAACAACCTTCATTGATCACTTAACCATCATTGGTTAACCTAACTACCATTGGTCCACTATTAAAAAAATAATAGTTATTTATTTCCAACCCCTTTCCCCCAACCAGATGTTGTTTTCTATTTATAACCTGATCACAAAAACTATTCAAATTTTTTGAATGAGACCCCAACCTATTTTGGCATAATATTGACCCATTGTTCTAAATTTAGTCATTCTATTGAATAGGTATTTCATTTCATATATTTCAGGATTAGTATTTCATTTATTTTCTTGTTAATTTAGAGGAAACTATCTTTCCCTTATTTCATTAGCATCATTTGTTATTAGGGGAGTGGATTGATAGCCATCTAAGGAAGCTTTCTCTTTTTGGATCTATAATGTGCTAGGTATTCCACCCTTCATACTTTTTTAACCAAGAATTTGGTTTAGTTCTATCCTATTGTAGGTAGTCCTTCCTCACCAAAAAGGAGCTCACTCTGTTTAGTCATCGATGAGTGTAACATTTAACTAGGTACACACCCATCATCATTTATTTATTTCCTTCTAAAAATTTAAGAATAAAGTTAGAAATAGTAGGAAACATTTTGGCATGCTGAGTGGGACCCCTCTTAGGTTTGTAGTTCTATTTTGGCAATAGTTGCACTAGTGAAAATTCATTCTCTTACATTTTCATCATCTCTAAAATTAAAAATATAGAAAATTCATTTCTTTTCATTTATAAAACTCAAAAATAAAATATTCATTCTAGGCCTAGGTTGCATCTTCATCTTACATTAGGTGCATTCTAGTTTTTTTATTTTCATCCAATGAAATCAAAGTCTTTCTCTTGGTTAAAATTGAGTATATTCAGGGTTTGTATGCTTGATTTAGCTCACTTAGTTAATTAAGATAATTATGAATTAATCATAGCACACCTATGTTACACTACCAAAACACTTGCACAAAAACAAACATCAAAACTTACTTAAGACAAGGCCCATTGGTATTTCATCACCATTTGGATCACCTTACCCATCCCAATGATCCCACTTGGATTTCATCACTAAAGGGAGGACCCACTCCATTCTCTGGTGGAGTATAAAATCTAGACAAATGGTATCTATTGGCTAAGTAGCCTATCTGAGCTTTGGGATTGTGAAGTGTGGGGAGCAAGCCTCTAGTACTAGGCCACATACCCGATCTAGCATAGATTCTTTTGAGAACAAAAATTTAACCCAAAACCATCCTTAGATGGCTCTTTTAGTACCTAACTTGTAAGCCAATTTCCCCTTTCACACTCTTTAAGGCATAAGTCATAAGTGATTTAAAAAGAATCCTAGGATTAATTATACTTTTAGTTTGTGCCTTGCTTGCTTTGAGATTTTATTTATTTGCTCATTTTTTGAGGTGAGAGGTTCACTATCCATTTTTTATTTCTCACATGGTCTTTACTAGATAACAATTGAGAAATCTAAACACCCAACCACCATATTCTCCTTTATCCTCATCCATAGATTACACCTCAGATGTTGATAGATCCCCCATGCTTCACCCTACCATTCTCCTTCATCTACTAGGCCTCTAATGGTCGATGTAGATTTTGTCGCTTTTCTAGACAACAACTAAGTGGATTTTGAACACTATCTTAATACCTTAGCCTATTGTGATTTGAATACTTTTGTTTCTCTAGTGGATCCATCTTATGGTATGCTAGACCACCTCATGGTTAGTGTGACATCAACCCAACCTTTGGTTATCCAATCTTCATCTTCTACCATTGGCCCATCTACTACCACCACCCAAGCACCTATTACCCCAACTAATACCTCTAACATTGGTTCAATGTTACCCCTTATCACTTATGCCCCTTTTATTGATGTAGTGTCTTCCATACCCATTTTGGTATCCCTTCCAACTCAACCAATATACCAACTTTTACCCCTCTTCAAAACTTGGTACTTTCCATGCCACAAACTCTTCCCCCCATTAGCACTAGGGTGACCTACCTATCAACAACCCATAGGCACTTTATTGTTACCAACCCAAACCATACCCCTATAGACCAACCTAAATGTACCCCTAAACCAATCATTATTAGTTCTTCAATAAGTACCCATATTACGCTATCAATATATTCCCAACCCTCATAGATATCTTGTGCCTTCTACCCAACCCTTAATGCCTATCAATACTGCTAGGGCACTATCCCAACCTTAAATTACCACGTACAATATGTGGCCACTCCTATACCTTCTACCACATATAAATTCTTAGTTGCGACCTAACCTCAACAGAACTTACCACTGAATAGGATGTTTATAGAGAAGAGGATGTACCTCAATTCATCTATCTCTAGGTCACATAACCTTTTATCCCATGACCAAATTTGTAATGAACCTATCAACCCATCTATTCTGATTCATGATTATCCTCCTCAATGGGAACTCCCCAAATTCTCTAAGTTTTAGTTTGAGGATCTATAGTAACATTTAAGGGAGTTTCACCATTCTTGTTACTTGATTGCATATGATGATGCTCTCCTCCTTTGAACCTTTCCTATGTCTTTATCAAGACCATCCTTGGATTGGTATAGTGCTCTTCCTAGACACTCTATCTTTTCATTCTCCTAACTTGTACAAACCTTCTTAGAAAAATTTTCAATGAACATATCTAAGAAGGTCTCCATAACTAAATTTTTTGTATCAGGTAGTTTTATAATGAATTAAATGTTAATTTCATCACACGATGGTGAGGTCTCATCAATCAACTATCTTTTTCACTACCCTAATTAGAACTCATCGAGATTCTCTCTAGGGGATGCACAAAACACATTGATCTCACCCTCTAAGTAAAAAAATTCATAACCTTTGATGAATCATTCACTATGGTATGAAAACTTGAAACCAGGCCATAGATAAAGGGAATTTGAAACTACACAACTATAATTCTAGCTTCAAATCCAATGATAACTCTTCCACTAAGACAACCAACCAACCCAATCCTAAATCTAAAGCTTTTGTAAAATTGGTTATTTTGAAAGCTTCCCCACCTCCATCCATTAACCAACTACATCAAACCACTCCTTCCAACCCTTCTTACCTACCAAATGAAAATCAAAACTAGGTTCCCCATAAATAATTCACACCTATAGGAGAATCTTATGCCTCTATGTTGGATAAATTGCTTAAATCTAATGTCATCCAACTCCCTGATATTAATCCACCTCAACAATTTGAATCTTCTCTCCTTATGCCTCGGAGGTACAATACAAATGACCATTATGTATTTCATCGAGTTATTAGACATGACATAAATCGATGTAATATATTTAAAAGTCTTATCCAAAACTTGATTGATAATGTTGAATTGTCATTTGACAACCCTAATATACCTCCAAAACATTCTATTGATATTTTTTGCAAGCCTTTCCCTAATCATACTCCACCTACCTAGCACCATAACAATGAATTTGAACCATCTTCATCTCATGAGGCACACACTATCAAACTAATCACTAATGAGCCTACGGTGGATGAGCCCCTTATTTTGATTGTTCCATCATCTACTTCACTTATGGAAGAAGAGAGTTCACCTTTTATCCTTCATGGTATTCAAATAGAGGAATCAACAATTCTCATCCCTTCACTTAATCAAACCATACCCATACCTACCCCTTCATTAATCGAAGCACCAAAGAAAGAAACTATTGATTTAACCACCTCTTCTTCTACCCCACTAATCAAAATAATAGAAGCATCTTCTATTCCATTGGAAACCAAAACAAGGAAGAATTCATGACCACACCTACAGCCCCAATCAAAGAATGATCCATTCCCCCTTCAAAAACCACTTTGTAAACAAATATTACCTCATCTACCCAATCAAAAAAATTTAAACCTCTAGCCTAAGAAATTATGAAGGATCCATTCCTTCTTCTTCACCCAAGGGCTTAACATTTGAAACAAGTGATCAAAGAACCAAACCCATTTATAATCCCTTTTCTAGGTTAGTGCAAAGTCTATAATTCACTTTGTAACCTGACCTTGATAGATCCACTTTTTGGAATCATCTTGGGATCCCATACCAAAATATAAAATGAGCCCTCTACCTCATTAACATCCACTTTTAAACTAAATATATTACCCCTTCATCAAATGTCTCTTTCTCCCAATCCACAAGAGAACCATATCACCTACCTCCACCCAAGTCATCTCATAATTTTCTTGCCAAACCAACCATTAATTTGGCAATCCTCCCCACACCTAGCATTTCTCAGCCACCTCTGAAGTTAGATCTAACTCCATCAAATTTACAAAAGAAACCACCAACCAAAATAATAAAAAAGGTGGAGTTGTCTAAACCTCTATCTTAAACTCAACCTATGCCACCCCCTTCCCATTTTCCTTCTATTTTAGGACCTCACCCTTCTACCATCTTGTTTACATATTCATCATCTATTAAACCAACCCCCTTTTCTATGTCTACACTTCCACCACCCATGCCATCAACTCCTTCATCATTTATAACTAAATTATCTACTTTCACCTTCCCCCCTATTATCAATCCCTCATCATCTACCTCTAAACTAGTCATAATGAAGCCACCCCAACCCAAACCATATACCAATGTTATTCAACCACCTACCACTTATAAAGTCAAAACCACAACTAAGGAGGTTTTTATTTCTAAAACCAAAACTTTAACACTTCCAATGTCCCTAAATAAATCTTATTCAATTATTTTATAGAGGTTATTACAAACATCTTCCATTAAATTACCACCCATTAAGCCACTCACCCCCTCTAATACCAAACCCTCCTAGTTTAATGACACATTGATCTGTGTGTACCATAGGGCACAAAGATATGACATAGAGAACTAAAAATCTTTCGAAGCTCTTATTCACCGTCTATATGATGATGATGATCTAATATTGGATGAACCACTTACACCCCCCTTACTGATCCAACCATTGACCTAACCTAAACCTGCTCCCCCACTTTCATCTAAAAGTGAGGGGGAGGAATTGAAGCCACCACCTATTCTAACTAATCCTATTTTTCATACCATTCACATGATTACCCGATCCTGGGCTCAACAGAGAGGTAATGAAAGAGCCAATGTGTTTATTCCATGGACATATCCTACAAACTCTCAACCTTCCAACCAATACCCAACACCAATGTCTCCACATATGCCATCACCAAGACCTAAGGTATCTATCTTAGGTGTACCCTCTACTAACCCTTCTACATATATTCAAAGAATAGTGTTAAGGGAACTTCACAAAGCATTAGTGAAGATGAGTCTTTATGATTTAATCAACACCTCACCCCATTACTATCAGGCACTGATAGAGGCTCTACCATCCATAGAGGTAAACAAAAATGACCCTCAACCTCTTACATCCTTTGTTGGAGCCCTTCAATATTTTGTCATTGTCACCTTCCAAGATTCTAAGATACCTCCTACTCATTCTGAAGAATCTAATCCTCCTCTCTATTTTATGACATACATCGATCACACCCATGTCAAAAGGGTGATGATCAATGGAGGATCCACCATCAATATCATCACTTCCCATGCTTTTGATCAGTTGCATTTACCGAAGAACATCATGGTTGAAAGCATAGCAGTTTTTCACTCCTTTAATGACATCATGGCCACCACCTTAGGGACCATTTTCATTCATATACACTTTATACCTCACACCATTCCTAAACTATTTTATGTTATAGAGGGAAATTTCTAATATAACATTCTACTTGGTGCCCTTGGATCTGAGCCATGAGCTATATCCCCTCTACTCTACACTATTATATTAAATTTGAACATGAAGGGTAATTTGTAACTACCAAGGCTGACCCCAATCCTTTTAAATCTTGCAACATGTCCTATAGGCCTAATGGTGATCTTTTCCTCCATTCCTCTACCTCACAATCAACCAACCCTACTAAAACTACTGCACCACCCACCATAACCCATAGTGCTTCCACCATTAACAATGATGAAGCCTTAACTAGTTCATCTATCTATTCTTACCAAATTCTTTTTGAGGATCCCTTAACACAAATGTTCCAACATCTCTCCCTTGGGGAGTACCACCTTCTCACCTTGGATGACTTCCCTACTCTAAAAGAGTATGGGAACCTTAAATATGACCCTTATTATGACCCTAATATGGTAACCATTGGCCCCTTTAGTCTACCAAATAATCAAACAAACTTCATTTATGGGAGACTTTATCAACCACTTCTTGCCCCTAATACTATTTCACATATCTAGCCATTCACCTCTAACTTCTCCTATCTAGACAGGGCAACATTTGCTAATCTATATCTTCATCATTATGCTTAGAAAGGGTTTGGCCTTGGTATTTATGAATAAGGACCCCATACATTACCTCTAGTAAAAACCTTAGAACTTCATGAGTCTTTTGGCCTTGGGTACATCCCACCAGAGGAGCCTACCAACTCACCTCAATCTATCACCCCCCATCGATGAGGACATCCCCTCACCATCAACCCAATCACCATTAAAATCTAAAGACCTTAACATCATTCCCCCTAATTTTTTTTATCAACACCATTATCTTGGGCCCTTTAATCTATCACAAGGGTGGATAAACTAAGGCTCTTCCTCTCATCCATCTTGAGATGGTTAAAAAAACCTCTTCTACCATCAACACCATCCAACACCAGGATAATGAGTCCATTCTATCCTACCTTGTTACAAGGGATTATTATATTCATAAATCCCTTTCTTCTATAAACTAAATAATGCTCAATGAATCTATCATTGATATTAATTTGGGAACTCAAGATAACCCCCACATCATTAAACTTGGCCAATCTTTAAACCCTGAGGAACAACAAGAATACCCATCTTTCCTGTAAGATGGTAGCATCTCATTCACATGGTCTTGTTAGGATATGCCTAGGATTAACCCTTTTATTGCCCTTCATAACATTGTTACCCATTTAGAACCCAAGCCAATTTATCAAAATCTTTGTAAGATGCATCCTCACATCACCCTTCTCATTAAAGAGGAACTTTAGTATCTCTTATCCATTAACTTCATGCAACCCATTGACTATCCATAATGAGTCTTTAATATTGTTCCCATTACCAAACCCACTAGGGGACTTCATCTTTGTGTATATTACCATGAACTTAACCTCACATGCCCAAAAGATGACTTTTATTTTCCCAACATCCACCAATTAGTTGATCTTACCACATGCCATGAGATGTTTTCTCTGATGGATGGGTTTTGGGGATATAATCAGATCGTGATTACCCACTTAGATCAACATAAAATTGCCTTCATTACCCCTTACAGAAATTTCTACTATCATTTCATGCCCTTTAGTTTAAATAATGTAGGAGTAAATTATCAATGAGCCATGACCTATATCTTCCATGACCTCATCCATAAAATTGTGGAGGATTATGTGGATGATCTCCTCAGTAAATTGAAACACTGCAAGGATCATCTAGTTATTCTCACAATCATCTTCAACTGACTAATCATATTCCATGTCAGGTTCAATCCCAAGAAGTGCATTTTTGGGGTTCTATCTATAAAAATCCTTAGCTTTATCATCTCCCTTCATTGAATCAAAACTGACCCTACCAAGGTCAAAGCAATCCTAGAAATGCCTCCTCCAACAAACCTAAAACAACTTCATAGCCTATCAAGAAAATTCCAATCTATCTATCACTTCATCTCCCAACTATTGGATATATTCCAACCCTTTCACCATCTCCTTAAGAAAGACACCTCCTTTTAATGAACTAGATATTGTCAATAAGCCTTTAATTTACTCAAGGAGTACCTACTTTGTTGACTAGTTCTCATCTCATCTAAGGATAATTAACCTTTCTAACTTTACATATCTACCACTAATCACTCTTTAGGGGTCATGATCACTCATTGAGATGAAAAAAATAAAGAGAAAGCCATATATTACATCAATTTTTCATTTTTAGAGTATGAGACATGATACACCCATCCTAAAAAATTATGTCTTATACTCAAATTTATCACCTCCAAACTCTGTCACTACCTCCTTTATCATAAAACACGTGTCATTACTAAGACCAACCCACTCAAGTATATTCACTTTAAGCCATATAAAAATTAACATATGGATATGTGGCTCATTTTCCTAGTTGAGTTTGATTTTGAGCTCCTTCAACAAAAATTCCATTAAGGGGTAGGTCATTCCTGATCAATTAGATGAGGATCCCTTACTGGATAACCAACCCATTCCTTTTACCTTTCCAGACGAATCTATTCTGACTCTTTCTGAAGAAGAATCCACATACCAAATTACCTTATTTTTTGATAGATCTAAATGCTAACATGATGCGGGTACAGGAGTAATTCTCATTCCCCTCCATGGAGAACCTCTTCCACTTTTCTTTAAAATCAACTTTGAGTGCACTAATAACATGGATAAATATGAAGCCTTATTTATAGGTCTCCAAACCCCTCTCACTCTAAAAATCAAAACCATTTCTATCTTTGATGACTCCCAACTCATGATCAACAAAGTAAATGGGTCTTATCAATGTAAAAATGATGTTTTAAAAAAAATATAAGCTTCTAGTTCATGAACTCTTAACATCATTTAAACATTACCAAACCCAATTGGTTCCTCGATCTACCAAAAAAATTGCTGATATAATGGATTCCCTAGCTTCTGAAATTCCTTCTCAACCCACTACATCTAAATTATTTGTCACCAATCATCATTTCATTAGGCCTTCATATATCAGTTCAGACCTTCCTATCATTTTTAATATGGAGCCATCTCCTTCTGACATTTGGTATGACTAGACTTTTAACTACCATAATCTCAGCATCATGACACTCGACCTCTCAAAAATGCTCGAAAAGCCTTTATTCAAGGTATCTTTAATTATACAATACTAGGGGTCTCCTATACAAGTGTGGCTTTAATAGCCTTCTTCTTCATTGTCTACATTCTCATGAGTTTTCCCATGCTATTAAGGAAACCCATGATGGGATTTGTGGGGGACATTTTAGTGGCCTCATTATTGCTAAAATAATCTTACATCTTGGCTACTATTGGCCTACCCTTGATAAAGATTACTATGACTATGTAAAGAAGTGTGCCAAATTATAGAAACATGCCAATTTACATCATGCACATGCTCATAAACTTTAATTATCCAAATATTATTGGTCATTCTCATAGTAGGGACTCGATCTCATTGGAGAAATCAATCTGTACTCATCTCAATGACATCAATTCATCATCACCATCATGGAATAGTTCACCAAATGGGTGGAATCCATTCCTCTTATCTCAATCAAAGCTAATAAAATTATCAATTTCATCAATCACCACATGATTTATTATTTTGGTGTTTCTCATAAGATCATCACTAACAATGATAAATCCTTAAAAAATAAGAAAGTCCAAGCTCTTTGCAACTCTTTTGGCATCAAACTAATCCATTCCTCACCTTATCATTTACAATCTAATCGATAAATAGAATATTCCAATAAAATCTTCATCAAGATGTTAACCAAGGTTTAAAGTTCTTCAAGTTGGGATTGGTACCTACACATCCCCTTTGCTTTATGGGCCTATTGAATTAGCATCTAAACTGAAACAAGTGTTACACATTTCTCTCTAGTCTTTAGAGTAGAGGCTATCTTAGCTCTCAAAATCTAGATACCTTATCTTTGCATATCTTTACAATACATCATTTCTAAGGATTATTATCATCAAAAACACCTCACACACCTCTAGTTTCTTGATGAGCATCACCTCATCACCCTTAACCATCTTTGCATTTACTAAGAGTGGATCACCCACACTTACAACAAACATCTAAAATAATGAGACAAGTATGGAGAAAATAAAAAAGGGTAAATTTTATTTCAATTATATTAGACCCTATATCATCACCCATAAGTATGGATCAAGAGCTTATCATTTATCTTCTCTCAAAGGTAAACTAGAACATGAGCCTCTCAATGCTTCACATCTATGTCCTTTTTACTATTTAGAAAAATTTGATTAACCTCCTTGTCTAACATGATCTTGTCCCTTAGTTTAAGATACTTTCATATCCCTTATACCCTTACCTTATTCCTCTTAAGGACACTTGATTATAATAGAATCATGTGATTATCCATCATAGTTTTAGCTTAATCCGAAGAATGGGCATCATGGCTCCACCCATGGAATTATTCTCATGGATATTTTTTGTCTATAATTAGATGAAATCCCATGTTAATTTATCTTTCAAATCACCTTCCATTATTTATCGATCACCTTTTGTGTTAAAAGTCTTACCCCTAAGAATTTAGACCTCTAAGCTTGAATAGGTTTCTCTATGTCTGAAGCTATCATTTAGAATTAAAAAAATGGGATACTAAAAGTATCATTTGAATTTGTATCTCTATCATCACAGACCACTCCCACAAAGGGTGGTTACCAATTAAAAAATGACAAAAAGACAAATTACACCCTTGAAAGCTGGTTGTAATCCTACAAAAAGGAAAATCCAAGCTTGGACCACTCTCTTGAAGGATGGCTAAGTCAAAATTGTCAAAAATGCAATCATTTGAAGCTTCCCACATCGATCAAATTCAACTAAATAAAATAAAAAAGCAATCAAAAGCAAATTTATCCCAAAAGGGGCCATAATTGGCCCTATCATAAATATCATTTGTAGAATTCCCACATCGATCAGTGTACACCTTGTATCAAGACATGGACTTGTTTGTTCTAGTTCTTAGGTCACTTATAGAAGGGGTAAGTCAACCCACATTAGGTTCCTACATTACCCCTTTCCCTTCCATTTACCTATCATCCACTTTTCCTTTGTACCCTCTATAAATCAAAGGACTATGAGCTCACTTGGCACATTGCGCTTATGATGGCATCTTTTCACTAAAAATGTGCTAATTAGAAGCATATGAAAGGTTTATCTTCATTAAGACCTATCCAATTTTGGTTTAATATGGTCCTTACTAATGAACAAAATATGCCTTTTTCATGGTCCCTCATTTTGGTTCATGAATATGTTGTCTCTCATTAATCCTTTCCTCACATTTTGTTACCTACACTTACTTTATGTGTTTTTCATTATCTTTTCAACCTCATGACATTAAGTCCTATCAAATACACACCACAACATTATCAAATTTGAACAACTTATCATGAAACATAATAATGAAACAATCACATTACACCAACCATTCTACTACATCAAATCCAAACATTGCTTAAATTACCACATATTATGCTCTCAACACATGAACATTACCCATACATCAATGTCTATCTATATGCTAGCATCATCATTTTTAGCCAAAACATAAACATCAATACATTTCATCACATGCCTAAGCTAAACATGCAACAATCCATATCACATGATCACAACAAGCTCATAAGCATAATAAACCATAATAGATCATCCATAACATCAACAACACAACATCACAAATGTTTAAATCATAATAGATTAACATCTATCTCATATAAATCTCCTATACCAATAATAAATCTCAAAGTCTATAACCTCTCCCATATGCATCTCACATCTCTAACACATAGGCTAGTATCAAAATCAAATATACATTAATCCACATAAAATAATCACATATCAATCCATAATAACTACAACATCTAAAAATAAGAGCATTAATCCATATAATACAATTGTCATGATATCCATAAACAATCATCAACTCCATGAAAACTATAACATCTAAAACATCTAAATCACATATTAGCATCCATAAATAAACAAATCATCATCATATAATCGATAAACATATCAACACCCATGACATTAATGAATCTATATACACATATCTTATACTTAATATAAACATCTCCATCTAAATCATATATATAAGCATTAATACATGTCCTATACATATATCTCAATCATATACATTTCACATCATCATCATGTAGGTTGCTATCAAAAATTAGTTACAAAACAAAATCCCAACATATGCATCAAGGTCCTGGGGCACCACTACCACTAGCTCCACCTATACCTTCACCCCCATCTAGTAGAGGTCCCCCTAGGATACCAACCTACTGACCTACCACTACTACCCACTGTGTTTGTGTTATAAGCACTGGCCCACCTACTAAGCTAACATGATACTCACCCCACCTTGGCTCATTAGGGTACTATGCTAGTATAATGCCCTCATAGTATCTCAGCTCCTATATAGTAGCTATATATTGAGTCTTTGGAATAAAACAAAGACATGTCACCTTTGTTCCACCTATCTATCTCAATGAGTGTCTCTCTCTTGAGTAACCAAACCAAACATAACCCTCACATGGTCCCTCTCCACTATAACCATGGTCTTCTACCCCTATCAAATGGCTACATATCCCTATAAGGTAGTAAATTACACCTGGGCTTGATCTCTCTCAATAGTAACTCCTCCTAGCTAACCCTGAAGAGTGGTAATATACCCCTATAAAGTGGTAATCTAAGCTTAAGCCACTATTATTGCTACTACTATATGTGGCTCACCCTATACTAGTCCCTTTCCTAGATCAATTTCCATGGACCCATGGACTCCATCACCTCAACCAAAATTAGTTATAGTATATCTACCCTAGTACCATGTTGGATAATTTTATATGATACCTAGATCAACTCTCACTCTATCAGGCAACTCATTATAGGCCAAATCCTCCTCCTATGGTTATGGCTCTAGCAATAAAAACTTTACCTCCTCCCCCTATACCATGTAAAATCAGGTGGAATACCTTGCACAAGTTTGAGATGTCACTGTAATCTCTCTAGTGGGATGAACTTTATCTCACCATGCCATCTACGTTATACCCACATCCAATTTTGTAGTGAATATATATGCTACCTATATCCAACATATATAAGGCAAGTCATGTAAGACCTCTATACCATATCACTTGATGCTAAAATCTCTAGGGCCCCTTAGAACCACTTGATGTCCCTCACACCATTTCCAGCCCCTATCATCACACCATCCCTCCTCTAATGGAGGAATCTAACTCTGTAATCTATCAATAAGTAACCCTCCAATAAGAGACCTAATATTCTTAGCACCTATATATATTCATATGCCCAGTAATGGAGTATGAATCTAACACTAATACCATAGTGTCTATGCACTATAAACCTCCATAACTCTATAAATCTACACCAATAAAACTTATGCCCATCTAAAGATCATCCTCCCAAATACTAGCTCTACAAGTACCCCTAGCAATACATAAGGGAATCTCCCTTCAACTAAATTTGGTAAAGCATAGCAAGTCATAGCTAGTTGCATCATCATCATCAAATGTCTCTCTCCTTAGGCCCTCTAATATAATGGCCTGATGTTGAACCCACTTGAGTGGCACTATGCATATGCTCAGTCTACCCTATACATCAGATCCATGTAATAATTGATCTCCTCACTCTCTATACAATAGATCAGATCCCCTCATATAGGTAGTCAGGTAATCCTATGTACATCCTATATTAGGATGTACATCTCTTTGGTTAGTAACTAGAATGTGTTAGTCATTGGGTCCCATCTCTTAATGAGGGTGACTATCATCATAGAAACTCTAGGCAGGTGATGGTAATTTTGCATCACTCCAAAGCCAACTACCTCTATATATCAATAGTTCTCTACTAACATAGCCTCTCAAACCTCCATAAAGATCTCAAAGAATCAATCCTATAATTGGATCTACTCATGAGCCTGCAAACCAATCATATCCATCATAAGATGACAACCTATCCCTATTTATCTCTTTCAAAATACAAATTCATTCACCTTTTTCTATCAATCACTAGTATCCTCACCCATATTATTCCATCAATATCTTTTCTATACCTATCTCTCAAAGCTATAATCAATAATTTCAACCCTTCACAAATTTCACGCACTTGTCACCTACTTGATTCTAATTGCTCTTATCACTTAATCACCTACACACCTCCAAACATCATATCACTTTTCTTACTCCTTACGACATTATTTTCTAAACCCTATACTTTCATCTCTTTTTAAACTACTCTTATCTACATAGCCCATTCACTTATCAAATTTTAATCATTTCCAACATACTTAAAACCATTATCTACATAAACTACCTAATTTTGTTACAAACTATTCATTATCTAAATTTAGCATTTCACTATTCTACCCACAAATTCATAATCAACTATTAACCTATTCTACATCTTCACAACTATCCACCAAGCATTAATAATTGACCTATTCTCCTCATTACTCCACCATTCAACTATTACAAAATTATTCACTCAATAAACAACTTACCCACTTTTCAATAAAAACCTCCCTTTTGTCTCAAACATTGACAGATGCCCCTAACCATCAATGGTCCTCTTGGGGCATTTTTACCCCTTGAGTCGACCATCATTGATCAGGTCAACTATCGATAGTCACTATCAGTGAACTTCAATGGTGACCCTCAATCCCTAAACCTCCTTTATACCCTCTAATATACCCTAAAACTCCTTTCCCACCATTCCTACACTACTAATACACACCTACACACACCTTACCCCCTTCATTCTCTTGCATACACTCTCATAAAACCAAAACCCTATAAAAAATAAAAACCTAGGGCATCAACTACCTAAAAAATTTCCACAATCCCACCCATGCAATTCAATCCATCTCATATCCTATTTATATAATCAAATTCATCTTAATTTCAAAAATAAGGTGGCCTTACCTCATTCCATGAGCACTGACAAGGTCTCAATACATGTCTAACTACCTAATCACACCCACCTCTTACATCTATCTGATCTATGATCAGTGACATGTTCAATCTCACTAACCAATGCACTCTCACCAACTCATCACACACCTTATAATCATGGGCAAAATTCAAACCAATCACACAAGCTCACAAAAAATGCCAAGGTCCAATCATTGAATATTGATTAAACTATTTCTATTTTCCTTTTGATCTCAGGTTCTAGGGATTTTTACCCAACCATCAATGATTGCCTAACCATCGATGATTTCCTAACCATTAATGGTTAACCTTAACCATCGACGATTGGGGTTTTTAGCTCTTTCCACCTTCTCAACCTAAACCTAACCTTATGGTACACCATAGTGGGACAACCCATATTTCCACCTTTTAACCTTTTTAGGAGTTACCCTCTCCCCCAACCATCAATAACTATATTAGGCATAAAGTTCACCATCTATGGGACTATGTAGGTAGCATCCTCTTTCCTAGTGCATTAAGAGTCAGCTTAGCCATTACTTTACCAAACCCACCATCTATTTTAGAACCCACCTATTTACATGCCTTACGATGACCTTACCTTGGTCATTTTGACTACCTTGACTAGTTTTTCCATGTTGAAATTTTTCATTTTATACCACCTCATATGCAACCTAACCATTTGTGTTTTTCTTAGGATCACTTCCTACACGATACCTAAGGAAACACTACCCTTGTCTAAGAGACTTATACATGTAACCCAATCAACTATGACCAATGTTGGTGAATGATTACCTTATCACTTATCTTATCACTTGAATGTATTTTTATTGACATTAGTAACTTTTTTTGCGTGATTTTAACTATCATGCTTAGTCATATTTTATGCGTATCTCAAATGTCTAACCCTCAATCACCTACTTCATGCCTCACTATTTACCATCTATCAAACTATGAACTAATTTTGGTTTCACCTCATCGACTCCTAATTTGAGGGGGAATACCTCCTCCCATACTTGGGGTAACCAAACTAGGACCAAAAAACCATTCATTTTTTTTCTACAGCTTATTGAACCTAAAGTTGCATAACAAAAAGGGGCAAAATATAGACACTCAAAAATTGCACCTTAGCTAGCTTTTGATGTCAAAATACCATGGACCCACTTTCAATCCTCAGCTTAGGTAATCACCTATCTAAATCATTTTCATAACTTTAACTTTAACTTTAACTTGAACCTTTTAATTTATCAATTTTAACCTCTTTTTTAACTCTTTTCTTTTTTGGGTCCTCGACCACCACTAGTCAGCCTAACCAATGATGGTTAGCCTGACCATCACTGGTCAAGTTCCTAGACCTATTTTAAAGTATATTTTATATTTATGTGAATCATTACATAAAGTTTCAACTTTCCCATGTGAATCATACAACTTAGCAACACCTCGAATTAGCATCTTTATCACCAATCAATTTAACAATTTCCTCCACTTCACTTTAGGAACATCTTTCTATAAAATGAGGGTTATTGGAAGAACTAAGGATCAGAAAAAAATTTATAGCCAAGCTCTTCTAATTTACTTATTTAGGTCTCAACATAACCTAAAAATATATGTTTGTGACTATTAAAAGTAGAGGTACTATTATGTTGGCCAATTTTCTTCAAATTTTTACTATCATCCATTTTGCATCTTACAAGTATTCTTTACTTGTTTTAGTATTTTATTTCTTTATTGATCTTATTATCTTTATTAGATCACTTGTAACTCATTATACATCATTCATATCCCCATAAATCCATTATTCCTTTTTAACTCCACTTCAATATCCTACCAGACTCACATAGGCAACTATCGTCAGTTCCTATAACTGTAGCAGGTTATAACAACTATCGTCAGTCACTTAACTATCACTGGTTAGATCATTTATCATTAGTCAACCTAACCACCACTAGTATACTATCAAAAAAATAATATTTTGTTATTTCTAACCCCTTTCCTCCAACCAAATATTGTTTTCTATTTCTGACCTGATCACAAAACTTGTTCAATTTTTTTGAAGCAAACCCCAACCTATGTTGGCATAGTATTGACTCATTTTGTTAAATTTAGTAATTATATTAAATAGGTATTTTATTTCATATATTTATTTCTTATTATTTCTTTAATTTTCTTGTTAATTTTAAAGGAACTCTCTTTCCTTTATTTTATCAACATCATTTGTTATTAAGGGAGTGGATCGATAGTCATCCAAGGAAGCTTTCACTTCTTGGATCTAGCATATGCTAGGCAGTAGACCCTTTATACTTATTTAACCAATAATTTGGTTTAGTGTTTTCTTATTATAGTTAGTCCTTCCTCACCAAAAAATATCTATCAATTTGTCTAGTCATCAACGAGCACAACATTTAACTAGGTACACACCCTTCATCATTTGTGTCTTTCCTTCTAAAAAGTTAAGAATAGAGTTAGAACTAGTAAGAAATAGTCACATGTTCCATTATGGTCAAATTATATTTTAAGTCTTTGGGTATTAGGAATTTTCTATATGAGGGTTAAAATGCCTAACACACTCACACAATTAACTTTCTAAATGACTATCATACACAGTCAGTTGGTAAAAAACCTTGCATGTTCATGATGATCAAGCATATGGTTTTTAAAGTGATGAGAGATTTATTAAGGTGTATATAGACATGTTTGAACTATTGAGATTGTTTGAGATTGGTTGAATTAACCAATTCTCTAACACATATAATTTTGTCTTATCTATATTGTATGTGTACCTATAGGTCTCCACAAAGGTCTAAGGAGATTAGAGAGAAAGTTTTTGAGATAGGTTTTAACCTTTCTAATGTTCTTTATGTTTTTAATATGTCATGGTAATAATAGAGGATTCATGCGTGACAAATAAACTTTTTCTATCCCATCATAAGTTAAGAAGGTTATTTCAAGGATTCATTACCTTAAAAACTTTGAAGCAGGGAACATGCCTTGTAGTTGATCCTTTCATGGTAAGATTTATTGAGGTCTACACAATCCTAAGTGATTTATCATGAATTTAATACCTAAGAATAAGGTCTTGATCAAAGATAATGTATTTTTTGTCCTATGAAGTAGTTTAGATGAGTCCCTCATTTTCAACTTTCTCTCACTATAGCTGACAGTGTTATCTATAGAATTTTAAGTCCAAATGACTTTATGGTGATATAAGACCTAATAGATACATAATTCTACATAAAACTACTTATTTGGAATATAAATGACACTAATGGTTCAAATACCATTGAGAAGAGTTGAATTATAGAATCTCCACTCATATCACAACCTATAGAGACCCCTTTTTATCCCAAGAAAGTACACCTATAATTTGGTCAAGGAAGAGTGACATGTTAGAACCTGACGATTGAGTGCTAGTTTCAAGATATAGGAATGTTATGAGTATTTTTTGCCCATTAAATGAAACAAAATTATTTAAATAAATCCTAAACATGAAATGGATTGTGCATAACATCTTATAGGGGTCCTTTTATCTTCAAAAGGCCACCTACAGTTTGACTATAATGTGATAGTGTACTAACATATGGTAGTTTAGTCTTGACACAAGTATTTAAATATTAAGTGAGTCAAAATGAGTTGGAATTAAAATTTATTACTTATTATAGGGTATTAAATCATGATATATAAGGTATAATACAAAATTTTCACTTACAATCATGTCTTTTTCTAAGGGAGCACACAGTCACAGTTAACTACAAACTAACCCTAGGTTAGTAAAGAGTGAATTTTGAGGATTTTGTAGTATTGAATGGTATTAAACATGTTTTAAAGGAATATAAAATAAATTATCATCATTTCACTTAATATTAATCATAAGAAATTAGGACAAGAGTCATATTTAAAGTACACTTATAGTTAATATGTAAAAGTCTTGCATAATCATTATTCTAGGAGTCTATATTGGGAAGTTGAGTGGTTATGAACTTATAGATGTATTAAATTTATAAAAAATTGGTATATATCACATAAATTACCAAAAAATCCCCATAATAACATTGTATTGATTGAATAGATAGGGGAAGTGCCCTATGTTCTATCTTAGATAGAGGGTACTCCTAAAGAACCACACCCTATAAGTTTATCATAAGGTAAGAAGGTGAGGTTGGAGGTATTAAATCATTTTAAGGAGATGTATAATTGTGTGTGTAACATGGTAAAACATGTAAAAAAACCCACAATCATGATAAACCACTTAGAGGTGGTTATGAGTAATAAAACACAGACTGATCCTATTAGGCCTTAACTAGGCCTAAATCCTAATTGGAGGGCTAATACCACCTATGGAGATAGATAGGCCATGAAATGAATTGAAATAATTTCATGTGGAAATATTAAGGGTTTTAAATCCATTAAGTTATAGATACTCATCACATTTTGACAAACATGACCCTTTTCAACTCAAGCTCACACATAATGTAGGGAAGGGATCAAGAAGCCATCTTAAAAAGCTCACACCACTACAGACATTTATCATGGGAGACTAAGGATTTAGGATATGTTGAAGATGGTCCTAAACAAATTTCTATTGGAATTTTTATGAGGATTGAATGTCAAAATTTTATGAATAATCCTTAAGGGTCAAAACCACTCAAAACCCTCCAAAAATCTTGCTAATGATGTAATGGGAAAAAAGGGAAATAAATGAATTTATATGAGACATTTTGACTTGGAAAGTTATTTATACTTTCATAATACTCCCCTATGTCCCTTATCATTAAATTGGATTTTGCCCTATTTATATAGATAAGGTATAAAACTATTTTTATTGACAAATTTTAATGTTTTTTAGGTTCAAGGGAGAGTTAAAAAAATGGGAATCACTTTGGGACACAAAATTATACCTAATATAACTAATCATGCTCATTTATTTATTTATAAAATCACAAAAGTACCTTAGCTAGCTCCTTCCCTTTACGCAATCCAAACTAGCATAGTGAATGGAAGGTGATAACCAAGTGAGAAGATGATAACTTAAATTAGTATGAATTTTAAGGTATACCTAATTAATTTAGGTACATTAAGACTCTTTAAAGGTGTAATATCATCCCCTTTATGTATTTAACTAGAAAACTGAAAGTCACTTGAATGACAAGTGTGAAGGAGTGAAATAAGGATGATAATGACTACAGGCAGTGAAGTCCAAAAGAAGATCAATGATTAGGGACATATACAATGCATGTTGGAGATTTTTATAAACCCCAAAATTATAATTCACATGTGTAAATTGTTCTTAATCTACTTTTTAATTCTCAATAGAAGCAAATGATGAAGGCAATTTCCAAACAAATAATTGAAGAGTCTTATGTTAGATTTGAGGAGTTTTAATGCCTAGAAAGACATTTTTCCATAGATACATTTCATGGTATATTTAATAATTAATTAATATACATATTTAACCCTTTATATTAGCTTAAAAATTGTTTTTATGACTCTTGATCTTCATTATTATCTCCCCTCTCTCACATTCTATCAGAACTAGCCATTTTAGCTCTTGTTTTGTGATACCACAAATGGTATGGCAAAGACCTATTAGTTTGATGTTGTAATTTACCTTTTAATAATACATTAAATATAGTTTTTATTTCATAAACATATTTTATAAGTGTGCAAAGTGATTTATGGTGAGGTCTAGTGATAAATAACTATCCTTGCCTTCTCTTTGTCATTTTCATGTTTGGTGTAAGAAGTTCTCATTCTAATAGGTAATATGGAGTGCATCTAGTGTGTTTGGAATCATTAAAGTTTTCAAGTGTCCTTATAGTTTTAAATATTACCTATGGTACACTCACTTGATTATTCTCATGTATATCACCTCTATATTGAAATACTAATGTTAGAAGACCTTAGGAGTTTAAAGCTAGTATTGTAAGTCTTGTTTCTTAGTGAAATATTATGATGATATTGTGGAAATATTCATGGCGTATCACCCCATTATAATATTTCACATCCATGCATATCTCTACCCATTTTCCCATAATCAATTAATTAACATAGGTGAATAGCACTTAAAGATCAATTTAGGGAGCTAGCCCTTAATCTTAGAGGTTTACCTCTACTATAGGTAACCCACAGGCCTAGAGGTATTCTAATGTTTCCCAAATATTAGAATAGGATTTAAAAACCTCCTATAGGGTGAAATATTTTTAAACAAAAATTATAAGATCAATTTGGGGTGTTTGATTACAAATATATCAAGTTTTTCCAAATTGGGTTTGTCTTAGGGGGTAAGTAGGGTTTTGGAGGTCTACCATCTTAATGATGGTTCATAAAGTAAAAACCTATAATATAAAAATTATGGCCATGGATTTTGATCTAAAATATCCCCATAAAATCCTTGGACTTCTTTTGTTTCCATGCATCTTATATGGAGAGAAATGAGTGCAAATTGGTGGACTTTGAGTTCCTTACAAGCTTTATGAGCCTAGTTGCAGTCTTAGTGATGATTCATAAAGATGAGACCCTTAATCCAAGTATTTTATTCATTAATTTTTAATATATAGGTGTGAAAATTTTCCCCTATGATCCCTGGGTCTAAGTCCCTCTATGATGAAATATGTGAGTGTTGAAAGTGGTAGCTCAAGGTGGCAGAATAGGTGTAATGTAGTTCAAGCTAGGTGTTAAGATTGAATTTGGAACTTTATTGATTTATCATATCTAAAAAATCATTATCAAGGTATAAAAAATAACTATACACCTTATCATGGCCTTCATTTTGCTATGGATATCTATATATGCCCGAAGGAGGTGGTGGGGTTTGGGGCCTTAAGAATGGCTTTAGGCCTAATAGGTCTAGACTGAGTTTTATGGTTTTGAACCATATATTAGTGAGTTTATGAATTCAATGCCACAATATCATCTATCTTCATATTATTACATCCTTATACAATTTATCTCACCTACCCAAACCACTATCTTTGTCCCTACTTCATGTAAGTTTTTCATGCTCACCACTATTAAGCCTATTACTATCATGCATAAAATGTTTGACAGTAGCATTATATGCCTAAATATCCATTTATATACCTAATGAATTGTTTATGGAGTTTAAAAATTATAGGATCATGTTCCTAATGTAAACATCTAATTCATATCACCATTTTGTTGAAATTGTCAATCTTACTCAAAATTCTATAACAATTCACAATTTAGGCCAAAATCACTAAAATGTACTAAATGGTTCGAGCTTGTCATATACAAGTGCCGATTTAGGCTTATGTATCCCTAAATGTGGTAATGTATTTTATGTGATTTTTAGTTTTTCCCAAATCATTTCAAGTTAAAATTCCAAAAATGTAATTTGACAATTTGAACCACTAAATTCTTCTAGTTCAGAGGCACACAACATGTGAATGTGTTATTTCACATCGATAATGTATTAAATGGGGTATTGTTCCATATGCAACTAAAACATTATTCTAACTATACTCTAATAAAATTATGACTTGGTAACTTGAAATTTTAACTAGTTTGATTAATTGAGCAACTAATTTCCAAATAATTACACAAAATTAATTAAAATTACTTAAGCAAATTAAACCAAATTAAAAGTTTAAGTGAAAAACCCATGTAATTTGTTGAAGGTTTCTTAATTGGAAATTCTTTTCTAGTATATAAATCATCAATGGGGTGGCATCTATAAGTCATAAATGTAATAAATATCATGTCTAAGGCCTCCCATGCCTCATTAATGCCCCATTATTCCAAATATTAATGGGGATATTTATGAATTGATCCTATAAAATTGAATTTGTTCATGGCCATACATATTGATATCAACATGGGTGATCATGGTTGATTCTGATCATTTCCAAAAATCTATAAATACAAGGGTTCTCACTCATCCTTTCAAGCTTCTTTGGTGTAAACTTATTATGTAGGATTATATTCACAAGATATTTTTTGTGTAGTATTATTATGCTTAATTTTTAATAGGATAGTTCCAACTAATTGCATACATTTGATCAATATCATGATCCTAGTTTCATTAGTGCATTGAGAGATGATGGAGGACCAAGCCACTCATCATTGTTAAACACTTGGAGAACTAAATCAAAGGGGAAATCACATTTTGAGTCACACTTGGAGGAGGGATGATTTTGGGAAGGTTTGATGTTATATTCAATCTTTTACTAACTCTTAATTTTCATTTACAAAACCCCATTGAGAGAGTTGGCTTTGTGAGTTATGTTCTTTATGATTATTTAGTTTTTTCTTAACTAATGCATGATCTAACTCATTTTGGATTCCATATCTATATTTTGGCATGCCCAATGGGACCGTGCATCCCATACAAGTAAGGAGACTAATTTATCATTTTTAGATTTTCTAATACATGTTTTAAAATATCTAAAATTCAAGTTTTGTCTTCATTTTTCATGTATTTTTATTCTTTATAATGACATATAGTTTACATATTAATCAACATCAATTTATTATAACCAACATTAGTCCTATCCTAACTGGTATTGGTCCTTATGTGAAGGGTAGAACATGGTAGGAAGGAAGATTTTTGGTTTGTTTTTTGAAATTACTACTTGATATTCTAGGTTTTATGAACTTGCACACTCTCTATTTAATCCTTTTATTGTAGGATCTAGAAGTTTTTTGGAAATTTTATGTTTGTTTATGATAACCATTTTTTTTATAATAATTTTATTTTTCCTATGTGTAAACACCTAAATGTGGCCATCATAACCTCCAACCAGGCTTTGGACTAATTTCCACCTAAAATGCACAATTTGGACTAAAAACACTAAAACATGCTAAATGATGTGAAACTGACATATTCAAGTACCAATTTTGGCCAAGGTATCACTAAATGGGACAATGCAATTTATGGGCTAGCTAACTTTGATTAGATCATTTTCAGTCATAATGCCAAATTTACACCTAGGTGCTCTGGATTGATCTTTCCTATCAAACCTCTTACACGAGATATGTGTGTTTGTTATTTATTGTTAGTAACATCATAAATGGGAATATAGTACTAACACATCTGACATTGCCTTCCAATTCCAATCCAGTTAAATTTTAGACCAATAATAAGGCATTCTTATCAATTTGAGTAATTTGTGCACAAAGTACTTAATCATGCTTAAGAGCTAATTAACCCAAATCAAGGCCTAATTAATAATTCCATGGAAACTTGTTGAATAATTTGTTTTGGAAATGAATATATAATATTTGCATCATCAGGTAACCTCATTTCTTGGGAATATATCCTTAGGCCATAAATGCCATAGATATTAGGACTCATGCCCTCCATGCCTCATCAATGCCTTCCATGATGCCCTCCATACCTCTTAATTTCCCCTTCTTCCAATGTCATGATGAGGATACTTATAAAATTAATTCTAAAAATTGAAATAATCCTCAACTACACATCTCAATCTTGAGATGGATGGTTTAGGTTGATTCTATACATTTGCAAAAATCTATAAATAGAGAGGCCATGAACATCATTTCTAAGCTATTTGGTGCAAAGTTATAATGTACAAATATCTTCAAGAAGCCAAAAAAATTAGTGTTACCATGCCAAAATTACTACAAGCCAAGCCAAGCCACAAGCCAAAGGTGCTAAGGAGAGATGGAGGTAGCCAAACTTCCATTACCAAGGACTTCATGAGCACAAGTCGAGCAAGCCACCACTACAAAGGCATTCAGAGCATCCAAATAAGGTGAAAAAATTCTTGTGTTTTATTCATTACTTTTTAGTTGTGTTTGTCATTTGTTTTTGTTACCAAGCTCTCCCTAGTGTCTACGCCTAGAGATGTTATACTAGTTAGTGTGTTTCTTTCATTTTGTTTTCATTTTAGAACTAACACCATACTAACCATCGTCTCTTGAGTCAAATTCCTAGATCACATAATGGCACACCCAGTGGGGCCAGATGCATCTCACACCTGAAGAAGATCATTTTACAGCTTTAAAATATTTATTTGGACCATTAAAACTCTTGAAAATTGATTTTCTAACTTTATTTTACCATTTTTGTTTGATATAAGTTTACATAGTAACTGACGTTAGCAAGTAAGACCAACATCAGTTGCATAGCTTAACTAACATCAGTTAGAAAAATTGACATCAATTGTATACCTATCATCAGTTACATTATATAACTGACATCAGTTAGTAAAAGTAACCATCATCAATTGTATATAACCAACATCGGTCACTATGTTTTTCTTAAAACATAGACTTGAGAGCTCTTTTTTTCAAAGTTCATTATTTCAAACCAAAAAGAGCTTCAAGGCTAAAGGACATGCTAACATTTTTGTTACAAGACCAAGATTGACATTCGACAAAAACATGTTTAGATCACCTTTTACATGCTTAAAAATGAATTAGGAACATTATTTTGGTGCTTAAAGTAACATTTAAGGTACTTATAATTGTTTTTAGCATTAGTTTTCAAAGTTACAACTAAGACCAAGGGGTCAAATGAACACCACCTCATTTTTTGAATTTGGGATCAAAAATGAACTCACCTTTCCAAGATTTTTGTATTCACTTAGTTGTTTAAATAAAAAATTTATTTGGAAAAAAGAGGAGTGTTACATGTATACTCTTCCATTTATCCCCTTTAAGGAACCCTTAGATTCAAAAGTGCCATTCCTATTGAAAAAAGTCTAGTCCAAAGCTTAGAAAAAAATTCATCTAAAGCACTCCCCAAAAACTCATCAAAGTTTGGGTGACCTTGAAAATGACCCTAAAGTCTTTCTCTTAGTCTTTTATTTTTATGCAAACTTAGCTTGTGAGGGGGATATCACTACCTCCCATGAGTTCTTTACATAATATTTCACTTGGGTTTTCATCTCCTTATTTCCAAACAAGATTCCCTTTTCACATTCAAGAAAGGAAAATGAGAAACTAAGAAGAAAGGATGAGGGTTTGTACGTACCCAGATTGTAGTCTTGCGCACCAAATTAGATGATAGCAGGAACTCCTCTTTGGTTGTGGAGGATGACACCTGAAAGAGAAAGGGACTAAAACATGAAAAATGTTAGATGATAAGAAAGAGGACTGCCAAGCGAAAGCTTGGTCCTAGAAGCGTGAAGACTTCTTGGAGGATGACAGTCCACTATTAAAAACAGAATATTTGATGGAAACAGAAATGATAAAAGACTGAAGGAAAGAAATAAAAGCAAATGTGTACCTGATATGTAGTAATCTGCTTTGCACAGTCATTGACGTCGGTGGTTCTGCCAGCGTCAGTCAAGGGAGGTCACCGATGTCGGTTAGGCTGCCGACGTCAGTAGGGGTAATGGTCGAGGTCGGTCGGGGTAATGGCTAGGGATAAGTTTTAGGTCTAGTTTTTGGTCTGCAGAGTGGTCTTAAGTTCTATTTGAGGGTCAGAGCATCTGTTTGGAGGTCTGTGCAAGGCTGATTGGGTTGAGAATATGTTCTAGAAAGGGACTGGCTAAGTGACAGAGGCAAAAGGGGGATGATAGGGAGATAGGGATTTGAGAAGGCCTTTCAACCTCTCAGGGAAGGGTAGGCTGAGTTTGGGCAGTGGTTAGCTGAATAGATGGATTCAAATAAAATTGAAATAAGAAAACAAGAAAGTGCTTACCTCCTGCTTGCTAAAGGAAGAATGGAGGAAACCTGTTATTGGAGCTGTTGAAGGACCTACAAATGCCAAGAGCCTAGAGCTATCTATGTAGAGTGCCTGTAGCTGCTAATGCCTATTGTGCGAGAGGGAGAGAGAGAATACAAATGCCAAGTGCTAAAAGAGTTCACATTCACAGGGGGAAGAGTAGTTACAGAAATGTAGTTTTAAAGGCAACTGACGCCGGTAGAACCACTGATGTTAGTCGCATAATGACTGACGTCAGTGGTAGAAGAATGGGGATAGAGGCTAAAATTAGCCTCTATCCATTCTTGCACGCTGCCAGGGTCAAAACGGTCATGGGAAAACAACTGAGAGGGATTAAATGGGCACGGGAGGGAGGATTAAGAGAGGATTTGGGCAATTAAGGCTAGGAAAGAGGTGGGGGCATCCAAGGAGGAGAATCTAAGGTGGCATGGGTGAGGTGGAAAGGGGCTAAATTAAAATGTTTGATTATTTTAATTTAAAAATGGAGGGGGCTAGGACAAGTGTTAGGACATGGACCCAAGGGGACCAAGGGGGGAGGATGACCAAAGGGGTAGACACGATTTCGGTGTCTACATTTACCTTTTTTTGTCTTGTTGGTTATTCTTGATGAATTGCAAGACAAAAATAGGAGTTGGTTGCCCCAGGTATGGGATGAGGTGTTCCCTCCTCAAAGCGAGAGTCGAGGGAAGGGAAGCTGAGATCGAGTGTCGATTTGATAGAGAGATGGATAGAGAGGGTGAAGATCAAGTGTGAATGCTGCAAAGGGTGAGATTACACGTATACCACACCATGCAGTAGGTTGGTCAAATTATCATGGTCAAAGGATCAAGGAGTGCCAGAATCAAAATAATTAGGCCCTAGCATTTAGTCGTAGATGATTGGGCTATTCGGTCCAAGATGTAGCTCCAATGGGTCATCATGTTCCAGGTATCTTGGGCGCAGGAAGTGCTCCTAGAAAACACAAAAAAGGTCACAAGTAGTAGGGATCAACTTGCTCGCGATCCAATACTTGTGAGGGTCTGATGACAATTTGCTAACTAGGTGTGAGGTAGCAAAGGCAATCAAAACAACCAAGGTAGAGTTGGCTTGAAAGCAGTCGAAGGAGATAGTCATGATCTCTGAGGTCTGGCGGTTGAGGGATGGAGGTAAAAGTGATCTCAAGTGTGCTCTAGGGGGTGAAAATGACTTCTACTGGAGAGCTGACTAATTGGGGGCATGATTTTGGGGCAATGTGATGAAAAAAGGAGGTTAGAAGGTTGCCTACGTCGGTGATAAAACTGATGTCGGTGGCCCAAAGGGACTGACGTCGATAGAAATCAGATGACGTCGGTGGCCTAAGGCACGTCGATACCGACATTGGTGGCCTGCCAAATCTGACAAAATTGGATTGGCAACCCACCAAAAGTCATTTTCTATTTTTATTGACTAAAATAAAAGAGCTCTAGAGCTAAGTGAGTGAAAGTGACACAAAGTTGACCAAGGAGCAGTGGGAGGTGGCAGAGAAGCATTGGTGGAGAGGAGTCACTTGGAGAGGGATTGGAGGCTGTAGAGACATTTGTGGGCCAGGAAGAGCTTGCAAATAGATTGACAATGAGGTGATGGCAAAGGGAAGTAGAGGACCTATGGGAGGTCCACCACTAGTGGCACCCATCATGCCACCATGCTGATGATGTTGAGACGAGGTAGGAGGGTCCTTGAACCCTATTTGGTTAATTTTGAATTTCATTTGATTTTTGAATTTTTTTGTGATTTAGAAAAAAAATTAAGGGGGGAGGGTAGCTAGGAAGGTGGGTAGGGGGTCTAGGATAGGTTAAGAGAAATTTAGAGGGTTTTTGGGGAGGGTTAGGAGCCAAAATGGGGAAGCCCTAATTTTAGGGCTCGCCCTATTTGGCCCTAGGGCCGAACCAATCACCAACATCAGCGGTTTTCATCGACATCGACTGACCAGTGACCGGCATCAGCTGACCAGCGATCAACGTCGGTCACTCACCCACCGACGTCGATCACTAAGTGATCAACATCAGTTAGGTGAGTGCCATCATCAGCATGCTAATCGATGTCAGTGGTTGCCTGGTCAAAAGGGGTGATGAAAAATGGTCAAGTCAAGGGGTCGAGGCTATGCTAAGGGCTTCTTAGGGGTCAGGTTAGGCATAGAGTGTTAGATAGGTTAGTCAAGTAGGAAGAGTAGGCATGTTTGACTTGAGTGTGATGTGGGTGGATGTAGGCAAGGCAAACTTTGATGCTATGAGATCACCTCCTGACCTTGCTAATGCTGATGCACAGAGGTGTGACAGTTGAGGAGTGGGCGTAGATGAGTGTAGTGGGGCTAGGTGGGCTATGATGCTACTACAGAGTGGTGTGGGATGTGAGTCTAATGGTGGCACTGATCGAGTGGTGGAACCATGCCACCAACACCTTCCACCTACCTATAAGAGAGATGATGGTCATGGTCAAGGATGTGTACCAGATTTTATAGCTACCAGTGCATGGAGCGGATATCTATGCATGCTTGAGAGAGGCACATGACATCCACATGGTCACACCATTTGGGGAGCATGTCACTGAGATGAGCTACCATTCAGGCAATTTTGCCTATGAGCCTTTGTATGTGGTAGATGAGGATGCACATCGGTTGGCAGTCCTGATGATGATCAGCATCACAGTCTATGTATTGCCAAATGCAGAGGGAGGTAAATTTCTAGTCGCCATGACTAGAGTTTTGACAGAGATGATTGAGCGGCAAACAATGTTCACTTGGGCACCAGTCTTTTTAGCCCAAGTTTATAGGGAGCTATGGGGGATTAGCTGGTGGCAATGGTATAGCTTGTGCGTGGGCCACCTCCTACACTGCTGGGCCTATGAGCACATCATGGTGACATGTCCTCTCGGCCTCCTAGTGGTGATTTAGGCTGGCTTTAGGGTCAAGTTCAGGTGATGGTGTAGACGTGGATGGATGGGGTGGTCAGAGATATTGACCACTACAGAGGGGTACTAGATGCCCTAATCCCAGTAGACATCATCAGGAGACCATACCTAGAGTATCCAGCATTCAGAGACCAAGGAGAGCAGATGGTCAAGACTCAAAGCATGCGATGGGTCAGGGGCAGATGAGCTAGTGAGCTTGAGAGGGTGCCAGTGGAGAGAGTGTAGCACCAGTATGGGCTACTTTAGGATGTACCACCTGCATTCCTGTAGTACAGGTAGGATGATATTAAAGCACCACTCCCACTACCAGAGGAGACAGAGGGCCCAAATTTTGAGGAGTTACTAGTAGGACCTGGGGTAGCTGACCCAGGGTGTACAGAGGCCTACTCAGCTTGGTGGGCAGGTCAGTATATAGGGGTGCAGGTGGGTCCCCATCTGGATCTATAGGCTATCATCAGGGAGTGGGATAAAGCTCGTGAGGAGAGGGACATAGTGCAGCAGGAGAGGGATGCAGCATAGGCCCAGGTGACTATTTTGTAGGGATAGGTCATAGTTTTGTAGGGGTAGCTAGCAGGGGTGACAGGACAGGTGATAGAGATGATAGGTTAGGTGGTAGCACTGATAGGTAGGTCACTCTATTACAAGGATAGCTGGTTACAGCCTAGGCATAGGTAGGATAGGTAGGGTAGGGTTTTGGGGGGCAGGGCCCATCTCAGTAGCTGGCATTTTCATAGGGGCTATGATAGTCGACATTAGTGCAGCTAGCATTTTCACAGTAGCAGGGGTCAGTGTAGGGGATAGCAATAGGGTGGATGGGTCTACCATAGATTGTAATGATTGGTAGGTATAGGACTGTGTTAGATGAGATCATGTATTATGAGGGAGCTATCAGAGAGTTCCCTCAGATACAGTGATACTCAAAGATGTGAGATGAGTAGAGCCAATAGAGGTCTGTGTTGCGAGTGATGACTTCAGGTGCGCATAGACGGCACAAATCAGAGAGCAATGATGACACAGCCTCATCCAAGCCACCACCACCACTGCCACTGCCACAGTTGTGAGGCCCAATTTTGATATTTTGATGTATAGATACCAGCCTGCGAGCTGATGATGAGAGATGTACCATATTATGAGAGAGAGAGAGACAGACACAAATTATGTCTATTATATAAAACTTTTGAGATATATACATATGAGATGATTTTTGATGATGGACATGTGTTATGAGAAATTTTTATTGTGGATGTGCTTAATGTTTATGACATTTTGATTTGATGGATGATGTTTATGATATGATGTTTATGATGACTATGTTTATGATGAATGTGATGTTTAATGAAATGGTTATATGATGATGATTAGTGATATTGATGTTGATGTAAATGCTATTGATGTGAATGGTTATGATTTTTAGATTAGATGATGATGGATGCTTAATGGATATGGATGTTTAATTTTATGATTTGCAGATTATATGATATGGATGTTTGAGTTTTTATGATAGTGATATTTATGACTAATGACTATGATGTTATGATGAAAATGATTATGCTAACGATTATGAGAATATGTGATTGACAGGTGACAAGTGAATGGGACGAGAGAAAGTGATGAAGAGGATGGCCAAGTTAACCCTAGAAGACAGTCGTGTCGTCTGAGTGCTACCTACATAGCCCTTGTCCTAAGGGCCTCAGGCTAATGTAGTTCTCCCAAAGAGGGAGGAAGAGTCGAAATAGTTGATTGTGTGTGGTCTAGGTCAAGTCATAGGTTAGAAGAGGATATGGTTTGTCCATTATGTAGATAAACAAATGAGGGTGGTTGAGCTAACCTTAGAAGATAGTCAAATCATCTGAGTGCTACCTACATAGCCTTTATTGGAAGGGGCCTTAGACCAATGTAGTTCAGACAAGGAGACAAAGTGGTTGAGAGTTGGTCTAGTCATGAGAATGGTCTAGCATGTCTCATATATCAGAGAGAACATGCTTGAAATGATGAGAAGTCAAGGTTTTTCACCCCTAGCAATTGTCCATATTAGGTGATGGACATATGCTAAAAATGAAATGAGTCAATTTATGCGCCAGCAAGTAATGGTTTATGCTGGACATAAATTGAGTAGTCCATAGTTTCCATGTGTATTGGTGTCCATAGAAACTAGTGTGAATAGGTTATGTGAGTGGTCTGAAAAAACGGTTGAGCTGATTTGATAAATGACAAATGATTGAATGTGACCAAAGTGTAGAGAAAAAGTAAAAGGCATATTCTCCCTTTCATTGACAAAGACCAGAGTGATAGCATAGACAGGGGTTATTAGAACCAAGAGCCCCATTCATGCATTACATCATTGACCATGGGTTGTGTTAGAGCGGTAATCGAATCACTTTGACATTAAATTGAGCTTGAAGTCCCTTGAGCAGGTGTATGGTAGGAGGAGGATAGGGTAACCCATTTTAGAGCAAAGATAACCTTGCCCCTTTTTATAGGAGACCCTGAGACAACTACAAGCCAAGTCCATGACCCATTTTTTTTTGTGCAGACTGATCAATGCGAGAAGTCTACATAGAGATGTCATTTTGTTTTGTGGTCATTTGCGAAGCTGATTAATGCAGGAAGCTTCTAGAAAAGTATTGTTTATAGAAAGATTTAGTCATAGCCATCCTTCGAGGGAGTGGTCTATATTTTTGCTTTATATAAGGGCTTTTGAATAGCTGTCCTTCGAGGGAGCAGTCTATTAGCTACATCAATGATAGTATAGCTGTCCTTCGAGGGAGCAGTCTATCTTTTTGATTTGGATTTTGTGACCTTGGATATTTTGACATCTCGATTTATTTTTAGCAGAATTTTGAGTCATGGACAAGACTATAGAAGTTTAAGGGCTCCCTTTTATTAGGACAAAGCATCCATATTGTATAAAAGGGTTAAAGATGATTTGTTAAGGGGAGTAGGGTTGAAATGAATGAGGACTAAGAGGATGGGGATTGCTCAAGGGATGAGCTCAAGTTAAATGTCAAGTGGATGAGTACTCGACTAACAGTAGAATGGTCACAGATGCAATGCATTAAGAGGCTTAAGTTCTGGCCGTCCATCGAGAGAGGACAGATGATAAGTCCCTGACCCATACTTGTGCGTGATAATGAAAGGTCTGAGCCAATTAGGGGAAAACTTTCCTCATTTACTTTGCTCCATATTGGTCACATGTTGATTCTCTTTGAGGACAAGGTCTCTGATTTTAAAATCTCATTCTCACAGATTTTTGTCATAGGCTCGCTTGATGCAATTTTGATAGACATGGAGGTGATTGAGGGCAGTAAGGTGATGCTCGTCAAGTAACTCAAGTTGAGCCAAGCAATCTCAATGAAAGTCATCATTGGAGAGAATGTCATGCAGAGAGATGCAGAGAGATGGGATCTGTACTTTGAGAGGTAGGACAACCTCTATTTCGTACATGAGAGAGAAAGGGGTAGCACCCGTAGAGGTTTGGATGCTAGTATGGTAGGCCCACAAAGCGAAGGGAACATGAATGTGCCAATCCCTTCCAGTGTCATTGACCACCTTCATGAGAATTTTAGTCAAAATTTTGTTGGAAGCCTCAGCCTGCCCATTTGCTTGTGGGGAGTAAGGCGAAGAAAAGCTGAGCTTGATGCCAAATGAGTCACAGAGTTTTTGGACAGTCTTGTTTTTGAAGGACTTATCATTGTCAGTGATGATTTTATGAGGGACACTGAAATGATAGATGATGTGGGTGCTGATGAAGTCAACAATCTTTTCAGCTTTTATGGAGACAAGAGGAATGGCTTCCACCCACTTGGTGAAATACTCAGTCGCAATGATGATAGACTGATGATGAAGAGATGAGTGAGGGTTAATCTCACCGATGAGATCTAAGTCCCACTGAGAAAAAGGCTAAAAATCTTGAGCAACTTGTAAGGCATGGCTAGGAAGATGAAGCAAGTTAGAGTGCTGCTGACACTTGATGCAACACTGGACATAGTCATTATAGTATTGATGAAGAGTGGGCCAATAATAGCCTAGGCGAAGGATGTGCTTGGCAACCGAGTTCCCACTGAAGTGCCCACCACAAATCCCATCGTGGACTTGTTTAATGGCATGAGAGGCCTCAGTGGAAGTTAGATAGTGAAGAAGGAGGCCGTCGAAGCCTCGCTTATAGAGAAGACCCCCTAGCATGGTATAGTGAGCCATGTGTTTGATGAAAGCTCACCATGCATTGCTAGAGAGATTGGGAGGAATGATAGAAAGAGATAAGTAGTCCACAAGTTGCTTATACCAATCATCTTGTGGACTAGAGTTTATGGTGTTGACATGGTTGATGTTAGGAGAAATTTATGAAGGCAATGGCACATGATGCACCATGACAAAAAGTCTAGATGAAGATGATGAAGATGGGATATGTGAGGCAAGAGAAGCCATGGTGTTAGCAAACTTGTTCATGGATCGAGGAACAGTCTGCAAGAAGTAATGGTCAAAAGAGGCTAGAAGAGTGTCAGCACAGTTTTTGTACCTTTGCAAAATTTCATTTTTACAGAGGTATGAACCGTTAACCTGATTAACGATGAGCTGCGAGTCACCAAAGATGTTGATAGACTTGATGCTGAGAGAAAGGGCAGTCTGAAGTCCCAAAATTAAGGCCTCATATTCGGCCATATTATTGGTATAATCAAAGTCAAGCTTGAAAGATAGAGGCATGGGCTCCCCTTTGAGTGGGATGAGAATAACACCTGCACCCCCACCGAGTTGACATTTAGAGCCATCGAAGAACATGGTCATTTGATAGACGGTGTCATCGGTGGAAAGCGCAGTGATAGACTCGTCAGGGAACTCACACTGCAAAGGTTGATTATCAGGAAGAGGGGCATCTACTAGTTGGTTAGTGATGGTTTGCCCCTTGATAAATTTCTGCTGGATGAATTCAAAGTCAAACTTAGCAAGCAGCATGAGCCATCGAGCCATACATTGATTTTGATATGGCTTGGAGTGCATATACTTAAGAGGGTCAGTGTGAGTGATGATAAAGGTTTTGTGGTTGAGAAGATAGTGGTAGAGCTTGGTGGTGGCAAAGATTAATGCCAAATAGAGTTTCTCGGTATGGGTATATCAAGTTTCATAGTTGACCAGTGTTCAGCTGATATAGTAGACCGCTTGCTCACAGTGATGCTCGTCTCGGTGCATGATCATGACACCTAATGAATGATTGGTTACAGAGATGTAAAGGTAGAAGGGTTGGTTGTCTTTACGTGGAATGAGGACTGGTGGAGAGACTAGATAGTGTTTAAGGGATTCAAAAGCCTCTTGACAGTCCTTATCCCATTTAAAGGAGACGTCCTTCTTAAGGAGGTGATGAAAAAGTTGGCAGCGGTCAGAAAGCTATGAGATGAAATGGTGAATGGACTAGAGCTTCCCTTGTAGACTAAAAAGTTGTTTGAGATTGGTCAGAGGTGGCATCTTAAGGATAGTGCAAATTTTGGTGGGGTCTATCTCGATGCCACAGAAAGAAATGATGAAGCCTAGGAGCTTGCCTGAGAGGACCCCAAAGATGCATTTCTTGGGGTTAAGGCAGACATTATATTGAAGAAGGCGAGAGAAGATGATTTTGAGAATGGTCAAATTGGTCACGGTGAAGCTTGGACTTGCCGAGCAGGTCATCCACATAGTCCTTCATGATTTTGTGGAGGAGATCATGGAAAATGTAGGTCATGGCACACTGATATGTGGTGCCTATGTTCTTCAAGCTGAAAGGCATGACCCGATAGCAAAAAGTCCCCCATGGGGTGATAAAGGTAGTCTTGTGTTGATCTTCTGGTGTGATCAAAATTTGATTGTATCCTGAAAACCCGTCCATGAGAGATAGCATCTCATGGCCGGCTGTGAAATCAATAAGCTGGTCAATGTTAGGAAGAGGAAAGTCATCTTTGGGATAGGCTAGGTTAAGGTCACGATAGTCTATGCAAATCTAGATCCCCCCAGTCACCTTGGTGATAGGGATGATGTTAGAGACCTACTATGGATAATCGATGGGTTGGATGAAAGAGACGGAAAGAAGGCATTGAAGCTCCTCTTTGACAAGGAGCACAATGCGAGGATGCATCTTTCGAAGCTTTTGCCTAACAGGCTTAGCCTCTAGTTTGGTGACAATGTTATGGGTAGCAATGGTGGGGTCAATGTTAGGCATGTCACTGTAGGTCCAGGCAAAGGCCTTGCTATGGTCTGAGAGCAACTGGGTGTAGTCAAGCTGCTCCTGGGCATCTAGAGATTGGCCAATCTTCAAGACGTGAGGAACATCGGAAGAAGGGAGGTTGATGTCAATGGTTGATTCATTTAACATAACCTGGGTCTCAGAAAGGAGGGAGCACTGGATGAAAGAGTCATCAGTGCCCATGTAAGATAGAATGGCATCATCATCTACGTAGTGGATAGTGTTAATGGTCACCGACTCATCTTCTATCATGCTAGGAAAAATGAGAGGGAGAGACCTAGACACCCCATTTAGCTGATAGGTCAGGGGTTCCAGGCGGATGGTGTTTATGCAAAAAAAACTAGGAGGGATGGAAACCACCAACTCTATAGGTGAAGGGGGAGAAATGGGTGAGCTTGGAGGAGATTGGTCAATGGTTGGCTTAGGGAAAAGGTCTGCAAAGGCCTAAGTGGGGTCTTGGTATCCCAGGCCATACCATTTCTTGGCATCGTCATCGTTGAGAGGCTCAATGGGCTGATGGAAGCCTTGCTCATAGCATCTGAAGCCAAAACCCTTCCATGCACACCTGTAGAGGTAGGTGTGTGCAAAATTGGGGTTGCCAAGAAATGAGAAGTCTGATGTGAATGGTTGCGGTGAAGAGAGAGGATTGCCATCAGTAGGATCTTGATTAAGCCCCCATAGATGAAGTTGGTTCAGAGGTGAGGAGGACCATAAGGCACGACCATCCCAATGTGATGGTCATAACTGGGGCTATGGTGAAGGTGTCCATACTCTTGTAGAGTTTGGAACATGTCTAAGGCCAGCAAGTGATATTCCCTAAGTGAAAGTCATTGGAAGATGTCTTCCATGGGGTCTTTGGTTATCGCCTGAAGAGGAAGGGTGAGGGCGGCCACCAGTTGCAAACTGTTTGAAGCTTTTGTGGATGGAGGCAGCATTGGAGTTGATGGCTTGATAGGAATGAGGACATCATTTGGATGGTAGGTTGTGTTACAAGTTTTGAAGGGTGATGGGTCAGCAGGAATGGTGTGGACTTGCCCGTCATGCTCGAATTTCACACAACAGTGCAGGGTAGAGGGAACACAAGCCATGGCATGGATCTAGGGTCGACCCAGTAACATGTTATATTGAAACTCTCCCTCGATGATATAGAAGAGCTCTAGGACTGTGTGTGGGCCCATGTGAATGTGAAGGATGACTGTGCTAATGGTTGTGGTAGTGGTGTCATTGAAGGAGTGTAAGATTGCGTCAGTTTTGGATATGCAATTCTTGGGAAGAGCCAATTTATCAAAGGCATGGGTGGAGATAATGTTGATGCTGGCACCTCCATCAATCATAACATGCTTGATGTGGGTTCAATCAACATAGGCAGTGATGAAGAGGGCAGCATCTTGATCTTCTGTGTTAGATGTAAGAATCTCAAAATCACTGAATGTGATGGAGGTGATAGGAGACAAAGAGTGGACAAGGGTAGCGAGTGGTTGGGGGTCCTCGAGTTGGACCTCTGCTACTTGTAAGGCTCGGATGAGGGCTTGATGATGCTGGGGCAAGGTTTGGATGAGGTCATAAAGGGACATCTTCACAGGCGTCTGGTGAAGCTATTTTATCATGGAGTCATGGATCGCCCCTGAAGAAGAAGAAGAATAGGGTTGAGATGCACTAAGGATATAAATTTTAGGCTTTGGCGGCTGAGGTGGCTTGATGAAAAGATAGGTCCAAAGAATGGCAGCTTTTTCTTTCACCTTGTCCTTTTGTGACCTAGTGGTGATGTGGATGGCATTGATTTCAAAGATAGGGGGTGAAGGAGATGAAGGGGTCATGGCCTGCTGATGAGATATTGATGTGGTTGAAGAGGTTAGAGGGATATGAGAAGGTGTTAAGGGTCAATCGATAGTGTCCTCAAGGAGAAGAGTGTCTTTTTCCATGTAGCGGTGAATGATGGCCTTGAGGGCACAACAAGTCTCGGTATCATGTCCTGGCGTATGATGATATAGGCAAATCTTCATATCATCAAACTAGGAGGGCTTAGACCTGAGAGGTTGGAAGGGCGTGATGGGCGGAAGGGTTATGCTAGAGGTTTGCAAAAGTCAGTGTAATATCAAAGAGTATGAGCACACTAAAGGGTCTGTGCTTATTGATGTGTGCGATGCTGGTGACTTTTGATTGGGCAGCATTAAAGGAGGCTTTCGTACCACCTTTTGGGTTGATGGTGCAGCGACAGGGGAAGATGACACTTTTTTCATGAGAGGTGCCAAAATTTTGGGAGAGGATAGGATGGAGGTAGGCAAAGAAAGCAGAGGAGGCAACTTGCTTTGGCTAGAGGTTGGAGTGGGGAGGATTCTAGTTATGGTCAAAGGATGAGGGCCCAAAATAGAGGGCAATGGTCATGGGGGAGGAGTTCACCTCTGTGGTTTGGCAATCTTCTTTGATCTGGTTGGAAGACTACTATTGGTCAGGGTCTAGTCTAAGTCCACCTTCACTTGCGGGTGAGTGAGGTTAAGGATAGGGTGAACACCGAGGGACTTGATTGGTTTGGATGGGGTAGATGAGGGTTTTGGTTTTGATGTGGTTGGTTGAGGTTTAGAAGGTCTAAAAGTAGACATCTAGTTTTTGTTGAGAGTCTTGGGAGATTCTACCATGGGAGGATTGGTAGCATGAGATGAGAGGGCACAGGCATGCTGAAGAGCTTTGAGATGCTCCCACAATACCTGATGCTCCACTTTCCTTGAAGGGAGAAGTTTGATTTTCTCCACTAATTGAGAAAATGGTTGAGAAGATGTTGGATGAGGCTTGGGTCCTTGAGAGGATGTTGACGGTTGCAGGGCCAAAGATGAGATTGGTGTAGCAGTCTCAGACCCAAGGCATGATGAAGTCGTAACAGGTTCGTCTTTGGTTGGAGACAGAGGAGAGATAGGTTCTTCCTTAGGTGGAGAAGAAACCGGAGAATGAGGCTCCTCAAGAGGGTAAAGGGCAGGGATGATTGTGCCCTCCATTTGCAGTTGAGGAGTAGGAAGGGTCGGGTCCTCCATAGGTAGCAAGAAGGAGGACGGTGAGACCGGTGGTGCCAGTATGGTCGAGGCATCCTCCAATATGAGAGAAGTTGATGGAGAACTAAGAGAGGAAGAAGGTTCATCCACATGTGATGGACTGATGGATAGACTCACCTCTTGAGTTTGTGAGAGAGGTTGGTCGGGGATGAAGGGCAAGACCGTATTGACTATTTGTATGTTATGTTCATGAGTGTCGTCAGTCATGGTCTGGACATTGTTTTGGGTCGGAGGATGATTGGGGAATGGTTGCTTGAAGATGTCGATGCCTTGATTGGGTGGTGCATTGGGATTGTCAAGGATGAGGTCACCCTTTTCAAGCATGTCTTGGATGATGTTTTTAAGGGTCTTATAGTTTCCTGTGTCATGGAGTTTAACACGGTGGTAGTTGTAGAAGTCATTTTCCATATACCACGCAGGGATGGCACATGAGGGATCAAATTATGGAGGTGCTCAGATTTGGGGGAGATTGAGAACCCCCTATTTGACAAGTTTTTCTAGCATAGACGCGTATGACTCTCTGAGTGGAGTATACTATCATTGTACATATCTCTACTGGAATTGGCAGGTGATGCTTTGGGACATGGATGGCTCTCGCTGGTTGGTTGAAGGTGAAGAGGATGAAGGTCTAACGACCATAGCATTTGCTGATGCTTTAGACTTGGGGTTAGATGAAGAGGGTTTAAAAGAAGATGAGTCATTGGTCTTGGCATTGGGATTCTTACTCTGCAACTTGACTTTGTTCTCCTCAATGGCACGTAATTCAAGCTTGTGGGCCATTGTGAAGGCTTCGTCGAAGGTGTGGAAGGTCTGAACCCATAAGGTGGAGGAAATATGCTTGGCATAGGCTTGAGAGAAAAGTTTGATAAGTTCAGGTTGGGGTAAGGAAAATGAGAGCTGATTGATGAGGCCTCTCCAGTGAGCAACAAAATTGGCTATGGATTCATCCTCAAATTGCCGGATAGAATAGAGGTCTGTGATTGAGACCTTTTTGGTGATGTTGATAGAGAAGTGATCAAGGAAGAGTTGGGCTAGCTGAGTGAATGTGAAGAGAGAATGGCTGGTGAGAGAGTTGTACTAGTCAAGCACAGCACCAAAGAGTGACATAGGAAATGTGCGTAGAAGTAACATATCATCATGGGCAATGAGATAACAGGCATGTTTGAATGCCTGTAGGTGCTGTTGCGGGTCTTCCTTGCTCTGAAAATGAAAATTTTTAGGAAGTTCCCACTGACTAGGATATGGCCTGATTAGGATAGAGGGATGAATGGGTTTGTTGCAAATTTGCTCATATGAGAGGGCATTACGTGAACCAGAAATAGAGGTCTCTAGACTAGACATCTTGTCCATCAACATTTTGATGATGTATGCTAATGGATTGGTGGGTGGAGTGCCCCCTAGGTTGTAGGGCACTTGCAAGAGGCTAGAGGGGGCATACGACGTAGTTAGTTGTGCTTGTAGGGGTGCAACATATGGATAAATAGTCATAGGGATGGAAGTGGAGGCTAAGGGTGGTTGGGTAGAAGGCATGGATAGGCTCGATGTTGCCACGGGAGGTTGGATAGTGGTAACATGGGCCAATGGATAGGTAGCCACCCTAGTGTTGATAGGAGTGAGGGTAGGCAGAATAGAGACAACCAGATTCTGGAAAGGAGTAGAGATTGGTTGAATGGGCTGAGGTTGATAGGGGGCCAAAACCCTGATGGAAGTGGGCCCAGAGATGGAGGGAGAGGCCACACTTAGAAGGTTAGTCAAGGGCTGGTCATTGATCAAGGTGATAGCCTGGGTGTCTATAGGTTGAACTATGGATGCTATTGATACAGCTGCAGTCTTGACTAAAGAGGTCGGCATCCCATAAATCGGGTTGTCGAAGGAGTCTCACATTCAGCTTCACATGAGATAATGTTGCAAGGCTTTGACATTGAGGTCCAAGAATCATTCAAAATCTTGGTCCCCTTTAGGGACAATAGGAGTCTGGTCGGGGTCAGGCGAGTAGGAGTTCTTTCAGTCTTCGAGTGGAACTCCATTATAGGACTGGTTATGGATGGGGAAGACAGAAGAGGTTGATGCCTCACGTGGTTGACAAGAGCCTTGGTTTGACTGTGAGTCAAAACCATTCAAGGCAAGAAAGAACATCCTCACAAGCTCAAACAAGTAGATAAGAATAGAAAAGATGAAGAATACAAGTAGACCCTAAACGTTAAATCCCTAGGAATAAATTATTAGGATCATGGTGGCTTATGCCTTAGAATGTGTGTAAGAAGATTGGCTTTTGAGACGGGTCCTAGAAGAAGTAGCCTATGGATGGTTTTGGGTTTGTTTCGGTGATCAAAAGTCTATGTTAGGTTCTGTACTTGGCCTGGTGCTAAGGAGCAATCTCCCCTCACTTCACGAACCCAGTGATAAGCTGGGCCCACTTAGCCAGTATATACTTCCCCTAGAGATTATCCTCTGCCAGAGACCAGAGTGGGCTTTCCCCTTGGTGATGAAATCCAAGTGGGATTGTTGGGACGGGTAAGGTATTTGCTGGGTGATGAAATCCCAGTCGGGCCTTGTCTCAGGTGAGTTAAGATGTTTGATTTGTGTAAGTGATTTGGTTGTGTAACATAAAGTGGACTACGATTAATTCATGATGCGGTTTTTAATTACTAGATGTGGACTAAGTATGCAGTCAAGAAGAAATGAGATGCAGTGTGTTTTAAGCCCAAAGTGAAATGTTAGTTCATATGAAGACAAGTAAGAAGAGGTTCAAGAGTATGACTTTTGACTAGTCTAAGATGCAAGAAAAGAAAGAAGAGTTCTTTTTAATCCTGCTAATAGTGTATTTTAGAAGAGAAGAAAGAGGTGAAAAGGAGAACCCTAATGCACCTATATGAATAGAAAGAAAGAACCCAAGGAAGACCCTAGGGTCCCACCGGGCGTGCCAGAATGTTTCCAAACAAGATTTGCTTCTCACATTCAAGAAAGGAAAATGAGAAACTAAGAAGAAAGGACGAGGGTTTGTACATACCCAAATTGTAGTCTTGCACACCAAATCAGATGATAGCAGGAACTCCTCTTTGGTTGTGGAGGATGACACCTGAAAGAGAAAGGGACTAAAACACGAAAAATGTTAGATGACAAGAAAGTGGACTACCAAGTGAAATCTTGGTCCTAGAAGTGCGAAGAGTTCTTGGAGGATGATAGTCCACTGTTAAAAATAGAATATTTGACAAAAATAGAAATGATAAAAGACTGAAGGAAAGAAATAAAAGCAAATGCATACCTGATATGCAGCAATCTGCTTTGCACATTCGTCGATGTCGGTGGTTCTATTAGCATCGATCAAGGGAGGTCACCGACGTCAGTTAGGTTGTCGACGTCGGTAGGGGTAATGGTCGAGGTTAGTCAGGGTAATGGCCAGGGACAAGTTTCAGGTCTAGTTTTTGGTCTACAGAGTGGTCTTAGGTTCTGTTTGAGGGTCAGAGGGTCTGTCTGGAGGTCTGTGCAGGGCTGATTGGGCTGAGAATATGGTCTAGAAAGGGACTGGCTGAGTGATAGAGGCAAAAGGGGGATGATAGGGAGACAGGGATTTGAGAAGGCCTTTCAGCCTCTCAAGGAAGGGCAGGCTGAGTCTGGGTAGTGGTTAGCTGAATAGATGGATTCAAATAAAACTGAAATAAGAAAACAAGAAAGTGCTTACCTCCTGCTTGCCGAAGGAAGAATGGAGGAAACCTATTGTTGGAGCTGTTGAAGGACTTGCAAATGCCAAGAGCCTAGAGCTATCTCTACAGAGTGCCTGTAGCTGCTAATGCCTATTATGTGAGAGGGAGAGAGAGAGAATGCGAATGCTAAGTGCCAAAGAGTTCATGTTCACGGGGGGAAGAGCAGTTGCAAAAATGTAGTTTTGAAGGCAACTGATGCCAGTAAAACTGCTGACATCAGCCGCATAATGATCGATGTCGGTGGCAGAAGAATGGGGATAGAGGCTAAAATTAGCCTCTGTCCATTCTTGCACACTACCAGGGTCAAAACGGTCGTGGAAAAATAGCCAAGAGGGATTAAATGGGTGCGGGAGGGAGGATTAAGAGAGGATTTGGGCAATTAAGGCTAGGAAAGAGGTGGGGGCATCCAAGGAAGAGAATCCAAGGTGGCATGGGTGAGGTGGAAAGGGGCCAAATTAAAATGTTTGATTATTTTAATTTAAAAATGGAGGGGGCTAGGACAAGTGTTAGGACATGGACCCAAGGGGACCAAGGGGGGAGGATGACCACAGGGGTAGACATGATTTCGGTGTCTACACTCCTGACATTGACTTCACTTACTCTTTCTAAGTTGCACATGGGACGTATCTGCATTTGGACATTGCACTACACTAAGAAAATAGTAAGATGTAGTGGTTGTAAAAAGGAATAGACCTTTTTATAACTATCTAATGCTATGGTCACCAAATTTTCATGCTATTATTTTTCATTGTTTGATGTGAAAGTCATTATCCAATTGATTCCCCTAGAAACATTCAAAATATTTCTAGTTTAATCAATCCCACATTGACATACCCTTACTAGGATGTGGATGATTATACTTAGTATATTTTGGTCATTTTTGCTTGGTATGTTTTGAGAATAAAACTTGTTTATTTATTCATAAGCCATTTCAAAACCAATTTGTCTATACATCACTCTATTGTCTAAAGAGGCATTATGCTAGCCATTTTACACCACACTTGTGTCTTGAAATTTTTGTTAAACTTGTTTGTGTGTGTCATTTGAGTTGTAGAGGGTAGTGTTATGCTACCCAAAACATGTTAAAACCATTTTGCCTTGGAGTCTTTTGAAATATAGCATTGATCACATCATTAAAGCATGATTACATAATTAGGTTGCTCAATTTGTTTCAAGACCTGTTTCAGCTTTTACCAAAAACCATCTGTTTCAAACCATGTCATGTATACCATTTAGACCTTTGTGTTTTGTTGTCATGTTGTCCAATCTTATCAAACCTATTTGATCATATCCTAGTTTTCAACATTGTGTTTTAATTAACCTTGTCAAGTTTGGATTCAAACATTGATTGATTTATATTTATGCCTCAATTCATGAGGTTGATACATATATCTTTCTCTCTTGGGTTGCATAAGTTTAGTTAATTGATTACCCAAATTTGAAAACTATTGATGGTTTGTTTGTTCAGCACCTATCCTCATCATTATTCATGATTTTATTTTGGAAAACATATTCTTTTTTCAAAATACCTTTTTCCTTATGTCAATTTATCGTGTTTATTTTTGATTCCATGTGTTGGGTTTATGTCAAAGTGGTTTCCAAACTTGTTAGATTAAATCAAATCACATCAGCCTTTATTTCAAGTCTGGAATTTGATGGCATTTGGCCAAAAGTCCTAACATATGCCTATTTGTTTGATCTAAGCTTTTGACTCTGTATTTGGACAAAAGACCTAGCAACTTAACTTTTCCCTTTCTTAGTTTAGACATTGTTTGGAAAACTTTGACCTAGACCTTTGACATGTCAGTTTTTATTTATATGCTTGACCTTTTATGTGTATGACATTTGACATTTGAAATTAGGCTGTTTTATGTCAAGTTTTAGTAAAAATCATTTTGGAGATACAACTCCACTTTTAGACCATATTGGAGATATAGCTCCACCCCTTCAACCAAGTTAGACCAAGTTTGAACCATTTATCCTTTGCATCATTTTTTAGAGTTTGTATAACTCTAAGCCTTTTTGTTTTCAAATATTTCATCATTGACATAGGTATGTCTAGCTACACTTATGGTGGAATCATATACAATACAACTTATGATAGAATGGCCACATAAAATCCCACTAGGAACCCCTATAGAGAAAGATTTTCTAAGGAGTTTTATTATTCTCCTTAGAATACTCTATATGGGGAACATAGTCAAAATCCACAAAATCTAAATTAAGACCTTGATTTACATGAAGAAGCTTGTGAAGGAGACTTTGATGACCCAACTACAGATAATGTTATTTGGGATATGAATCCATACCCTCTTTTTAATAATCAGTACATGTAACATAGTCAAGAACTAACTTATGAGCCAACTCATAACTAGGATGATATGGTTTGTGAGGAAGACTTGGATGTTTTAGCTTATGAAATTAATCAATCTCCACCACATCATACCATTTCTATTCCAAGACCATGATGTCACACCATTCCAATACCAAGACCTCATCCTTTGGTTTGTATGAGAAACCAAGCTCCACAACACCCAACCATTTTTATATCAAGATCGCATCCTTTGGTTTGTGTGAGCAATCAAGCTCCACAACACCCCTTCATCATTCCAATACCTAGTCCTTTGGCTTGTGTGAGAAATCAATCCCCATAATTCCATATCATTATCATCTCAGGAATTTATCCTTTGGCTCATGAGATCAATCGTGCTCCCTATGACCCTACCATTATCCAACCATAAGTCATTCCTCATCTAGTATAAATCCCAACCAAACCTCACCCAATCCAATCATTCAAAGACCAAGCTATGTTCAAAATTGGTATTTTCCATCTCATTGAAAACTAAGGCCAAAATAAACAACCAATCCAAGATGTTTTTGTTGAACCAACCACTTATGATAAGTTAGCCTATGATGAATCACCTATTTATCCTATCTTAGTTGTCAAAGAATCTCGCATTGACGAGCAAGTCTTTATCAAGTCACTTTGTAATGATTATAACTTCCTTTGGTAAAATCATTACCTCGACCATGTGCCTATTTTTTAAGAGCCTCCTATTGACAAGCTAGTATCTATGGAGTTGTCTCTTGACCTATTTCCCATCCTAAAGGAGTCTCACTTTAAAAAACCAATTTTTATGGAGCTCATTATGCCATCATAGGTTGTTACTTATCCAAAACCAAATATTCAACAAGACATCATTGTAATAGAGTACTTATTATATGAAGAATCAAAGTTAGAGTCATGTTCTATTCTTGAAGTGACATTAGATTTAGCATCAAAATCATAATGAACATCAATCTCAATACTAGATTCAAAGACCCTTGAGTCAGAAACAAATTTAGAATACGAATATGTTCATAGTTGTTATAACATTGGTTATGCATACATTACATATCAATTTGAATACATTTATGATCTTTCTATAGTTTTTGAGGATAAGTAATTCAATGTCGACACAAATTATCCTAGTATCTTCTATGAGGATTGTGCAACCTCTCCCCATTTTGTTACCATTCCATAGGCCATTACCATCAACTAAAATAGCCATATCATTGACATTCCATCTCCCACAAGTGTTGATTGGGATAGATAGAATCACACATTGTTGAGCTACATCTATGGTAGCTTAGCAGTTGAAGAAGATTAAGTAGGCCAAGACCACATTCATGTAGCAGAAGAGCACTCTCTTAGTGAAACCTTTTCGGAGGCACTAGGGTAAAATCAAAGTTAAAACTCAACATCTTCTAGTGAAACTTTTTTAGAATCACTAGAAGACAATCAAAGTCAAAATTTAGCATTCCTTAGTGAAATATTATCGAAGGCACTATGGGAGAATCAAGATAACTTCATTGGTGAAAACCTCTTTAAGGTACCAATAGCTGAGCACAAAGGTTATTCACTACTTGATGAAGACAAAATCAAAGATCAAATCAAAATAGCTTCTAATCTACAGCTTAATTATATGGTAGCTACTCTCAAGATCAAACAACAAAAAAATCTGGTGGTCCTATCGAGAGAACAAGTCTTTAGCCCTACCATAACCATAATTATGTTGAATCCAGCATCATAAACATTACGTGTGACTAAAAGTATTGATATTCATTTACTTCCCCACCATTCCACCTTCCATTATCATCCACCATTCTATTTCACAATCAAACCTACTATTAATTATTTGTCTTTGTTTAAAATTCATGGTTGCACTTTCCTTTGTAGGCTACAAGGATACCTTGTCTTGATATTTGAAGGAATCAGAATCAATGACCAATGAAGATCACAAAAGCATTCTTGGCAACCAAATCTATAGCCAATTCTTGATAGAGCAACTAGTCAAATGAGGTGTGGGCTAGAAATTAACATGATCAAGTATTTTTTTCTATCATTTGTTGATTAGGATGTCCATCTCCCCACCAACAACAAAAACAAAATCATATATCATTTACCATACCCAGGCCAATAACATGTACCATACCATTTCACATTGCCATGTGAGTGTTTTTTTTATATATCCATTTTCCATTGATGAATATTCCTTCCATTCACCGCATCACTTGGGGGAAACCCTCCTACCATTTTAACCCAATTACCAAACCATCATTATCCTAAGTAAGACCATACCATCCTATCATTCCATTCCTATCTAGACTAAATCCTATTTTTAGTCATCCTACCCAATCTTATTTTGATCTTGGTTATTTTGGTTCTTCTTGTACTTTTTGTGAGAGGATTATAATCAAGTTTCAAATATCAATCCAATCCATGTTTCATTGACAGTCTATGAAAGTAGTGTGAAAATTGACTTGGTAAGATATCTTTCATCTTATCAAGTTTATTTATAGGAACCTGATTATAGCCATCTATGGGAAAATTAGTATCATTAACCTATGTCAGTGTATCCTAGTTATAATCACCTTTGTACAAACTAGGGGAAACATTTTTTTACCATGCATTGTCACATCACCTTGCCATTACTATTTTCATTTGACTGGCCATTTGCCAGATTTGAGAACTTTTTGGGACATAGTTGGTTTTTTTTCACCTTTTATGTGGATGGAATTATTGTGAATTGAGGTCATTACAAGATTATGTGGGTCATGCTCAATTCATTTTGAGGTCACCTCAATCCCCCTTTCTATACGCTCTCACCAGTTTCAGAGCAACCTAAGCCAAATACTCTTGCCATTTTGTGAGAAGGTATTTTATCATTCTCTAATGAGTTAAGATACCTCAAAATTATAAAAACATTCATAACATTTTAAAAATCCAAAAATATTTGTCATGTCTAAGCCTAGTCATATATCCTCGATCTTCCTTACTAGGGCTTGGTCATTGTTAAGATGCTTTCTTTTGCTTTTATTTTTAGGCTTTTTGTTTGTTTATTTATTTCATTTTTTTGTTTGTTTGTTTTTTTTTTTATTTATTTATTTGCTTGCATGTTTGTTTGATTCCAGCACTATTGCCTCAACTTAGTCTATATGATTTCATTAGATGATTCCTTGAGCACATTATTTTTGAGTATATCCATATTCTTATGTCAATATTATCATCATGGTTTTTATCATTGGTGCACTATTTTTGAGTGTTTATTGGATCAAGAGTTAGTCTTTATGCATATTTTAGGATAATCATCATGGTGTTCTATCATGAAGCCTACCATCACATGCTACAGCAAAAATTAGCTTCATGAAGGTCTACAATCAATGGAGCTGTAGAAGTTTCTCCATGGCACCTTTGTAAATCCTTCCATCCCACCCTTCATCAAATAAATCTATTAGCCATTCTATTTGTATCATTAGTAATAAGGATAAACATCTCCTCATTAGTAGGTACAACTAGATCATTCCCATTGATCAATCTTATTCTTCTAATCATCTATTTCATCACTTTGCACCCACTCATTTTTAATCTATATTCTAAGTTATATCTTTGAGTTATGCTTGCTAATCATCCCTAACTGGGGCACAATCATCTTTAACCAATCTAGGTCCTATTAATGATTATAACTACCTATGGGCAAATCATTATTTTGACTTTTATTCCTGATTATAACCACCTTTGGGCAAATTAGTATTCTTTTTACATCAATGCATGAAAGCATTTTTTGTTTGGATTAATCTCAACCACAGGTTAATTCCACCTTTCTTCTTATTTGTTTTTGGGAGACCACCCATCAACAAATGTGATTGGCACTCCCTTGAGGGGGTATCATCATAAGCTTCCCAAAACCATTTGGAGCTTTGTTCTTTAACCATCATCTTATTTTTGGCATACAAGCCATTTATCATTCTTTGAGAAGACATTGATTTGCCTATAGTTTGCAACATCTTCTCAAATAGGGAGAAACTATGGACACCTAAATCTGGCCATTGATAACCTCCAACCAAGATTTTTACCAATTTCCACCTAAAATGCATAATTTGGCCTAAAAACACTAAAACATGCTAAATGATGTGAAACTGACATATTCAAGTGCCGATTTTGGCTAGGGTATCACTAAATGGGGCAATGCAATTTATGGGCAAGCTAACTTTGATCAGATCATTTTGAGTCAAAATGCCAAATTTTCACCTAGGTGCTCTAGATTGCTCTTTCCTATCAAACCTCTTGCATGAGACATGCTCCTTTGTTATTTTTTGTTGGTAAAATCCTAAATGGAAATATATTTCTAATGCATCTGACATCTCCTTCCAATTCCATTCCAATCAAATTTTGGACCAATAACAAGGCATTCTAATCAATTTGAGTAATTTGTGCACAAAGTGCTTAATCATGATTAAGAGATAATTAACCCAAATCAAGGCCTAATTAATAATTCCATGGAATCTTATTGAATAATTTGTTTTGTAAATGAATATATAATATCTACATCATCATGTGACCTCATTTCTTGGGAAGGCATCCCTAAGTCATAAATGCCACAAATATCAAGATTCATGCCCTCTATGCCTCTTAATTGACCCTTATTCCAATTTCATAATTAGGATAATTACAAACTTAATTCCAAAAATTGAATTAATCCTCAACCACACATCTCAATCTTGAGATGGATGGTTCAGGTTGATTCTAGACATTTGCAAAAATCTATAAATAGAGAGGCCATGAACATCATTTCTAATTTATTTTGGTGTAAATTTATAATTTACAAATATCTTCAAAAAGACAATAAATTAGTGTTACCATGCCTAATTTATTATAAGCCAATCCAAGGCACAATCCAAACGTGCCAAAGAGAGATGGAGGTAGCCAAGCTTCCATTGCCAAGGACTTCATGAGCACAAGCTGAGCAAGCCACCACTACAAAGGCATTTGGAGCATCCAAGGAAGGTGAAGTAATTCTTGTGTTTTATTCTTTACTTTTTAGTTTTGTTTGTCATTTGTTTGTGTTACCAATCTCTCCCTAGTGTCTAGGCCTAGAGATGTTATGCTAGTTAGTGTGTTTCTTTCAATATGTTTTCATTTTGGAACTAACACCATACTAACCATCCTCTCTTGAGTCAAATTACTAGATCACACTATGTTTTTATAGGTCATTAGCATTGATTTTAGTTGACTAACATCAATTTTATTTTAATTGACATCAATATTTATAGATCGATGTTGGTATCTACATAAAAAAAATAGAGAAACCTGAGAGCATGTTTTTAAATCTTGTTTTGTCATTTATATTTTTGCTTCAAGGTAGACATAAACCCTCTAAAAATTTTAGGACATAGGTTATAAAAAGCATCTAATTTGAAAAAATTTAAATCTTGAATACTCTCATTTGGTGATTAAAAGGAATATATGTTGCTTAGTTTGTTTTGTGAAAGTTTTTCTAGTTTTTCAACTAAAGCCAAGGGGCTAAAAATTTCACAAATACTTTACTTTCATGCATTAAAATAAACATTCAAATTTTTTTTTATGCTAGATCTTGTATACTTGTTTTTTTATTAAAATGAATGAGGTATGTATGCTCTCCTTCCATCCTCATTTGGGAACTCGAGTGACCAAAAGCGCCCTTTCTTTGCATTTGTGCCTTGTCCAAAGGTGAGAAAATAATGTCGTTAAGTCTCTCCTCAAATCCATATGTTTTGGGAAAGATAAATGTAGCCTTAAAGTCTTTTCACTTTGTCATTTTTTATGTAACTTGGCTTGTGAGCGAGTGTTCATAACCTCCTTATGGGTTCTTTAGTGTTGTGTTGACCTAGGATTTTATATCCCAACATTATACAAACATTGATCAATGGAAGGGTATATAAATTATGGTATGGATACTATGATTTCTAAGGGGTTGAGAAACTAATCTCTCCATTTATAACAAAGACCTAAGTTAGGTCTAGCTAACTAGGGGATTCTACTAAGTAGTACACAGATATAATCATTATGCAAAGGAATAGACCTTTACATAGTAAATTAGACGGTATGAACTCAATTAATACATTTCATCTCTAGTGTTAACCATACTTGGAACCATTTATGATGTATGAAAACTTATTGTTTAGACAACCCCACTTGTCATGGACATATTTTGGATGTAGGGTAAGTAGACCAAATTTCCATGTGGTTGTATAAAATCTTGAGAGAAGGGGGTGTAAAAACCCTACTTATTCATGTGATTTTATTTTTGGATTAAAACTTGAAATCCTTTCAAGAGAATTTATATAAATTTAATTCAATAGTACAATGCAACCTTATCAAGTTTAGGACTTTAGACATTATACTTAGTTGTATTCTATATTTTATCCTTTACTTGCTTGGTCTTATTGAGTCTAAAACTTGTTTGAAAACTAAAACATGTCACAACCAAACACCTTTGATATCCATAATTTTATTTGAATAATGAGGCATTATATTAACCAAATCAAAACCTCTTTTTTTCCTTGTTCAAATCATCATTTGAAACATTGTGTTTGTCTTTCCTATGTAGTGTTGTTATTGATTCTAGACCATTTTTCAAAAATCTCCAAGTCCTTCATTTTTAATTCAAATTTTGAATATCACCTTTATAAGTTCTAGGCCAATGTGTTAATCATTTTTCCATTTTCACTTGGTTTGAGTAAACTTGGGTATAATTTCTCATTTGGGTTAAAGGCCATTATATAGACTCATCATCCTTTTTTATCATTGTGGACTTAGGTTATTTTGTGTTCACTTAGCTGTAAGTTCTAGGACCATTTTACTTCCTATTACCATGTGGTGACATTGTGCTACCCATTTGGTTTTAGCTTTATACTTATGATTTTTTCTATGTTTTCACATCTTGAGCTTATTAGTTCACATTATTATCTTCCTCATTAAAAAGACCCTCTTATAATTTTTATAGTCTCAACTCATTGAACTTGTACCTATCTTTTATAGTATTGAAATATTTGTGACCTATTTTTATTGTTCTTCTTTCACTTTAGGTTTTAGAATTATCATACCCTCTTCCAATTTGATGATTTCAACCCACCAAAGTTGAGTAATTTCATAACTATTTATTCTAATTGTGTGGGACTACACCACTTCCTTTATTATAGTCTATGTTTACCTTATCACTTGTTTGAGGAAAATCAAAACACACTTTTTAATATTTTAAAACACATTCCAATTCTTAGAAAATGTAGAGAATAATCCTCTAGACATGATGCAAACGTATACTTGTAGTGGGATCTCTTATGACCTTAGTTATAAGGAAGAGAATTTTTATGATGGAAAAGATAATTCCATGGTATTTGAAGACATTATAATGACCATAGGATCAAAAGAAGACTATTTTGAACATCAACCCTTAGAGGACAAATATGAATTCATCCTAAGGTTATTTGAATTAGGTGCTAGTGTAGACACTCAAAAATTGCACATGATAGTTTTAGATGTTGAAACACCTTGGACCCCTACCCAAACCTAAAGGTAATTGACCACCTAGTTAACTAAGCATACTTACTAGCTTAAACATTTGAACACCCCTTTAATCAACACATTTTTAAACATATATTCACCAATTTTTCTTTAGGCACTTGACTACTGATGGGTAGGCTAACTATCATAAATTACACTGATCATAGATGTTCAAGTCCTCAACCTTCCTAATAAGTTTCACTAGTTATGTACAAGATAAGCATGGCACAATTTATCATGTCCACTTTATGCAATGCCAACCAACTACAAAGCATCATAAATAACAACTTTATCCTCCTATCTAATTAACAACCTCTTCCATCCTAATTAACAAGTTCATCCTATAAAAGGAGAAGAGTAGGAGGTGAATGGGATCTAGGTCAAAGTAATCAAACCTTCTGGCACTCAGGTATCCATCCTTCCTTCAGCAATCAAGTAGTAGAAATAGAGAATCAAACCTCTATCTGAGTTGCTCTTGAGGCTAAAGTACTGTCACTCTATACAAATTTCTCTAATCTTCCACCATCAGCAATCTAACAAGTTATAAGTAGCATTATACTTGTTTCTTAGTTTTATTTCATTTATAACCCTCTTGACCTGATTAAACTTATCTCCCAGCTTCCTATCTCTAACCAGACCCATATTGAAACCCATACCTAACCATTATCCAGTCTACAATTCTTTTTTTGATAATTTCTAGAAACACATAAGAAACCACCAATGGTTAGCGAAACCATTTATGGTCACCTCAATCATTGATAGTTACCCAACCACTAATTATTAGCCCAACCCTAATGGTTTACCCTAATTTTTGATGGTCATTGTGATAAAAAATAATAGCAAGTTATTTTCAACACCTTAACCCTAATCAAACCCTAATTTTTGGGTTCTTTCCTATTCATAGAGTCTTCCCTAATTTTTTAAACTTAACCCTAGCTATCTTAGCATGAGTATTGAATTGATTTTTCTATATTTAGTCATTTTATTTGAATAAGCATTTTACTTTATTCTTATTACATGTATTTATTTTCATGTTATTGAATGCAATTATTATTTATTGTCAACTATATCAACTTAATTGTTATCAATAGTAGATTGACATCCTCCTAGCAAGCATACACTTCTTGGACCTACCTCATGCTGGGTAGTCCACTCAAGTATCTTTCTAACAACCTCTTTTCTAGTGTCTTTCTTATCTCCAATTTATTCCTTCCAAGCCAAAGAAGAGTTCCCATCATCATCTAGATCACATGCACACTTTTATCATGTATTCATTTACACACCACTTTTACTAGTTTCTTACTTTCTTCTAAATTAAGAAATGAGCAGAAATTAAGAGAAACATTTTGGCACACCTGATGGGATATAGAATCCCTTTTTTTTCCTTTATTTTATGCTCATCCAATTAAATCTAATTTTTTTAGATGTAAATAAACCTTTTGCATACATTGATTGCTTACTTGTTTTAGTTCATATAGTAACTTAAAAGAAAAGTAATTAATCATAGTTTTCACTCCTATTATCACACACTTTTTACAAACCAAATATTCAATCAAAACATCAAAACCAACTTGATACAAGGACTAACTAGGGTTTCATCGCCTAGCGGTAACCTTACCCTTTCCTACCAATCCTACTTGGAGATCATTACCAAGGGGAGAACCAACTCAGCTCTTTGCTTGAGTATAAACATTGAAATTAAGTATATTTTGGCTAAGCACCTAACACCCTTATCATTATAGTGTGTGAAGTGAGGGGGTAGGCCCCAATATCAAGCCACATATTAAAGATTAATACATAGTTTCTCTTTTTATTACCTAAACACTATTGGAAATATTGTCATTGATGTCAAAGGTCTAGCATTATTGGTGATAAAGGCCCCATTGAATTTAATGTTATTTGTAATAGATATATCTTGGCTAATGTGAGTTAATATTCTTTTAATATTAATGAATATATTTTTGGTTGCATATGAGATAAAATAAGGGCCCATGGAGAAGTCAAAGAGCCACGGGGTAAAGACAAAGGAAGGATGGGACACATTTTTCCATGAAGCGTCATCTTGAGGAATCCCAAGAGTCACCAAGTGAAGACAAAAGAGGAAGGGCACAATTTCTCATGAAGGGACACTTTGAGGAATAATAAAAGTCACCAAAGTAAAGACAAAAGTGGGAAGGACATTTTTGGTCATGAAGGGTCACCACATGACTTTTCAAAGGCAAGAATATGAAGTGTCATACAAGTTTGGCACCATTTTCCATGAGGATTGAAAGGTCACAAAGGGGGAAGGCCAAAGGTCATTTGGAAAGCTATAAATAAAGGCTTGAGAAGACATTTGTAATATGGATGACTGAGGTTGATTTGAAATTGTAATATCTAGCTGAGAAAATAAATTGTGAGAGATGAATATGATTTGTATTTGTTATATCTAGCTTAGAAGAGCAAAGGTGAGAGAGAGGAAAGAGATGTTGTATTGAACTATCATTTGTTGAGATAGTAACATTGAGAGATAGGTGTGTGGTATACACAAAGGGGTTAGTGCTCCTATGGGTTGGTACTCAATAAAGGGGTTGGTGCTCTTGTGGGTTGGTGCTCGATAAAGGGGTTGGTGCTCATGTGGGTTGGTGCTCATGAATTGTTGCTAGGTTGGTGCTCAATAAAGGGGTTGGTGCTCTTGTGGGTTGGTGCTCCTGTGGGTTAGTGCTCATGAATAGTTGTTGGGTTGGTGCTCAGCAAAGGGGTTGGTGCTCCTACAAGTTGGTGCTTGAAAATATTGTTTGGGTTGGTGCTCATTCATATACTTGAGATTGTTCTCCATGGCGTTTCCCACATTGAGTTTCCATGTTATATCTGGTGTCTCTCTATATCTTGTGTAGTATTTATTGTTTGAGTTTTATTGCATATCTTGAATGTTTGATTAAGTGGAATTTGTTTAAGGGAAAGTTTTATAAGATATATGATATACTGATTCACCCCCCCTCTCAGTATATCTCATGCTTAACAATTGGCATCAGAGCAGATTTCTTCAGAAAAGTTTTACAGCTTGAAAGGAGATTGAGAAAGCATGATGGATGGGTCACAATAAAGATTTTATACAAATAAGTCACCTTTGTTTGATGGTATGAATTATGCTTTTTGGAGCATGAGAATGAAAATTTATTTGATGGCCCTTAGATTTGACATATGGAAAGCAGTGGTGGAGGAATATGAAGAGCCACAAACATTTGTAATTACTCCAACATAAAAGAAGGCAAGTGAATGTAATGCTAAAGCTCTAAATGCTATTTTATGTGATTTATGTGAATCTAAATTTCTTAAAATTATGCAATGTAAATCTACTCATGAAACTTGGGTAAAACTTGAGAATATTTACAAAGGTAATGGAAAGGTTCAGCAAGCTAAGCTTCAGACTTTTAGAAGGTAGTTTGAAAGTTTGAAGATGGAAGAAGAAGAAGATATAGCAAGTTATATTTTGTGAGTTGATCAAATTGTAAATCAGATTCAAGGTCTTAGAGAAACATTGGATGAGTCAATGGTGGTGTAAAGGTTTTGAGATCTCTACTAATGAGATATGATGTAAAGGTTTCAGCAATCAAGGAGATGAAGAATTTAGCCAAGCTAAATATGGATGAGCTTCATGGTATTCTCATGGCATATGAGATGCGGATAGAAAAAGATAAACCCTCAAAGAGAGAAGTAGCTTTCAAGACATCAAAGAAAGAGAAAGCTAAGATTCAAGAATCAAGTGATAGTTCTAGTGATGATGAAGATGACAACAGAGCACTTTTCATTCACAAGTCGAAAAGAGGAACAAGTAAATATCAAGGAAAATTACCTTTTAAATGTTTTAATTGTGGAAATATTGGACATTTTTTAGCTAGATGCCCAAATAAGGGTAATGATGATGAAGAATAAAATCCTACATACAAGAAGAATTTCAAAGGCAAATCTAATAAAGGATTCGAGAAGAAGAGCCTATATTTTAAGGATCCTCTCTCAGTCAAAGATAGTGGAGTCAGTGATTCAGAAGAAGAAGAGATTCTATTCATGGCCATACATGAAGATGATCAACAAGAAGAAGAGGAAGAAGCTGAAGTGAATATGGAAGGAGAACTCATTTGTGCCCTTAAAGAATTAAAAGCTGTTGAGAAAAAGAATCAAAGATTAAAACACTAGATCGAGTAAAATGAAAACGAGTCAAAGGAAATTATTGATGATCTAACAACACACTTGGAAGAAGCCAAGAAGAATGAATAAGATCTCATAGCATAGTTGGAAATAGAAATAAAATAATGTCAAAGGTATGTTATTGAAATTGCCTCTTTAAAAGAAGATATTGAGAAAGCAGTTAATGATAAAGTAGTTAATGATTCAAAATTTGAGGATAGCACTAACATGCTAAGTAAGATATTAGAAAGTCAAAAATCAAATTCAGACAAGATAGGGATTGGATTTGAAAAGAAAAATAGCTATGCTAAAGCTCTTACGAAAGAGGAAACAAAAAGGGGTGAAATGAAGAATACAGAGGACATTTCAAATAGAGAAGGTTGGAAGGAACAAAGCTATAAAAGGCAATCAAGTCAGAGATATGCAGATAGGTCTTATTTTAATGGATATTATTTTAATTGTAATGGATATGGTTATAAGAAATTAGAATGTAGAAAAAGAGCTAAAAATTTTAGAAATAAGGAGAAGGAAAGTCAAGAAGAGTCAAGTAGAGTCAAGTAGAAACCACAACTCTTTTGCTCCTCTATCAAGCTTTGATGAAGAGACCATATTATGCTACAAGTGCAATAACTTTAGACACATAACTTGGTATTGTAGAAGCATGTTTGAGTCAGTCAAGAAGGATCACAATTTAAAAGCTCCATTCATCAAGAAGAAGTTTCAGACATGTTCATGGTAAAAGAAACAACCTGAAGATTCTATGATGCTTCAGACAGCCTTACATGTAAGAGTTAAAGATCAGCCATGGTTAATTGATAGCAGATGTTCGAGGCATAAGATAAGAGATACAAGTAATTTCATTACTCTAAAGAAGATTAATGGTGGTACAGTGAGATTCAGAGATAAAACCACTACCAGGATAGCTAGAAAAGGTACTTTGAGTTTGGATTATGGTAGAATTAAGACTAAGAATGTTTTATATGTAAAAGGTCTTAAGCATAATCTATTGAGTGTTAGTCAAATATGTGATCAAGGATACACATTAAAGTTTCATAAATAAGGTTGTGAGATTAGAAAAAAAGATTCAAATGAGTTGATTGCAGATGCTTAAAGGACATGAAACAATGTATATGTTTTGTCAGATATCTTCTCAAAGGCATGATCAAAGGACACATTCAAAGATCTGTGAGAGGAGTTGGGAGTAATTTCTATTGCTTCTTGCCATTGATGTTCAGCATCAATTGAGGGGGAGCTAAGTGTTAGCTCTAGGTAGGCCCTTTGCCATTAATGTCAAAGGGGGAGAATAATAGGTACAGGGAATAGATACAGGTTGCTATAGTAAGGGGGAGTTACTGTATGTTTTTAGATGACAGGATGTGGCAGTTTTAGGATTGAGGTTGCCATCAATGACAAAGGGGGAGATTGTTGGAAATATTGTCATTGATGTCAAAGGTCTATCATTATTGGTGATAAAGGCCCCATTGCATTTAATGTTATTTGTAATAGATATATCTTGGCTAATGTAAGTTAATATTTATTTAATATTAACGAATATATTTTGGTTGCATATGAGACAAAATAAGGGCCCATGGAGAAGTCAAAGAGCCACGTAGTAAAGACAAAGAAGGATGGGATGCATTTTCCCATGAAGAGTCATCTTGGGAAATTACAAGAGTCACCAAGTGAAGACAAAAGAGGAAGGGTGAAATTTCTCATGAAGGGACACTTTGAGGAAAATGAAAAGTCACCAAAGTAAAGACAAAAGTAGGAAAGACATTTTTGGTCATGAAGGGTCACCACATGACTTTTCAAAGGCAATAATATGAAGGGTCATACAAGTTTGGCACCATTTTCCATGAGGATTGAAGGGTCACAAAGGGGGAAGGCCAAAGGTCATTTGGAAAGCTATAAATAAAGGCTTGAGAAGCCATTTATAATATGGATGAGTGAGGTTGATTTGATATTGTAATATCTAGCTGAGAAGAGCAATTGTGAGAAATGAATATGATTTGTATTTGTTATATCTAGCTTAGAAGAGAAAAGGTGAGAGAGGAAAGAGATGTATTAAACTATCATTTTTTGAGATAGCAACATTGAGAGATAGGTGTGTGGTATACACAAAGGGGTTGGTGCTCCTGTGGGTTGGTGCTCATGAATTGTTGTTGTGTTGGTGCTCGAAAAAGGGGTTGATGCTCCTGTGGGTTGGAGCTCATGAATTGTTGTTGGGTTGGTGCTCAGCAAAGGGGTTGGTGCTCTTGTGGGTTGGTGCTCATGAATTGTTGTTGGGTTGGTGCTTGGCTAAGGGGTTGTTGATCCTATGGGTTGGTTCTCACAAATAGTTGTTGGGTTGGTGCTCAGCAAAGGGGTTGGTGCTCATGAATAGTTATTGGGTTGGTGTTCCTGCAATTTGGTGCTTGTGAATATTTTTTGGGTTAGTGCTCATTTATATACTTGAGATTGTTCTCTGTGGTTTTTCCCACATTGGGTTTCCATGTTATATCTGGTGTCTCTCTCTATCTTGTGTGGTGTTTATTGTTTGAGTTTTATTATATATCTTGAATGTTTGATTAAGTGGAATTTGTTTAAGGGAAAGTTTTATAAGATTATGATATACTGATTCAGCCCCCCCCTCTCAGTATATCTCATGCTTAACAAACACAACCTAAAACTAACCTTAGATTTCCTCATTAGTACTTGATCTACAAACCAAATTTCTTATTCACACTTTCTAAGGCATAAGCCAAAAGTGATTTATAAATAATCCTAAGTTGTTAAATGCAATTTAGTGTATATTTTATTTCTTTGAGATCTTTTCCTTTTGCTTACTTTGTGTTTGAGTTGTGAGTTTCATTATTTCTTTTCTATTCCTCTCATAGTATTTGCTAGACAATAGCTAAGGAATCAAACCAACCAAAAACCACCTTCTTCTTCTTCCTTTATGAAGTATAATGTTGATGTTGGGGGTTCCCCTCAATTTTCTCCCCTTCCTAATAGGCCTCAAATTTTTGTTAAGGGTGATGTATATTTCAATACCTTCCTCGATAATAACCACATGGATCTTTTGCATTACCTTAACACCTTATCTAACTATAATTATCTTGCTTTGGTTCCTTCTATAGATCCACCCATCTTCTGGTGGATGCCACCTCAACCCAACCCATGCTCACCCAATCCTCTTCTTCTAATATCCCACCTACTACCACTCCCCAAACTCCATCCAACATCCCAACCAATAACCAAACACCGATTACAACCAATACCTCCAACATTGGATCAACTTTACCTCTTGTCACCTATAATCCTACCATGGGGGTATCTTCTACCCTTATTTATATAATTACCCTTAGTTTAGCCAACCCACCAATTTATACCCCACTTCAGAGTTTGGTTCTTTCCATACCTCAAACCCTTCCACCCATTAGCACTAGAGTTACCACTCACGAACAACTAACTAGCACTTTCATACCTCTAACCCTATTTACATCTATACCACCATCGACCAACCCAAACATACCTTTAAACCAATCCATATCATCCCCCTAACAAGTACCCATGCCATGTTACTAATATGTCTCCAACCCAAAAGGATACATAGCACCTCCCACCTAGCCATTTGTGCCAATCAACCCTTATGTGGCACCATATCAACCTCCTATGAGCACTTACCAATATATGCATTCTTCATCACCTTATACCACTTATCCATACATTGATACCACTCAACCTTAACAAAATTCACCACCTAATTATGTAGCTTCCCAATATATTTGATCAAGATTTTAATGGATAAAATGACCAACCTAGAGTCATCTATCTCTGGGTCTCATAACCTTTTATCTTATGATCAAATCTATAATGAACCCAACCATCCATCTATTCCTATATATTATTATCCTCCTTAATGGGAATTACCCAACTTTTCCAAGTTACAAGGCAAGGAGGACCCCCAATAACATTTAAGATCATTTTTTCATTCTTGTTACTTTATTGCATATGATGATGCTCTCCTCCTTCATACCTTCCCCATGTCTTCATTAGGACCAGCCCTTGATTGGTATAGTGATCTCAGCAAGCATTCCATATTTTCCTTCTCCCAACTGGCCCAAATATTTTTAGATCATTTATTTATAAATATATCTAAAAAGGTTTCTATTACTAACCTCTATTCTATTAAGTAATTTAATGATGAATTAATTACTAATTTTGTAGCTAGAGGAAGAGGTTTCATCAACCAACTTTCTTTCTTCTTACCTCAACCTGAAATACTTGAACTCTTCTCTCAAGGTTATTACAAATGTATTTTCCCCCACTCTTCAAGTTCAAAATTTTAAGACTTTTTATGAGGCATTCACCATGGCACACAAACTTGAAAACTGAGCCATTGATGAGGGGAAATTAAAACTGTAGAAAAAGAATTATAGCTTTAAATCCAATGACCCTTCCTCTAATAAAACTAATGACCAATCCAACCATCCCACTACCAAAATAAAAAAATCCACAAACTTAGTTTTCCTAAAAACTTTCCCACCACCAATTGTCAATCAACCCCATCAAACCAATTCTTCCAACTTTTTTGACTAGCAAAACCTAAACCAAAACTGAGGTCCTCCAAAATAATAAACTCCTGTAGGGGAGTCTTATTCTTCAATTTTAGACAAATTTCTCAAAGCTAACCTCTTCCAACTTTTACCTATCAAACCACCCCAATAATTTTATGCTTCTCACCCTAAGCTTGGTTGGTACAATTATAATGACCATTGTGCCTTTCACCGAGTTATTGGACATGACATTAGTAGATAAAATACCTTCAAAAGTCTTGTCCAAAGCTTAATTGATAGTAGAGAACTTGAATTTTATAATCCCAATGCACCTCCTAATCAGTCCTTTGACATATTCTATAAACCTTTTCCCAATTATTCTCTCTCTACCCATCACCATGACAATAAACTAAAATCATCTCACTCTCATGAAGCACATATTGTCAATGTTTTTATTAGTGAACCCATTGTTGAGGAGACCATTACTTCATCCACCTCTTCCTTCATTTCACTTATGAAAGTCGTGAACTCACCTCATATTCCTTTGGATATCCAAATAAAGGAATAAATGACCCCTCTTTCTTCACTTGATGAGACCTTAGCTTTATCTATCTCTCATTTGATGGAAACACCAAAGGAGACAGCCTTTACTTTAACCATTTCTTCTTCTTCCACTCCTCCCATTAAAGTGGTAGAACTTCCCTCCATTCCTTTGGAAAACCAAACAAATGAAGAAATCATATCCATTCCTTCACTTAAGGATACCAAACCTATTTCCCCTATTATAGAATCATCCATTCTCCCTTTGGAATCCATCCCAAAATAAGAGATTACCTCATCCACCCAACCACCAATTTTAGATCCTTTAATCAAATACAAAGATGAAAGATCCATTCCCTCTCCTCCACCTATGGGATTAATTTTTGAAACCAATGACCAAAGAACCAAACCCATCTATAAGCCCTTTTCTAGACTAGTCCAAAGTTTAGAGTTCACTTCTCAACCCAATCTTGATAGAGCCAACTTTTGGCATCATCTTAGGCTCCCTTACTAAAATAAATATGATTCCTAAAACTCACTTGAATCCACCCTTAACCCCATTATTACCTCTTTATCAAACACCTCTACCTCCAAAACCATAAGTGAATCATCCCAACCACCTCCCTTTAACATTTCCAAATCACCTTATGCCTCTCTTACTAAACTAGTCAAGAATCTAGGAATTCTTCCCACACCTGGCCGTACTCATCCCCTTTTGAAGTTGGATTTAACCCCATCTAGTCCACCAAATAAACCCATAACCAAACCAATTAATAATGTATAGTTACCCAAACCTCTACCTTAAACTAGAACCATACTACCTCCTACCACTTACCTTCTATCTTAGGACCCGATCCTTATACCATCCCAACTACATAATCTTCCTCTAGTAAACCATCCCCTTTTTCTCTACCTACACCCACACCCATCAAACCATCTAGTTCTCCATCATTCTTAACTAACATATCTACCTCTACTTTCCCACCTATATATAACCCCTCATCATCCAAATATCCCACTCTCAAATCATTTACCCTAAAACTAACCATAACTAAGAAATCTCAACCACCAACTAAAACTATCCAACCACCTACAACTTTTAGGGTATAAAATGATTGTAAGAAGGCTCTCATCCCTAGAACTATGAATCCATCACCTCCAACACCTTTGAATGAATCTTATTCAACCATCCTAAAAATATTGTTGTAAACTTATTCATTTAGTTTACCACCTATCAAACCATTATACCCTTCCAATACCAAACCCTCATAGTTCAATGAAAACTTGATTTGTATATACCATAGGGTAATTGGACATGACATAGAGAACTACAAACCTCTCTAAACACTTATTCATAGCCTATATGATGATGATGATTTGTTATTAGATGAACATCTCTTACCTCCATTACCAACCTAAATTTCTAACTAGCCTATCCAACATTTACCTATTCCCTTGCTCTCACCCAAGAGTGAGGAGGAACTGAAGCAACCATCCAACCTAGTAAATCTCCTTATTTGCACTATTCATATGGTTACTTGATCTTGGGACCAAAAAAAATATAAGGTCAAAGCCAAAGTGTCTATTCCATGGACATACCCTTCAACCCCTCAACCCTTCAACCAAACCCAAACACCTTTACCCTCACCTATGCCACCACCAAAACCCAAGGTATCTATTTTGGGAGCCTCTCCCTCTAACCATTCTACATCTATCTAGTGGATAGTCTTGAAATAACTTCACCAGACACTAGTGAAAATGAGCCTTTATAAACTAATCAACACCTCACATCACCATCACCAGGCACTGATACAGCCTCTAAAATCTATAGAGGTTCGACTAGATGACCCTCAACCTCTTTCACCCTTTTTTGGAGCCCTCTAACTTTCTGCCTTCATCACCTTTCAAGATTCTTAAATACCTCATGTTCATAATGAGGATGCTAATCCCCCCTCTTAATCATGATGTACTTCAATAAAACCCACATCAAAAGGGTGATGATTGATGGAGGAGTTAATATCAACATTATATCCTCCCATGATTATGACCAACTTCAACTAACCAAGAACATGATGTCCAAAAGTGTAGTGGTCCTTCACTCCTTTAATGATACCATAGCCACCACTTTGGGGATAGTTGTCTTCCATATCCACTAGGGACCTTGTACCATTCATGAACTAGTTTACGTTATAAAGGGTGAGTTCCAATATAATGTGTTACTCGGATGCCCTTGGATCCATGCCATGAGTTGTGTTCCTTCTACCTTACATCGATATGTCAAACTTGAGTATGAAAGTTAATTTTTTACCATTAAATTTGACCCTAGTCCTTTTTCCTCTTGTAATATGACATATCAGCTTAATGATGTTCTTATTCCTCCCTCATCCACCTCACCATCAACTACTAACAACACTACATCACTACCAACCAAAACCCATAGCACTCCCACCCATAACAGTGATGAATGTTTAAATAGATCATCTATCCCTTCTGCTTATATTCTTGTAAATGACCCCTTAGAACCCAAGTTCTAATGTCTCTCCCTTGGGGAGAATCATTTTCTAGCCTTGGATGCTTTCCCTACTCTGAAAGAGTATGGGAACCTCAAACATGACCTTCCTATAATCCTAACATCAAAACCATCATCCGTTTTAGGTTCCATAACCATCAAACAAATTTCATATATGGGGGACTTAATCAACCACTTCCCACTTCTACCACTACCTTTTCCATCTAACCATTCACCATCAATTTCTCCTATTTAGACAATCTAGCCTTTTCTAAAGCTTATCTTTACAAGTGTGCTTGGAAACGATTTGGCATGGGCCTTTATGAATAGGGACCTCATGAGTTACCCACAATCAAAACTCAAAAACCTCATGAGTTATTTGGCCTTGGGTTAATACCACCATAAGAAACCACCTTACAAAAACCCATCACCACCATCAATGAGGATGTTCCATCCTCACCAACCCCATCTCCCTCAAATTTTTAAGACTTTGATATCATCAAATATAAGATTTTTTAGTCAATATTATTAGCTTGGGCCCCATGACCTATCAAAAGGATAGTTGAACTAAAACCCTTCCTCTCATCCATCTTGAAATGGTAGAAAACAATTATGCTACCATCAACACCATCCAACATCAAGATGATGATTCCATTCTCACCTACCTCAGTGTGGCTTCTATCCATAAATCCATTCCTTTTGAGAACAAAACCATGCTGAATGAATCTATTATCAATGTCAACTTGGGTACTCAGGATAACCCCCATATCATTAGGATTGGCCAATCCTTAGATTCTGTAGAGTAACAAGATTACCCTTCTTTCCTTCATGACTGTAGCATAGCATTTGATTGGTAATATCAAGATATGCCTAAAATTAACCCTTATATTTCATTCCACAACATTGTCACCCATCTTGAAGTTAAGCTAGTTTATCAAAAGCTTCATAGGATGCATCCTCGCATATCCCTTCTTGCCAAATAAGTTTAGCATCTCCTATCCATTAAATTCATTCAACCCATCGACATTAATAATGGGTTTTTAGCATCATTCCTATCACCAAGCCTATAGGGAGACTTCACCTTTGCATCATTTTTCATGACCTCAACCTTGCTTGACCAAAGGATGAATTTATTTTGCTAAACATTGACCAATTTTTTGATCTTAAATTTTGCCATGAGATGTTATCTCTCATGGATGGTTTCTCATGATATAATCAGATCTTGATTGCTCCCGAAAATTAGCATAAAACTTCCTTTATCACCCCATGGGGAACCTTCTATTATAGAGTCATGCCTTTTGGTCTAAAAAATGCTAAATTAACCTATCAACATGTCATGACATATACATTTCATGATGTCATCCATAAAATCATAGAGGACTATGTGGATTATCTCCTTGGGAAGTCCAAACATCTCAAGGATTACCTAGCCATTCTTGAAATCATCTTTAATCGATTAATCCATTTTCATGTCAGGCTCAACCTCAATAAATGCATTTTTAGGTCTTATCTAGAAAACTTATTAGCTCTATTATCTCTCTTTGAGGAATAGAAGTGGACTCCACCAAAGTCATAGCAATCTTGGAGATGCCTCTTCTTACTAACCTTAATCAACTCTGTAGCCTATAGGGGAAACTTCAATCCATCCATCACTTCATCTCTCAATTATTAGATATATGTCAACCCTTTCACCATCTCCTCAAGAAAGATACCTCTAATAAGTGGATGAAGGACTATCAACAATCCTTTGATTCAATCAAGGAGTACCTTCTCTCTCTTTTGGTCCTCATCCCTCCTAGGGAAGACTAGTCCTTCTACATTTATATATCTACCATGGGCCATTCCTTAGGGTTAATGCTCACTCATTATGATGAATAGAATAAAGAGTAAGTTGTTTACTATATTAGCTACAAATTTATAGAATATGAGACTCAGTATACCCATCCTAAGAAACTTTACTTTGCCTTAGTCTTTTTGGCCTCTAAATTTCATCACTACCTTCTTAATCATAAAACCTATGTCATCACTAACACCAACCCAATCAAGTACATGCACTCTAAACCATACCAAAACCAAAGTATGGTAAAGTGGTTCATGCTCCTAACTAAGTTTAATATTAAGTTCCTTTATAAAAATTCCATTAAAGGTCAAGTCATCACTAACCAATTGGTTGAAGCACCTCTACCAAATAATCAACTACTTCTTATAGCATTTCCAAACAAGTCCATCACAACATTTTATTAGGAATAACCCACCTACCAAATGACCATGTTTTTTGATGGCTCCAAATGCCAATGTGGTGGGGCTGATAGAGTTATTCTCATCCCCCTTAATGGTTAACCTATTCCCCTTTCCTTTAAACTTGAATTCAAGTGTACCAACAACATGGTTGAGTAAGAAGTCCTATTCATAGGTCTCTAACCACTCTAGCCTTGGGGATTAAAACCATCAGTGTCTTTGGTGACTCCCAACTTATGGTCAACTAGTTCAATGGATCTTATCAATGTAAAATGATATCTTACAAAAGTACAAACTCTTATTCAATGTATTATTAGCATCATTTAAACATTACCTTGTCTAGTTAGTTTCATTATCTACCAATAAATTTGTTGATATAATGGCTTCCTTTGCTTCCCAAATTCCATCTCAACCTACTGAATCTAAACTATTTATCACCATCCATCATTTTATCACACCTTCATATATATGTTCTAAACTTCCAACCATTTGTAGTGTAGAAGCATCTTCTTTCGACATTTGGTACAACCAAAATTTTAACTACCTTAACCTCAACATTGTTCCTGCTAACCTTTTGAGGAATACCAAAAGATCCTTTGTTTAGAGTACCTCTCATTATACCATACTATGGGTAATCCTTTGCAAATGTGGCTTTAATGGCCTCCTTCTCCATTGTTTACACAGTCATAAGGCTTCCCGTGCTATCAAGGAAACATATGATGTAATATGTGGGGGACACTTTAGTGGCCTAGCCATCGCTAAATGTCTCCTTTGCCTTGGTTAATATTATCCCACCCTCAATCAGTATTATTGTGATTATGTAAATAAGTGTGTCAAATGTCAATAGCAAAGTAATTTACATCATGTACTTGCCCATGGCCTTCAAGTATCTAAAGACTATTGGCCCTTATCACAATGGAGTCTCAACCTTATTAGGGAAATCAATCCTCATTCTTCACAAAAACACCAATCTATCATTACCACCACCTAATATTTCACCAAATGGGTGGAACCCATTCATATTATCTTGACCAAATCTGAAAATATTATCGACTTCATCAATCACCATATTGTCTACCACTTTAGTATTCCCCATAAGATCATCATTGATAATGGTAACTATTTTAAAAACAATAAAATCTAAGGTATTTTTTATGATTTTAGAATCAAGTTAAACTTTTACTCATCCAATCATCCCCAAGTAAATGGATAGGTGGAAGCCTCTAACAAAATCCTCAATAGAATGCTAATCAAAGTAGTAAGTGCTTTAGGTCATGATTGGTACTTACACATCCTTTTAAGTTTATGGTCCTATTACACTAGCATTCAAACATCTATGGTTATTACCCCTTTCTCTTTGGTCTTTAGAGGAGAGGTAGTCTTACTTCACAAAGTCTAGATTACCTCTCTTCATATATATTTACATGAAATCCTCTCTGAGAGTGATTATCATCAAGAAAATCTTGTACATCTTAAACTCCTTGATGAACATCACCTCTCAACGCTTAATAATCTTCATGTTTATCAAGAATGAATCAAGTGCACTTAAAAAAACACTTGAAAGAGTGAGAATTCAATTTCAGAGACCTCATCCTTAAGGAAAACCAACATGTAACTAATATGGAGAAAATAAAAATAGAAAAGTTTGCTTTCAATTAGCTTGGACCCTACATAATAACCCATAAATATGGATTAGGAGCTTATGAATTATCTACTCTTAAAGGCAAACTAGAACTTGAGCCTCTCAATGCTTCACATCTATGTCCTTTTTTTATTACAGCAATATCACATTTGCCTCTTTATCTAACTTAATCTCATCCCTTGGTTTACTATATTTTCACTTTCCTTACACATTCACCCTATTACTCTTGGGGATAATTGATTATAGAATAGGCCCATGTGATCATCTATCACTATTATAGCCGAATACTAAGCACGAATACCATAGCTCTACCCATGGTTTGGTTCTCATGGATAGTTTTCATCTCTCATCAAATGGAATCCCATGATTAGTTGTCTTTAAGACCACCTTCCTTCACCTATCATTAATCTTTGTACTAAAAGTCTTGCCTCCATAAAGATAAATCTTTAAGCCTAAATATACTTGTCCATGTCTAAACCTAGAACTCAAAATCAAACTGGGATACCAAAATATCACTTAGGTCCATATCTCTAGTATTACATACTGCTCCCTTGAAAGACAACTACCTAAGAACTAAATTTCTTAAAGATAGATTGTTCCCTTGATAGACAACTATATAGTAAACAAATCTAAATTTATACCACTCCCTCAAAGGATGGCTAAGTCAAGTTTGTCAAAGCAATCATTTGAATCTTCTCGCATCGATCAGCTTCACCAAACCTATCAATACAACAAAAGCCACAACAAAACCTATGGCAACATCATCATAATCTATCCCAAAAAAGATGCAATCGACTCTTATATATGACATTTGTAGACTTCCCAAATTGATTAGTCTACACCTTACATTAAGACATGGAATTATTATAGTTCTTTGGTCACCTATAGAAGGGGCAAGTTAACCCACATTAGGTTACCATATCACCTCTTTCCCATTAAACCATCTACCTATCACCTATTTTCCATTCATACCCTCTCTAAAATCAAGGGACTATGAGCTTACTTGACACAAAGTGATCAAGACACCTTCTTTTTCAATCAAATCATGCTCATGTGAAGCCATCAAAAGGCTTATTTTTATTAAGTCAATCCAACTTCGGTTTTGTAAGGCCCTTACCAATGAACACATCATGCCTTTTTCTTACCTTCTATTTATTAGTTCATGTGGACATATGTCTCATTATTTTTATCTCTTTTCCACATTTAGTGTGTTATCTAAACTTACTTTATGTTCTTTCATTATATCCCCATATCACATATCATATCAAAACATTCAAACCATCATTCTCATCAATGCAATAATCTATATACATCATAACATCATGAACCATGTCCATAAACCATATCATATCCATGAACAAAACATCAAAATCATAAAACATATACTATCACATCACCACATCATTATCATCAGATCAATAATCATTTATCATAGCATAAACAACATAAAACACATCATATATATAAACATCGTAGACCATGTCATATCGCTACTTCCCATAAACATAACAACAATTTAAAATATCATCACATCACATCCTAAATAACCATGACTGAATCATCTATCACATATCCATACTCCTATCTATGAACCACATCATCATATTAAAATACATCATCAAATAAACCATAATCAAAACCATCAATCATAAGTCCACAATCATATCTTTGAAAAAACACATCATCCACTATGTATAAACCCAAACATCACCTAAACTATACATATATTAAAATATTCATCATAATATCAAACATCTCATCACAATCATGTTTCAATTCCCTTATCACATCATCATATAACATAATAAAATCACCCATGATCATCAACATCACATCCTAAAACTATGACTCTACATATCATCTCATAGATCATGGGGCATGAGCAACCTATCATTTCATCATAACAAAACATACATCATGAACATCCATAAACATTACCACATACCTAAATGGATGAACCATAAATATCATAAGCATCATCCATAAATATCTTAAAACATCAAATAAGCATAAAAACCATCAAAACTAATAAACATCCATAATCATCATAAGACCTCATCATCATATACATCATAATAAAAGTAATACATGTCACTAAGTATACAATCCCCAACAAAAAATATATGGAATAATGTATAAATATATCTCTCTCTCTCATATACATCTTGTATCATTGGTATAAAAGTTGGTATCAAAATCAAAAACATATAAATCATATAATCTCATATATCAAGCTCTTAGGGCACCACTACCACTGGCCCCACCTACACTTACACCTAAACTACCATCTGGTGGTGGTCCCCTTTTTCTCCTTGCCTTACCCACTATAGAGGCCCACTATCTTGGAATAGCTATAGATAGACCACATACTAAGTTGACCCTATACTCTCCAAATTAGATCTCTAATGGAAACTATGTCAAAACTATCACCTCATAATATCTCAACTCCTAAACCTTAGATAAGTACTATGCCATTAGAATCATATTAGGTGGTCCTCTTACTGGTGCTATGGTTGCTCCTACCTTCTATCTCAAGGTATCTCTCTCTTGGGTCACTAAACTAAGAGAGATTCTCACTTAATCTTTCTCTCCTATTAAGGTAGACACCTAACCCTATAAAGTGACATTCTAGCCATATAAATTGGCCACCTATCCTTATAATTTAGTAATCTAGGCCTGTGCCACTATAAGTGATGCCTATGTTTAACCATCCTAATTACCACCCTATGTTAGTGCCCCAATGAGATACATATCCATGGGATATTGACCCCAATCACCCCATCCAAAATCAACCATTGCATTTCAAGCCTAATACCACACTACATAACCATCCACAACACCTACATCATCTATTGCAACTCTCACTAGTATCTCCTCATGGTTAAATAATGTCTTATGTTTCTGGATTTGGGAGTAAGAAATCTATGTGATCCCACTTATACCTCAAGAAATCTGGTGGAATCCCCTGCATGAGTCCAAACTACCTCTAAACTTGGTTAAATAGGATAAGATCAATCTCACCATCCTACCTCCCATATATCCATCTCCAAATTTATAGTGATAGAGTGTGGTAACTATAATAGGCCAACCTAGGCCAACCCACATATGGCCTCCACACTATGTCACCCACCACCAATCCTTCCAAAGCATCCTTGGACTAATTAATGTCCCTTATACCACCATCAACCACTGTCAGCACGTAATATCCTCTCCATCTTAATAAACCTACTCTATAGTCCATCAGTGCATAGCCATCCCATGGTATCCCCAAAGATCTCACCACATGAATATTCTCATAAGCCTAGAAATGGAGAAAAAAACCCACACTAATCCCATATCACCTGTGTGCTTGAAAGACCTAGAGCTCCATGTATATTTAGACTAGTAACACTAGGGCCCACCCAAACACCATCCTCCCTAGCAACATCTCCACCAATACTCCTAATATCAGATATGGAAATCAATCACTACTTGAATCAGGTAACATGAAATAAGACATGGCTATTATCATCATCATAAGCAAACATTTGTCCCATATAACCCTTTGGTATAATGTCCCATAGCAAATACCACTTGCATGATACTTGGCCTGGACCTGATAAGCTCCATATATCAAATCCATGTGGTAGTCCCTCTCCTCACTCTCTATGTCACAAATTATCTCCCCTCAAATGTATATCCATGTAATTTTGTTCACATCCTCTATTAGGATGCTCATCTCCCAAGTTGGCAAAAAAAATATGTTCATGGCCAGGTCTCATCTCTTGATGAGGGCCATGATTATAGCCACATCCCATGGTAGGTGTTGGTAGTGTCTCATGGTCTATAGGCCAACCTCCTCCATGTGTCTCTACTCTTCATCAATTATCCCATCATAGACCTTTGTGAAGATCTTAGGGACTCAGTCCCTCATCTAAATCTAGTCACATGCTTGCACATCAATAACATTAGCACTTAGGTCACTACCAACCTACACCTACCTTTTTAAACCCATTCCAACCTAACCAATTAAATTTCCCATCTTACCTCTAAAAATCACATAATATTGTACCTTTATTTGTATACATTTTAACATCATTTTAACACCTCAATAATTCTATCCCAAACAAATGCCTTATTCCACATAACTTTCACTAAAATTGTTCACCACCAACCTTAATACATTATCTTAAACACCTAACATTTATCCCACCAACACTTTTTAAACACTTCATCCTATTAAACTTATATGTGACCTTTTTAAACCACTTAACACAACTATTAAACATTTTAACAAAACTTTTCCAAACCTTAATAAAAATTTCAAACTTTACCAACTTTTATAAGCCTTAACAATTGCAAACCTTGACATGTTTTTATAAATTATAACAAAAACTTTTAAAAACTTTAACAACCTTCTAAACCTTCACAAAATTTAAACTTTTTAACAAAACTCTCACTATACCCTTTGACTATTAATGATTCATTGAACCATCGATGGTCCCTTAAGATCTTGTTACCCTTGTATTCATATATTGGTTGTCAAGTCAAACCATTGATAATCACTATGTGTGACCACTAATAGTGGGAAACCCTACCACCATTTTCCATCTAGATCCTTAGTAACACACATATATACAAAATTTAACTTATCTAAAACTATCTTATAGCCCATTACCAACCTTACACACCCTTCAAATCTCAATTTCACCCACTCAATTGACCAATTTCACATAAAAACTAAATTTTCAAAACCACATTAAACTCACTCAAACCTAATCAATACAACAACAACATAAATTACTTCAAACACCTATCAAATTTAAAACTCCCCCAACTGCATTCTATGATCACTAACGAGGTTAGAGCCCATGTCTAGTTACTCAACCATGTCTTTGTCCACCCTCCATCTCAATAAATACTTGGTCAACCCCAAACACACATGCTCAACCACTCATAACACTCCACCTCGCCAAGCTCAAATACAACATATCAAAATACACAAACATACCAATGCACAAATTGCTAGAGTTAAAACTAAAAATGACCTTTCCTTTTCACTTTTTATGTTCACAATTTTTAGAGTTATTTCTTGACCATTTATGGTTAGGGTGACCATTGATGGTCAACCTTGGGGACCCTTGACCATCGACACTCAAGATACCAAAAATATTAAAACCTTTTAGCACCCTACCTAGGTGCTAACTATTAGGAGATTACCTAATCTCATGCAACCAACCACTTGAACTTTTAGAGATTACCCTTCTTTAACTACCCATTTGACCATGTACACCATGATGTTGGTAATTTTGACTTGAAATAATTGCCTTTTTTATGACCTTGCTTATTCATTTTGATTTCACTAACCAATCTTGCCATGTTGCAATTTTGAAATTTGTACCACCTTGTGCATGACTAAACCATTTATGTTTCTCAAGGGAGTACTTCCTACCTTAGATACTTATAAAAAAACCAACCTTATCTAGATGGCTTGATAGGAATGACCTGATCTCTATGACTAATGATGTTGATTGATTGCCCCTATCATATGTCCCTCTAGAACTGACCTTATTTTTACTAATATTGGCAACTTTAGTTTTTGTGTTATCTTGACTATCATATTTAGTCATATTTTGTATGCATATTTGTGTTTTAAAGGCCCAACCCTTTTATCACACACCTCATAACTCACTATATACCACTTATCAAACCTAGACCCATTTTATTTCACTTCATCAACTCTTAGTTTGAGGGGGAATACCTCCTCCAATACTTGGGGTAATCAGACCATAACCAACAATCTATTTTTATTTTTTATCTTGTTAATTCAAATCCACATCATAAAAGGGGTAAAATGTAGACACTTAAAAACTTCACATAACTGTTTTAAATGTCAAAATGCCTTGGACCCCTATCTAACCCTAAATCTAGTTGACCACCTAGTTAACTAAGCTCACTTACTAACTTAAACCTTTAAATACCCCTTTAATCAACCCTTTTTAAAACCTGTCTTCACCCATTTTTATATAGGCACTCAACCATTGACAGTTAGGCTAACCATCAATGTTCAGGTCCTCAACCTTCCTAAAAAGCTTTGCTAGTTGTGTATAAGAAAATCATATCACAATTTAGCATGTCCACCTTATGTGATGCCAAATAACTAAAAAGCATCATAAATAGAAACTTTATCCTCCTATCTAATTATAAACTTCATCCATCCTAATTAGCAACTTCATCCTATAAAAGGAGAAGAGTAAGAGGTGAATGGGAACCAGGTCTAAGTTATCAAACCTACTTACACATAGGTAACTAGCCTTCCTTCAACAATAAAGTAGTAGTAATAAAGATTCAAACCTCTTTCTGAGTTGCTCTTAAGGCTAAAGTGTTGTCACTCTAGCCAACTTGCTCTAGTCTTCCACCATTAATAATCTATCAAGTTGTAGGTAACTTTATACTTGTTTCTTAGTTTTATTTTCTTAACCCTCTTAACCTGATCACACTTATCTCCTAGCTACTTATCTCGAATGAGACCCATATTTAATTCCCTACCTAACCATTTATATAATTTGTAATTCCTTTTTGGATCATTTCTAGAAACACACAATTAACAACCAATGGTTATCCCAACCGTTGATGATCACCTCAATCATCGACAGTTACCCAACCACTAATGGTTAGCCCAACCATAGATGGTTCACCCCAAATACTAATGATCACTATAGAAAAAAATAATATCAAGTTATTTTTATCCCCTTAACCCTAATCAAACCCTACTTTCTATATTCTTACCTATTCATAGAGCCTTCCCTAATTTTTTTAACCTAACCCCAACTATCTTAGCATGAGTATTGACCCACTTTTACTACATTTAGTCATTTTATTTGAATAATCATTTTACTCTCTTCTTCTTGCATGCATTTATTTTCATGTTATTGAATGCAATTATTATTTATTTTCATCTATATCAACTTAATTATTATCAACAATGGATTGGTCACCTCCTAGCAAGCATACTCTTCTTAGATCTAGTTCACACTAGGTAGTCCACTCAACTCTATTGCTAACAACCCCTTTTCTAGAGTCTTTCTTATTTACAAGTTATTCCTTGTAAGCCAAAGAGGAGTTCCCATCATCATCTAGATCACATTCACACTTTTATCAGGTATTCCTTTACACACCCCTTTTATTAGTTTCTTACTTTCTTCTAAATTAAGAAATGAGTATAAATTAAGATAAATGGCTATATTACCATCAAAATTCCCTATGTAATAGTCACACACCTTGGTTAGGGTACAAGAGCAATAACAAGAATAATCCTTCACTCATATTGTAAAATAAAACATTGCTTCTTATAGACAAGGAAAAGAAATGTTCATAGAGTCAACACCTAATGATCATGATCTTACCACCAAGATCAAAAAGATAAGTCAATAATATGCAAACCAACTTATCACAGACTTGATCAACTCTTTAGCTTCAACTTCAATACACAATAATTATCATAAATAACATGACCATTCAGTCAAACACATGCCACATACTTTAATTGAGAAAACATATATGATGGATCATGGCATCTCAATTAAACAAAATAAATCATAAGAGGTTCCCCAACATGCTTTACCAAACACTAAGCATCCATTCTTCAATCATCAAAAGCCTCTTTTCCTTTATATAATTGAGGAATTTAACATGCATTACGCATTGAGGAAATTATTTAAAACACTTTGGAAAGTTATTCTCAACCAATGTGCACTTTGGTGAATCAACCACAGACTCCCCAAAATTAATAAAACACTTAAAATTCTTGATAATAGATTTCAGGGAATGTTTATCAACCCAAATGGGTCACTTACTCGACTCAAGGAGTAAACCAAAATAGAGTTGTAGATCATAGGGTTTATATCCCTAAAAAATAATTCAACTACCACCCTAATCAAATTAAATTACATGTATAAATGCACCAAACATGTAAGAGTGGAATTCGATGAAGTAAACTGTGTCAAGACTAGAGATAGGAAATTGTGTCAAGAAATACAAGTTTGATGAGATATGTACATATATGTTCAACTTGATTATTATCCAAGTCTACTATCTACCTCATTTTTATGTACCTAAATTTTACAAATACAAATGTAAGGGTGACCCTCATGGATATATTCAAGCATTTTTTTATTGTGCCACGAGGTAGCTTATAGTAGCGTATATTTACTTTGCTTGTTTCCATGAAGTTTAGCAGGACAAGTTTTAGATTGGCTCCTTAAGTTACCTAAGGTATTGGTGATGGATTGGAATGATATATCTAAAAATTTTATCAACCATTTCTATTACAATATTAAACATGAGTTGACTATTGTTGACTTATGCAAAGCCAAACAATAAGAAAGAGAAAGATTCATGGCATATCTATACCAATAGAGAGAATTAACTGGATGTTTTAAACATAATTTACCAGATAAATAGTTGGCCAATATTTTTACATAAAACTTATACCCTAAGGTGGCACATAATATATGACTTCTTGCATAAATACATTTAAAGAAATTATAAGCAAGATTGTGCAAATTGAGGTGGCACATAATCTATTACCAAAATCCTTGTAAAGATTTATTCATATGGTCAAACATCCAATTAGACCCAATCACTAGTTCAAAATATTACAATAGAGAAACTTAATGGGTTTAATAAAAATAAGAACATGATAATAAATAGAGTAAGTGAATCAAGATATGTACAAATGGTGTAGGCTCCACAAGCTCCAAATGTGCAATTACCTCTACCTATTCCACCAACCACTTTGTAAAGAGTCCCTCCCTGACAGGCATTTAACAACAAATATAGATTCTTTATCAAACTGGGAGAGCATATTAAGGTTGTGTTTTAAAATATTGAAGCATCTAATCTAATTTTATGGCCTATACCAAGGCCATTTCTTGAATATCAACCCAAACTTGATTAGTATCGGGTAGAGGAGTTTTGTAACTTCCATCATGTTTTTAGTCATGACACTTATTGATGTTTTCAATTATGACATATCATTGAAGATTTGATTGAAAGTGATGAAGTTGAAATTAAAATTTCCTCTTAGAACACTAATTAGGATATGGGCATCTACAAAGATCCATTTCCTAGACATAATCAACAACTGATAAGAAATGATGAAAAAAGGATAGAATCAATAGAAATAGAACCAAGGCTAAAATCATAATCATCATTATCATAATTAGGATCATAATACCCATGCTAATAACCTAGGTTACAACAACCTAACTTATGACTACAATAATACTATGAGGCATATTTTTGTAAACCATATTACCACTATCATTGTCAAATTTTGTGAACTGTCTCATACTCCTCAAAGTACTAGACCCATTGTTATAGGGTTAACATCCTCTCCTTTAAGTAATTACATGTCGAGTACAAGTAATTCTATTGCACCTTAATTTTAATAGGTTTCCATTTCTAGACCCCCTTTCTAATTATAATGGTTCTTTATTGGCTTAAAGTTGTACAAATACAACTAGACACTCGTGAATCACCCTCTAAGGCCTTTAGCTTTGTATTCTAATTATAATTACTCCTTGAAACTTCTATATTGTGCATCATAACTAGACACTCATGAGTTACCCTTCAGGGTCCTTTGCCTTCTTTTAATAATAGACCTAATGTGAACATTGTACCTTTGGATCCAAATTTGAACAATGTACCAACCAAGGCTAAACCTTCTCTTTTTATTATTGAAAAGATGTATAGTATCTCAAAAAAACTGAGTAAAACCCCTACACAAATTTATATCCTAGATATTTTGTGTATGTCTAAAGTTCATAGAACTATTTTTAACAACCTTCTTCAATAGTCTACTATTCCTCAAGACATTAACCCTAAATAATTCCAAACACTTGTAGGGAATTTTTCTTCATTTTGACATTTTATATTTGATCAAAGAGACATGTCCACTCTTGGTCCAAGCCATAATAACCTATTATATATTGAGGTCATCATTGAAAACCATAAAATCAAGTGGGTTCTTTTAGACAATGGTTTAGGGATGAACACAGTGTCCCTTAAGCTAGTACAATGGTTGGTTTATATAAAAAATGACATCCAACTAGAGACAATTACAATCAAGTCATATGAAAACACCAAAATGGATTCTTATGGTACTATCAGTTTGCCAATCATTATTGGATTTGTATCTCATCATAACTTGTTACATATTATGTATATTGAGTTATGTTATAACATAATTCTTAGTCATCCTTGTATCCATGAAGTATAGTTTGTCCCATCCACTTTAAATCAATGCCTCAAGTTCCCCCATAATGGGATTGAAGTCACAATTTATGTTGATTTATAGCCTTACATGTATTGAAAACACCTAGAGGTTGAGTTTCATAACTACAACTATTATCTTGGTTATGAATTCATCAAAAAAAATAATAAGACAATAGATTTGAATCTACATAAATCTAATTATAACAACCCATGTGACCTTTCTTCTACTTTAATTGATGTATTTACCACAACCCTTACATAACATGTCATTATAGAAGATGATGACTTTTTCACGTACCATCTAAAATATGCCTTCCATATTGCTATGTTGATCAAGTCTCCCAAATTATTCAACAAACCCAAACCTTCCAAAAGCCCTTATAGACCCAACATGATTTGGCAAAAGAAGAAAGATACATAGAAACCACTGATGGCATTGGTACCTGATACTTCACCAAATAAATATTGGGAGGCTTTCACTAAAGGAGATTAGTTATATTCTGGTGGCCTTATTGATTTTTTTTAGAATCCAAAATATCCTATCCCTAATTTGATTATGGATAATTTTTATTATATAGTAAAGGGGATTGGGCCCTAAGAGGAAGGAAACCTATAACCTTTATCAATTGGTAAAGATAACATGAATCAAGGGCTCAAATTTATACCACTTGGGGGTGACCTCATGAGTTTTGATAGTGATTCTTATGAATTGACTAGAGATGAGACTCTTAGAAGTAACATATCATACCATTATAGTATGTATGATGAGCTTGATGACATAGACTTATTTTATTCAAATTCTATTATGACTATCAAACCCCATTGTTCCATTTGCCTTTGCCATCCTAAACTCATTGATTAGGACTAGTAAAACTCTATCATATGCCTTAATGAATTATAGAATGAAGAATCTATTTCTAAGTACATGGGTCTCAAATATGGATTTCCAATTGGTTATCATAAGCAAAGATTTAACTTCTTTTTGGACCCTTATGCCTACTTTAGAGAGCAGACAAACTTTCTTGGTCATGAAAAAGATAAAACATTGAGATCCTTAGGTGAAAACCTCTTTGAGGCACTGTTGGTCAGGGAAATAGTAAAGAAAAATATAAGCCCTTGAGTGAAAAGCTATTTTAGGTGCTCTTGGATGGGGAAGTTTTCTCATCTCCAAAGGTTACACAAGGTCCATCAAATCCTAACTCCATGACTAGTACCAACATCATGTCAGAACAATAATAAGTCTTTAAAAAACTTGCTCTTGATTTTCCTAAGATATTTGCTAGTTGGCCATTACTTAAACCAACAGATTTAGATTTGACATATTATCTATAACTTTGGAATGAACAACCAAAAACTATCAAAGAAGCAAAAGATCAGGAGCAAATATCACTTACTATTATAAAAAATGGTTCTACACTCATTGTATAAAACATTGTTGAAGTGAACCTAACAAAATATGATGATCCCAGAATTATTTATCTTAGAGATTCCCTCACTGATGAGGATATATATCACATTATTACTATTTTGAGATATTTTAATGATTTTTTTGCATGGGCACATTTTGATATGCCAAGATTAGACCCTAATTTGGTAGTGCATCAACTTGTTGTCCATCTAGATGTTAAACCATTCAAATGAAAATTGAGGAAGATTCATCCATACATTTCTATTTTGATAAATGTAAAACTAGAGAAATTATTAGGATCAAGATTCATTAGACCAATGGACTATCCTAACTAGATATCAAACATAATCCCAATCAACAAAAGCCACATAGAATACATCTTTGTACTAATTTAAGAGATATCAACAAAGTATGCACCAAAGACAATTTTACTTTGTCCAACATCAACCATATTTTTGACTCTACTATTCGGTATGAGATGCTTTCCCTTATGGATGGATTTTTGGATACAATCGAATCAAGATAGCTCAAGAAGATGAGCATAAAACTATGTTAACCATGCCATAGAGAACATTCTATTATTAATTCATGCCGTTTGGATTGAAGAACACTAAAGCCACTTATCAATGTGTTATGACTATCATTCTCCATGACATGATGCATGATATTATTAAAGACTATGTTGATGATGCCCTAGTCAGATCAAGAACACATGTTGTACATCTTAATGTTCTATAGAGAATCCTTGAGAGAATTTATGACTATAAGGTTCATTTGAATCCTAAGAAGTGTGTCTTTGGTGTCACATCAATAAAATTTATAGGGTTTATTGTATCAAAAATTGGGATTAAATTAGACCCTACTAAAGTCAAGGCCATTATAGAAATGCTTCCACCTTCTAATCTCAAACAACTCCATAGCCTATAATTAAAGATCCAATCTATTCTTAGGTTCATTTCACAACTAGTAGATAAGTGACACCCATTTACACATCTCTTAAATAAAGGGATCATGTTTCAATGGGATCATGAGTATCAATTAGCATTTGTGAATCTCATAACATACTTGGCCAACCACTAGTTTTGAGACCAACACCTAGACAGCCATTGCTTCTTTATATTTTAGTGACCAAACATGCACTAGGGGAACTCTTGGCCCAACATGATGATTATGGAAAGGAACATGTAGTTTATTATTCAAGATGTACACTAGTGGATTATGACCATAATATTACACCTATTGAGAAGGCATGTTTAGTTACGGTGTTCACATCCTAAAAGTTATAACACTAGATGTTAAACAATAAAACCATTCTTATTGCTAAAGTGGACCCCCTCAAATTTGTATTATCTAAAGCAAATCTCACATGTTGCATGGCCAAATGGATCATGATCTTAAGGAAATTTGATATTGAATACTAGAATTAAAAATCTATCAAAGGGTAGGTTGTTACTAATCAACTTGTAGAGGCCCCTATTATAGAAACTCAACCACTCAAATTTGATTTTTTAGATGATTCTATTATGACAATAAACAAGGTATAACATGAACCTAAATAATGGAAACTATACTTTTATGGCTCCTTCACTTCCCATGGATATGTGTCTAGCATTTTGTTGATTACGCCATAAGGGGATTTGATTCCTAATGCATTTCGTATTGATTTTCTTTGTACCAATAATATAGATGAGTATGAATCAATTATTATAGGACTTTATCTTACAATACAATGGGTTAATGGTCTATGGGTATTCCTAGTGTATTATCAATCAAACCACAAATTAGTATCAGAATAGAGATGATAAGATTGTACCCTATAATCACATTGTGGATAATCTCAAAACTCATTTCATGTCCCTACAATTTGAATAATTACCATGGGCTAATAATAGATCTATTGATGCAATGGAAAAAATTTGGTCTATGATAAATATTGATAGAAGTGCTAAAGAGTATCAGTTTCTCATTGAAAATATTTCGTAGCCTACTCATGTCTTGATAGATTTAGAAAGGGTATGCACCATTGTTGGTCTAACTCTCCCACTTGAACTGTCTTGGTTTCAAGACATTTGTAATTATTTTCATGACCATGTCTTTTTACTTGACCTTTCCAATAATAGTCAAAAACTTTTCCTTCATTGTATATCCCATTATACCCTCCTTAAAAACATAATTTATCATAAATGATATGATGGAATGCTACTTCATTACTTATCTTCAAGAGAATCCAAATTAATTCTTAAGGTGGTTCATGAAGAGATGTGTGGATCCCACAACAATGGTGTATTCTTAGCTAAATGGATCCTCATAATAAGTTACTATTGGTCCAAAATGGAGACATATTCTTATAATTATGTTAGGAAGTGCATTGCTCACCAATAACATGGTAATTTAATACATACACCTTCCTTACTACTACAACCGATTACTACACCATGGCCATTTTATACATGGGGCCTTGATCTCATTGAGAAAATTAACCCTACATATTCTGATGGCCATAAATATTCTCACTACTATTGAGTATTTTACTAATTGTCTTAAGGCCATTCCTCTCACTTACATCATCGAGAAGTAGATTACTAAGTTCATTCATTACCATATCATCTATCAATATGGTGTCCCACCCCATATTATATCTAATAATGGTAGATCACTTGTAAATAGATATGTCAAATATATTTGAGAAAAATTAAAAATAAATTACAATAAATCCACACCATATGACTCATAAGGAAATTGACAAGCTGAGGTTTCAAACAAAACCATTATTGCCATAGTGAAGAATATTGTCAATGATGCTGGCCATAATTGACACTTGTAAATTTTTCCTACCCTTTGGGATTATTTCACTAAGTCATAAAACTCCCATGGGATCCATTATGTACTCCATAATTTATGGCATATAATATATTATCTTGATTGAGATCAAACTTCTTTCACTACGAGTATATTTGGATCATATTGAAGAAGAGGAAGATTATTAGAGTTTCTAGGTTACAAGAGCTAGAACTCCTTGATAGCAAGCATTTGACTACCCTATACAACTTGTAATCTTATCAAAACATATTACATTGAATTTAAAACAAGTGCATTCTCCCTTAGGAGTTTGAAATTAGTGATTGGGTCTTAAAATAGAATCAGAAGAACACAAATGCTGAATGCAAGAAGAAGCTCAAGTTCTAACCCAATTGGTTAGTCCCATATGTCATCACAACAAATTATGGATTGAGGACATATCAATTGGCTACTCTATGTGGTGAATAAATCATTGAACCCATAAACATTGTACATATCAAGTGGTTATATGCTTGACAACCTTTAAACCATTATTGACAAGACCCCTTACTTGGGGACAAATTATGTTGAAATCATTTTATCCCATTATTATATCCTAGACCATTCTAACTTAGACCATATTCATTTTGTCTTGACCTACCTTGCACCATTCTCATAAGAAACATATTATTTTATGACTCTAGATAGTTGAAACTCTAGATCGTTGGCACTTTGGATCATTTATATTCTATCCAGACTTGTTTTTATACCACTCTAGATCATCTTTTTTTGGACCATATTCATTTTTATACCATAGACCATTATAACCAAAGTAGTTATATCCCTTGACAAATTATGATCCTAATTATGACTCATAGGATTTTTTTTGGACACACTCAATTCTAGTTCTATAAAATATATCACCATGAACATTATTTTATAACTTCCTGATGAATGGTTCTTCATATTTATCTAGCACTGTATATTGTTATTTTCTTATTTTATTGTCATTTGATAGGCATTTTTTCCTTAGTAGGATCACACTCTCATCATTTGGGAAGTTTTGGCCATTGCAATTGGTTTTATCTATTATTGGAACTTCTATTATTGGATGTGCATCTCCTTGGTTAGTTGGTTCTGTGTCATTTTATATATTCTTGATCCCCATTGTAGCCTATTTATTTATTGTTTGAACTCTTACTTATAGATTTGCATCTCCTTACTTAGGTAGTTCCTTAGACCTTTTGTTAATATTTCATTTCTATTTTTTATTCCAAAAACATAAAAACATTATAAATTGATTGATAAAACAAAAAAAACATTGTCTTACACTTTTATTTATTTTGATCTCATGCTCTCACCATTTTTTGAGTTGTTATATCTCATGTTCTCACCATTTTATGAGCACTAAATTGAATACTCACCATTTTGTGAGCTCATTCCCTTATTTCCTCTACAACATCATTCATGTTTTCTTATTATCACTTTTCTTCTATCCCATCTCCTGGGAGAACTACATTTTGCCTAAAGTTCATGTTAGATATCATATCCATGGAACTATGTAGGTAATGTCTACTTGTCTCATACATCTAGATTTAGCTCAGCCACCCCTTCCTTTTCTTCTTTTTCCTCCCATTTTATTTTTTGTTGTTTCCTTATCACTTTAGGTTAACTTCATCTCTTTTCTTCTTGTCTTGTGGTACTAATCTCATTATTTATTAGATTAGGGGTCATCCTGACATAGAGAGTAATGCCTATATTACACTTCCCCATACCATTCACATTTTTCTTTGATTTCACTAACATTTTGACTAACTCTTGTTTGTGTGTGTTTATTTGGTTTTTATTATTATTTTATTGTGTGTTGTTGTCCCTCCTTTTATTTTTATTTGTTATTTTTTCATTTATTATTTATTCTTGGTAATTTTTTATTTTTTTCGTTAATGTTATTATTTTATCTTGTACTGATTTGTTTTATTCTTTTGAGTTCAAGTACATTATATAACCACTTTTAGTCTAATTTTCAATTAGGCTTGATTTTTTAGAGTTGTTTTTAACTTATTATTTTTTTATTTTCTAGGTACATCTTATTAATACACATGGATCTATTGGAGAGTTGTCACTAATGTCATAGAGGTGTCTAAGTGAGTGGATGAAGTGTCTTGATAGTCTAAATGTCAATGACAAAGTGTGCAGTGTTCTTGTCCTAATATACTTGAATTAGGCTTGGTTGATATTCAGAGTTTGATTATTTAGAGATGATTACAGATGATTTTTAAGTATTAATCATATGAAAGAGGTCCCATAATAGGTACTACATTCTTTGAGTGCTTGTGTGCATGAGTGGAATTCTTCTGGTTCTTCATTATATTCATCTAGACACTTTGGGTCTATGGTAAAAAAATCTAAGTAGGCATTTTGATAGAATTATATATCACATGTGTGAAGGTTCTAAGAGAAACTTGATATATGGATGCATTCCCCTATGTGAGGAGATCATATGGTACAAGTTTTAGGTCATGCGATTTAGTGAAAAAAAGTTATTAAGGTGCAAAGTTGGCTTCTCAGATAGAATTCACTTAGTTCTTATACTTAGCCAAATTTTAAAAGGTAGATCTAATGGTCCATGTTTAATCACATCATTCATCAATGGCATGAAATCAATCTAATCTCAACTACGTTGTTTGTTTAAGCTCAATTAGATTTGAGTAAGTTGTTTGATGATGGAATATCTTGCATGAATGAAGGTTTCTGGAGCAACTTGATATATAGATGGATTCCTCTTTCAAAGAAGAATGTATGGCTCAAATATTAGGACATAAGATCAAGCAAAGAAAAATATATAACTATGAAAAGTTAGCCTTCTAGGCAGATTATAATGGTTCCCATACTTAGCCAAATTTACAAGAGATAAAGATCAAGCCCAAATGGAGATCTAAAGGTTTGTAGGTATTCAACATGTAGATATATAATGTGTATCAATTCAAAGAGGTAAAAGTATCTGATGTTTAATGAACGTAAATATTAAGACCAAATAAGGATTTGATGGTGAGTAGGTTTCCATAGAAATATAGATCAATGATGCATAGTGAGTCAAATGGGTCAAAGTGTTTAATGTTTAACGAAGTTAAAAACTATGATAATCTTGGAGAGATCAATAGAGAGTGTTTATTCCAAAGTGTGTCACAAAGAATTGAGATGATGAGAAGTGTTTGATGTTTAATAGTGAGCATGGTTAAAGCAAGGACACTTTTGATGGAGATCAATAGAGTATATTTGTTCAACATTGCTAGATTGCATGAGATGAGGTAAAAGTGATAGAAGTTTAATAAAGGTAAAGATTGAGATACTTAAAAGAATATATAATGTGCATGTTTGATCTAAGAAGTGAGGACATGAGATCATAGCATAGTGTTCATTATTTAACTATGATGATTGGAATTTGAAATTAGTAGAGGTAAAAACTAGTGCTCAATATTTTGCTTATATCTTGAGCATATGGATGAATTTGATGATGGTGTAAAAAAAATTGAAGAGAACTCCATGGTGCATCTATATAATCTAATTATAAGGTTTAAATCTTTTTAAAATCAAAGATATTGAGCTCCAAATTTAATGGTGTCTTTAATCATGTTATGTAAGTAAGCCAAGAAGGATGTTTGTGCTTGTTTTGATAGTGTTTAGATGTTTCATGATGACTTAGCTATTGAAAAATGTTATAGACTCCATGAGTATTATCTATATTGATTTTATAGGTGTGATAAATTTATCTTGAGTATAAATATTGCTTAAGAATTTAACTGTGTGTTCATTCATAGTGTTCTTATTTACAAGGTTAATATTTGAGTAGAATGTGCATATGCAAAGTGTGTAGTGAAGACTATAATCACTTGAGGATGTTTAAGGGGTCATGTGGAGTGGATATATTCAATTGGAAGTGGTCTTATGTTTCTCATTTTCTCATTTAAGTGTTAAAGGGTTTAATAGGTCTCCATGAGACCTATAAGGGCTACTCAGGCCTAATTGAAAGGTGTAACTACTTAAGGGTGACCCGTGATTGATATGACTGACCTATGAAGATGGCATTAAGCTATGTATTTATGTGATATAATAGTTAAGTAATGTCTAATTGTTGGCCAATAAGTTGTTATTTATGAAGGATATATAAATAGTGAAATCAAAGGAGATGATTCTAGGCTTATGTAAATTATGAAGAGCAAAAGAATTGAGAAGCAAAGGAAATAAGAGAGGGAGTGTGTCTAGTAGATGATTTGATGAGTAGAGAAGGTGGAGGATGGATTTTATGACTTATATAGGTCATAATTTTGATGCCAAAATAGTGATCTTGTAGGTTGAGGATGAGTAAAGAGGTCTAGGTTGATCGAAAAAGATGTTTTGGATACTTTGAGTTTTGGAGCAAAGGAAATAAGAAAGGAAGTGTTCCAAGTGGATGGGTTATAGATCATATCTTATTGAAGACTATGCGTATGACTTGTAGGTAATATTTTTGATATCTGAAGAGTGACCTTGTAGGTTTTTTGATTAATTGTGTGTAGAGAAGTGTAGAGTGATCCAAAAGGTGGTTTTGGATGTATTGAGAGGGTGTGAAGGATAGAGAGAGTGTGTAAAGGTGAAAAGTGTAGGAAAAGGTGATTATCATCATTTGAAGATTAGTAACAAGTGTTTAAGATGATCTTTTCAAGGTTGCCAAGGGTGTACTTAGTTTCCTAGGGGTTTGTTTCCTCCTTGTAAGGTAAAACTTGCTAAAAAGTCTAGTAGTTATGGTTACTCAGCTAGATAGGGGTAGTACCTCCTTATGGGACTAGTGTCTCATTAAAGTTGGTCAGAAGGACTTGATCAATAGGTGGTCAGAAAGACTTGATCATCGTAGGGGTAGGTGCTCTTTTTTAAATAGGTATTTCATTAAATTATGGTCAAAATGACTTGACTAATCTCATGTTTAGAATACCTTATAGGACAAGTAGTCCTTGTGTTTATAGAATTGAAAGTGGGTTTTATTCCAAAAGAGGGATTCCCACATAGATATTATGTTGTGTATGTGATCTTACTTTATCTTTCTTATTCACTACTATGAATGTTGTGTATGCCTCATAAATGTGTGAGTTGAATGATTAAGGATTTAAAAGGTTTGGAATTAAAGTTGGAACATCTTGCATCACCAATTCACCCCCACCCCTCTTAGTGATTATACCTCTAACAATTGGTATCAGATCAGGTCCTTTGGAGGGAGCTTAACATCTTGAAGGAGATCCTAGGTAGGTATAAACATGGATAAGTAGTTGTAGAAATAGTATCAATAGTGCAAGGATGTGATCTATAAACACCTAAATTTGGCCACCAATGACCTCTAATTAGGCTTTGGACCAATTTCCACCCAAAATGCACAATTTAACCTAAAAACACTAAAACATGCAAAATGATGTGAAACTGACATATTCAAGTGCTAATTTTGGCTAGGGTATCCCTAAATGGGACAATTCAATTTATGGGCTAGCTAACTTTGATCAGATCATTCTGAGTCAAAATGTCAATTTTGCACCTAGGTGTTCTAGATTGCTCTTTTTTGTCAAATCTCTTGTACAAGATGCATGCCTTTATTATTTGATGTTGGTACCATCTTTAATGGGAATATGGTTCTAATGCACCTAAAATCACCTTAAAATTCTAATCCATCAAATTTTGGACCAATAACAAGACATTTTGATCAATTTAAGTAATTTGTGCACAAAGTGCTTAAACATGCTTAAGAATTAATTAACCCAAATCAAGGCCTAATAAAAAATTCCATGGAAACTTGTTGAATACTCATTTTTAGAAATGAATAATCAATATCTGCATCATCAAGTGATCTCATTTCTTGGGAAGACATCCTTAGGCCATAAATGCCACAAATATCAGGATTAATGCCTTCTATGCCTCATCAATGCCTTCTATGATGCCCTCCATGCCTCTTAATTTCCCCTTCCTCCAATGTCATGATGAGGATAATTATAAACTTAATTATAAAAATTGAATTAATCCTCAACCACACATCTCAATTTTGAGATGGATGGTTTTGGTTGATTCTAAACATTCTCAAAATTCTATAAATAGAGAGGCCCTGAACATCATTTCTAAGACATGATTATGCAAATTTATAATGCTAAATTGGTTCTAAAATCTTCAAGAAACTAGTTTTATCATGTTAAATTGATTCCAAGCCAAGCTAAGCAATAATCCAAAGGTTTCAAGGAGAGATGGAGGTAGCCAAGCTTCCATTGTAAGGACTTCATGAACACAAGTTGAGCAAGCCACTACTACAAAGGCATTTGGAGCATCCAAGGAAGGTGAAGGATATCTTGTGTTTTATTCCTCACTTTTTAGTTGTTTTTGTCATGTTTTTTTTTTTAACTAAGCTCTCCTTAGTGTCTAGGCCTAGATATGTTATGTTATTAGTGTGTTTCTTTCATTTTGAAACTTACCCCATACTAACCATCCTCTCTTGAGTCAAATTCCTAGATTACATAATGGCATGTTCGGTGGGACTAGATGCATCTCACACTTAAATAAGATCATTTTATAACTTTAAAATATTCATTTGGAATTTTTGTTTACTATAGTTTTACACAGTAATTGATGTCGATAATTAAGACTAGCATTGATTACATAGTTTAACCAACATCGGTTAGCAAAACTGACATCGATTATATACCTATCAAAATGGTCACATTGGTGTAACTGATGTTGGTTAGATAACTGGCATTGATTATCCAAAGTAACCATTGTCAGTTATATATAATCAACATCAGTCATTATGTTTTTCTTAAAACATAGACATGAGAGCTATTTTTATAACATTGATTGTTTCAAACCAAAAATAGATTCAAAGCTAAAGGACATGCTAACATTTTTGCTATAAGACCAAACTTGAAATTTTCTAAAAACATGTTTTAGATCACCTTTTGCATGCTTAAAAATCAATTAGGAACCTTATTTTGCTAATTAACATAGAATTTAGATGTTTATGGTGAAGGTTTTTAAAGTTTGCAACTAAGATGAAGGGGTCAAATGAACACCACCAAATATTTCATTTGGGCTTAAAATTGAACACTTTTGTCAATTCTTGTTTTCAATAGTTGTTTAATCAAAATTTGGTTTGGCAAAAATAGGAATGTTACATGTATGCTCTTCCATTTATCCCCTTTAGGGGACCCTTGGAATCAAAAGTGTCATTCCTATTACAAATATCCTAGTCAAAATATTAGAAATAAAGTCATCTAAAGCACTCCCCAAAAACTCATCAAAGTTTGGGTGACCTTGAAAATGACCCTAAAATCTTTATACTTTCATGCTTTCTTTATTTTTATGCAAACTTGGCTTACGAGGGGGACTTCATCACCTCCCACAAGTTCTTTAGGGAAGCTTTGACCTAGGGTTTCATCTCTCAACATTGACTTCATTTGGATCCTTTAGAGTTGCACACGGGATGCATTGTCACTTTGGACATCGCACGACACTGAGACAATAACAGGATGTAGTGGTTAAAAAAAGGACTAGACCTTTTTGTAACTAGCCAAGTGATACAAACCTAAAATTTGTACTTTTATTTTGAATTTTTTGGCATGAAAGTCATTGTGCAATTAATTCCCCTAGATGAATCAAAAACTTGTTAGATCCTAGACAAATCCCTACTTGTTGTGGAAGTATTATTGGTGCAAGGTGTGCCTCAAGGTCCATGTTGTAGTACTATCATTTAAGAGAAGGGGGGTGTAAAAACCCTACAATATAATGTGCATTTAATTTTGGATGAACAATTAAAAATCCTCTCAAATGATGTATATTGATAGATTCTAATAATACCAAGCAACCTTGTCAATTTAGGATCTAAGGGTGATTAATTAGTTTGTTTTGTCCTAGATTAAAGTCTTATTTGAAGTCAAAACTTGGTGTAATCAAATAATTCAAACCAAACACATAGTCCAAATTTTCCTATAAACAAAGAGGCGATATGCTGCCCACGTGAGATCATCAATTCGCCTTGTTCAATTTTTTTTTGAAATATTGAGAGTCATATCATCCACTTTGGCATAGTTATACTGCCCAATTGAGTCTATAAATTTACCTAAGTTTCTTAAGTCCTTCACTTATAATCTAAATTTATAATTGCACCTTTACAAGTTCATAGGGTTTATGTGCTAAGTGGGTTCACCATTTGAACTAAACTTGAGGGAACTTAGGTTTAATTTCCAATTTGGGTTGAAGGTTGTTTAAGACTCATAATCATTGTCATCACTTGATAGACTTAAACCATTTTGTACTAAACACTTACATTTTGAGTCTATTCTCCGCAATACTTTGAGTCAAGAAAAGTCGTGTTATGCTATCAAAATTGTGGGAAATTATCTTTGCCTTAGATGTTCTTTGAAACAAACATTTTATCACATATTTTGGGTAGTATAGCATCGTTATGCTGCACAAAACATTTAAAATATTATTTCATAGACCCTCTTTCATAGAGTTCCAAATTTGTTCTTACATTTTTAGGCCAATCCAAGTGCACGTTTGTGATCGTTTGTCTAAATCACTGTTATACCGATCACTTTTGTCTAGCTTATTTGCCAAAAGAACCAAGTTTTATACCATTATTTATGAGAAAATAAACTATTTCTAAACTACCTTTTGTTTCATACCTTATATCTAGTTAACCAAGTTCATGACCAAGAATCAAATGCCTAGTGTTTGTTAGAAGTGTTTCAAATCTGTTAGATTAAAAATTTCATCTATTTTCAAAGTCTAAGTTTTGACGAATTTTGGCTAAGATTCCTATCACATGCCTTGTTTGAGCCTAGATTTTGATGTAGCATTTGGCCAAAAGACCTAGAAACTTTTAAATTCCTAGATTAGACTAATTTGAAACACATTGAGCTTAGAGTTTGGCATTTTGATTTTTAGTCCATTTACTTGCTTATCTTTGTGTGAACAATGAAACATTAGATACATTATGCTAGCATATTTCCTCACAAATCTTTGCATAAACCTTTTGATAATTTTGACAAATCTAGACCAAGTGGGAACATCTATTTCAGATTTTGTCCTTTTAAGAGTTTGTGGAACTCTTTAGCATTTTATTGCAAATCATTGACTATGGATCTAAACATGTATGACTACACTCATAGTGGAATCATGTACAATTCAGGAATTAGTAATATAGTTGCATAGGAAGAAATGGTGCAAGACCCCTATATAGATAATATTGCTTATGAGATAGATTATTATCCCTCTTATAATACTCAATTAGGGGCACAAAGCCAAGATCCATTAGCTAACTATCTAGTTAACACACCACCTTATTCAAAACAAGACCAAGAACAAACCACACAAGACCATTACATAAACCTTTTGATAATTTTGACAAATCTAGACCAAGTGGGAACATCTATTTCAGATTTTGTCCTTTTAAGAGTTTGTGGAACACTTTAACATTTTATTGTAAATCATTGACTATGGATCTAAACATGTATGACTACACTCATAGTGGAATCATGTACAATTCAGGGATTAGTAATATAGTTGCATAGGAAGAAATGGTGCAAGACCCCTATATAGATAATATTGCTTATGAGATAGATTATTATCCCTCTTATAATACTCAATTAGGGGCACAAAGCTAAGATCCATTGGCTAACTATCTAGTTAACACACCACCTTATTCAAAACAGGACCAAGAACAAACCACACAATACCTAGCTACAATACCCATAGTGAATGAGATAGTTTTTCAATGGTCATATTCTACTAATATGGATTCCACGTATGATCCATTCTTATTTGAGTGACATTTTTTAGAGAATAAATATGATATTATGGTTAGATCCATAGAGGTAGGGGCCAAGTTTCTAGTAGACTTCCCCCATGAAAATTTACCAAGTCTAGTAAGAGTGCCCCATAATATCATTTACAATCAACAGATTTCTTCTAGTAATCCAATTGCTCTAATCCAAATAACATATCAAGACCTTAATATATCTAATTGAGGCAAAAAAATCATGGAATATCACTTTAACCAAATGCATAAAGCATATCAAACCTACCTAAATTTATCACGTGATTTCAATTAGATTAACATAGTGGGTAAGCCTCTTATTGACCTAGTTATTTCAATAGGAGTATTGATAGAGTTAAATAGACAAGACAATTCAAGTTATGACCCATTAATCCAAACTACTTTGATAAATAACTTGATGCATATGCTCATTATTAAAGAAGTGTCCTTAGCCTCTACATAGAATAGTGAGCTAAACATAGTGGATAATGTGTAAATAATGTCCATGTTAGTTTAGGTTTTTATTTTTCCCTATTATTTAATTAGGGAATATTATATATTTGTGCATACATGGAGTTTTCCTATATTTGTGGGATAGGCTAGCTTATGTGGAGATGTGTGTCATAGATGTGTCATAGGTGTCATAAGAATGTCATAAGTAACTCCTTTGACTAGCTATTCCGAGAATGGGAGTTACTTCTCTATTCTTAGCACCTTGTCACCACCTTTCATGGAGGAGTTACAGTATATTCATGGGGTGCTTTGACAACCTTTTGTGGAGGAGTTAATTATGTGCTCTCCTATATGTATTCTTCACTTTGGCCATCTTAAGTTAATCAAATATTGGGTTTGACTCATATTTGTTTTTTACAAATTATCTCTTTCAGTGATATCACTTTGCTTTAGCTTCTTTGTGGTGTGAACTAGCTTCATCTAATGTGATCACTTGACCATTGCATTCACATTATTCAGACCCTAGCAACAACTTTGATGTGGTCTCAGAGCCACCCCAATAATCGTGTGTCTGGTTATGCTAGTAGTTTATTTTGAAATTCTTACTTTGCTTTCTTAGTAGTTTTATTAACTTGGTTGCATTTGAGAGTTTTGGTAGAGTTTCTTGAAAATTCATGCAAATCCATACGAAAATTTGTTAAAAAAAATTATTTCTATTGAGTTTCATTTAGATCTCCCTTTAGATATTTGAGTTAAAATTTGCCAAGACATCTTGTATAGATCTGTTGTGGCTTCAGCAAAGGCAGTAGAATTCCTTATTTTTTGTCAATCTGCAAGAAAAGATAGATCTCTATAATCTATTTTCTATTCTTGGATGCCACTTTCAGTGTGGGGCATCTGGTAGGATGAGGTGTGTGACTCTAGTAGGGCACAATGGCTCTGCACCGCATCTAGCATGAGGAAAGGGTTGAGGACTACCAGTCCATGCGTTACCCACTCACAACGGTAACCTTGTGAGGCACTCACTCTCCAATAGTGGCACCCATTACACCCCAAGGCCATGTTAGACACTTATCTATTCACACAGATAGTCCTTCCTATGTCCTTCAGTAATGCCACACAGATAGTCACGGCCTGGGCTTCTAGTCACAGATCTGAACATTGCAGCGACGTGGAGGGTGGAGAAAAGAATATAGAAGTCCATGGCGACTTGAACTGGGTGATGGTAATTTTTTTTTAAAATGTTTTATGACTTTAATGACTTTACAATGTCATTTAGTACGTTGGAAAACAAGTAAGTTGAAAATATATTTAAGAAGAGCAATTTAGAGGTTTTTAAAAAAACTTGTATCTTCAACCTATGAAAATGAAAGGTGAGGCTCAAGTTGGTAGGAGGCCAATTCCCCCTCACAAGTACCTCATTTGGATTTCTTACTCTATCCTGAGTCTAATGAGTGGTTGGAAGGCCACTTTCTCTCTCAAAACTGGCATTTTTTTAATGTTTTAGTACTATTTTTTTGCAAAATTACTAGTTTATGGGAAATTAAAACTTTAAAATCTTGCAAACAGTAGCTTGGATTCGAGTGCCATCTTTTGTAAAAATGCTTAGTTTTCAATTCTCCACAACTTAGGCTAGAAAATTGTCAAAAATGCACTACTTTATAAAGTGCTCCAAAAAAAAAATTGGGTCTCCTAAGACGCATTTTCGGCTGAGTCTGATGTCTTGTTTGCTTAAAGTCTTGCACTGATTGCTCTAAGACACCTTTTTATCTAAGCCTGACATCTTTTGAGCATGCACTTGCATATTTTGGGGGGGGGATCAACATTTTATGGGGGTGTGATTGGTTTTCAACACTTGCAATCTTTGCTTTCATTCTCCTTTCTGCATAATTTCACAACTTGCAATCAACACAACTTCACCTAAATTTAGATTAAAATGGATTCTTTTCAATGTAAACTCCTAACACCCTTCAACTATCATTAATGGAAGGTTGAAATGTCAATCATTCTTAGAAGTAAAGGGTTGTATAGGATCACCATGGGTACTGAAGTAGAACCCAACACTGATGCTAAAAAGATCAAGTGGTACAACCGTAGTGATGAAGTCTATGGATTACTGAGCTTGTCTATGTCTCCATAACTTCTCTTCTATTTAGAAACTGCCAAGACTCTTAAAGACATATGGGACACCTTATAACTCTTATTTGGGAAGCTTGATGAGATGAGAGGTCATGAGCTTGAAAATGAACTCATAAGTCTAAGTCCTAGCAACTTTGACACCCTACAGGACTTCTTCACTAAGTTTAAGGCCCTTAGATTGCAACTAAAAGAATGTAGGATAGAGAAGAAAGATGATCAAATCATCCTTTCTATTCTCACAAAGTTAGGTCCAAGCTATTTAGTCTTTGTCTCCACTTTCCATGCCACAAAAAGTGCCCTTGGCACTACATGGAAAATGCCTGCTTTGGATTCATTCATTGCCGACTTGACTAGGGAGCAACATAAGCTAATTCAAATGGGCACATTGAAGTCTACTCAACCCCAAGCTTTGATATCTAGAAATGGTAAGGATAAGACTTCAACAAAGGAGAAGAAAAAGAATAAGGACCAGGAGAAGAACAAAGAAAACAACAATCCTGCCAAAAACAACACCGAGTCTTCTTCCTCCAATGCTAAACCTAAGAAGGAGAAGGTTAAGTGTGCCTATTATAAGAAGATAGGGCATGATGAAAACAAATGCATGAAGAAACAAATAGATCACCTAACTCATCTTCTAGAGAAGCACAACATAGGTTTTCCTGAGTCCATCAAGCAGAATTCATCTACCCAAGATTCTACTAAGGCAAAAGGCAAGGGTAAGGAGAAAGAAAAGGGAAAGGCCCTTGTAGCTACAATAGTTTCTACATCTTCATGGGTCATTAACTCAGGTGCTTCTCACTACATGGGCTCTTCCCTACTTGAGTTTTCATCTTTAGAGCCTTGTAGCATGATTTCAATTAGTTTGGGTGATGACACAATAGTTTCTATTGTAGGGAGAGGGTCAGTTGAAATGGAAGGAGGAATATTCAATAATGTTCTAAGTGTTCCTTCTCTTTCAACCAATCTCCTATCAATGTACCAAATCACTCACATTGGTCAGGGCATGAGAGTTGAGTTTTCACTAAATTTAGTGGCTATCAGGGAGTTGCATAGTGATACTACAGTGGCAGTGGGTAGGCCAGATCACCAAGAAAGGTTATACACCTTCTCACATTTTGCACCTAATTCTTCTCCAACAACAATGCTAACTCATTCAGATGGAGTTATCAAATTATGGCATGAGTGGTTTGGCCACCTTAACTACCGCTACCCTGAGTAACTTTGCAAACATGACATGGTCATTGGCTTGCCTTGTGTCTAATTCTCAAAAGGACTTTGCAAGGGGTGCTCCCTTGGGAAGCATCCCAAAGCAAAATTTGACAAAGGCAAAGCTTGGAGAGCTTCACAACCTTTGGAGTTAGTCCACAGTGATGTATCAGGACCCTTTCTCAAACCATCTTTCACAAGGGCCAAGTACATCCTCACTTTCATTGATGATTTCTCTAGGTGCACTTGGATATATTTTCTCAAACAAAAGTCTGAAGTGTTTGAAAATTTTCTAGACTTCAAGGCTCTTGTTGAGAAATAGAGTGAGAAATACATTAAGGTTCTATGAACTAATAATGGAGGGGAGTATGTCAGTAATAGGTTTGAGCAATTTTACACCACATAGGGGATTGATTTGTAGCACACAGTCACTTATAATCCTTCATAGAATGGGGTTGTAGAATGCAAAAATAGGTTCTTGAAAGAGATGGGTAGCTATATGATTCACTCCAAATCCTTAGCACCACAATACTGGGCCGAAGCCACCAATTGTGCTTGCTACATTCAAAACAGGGTTCCTCATAAAGCTTTAAAAGGGATAACACCCTTTAAATCTTGGCATAAAAGGAAATCTGATGTTGAGCACCTTAGGATTTTTGGATCCCCAACCATGGCCCACATACCGAAGAAGAAATGCAAATCTATGAAATGTCAGTCCAAGCCTTGCATCTTTGTAGGATATCTAGATGGTGTTAAGGGGTATTGACTTCTAGATCTGACCAATCATGAGTTGTTCATTGAGAGAAGTGTCTACTTTTAGGAGAGTCCTAAAAACTAAAAACTTGGCACTTCTCTCTCATCAGATCTACTTCTTCAAGATGATTCCTCAGATTTAGATCAGCCACATGTTAGGATTATGGAGCACAATTGATCACCTTTGTATAAGCAACTAAACATGGAATTAAACTAGAATTAATCAAGTAACTAGAATTTAGAAATAACATAGAATATGAGAGACAATACCCAATTGTAATAATACTCTTTCTAGAAGGAATTACAAAAAAGATGCCACAATCTTCTTCCCACACCTCTAGGGCTCCCACACCTCTAGGGCGTACAAAAATTCACCTTCAAGAGTTCTCTCTCTCAATTACGGTCACAAAAAACAACTCAAACACAGAGTTGTTGTTCACCTCCACCAGTCAGTAACAATACTACCAGTCCACCAGTCAATAACAATACTACCAGTCCACTAGTAAGTGACAAACAACACAACCGTTGTTACCTACTTCTAGTCCACAAGTACTCCACATACTTGTTACTGATCTCCTTTGATCTTGCTTCCACGTAGATCTCCTTTGACCTTCCACACACACACCTATAAATCAACTGATCTTACTTACACATGTAGATATTACCTGATCTTGCACACCTATAAATCAACTGATCTTACACACCATGTAGATCTCACTTGATCTTGCTATACCGTAGATCAACTTAGCCTTACACACCTGCCAATCGAGATCATACACACCTAGAAGAACCCTTGTCCTTGCCTCACCAAGTCCTTATGATTCTCCCAACTAGCACCCCTATGGATCTTCTACAAGATCTTGCTCTCTCGTAGATCTACCTGATCATACACACTTGGCACTATGGCACTATGAGGAGCTAACCTTGCTCTCTTCCCTCTGAAGGAGCTAACCTTGCTCTCTCTATCTAGCACACTTTACAATACAGCCCATGAGTCTATTATATAGATCCCATGCAAACAATAACTAGACTTCTAATTACAATAATTAGAACTACAGATCCAAGACTAAAATTAGTCTTTACATGCAAACTAGTCGTTCAACAAACTAACTATTTATGCAACAAAAAATTTTGGAATGCATAGGTGACTGACGTCGGTCCCTGTCTGTTTGGAGGTGATCGATGTCAGCTGACTCCTGACCAATGTCAGTTGCCCTATGCACTGAATATGATCAGCATCAATTGATCATGTTGACATCAGTTGCTCTTACACTCAGCAACCTCCTCCACTCCTCCATTTGCATCAGTGAAGCTTTTAGCTCCACAAATTAACAATCTCCCACTTGGAGATAAATAGTTGCACCTGTACCTGTACCTATACATCATCTAATTTTGTTTCCTAGCTTATATCCCTCTTGAAGGTCAATCTTAAAGACTAACCACCACAAATCCTATGGTGCACCTCCTATCATCCAAGTAACCTACCGTATCTACATCTACAAACCCATGTAGAAAAGAACTTGATCGTGCATAGCATGTTAACCTACTGCTGGTCCCACTTAGATACCTAAGAATCCACTGAACTACTTTCCAGTGCTTCTTTTCTAGATTGTCTCTAAACTTGATAATAGATCCCACTACGTGGGCAACCTTAGGTCTAGTACACATGTACTTAACCTCATCATGTGATTGGGGACACTATTCTGTGAACTGTCCATCCATAGGTGTGCATACCGGTTCTACATCCTACATCTCAAACCTTGACACAACCTTATTCACACAATCATCTTAAGACAACATCAACCTGTGATCTTCTCTATCTTTAGGAGAACTCATGCCAAGGATTTCCACTCCTGAATCCTTCTTGGCACACATCTGAGCTACCTTTACCTCTAGCTCAGAAAAACCCTGCATGTGTGACCCTGCATCAAGCATACACACTACACACAATAACATGATAATGTCATGACCATCATCTAACTTGGTAAAGTAAACACAATGTTACAATGACATTGACTAAAGCCATGCTTTGTCATACACTTGTCAAACCTATACCACTATCCTGAAGCTTGCTCAAGACCATATGACCTGGCCTTCCATCTCACCTATCCATTCACTCTATTCTTTAACTTGGGAATCCATTCATCTTTTAGTGCTTTCATCCCAGCTGGCAACTCTACCAAATCTCCCATTTGGTTCTTCTCCAAGGAATCAAATTCCTAAGTCATGCCATGCTCCCACTATTTCCTGGATCTTACCTACTCTGCTTCTTTAAAAACTTTCTAGTTCTTGACCATTAGTGAGCAACATGTAGTATACAGAAGAGAAATAATGAAATTGAGGTTTACATACCCTTTCAGACCTCCACATGGGCATTTTAGACTCCTTAATAGCATGTTTTCCACCCAAATTTCATTCTATCAGTGACTGATGTCAGTCACCTCCAAGTCTGCACCTGACCAACGTCAGTTCCCTGTGACTGACTTGACTGCCAACATTGGTTCTCTGACTGACACCGACATCCACCTGACTGATGTCAATGTCCACCTGCCCAACATCACCAACTTCGGTTTACACATGACCAATGTTGGTACCTATTTGTTTGACATCGATTCTCCTTTGATCGATGCTAGTAACTGTGTTCTCCTATGAGTGATGATTTTTTACCTATGAGCTTACTTTAGATCATCACCCTGTCCAAATTGCCCTACTCAATTTTATTTAACCTCCCTTACTGATCACTTTCCATCATCTCCTCCATGAACACCAAGTCTTTCCGGTTTTTAAGTTTGTCAAGGACATATGACTTCCTCTTAAGAACATGTATCTCCTTCTTACTCATGTGACCAAGCCTACAAAGCCACATCTTTGCAATAGAAGGAGAATCAGTAATACAAGTAGGTAGATAAAGAGTACCTACTTTCTTACCACATGATAATTTAAGTGCATCCATTGTGAGAGTTAATGTGCATCCCTCATCACCCATCTTTCCTAAAATTAGACTCCTCTTCAGGACTGGGACCTGCATGACATCCTTTAACACCCATATGTTGCATGTCTACAATTTCAGTTGCACTTCACCTTTGCCAACAATTTGACAAGGCTCACCAACCCTATTTGGGGTTGCATAGAAAGAGGCAACAGAATCTAAAAAACAAGATTCTACTTTATCCAAGGAACATACAAGAGCATCCTGTGTAACAATACCTACATCTATTTCTTCATTTCCTTTATGATGATCTTCTACCAACCAACAATCTCTCTTTGCCTGCTCTTTCTTTCCATAACTCAGTAATTGAAAATTCTTGCTATTGAATTCCTCCATTCTTAGTGTACTTTCTTCTGTCATTGTTATACTTCCACTCAATCAGAAACCCCTAAGAGTGACGTGTAATCAAGAAACACTTAACACACTTTAAAACCAAGGTGTTAGTGAACCAAGCTCTGATGAACTTACAACCTGCTCTGAACCTTGGCTCTGATACCACTTGTTAGGATTATGGAGCACAATTCATTACCTTTGTATAAGCAACTAAACATGGAATTAAATCAAAATTAATCAAGTAACTAGAATTCAAAAATAACACAAAATATGAGAGACAATACCCAATTGTATTAATACTCTTTCCAAAAAGAATTACAAAGAAGATGCCAAAATCTTCTTCCCACACCTCTAGGGCTCCAACACCTCTAGGGCATACAACAATTCACCTTCAAGAGTTCTCTCTCTCAATTACGGTCACAACAAACAACTCAAACATAGAGTTGTTGTTCACCTCCACCAGTCAGTAACAATACTGCCAGTCCACCAGTCAGTAACAATACTGCCAGTCCACCAGTAAGTGACAAATAACACAACCGTTGTTACCTACTTTTAGTCTAAAAGTACTCCACGTACTTGTTGCAAATCTCCTTTGATCTTGTGACCACGTAGATCTCCTTTGACCTTGCACACACACACCTATAAATCAACTGATCTTACTTACACATGTAGATATTACCTGATCTTGCACACCTTTAGATCAACTAATCTTACACACCATGCAGATCTCACCTGATCTTGCTATACCATAGATCAACCTGGCCTTGCAAACCTACCAACTAAGATCATACACACCTAAAATAACCCTTGTCCTTGCCTCACCAAGTCCTTATTATTCTCCCAACTATCACCCCTGTGGATCTTCTACAAGATCTTGCTCTCACATAGATCTACCTGATCATACACACTTGGCACTATGGCACTATGAGGAGCTAACCTTGCTCTCTCTATCTATCACACTTTACAATACAGCCCATGAGTCTATTATATAGGTTCCATGCAAAAAATAATTAGATTTCTAATTATAATAATTATAACCACAACTCCAAGACTAAAATTAGTCTTTACATGCAAACTGGCCTTTCAACAAACTAACTATTCATGTAACAAATAGTTTTGGAATGCACAGGTGACTGACGTCAGTCCTTGTCTGTCTGGAGGTGATCGACATCAGCTGACTCCTGACCGATGTTAGTTGCCCTGTGCACTAAATATGACCAGCATCAGTTGATCATGCTGACATTGGTTGCTCTTACACTCAACAACCTCCTCCACTCCTCCATTTGCATTAGTGAAGCTTTTAGCTCCACAACCTAACACCACAGTAGGTTCCTAAGCCAGAGACATCTTCTTCTTCTTTGAGTTTAGATAGTGAGGATAGTGATGCAGAGTCATCCACATCTAGTGAGTCAGAGGATGAGGAGTTAGCACTTGACTTGCCCACTTCTGGGCCACTTTGGGCCAGACAGACACTTGAGAGTGTTGGCACTTGGGCAGGAGATCCCATAGATGACAGATTTACTAGGGGGATTTTTAGAGAGATCCACATGCCTTCTTTGCCTCAGTTTTGGATCCATAGACTTTTTTAGAGGCATCTAGAGTACCTGAGTGGGATAGTGCTATGGAGGAAGAATATTCTTCTTTAATCAAAAATCACATTTGGGACTTGACTTCACTTCCAAAGGGAAGGAAGATGGTTCGATGTAGGTGGATATATCAGACCAAGTTTGCAACAGATGGGTCAGTTGATAAGTACAAGGCATGATTGGTCACCAAGGGTTTCTCATTGGTGGCAGTCATTGACTACTTAGAGACCTTTTCAACCATTGTAAAGATGAATTCTAGCTGACTCACCTTGGCTATTGCCATAACACATGGTTGGGATGTGCACCAGATGGATGTGAAGAGTGCCTTTCTTCACAGAGACCTAGAGGAGGAGATCTATATGGAGTAGCCACCAAGATTTGTTTAGGATTCTTCCTTAGTATGTAGACTTAGGAAATATATCTATGGACTCAAATAGGCCCCTTAGGCTTGGTATGCCAAGATGGATTCCTTCCTTCTCAGAGTGGGTTTTACTAGGTGCCATTCTGACCCCAATGTCTACTTCTTATGACAGGATGATTCTCTCCTAATTTTGGTTCTATATGTTGATGACCTTTTGATCATTAGGAGTTCTTCATTGGCTATTGTAAGGGTGAAGGCATCTCTCTAGGATAGATTTGACATGACAGACTTGGGTTTGTTGCACTACTTCCTTGGCATCAAGATCTCACAGTCAGATTCAAGGATTTCTCTTGCACAACCTAAGTATGCTCTTGATTTATTGTCTCAGTTTTGCATGGCTGATTACAAGCCATCTCTGACTCCCTTTCTATTAGGAGTCAAGCTTGAGGTTGACTATTCTTCACCATTAGTTGATTCCATTTGGTATCGACAACTTGTTGGTATTCTCATCTACTTGACTCACACCAAGCCCGACATATCATATGCAGTGGGACTTGTCTCCAAATTTATGTAAGAACCTCATGAGTTGCATTGGAAAGTAGCTAAGAGGATCTTACATTACATATAGGGTTCACACAGATATGGGATTCATTATAGATTTGGCATAGAGGTTGACTTGGTTGGATATACAGATTCAGACTGGGCTAGCAATTCACTGACTCACAAGTCCACTTCTGGTTATAGTTTCTCTCTAGGTTCTGGTCCTATTAATTGGTCTAGCAAGAAGCAAAATGCTATTGCTATATCATCCATAGAGGCAGAGTACAGGGGAGTTATTAATGCAGATAATGAGGCTATTTGGCTTCAGGGGATAATTTCTAAGTTTGGCATTCCTATTAGGTAGCCCACAATCATTTATTATTACAACCAAAGTACCATTCAAATTTGTAGGAATCTGATTTAGGCACTAGTGGACCAAGCACATAGAGATTCACATGCATTTCATTTAGGAGATTATTCATAGTCAGGTCATTGACTTGATATTTTGCCAATCTTTAGAGTAGGTTGTAAACATCTTCACTAAACCTTTCATCGAGAGTAAGTTCATTCATCTACAAGCTCTTCTTGGGGTGCAGTCCACATCTATAGCAACATCATCTTTAGGGGGGCCACTAGCCTCTCCTTTCTTTTATGTCTCTCTTTTGGGTGGGGGAGTTTTTTCCTACGGGTTTTCTCCCTTTCTCTATCTTATGGGAGATTGCATTTGTACATGGGTACCTCATCAGGCCTAGTTGTCGGGACCCATTTTATATTTCCACACTGCCCACCTAAGCTGTGCTTATGGGGGAGTGTTAGTGTAGGTTTTTATTTTTCCCTATTATTTAATTAGGGAATATTATATATTTTTGCATACATGGAGTTTTCCTACATTCATGGGATAGGCTAGCTTATGTGGAGATGTGTGTCATAGATGTGTCATAGGTGTCATAAGAATGTCATAAGTAACTCCTTTGATCAGCTATTTTGGGTATGGGAGTTACTTCTCTATTCTTAGCACCTTGTCACCACCTTTCATGGAGGAGTTACAGTCTATTTTTGAGGTGCTTTGACCACTTTTTGTGGAGGAGTTACTTACGTGCTCTCCTATATATATTATTCACTTTAGCCATCTTAAGTTAATAAAATACTAGGTTTTGCTCCTATTTGTCTCTTGCAAATTATCTTTTTCAGTGATTTCACTTTGCTTTAGCTTCTTTGTGGTGTGCACCAGCTTCATCTCATGTGATCACTTGACCATTGCATTCATATTATTTAGACCCTGGCAACAACTCTGATAGTCCAATCCTTATCAAAGTGGTACTAACACATAAATAGCTAGCCAACAACATGTTCCTATAGTTAATCCCATGAGTAAATCATCATAATAGGGAGTAGAAGTTTTTACACCCTAACCTCAACTAGTTGTTTCCTCAAGTATACCACCTATAGGATTAGGTAATCAAACAATGGCTAATGTCATACCTCAATGATAGAATGTGATGAATCTTACTCCTCCTCAATAGGTAACAAGTAGTATTCTATAATAGTAGACATAATATAGTGTATCAACACAATAGAGGACAAGTATATTGCCAACTCAATCAAGGACAACTAATGTTCCACTTCACTAGGTAATGACTAACATACCTCTTTAGTCACTGACTAATATGCCAATTCAAAACCAAATAATGACTAATCAACAATGTGAAAATATTGGTCAATGATATATTCTGAATCTACAACCTAATATCACTTCCTCATAGGGATTTATGCAACAAAGATGTCCCCATGTTTCTCAAATACCTACTAGACAACCCTTGGTTCAAAATATGCCACAAATTCAGAGATAGAATCTTGGTCCACAATTTCCCACTCCACATCAAGTTTTGATTAGTTGGTAGCATGTCCCTTTTCAAACATAGCAAGCATAGTATAGTTATATCCCTCTATCCCAACCACAAAACCCTTCAATCCAAACCTTTATTGACAACCCAAACTAAAATATCATGCAACCAATTATGCAATTTCATGTACATCCCAATCCACATATGAATATTCTTGGTCCATTCCCTAACCCAATCAATATACCCTAGCAAGTATCTCCATCATACCCTAGTCAAAGTGTCCCACTTGTGGCCTCCCAACCATCTACCCAAACCAATATTTTCCCTCAAACCAATGTTCCTTCTAGTTTCCTATCCTAAGAATTATAATAGATGACAGATGAAATTGCTTCCATTTAGGTGGGGAAACAGACTAAAAATTTAAAATTAGCTGATGTATGTTCTTATCCATTCAATACGGGGTATTTGTAGATACCATTTCCTCTAGGATATGAACCACCAAAATTCAATAAATATAAAGTGAAAGGTTACCCTAAGGCTCATTTGACTAAATTCTTTATTGCATGTCAACTAGTGGCATATAGCAACATATAACTTTTACTATTGTTTCTAAGGAACTTGGCTGGACAAGCCTTCGAGTGGTTTTTAAAGTTACCCTAAAATTTAGTAGCAGATTTTGATGATATTTTTGATAAGTTTGTGTAGCATTTTTCCTATAATCTCGAGCATGAGATTTCATTAGTGGACTTAACACAAGCAAAACAAATAGATGGTGAGAGTTTTACATGTTATTTATAGTGATGGAGAGCCCTTGCAGGCCATTTCACCCATAGTTTACCAAATAAACAATTAGCCACTATGTTTACTAAAAATTTGCATAGTGAGATAGCTTATCATCTGGAACTACAATGTACACATACATTCAAAGAGATCATTGATAAAGTTATGTTGATCAAGTGGGAGATCATCAATAAAGGAGTCATCAAGCTTAATTCAACTAATCAAAATCAAGGTACCAATCAAGGAAATGGTCAACATCAACATCCTATTCAAATGTAAGCATCGTAACCTACACAGGCCAATAACTAAGAAAGATCAAAGAAATTCAACCATAATAAGAATGTTGTGGGAAATGGAGTAACTGAGTCCCATCATGTCCAAATGGTAAAAACATCAGCTGGACCACCTTTTTAGCTTACTCCTACTCAATAACATCTCTAACTAATGCCACAATCACAACAACCAAAACCTATACAACAAATACAATAGCCTTTACCATTGTAAACCCCTCTTCTTATGAGAACTATGCTTGCACATCGTGTCTTTAGTGACCTATGACAACCTATTGAATCTATATTTTGTATGCTTACTACCATTAATTTGATTAGTTTGCCTATACCAAAGTATTATCTGTAAGGCATTCCTTATCCTGATTAGTATCATGGAAACAAATTTTGTGACTATCATCGAGTCAATGGGCATAATCTATGAAGATGTGTCCAAATCAAGAATTTAATTGAGAATATGTTGGAGAATGGGGAAATAACATTGGATAATGGTGCTTCCACTTCCAATCAAACTATTGGGATTTATCAAAACCCCTTTCCCTAACATAACAATCAATAGCAAAAAAATAATCAAAAACAACAATAATAACAACCAATGTAGCAGTAAAATCAATAGTATCAAAATCAAAGGCTGAACTAGAAGAATAAACAAAATCAATGATAGAATCCACAATGATAAAATAATGGACAAAACTAAGGTTATAGTGGTAATAACCAACAAACCTACCATTTAGTTTCGCATGACTATAATAGGGTTGTAGGTCATATTGTAGGGGGTATTGTTAATACCATCTCCATTAATCCTAAACCAAGCACTAATCAACCTAGACCATTGATAAATAACAACACTCAATAAAATTACATGGATAATCCTTCTTTGACTTAGGAGTGTATATAGGAACCCAAAAAAGTAGGACTTCCCCTTTTGGACCTTATATCAACAACTCATCCTTTCCACGTGACCACATATGAGTACACTAGCAACTGAGACTTGTCTTGTCTGGTCCTACACCATTCCCAACATTTGTTAGCAATAATGGTCCATTATTTTATCTTGATTGTGCAATCACAACTTGGAGGTTAAATATTATTATCCTAGACCCACAACCATCTACCACTTTTCCTATCATCTAACCAACCGTTCAGCCTCAGAATAAACCATCTACTATTGGCCAATAAAAGAAGTTTGATATTGTCAAACAATTATAGAAGACACTAGAATAAATTTCTATTTTAGATTTTCTATGAATGTCGATAATCAAAAAGAACATCTTGAATGATTTTTTGACCCAATCCATTGTTGCTAGTGACATATCCCCTAATAAATTTCAAGCTTTGGTTGGATACCTAGCTCTATCCCAACAAGTCACATTCAGCCAAATCAATTTATCTTCCCTTGGCCCATTCCATAATAATCCATTATAAATATAAGTTTATATAAGATGGCATAAAGTGAAATGTGTCCTTATAGATAATATATTGAGACTCAATATAGTGTCTCCAAAGCTCATCAAGCTTCTTGTGTACACAATGGCAGATCTCCAGTCAAAACCAATAACTATCAAAGCCTATGATAATCAATAAAGATAATCACAAGGCACCATTAGTTTGCTAGTTATCATCAAGCCTTTGACCCATGATAAACTTTTCCATGTGCTTGATCTTGAGTTATCATACAATATGTTTCTAGGCAGGCCTTGGTTACATGAGATTTATGTAGTCTTGTCAGTGCCACACCAATGTATCAAGTTTTCCCACTCAGGGATGGAAGTGAATATTCTAGGAGATTTACATCCATATGAACATTACAAGCATCTTGAGGCTGAATTTCAAATCTATAATTATCAGTATGGCATGAATCTAAGTTCCAAGTAGGATAAAGGAAATGCTATACTTATTGATCCCTCACTAGATAATTGCATAGATCCTAATACCTTGGATTCCATTTCCCACATGCCACCTCCTGAAGCTTCAAATCATTTCACCATTTTATATAATAGATTGGGAGAGTATGTGACCCATGATACATTTCATATTCTTAATCTTCCTCAGAATTTGAAAACATTTAGGTGATGTAAAGTCACCCCACATATGCATTGGTAACAAAAGAACAAAGATAAGGGATCTATCATATTTGTACCAACATCTAGCCTAGAACTTGACCCTCTTGAATGAGATGAATCATGGTTATACAATGACAACCAAGCTGATTGTTATAAAAATGTAAAGTATCTTATTACTAATAGGATCATGGAACATCATGATTATGAAGGAAGAGGACTCAAATTGAATCAACAAGGAACTATCAAGCCAATTTCCATGACTACATATGAAAGAGCTTAAGGACTTAGATTTAAACCACCTAGGGGTGACCTCACATATCTTATTCAAAATCTATCACCAACGACTAGTGATGATGATGTCGATAGTGAATTAGAATCTGATCATAGACTCACCTTTAATGACCTAGATGAAACCAACCTTTTTTATAACACTACCATTTGTATGCTTACCCTACCCATTTATCACAACCCATTACCATTATATTATCCCTAATTGATAGATTGGGACCAATAAGAATCCAATCTACTGATTGATGAGTTCCAGAATGATGAGGCATTCTATGATTTCTTAGGCCTTGGAGACAATGTTCTATTGAGATATCACAAATTAGGATTCTAAATCACATTAGATCTTGTAACCTATTTTGGAGAGCGAGTGAACACTATTAACTAAAAAAATAAGTAAAACATTGAGGTCCCAAAGTGAAAACCTATTTGAGGTGCTTTTTGAACAGGGAAAAAGTAAAGATAAAGGCCAGTCTAGTGGTGAAAACCTATGTTAAGCACCATTAGATGGGGGTGTTTAGTCTTCTTTGATTTAGACCAGAAGACCACCAATGATGAACTTGCCTATGGATCTGAGTTCAACTTTGAGCAACAAGTATTTGATCAAATTCTTTAAGAATTTTGAAATATTTTTGTCACATGGCTAGATCTCTCATTAAGGGACTCAGATTCATCATGCCTATGAGAAGTTGAAGATAAATTCCTAACAGAGGACCCTGACATAATTCAATAGTTCAAGTCATTGCCTACTATCCTAGAAGACAGTTCAACCCTTCTAGTTAAAGATATAATAGAGGTAAATATCGAGACTCCATTAAACCTAAAATGGATAAAATTAGGTGCATCCCTCACTGAGGAGGAAAATGACATCTTTATAGCTCTGTTGAAATAATTGGTAGATATCTTTGCATGGGCCTATTATGACATGCTAGGTTTAGACCCCACCTTGGTTCTACATCACCTCGTGGTTAATCTAGATGCCAAACAAATAAAATAAAAACTACATAAGATGCATCCTCACATTGTTGTATTGGTAAAGAAAGAGTTGGAAAAACTCTTAGAAGCAGGATGTATCTTATCCATTGACTACTTAGAATGGATCTCTAATGTGGTACCTATGAGCAAAAATCCTGAAGGGATCAAAAATTTTATTGATTTTTGAGACATCAACAAATATTATCTTAAAGATGATTTTCCCTTGACTAATATTGACATGATCATCAACTCCACGTTAGGTTATGAAATTCTTTCACTCATAGATGGCTTTTCAAGATACAACTAGATCAAAATAGTACCATAAGACCAACATAAAATAGTGTTCACCACTCCATGGGGAATATTTTGTTGTTAGGTAATGCCATTTGGCCTTAATAATGCTAGATCTACATATCAAAGGGCCATGAATATCATAGACCATGATATGATGTATGATATTGTTGAAGACTATGTCGGTGACATATTAGGAAAATCCAAAACCATGGCCAACCATCCAAAAATTATACGTAAGATATTTAAAATATTATGAGAGTACAAAGTCAGACTCAATCCAAAGAAATGTGTGTTTGGTGTAAATTTAGGCAAATTACTTGGCTTCATTATATCTCATAGAGGTATTGAAGTTGATTTGGCTAAAGTCCATGCTATAACCAAGATGCCACCACTAACCAATTTAAAGCAACTCTATAGTTTTTAGGGTAAGATCTAATCAATTCGATGCTTCATCTCTTAGTTACAAGATAAGTGCCATCTATTTACACACCTTTTAAATAAGGGAGTTATATTTCACTGGGATGATCACTACCAAATAGATTTTCAACAACTCAAAGACTGTTTTGTTAATCTACCTATTTGATTGCCTCATATGCTTGGAAAGCCATTCTTGTTATACCTATCATCTATTGACCATGCTCTAGGGGCACTCTTAGATCAACATGATGATAGTGTAAAAGAGCATGTCATATAATACCTAAGCTATACCTTGGTTACTTATGAATTTAACTATCCACCTATTGAAAAATGTTGTCTAGCCATGGTTTTCATAGCTTAGAAATTGTGCCATTACATTTTGAATAATAAGACCATGGTCATTTCAAAATTAGATCTACTTAAGTATCTACTATCTAAAATAGCCTTGCAAGGTAGAATGGCTAAATAGATCATGATTTTTAGTGAGTTTTACATAGAGTATGTCAATCAGAAGACAATCAAGGGATAAGTTCTTCTAGATCAACTTATTGAAGTACCTCTCATAGACACACAACCACTCACATTTCAATTTCTTTATGAATCTATCATGACCATCATTGACACAACCCTTGGGGAGTATCCCTAGAAGCTATATTTTTATGGTTCATTTACTACACATAAATTAGGGGTGGGCCTAATATTTATTACACCATAGGGGGATCTAATCCCTAAATCATTTAAAATTAGCTTTCCTTATAAAAACAACATGGTTGTGTATGAAGCACTTGTACGACTTTGACAAGTAGTTCATTGGAATATATCTCATCTCCAAGTTTATGTTGATTCTCAGTTAATCATCAATCAAGGCATAGATCATTTTTAGACCAAAGATGACAAGTTGGTTCCATATAAAGCCATCGTCAACACTCTTAAGTAACAAATTTCAAACATTCATTTTGAGCACATACCAAGATCTACTAACAAAACTAAATATGTCATGTCTACTATTGTCTCTCTGATTTAACAAATAGATAAAGCTAGAGAGTATCAGTTCCTCATCAAGAATTTGTTATCACCAGCTCATGAACCTTTAACTATTGTCATGATTTGGGATATTGTTGATCCTAATTCTATTTGGTACTCAGACCTTTACAACTACCTTTGTGACCAAGTTATACCACCTAACCTATCTCAAAAACAAACCAAACCCTTTATTCATCATTCCACTCATTATACTCTAATAGGATCCACCCTTTATCACCATAGTTTTGATGGAACTTTGCTTTGTTGTTTAACTTTGGTAGAGTCTACACTAGCATTAAGAGAAGTTCAAGAAGGAGTATGTGGAACTCATTATAGTGAGGTAGTCCTATCCAAAAGGCTCTTTCATATTGGTTATTATTGGCCCATAATTAATTTAGATGCCACTACATATGTAAATAAGTGTGACAAATGTCAATGACATGCTAATCTAATTCATGCCCTAATAAAAACTTTGAAATTGATATTGACACCATGGCCATTTTCTACATGGGGACTTGACCTCATTGGGAAGATCAACCCCACTTCATCTGATGTCTATACACATATCCTTACCACCACCAAATATTTCACTAAGTGGGTTGAATTTATACCCCTCACTTACGTGACTAGAAAGCAAATTTCCAAATTCATCTTCAACCATCTCATTTGCCGCTATGGTATTCCCTCTATCATTATATCTAATAATGGAGGATCATTATATAAAAAGGATGTAGACCATCTATATACTAAATATAAGATCACACAACATTTTATACAACATATTACCCTCAAGGTAATGGCCAAGATGAGGCATCCAACAAAACCATTGTCAATATTCTCAAAAATATTATCAATGATTGGCACCCCCAAATATTTCCTACCCTTTGGGCATACCATACCAATCATCATACCCCCATAGGAGCCACTCCCTACTCACTTGTTTATGATATTGAAGACATCCTTCCCATTAATTTCAAATTGCCTTCACTACACATCTCCTTCAAGCATGTCCTAGATGATCATGACTATTGAGTAGCTCACCTACAAGAGCTAGACCTACTTAATGAGAAACACACAATTGTGCTTGACAATCTTCAAGCACATCAGAACGAACTCAAAGGCCACTATAATCAGTGTGATAAGTATAGAACATTTAAACTTAGGGATCTTATTCTTAAAGAAAACCAAAAGAATACCACAACTAAGAAGAAGCATAAAGGGAAATTCCAACCAAACTAAATAGGGCCTTTCATCATTACTATAGATTATGGATCAGGAGCATACAAGCTCACCACACCAGAGAAAGATGAATATTATTCATCTCAAGTGGTACTATGCTTGAGTGCTAAGGTGTATTATCTGTAAGGACCATTTCAATTATGCCATTTTTCCACTATTCATCTTTATACAAATACCATCCTTATCTATCCTCTTCACCATATCCACTTTTCACTTCCAACCTATCATCCCAATGTGCTCTCAATCCTAGCCTATTTAACCATATTTTTTATCATTCATTGTGCATTTTTAGCATCAAATTATTTGATCAATTTCATTAGTTGGTCCAAGTACTTTAGATAGAGATCATATTTTGGGATAATGTGACAAAAGTTTTGATAATTTCATCTTTCATTTGTTATTCCTTTCTTATCACCGGTCTTACTACTAATTATAACCACCTTTAGGAAAATTATTACTATTGATCCATGCCATTATGTCCTAGTTATAACCACCTATGGGCAAAATAGGGGAAACATTAAGCCTTGATGTACCAACTTACCACTTCTTATGGCATACTATGCCTTTTTACCAACTATGCCTATTTTGTTTGAATTGACTGTTACACTAGTCGAATTCTCCATTGTAAGGGAAAAACTACAATGACTTGAGGTCCTACTGTGAGACTATATAGGTAGTGCTCAATACTTGTTAATTTTAGCTTAGTCACCCTTTTCCCTATGCTCTCACCATTTTATGATCACCTTAAGCTATGTTCTCATAATTTTATGAGAAACCTAAGCCATGCTCTCACCATTTTGTCAGTAACCTAAGCCATGCTCTCACCATTTTTTGAGAAAATTAATCTATGATCTCATCATTTTATGAGCAACCTAAGCCACACTCTAACTCTTTTACAAGAAACATAAGCCACGCACTCTCCATTTTGTAAGCAACCTAAGCCATGCTCTCACCATTTTATGAGCAACCTAAGTTGAAATTCTCTTGCTATTTTGTGAGCTTGAACCATTTAGTGTCTCATAATTCTTGATCAAGTTGAGATACTTCAAAAAATTCCAAAAACATTTAAAAAATTGTTAGAAAAGAATAAAAACATTGACCACTTCTTTGACTTTAGGATTCTGGGAACCCTTACAAAGTTACAAGCAGATCACTTGTCATTAAGTTTCCCCATCCTTTTTGGCCTTTTTCTCTCACACACTTACCATTTTTCAAGATCATTCCCCTTCCTCTATCACATCCATTCTATTTGTATTCCTTAGTTATCACATTCTTCCCATTCCCTAGGAAAACTACATTTGGCTTGAAGTTTTTTATTGGATATTACATCCATGAAACTATGTAGGCAGTGTCCACTTGCCTAGTGCTTATGAAAATAGCTCAACCACCCCATCCATTTTTTCCTATATTTTGTTCATTTGATAATTTGTCACCTATTTTATAGGGGAAATATTCGTAGAGTTTCTATTGCATTATTTATTTATTTATTTATTTCTACTTATGTTGTTTGTTTGTCTACCTATTTGTTTACTTTGAGCAATGTTGCCTTGATTTAGTTTATGTGTGGTCATTGGGTGATTCCTTGCCCACACTTACACTTGAATCCATCCATATTTATATGTTTACATTATCATCATGGTTTCTATCATTTGTGCATTATTTTCTACCGAGTATTAGATTATGAGAGTCAATCTTCATGCATATTTCAGCCAAGTCCTCATGATGTTATACCTTGATTCCTACAAACACATTCTATAATAAACCTTAGGTTCAAGAAGTCTATTTAAAAATGGAAACATCTCTTTAGTTCAATCTAAATCATATCCCCAATAGTGTAATTAACCATGAAGGAATTTCAACCTTTATTAGTTTGGATGAGCGTCTCCATACTAGTAGGCTCTTCCAATTCTTCATTACTCTCTCTATTAAGTTATCATCATCCTCAGCCAAGTTTATTATGTTTTTCATAATCGAGGTCCAATGATTATGACCACCTATGGGTAAATCATTGCACACTATCCCACCTATATTTCTCAATTATTATAACTGCCTTTAGGTAAATCATTCACTTTACTTTTTCTACCCATACAAGGGTGTGTTATTATCTTGTTTGTATATCCTAACTAGGGTAACTCTATCTTCTCAATGATTATAACTACCTTTGGGCAAATCATTATGTTATCATACCATGTTGCCACTATCAGGGTACAATGTTTATAACCAACTTTGGGTAAACCATTGTACACCATCCCACTTGAATTTTCAATGATTTTGACTACTGTTTTAGTATCATTATGTTTTCACCCCATCATCTTTTCTTTCTTTGGTCCCCTAATTTCACTTATTTCTTTTCAAGGGACCATTTGTTGACTTACTTGTGCCAACTGTTCCCTTAAGGGGACATAATATAATTAGTTTATCATTATTACAATTATACGCATACAAGACCTTTCCATTCTTTGACAAGACATTACTATGAGTATATCTTATAACACCTTCCCAAATAGGGGCAAACTATAAACACCTAAATATGGCAACCAATGACCTCCAATCATGCCTTTGGCCAATTTCCACCTAAAATGTATATTTTAGCCTAAAAATACTAAAGCATGCTAAATGATGTGAAACTAACATATTCAAGTGCCAATTTTGGCTAGGGTATCTTTAAATAGGGCAATGCAATTTATGGGCTAGCTAACTTTGATCAGATCATTCCAAGTCAAAATGCCAATTTTTCACCCAAGCACCCTAGATTGCTCTTTTCTATCAAATATCATACACAAGATGCATGTGTTTGTTATTTTTTATTGGTAACATCCTAAATGGGAATACAGTTCCAATGCACCTAACATCGCCTTTTAATTCTAATCTAGTCAAATTTTGGACCAGTAATAAGATATTCAGATCAATTTGAGTAATTTGTGCACAAAGTGCTTAAACATGCTTAAGAGATAATTAACCCAAATCAAGGCCTAATTAAAAATTCCATGGAAACTTGTTGAATACTTATTTTTGGAAATGAATAATGAATATCTACATCATCAAGTGACCTCATATCTTGGGAAGACATTCCTAGGCCATAAATGCCATAAATATTAGGTTTCATGCCCTCCATGCCTCTTAATTTACCCTTATTATAATGTCACGATGAGGATAATTACAAACTTAATTCAAAAATTTGAATTAATCCTCAACCATATATCTCAATCTTGAGATTGACGGTTCAGGTTGATTCTAGACATTCTTAAAAATCTACAAATAGAGAGGCCATGAACATAATTTCTAAGACATGATTATGCAAAGTTATAATGCCAAATTTGTTCCAAAATCTTCAAGAAACTAGTGTTATAATGCCAAATTTATTCCAAGAAAATCCAAGACACAAGCCAAAGGTGTCAAGGAGAGATGGAGGTAGCCAAGCTTCCATTACTAAGGACTTCATGAGCACAAGCCGAACAAGCCACTACTACAAAGGATTTTGGGGCATCCAAGGAAGGTAAAGGAAGTCTTGTATTTTATTCCTCACTTTTTAGTTGTGTTTTTTAGTTGTTTTTGTTAACTAAGCTCTTCCTAGTGTCTAGGTCTAGAGATGTTATGTTATTAGTGTTTTTCTTTCATTTTGTTTTCATTTTGAAACTGACCCCATACTAACCATCCTCTCTTGAGTCAAATTCCTAGATCACATGATCAAAGAACTTGAAGAGAAGATATATATTTTGAATAAATATGTCAAAGAGGATGAGAAAGTTACCAATGATCTCAAGGTTCAACTAGAAGATGTCAAGGCAAGTTTGAGTTTAAAAAAGGAAAGTTGTTCAAAAGAAAAAAACATCATGTTTGATAAAAAGGTTTTCAATAAAAATAGAGAAGATGATAGCAAGGAAGAATTTGATATAGAAACTAAGATCATGAGTTCACTTGGTGAACTGAAGTCAAAAAAGAAGAAAAATCATAAAATGAGGAATATGATCAAAGGTCTTGAAGCACAACTCAGTTCTCTTTAGGGAAGTTTGTGTAGCAAGTCAAAGAATGATGATAAGAAGAATCAAGAGCAGATCAAGTCTACTAAATATCAAGCATATAGATTGAAGGAAGACATGGATAGCAAGGCCAAAGAGGATGAAGAGAAGATCAGTATTATTGATGATCAATTAAGGACTACAAGTGCAAATCTAAAAGTAAGAGAAGATGAGTATACTTAGCTAAATATTGAGATGGCGTCCTTGAAGAGTGAGCATTAACAACACATAAACAAGTTATACAAGCTTGAAAATAATTATTATAAGCCTAATAAATTTAAGGATAATGAAAGCTTTGTGTTGTCTCCCAAAAATAACAATCATTTTTGGAACAACATTTGAATTATTTTGGTTCTACAAACCAAATTAATATCTTCCATTTTCAAAATTTGTCTTAGATATTCAAAGATGGTTTTCAGTCAAAAGAATTGATTTTCAACATTTGTTCATTTTTTGGGATTGGTTCAAAGTTTTGGTTTAATTGAAAATCTTCATCGGCAAGCATCTAAATATAAAAGGAGACTTGAATCATTGAACCATTGAACCAATTTGGTTCAAAGGTTCAACGGGTTCAAAGTTCAACAAGTTCAATGTCATTGGCAAAAGTTAAGTGCTACATAAAGGTTCAAAGTTTAGTCGCTTCAATAGGTTCATTGGCTTTCAAACATTTGGTCAAATCAAAATGACTTAAATCATTGAACCATTGAACCAATTGGGTTTAAAGGTTCAACAGGTTCAAAGGTTCAACAGTTGGTTTAACCAAAGGAACAGTTCAATCGCTTGGTTCAACCAAGCAGTTCAATGCTTTATTTCACTCAGATGGTTCATTTCCTTTGTTTCAACATCTTTTGGTTCAATCATTTGGTTTGTTAGTCGGTTCAAGGCTTTCATTGAAATGTTGAACCAAATTTTTGGTTCAATGTCTTGGTTCAATGGAAAGGTTCAATAGCAGGTTTATCACTTTTTGGTTCAAAAGGTGCTTGGCAAGCTTCATTGAACTTTTGAACCGATTCAACAAATGGTTCAATGTCCAAGTTCAATGAGCTTCATGAATTCTACAGGAATTTCCATCAGCAAACATCAGCAGCAGGTTCAATGTTTGGTTCATCCTTTGATTCAACTTCAAATAGTTCAAAGGCGGGTTCAATCAAGCAGTTCAACGCTTTGTTTCAACATTGAATTATTCATCGACTTTGTTCAAAAGGTGCTTGGAGTGCTTCATTGAACCGTTGAACTAGTTCAATAGACAAGTTCAATCAAATGGTTCAACTCTCGATTCAAAGGCAAGTACTAATATTTGGTTCAATGCTTAGTTTATAGGCCTATTTTATTTGTTGAACCATCGGCTTGAACCATTTTGGTTTAAAGCCTTGGTTCAACCGATTAGTTCAATGTATTGGTTCAATAACAAAAAGTGCATCTAATGGTTCATCGGCTATTTACTTCAAAGGCTTGGCGCACTTCATTGAACCTTTGAACCAGTTCAACAAATGGTTCATCGACTAAGTTCAAAGGGATGGTTCAATGCTAAAGAACTTTTTCAAAGGACAAGCGCCCTTGTGGAGGACACTTCATCGACCAAAGCACCCTTTGGCTTGTTCAAAGACTTGTTCAAATCCTGGGGGAATTTTCCCTAGACTTTTGTCTGTAGGAAATGTTTAAAGGGAATGGCTTGAGGAAAAGCCTAGGGGAAATTTGGTGAAGGGCCAATGGAGGACCCTAAAGGGTAGGTGCCCTTGCGGGGAACTCTTGGCCATTAATTTGAGGATACTTCTTGAAGCTGAAGGATCATTTCTCAGGGCCCAAAAGGGCAAAGTCTAATCTAGAAAAGTGCCAAGCAGAAAGCCAAAAGAAGACCAAGGGGTGACGCACCCAAACATGTCAAATTCAACACAGTCAACTAGCCGTTGGAAACATAGTGACGAGCATGCAAACATCAAATTGAAGACAACAAAATAACTATTGATCCTTTGAACATAAAGAATAGAATACATTCACAATTTTCAAAGCCAAGACCAATAGAAAGTGGGGAAGGAACATAACAACAAGCTGAATCCAGGACCCGATTCAATTAATCAAAAAGGGAGGAATGATGAAGATAAGATCAGACCACCAAGTAGACATTGAAAGTTGTAAAACTTTCAATTGCATGACTTATCTATCTACATTGAGAAGATCAAATGGGTAAAAGGCCCCAAAGTTCCAGCTTGTCTTCCTAACATTTCTCAATGTATCATGATGTATTACTATTCTTGAGTCCTTGAAAGTGGCTATATAAGGGACTTCCTATCATTGAAAAATCATCTTCTTTTTGATAATCTAAATGAAACTCTACCAAAATTGAGAGGCATCATTGAGACTTTGTGCTCAGTCTGTTTATCATATTTTGTTAATGAAAACAAGGGACTTTTTCAGACTTTGGGCTGTGATATCTTGTTTGTTTCATTGATCTAATAAACAAAATTAGTAAATTTGTCAAGAAGGTGTCTTAAAGAATCAACTATGGAGAGACTTTGTGCCCCCATAGCTGCCTTCAGTGTGTTTGTTTTTTCATTGCTATGTAAAGAACTTTGAAAAGACTTTGAGCTTTCATTGTTCTTCATATATCACTCTTGAGTATTTCATGTGCAGACTTTGTGATGTGTCTTGATTTGTTGGTTACCATACTTTAGTCATATTTTGCTTTTATTTCTAGGAGTATTCTTGTGACTGGTTGAATAGTTCTTATGAAAGAAGAGGAGTGTTGTATGTCATTCTCTTGAGTTCTTCCTTTGTTTTGTATACATCATCTCTGAAGAAAGAGAGATAGATGTCTGGTCCTACCCTTGAGTATTATTTTTTGTTCATATATATACATAGCATATCCATAGGGAACCTCCCCTTGATGAGAGGAGAGAACAGTCTCCTTCTGATGTGATAAATTTACACATTAGGATGACTAGTCTTCTTGCTTTGGCTAATAAGACCTATTTTGTTTACCAGTACACTGATAGACAAAATATTCAACCAACAGTTTTTGGTGACTCCGCTGGGGAATTACCCATGATCCATTTATAGTCTATCCATTTCATTCACCTCCACACCACAGGAAAAGAATGCATAGTTTAAAGCCTCAAGCTTTAACTAAAGTAAAGTCAATTCTTTTCAAATTTTGTTTTACAAATCTAGTAGATTCAAGGTATACATGAAGCCAAAGGGCTAAATGTGTCATTGATCCTATGTTCAAGCTGGTACAACAAAGTGATTTTGATCTATTTCCTTCACCATCTCATCTGCAATGAACCAAGAGCTTCCCTCCTATTAAAGCCAGATCTCCATTACCAGGCAAAATATTAACTTTTGTTGTTGATAAAGATGTGCCTATAATTACCCCTTTGAGATTTGTTATCCCTCCTTTTTAGTACCCTATAATGGTAGTTCAAGGCCCCTAGGGTAATGCTTTTGGCCCTCTCAATCTTACTCCTCCTCTACATGAACTTTCACGTAGTTCTAGGAAGAATTTCTTGAAATTCCACTGTGATGGGAAAGTTCATCCTGATGAACATATTGTAGCATTCAGTATAGCTTGTGGAGTAATTGGGGTAGAGTTTGAAGATGTAGCAGTCAAGATTTTTATTGAAACACTACAAGGTCCTACTACAGATTGGTTTTACCATTTACAGGCTTGATCTGTGACTGATTGGAATACTTTGAAAGCTAAGTTTGAAGCTAGATTCAAACCTACAGAAGATGCACATACACTTCTGGCTCAGCTTACGCAAATGAAAAAAAGAGCTGCATGAGCCTATGAGAGACTTCATAGCTAAATTTGACAAGTTGAGAAATATAATTTCTATGATTGCCAGACCTACAGCTGAGAATTTTAAATCTTTTTTCATTAATTCTTAGCTACCTAAAGTCAGTTTCCTCTTGAGACGTGCTGGCCAAATAGATCTAGCTACAACTCAACTTTTAGCCACTGATGTAGAAGATGATCTCATCTTAGCAGGGGAAATAAGAAGAGATCCAAATAAAAATAGAGTTTCATCATCATCCAAATTTGCATCTACAAGCACCACAGATCCAATGGTGCTGAAATTAGTGAATGAGCTCTTTACCCTCAAAAAGCAAATGGCTCAAGGAATGTCTTCTACTCCTACATACAGAAGAACATTCCCAAATCAGTCATATTAGGGCAATGTTACCAGAAACCAAGGACAACAATCATCTTCCTCCTCCACAAGGAAAACTTGCCTTGGAAGCTCCTCCAACTAATTTAGCAATGGGATATCTTGAGATAGAATTAGATTTTTCTTATTAGCCTGAATTAAATCAAGAAAATGATGTTGATATCATTGAAGATAGTCAAGAAAAATCAGCTAGCGACTCCCACATTGGTTTCCTAAATTATCAGGATGAACTCGAAAGCAAAAGAGAAGCTTTAGATGGATCATATGCAGTGTTTACCAGGTCTAAGAATCAATCAGTCTAGTAGGCTGATAAAGGAAAGATAGAAGAGCAATCACAGCCAGCAGTCACAATTGCCAAGTGTGGAACAGTTCTACCCTTTTAACCAAAAGATCTGGTAATCACTCAAAAGGTAAATACATCTATTTCACCTTCCCCTTCTACTTCTAATTCACAAACCAGTATACCTCCCATCCCTTCTAAAACATAGAAAGTTGAAGTACCTTTCTCTGTATCTAGTTTGATTCAGCCATTTGACATAATTGATCATGTCAAAAAGACAAAAATACAAATGTCTAAATTTGAGTACTTACAGTCCAATCTGGATCAACTGAATAAGCTAGTCTAATATGTTAAAAATTAGACCATCTCTATAGTACAAAAGGCTAAAAAAGTGACTTTTGATTCCCCAATAAATACACCTAGTCTAAATAATCTGATTATTACTCCTCCAGCTATTTCTATAAAAATAGAACCCTTCTATGTTTCCCTATTAATCAATAGCCATAAACTGAGTAATTGTATAATAGACTCAAGTGCATCTGACAATGTTATGCCTGCTAAAGTCACTAAGTCTCTTGGTCTCACATTGACCTAGATGTTTGGTAGATGTTTTTCCATGGAGAACAAACAAGTGCCATTGTTGGGGTAGATCAAAGATGCCCAATTTGCATTTATAGCCTTTCTAGACAAGAGGATTAAAATGACTGTAGTAGTGGCTAAAGTCCTAGCATCTTATGGTATTTTACTTAGATGGAATTTTTATAAGGACATGGGAGGAGAGTTGAACATGGATCTATCTGAGGTAAGGATCCCTGTACAAGGCATAATGAAGATGTTACTTCCTGAAAAGGAAGCAAAGTATGTAGTCACCAAGATGTCAGCTCTTGAAGCTCAAATCCTTTTTGAATCCACAGGTATGGGTAATTACTTTTTATATATAGATCATGAAGAAAGACCCTCCATCTCTGATGAGGAAAATTCTAAAGTAAAGCCAGTGTCTGATGAGATTTGGACTCTAAAATTTGATTGTAGTTGTTCCTCTTCTGGTTCTAGAGCCAGAATTGTTTTGATATCTCCTCAAGGAGATATGTTCCCTTCATCATATAAGTTACAGTTTAGAAACACAAATAATACATCTGAATATGAATCGTTGTTGCTGGGCATGAATGTTGCTCAAGAAAGAGGCATCAAGTGTCTTCATGCTAAAGGGGACACTGAATTAGCGGTCTACCAAGTGAGAAATTCATATCAGATGAAGAATGAAAGGCTGCACCATTATCGTAATCTTGTTTGGGATCAAATTGAAAGCTTTGATGCTTTCAACATTTCTTCCATTCCAAGAGAATCCAATGATAGAGCTGTTGCACTTGCTATTTCAGGAACTCTTTTAGTTCCACATTCTGATTTTAAAGAAGCCAAATATACCATTGAGCTGATCTATAGGCTGAGTGTTCTTGATAATGCTGATCATTGGCAAATTTTCAATGATGATAATCAGATCATTACCTTTTTGGAAAGAAAAGACAATTTTGAATAGCCGTATTTTGAAGGCAGTGAATCTCAAAAGTCTGAATTAATTTTTGAATCTAATTCAGATGTAAATGAAGAGTTTATACAGCTGAAAGGAAATAAAATTCCTAAAGGCTTGGTTTCTCTCAAAAAATTTATTTGAAAAGCATGATAGATTTGTCAAGCAATAGTAGATAGATTCAAATTTCTCTCAGGGATTTGACCAAGTGAATCTGACTAACGAAGAAAATCCAAAAATGGTCAACATTGGTAAGTGTTGTACACCTAAAGAAAAATTCAAATTTACTTCTTTGCTTCGTCAATACATTGATGTCTTGGCATATTAAAGATCTTCATCTTGATGAAATCCATCATCATATTCCTCTCAAGGCTGATTCAATGCCTTACAAGTAGAAATCTAGACAATACAATCTAAAGATTTTAGGTACAATTATGTCTGAGATTCAAAAAATGTTAAATGCTAAAATTATTTTTCCAATCCATCATTCTACATGGATTGCAAATATACTTTCTATAAGGAATAAAAATGGCAAAATGTGCATTTGTGTTGATTTCCAGAATCTAAATTAGTCTTCTCTGAAAGACAATTACCCTTTGCCAATCATGGACCAAGTGCTCCAAATAGTAACAGGATCAGAAATGCTATCAATGTTGGATGGCTTCTCAGGCTATAACCAAGTTGAAATTGCTAAACCTGATCAACACAAGACTGCATTCATCATGCCTTGGGGTACTTTTGCATACAAAAGAATGCCTTTTAGATTAATAAATGCTAGTGCTACCTTTCAGAGAGCTATGGATATGGCTTTTAAAGATGAAATTGACAAATTCATAGTTGTATATCTTGATGATTTAACTGTCTTTTCAAAGCACTGATCTGATCATATGTGCCACTTGCAACAAGTGCTGGAGCACTGCCAAAAAAATGGTATTTCTTTGAATCCTAAAAAGTCTATTTTTGGAGTGACAGAAGGAAAACTCCTTGGACACATTGTGTCCAAAGAAGGCATAAAGATTGACTCAAACAGAGTCAGGGCTATTCAAGAGCTGAATTTGCCTGCAAGAATGCTGTTCACTCTTTCTTCAAAAAAGTGAATTTCTTATAGAGATTCATCCTTGAATTTACTGAGAAGACAAGACACATTATAAATATGATGAAAGAAAAGACTACCTTCAGCTGGACAAAAGAAGGCAAAGCAACATTTCAAGATATCAAAGTTGCTATTGCTCACACCCCTACCTTGGTCTGCCTAGATTACCATAGAGATTTCACTATATACAGCTATGCATCTGAGCATACTCTTTCAGCTATTCTTGTCCAACAAGACAAAGAAGGTATGGAATCTCCCATCTCTTTCATGAATTACCCTCTAAAAACTCATGAATTGAAGTATTTGAATATAGAGAAGCATGCTTATGCCTTGGTAAAAGTAGTCAAACACTTTCACTTCAATATTCTGAATTCACATACTACTGCCTTAGTTCCTAATAGTACAGTCAAGTCTATTTTAACTTAGTAGGAGTTTGGCACAAAGAGAGGTAATTGGATTGCAAAGATCCAAGAATTTGATCTGGATATCAAGCCAACAAAGTTGGTCAGAGGTAAAGGTCTTTGTCAATTAATGGCTGACAATAAGTCAGAAGATACACAACTTGAAGAAACTAAAGTAGACAATATGCCAATAGTCCTTTTTGTTTCTACTACCAATGAATGGTATTTAGATATTGCCTATTTTCTGACTTATGGAGAATGTCCTATTCATTTGTCTTATAAAGAGAGGAGAACTATCAGATTCAAAGCTGCCAATTTTGTCCTTTAGGATAATGGCCTGTATAAAAGAAACATAGATGGAGTTTTTCTTCACTGTGTAGACAAAGAATAGTAGACCCAGCTCTTGAAATCTTTCCATAATCTAGCTTGTGGAGGACATTTTTTTGCTCCTATGACTGCTCACAAAATTCTGAGAGCCAAGTATAATTGGCAGACTCTTTTCCAAGATGCACATAAATGGGTAAAGAAATGTGAACTTTGCCAACAATTAATTGGAAGACCCAAGTTGGCTGCTCTGCCTCTTAAGCCAATAATCATAGAGGAATCTTTCTAGCAGTGGGGACTCGATTTTATTGGGATAATAAATCTATCATCAAGCACTAGACATGATTATGTCCTTACAGTGACTGATTATTTCACTAAGTGGGTAGAAGCAATCCCAACAAAGCATGCTACCTCAGAAGTTGTATGCAACTTCCTGAAAGAAAACATCATTTTCAGATTTGGAGTCCCACTCAAAATTGTTACTAATAATGTAGCTTGTTTCACCTCTCAAGAAATCATGCAATTCTATTTTTATTATGGAATTACGCTCTCTCATTCTTCTGATTATTTTCTACAAGGGAATGGACAAACTGAGTCCAACAATAAAAATTTGGTAACTATTATCAAGAAAATTACAGATGATAATCAAAGGATGTGGCACAAAGCATTGGTAGACGCTCTAGGGGCTGACAAGATCATGCCAAAAAGGGCAATTGGTATGTCTCCTTTTCAACTTCTCTACCGTATTAATGCTGAGATACCAATCACTTTAGATTTACCAGCCTTGAAATTGGTGAAGGCTATTAAAGATCAGACATATGAGAGTTCTCTTGACAAAAGAATCATGTGCCTAACTCAGCTAGAAGAACAAAGAACCATGGTGGTGGATAGAATTACTGTTCATCAAAATCTGATAAAGAAACTTTTTGATCAGAAAGCTAGAAATCGTGATTTTTAGATTGGGGATAAAGTCCTGCTGTGGGACAAAAGAAGAGAGCCAAAAGGGATGCATAGAAAGTTTGAATCCCTTTGGAGAGGCCCATTCACAATTCATCAACACATGGGTAAAAATAGCTTTTTTGTTGAAATAACAATATGGCACGCTCTTTTCTCTACCTCATAATGGGCAGCATCTAAAACACTTCAATTCTTGAAGTGTCATATCATTGCCTCTGTATATATGTATACTTGTACAGTTTTAATTTCTATTTTGTTTTATTTATTTTAATTCTTGTTGCCTTTCATTTCTATAAATCATGACTCTGAAGCCCAATGGTTTAATTGAAGACACTGGAGTTTCTAAATTCTACTCCTTCCAATTCATTTTGCAATTGACAGAAGTTCCCCAACTAGAGCCAGTTGTTGTCTCCCAAAAATAATAGTCATTTTTAGAACAACATTTGAATTATTTTGGTTCTACAAACCAAAATAATATCTTCCATTTTAAAAATTTGTCTTAGATACTCAAATTTCTCATTTTTAGAGCTTCTCAAAAAATCTACAGACTCTACAGACTTGAATCTACAGACTCTATAGGCTTGAATCTACGAACTCAGTAGGAAGAAGAATCTACGAATTGTGCAGGAAAAGAAAAATCTACAGACTTCTGCAGGTGGTTTTCAGTCAAAAGAATTGATTTTCAACATTTGTTCATTTTTTGGCATTGGTTCAAAGTTTTGGTTCAATTGACAATCTTCATCGGCAAGCATTTGAATACAAAAGGAGACTTGAATCATTGAACCGTTGAACCATTAAACCAATTTGGTTCAAAGGTTTAATGGGTTCAATGTTCAACAAGTTCAATGTCATTGGCAAAAGTTAAGTGCTTCATAAAGGTTCAAAGTTTAGTCGCTTCAATAGGTTCATCGGCTTCCAAACATTTGGTCAAATCAAAATGACATGAACCATTGAACCATTGAACCAATTGGGTTCAAAGGTTTAATGGGTTCAAAGGTTCAATAGTCGGTTCAACCAAAGGAAAAGTTTAATTACTTGATTCAACCAAGTAGTTCAATGCTTTATTTCACTCAGATGGTTCATTTCCTTTGTTTCAGTGTCTTTTGGTTCAATCATTTGGTTTGTCAGTCGGTTCAAGGCTTTCATTGAATCGTTGAACCAAATTTTTGGTTCAACATCTTGGTTCAATGAAAAGGTTCAACAGTAGGTTTATCGCTTTTTGCTTCAAAAGGTGCTTGGCATGCTTCATTGAACTTTTGAACTGATTCAACAAATGGTTCAATGTCTAAGTTCAATGAGCTTCACGACTTCTACAAGAATTTCCATTAGCAAACATCAACAACAAGTTCAACATTTGGTTCATCCTTTGATTTAACTTCAAATAGTTCAAAGGCAGGTTCAATCAAGTGGTTCAATGCTTTGTTTCAACATTGAATTATTCATCGGCTTTGTTCAAAAGGTGCTTGGTGTTATTCATTGAACCGTTGAACCAGTTCAACGGACAGGTTCAATCAAATGGTTCAACACTCAGTTCAAAGGCAAGTACTAATATTTGGTTCAATGCTTAGTTTATAGGCCTATTTTATTTGTTGAACCATCAGCTTGAACCATTGGCTTGAACCATTTTGGTTCAAAGCCTTGGTTCAACTGATTAGTTCAATGTATTGGTTCAATGGCAAAAAGTGCATCCAATGGTTCATCAGCTGTTTGCTTCAAAGGCTTTGCATGCTTCATTGAACCTTTGAACCAGTTCAACAAATGGTTCATCAACTAAGTTAAAAGGGACGGTTCAATGATAAATAAATTTTATGAAGGACAAGTGCCCTTACGGAGGACACTTCATCGACCAAAGCACCCTTCAGCTTGTTCAAAGCCTAGGGGAATTTTCCCTAGAATTTTGTCTATGGTAAACGTTCAAAGGGAATGGCTTGAGGAAAAGCCTGGGGGAAATTTGTGAAGGGCCAACGAAGGACCCCAAAGGGCAGGTGCCCTTGTGAGGAACTCTCAGCCATTAATTTGAGGATACTTCCTGAAGCTAAAGGATCATTTCTCAGGGCCCAAAATGGCAAAGTCCAATTTGGAAAAGTGCCAAGCAAAAAGCCCAAAGAAGACCAAGGGGTGATGTGCCTAAACATGTCAAATTCAACAAAGTCAACTAGCCGTTGGAAACATAGTGATGAGCGTGCAAACATCAAATTGAAGACATCAAAATAAATGTTGATCCTTTGAACATACAGAATAGAATACATTCACAATTTTCAAGGCCAAGACCAATAGAAAGTGGGGAAGGAACAAAATAGCAAGCTGAATCCAGGACCTGATTCAATTAATCAGAAAGGGAGGAAAGATGAAGATAAGATCAAACCGCTAGGCAGACATTGAAAGTTGTAAAACTTTCAATTGCATGACTTATCTATCTACATTGAGATGATCAAATGGGTAAAAGGCCCCAAATTTTTAGCTTGTCTTCCTAACATTTCCCAATGCATCATGATGTATTACTGTTCTCGAGTTTTTCTTGAAAGTTGCTATATAAGGGACTTCCTATCATTGAAAAATCATCTTCTTTTTGATAATCTGAATGAAACTCTGCCAAAATTAAGATGCATCATTGAGACTTTGTGCTCAGTCTATTTATCATATTTTGTTAATGAAAACAAGGGACTTTTTTAGACTTTGTGCTGTGATATCTTGTTTGTTTCATTGATCTAATAAGCAGGATTAATAAATTTGTCAAGGTGTCCTGAAGAATCAATTATGGAGAGACTTTGTGCCCCCATAGCTGCCTTTAGTGTGTTTGTTTTTTCATTGCTATGTAAAGAACTTTGAAAAGACTTTGAGCTTTCATTGTTCTTCATATATCACTCTTGAGTATTTCATGTGCAGACTTTGTGCTGTGTCTTGATTTTTTGGTTACAATACTTTAGTCATATTCTGCTTTTATTTCTAGGAGTATTCTTGTGACTGGTTGAACAGTTCTTTTGAAAGAAGAGGAGTGTTGTCTACCATTCTCTTGAGTTCTTCCTTTGTTTTGTATACATCATCTCTGAAGAAAGAGAGATGGATGTCTGGTCCTACCGTTGAGTATTATTTTTTGTTCATATATATACATAGCATATCCATAGGGAACCTCCCCTTGATGAAAGGAGAGAACAGTCTCCTTCTGATGTGATAAATTTACACATTAGGATGACTAATCTTCTTGCTTTGGCTGATAAGACCTATTTTGTTTACCAGTACGCTGATAGACAAAATATTCAACCAACACTTTGAAATTAATGCAAGAAGGTCATTTATACAACCAAGTGGTTCAACATATGTTAGTTTATTCCATGGTCATTTTTATACATGTAATAAGTATGGTCACAGAGCTAAGGACTATAGAAGGAACTTAGTCAAGTATGGACATTCATGGAGCTATTATAGAAGGAGTTTTTGGGCAAAGATTGATAATATTTCAAATCTATAAAAATGTATGAATGATTTTATTTGTTTTAGTTATCATAAGAATGGTCATATTGCAAGTTTCTACCTAAATGGAGTTAACATGTCTTCAACGTATCTCAAAGGACATGAAGGTTCCATTTTGCATAATAAAGTTCATTCTTGGTTATGGATACCAAATATTATCAATGTTAATTTCACTAGTAAAAAGGTTGATAAGAAAGTTGTTTTAGAAGAATGTGTTGCAGATCAGTTTAAGCTCAAAGGTCAAAAAAGTAAAATTACTACAAAGAAGAAGAAGGATGCTAAGTAAATAGATTATAAACCTTATAGTAATGATTCAAGTGAGTCTTCATATTCAAGTAATATGTTTTATATGGTGGATAATGCTATAGAAGTTAAGGAGTGAAAAGGGATCTCAATGTCTGCTCATGTTGTGAATGAAGAGACCAAGCTTAAGAAGAAGACCAAGGTGCTAGTTGAGGCTAGTGTTGAGCATGTTGATTATTTTTAGCCTAAAAATAATAATAATAATAACTATTCATATCAAATAACCAAAGAGGAGAAGAAATATGAGGTGTTGTGGGTAACTCTTGGTTTCACATTGTTATAAAGAACCATGTGAAGTAGGGTGTCTCTACCTATGCTTTTTAGGAGACATATTTATAGTGGAGAATCAAGTTTTGTTGTGGTGTTATTTATAAGGTTTTATAGGGTAAGGGATGAATGTTTTCATTTAGATTTGGTGTGTAAATATGGGAGAAGTGCTTTGATGTCATAAGGTGGTTTTGCTATTTTGGTTTGGTGATTATTGTGTATGTAGTATCTGCAGGGTTAGAATGGGTGTTTTTAGGTGACATAATGAGATTTATTGAATATAAATAAGATTTTAGTGTTCATAAATGTCTATGAATCTCTTTATGGTGTGTTCTAGGTGGTTTTATGTCTTGATGATCTTGTTTGTGTCTTTTGGAGGTTTTTGTGTGATCTTGGGTTTATCTATCTTTTTGTAGGTCAAAGCCATGGTAAGGTTCCCAAAGTTTTGGAATCTCAAATCTTGATATAATAGTCTATAATGGTTGTCTCTAGGTGTGAAAAAAAATTTAGAGTTGGGTGTTGAACAGAAGGATGTTTGTTGACCTTGTTTGATTTGATATTCTAAAGTTTTAAGCTATGCTAGAAAAGTGGTTTACCTTATGAGTTGAGATATAAGGATTTTTAATATGTTTAATGGGCCAAATGGGTTGTCAAATCAAGATTCATAGAGACATGAAGTTTTATGGATTTTAATTATTCAAGTTTATGTCAAGATGAAGGCCTAGTTGGCTAGTAGGTTTGTGAAGGAAGTATGTTGCATAGGATGAGCTAGCTGATGCAAATTGGTGTGCTTGAGGGGGCATATGCAAGTGATCTAGATATAAATTTTTGAGTCTTGAAGGTCTGTTTAATGAAATTTTTGGGCTCTAAAAGTTATAGGTAGGGCTACAAGGAGTCTAGACAAGCCTAGTGTGAAGATTTGATGTTTTTGCTCAGTTTCTACAAAAGAGTAAGGCATGAGTGTTTCAAGGCCATGAAGGTATTCTCATAAGTTCTATAGGTGATATTTGGATATGAAGACTAAGGGGAAGTATTTTAGGTTAGAATAAGGATTAGCATGGAGTTAGAAAGAGATAACTCAGATGGCTTGAGAAATTTTCATGATCAAAGGTGGAGTAAGATTATTCAATTTGTCAAGTCCAAAGATCAAGAAGGCTTAGAGTAGAGGAGATTGATTTATGTTCTATGGATATTTGCATCTAGGTGTTTCTATACCTATGATTGGTGTTTGGCATGATATAAATTGGTGGTCCTTGTGGTAGCTTGAGAGAGAAGGCTAGTAAGCCTATGTTATGGTTATTCATGGTGTGTGGAGATCTGAAGATTCTTAAGAGGTGAAATATCTCATAGATATTTGGGGGAGTCCCTTTTATATGTTTCTTGGTGATTTTTATCAAATTTTAGTATTTTGTGTGATTTTACTTCATTGGTTGAAGTGTTTGATTGAAGAGAGTGTTGGCATGTAACAAGAGGAAGCTATTAAGGAAAGAAGAAGTAGGCTCAAGGTAAAGTGGAGATTATATCATCTTTATAAGATGGTTTTCACTTGTTGATGGTCTTTTCAAGTCCTCAAGATCAGTTTGTTCCCACTTTATCATTGTGTCAAAGGGAGAAAAAGTTATTATTATGAGACTGCTTGAAGAGGGAGAAAGAAGGTTTTTGAGAGTTTTTAGTGATGGCATAGAGGTGTCCAACTGAGTGGATGAAGTGCCTTGATAGTTTAAGTGTCAATGACAAAGTGTGCAGTGTGCTTTTCCTAGTATACTTGAAGTAGGCTTGGTTGATCTTAAGAGTTTGATTATTTAAAGATGATTAAGGATGAGTCTAAAGTATTGATCATGTGTAAGAGGTTGTTAGGAACACATGTTATACTCTTTTATTTACATTATTAGCATAGTAGTTGTGTTGGATGCTTATGCTTTATAAGTCATCCTTGGAGCATATTTATATTACCCCACATGCATGAGATGAAATAGTTGCTAGAATAGAATTAGTATTTAAGTCAATGTTAAGTCCCAATGAAGGCATCCATAAATTGTATTTAATTGAGCTTGCTCAAAGGAGGTTTCCCCCTTGAAGAGGCCAATGATTCTATAATTTTGCTATTGTTATTAAGTTCTATTTTTTTAATTCAATATATTGATGGTTTTTCATAGTTTATTTCATGTATTTATAATTATATGCTAATTTGTTCAGGTAAGATCCTCTCATCTAGTATCAAATCAATTTTTAGGGAAAATTTGGAAAAAAAATGTTACACACCGTATGCTCTCACCTTATTATAATTAGACCCTGGTGGTCAAAAATTGGTAACAAATCCATTCCCATCACTTTCATGTGATAGTCCAAATTTATAGTTTCATTTTAGAAATAAGACGTCACCAAAGATCATGATTTTTTGCTCAACCACATTGCATTTATGTTCTCCTTTAGATTTTATCTTCTATTTCAAATCAAGGTAAAACCTATCCACTTAACTATGAGAAGTGCTTGGGTGAAAGCCCTAAAACTCATTGTGAGGAGTACCATAGGAACCCTAAAGTAGTTGGCCCATTGAGAGGACCTTCCAACAAAATAGGTAATCACCCCTTCCTAATTGATTAGTTCCCACCCATGAGGAAAACCAAGATTTGTCATTAAGAGGTAAATCTATGGCCAATTTTTTTTGGAGAGTAGTACTTGCTCAGACAACATTGGTGGCTAGAGTGATTTCTATAATCTTTTAGGCAACCATTAAAACTTGGGGTCCATTTTTGTTAGGTAGATCAGAAAGAAGAATGATTTATAAAACCATATAAGTTTTAGAAGACTAACATTCAAGTAGCAAAAAACTAGAAACCAAAAAAATTAGAAATTTTCATTTTTTTCAATATCTTTCTATTTATAGCCTTGTTGATTCTCAAAATTAACCAGAACACCTAAAACTTAATTATCCACATTTTCTTCCTTGAGCTCCCATATCCTGATTCCACTTTGAATTCCCACAAATCTCATTTTTTTCATTTTTTGAGTTCTATCATAACTTTTTTAGTTTTTGTTCGTTTACCTCAAAAATTTTACATAGTGTTTGTCTTCATTTTATGCTTATTCTTCCCTCTGATATTTTTTTTTAGTTTTTCCATTTCCCCTCTATAATCAACCTCATCTTCATCAATCATCTCCTATGCAAAAAAATATTAAAATTACCTTTACCCCTCCCGATATCATCCACATCAAAAAATTCCCTTACTAAACATGTCTTAACTTTAGATTTCCCACCCATTACAAAAAAATCAAATCATAGGTTATGGTAGTCACACGTATAGGTACCAAGATCATGGAGGAATAAATTATAGCTTTGATGACCTGGGTCACTGACTAATTTGATATGGTACATGGATTGAATGAACATAATGGCCTTTTGCTTAGTAGATTATATAAGATAGAGTATTCTTCCAAGAATACCTTTTTTATCCACCCACCACGTGGGACCAAACTAGACTTTCCATAGTTTAATGTTATAGACCTGATAGGTTGGATTTATCATGCCTAACAATACTTCAACCTTCATAATACTTATCACCTCAACAAAGTTCCAATTTCTTCCTTCCACTTGGAACTAGAGGCACTCCAATAGTACCCTTGGTGTCTTAAATCTAATGAGGAACCTGATTGTACAACATTTGCATCCCTACTTTTGGGTGGGTTTGATCCTTCAACATTTGAGGATTTTATGGGAGCCCTCACCAAACTTCATCAAACATGCACCATTCATGATTATCAAATTAAATTTGAGAAGTTGGCTAATCACACAAAAGGGTTATTAGATGACTTCTTCAAGAGTAGTTTTATTAGTGACCTCAAAGAGCACATCTACTCTAAGGTCAAGATTTTCTAACCTCAAACCATGATGGTAGTTTTGGGTCTTGTAAAGCTCATTGAAGATAAAATCACTACCCAGTATCACACTTCTAATTGGGCACCCTCTAAGCCCTCTTTTCAATAACCCAATGCTAGTATAACCCCCATAAAATGTCTCACAAGAGCTAAAATGCATGAACATCACAAGAAAGGACCTTATTACAATTGTAATAATAAATGGGTTCTAGGGCACAAATGCAATGAGAAAAAATTATACCTACTAGATGTTCATTCTCCACCAGATACTAAAGATTATAAGGATATTAGTGAAGAAATTACACAAGAAACTAATGATTTTATGTACTTAGATTTCCCTTAAGAAATATTCATGCATGCTTTGGTAGGCATCCCTACCCCCTGGGATCTAGGAATTTGACTCAAGAGAGGATGGTTAGTATGGAGTTAGTTCCAAAATGACAAACAAAATGAAATAAACACACTAATAACATAACATCTCTAGGCCTAGATACTAGGGATTGCTTAGTTAACAAAATAAAATGACAAACACAACTAAAAAGTAAGGAATGAAAACACAAGAATTCATTCACCTTCCTTGGATGCTCCAAATGCCTTTATAGTGGTGGCTTGCTCAGCTTGTGGTCATGAAATCTTCATGAAAGGAGGCTTGACTATCTCCTCTTCTCCTTGGCACCTTTGGCTTGTGGCTTGGCTTGGATTGGAATCAATTTGGCATGGTAACACTAGTAGTAATGGCTTCTTGAAGATATTTGTGAATTCTAACTTTGCACCAAACATAGCTTAGAAATGATGAAGTAAGGCCTCCTATTTATAGAGTTTTTAGAATGTCTAGAATCAACTTGAACTGTCTATCTTGAGATTGAGATGTGTGGTTGAGGATTAATTCAATTTTTTGAATTAAGTTAGATAAATAGACTCATCAATATTTGGGATAGAGGAGCAATTAAGAGGCATGGAGGGCATCATGGAAGGCATTGATGAGGCATGAGAGGCATAAATTTTGATATTTGTGGCATTTATGGCTTAGGGATGTCTTCCCAAGAAATGAGGTCACTTAATGATGTAGATATTCCATATTCATTTCTAAAAATAAGTATTCAACAAGTTTCCATAGAATTATTAATTAGTCTCTAATATGGTTTAATTAGCTCTTAAGAATGATTAAGCAATTTGTTCATAAATTACTCAAATTGATTAGAATGTTTTATTATTGGTCCAAAATTTGATTGGATTAGAATTTGGAGGTGATGTCAAATACATTAGAACCATATTCTTATTTTGGATGTTACCAACAAGAAATAACAAAGGCACGTGTCTTGTGAAAAATATTTGATAGGAAAGAGAAATCCAGAGTACCTAGGTCTAAAATTAACATTTTGACTCATAATGATCTGATCAAAGTTAGCTGGCCCATATATTACATTGCCCCATTTAATGATAACTTAGACAAATTTGGCATTTAAATATGTTAGTCTCACATCATTTATCATTTTTTAGTGTTTTTAGGCCAAATTGTGCATTTTGGGTGGAAATTGGCCAAAACCTTGATTGGAGGTTATGGGTGGCCAAATTTAAGTGTCTATAATTTTCCCCTATTTAGGAAGGCATTATAAGATATAATCATAGTAATGTCTTCTCAAAGAATGAAATGGTCTTATATGCCTAAAACTACAATGATGATAAACTAACTATATGATACCCCCTCGAGGGAATGGTTGACACAAGTAGGTCGACAAACGGTCCCTCAAAAAGAAAGAATCAAAACAAGGGGACTAAAGAAATATGATGGGGTGAAAACATAATGATACTGAAAAAGTAGTCAAAATCATTGAGAATGCAAGTGGGATGGTGCACAATGGTTTGTCCAAAGGTGGTTATAAACATTTTACCTTGATAGTGGCAACATAGTATGATAACACAATAATTTGCCCAAAGGTGGTTATAATCATTGAGAAGATGGAACTACCCCAGTTAAGATAGAAAAACAAGATAAACTCATGCTCCTATATAGGCAAAAAAAGTAAAGTTGTGGCAACATAATGATTTGCCTAAAGGTGATTATAATCATTGAGAAAAGCAAGTGGGATGGTGTGTAATGATTTGCCCAAAGGTGGTTATAATCATTAGACCTTGATTATGGAAAATAAGATAAACTTGGTCAACAATGATGATAACTTAACATAGAGGGTAATAATTAATTAGAACAACCTATTGGTAGAGAGATGCTCATACAAACTAATAAATGTTGAAATTATTTTTTGGTTAATTACTCTATTTGGGATATGATTGAGAGTGAATCAAGATATCAGTGTCAAAGAGATGCTGCCATTGTTGAATAAACTTTGTAAAGCTAAGGTTTGTTATAACATGTATCAGTAGGCATCATGATATAACATCATGAGGACTTAGCTAAAATATGCATGAGTACTGACTCCAATAATGCAATACTCACTAGAAAATAATGCACCAATGATAGAAACCATGATGAAAATGTAAACATATGAATAGGGATGGATTCAAGTGTAAGTGTGGGACAAGGAATCACCCAATGAACACACATAAATTGAATCAAGGGAAAAATGTTGAAATTAAACAAATAGATAGACAAACAAATAAAAATAAGTAGAAATAAATAAACAATGTAATAGAAACCCTACGAGTATTGCCCCTATAAAATAGGTGACAACTTAACAAACAAACAAAATGGGGGGAATAGAAGAAAAGGAAGGGGTTGGATGAGTTGTCTCTATATGCACTAGGCAAGTAAATGCTACATACATAGTTCCATGGATGTAATATCCAATAAAAACTTTAGGCCAAATGTAGTTCTCCCAAGGAATGGGAAGAATGTGATAACTGATGAAAACAAATAGAATAGATGTGTGAGAGAAGAAGAGAAAGGGTCTTGTAAAATGGCAAGTGTGTGAGAGAAAAATTCCAAAAGGATGGAGAAACTAAATGATAAGTGATTTTCTTGTAACTTAGTAAGGGTTCCTAGAATCCTTAAGGAAAAAAAGTGGTCAATGTTTTTGTTCTTTTCTAACAATTTTATAAATATTTTTAGAATTATTTTAGAGTGTCTCAACTCAATTGAGAATGATGAGACACTAAATGGTTCAATCTCACAAAATAGTGAGAACATTTAAACTAAGGTTTCTCACAAAATGATGAGAGCATGACTAAGGTTTCTCACAAAATGGCAAGGGTGTGGGTTAGGTTTCACATAAAACGGTGAGAGCATGGGGGAAAGGGTGATTGAGATGACCTCAACAAGTATTGAGCACTGCCTACATAGTCTCAGAGTAGGACCTCAAGTCACTTTAGTTCCACCCTTTTAGTGGAGGCATTCAACTAGTGTAGCAGTCAATTCAAATAAAATAAGAATAGTAAGTAAAAATGCATAGGATGACATAGGAAGTCACAAGTTGGTACATCAAGGATTAATGTTACCCTTAGTTTTCCCATAGGTAGTTATAACTAGGACACAATGGAATAGATCAAGGGTACTAATTTTCCAAAATGTGGTTATAATTAACATCAAGATAGGTGGTAAGAAATAAATAACAAATGAAGGATGTCATTGTTGAAACTTCCATCATACTATTTCAAAATATGATCTCTATCTGAAGTTCTTGAACCAACTAATGAAACTAATCAGATAACTTGATGCTACATAATGAATGGTAAAAACCAAGGTTAAATAGATTAGGCTTTATAATACATGAGGATAATAGGTCAAAATAAAAAATTGGATACAACAAAGAAGATAGATAAGGATGGTATTATGTACAAAGATGAATAGTGATAAAATGACATTACTAAAATAGTCCTTATAGACAATACACCTTAGCGTTCAAGAATAGTATCACTTGAGATGAATAATATTCATTAGCTTAGGAAGTTCATCTCTATTTAGTGTGGAAAGCCTATATTATTTTCATCTATAATCTAGAGTAATGATGAAAGGCCCTATCCAGTTTGGTTTGAATTTCCCTTTCTGCTTCTTCTCAGTTATGGTACTATTTTGGTTTTCTTTAAGAATAAGATCACCAAGTTCAAATGTTTTATTCTTAACACACTGATTATAGTGGTATTTGAGTCAATTTTGATATGCTTGAATATTGTTGAGTGTGGCTATGTGTTTCTCATCAAGTAGGTTGAGCTCTCGTAGGTGAGCTACTTGATAGTCATGATCATTTAGGACATACCTCAAAGAGATGCATAGTAAAGGTAATTCAACTTCAATGGGAAGGATGGATTTAGTGCCATAAACAAGTGAGTATGGAGTGGATCTTGTGGGGGTATGATGATTGGTATGGTATACCCAAAGGGTAGGGAATATCTAGAGGTGCCAATCATGATTGACATCATTGACAATTTTTTTTGAGAATATTGACAATGGTTTTGTTGGATGCCTTAACTTGGCCATTACCTTGAGGCTAATATGCTATAAAAAAATGTTGTATGATGTTATATTTAGTACACAAATAATTTACATCCTTGTTTTTGAATTATCCTTCATTATGAGATATAATCTTATAGGGGATACCATAGTGGTAAATAAGATGGTTGAAGATGAATTTGGAAATTTGCTTTTTAGTCATGTGAGTGATGGGTATAGATTTAACCCACTTAGTGAAATATTTGGTGGTGGTAAGGATATGTTTATGGTCATTAGATGAAGTAGGGTTAATATTCCCAATGAGGTCAAGTATCCATGTATAAAATGGCCATAGTGTCAACATTGGTTTCATATTTTTTGCTAGGGCATGAATCAAATTAGCATGTCGTTAATATTTGTCACACTATTTTACATATGCAGTGGCATCTATCTCCATTATGGGCCAATAATAACTAGTATGAAATATATTTTTGGATAGGACTAACCTGCTAGAATGGGATCCACATAATCCTTTGTGAACTTCTCTTAATGCTAGTGTAGACTCTATCAAAGTTAAACAAAACATAGAGTTTCATCAAAACTATGATGGTAAAGGGTGGATCCTAGTAAATTATAATGAGTGGAATGATGAATGAATTCTTTAGTTTTCTTTTAAGAGAGGTTAGGTGTTATAAATTGGTCATGAAGGTAGTTGTAAAGGTCTGAGTACTAGATAGAATTAGGAACAATAATATCACAAATCATGTTAAGAGTTAAAGGTTCATGGCCTGGTTCTGATAAATTCTCAATGAGGAACTGATAATCTATAGCTTTATCTATTTATCAAATTAGAGAACCAATAGTATCCATGGCATCTATAGTTAAATTACTATCCCTTGGTATGTGTTAAAACTAAATGTTGGTAATTTTTTTTTTAAGAGTGTCAACCATGGTTTTATATGGAACCGGCTTGTCCTCTTTGGTCTATAAATGATCTGTGACTTGATTGATGATTAAATAAGAATCAACATAAACTTAGAGATGAGATATATTACAATGCACTACTTTTCAAAGACCTAAAACAAGTGATTCATACTCAACCATGTTGTTTTTATAATGAAATTTGACTCTAAATAATTTAGGGATTTGATCCCCCTATGGTGTAATAAACAATAGGCCTACCCTTGTTCCATGAGCAGTGAATGAACCATCAAATTACAACTTCTAGGGTTGTTCCTCAAGGGGTGTGTCAATGATGGTCATGATGGATTCATCAAGAAATTGGAATGTGAGTGGTTGTGTGTCTATGAGAGGTGTTTCAACATGTTGATTTGCAAGAACTTATCCCTTGATTGCCTTTTAATTGACATACTCTATGTCAAACTCACTAAAAAACATGATCCATTTAGACATTCTACCTTGAAAATCTATTTTAGATAGTAGATACTTGAGTGGATATAATTTTGAAATGACCATGGTCTTATTATTCAACATGTAATGGCATAGTTTTTGAGCTGTAAAAACCATGGCTAGACAAACTTTTTTAATAGGTGCATAATTATGTTCATATTTAACCAAGGTACAACTTAGGTAGTATATAATTTGATCCTTTCTATTGGCATCGTGTTGAGTCAAGAGTGCCCCCAGAGCATGATTTGTAGTTGATAGGTATAACAAGAATGGGTTTCTTGGCATAGGAGATAATAAAATAGGTGGATCAATAAGATAGTGTTTGAGCTATCAAAAATCTTTTTGGCAGTGATCATCCCAAAAAAATGCAACTCCTTTCTTTAAAATGTGTGTAAATGGATGGCACTTGTCTACTAACTGAGAGATGAAGTGTAAGATTGACTAAATTTTACCCTAAAAACTATGGAATTACTTTAAATTGGTTGGTGACAGCATCCCAGTTATGACATGGACTTTAGCCAGATCAACTTCAATACCTCTATGAGACATGATGAAGACAAATAATTTGCCTAAAGTTATACTGAACACACATCTATTTGGATTGAGTCTGACTTTATACTCTCATAATATTTCAAATATCTTATGCAGCACTATTGGATGGTTAGCCCTAGTTTTGTATTTTCCTAATATGTCATCCACATAGTCTTCAACAATATCATGCATCATATCATGGAATATAATAGTCATGGCCCTTTGATATGTATCTCTAATATTCATAAGGCAAAATGGCATCACTTGATAATAAAATGTTCCCCATGGAGTGGTGAACAATATTTTATGTTAGTTTTTTGGTGCTATTCTAATCTAGTTGTATCCCAAAAATCCATCCATGAGTGAAATAATTGCATAACCAGCTATAGAGTCAATGATCATGTCAATATTAGGCAAGGGAAAATCATCTTTAGGAAAAGCTTTTTTGATGTCTCAAAAATTAATATAAATTATGATTCCTTGAAGCTTTTTACTAACATGTACCACATTAGAGATCCATTCTGAGTAGTCAATGGATCAGATACATCCTACTTCTAAGAGTTTTTCCAACTCTTTCTTTACCAATACAACAATGCAAGGATGCATCTTACATAGATTTTGTTTTACCAGTTTGGTGTCAGGATTAACCATAAGGTGGTAAAAAACTAAGGTGGGGTCTAAATATAACATGTAAAAATAAGCCCATGCAAATATATCTACAAATTATCTCAATAGAGTGGTAAAGACATCATCTTCCTCCTTAGTGAGGGATGCACCTAATTTTATCCATTTTAAGTCTGATGGAGTCCTGATATTTACCTTTACTATATCTTCGAATAGAAGGTTCAAACCATTTTCTAGGATTTTAGGTAATGACTTGAACTATTCGATTATGCCAGGGTCCTCCATTAGGACTTACTCTTAAACTTCTCCTAAGCATGATGAATCTAAATCCCCTAATGGGAGATCTAGCCATATGACAAAAATAGTCAAAATTTCTTGAAGAATTTGATCAAATACTTTCTATTGCTTAAAGTTGAACTCAGATCCATAGGCAAGTTCATCATTGATGGTCTCCTAGTCTAAATTCAAAGAAGAATGAACACCCCCATCTAATGGCACTTGAAATAGGTTTTCACCATTAGACTAGCCTTTATTTTTACTTTTTCCCTTGTTAGAAAGTACCTCAAAGAGGTTTTCACTTTGGGACCTCAATGTTTTATTTATTTGTTTTTGGCTAAGGGTGTTCACTCACTTTCTAAAATAGGCTACAAGATCTAATGTAATTGAGAATCCTAATTTGTCATCTTCCAACAAAATATTGTCTCTAAGACCTAAGAAATCATAGAATGCCTCATCATTCTAGAACTCATCAATCAGTAGATTGGATTCTTTTTGGTCCTAACCTATCAGTTGGAGATAATATAATGGTAATAGGTTACAATGAATGACTAGGGTGAGGGTACAAATGGCATTGTTATCAAACAAGTTAGTTTCATCTAGGTTATCAAAGGTGAGGCTATGATCAAACTCTATTGTGCTATTGGCATCGTCATCACTAGTCACTGGTGATAGAGTTTAAATAAGATATGTGGGGTCACCTCGAGGTGGTTTAAATTGAAGTCCATAAGGTCTTTCATACTTAGTCATGAAAATTGGCTTGATGGTTCTTTGTTGATTTGGTTTGAGGCTTTTTCCTTCATAATTGTGATGCTCCATGATCCTATTGGGAATAGGTTACTTCACACTTTTATAACAATCATCCTAGTTGTCATTGTATAACCATGACTCATCCCCTTTAAGAGGGTTAGGTTCTAGGATAGATGCTAGTAAAAATGTGATAGGTCCCTTATCTTTGTTCTTTTGTTGCAAATGCATATGTGGGGTGACTTTAGGTCACCCAAAGGTTTTCATATTTTGAGGGAAATTGGCAATATGAAATGTATCATGGGTCACATATTCTCCCAATCCATTATCTAAAATGGTGAAATGATTGGAAGCTTCAAGAGGTGACATGTGGGAATGGGAATCTAAGGTATTAGGATCTATGCAATTATTTGGTGAAGGATTAATAAGTATAGCCTTTCCTTTATCCTACTTGGAACTTGGATTCATACCATACTGATAATCATAGCTTTGAAATTTAGCCTCATGATACTTTCAGTGTTCATATGGGTGTAAATCACCTAAAATATTCACTTCCATCCCTGAGTGGGAAAACATGATACATTGGTGAAATGTTGATGGTCCTGCATGAATCTCACATTAGTAATGCCTTCTTAGAAGCATATTATATGATAACTCAAGATAAAGCACATGACAAAGTGTATCTTGGGTCAAAGGCCCAATGATAACTATAAAACTAATCATGCCTTGTGACTCTCTTTCCTAATTATCATAGGCTTTGATAGTTATTATTTCTCACTAGAGATCTGTCACTGTGTACCCAAGAAGCTTGATGAGCTTTAGAGACACTATGTTGAGGTTGGATCCATTGTCTATAGGGACATGTTTCACTTTATGCCATCTTATATAAACTTCTATGTATAATGGATTATTATGTAGTGGACCAAGGGAAGACATATCACTTTGGTTGAATGTGACTTGTTGGGCTAGAGATAAATGTCCAACCAAAGCTTGAAACTTATCGAGTGATATGTCACTAGCAATAGTAGATTGGGTCAAAAACTCATTCAATATGTTCTTGTAGATTATTGATGTTTGTAGTAAATATAAAATAAAAATTTGTGTTGGTGTCTTCTATAATTGTTCCATAATATAAAACTTCTTATCTTGGTCAATACTGAATGGTTTATTTTGAGGCTAAATGGTTGGTTAGATGATAGGTAAAGTGGCAGATGGTTATGGGCCTGGGATAGTAATCTTCAACCTCTACTTTGTGATTACATAATCAATATTAAATACTAGATCATTATTGCTAATTGATGTTAGAAATGGTGAGGGACTAGATAGAACATGTCTCATTTGTCTTTGCACATGCATGTGGTCACATGGTAAGAATGAGTTATTGATATAAGGTCCAAAAGGGGAAGTCCTAGTTTTTTGGTCTATTTGTATGCACTCCCAAGTCAAATAAGGATTATCCATGTAATTTGGATTAATATTATTGTTTATCAATGGTCTAGGCTAATTACTACTTGGTCTAGGATTAATAGAGATGGTATTATGCTACCCCCTACAATATGACCTACAACCCTGTTGTAGTCATGTGCAACTACATGATAGATTTGTTGGTTGTTACCATTTTGATCTTTGTTTTGTCCATTTTTCTATCACCATGGGTTATACTACTAATTTTATTGATTCTACTAGTTCGGTCTTTGATTTTGATACTATTGATTTTGTTGCTACACTGGTTATTCTAATTATTGTTGTTGATTATTGTACTACTACTAATTGTTATGTTAGGGAAAGGGGTTTTGATAAATATCAAGAGTCTGATTAGGAGTAGAAGCACCATTATCTAATTTTATTTCCCCATTCTCTAACATATTCTCAATTAAATGCTTAATTTGGACACATCTTCATATATTATATCCATTGACATGATGATAGTCATAGAATTTGTTTTCATAGTACCAATCAAGATAAGGAATGCCTTGTGGATAATGCTTTGGTACAGGCCAACTAATAAGATTATTGGTAGTAAGATTATGAAATACAAATTTAGTAGGTTCTCCTATGTCACTAAAAACATGATGTAAAGGCATGGTTCTCTTAGAAGGAAGAGTTTGCAATGGTAAAGGTTACTATATTTGTTGTGCAATTTTTGGTCATTATGCTTGTGATATTGGTTAGAGGGGTTGTTGGGTAGGATTAAGATAAAAAGATGGTGTAGATGATTTTTTCATCATTTGGACATGATAGGATTTGGTTACTCCATTTCCCACAACATTCTTATTATAATTGAATTGCTTCGGTCTTTCTTAGTTATTGGCTTGTGTTAGTTGTGATGTTTATACTTAAATAGGATGTTGATGTTGGCCATTTTCCTATTTGGTACCTTGATATTTATTAGTTGAATTAAGCTTGATGACTTCTTTATTGATGAGTACCCATTTAATCAACAAACCTTTATCAATGATCTCTTTAAAAGTGTGTGCAAATTGTAGTTCTAGATTATAAGCTATCTCACTATGAAATTTTTTAGTAAACACAGTGGCTAATTGTTAATATAGTAAATTATGGGTGAAATGGCTTACAAGGGATCTCCATCGCTATAAATAACTTTCAAAACACTCCCTAGCCTTTTGTTTTTCTTGCATCAAGTCCACTGATGGAATCTCATGCTCAAGATTATAAGAAAATTATTTCACAAATTAATCAGACATATCATCAAAATCTGTTACTAAATTCTTGGGAAAATTTACAAACCACTCCAAGGTTTGTCCAACCAAGCCCCTTGGAAATATAAAAAAAAGGTATGCCGCTATATGCCACTGGTTGACATTCAATAAAGAATTTGATCAAATGAGCCTTGGGGTCACCTTTCCCTTTGTATTTGTCAAATTTGGGTGGTTTATATCCTAGAGGAAATGGTATCTAAAAATACTCCATGTTGAATGGATAGGAACACACATCATCTAATTTGAACCTTTTAGTCTATTTACCTACTTGAATAGTATTAATTGAATCCTTCATTTATTGTAATTCTTGGGATAAGAAACTAGAAAGAACATTAGTTTGAGGGAGAATGTTGGTTTGGGTAAATGGTTGGGAGTTCACAAGTGGGACACTTTGACTAGGGTATGATGGAGATATATGTTGGGGTATATTGGCTGGGTTGAGAAATAGACTAGGAATACGCATACATGGGTTGGGATGTACTTGAAATTGTATAATTGGTTGCATGATATTCTTGTTTGAGTTGGTGATAAAGGTTTGACTTGGAGGATTTTGTGATTGGGATGAAGGGATATAACTATATTATGCCTACTATGGTTCAAAAGGGTCATGTTACCGATTAATCAAACCTTGATATGGAGTGGGGACTTGTGGACCAAGACCCTATCTCTAAATTTGTGACACATTTTGAACCAACAGTTGTCTAGTAAGTACCTGAGAAACATGATAACCTCCTTGTTTCAAAAATCCTTGTGAGGAAGTAAAAGTAGGTTACAGATTTGGCATTTGTCACTGACCAATATTTGCATGTTATTGACTAGTCATTTCTTGGTTTTGAATTGGCATATTAGTCTATGACTAAAAAGGTATGTTCATTATTACCTGGTGAGGTGGAACATTAGTTGCCCCTGATTGAGGTGCCAATGTATTTGTCCTCTATTATGTTGATAAAATATATTGTGTCTATTGTTGTGGAATACTACTTGCTACTTGTTAAGGAGGAGTAGGACTCATCACATTGTGTCATTAAGGCATGCCATTAGCCATTGTTTGATTACCTAATCCCATAGGTTGTACACTAAAGGAAGTATTTGATTGAGGCTAGGGTTTAGAAAATCCTATTCCCTAGTATGATGATCTACTCATGGGATTAACTATAGACACATGTTGTTGGCTAATTATTTATGTGTTAGTATTATTGACGTAGTAAATTTCACCCTTGGTAGGAGACCGAGCTCCTACCTTCTCCTCGCAACTATGGAAATTCCCCTCTCACCTGTGGGACTGGCAAAACTGGAGGGGAGAGTCTCTAGATAAGGGCTAGCTCCCTTTGATGCATCATGTTTGTTCTAGTAGGTATATATATATATATATATATATATATATATATATATATATATATATATATATATATATATATATATATATATATATATATACAGCTATATAATGGGGGGATGAAAAGGGAGAAAGATTGTAGGAATACAAACTACTCTAAGGAGGTGATACACCAAAATAAAATGACCTTCTCACATCCATGCTCAAAACCAGACAAATGCATACATACGCTTCACTCTTGGCAGAAGAACTGGGTTACAAGAAACTAGCAGGGAGGCTCTCATGAAAACACAAAAAATAGAGACTCACCAAGGTGTTGTGAAATGCACACTATAAGTAACTTCCTCTATTTTACACTTCCAAATACAGCTCTTCTCCTGTTAGCTATAGAGATGGTGCCTTGTAGATAATTGGTATGTTGGTGTTGAACCTATGAGAGCATCAAAAGACAATGACTAAACACAAATTTACACTCAGGACATACACAAAATATCTATCCAAGAAGAGGTAAAAAACTATGTTTATTAATTCAGGTGGAAAATTTAGTAGGGCTACGCCTTACAAATGTGAAAGATGTTTCTTGAAAATGACAAGTCCTCAATATATAGGAGAAGCAAGGAGGCCCATTTAGCACTCCTTTTTTACAAGTGGCCTATCACGTCCCTTCATTGGGAAGAGCAAGTCACTCAAAACATTAATGAGTTATGTGTTTTGTCTATTTGAAGTCTGCCATTTCAAGGTCAATACATAGTTATCTACTCATTAAATGTAAAATGGAGAAACTAGTTGCATCACTAGTCATTTGCATCCCCAATGATCAATACATAGGAACTATTTCACTTGCTAGAGTCACTTCTCAAATTGGTGCCACTTAGACTAACTGCTTGCTCATTCTACGCTTGTCTCATTGTCTTTTCTCCATTTTGTCTCTTCTTGCTCCTTCAGTCCCTTGGGGTGAACATTCTGGTAGGTCGCTGCATTCTGGGATTTCTTTTCCATGGTTATCACTCTCTTGTTTGAAAAGGAATAGCTATTTCATTTCATGAAAGTTAAAATCCATGCAGCCATCATGTTTTGAAAACCAATGGCTAACTTGCTCTATTAAACTTGATGTCCTCTGAGACGTCACCGTCCTCATCAAAATGTCATCAGGTCTTCATGGATTCTTCTATGGCTTATCTTCCTTGGCCCTTTACAGGCAGTATTTCCTGTCTCTATCACCTTCCTGAAGGGAAGGTGACCCTTCAGCCTTCAGAAGTGTCCCTTTACACTTGGCTGAGAGTCCCCTGCAAGGGCACCTACCCTTTGGGGTCCTTTGGTGAGTCCTTTGATTTATTTTAAAATGCCTGCCCAACACAAGGGAATTGATCTTGGACTGTTGATTAAACTAAGGCCAATGAACCAAGTTAGAACAAGGCCATTTGAAATTGAAGATAGATAAACCAAGTGCTGATTGAACCAATGATGGCTTTGAAGATTGAATTGAGGCCTGAACCAGGCCAAAGAACCATGTCTTTGAACTTGTGCAACCTAAAATTGACTCGCTTTGAAAAGCAAGGGAAGAAGGGGACCACAATTTTGCTTGTTGGGCAAAATTGGTCAACAAATTGGCACCTCCCAGGGGAAGCATGCCTGCTATGCTTAGAAGCTAGTTGCCTTGCAGTCCATTAGGCACGGAGTCAGATTGTAACTTTAAAATTAGCAACAGCCCCCAATAAATTTAGAACCAATCACGTAGATCTACCTCCAAGGAAATGAAAAAACACAAGACTAAGAAAACTACTACTTGTGCAACAACACTTAGGGAAAATAGGAAAGAAAACAAGGGAAAATATATATAGATGAAAGGAGACTCAATGGCAATGCTTTAGATGTATCCCATTAACTAGGATATGTATTTCTTCACCATCCAACCTAGAGAGTTAGAATGCATTATGCTACTTGCACTGAGTGATTATGTAAGGACCGCTCCTTAAGGCATCGAATTTTGCATGCTTTCCAGGCTTGGCTCGGTCTTCATCCCATTTCAAGACAATGTCTCCTTTAGAGAAATATTTTGACAAAGATTTCTTGTCAAAGTGTCTTTTTACTTGTTGTTGGTGACTAGTCATAGAATCCATAGTCTGGTCCCTTACCTCTTAGAGCTCCATCATCTCGCACATCATAATCTCCATGCTACTTCCTTCTTCTAATTACAGCTAGCAAGCAAGGTCCAATACTGGCAATTCAAGTGAGATGGGAAGCCTAGCTTCCCTTCCATATACGAGCGTATATGGAGAATTTTTGATTGCTCTCTTTGGAGTGATTTGATCGGCCCATAGAGTTGTCTTTAGCTTGACATGCCAAGTCCTCTGATTTTCTTCCATGGTCCTCTTTATGATTCTGATCAAATTTTTGTTGGTGAACTCAGCCAGCCCATTCCCCTATGGATAATAATTTGATGAAGTGTTGAGATATATACCATACCTTAGCACCCATTCACTTGTTATAGTTCCCAAAAAAGCCAAGGTATTATCTGGGATTATGGTGGCTAGGACTCTGAATCTTGTTACTAGGTCCTCATAAAACTCTAGGACTACGCTTTCATTTGCCTCTTTCAGAGCAATAGCCTCCACCCACCTTGTGAAATAGTCCATAGTAGTCAAGACCCACTTGTGTCTAGCACTAGAGGGAGGATTGATCATCCCTATGAAATCTAGACCCCACTGCATGAATGGTTTTTCCACCTGAATAGGCTATAGAGACATGGTAGCCAATCGTTATTTTCCATCGAACAGTGCACACTTCTAGCAATTTCTTACCTAGGTATGGATGTCATTGAAAAGAGTAGGCCAGAAATAGCTAGCTCTCATTATCCTTGATATAGTAGCTCTAGGAGCAAAATGACCGCCTGTTGGCCCATCATGGAACTCAGCTAGTACCTTATCAGCCTGGTGTGGGTCAATGCATCTTAGAAGGACCCCAGAGAGATCCTAAACAATACTTCATCAACCAAGACATAAAGGAGATACTGGATCCTGAAGTACCTTTTTTGGGTCTTATCAAGACCCTATGGGCACTCGCTAGTGTGAAGGAAATGCCTCAAGTCCAACGTCTAATCCTTCATGATAGTTGGTACTTCTGTAGTGGCTACATCATGAATTAGCAAGTTGTCTTCCCTTTATTGCTTGAAGTCTACAACAAGATGTTCACATAGGCCTCTTCCCCTCACCATCTTGGTGGTCTTGATGTCTACGTCATACTCCATCACTTTGGTGATCCACCCCACCCTCTTCTCGTTTAGGTCTCAATTGGTCAAGAAATCCTTGATACCAGGATATGGAATCATGAGGTGGATCCTGCTGTTAGACAACATATGCCTAAATTTCTTTAGGCTCTACACTACTGCCAAGACTTATTTCTCTACATATGTGTATCTAACTTCAAAATCCTCTAACCCTTGGCTAAAAATTGCAAGTGGTTACTTGAGGTCATCACCATTTGCTTGGGTAAGCATGGTAGATATCACCTCTTCATTACTGAAAGTGTAGAGGTTGAAGTCTTTGTTGAAGTCAGGGCTGATCAAAGTAGAAGCCCGAGTTATGGCCTGCTTGATGGCTTCAAAGCTATCTTTCCTTTGCGTTGTCCACTTGAACTCCTCACCCTTCCTTAGCATAGAGGTCAGGGGCTTGACTATCTCTACAAAGTTCAAAATGAATCTCCAAATAAAATTTATCCTGCCAAAGAAACTCTGTAGGCCTTTCTTGTGTTTTGGTAGGGACATCTCCAGGATAGAACAAACTCTCTCAGGGTCAATAGATAAGCCCTCCTTAGACGTGATGTGGCCAAGGAGTTTCCCCTCATGAACAAAAAACACACATTTCTTTGGATTAAGAGAGATGCCAAATTCCCTGCACCTTTCAAAAATCTACCTGAGGTGTTTTATGTGTTGGCTCGCTTCCTTGGAGAATACCATCACATCATTGAGGTATACTAGCACATTGTTGTTTATCAAGCCTCTGAAAGCCATGTCCATGGCTCACTGAAAGGTAGCATCAGCATTGGATATCCTGAATGACATCTTCTTGTACACAAATGTTCCCCATTTAATGGTGAAGGTCATTTTGTGCTAGTCACTGCCTTGCACCAGAATCTGATTATACCCTGAATAACCATCTAGGAAGGAGAAATGCTCACTGCCTATTACCTTCTGAAGGATTTGCTCCATGCTCAAGAGGGGATAATGATCTTTTAAAGAGACTTTATTACGGTCTCTAAAGTTGACACATAGCCTGATTTCTCCATTTTTCTTCCGAATAGGAACAAGATTGGCCAACCAAGAGGAATGTTTGATTGGAAATATAATTCCAGACTCAATGAATTTGGCTAGTTCCCTCTACATGAGGGGCTCAATTTTTAGATTGATAGGTCTCTACTTTTTTGTGACTAGCTTGGTGCCTGATTCTAATTCGATGGTGTGCTAGGTGAGTCTTGGGTCAAAGCCCTTCAAGTCACTTTAATCCCATGCAAAAACATATGTGAATTCTTGACACAAAAAAAAGAAAGCTCACCTTTCTTGAATCATGTAGACTTTTCCAAGTGCAAGTAGCTTGTCCTTGAAGATCTCAACCCTTTCATAATTCTCCTCTTTGGTTGTGATGCATGCCTTGTCATTTCTCAATTGGTCATCTCCATTGAAGATGCTCTCAAGTGTGACCAAACCTTTAGGGAGCTTATTGTTCTTCAACTAAATAATTTGATTGTTGTATTGTTGTTGCAATTTCACCTGATTCTATGTTGTGAACTCAGCTTCCTCTTATAGGAAGAAATCTATTTGCTGGTCACTTTTGAAAACTTGCCAATTTGCAATGTTGTCTGAGACAGAGGGCCAAACCACCATGTTTAAGTGGCATGAACCACAGTCTCAACTTATTTCCTTGGAAACATTAAACTGAGCACCAATTACTGCTAGCCTATCCACCTATTTAGTTTGCTCTCTAGAAATGGAGGCAATATTGAAAGTGAGGAAATCTTCCACCAAGTCCCAGACCCTATGCTTGTAAGACTTTAGCAAGGAATTCTTAGTTAGATTTTGGCCTTTCGCCAAATTTACAATCAGCTCACTATCTCCCAAAACTTACAACTCCTTGATCCCTCTTTTTCTTGCCCATTCTAGACCATGGATAAGGGACTCGTATTCTACAACATTACTTGTGTAAGAGAATTGGAAATAAAAAGCTAAAAAGTACCTATCCTTTGAAGGGGAGACCAACATCACCCCACCACTAGCTCCTAACTTACTTCTAGAACTGTCAGAATATAGCTGCCATAAGCCTAGCTCCTCTTGGCTAGCCTTCATTAAATTTGTCATGAAGGAACCCTCTTCATGCATACAGTAGACTCCAAGGTCTACCTCCTCAATGAACTTATCAGGATCATGTTTGAAGTTATCATTTCCCCACTCATCTAAGAGTAGGTTTGCAACTCCTTCAAGAGTAGAGGATGGAGATTGGTCTGTCTGGGACTCTTCTGGGTAGATAATGGTGTAACTAACATTTGCTACCTTAGGTGAATATGGTTCTAGATGGTCCTTGTAGAGTGGCTCAGACTCAATTTTTACCTTGGTTCCATACTTAGTTCTAAAAACTAGATATGACCAATTCACTGCTAGATAGCCACCTATCTTTGATGTGAAGTCCTTGGATAAGCAAATTGTGAAATAAGGAGGAGCATCCACTACCAATATATCATGGGGAATTGAGAAGGTTGGGAAAGCATGAAATGTCAAGCCTAAACCCTTCACAATCCCAACTATTTTTGTAGGTGTCCCATCTAGTTGCATGACTCCTTTGTTTATCTCTTCATATTTCAGTCCCATCTTGTCAGCTATACACTTGGGCATCACTGAGGTACTAGCCCCACTGTCAATTATGTATTTGTGTACCAAGAAATCCCCTGTGACCAAGGATACATAAAAAGGGGGTGTTTTCTCTTCTTTCTTTACCTGACTTGAAGTGGAAGGTTGTACATTCATCATCAAGACATTATCAGTGCTTGCTAGGATAGCTTGTCGATCCAGCTCATGCAATTCCTTCTTCAATACATCTTTCTACCTTGGAAGAGACAATGAATCCCATAAAGAGATGTTCATATGCAGCTTCTTCATCTGGTCCACTATATTGACTTGAGGATTGCCTCCCTTCATGCTTTCTTTGGGGCTGATTCCAATCTAAGCTGTAGGCTGAGGGGCTGAAGATACAAATGGCTGTCTAAAGTTTGGGGCCTTCAAATTTGAGTGTGATGGAGAAGGTGTTGCTGCCACTAGGGTGGTAGCCTAGGCTTCTCCCATTGCTCTTCTCTTAAATCTTGTGTTGGTTGCAACATAGTTAGCCTAACTATCTGCAGCACCCACATAATTCACTGAATAAAATTCCCCTTCCAAATGATTCATTAAGGTAGAATCAGGCTGACCCTAATTGCTACTCATGCTAGGTTGCATTAGAGCCTTAAAAATCTAAGAATGAGCAGTTGCCTGATGGTCTGCATTCTAAAAATAATTTATCATCTCATTTATGTAAACAACTTGCTCTTGACCATATCCCATGGTCAAACAACCTGGCTGCTCCTGTACTAGATTATTCTGAACCAGCACCATGACTTTAGATGATGAAAGGGCACCTAGGATGTAGTTTTGAAATAGTCTGGTCTAAGTGAGCTGACTTTGTCCTTGATTATAGTTTTGAAAAGGGGGTCTAGGGGCTTGACCATAATGCTAGTATCCCTGATTCAGTCTATTGCTTTGAGTTTGCTGCCTTTTGAGAGCTACAAGTTCATTTGACATGCTCTGCAATAGATTCTTAACTTTGTGAAGCTCATTGGATGGAACAACAACTAGTTTATTAATGCTAGGTAGAGGGGCTAATGTGGGAGTAGGGGCCTAAAGGGGAGGTGGCATTTCTAGGAAAATTGGCATATGGCGTCTAGGGACAATTTTCCCAGCTTGTATTAAGAAATTTTTGGCTGTTATGGCTATGTCATAAGCAACAGGTAGTATATGCCCTCCCATGGATTGTATCATTATTGCAATATCACTATTTAATCCCTTTAAATAATACAAGAAAGCATAACTGGGAGTCGGTCTTACTAGGATGGGAATTCTATCCCAAGTCTTTTGAAATCACATGTTAAAATCCTGCATATACTCATGTGGAGCTCTCTTTATGGTCGTCAGTTGCTCAGCAAGCGAGAGGTCGTCACTCTTTTCACCAAAGTGGTTTATCAACTGAGTACACAATTCATTCCAAGAATGTATTTAATTTACAAGCAAGGTCCCATACCAGTCAAGAGCCTTACCTTTGAGAGACAATGCTAGCAATTTGATGGTGATATTTTCCTCTGTGACATTGTGAATATTGCAAAGGTTGGAAATATTCCTAATGTGCTCGATGACTATAATGGGTCCCTCTCCATTAAAAGAAGGCACATTTTTTAAGGCTATTCCCAAAATTAGATCATAATGTGGGAGATTCAAGGGGCTCTGACCATGAAAAGTGACAAAAGGCAATGCCATAGCTGGGATAGGCTGTAACTGAGGCTCTATTGTGTATGCATCTCTTACAATAGGTCTAGGAGGATGGCTTGTTAGATAAGGATGGGTCCTCTCAAATCTTATCCTTTTTGTAGAGTTTAAAGGCAACTCAATGAAATCAAAGGGAATCCCTTTGGAAGCAGACCTTGTGGTGACTTTAGGCATTAAAAGTTAAGAAAATGGTCTTAATTATGGAATTGAAGCTCTTACCAGTGGAGTTACCAGATGCTAGAAATCTTAAATTTGTTGTATCAAGACCAACATCAATCTTGAACCTTACTGAGTTGTCAAACTGTGTCCCATCGGGCACGCTCGAATTGTTGACATAGGAAATTGCACCCTTGGCAGGAGGCCGAGCTCCTACCTTCTCCTCGCAACTATGGAAACTCCCCTCTCACTTGTGGGACTAGCAAAGCTGGAGGGGAGAGTCTCTAGATAAGGGCTAGCTCCCTTTGATGCATCATGTTTGTTCTGGCAAGTGCAAATATATATATATATATATATATATATATATATATACATATATATATATGTATATATATATATATATATACATATATATATATATATATACATATATATACATATATATATATATATATACATATATATATATATATATATATATATATATATACATATACATATACATATATATATATATGTATATATATATATATATATATGTATATGTATATATATATATATATATATATATGTATATGTGTGTGTGTGTGTGTGTGTGTGTGTGTGTGTGTGTGTGTGTGTGTGTGTGTGTGTGTATACATACAGCTATATAATGGGGGGATGAAAAGGGAGAAAGATTATAGGAATACAAACTAATCTAAGGAGGTGATACACCAAAATGAAATGACCTTCTCACATCCACACTCAAAAATAGACAAATTCATACATACGCTTCACACTTGGCAGAAGGACTAGGTTGCAAGAAACTGGCAGGGAGGCTCTCATGAAAACATAGAAAATAGAGACTCACCAAGGTGCTATGAAATGCACACTATAAGTAACTTCCTTTGTTCTACACTTCCAAATACAACTCTTCTCCTATCAGTTGTAGAGATGGAACCTTGTAGATAATTGGTATGTTGGTGTTGAACCTATGAGAGCATCAAAAGACAATGACTAAACACAAATTTACACTCAGGACATACACAGAATATCTATCCAAAAAGAGGTAAAAAATTGCATTTATTGATTCAGGTGGAAAATTTAGCAGGGCTATGCCTTATAAATGTGAAAGATGTTTCTTGAAAATGACAATTCCTAAATATATAGGAGAAGCAAAGAGACCCATTTGGCACTCCTTTTTTACAAGTGGCCTATCACATCCCTTCATTGGGAAGAGCAAGTCACTCAAAACATTAATGAGTTGTCTGCTTTGTTTGTTTGAAGTTTGCCTTTTCAAGGTCAATACATAGTTGTCTACTCATTAAATGTAAAATGGAGAAATGGGTTGCATCACTAGCTGATTATGTCCCCAATGATCAATTCGCATGAACTATTTCATGTGCCAGAGTCACTTCTCAAATTGGCACCACTTAGACTAATTACTTGCTCATTCTACACTTGTCTCCTTGTCTTTTCTCCATTTTGTCTCTTCTAGCTCCTTCAGCCCCTTGGGGTGAACATTCTAGTGGGTCACTACATTCTAGGCTTTCTTTTCCATGGTTAGCACTCTCTCGTTTGGAAAAGAATGGCTATTTCATTTCATGAAAGTTGACATCCACGCGGCTGTCATGTTTTGAAAACCAATAGATAACTTGCTCTGTTAAACTTGACGTCCTCTGGGACGTCATCATCCCCATCAAAATGTCATCGAGTCTTCATGTCTTCTTCTGTAGCTTATCTTCCTTGGCCCTTCGTAGGCACTCTTTCCTATCTCTATCACCTTCCTGAAGGGAAGGTGACCCTTCAGCCTTCCAAAGTGTCCCTTTGCACTTGGCTGAGAGTCCCCCTTAAGGGCACCTACCCTTTGGGGTCCTTCGGTAGGTCCTTTGCTTTTGTTTGAAACACCTGCCTAATGCAAGGGAATTGATCTTGGACTGTCGATTGAACTAAGGCCGATGAATCAAGGCCGATGATCCAAGCTGGAACAAGGCCATTTGAAATTGAAGATAGATAAACCAAGTGATGATTGAACCAGTGATGGCTTTGAAGATTGAATTGAGGCCTGAACCAGGCTGAAGAACCATGTCTTTGAACTTATGCAACCCAAAATTGATTGGATTTGAAAAGAAAGGGAAGAAGGGGTCCACAATTTTTCTTGTTGGGCAAAATTGGTCAACAAGTACCACTTTGATCAAGATTGGATGTTGTTTACACATTGTCCACTATATTCAGCTCACTATTCAGTGTAGAAGCCAAAGACACTTCTTCAATAATGGGCATATGCATCAAGTTATCTATCAGAGTGGTTTATATGAATGGGTTAGAACTCAGATTCTCTTTTCCAGTTAACTCTATCAACACTATTATTGAAGGAACTAGGTCAATAAGAGGCTTACTCACCATGTTCATCTGATTAAAATCATGTGTTAAATTTAGGTAGGTTTGATATGTTGTCTACATTTGGTTAAAGTGATCTTCCATGATGTTTTTGCCTCTATTGAATATATTAGGGTCTTGATATGTTATTTGGACTATAGCCATAGGATTGCTAGAAGAATCCTATTGATCATAAATGATATTGTGGGGCACTCTTACTAGACTTGATAAATTTTCATGGGGGAAGTCTGATGGAAACCTGGCCCCTACCTATATGGCTCTAACCAAAATCTCATCTTTATTCTCTAGTAAATGTCATTCAAACAAAAAATGATCATACGTGGAAGCTGTATTAGTAGAATATGACTTTTGAAGAACTGTCTCATCTACTATGGGTATTGTAGATAGGTATTGTGTGGTTTATTCTTGTCTTGTTCTGAATAAGGTGGTGTGTTAACTAGATAGTTAGCTAATAGATCTTGGCTTTATGCCCCTGATTGAGTATTATATGAGGGAATAAGAATCCATCTCATAAGAAATATTATCCACATAGGGGTCTTGCACCATTTCTTCCTGCACAATCACATTACTAATCCCTGATTTGTACATGAGTCCACTACGAGTGTAGGAATACATGTTGGGATCCATAGTCAATGTTTTTTGATAAAAGGTCAAAGAGTTATACAAACTTTAAAAAGGATATAATCTAAAATAAATGATGCCTTCAACTTGGTCTAGATTTTTCAAAAGGATCAAAAGGTTTATGTAAATATTTGTGAGGAAAAAATCTAGCATAAAATATCTAATGTTTCACTGTTTGATAAGCAAGTAAATGGACTGAAAATCAAAATTCCAAACTCTAAGGTCAAAGTGTTCCCAATTAGTCTAATCTAGGAATTTAAAAGTTGCTAGGTCTTTTGGCCAAATGCGGTGTCAAAAGCGAGGCTAAAACAAGGCATGTGCTAAGACTCTTGGCCAAATGGCATCAAAATCTAGACTTTGAAAATAGATTTAAGTTTTAATCTAATAGATTTGAAACACTTCTAACAAACACTAGGCATTTAATTTTTGGGCGTGATCTTGATCAACCAGGTATAAGGTATGAAATGAAAGGGACCTTAGAAATAGTTTATTTTCTCATAAAAAATGGTATAAAACTTGATTCTTTTGACAAACAAGCTAGGCAAAGGTGAATAGTATAACTATGTCTTAGACAAAGGATCACAAAAGTATACTCAGATTATTCTAAAAATGTAGGAACAAATTTTAGAAATCTATGTGAAAGGGTCTATGAAATAATATTTGAAACATTTTAGGTAGCATAATGATGCTAGACTACCTAAAAGTTGTGAAAAAAAGATTTATTTCAAAAACTCTCTAAGGTAAAGACATTTTTCCATAATTTTGACAGCAATAACACCACTTTTCTTGACTCAAAATGTTATGGTGTATACACTCAAATTACAATTGTTTAACACCAAATAGCTTAACTCTATCAATTGATGACAATTATTATGAGTCTTAAATGGCCTTAAACCCAAATTGGAAATTAAACCTAAGTTCCCTCAAATTTAGTGCAAATCGTGAGCCCACTTAACACATCAACCCTATGAACATGTAAAGGTGAAATTCTGAATTTAGATTATAAGTGAAGAACTTAAACAACTTTGGTAAAGGTTTAGACTCAAGTGGGTAGCATAAATGTACCAAAGTAGATGATATGACTCTCAAGATTTTGATGAACTTTTGAACAAGGCAAATTGATGATCTCATATGGGCAGCATAACACCTATTTGTTTAAAGGAAAATTTGGACTATGCATTTGGTTTGGATCTTTTGTTTACACCAAGTTTTTATTTTAAAGAAGACTTTAATCTAATATAAGACCAACTAATTAATTTCCCTTAGATCCTAAATTAACAATTTTGCTTGGTATTGTTTGAATCTATCAATATACATCATTTGAGAGTATTTTAAGTGTTCATCTAAAAGTAAATATGCATTATATAGTAGGGTTATTACACCCCCCTTCTTTCAAATGATATTACTATGACATGAACCTTGAGGGGAACCATACACCAACAATACTTCTATGACAAGTGGGGATATATCTAAGATCTAAAAAGTTTCTGAATGATCTAGGGAAATCAATTTCACAATGACTTTCATGCCAAATAATGTAAAATAAAAGCATGGATTTTGGGTCTGTATCACTTGGCTTGTTGTAAAAAGGTCTAGTCCTTTTTATAACAACTACATCTTGTTGTTCACTTAGTGTAGTACAATGTCTTAAGTGCCACTATGTCTCGTGTGTAACTCTAAAGGATCCAAATGAATTCAATGATAGGAGATGAAACCCTAGGTCAAATCTTCCCTAAAAAACTTGCAAGAGGTGATGAAGTCCCCCTTACAAGCCAAGATGCATAAAAATAAAGAAAACATGAAAGTAGAAAGACTCTAGGGTCATTTTCAAGGTCACTCAAACTTTGATGAGTTTTTTAGGAGTGTTTTAGATGAATTTCTTTCTAATTCTAAGACTAGGCTACTTGAAATAGGAATGGTGCTTTTGATTCCAAGGGTTCCCTATAGGGGACAAATGGAAGAGCATGCATGTAACATCCCTCTTTTTTTTTAAAAAAAAATTATTAAACAACTATTTTAAATAAGAATTGACAAGTGTGTTCAATTTTAGACCCAAATCAAAGATTTGGTGGTGTTCATTTGACCCCTTGGTCTTAGTTGCAAACTTTGAAAACATTAACCAAAAACATCTAAATTCTTTGTTAAACATCAAAGCAAGGCTCCTAATTTATTTTTAAGCATGAAAATTTTGATCTAAACATGGTTTGAGTGAATTTCAAATTTGGTACTATAGAAAAAATATTAGCATGTACTATAGTTTTGAAGCTCTTTTTGATTTGAAATAATGAACTTTGGAAAAATAGCTCTTGAGTTTATGTTTTAAGAAAAAAAATGTGACTGATGTTGATTATTACAACTGATGATGGTTACTTTGGCTAACCAAAATCTAATTGATGTCAGTTTTGATAATCAATGTTCATTAGGCTATGTAACTGATGTTGGTCTTACTTGTCGATGTCAGTTACTGTGTAAAACCATGGCAAAATAAAGTTATAAAATCAATTTACACAAGTTTTAAGGGTCCAAATAAATGTTTTAGAGTTGAAAAATGATCTTCTTCATGTGTGGGATGCATCTAGTCTCATCAGGTGTGCCATTATGTGATCTAGGAATATGACTCAAGAGAGGATGGTTAGTATGGAGTTAGTTTCAAAATGACAAACAAAATGAAATAAACACACTAATATCATAATATCTCTAAGCCTAGACACTAAGGAGAACTTACTTAACAAAATCAAATGAAAAACAAAACTAAAAAGTAAGGTTTGAAAACACAAGAATTCCTTCACATTCCTTGGATGCTCCAAATTCCTTTGTAGTGGTGGCTTGCTCATCTTGTGCTCATGAAATCTTCATGAAAGGAGGTTTGTCTATCTCCGCTTCTCCTTGGCACCTTTGGCTTGTGGCTTGGCTTGGATTGGAATCAATTTGGCATGGTAACACTAGTAGTAATGGCTTCTTGAATATATTTGTGCATTATAACTTTGCACTAAAATTAGCTTAGAAATGATGTAGTAAAGCCTCCTATTTATAGATTTTTTAGAATGTCTAGAATCAACCTAAACTGTCCATCCTAAGATTGAGATGTGTGGTTGAGGAATAATTCAATTTTTGGAATTAAGTTTGATAAATAGGCTCATCAATATTTGGGATAGAGGAGCAATTAAGAGGCATGGAGGACATCATAGAAGGCATTTATGAGGCATGGGAGGCATGAATCCTTATATTTGTGGCATTTATGGCCTAGGGATGTCTTCCCAAGAAATGAGGTCACTTAATGATGCAGATATTCCATATTTATTTTTAAAAATAAGTATTAAAAAAATTTCATTGAATTATTAATTAGTCTCTAATTTGGTTTAATTAGCTCTTAAGCATGATTAAGCACTTTGTGCACAAACTACTCAAATTGATCAAAATGTCTTTTTATTGGTCCATAATTTGACTAGATTGGAATTGAAAGGCAATGTCAAATGCATTAGAACTATAGTACCATTTATGATGTTACCAATAACAAATAACAAAGGCACGTGTCTTGTGTAGAAGATTTGATAGGAAAGAGCAATCCAGAGCACCTAGGTGCAAAATTGGCATTTTGACTCAGAATGATCTGATCAAAGTTAGCTAACCCATAAATTACATTGCCCCATTTAATGACACCTTGGCCAAAATTGGCACTTAAATATGTTAGTTTCACATCATTTAGTATTTTTAGTGTTTTTTGTCTAGATTGTGTGTTTTGGGTGGAAGTTGGCCAAAATCCTAATTAGAAGGTTATTGATGATCAGATTTAGGTGTCTACACCCCCCCCCAAAAAAAATATGTATCTAGGGCTATTTAAAGAATCAACTCCTCACCATCCTTATTAACTCTAGATGCATTCATAATTTCATCAACCCTCAGGTCACTAAGTAATTAGATTATTTTATCCACCCATGTTCCAGTTTTGAGGTCATGATTACAAATGGAGGCACATTACTCTACAATGGAAAGTGTCATAATGTTCATATTTCAGTGGGTGACTATAAACTTTAGGCTAACATGTTTTCTTTATCCTTAGGTAGATGTGATGTTTTTCTTAGTTACCAGTGGTTATGAACCCTTGGACCTATCTTTTGGGACTTTTTAGAGCTTTGGATGCAATTCTCAAAGAATGGATAAAAATACACCATACGAGGCCTTCTTTAGGGCTCCACTAGCATTGTTAGCTACCACATGGAGAAACTTCTCAAACATGGATCCCAAGGCATGATTTCCCAAATCTTTTCTCTTCATGTTACTTCACCTTTGGACTCTCACCCACCTTTCAACTTGCATAACCTTTTGGTCAAACATGCCTCAATTTTTGAAGAACCTACTGGATTGTCACCTCATCAGCCTCAAGAACATCACATCCCACTACTTCTTGGAAATGAACCTCCCAACATTTGGCCCTACTAGTACCATTTATCAAAATATTAAGATCAAAAATATCATCCATGATCTCCTACATGGTGGGATCATTCGACCTATCACTAGTTCATATTCTTCACTAGTATTGCTTGTTTGTAAGAAGGATGGTTCTTGGCATATCTTCATTGATTATCAAGATCTAAACAAACTAACCATCAAGGATAAGTTTCCAATCCCCATCATTTATGAACTCCATGGTACACAATTTTTCTCCAAATTGGACCTACACTGAAGGTATCACTAAATTTGTCTTCATGATGCAAACATTCCTACTACAAGCTTTCACACATGAGTTCTTTGTCATGTCATTTGGGATTAACAATGTCCCCTCCACCTTCCAAAGTTTGATGAACCAAGTATTTTACTCCTTTTAAAAGTTTCTCTTGGTTTTCTTTGATAACATTTTTATCTACAGTCCTACATGGGAGGATCACCTCCACCGCTTCGATACTACCTTGGGAGTTCTTGATGCTAACCACCTACGTATCAAACATTCAAAATTTTATTTTAGGAAAATAGAGGTAAAGTATTTGGGACATATTGTCACATCTAATGGTGTTCATGTTGACATACTAAAATTTTAGCTATGACAAATTAGCCCCAACTAAAGACCCTTAAAAGATTACATGGATTTCTTGGTCTGATAGGATACTACCAAAAATTTGTCAAGGATTATGGCATAATTTTAGCTCTATTGATATTTATGCTCAAGAAATATGCATTCACATGATCACCTACATCTTCTCAAGAATTTTACCATATTAAACATGCCATGTGCACCATGTTAGTCTTAGTCATACCTGATTTATCCAAGACATTTATGCTTGAGTGTGATGTATGTGGAAAAGGTCTTGGTGTTGTACTTATGTAGGAAGGTCATGCCATAGCCTTTACTAGTAAGGCCCTAACTAGACATAATTTAGTATGTTCCACATATGAAAAAGAGATGATGGCTATTCTCCATGCAGTTCACAAATGGTATCCCTATTTGATTGGCTGACACTTCTACATTGAAACTAACCATCAAAGCCTCAAATATTTTCTAAAATAATGGGTATCTTCTCTAGAGAAACAAAAATAGGTTTTTAAACTCATGGGATATGATTATGAAATTACTTTAAAAAAAGGTAAGTAAAATTTCGTGGTTGATTTTCTCTCTCGCCAGTTCAAACATCTGGTGTACCTCTATGCAGCATCTCTTCCCATTTCCACCTAGATCCATGATCTTCAAAATGACTGGCATAATTATATCCCAACCTAACAACTCAGTCCTCAACTATTTGTTGATCCATCTACTAAATCTCATTATACTTGGGATGGGCACACATTATGATATAAAGGTCACCTTCTATTACTAATAGACTCCAAGTTAAAACAACCAATTTTATAGGAGATGCATGCTTTCCATTTTGCTGGTCATTTAGGGTTTTTGAAAACATATGAGAGAGTTCATCATAATTTTTTTTGTCACAGACTCAAGAAGGATATCAAAAAATTTGTTGCTAAATGTGATATTTACCAACTTACTAAAGGCAAAATAGTTTCCCCACCTGGTCTGCTCCAACCACTTCCCATTCTCACATATATTCAGACTAAGATTTCTATGGATTTTATTGAAGGCCTCTCAAAATATGGTAGTAAACTAGTGATTCTTATTGTGGTGGATCACCTCTCTAGATATGATCATTTTTACACTTTGGCCCATCCTTTAACTTATTCCATTAATGCTCAGACATTTCTTGATCACATATTATGACTTCATGGTGTTCCTACTTCTATTGTCTCAAATCATGATTCTACCTTCACCATCCATTTTTGTCAAGAAATATTCAAGTGTCTAGGTACACAAATAAAAATGATTTTAGGATATCATCCACAAACTGATGGCTAGATTAAAATCATCAATAAATGTCTAAAAACCTATCTTCATTGTTTTTTCATAGAGTAGCCACATCAGTGGGTCAAATAGTTACGTCTTATAGAATGGTGTTATAATACATCCTACCACACCTCTACTAGAATGACCCTATATGAATCAGTTTATGGTCAAGAAACCCACCACTTATTATGTATACACCTAGAAATTCACCAATTTAGGTAGTCAACACTACTCTCCACCATTGAGATCAAATTCTCCACATCTTGTGGGACAATATTCTTTTGGAACAAAATTACATGAAGTAGTAGGCTGATAAATACTGCTCTTAATTCACCTTTTAACCAGGTGATATGGTTTTCTTAGCCTCCAACCATATAAATAATCACCCATAAAATAAAAGGGGTGTCACAAGTTTTCCCCTAAGTTTTATGGGCCATATAAGGTTTTATAGTAGATTGGGTTTGTTGCTTACAAGTTGGAGCTTCCACCTTCCTCCCGCATTCACCTAGTATTTCATGTCTCATGTCTCATGCCTCATGTCTCATGTCTCATGTCTCATGTCTCATGTCTCATGTCTAAAGAAAGTTCTTGGCACCAACATCCAGGCACAAATATTCTTACCAAAACTTAATAATGAAGGCTCCCTCCTCCTCAAACTAGAAGCAATCTTGGCTTGCTGCGCCCACCAACTTCACTCTCGTACCATCACAAAAGTTTTAATTCAATGGTAAGGAATGCAACCTAAAGATGCCACATGGGAACCATTATTATAGATTTAGCAATGCTTTCCACAATTGAAGCTTTGAGGACAAATCTTTTTCTAAGAGGAAGGGGATGTTAGGAAACCATGTTCTACTCTTTTATTTGCATTATTAGCATAGTAGTTATGTTGGATGTATATGCTTTATAAGTCATCCCTAGAGTACATTTGTATTATCCCACATGCATGAGATGAAATAGTTGTTAGAATAGAATTAGTATTTAATTCAGTGTTAAAGCATCCATGAATTGTATCAAATTGAGCTTGCTCAAAGGAGGTTAACCCCTCAAAGAGGCCAACAATTCTACAATTATTCTATTATAATTTAGTTCTATTTATTTAATTTAAGATATTACTAATTTTTCATAGTTTATTTCATGTATTTTTAATTATATGAAAAAAAATTCAGGAAGGATCCTCTCAAAGGTTCCATAAGAGGTCTTCTATACTTTAATTCTTTATGTGCATGAGTAGAATTCATCTAGTTCTTCATTATGTTCATTTAGACATTTTGGGTCTATGGTAGAAAAATTTGAGTGGGAATTTTGATGATGTTATATCTCACATGTGTGAAGGTTCTAGGAGTATCTTGATATATGGATGCATTCCCCTATGTTAGGATATCATATGGTCCAAGTTTTAGGTCACACAATTTATCAAAATAAAATTTATTAAGGTGTAAAGTTGGCTTCTTAAATAGAATTCATTAATTTCCTATACTTAACCAAATTTTCAAAGGCATATCTAATGATCTACATTTAAATTCACCATATATTGATGGCATAAAATCAATCTAAGCTCAACTAAGTTATTTGTCTAAGTTCAAGTAGATTCAAGTAATTAGTTTTATGATGGCATATCTCACACATGTGAAGGTTCAAGGAGCAAATTGATATATGGATGGATTCCTATTTGAAATAAGAACATATGGTTCAAATCTTAGGACATAAGATCAAGTGAAGAAAAATATATAACTGTGCAAAGTTGGCCTTCAAGGCAGATTGCAATGGTTCCCATACTTAGCAAAATTTATAAAAGATAAAGATCTAGACCAAATGGAGATCTAACGTTTCACAGGTGTTCATACATGATAATATATGGTGAATATCTCCTCAAAGAGGTTAAAGTGTCTGATTTTTAGTGAAGGTAAAGATTAGGACTAGATAAGGATTTAACAGTGAGCGGGTGTTCATACAGATACAAATCAACAATGAATAGTGAGTTAAATGGGTCAAACTGTTTGATGTTTAACAAGGTTGTAAACCAAGATACTCTTAGAGAGGTTAATGGAGTGTGTTTATTCCAAAGTTATAAGAAGAAATGAGATGATGACAAGTGTTCAATATTTAAAAATGAACATGGTTAAAGTAATGACACTTTCAATCGAGATTGATGGAGTGTATTTGTTTGATGTTGCCATATTACATGAGATAGGTTAAAGTGATAGAGGTTTAAAAAAATTAAATATTGAGATACTTCCAATAATATCAATGGTATGTGTTTTGTCTAATAATTGAGGACATGAGATGATAGCATAGTGTTTGTTGTTTAATTCTGACCATTGGCATTTGAAATTAGCAAAGGTAAAAACTAGTTCTCAGTATTTTGATTATATATTGAGCATGTGGATGAATTTGATGATGGTGTAAAAATAAAATTTAAAGAGGAATCCATGGTGTATATAGGGAATCTAATTAGAAGGTTTTAATGTTTGTACAATCAAAGATACTAAGATCCAAAGTTTATTATGCATTTGACCATGTTCTGTAATTTACCAAAGAAGGATGTTTGTGCTTGTTTTGATAGTGTTTCAATGTTTCATGATGACATATCTATTAAAAAGTATTGTAAAATATATGTGGATCATCTGTATGGATTTTATAGGTGTGATAAATCTATCTTAAGTATGAACAATGCTTAATAAGTTGATTATGTGTTTGTTCATGGTGTCCTTGTTTATAGGGTCAAATTTTTAGTACATTATGTAGATGCAGAGTGTGTAGTGAAGATTGTAATCACTTGAGGATATTGAAGGGGCCATGTGGAGTGGACCTATGTAATTGGAAGTGGTCCTATGTTTTTAATTTATTCATTAAAGTGTTAAAGGGGTGAATAGGTATCAATGAAACCTATAAGGGCTACTAAGGCCTAATTGAAAGGTGTAGCTACTTAAGGGTGACCCATTATTACTATGACTGACCTATGAAGATGGTATTGAGATATGTCCTTATGTGATATAAGCCTTAAGGTTTAATTCATGTCATATAAAAATCAAAGGAGATGATTTCTAGGCTTGTGTAAGTTGAGAAGAGCAAAAGAGCTGAAGAATGAAGGAAATAAGTGAGGGAGTGTGCCTAGTAGATGGGTTGATGATCAAAGTAGTATGAGGATGGATCTTATGACATGTAATTCATTATTATATTGTCATAATAGTTCTCTTTCAGGTTGAGGATGATCGAAGAGGTCTAGGTTGATCCAAAAGGATGTTTTGGATGCTTTGTGTTGTGGAGTGAAGGAAAGAATAAAGGAAGTGTGATAAGTGGACGAGTTATAGATAAAAGTAGCTTTAAAGCTATGTTTATGACTTGTAGGTCATATTTTTTATGTTTGAATAGTACCCTTATATGTTTATTGATTGAGTGTATGCATAGAAGTGTAGAGTGATCCAAAAGGTGGTTTTAGATGTATTGAGAAGGTGTGAAGGCTAGAGAGAGTGTGTAGAGGTGAAAAGTGTAGACAAATGTGATTATCATCAGTTAAATAGTAGAAAAAGGTGTTTCAAATTATCTATTAAAGGTAGTTGATGGTGTACTTGGTTGCTTAGGGGGTTATTTCCTCCTTCTAAGGTGAAACTTGTTGAAAGGTCTAGTTGTTGTGGTTGCTCAACAAGATAGGGGAAGTAGCTCCTTGTGGGATTTGTGTCTCACTAAAGTTGGTTAGAAGGACTTGATCAATAGGTGTTCAAAAGGACTTGATCATCTTAGGGGTAGGTGCTCCTTGTGAAATAGGTGTTTCACTAAATTATAGTAAAAAAGACTTGACTAGTCTCATATTCATAATACATTATAATACAAGTATTCCATGTGTTTTCAGGCTTGAGAGTGTGTTTTATTCCCCAAGAGGGTTTCCCACATAGATCTTGTGTTGTTTATGCCATCTTGATTTATCTTTCTTATTCACTACTATGAATGTTATGTATGCTTCATAAATATATGAGTTGAATTATTAAGGACTTAGAATTTTTAGAATTAAAGTTGGAACATCTTCCATCACTGATTCACCCCCTCCCTCTCAGTGATTATACCTATACCAATATCTTGAATATTCATATCTCACTTTCATGTTGTTTATTAGGTTGTTATTTATTTGCTTTTATACTTATTATTCCTACTTAAATCCCAAATGTTCATATCTTGATTTTAAGTTAGGTAAAATTTATGTATTTATTGTCATCAAATTGTGCACCCTAGGATAGTCTATTCAACATCCTAAAATTTGATACAACATTGAATCATCTCTTCAGTTGTGGGATACTTGTAAGAGAGATGAATCTCTAGTTTATGAGGGCTATCTCCATAGATTATTATTAAAATTATTATCACCTAATCTAATGCTTGTTCATGAAAATATTTAGTAGGAATTGAAATGAATATAACTACTATAGTGATACACCAAACTAGTTGATCAGTCACACACACATTGACTAGTGCACTAAAGACAACAAGATAACATGAACATACACTAATCTAATAAGAGCTTATTGCATCAATTTTTCATATAAGGGTAAATCATAGTGAGATTGAAGAGGAAGACTAGTTCACTTTCTAATTCATAAAATGCTATTAATGACACCAACTACAACCTACAATAGTGGACAAAACTACATGAGGTAAGACAAGTATGACAACAAGTCAAGGTGATACACATCTACACTTGACTAGATCAACTAATTAAAACTTAACACTACATGAAGCCATGAAATGAGGTAAAAATTAGTCATATTATTTATCAAAGGTAGTACAAAGTGGTAGGTATTAATCATACCCAGGTGGAGGATGCTTTTTCATGCCAAAATGGCTTGCATATATAGTACTTGGAATAAGAGAGAGAAAAGAGAAGTTCAAGAGGCACAAGGCCAAGTGTCCAAAGATAAAAATTAGTTGAAATTCATGGAAATGAGGTAGAAGAGAGATCAAGAGCTGATGTGGAAATGTGTCCATCCCAAAATGAGCACCTTCCTCACATATGGCATTGAAACTCCTCAATCACTCTCCCTTGAAAACTGACTTCATCATGGGCTTCTTTGAGCATTCTAAAATATATTAAGGACAAGTTTCTCATGTGAACTAAAGAGAGGAATTTGAAAATAGGCCTCCACCTACATTGGGAGTTTTTTTAATCATTGACCCTTTCTTACACAAGCACAATCATCATCTATAACCATGGTCACTCTCCAATAGGATTTTATTAACAATTGGCACTAGCATCTTCTTATCCTTTCTAATTGATCCATACTAGGAGTCTCATGACACATGGTATGACACTTAATACACTTGTTTCCATCATGCACATCTTAAAAAGTATCCAAATTTAGGTTATCACTCTTTTTACTATGTCACTTTAAAGACTAGTTGAAGTGAGGGGTCTATGAAGGACACTTGTGAGCATTTATAAGCTCTCAAAATGGCATAGGGAGTTGGTTCAAGTCACAAGTTATCCTCCCAAGTGGTTGGTATCCCATGATCATCTTTAGGACCTACAAAACACAAGAAACTATCAAATAAACATACTTTTTTTTATTGAACTATATGGATTTAGTACAATCTAATTCCATGGATATGGACCTCATGAATTTGTCAGCAACTTATCTTTAACTCTCAGGGTCAAATTTGACCATTTGGATGTACTTTGAGCCTCATTTCTTCTGTTGAATAACAAAATAAGGTTTCTAAGGGTTTTGAGGTTATTTGGATTTTTAACATTTGTTCATAAAGAACAGATGTTAGAACCCTATAAAAATTCCATTAAAGGCCTATTAGGGGCCCTTTTCTTCATCTTTGAATACCTTGAAGTCCCATGAAAATGGTCATGAAAGTTTTGAGTACTCCAAGTTGGCATTCAAGCCCTTTCCCTACATTTTGTGAGGGTTTTAATTGTATTCAGGCCAATAACTAGATTTTTGATGATTATCTTATATACCAATGGTTCAGACACCAATATAAAATTCCCAATTACATGCCTCAATCATTTTAATAGCTCCTCAAGAGCTAGGAATGAAGATGACCCATGTTTTGAAACTAGGCCTAGACCTTGCCAATAGGTTTATCTGCACCTTTGAGCCTAAAATGAGGTTTAAGTAGCTTTCCTTTCATCTTTTTATGTTTTACATTTCTGTAATATTCCCCTAAACATGGTTCAATCACTTGGGAGGGTTATTCAATGTTAAAATTGAAGATGGCCATCCTTACCAAGCCATTTACTTACCATTCCTTGCCATGGTGACTGCATCCTTTGTAGTACAGGGTACCTTATTTTCCATAAAACTTTAAATAAAGGTTTTAAGCTTGTTTTAGGTGTTATCCAGCTTCAAAAATCACATTTCATAGTTTTATTGTCTTCTAGCTTATCATTTCATCCCTTTTCCTCAAAACTGCCAATCTTATTCATGGAAAAACTACCCCTCTTCTGAGACAAAATAAAGTGGGTTAGCCCTATTATCCTTGGATAATTGATAATTAAAGGAGCTTATTTGAATCCTAAAGGTAATTTGTACCAAATTTCAGCACTTAAATCATCGATTTGACCCTCTAAAACCTCCAAAATTTAAGATAGACTTCTAAGAATACACCATCTATAAGGGTTTTGAAGGATGACTGAGTTTTGCATCTTTGTTTGAGACCTATATTTTTCCACATGATCATTAAAAAATTATTATTCATATTCCATGATCATATTTTGATGTATTCAACATCATTCTTTCTTCTTAGTTTCATATACACCCTCTATGTCTTTAGAAATTTAAGATTAAGCTTACCTTGCCTGGCTATAACAGTCCTACCTTTAGGTTGTTGTGAAGATATTAGGAATTAAAAATGGAATTTAGGATCCTCAGCTAGTGACAAGAATGTTTTTCTTCCTATGATCCACTTAGCTTCTCCTCATACACCTTAACTTTTAAACAACTTTTATTAGCAAGACTGTGTTGATTGCCTTAAACAAGACTGAGGTACTTTATCATGCCTATAGGTGCACTTGGGCCATTTGAAACTTATTTTAAGATGATTTGATTCTTCTTGAATGTTATAAGATCAAAAAATAGTATATTCACCTTTAAATCTCAAAATAAGTTCCAAACTCAACCTTGCACCTCACTATTTGAAACCCTTACTGTAGATGTCCTTTTTGTCATGTGTAAGGATAGGGAGTAAGCTTGGGGAGATCTCAAAACATCCATCCCCTCTTCCTTATGATCTATTGAGATTATAGACATTTCTTGTTCATCATCCAAGTCATTGTATCATGGAGACATGCCTTAGGAAGTGGTATGAATGAAGGGTTTATTATAGTCTCAGCCATTTTAGATGATTATAGGTGGTCATTGGTATACTTTAGTGTGTTTTAGGGTCTATTTAGACCTCTAAAAGATGATCTTACAATTGTCTCTACTCTCTCAAACTTTTTAAAATCCATGTGTATACCAAGGGATATAAAATGAGCATAATTAGGTATTGTGGTCTTCTTTCCAAGCAAAGTATGAGGTATCTCAAAAACCCCTTGGGCCTCTACTTTGTATTTTTAGGGACAAAGTCCTCAAAACATAGTCATTTAATACTTGAAAGAATCTAACACCTCCCATTACTAAAATGTCATATCAAATGGTTTATAATTCTATCATCCATTCCATTAGTGCTTGAAAATTCCTTGAAACCCTCTTTTTTATGGTCATGATGATGTCATCAAGGTGTTGTAGGTGTCAATGGATTCAGTATACTAGCAGGGCATAGAGTTCAAGCAAGGCAAATGTGTTGGGTGATTTCAAGACACCTTTAAATTAATTCAAAACTCAATATTCATGTTTATCATTCTTGAATTCTCTAAATTTAGTCTCAATCCATCTTGTTTAGCATGTAAAACTCCTAACTGATCACTCCTTTTGAATATACAAACAATAAAGGGAAAGAGTGGACTAGGTACAATATTAAGACCTCATGGTTGCCTCCTTGATCATAAAATGCACTTTAATACTTAAAAAAACCTAAAACACATTGAATTCTTTCACATTAATGTGTAAATATTTCATTTAGGGCACCTTTAGGTGCATATTTCTAAGCAAAGGTAGAAAACATGGTCTAGAGCAAGAACAAGCCTAAAAAAGGTTTTATTAGGAATTTAATGACTTCAAAATATAATAGAATCATGAAAAACCTATAGAAAGTCATTATATAACCTTTAAGAATGCTTGAAATAAATAAAACCATCAAACCAAAGCAAGGAAACTTGATACAAGTATAAATAGTGACCCCCTCATGGTTACAAGTGCATAAAAGGTTACCTAGAGTCTAAGTGATTTTTCATAAAGGATAAGTTGTTAATCTAATAAATATTTCCATTAAATTTAATTATACTCAGAGACCTTTCACCCACCAAGACCATTGTTCCCAACTCTAACTGTGTAGCCCACACCAAGTGTTTGAATTTGGTTTTTCTTGGCTTGGTAACAAAAAATGGAAGAAATAGGAACAAAACTAAAATTTTTGACATCCTAATTGGAAAAAAAGAATTTAAAATAGTATGGGAAGGTAAAGAGTCATTCCACCCACATTTTTAGCTGATGAAGAACTCAAGAAGTCTATATAAATTCCTAAAGTGCTCTAAAATTAAGGAGAAACTCCCCCTTTCTACACATAACTAATTATTTAACTGAAATATAATAGTTACTAACATTTATTAACCTCATCCATGTTGATAATCACCTTTTTAATAAATTTTATCCCTTGAAAGTATGTATAAGTAATTTATTGTGCTAGAAAAGTGGCCAAAAGGCATATATTACATACAAAGCATGGTAAAGGACAAATATAAGAGTTAGAAATGCCTTATGACACCTAAATGATCATATTATAATATTTATAACACAATTTAAACCTTTGAATAAGTTTGAACTTGGTTGACCAACTTTGAATTTGTTTGACTATACTAGTACAAGGAGAATGGGTTTCAACAAGGACTAGGGGAAGGACAAGTGAGACATATCAGATAATAAGAGACCCCATAGGAGAAATAAAACCTTATTCAAAAGTTTAAAATATTATGGGTTGACCTAATTTGACTTGGGGTAAAATTTGGTTAACATTCTTGGTAATTCTTAGGGGTGGCATGCTAGCTATGCCTAAGACCAGTTGCCTAGTTCTTCCATTGGGCATGGAGTCATGCATATGGGCAACCAAATTGTCTTGACTAGACCTTTTACTCAAGGGAAACAATCTGGTTGACCCACACACACAAAATCAAAGACACACACCAAATAAAGGGAAGGAAACACATGTGTGTTATGAAGCATTCAGGAAACATAAGACAAACTGAAAGGAAACTAGCTATGTACACCTAACCAAGCATGTATCAAAGGGGAATATTATTAGGTCTATTTTATGACAAGAAACCTTATGGTGGTAAACAAGTGGATTTTTGAATTAGAATCTTAGTGACTCATCCTTCTTGTTTGCCACCTTGATTGGCATGTATCCAAATAGATCATATTTAGACATATCTTTAACATTCATGTATTCCTCTTGATCTTTGAATCATGTTTTAGAATGGTCCTTCATGATAATTTAGTTCATCATTGAATGAAAGGTTTCAATCTCATCATTATAAAGCTCATTTTTTTTCATGTCCTTCCTGATATGTGTCTTAAACCAACTCATATTTCTCTATTTCTTCAAGAAGTTTGACAAATTGATCCCTACCATTTTCACGATCCTGTTGAGAAAGGGTGGTTGGCATGATGTTTGAATAGAGATATTATTCCTCTAGTTTATCCCAAAAATCATCACTTTCTTATTCAATATTTCCCTCTTTAATGCCTCTGTCACACCAATTTGATTTATCTCCTTGCTCAAACATAAGATATTTTAGCTACTCAACAACATGCTCTTGAAACTCATCCAACTCATGTCCCATGGATTGGTCACTATCTTCATCAAATCAAAATGGAATTTCATCAAACAAAGTGGAATAGATCTCACCATGTTTGCATTCTTCATCATCCAATGTTGACATATTAAACTAATCTATCTCATCTTCATATTCCTTGAACATTACCATATAGGTGTGACCTATGTCTTCTTCTTGAGGTGTTTTATTAATTTTCAATAGGTTCAACTGTAAAATATTCCTTGAAACTTTTCTCAAGATCTTCATGAATTGAAGATTTATCATTCCATCTAAAACAAAATTTCTCAAGGTCATCCTAAAATGCCAACTCTTCATGATCAATAGAAAGGACTTGAATTTCATCAACATTCTTACCAATTTATGGTCGAACATCATGTTAGCTAATGAGTACCTCTTCCTCATCTTATGTTTCAAGTTGATCATCATCTTCTTCTTCCATGAAGCATGGCAATTCATCAATCCACTCAAGGTCTACTTCTTCTTATCTTACAGTTGAAGTGTCTTCTTCTCTCAAAACCTCTGTTTGTTGCTCCATGTCATCAGCTCCTTCTTTAAGCTCAAAAACTAATCTACTAGGGTGAAGAGGTGTGTCATTGACAATCTCTTCATTATAGTTTCTTTAGGTATCATCTTCAATATGTTTAAGGAAATCATCTATGGTAGCATCATCCTCCAACTCTTGAAGAGTCTTAGGAACAATCAGTTAATTCTCAAGTTGTGAAGGCAATAGAGAAGAAGTATAAATGGTAACTCTTCAATTACCTTGTCAACCTTTGGTATGTATTAAAATTTATGAGAAGATCTAGTATGAATGTTATATGGATAATTAGAACAACTTGTATGAACTTTTGAATTTTTCCCAACACAATTCTCCTTCCTCATAATCTGCCTAGGCATAGGACCTTATTTCCTCTCAAGGTTAGGCATGACATAGTTTGGGTTCTTGGTATAAAATGGACTATAATATGAATCTATGGTAGGATATTAAGTATGATTAGTAATCTTGGAAGGATACTTAGGAGTATAAGAATGATAATGATCAATTTTTGGTTTTCTTAGAGGGAGGAGCTACAAATGAAACTTGTTACGTGGATTTAACTCAATTTGACCTTTCCAATGAGGCTTAAACTTGAAGATAAATGAGACACATCATTAGACACTCTTCCCCCAATATTAGCCATGAAGTCACTAGTTAAGAATAGAGAAAAGTATGGCTACACATATATAACTATTATATCTTGTGGGATCATAACATTAAGATAAGCAGGAAAATCAAAAGACACATATATGTTCCTTGAAATGCCAAAAATATTTACATCTCTTCCTTTTAATTGCAATTTAACTCTAGGATCAAACTCATATTGTATGTTCAACTCATCATATATTTCCTTAGGGATAAAATAATGACTTTTAATAGTAATAAAATCACAATTATGAAACAAGACATTACCAATGATCATGGTGGTAATGAAAGGAGAAGGAAAAACCTTCTTGACTTGTTGAAGAACATGAGATTGATGATGCATTACTTGTTGTTATTTCAAAAGTTCTTTAAACTCCCTTAATTCACTTTTAAACCCTCCAAATCAAGGTTCAACTCATTCTAATCTTAATCAAACTGATCATTAAGAGTAGCAAGTTGGTAATAGGAGTGAGTTGATGTTAGAGGAGAGTAGAATGGTTGATATGAACCTTCATGAAGTGCAGTCTCTTGAGGTTAGCTTCTGGCGAAGCCATGAACACCACAATTAGGATCATCTTGATAGGGAGGTACATGTTGATTTGAAGATGAAGTGTACATACCATAATTGATGTTTTAAATCTCTAAGATTGCTTACACCAGTTGAAATCATTTAGATTTGCCATTAGTCCTTTGATTGCCTTTAAAGGATGATGAGTTAAAGGATAATGCCAAAAATTCCTTCACTTGAATTTAATTGTCCTACTGGGCATGCTATAACTATTGACATCAAATTGTGCACCCTAGGACACTCTATTCAACATCCTACAATTTGATGCAACATTCAATCATCTCTCAAGTTGTGGGATACTTGTAAGAGAGATGAATCTATAATTTATGAGGGATAGATACCTAGATTATTATTTAAATGATTATCACCTAGTCTAATTCTTATTCATGAAAAGAGCTATAAGGAACTGAAATGAATCTAACTACTATGGTGATCCACCAAACTAGTTGATCACTCACACACACATTGACTAGTGCACTAAATACAACATGAACATACACTAATCTCATAAGAGCCTATTGCATCAATGTTTCATAGAAATATAAATCATAGTGAGATTGAAGAGGAAGACTAATTCACTTTCTAATTCATCAAATTCTATTAATAACACTTACTACATCCTACAAAAAGTGGACAAAACTACATGAGGCAAGATAAGAAGGACAACAAGTCAAGGTGATACACATCTACAATTGAATAGATCAACTAATTGAAACTTATCACTACATGAAGCCATGAAATGAGGTATAAATTATTCATATTATTTACCAAAGGTAGTATAAAATGGTAGGGCTTTGCCATACCCAGGTGGAGGATGTTTTTTCTTTCTAAAATGGCTTACATTTATAGAACTTGGAAGAAGAGAGAGAAAAGAGAAGTTAAAGAGACACAAGGATAAGTACCAAAAGATGAAAATTAGTTACAATGCATAAAAATGAGGTGGAAGAGAGATGAAGAATTTATGTGCACATGTTTTCATCCTAAATTGAACACCTTCCTCACACATGGTGTTAAAACTCCTCAATTACTCTCCCTTGGAAATTGCCTTCATCATGGGCTTCCTTAAGTACTCTAAAATAGATTCAGGGTAAGTGTCTCATGTGTACTAAAGAAAGGAAGTTACAATGAGGCCTCTACACAAGCACAATCATCATCTACAACCATGATCACTCTCTAATAGGCTTTTCTTGACAATTAGCACTAGCATCTTCTTATCCTTCCTAATTGATCCATACCACGAGTCTCATGACACATGGTAGGATACTTGATACACTTGGTTCCATTAAGCACATCTTAAAATATCTCCAAATTTAGGTTATCACTCTTTTCACTATGTCACTTTAAAGATTAGATGAAGTGAGGGGGCTAGCAGGGACTCTTGTGAGCATTTATAAGCTCTATAAATGGCATATGGAGTTGGTTCAAGTCCCAATATATCCTCGTAAGTGGTTGGTATCCCATGATCATTTTTAGGACCTATAAAACATAAAATTTTCAAAGAAAACTACTTTCTACCTAACCTGTATAGATTTCATACAATCTAATTCCATGGATCTAGACCTCATGAAGTTGTCAACAACTTCTCTTTAACTGTTAGGGTCAAATTTTTCCATTTGGATATACTTTGAGCCTCATTTCTTGCATTGGGTCACAAAATAGGGTTTTCAAGGGTTTTGAGGTGATTTGGATTATTAACATTTGTTGATAAAGAATAGATGTTAGAATCCTATCAAAATGACATTAAATACCTCTTGGGTACCCTCTTTATCCTCTCCCAATACCCTGAGGTCCCATGAAAATGGTTTTTAAGCATGAGAAATACTAAGAGAGGGGGGGATGAATTAGTATATGATAAATCTTATAAAGTTTCCTTTAATCAAATTCCACCCAACCAAACATTCAAGATATGCAATAAAAAATAAAATAATAAACACCACACAAGATAAAGAGAGACACTAGATTTAACATGGAAACCCAATGTGGGAAAAACCATGGAGAACAATCTGAAGTATATGAATGAGCACCAACTCAAACTACAATATTCACAAGAACCAACTTGTAGGACCACCAACTCCTTTGCTGAGTACCAACCCATAGGAGCACCAACCCATTTTTTGTGTATCACCAACACAATAACAATTCATGAGCACCAACCCAAAGGAGCACCAACCCCTTTGCTAAGCACCAACATAGTAAAAATTCATGAGCACCAATCCATAGGAGCACCAAACCCTTTGATAAGCACCAACACAACAATAATTCATGAGCACCAACCCATAGGAGCACCAACCCATTTTGTGTGTATCACACAACTATCTCTCAATGTCTCTATCTCAACAAATGATAGTTCATTACAATATCTCTATCCTCTATCTCCTCTACTATTCTAAGCTATATATTACAATTACAAATCATACTCTCTCTTCCATCTTACAAATGGCTTGTCAAGCCTTTATTTATAGCTTTCTAAATGACCTTTGGCCTTCACCCTTTGTGACCCTTCAATCCTCATGGAAAATGGCACCAAACTTGTATGACCCTTCGTATCCTTGCATTTGAAAATTCATATGGTGACCCTTCATAAGCCAAAGCATCCTTTCCACTTTTATCTTTATCTTGGTGAATTTTCTTATTCCTCAAAGTGTCCCTTCATGAGAAATTGTGCCCTTCCTCTTTTGTCTTCATATGGTGACTCTTGGAATTCCCCAAGATTACTCTTCATGGGAAAATGTGTCTCATTCTTATTTTGTCTTTACCATGTGACTCTTTGACTTCTCCATGGGCCTTCTTTTAACTTATATGCAACCAAAAATATATTCATTAATATTAAATAAATATTAACACACATTAGCCAAGATATAACTATTACAAGCATCATTAAATGCAATGAGGCCTTTATCACCAATAATGCTAGACCTTTGACATCAATGACAATATTTCCAAAATCTCCCCCTTTGTCATTGATGGAAACCTCAATCCTAAAACTGTCACATCCTAAAACTTGCACATACTATCATCTAAAAAACCTATAGTAACTCCCCCTTACTATAGCAACCTATACCTATTCCCTGTACCTATTTCTACACCTATACCTGTTATTCTCCCCCTTTGACATCAATGGAAAAGGGCTTACCTGAAGCTAACACTTATCTCCCCTTCAACTAATGTTAAAGCTTAATGATAGGAAGTAATATAAATTACTTCCAACTCCTCTTTCAGATCTTTGAATGTGTCCTTTGATCATGCCTTTGAGAAGATATCTAATAATACATATAAATCATTGCATGTCCTTTGAGCATCTGTAATCAACTCATTTGAATATTTTCTTCTAATCTCACAACCTTCCACATTAAAATTCAATGTGTATCCCTAATCACATATTGAAATTACACTCAATAGATTATGCTTAAGACCTTTTGCATATAAAATATTCTTAGTCTTGGTTCTACCATTATCCAAACTCGAAGTACCTTTTTTGTCTATCTTGGTAGTGGGTTTATCTCTAAATTTCACTGTGCCACCATTGATCTTATTTAGAGTTTTGAACTTACTCTTGTATCCTATCATATACCTTGAACATATGCTATCAATGAACCATAGATGATCTTCATTTCTTGCATGCAAAGCTATCTATACCAACATAGAATCTTCAGGTTATTTCTTCTACCATGAACATGTTTGAACCTTCTTCTTGATGAATGGATCCTTAAAAATCTAGTCCTTTTTGATTGACTCAAGCACACTTCTATAGTACCAAGTTATGTGTTTGAAGTTTTTACACTTGTAGCATATTATGGACTTTTTATCAAAGCTTGATAGAGGAGCAAAAGAGTTGTAGCTTCTGCTTGACTCTACATGACTTTCTTTCTCCTTATTTCTGAAATTGTTAGCTCTTTTTTGACATTCTAATTTCTTATGACCATATCAATTACAATAAAAATATTAACCATAAAAATAGGATTTATTTGTGTATCTCTAACCTAATTGCCTTTTGTAGCTTTGTTCTCTCCAGCCTTCTTTGTTTGAAATGTCCTCTGTATTATTTACTTCTTCCCTCTTTGTTTCCTCTTTCGTAATAGCTTCAACATAGCTCTTTTTCTTTTTAAATTTGATACCTATATTATCTAAATTTTCCTTTTGGATTTATAATATCTTATTTAATATGTTAGTTCTATCCTCAAATTTTGAATCACTAACTACTTTATTATTGACTGCTTTCTCAATATCTTCTTTTAAAGAGGCAATTTCAATAACATACCTTTCACATTCTTTTCTTACTTTTTGAAACTATGATGTTAGATATTTTTCATTCTTTTTAGCTTCTTAAAAGTGTGTTGTTATATCATCAATTATTTTCTTTGACTCCTTTTCATTTTTCTTGATCTAGCACTTCAATCTTTGATTCTTCTTCTCAACAGCTTCTAACTCTTCTCAGGCATAAAGGAGTTCTTCCAAATTCACTTCAGCTTCATCCTCTTCTTCTTGATCATCTATACATTTTATTATAGAGGCATCTTCATGTATGGCCATGAATATAATCTCTTCCTCTTTTGAATCATTGACTCCACTATCTTTGGCTAAGCTAGGATCTTTAGAATACAAGATCTTCTTCTCGAATCCCTTCTTGAATTTACCTTTAAAATTCTTCTTGTATGTATTCTTTTCTTCTTCTTCATCATTACCATTATTTGGGAATTTATCTAAAAAATTTCCAATATTTCAATAATTAAAATATTTAAAAGATATTTTTCCTTGATATTTACCTATTCCCCTTTTCGACTTGCGAATGAAAAGAGCTCTATTGTCATCTTCATCATCACTAGAACTATGACTTGATTCTGAATCTTAGATTTATCTTTCTTTGGTGTATTCAAATACACTTCTCTCTTTGAGGGTTTATCTTATTCATTCCACATCTCATATGACATGAGAATACCATGAAGCTCATCCATATTTAGCTTAGCTACATTCTTCATCTCCTCAATTGCTTAAACCTTTGCATCATATCTCATTGGTAGAGATCTCAAAACCTTTTGTACCACCATTGACTCTTCTAGATTTTCTCTAAGACCTTGAATCTAATTTAATATTTGATCAACTCACAAAATATAGCTTGTTATATCTTCTTCTTCTTCCATCCTCAAACTCTCAAACTATCTTCTAAAAGTCTGAAGCTTAGCTTGCTGAACCTTTCCATCACCTTTGTAAATATTCTCAAGTTTTACCCAAGTTTCATGAGCAGATTTACATTGAATAACTTTAACAAATTCATATTCACATAAACCACATAAAATAGCATTTAAATCTTTAGCATTATTTTCACTTGCCTTCTTTTTTGCTGGAGTAATTACAAGTGTTTGTGGATCTTCATATTTCTCCACCACTACTTGTCATATGTTGAATCCAAGGGCCATCAAATAAGTTTTCATTATTATGATATAAAAAACATAATTCATCTCATCAAACAAAGGTGCCTTATTTATATAAAATCCTTCATGTGATCCAGCCATCATGCTTTCATGATCCACCTTCAAGCTGTAAAACTTTTTCAAAAGGAACCTGCTCTGATACCAATTGTTAAGCACAAGATATACTGAGAGGGGGGATGAATTAGTATATCATAAATATTATAAAAATTTCCTTAATCAAATTCCACTTAACTAAACATTCAATATATGCAATAAAAACTTAAATGATAAACACCACACAAGATAGAGAGAGACCTAGATTTAATGTGGAAACCCAATGTGGGAAAAACCATAAAGAACAATCTCAAGTATATGAATGAGCACCAAATAAAACTAAAATATTCACAAGCACAAAATTTTTTGAGTACCAACCCCTTTCCTGAGCACCAACATAATAACTATTCGTGAGCACCAACCCATAGGAGCACCAACCCTTTCCTAAGCACCAACACAACAACAATTCATGAGCACCAACCCACAAGAGAACCAACCCCTTTTGTGTGTATCACACAAATATATCTCAATGTTTATATCTCAACAAATTATATTTCATTACAATATCTCTTCCTCTCTCTCCTCTACTATTTTAAGATAGATATTACAATTATAAATCATACTCTCTTTTCCATCTTACAATTGGCTTCTCAAGCCATTATTTATAGCTTTCCAAATGACCTTTGGCCTTCACCCTTTATGACCATTCAATCCTCATGGAAAATGGCACCAAACTTACATGACCCTTCATATCCTTGCATTTGAAAAGTCATATGGTGACCCTTCATAAGCAAAATCATCCTTTCCTCTTTTGTCTTTATCTTGGTGACTTTTCATATTCCTCAAAGTGTCCCTTCATGAGAAATTGCACCCTTACTCTTTTATATTCATTTGGCGACTCTTAGAATTCCCCAAGATGTATCTTCATGGGAAAATTCATCCCATTATTCTTTTGTATTTACCCCGTGACTCTTTGACTTCTCCATGGGCTCTGTTTTGACTTATATGCAACCAAAAATATATTCATTAATATTAAATAAATATTAACAGACATTAGCCAAGATATAAATATTAAAAACATCATTAAATGCAATGAGGCATTTATCACCTATAATTCTATACCTTTGACCCTAATGACAATATTTCCAATAATGGTCATGAAAGTTTGGAGTACTCCAAGTTGGCATTCGAGCCCCTTCCCTATATTTTGTGAGGGTTTTAAGTGTATTCAGGCCAAAAATTGGATTTATGATGATTATATTATATACCAATGGTTCAAACACATGTATATACTTCCCAATCACATTCCTCAATAATTTTAATAGCTCCTTAAGAGCTAGGAATGAAGATGAACCCTATTTTGAAACTATGCATAAACCTTGCCAATAGGTCTGTTTGCACCTTTAAGCCTAAAATGAGGTTTAAGTAGATTTAATTTCATATTAGGAAGTTTAAAATTTATTTAATAGTTCCATAACATGGTTCAATCACTTTTTATGCTTATCCAAGTTCAAAATTGAAGATGACCATCCTTGCCAAGCCATTTGCTTACCATTCATTGCCATGGTGACTGCATCCTTTGTAGTATAGGGGACCCTGTTTGCCCTAAAAAAATTTAGAAACATTTTTTATATTTTTTTATGTGTTCTCTAGCTTCAAAAATCACATTTCATATTTGTCTTGATCTCTGGCTTATCATTTCATCCCTTTTCCTCAAAACTACTAGTCTTATTCATAGAAAAATGCCCCTCCTCTAAGACAAAATAGAGGTAGTTAGCCCTATTAACCTTAGAAAATTGACCATTGGAGAATATTATTGAACTATTAAGGGTAATATGTACCAAATTTTATCACATAACTCATCCATTTCACCCTCCAAAATCTAAGATAGACCTATAGGAATGCACCATCTGTAGGGGTTTTGAAGATGACTGAGTTTTGTATCTTTGTTTTAGACCTCTATTCTTCCACATGCTCATTAAAAATATACTATTCATATTATATGATCATATTTTATGTATTAAACATCATTATTTCCTCCTGGTCTCATAAAAACCCTCTATGTCTTTAGAAATTTAGGATTGAGCTTACCCTGCCTGGCTACAACAGTCCTACCTGTAAGTTGTTGTGAAGATATTAGGCATTAGAAATGGAATTTAGACTCCTCATTGATTGATAAGAATTATTTTTCTTCCTATCACCTTCTTACCTTCTCCTCATACACCTCAAATTTAAAACAAATTTTCTTAGCAAGTTTGTGTTGACTACCTTAAACAGGATTGAGGCACTTTATCTTGCCTATAGGTGCACTTGGGCCATTTAAAACTTGTTTGAAGATTCTTTGATTATTTTTAAAGGTTATGAGATAAAAATAATAATATATTCACATTTAAATATCAAAATAAGGTCCAAACTGAATCTTCCACCTCATTATTTGAAACCCTTACTATAGATGTCCTTTTTATCCTATGTATAGATAGGGAGTAAGCTTGGGGAGATCTCAAAACATCCATCCCCTCTTCCTTATGATATCTTGAGCTTATACACATTTCTTATTCATCATGAAAGTTATTTTAGAATGGGTACATGAGTTAGGAAGTGGTATGAGTGAAGGGTTTACTAGAATCTCAGTCCTTTTAGATGGCTATAGGTGGTCATTAAAACACTTTAGGGTGTTTTAGGATCTGTTCAGACCTCTAAAAGATGCTCTTAAAATTGTCTCTACTCTCTCAAACTTTAAAAAATCCATGTTTATACTAAGGGATATAAAATGAGCACAATTAGGTACTATGGTTTTATTTCCAACCAAACTATGAGGTATCTCAAAAACCCCTTGGGCCTCTACTTGGTCTTTCTAGGGATAAAGTCCTCAAAACTTAGTCATTTAATGCTTGAAATAATCTGACACCTCCCTTTATTAAAATTTAATATCAACTAGTTTATAATGATATCATCCATCCCATTATTACTTAAAACTTCCTTGAAATCCTCTTGTCTATGGTTAGCATGATGTCATTAGGTTGTTGTAGGTGTCAATGGACTGAGTATACTAGTAGGGCATGGATTTTGAGCAAGGAAAATGTGTTAGGTGATTTCAAGACACCTCTAAAGTACTTCCAAACTCAAGATTCATGTTTATCATTCTTTAATTTTCTCAATTTAGGCTCAATCCATCTTCTTCAGCATGAAAAACTCCTAACTGATCACTCCCTTTAAATATGCAGATAGTGAAGGGAAAGAGTTGATCTAGGTGCAAGATTTAGGCCTCATGGTTACCTCCTTGATCATCAAATGCACTTTCATAATTAAAAACACCTAAGACACATTCAATTCCTTCACATTAACGTGTAAATATTTCATTTAGTGCACTTGTAGGTGCATATTTTTTAGCAAACTAAATAAACATGGTATAGAGCAAGAACAAGCCTAAAAAAGGCTTTCCTAGGCATTTGATGACTTCCAAATCAAATAGAATCATGAAAAACCTATATATATGTTGTAAATATTGTCATTGATGTCAAAGGTCTAGCATTATTGGTGGTAAAGGCTCCATTACATTTAATGATATTTGTAATAGTTATATTTTGGCTAATGTGTGTTAAGATTTATTTGATATTAACGAATATATTTTTGGTTGCATAAAGTCAAAATAAGGGCCCATGGAAAATTCAAAGAGTCATGGGGTAGAGGAAAAAGAAGAATAGGATGCATTTTCCCATGAAGAGTCATTTTGAGGAATTCCAAGAGTCACCAAGTGAAGAAAAAAGAGGAAGGGTGCAATTTCTCATGAAGGGACACATTGAGGAATACAAAAAGTCACCAAGATAAAGACAAAAGAGGAAAGGATGCTTTTGCTTATGAAGGGTCACCATATGACTTTTCAAATGCAAGGATATGAAGGATCATGCAAGTTTGGCACCATTTTCCATGAGGATTGAAGGGTCACAAAGGGTTAATGCCAAACTTCATTTAGAAAGATATAAATAAAGGTTTGAGAAGCCATTTGTAATAATGGAAGATAGAGTATGATTTTTTATTATTATATCTAGCTTACAAGAGCAAAGGAGAGAAAGGAAATAGATATTGTAATGTGCTATCATTTTTTGAGAAAGAAACATTGAGAGATAGTTGTGTGGTATACACAAAAGGGGATGGTGATCCTATGGGTTAGTGCTCATGAATAATTGATGTGTTTATGCTTAGCAAAGGGGTTGGTTATCCTATGGGTTGGTTCTCATGAATAGTTGTTGTGTTGGTGCTCAAAAAAGGGTTTGGTGCTCTTACAAGTTGGTGCTTTCAAATATTGTAGTTTTATATGGTGCTCATTCATATACTTGAGATTGTTCTCCATGGTTTTTCACACATTGGGTTTCCACGTTAAATCTGGTGTCTCTCTCTATATTTTGTGGTGTTTATTATTTCATTTTTATTACATATCTTAAATGTATGATTAAGTGTAATTTGATTAAATTAAAGTTTATAAGATTTATGTTATACTGATTCACCCCCCTCTTAGTATATCTTGTGCTTAATAATTGGTATTAGAGCTGGTTCTTTTTAAAAAAGTTTTACAGCTTGAAGGTAGATCAGGAAAGCATGATGGCTAGATCACATGAAGGATTTTCTACAAATAAGGCACCTTTGTTTGATGGGATGAATTATGTTTTTTGGAGCATAATAATGAACACTTATTTGATAGCCCTTGGATTTAACATATTGTAAGCAATGGTGGAGCAATATGAAGATCCATTGACACTTGTAATTTATTCGGCAGAAAAGAAGGCAAGTGAAAATAATGCTAAAGATTTAAATGCTATTTTATGTGGTTTATGTGAATATGAATTTGTTAAAGTTATGTAATGTAAATCTTCTCATGAAACTTTTGTAAAACTTGAGAATATTTACAAAGGTGATGGAAAGGTTCAACAATCTAAGCTTTAAACTTTTAGAAGATAGTTTAAGAGTTTGAAGATGGAAGAAGAAGAAGAAGATATAACAAGTTATATTTTTTGAGTTGATCAAATAGTAAATCAGATTCAAGGTCTTGGAGAAAAGTTAGAAGAGTCAACAGTGGTACAAAAGGTTTTGATATATCTACCAATGAGATATGATGCAAAGGTTTTGGCAATTGAGGAGATGAAGAATTTAGCCAAGCTAAAGATGAATGAGCTTCATGGTATTCTCATGGCATATGAGATGCAAACAGAACAAGATGAACCCTCAAAGAGAGAAGTGACTTTCAAGACATCAAATAAAGAGAAAGCTAAGATTCAAGAATCAAGTGATAGTTCCAATGATGATAAAGATGACAATAGATCTCTTTTCATTTGCAAGTTGAAAAAGGGTGCAAGTAAATATCAAGGAAAATTACCTTTTAAATGTTTTAATTGTGGAAAGATTAGACATTTTTTAGGTAAATTCCCAAATAAGGGTAATGATGATAATGAATAAGGAAAGTCTACATACAAGAATAATTTCAGACATAAATTCAAAAAGGGATTCGAGAAGAAGAGTTTGTATCCTAAAGATCCTAGCTCAGTCGAAGATAGTGGAGTTAGTGATTCAGAAGAAGAGATTATATTCATGTCTATACATGAAGATGCCTCTACAAGAAAAATTAAAAATGATCGAGAAGAAGAAAAAGATGAAACCAAAGTAAATTTGGAAGAACTCATTTGTGCCCTTATAAGAGTTAGACGTTGTTGAGAAGAAGAATCAAAGATTGAAGTGCTAGATCGAGAAAAATGAAAAGAAGTCAAAGGAAATAATTGATGATCTAAAAACACACTTTGAAGAAGATAAAAGGAATGAAAAAGATATAACAACACAATTTCAAAAATTAATAAAATAATTTGAAAGGTATGTTATTGAAATTTCCTCTTTAAAAGAAGATATTGAGAAAGCAGTCAATGATAAAGTAGTTAGTGATTCAAAATTTGAGGATAGCACTAACATGTTGAGTAAGATATTAGAAAGCCAAAAGGTAATATCAGATAAGATAGGTATTGGATTTGAAAATAAAAAGAGCTATGTTGAATCTCTTACAAAAAAGGAAACAAAAAGGGAAGAAGTGAAGAATACAAAGGACATATGAAACAAAGAAGGCTGGAGGGAACAAAGCTATAAAAGGTAATCAAGTTAGAGATACATAGATAGGTCCTTTTTTTATGGTTACTATTTTTATTATAATGGATATGGTCATAAGAAATTATAATGTCTAAAAATAGCTAATAGTTTCATAAATAAGGAGAAAGAAAGTCATGTAGAGTCAAGAAGAAGCTACAACTCTTTTGCTCCTCTATCAAGCTTTGATGAAGAGTCCATAATATGTTACAAGTGCAATAATTTTGGATGCATAGCCTGGTATTGTAGAAGTGTGTTCAATTCAATAAAGAAGGACCAAAGTTTCAAGGTTCCATTCATAAAAAATAAGGTTTAGACATGTTCATGGTAGAAGAAATAACCTAAAAATTCTATGTTGGTTCAGATAGCTTTACATGCAAGAAATGAAGATCATCCATGGTTAATTAATAGTGGATGTTTGAGGCACATGATAAGAGATAAGAGTAAGTTAATAAGTCTAAGGAATATCAATGGTGTCATAATGAAATTTAGATATAAAATCACTGCTAGGATAGCCAGAAACGGTACTTTGAGTTTAGATAATGGTAAAACCAAAACTAAGAATGTATTGTATGTAAAAAGTCTTAAGCATAATCTATTGAGTGTAAATCAAATATGTGATTAGGGATAAACATTAAAGTTTTATAAAAAATGTTGTAAGATTAGAAGAAAATATTCAAATGAGTTGATTATAGATGCTCAAAGGACAGACAACAATTTATATGTATTATCAGATATCTTCACAAAGGCACGATCAAAAGACACATTCAAGGACCTATAAGAGGAGTTGGGAGTAATTTATTTTACTTCCTGCCATTGAGGTTTAGCATTAGTTGAGGGGGAGCTAAGTGTTATCTCCAGGTAGGCCCTTTGCCATTGATGTCAAAGGGGGAATAATAGGTACAAGTACAGGTGTTGAAATAGGTACAAGTTACTACAATAAGGGAGAGTTACTATATGTTTTTTAGATGATAGTATGTGTAGGTTTCAGGATGTGACAGTTTAAGTTTGAGCTTACCATCAATGACAAAGGGGGATATTTTTTGAAATATTGTCATTGATGTCAAACTTCTATCATTATTGGTGATAAAGGCCCCATTGCATTTAATGATGTTTGTAATAGTTATATCTTAGCTAATGTGTGTTAAAATTTATTTAATATTAACGAAAATATTTATGGTTGTATAAAGTCAAAATAAGGGCCCATGGAGAAGTCAAAGAGTCACGGGGTAAAGAAAAAAGAAGAATGGGATGCATTTTCCCATGAAGAGTCATCTTGAGGAATTCCAAGAGTCACCAAGTGAAGACAAAAGAGGAAAGGAGCAATTTCTTATGAAGGGACGCTTTGAAGAATAAAAAAAGTCACCAAGATAAAGACAAAAGAGGAAAGGATGTTTTCTCTTATGAAGGGTCACCATATGAATTTTAAAATGCAAGGATATGAAGGGTCATACAAGTTTGGCACCATTTTCCATGAAGATTGAAGGATCACAAAGGGTGATTGCCAAAGGTCATTTGGAAAGCTATAAATAAAGGCTTGAGAATCCATTTGTAATAATGGAAGATATGATTTGTAATTGTTATATCTAGCTTAGAAGAGCAAAGGAGAGAAATGAAAGAGATATTTTAATGTGTTATCATTTGTTGAGAAAGAAACATTGAGAGATAGTTGTGTGGTATACACAAAAGGGGTTGGTGTTCCTATGGGTTGGTGCTCCTGTGGGTTTGTGCTCATGAATATTTACTATGTTGGTGCTCAACAAAGGGTTTGGTGCTCTTGCAAGTTGATACTTACAAATATTGTAGTTTGAGTTGGTGCTCATTCATATACTTGAGATTGTTCTCTATGGTTTTTCCCACATTAAGTTTCCACGTTAAATCTAGTGTCTCTTTCTATCTTGTGTAGTGTTTATTATTTTAATTTTATTGCATATCTTGAATTTATGGTTAAGTGGAATTTGATTAAGTGAAAGTTTATAAGATTTATGATATACTGATTCACCCCCCCCCTCTTAGTATATCCTATGCTTAACAAAATATGCATTATATAACCTTGAATAACACCTAAAATAAACAAAACCATCAAAATAAAATAAGGAAACCTAAGACAAGTACAAACAATGACCCCCTCATGGTTGTAAGTGCATAAAAGAATGCTTGGAGTCTAAGTGATTATTCATAAAGGAGAAGCTATTAATCTAATAAATCTTTCCATGAAATTGAATTACACTCATATACTTTTCACCCACCAAGACCATTCTTCCCAGCTCTAATTGTATGGCCCACACCAAGTGTTTGAATTTGGACTTTCTTGGCATGTAAAGAGAAAATAGAAGAAATAGGAGAAAATCTGAACTTTTTTATATCCTCCTTGAAAAACAAGCATTTAAAACAGTGTGGGGAGGTGAAGAGTCACTCCACCCATAAATTTAGCTAATGTATAACTCAAAAAGTCCATACAAGTGCCCAAAAAGCCCTAAAATTAAAGAGAAACTCCCCATTTTTACCTATAACTAATTTTTTTAGCTAAGCTATGATAGATCCTAACATATCTTGACCTATTCCATGTTGTGAGTCGCCTTTGTAATAAATTTTCTCCCTTGAAAGTCCATACAAGTCATTTATTATGCTAGAAAAGTGGCCATAAAGCATATTTTGCATACAAAGCATGGTAAAGGACAAATATATGAATTATAAATGACTTAGGACACCTAAATGACCATATTATCATATTTATAGCATATTTTGACTATGTTTGACCTTGGTTTACCAAATTTGACTTTGTTTGACTAGACTAGTACAAGGAGAATGGGCTTCAACAAGGACTAAGGGAAGGACAAGTGAGACATATAGGACAATAAGAGACCCCATAGGAAACATGAAACCTTATTTAAAAGTTCAAAATAGTAGGGTTTGACTTAATTTGACTTGGGGTCAAATTTGGTCAAAAACATTATTTTTATGTTTATTTTTGTTTAAATGTAAGTAGTCGTAACTTTGGTATTGATAAGTTTTATCATTATATTTAGTTATAAGTATTCAGATTTGAACTAGTTCATTTTAATCAAAATACAATGTCATCATAAGTTACTCATACTTATGATGTATAATTTAATTTTTGCTATAGTAAGCACCAAGTGCTTTAGATTTCAAGTCCAAAAGTCAATGCATCTTTGAAGATCAGCTCTCAATGCACCATACCTAACATGAGACTCTATGCAAGATGCACATCTCTTGACATACACTATGATTCTAATTGAATATTAATCTATTTTTCCTCTATTATTCTTTCCTCATTCTACTTTCTCTTATTTTTGGGCAAACTACATTGGATTGAGGTCCATCAGGACTATGTATGTAGCTCTTAGATACTTCACATATCTCAATTCAGCTCAACCACCTTCATTCTTCTTATTTCATCTCTTTCATCAATTTGTGCATCCTCATATGTTGGGTTTCTTGTGTCTTCTTCAATCATTAGACCCTCGCATCCATGTTTGCACCTACTCATCTCTAATATATGCATTAGGTTATATACTTGAGTTTTTATTGTCAATTTTCCTTACTAGGGCATAAAATTTAGACCAATCATCAATCCAGTTCACCCTAAAAGGGAAAAATTAATTATTAGTGATCAAAATCATCCATACTAGGGCAACATTGATTTATCAACTGATTAAATTTGCTCTACTGGGGAACATTATTATTTCCTTTCTTTAGACCAATGCTTTTACCTTTCTTCTACTTCCAACCTCTTCATTTGTTATCATCATTCTAGTAATTTTAAAGTGCATAACTTGTTTTGAGAGTGATCATTCCCTAAGTATATAGCTTTCAACCTCTTATGTTTATATTGAAGTGTGTCATTTATATTTTGGGATTGTATCCTTCTCACTTCCCCCTACCTTGGGACCCATTATATTCTAATATATTTTGATCATTGAGAATCAATGTGTGAAAGTTTTTAATCATATAATTGCACCTTTGTGGGAGAGTGTTTCAATCTCTTTCACTCCCAACTAAAATATTGGAGCAACCTTAGGTTGTGGGTATCCTATAGTGAGGTTGAACTTCTAGAGAAGGTCGGCTTCCTCTTGGTAGATCACCTAAACTACTGTTTCTATTTGGAAAAGAGGTAGAGAGGGGGTATAGGGTAAATTAGTGAGATAAATGGGTGATACAACAAATTTATTAACACTCACATAAGCATGAAATAAATACTAATTCAGCATAATATAATTCTTTTTCACAGAACCTCATAAACTAGCTAATTTGCATAAGTGTTTCATAAACTAGGCTCACCAAAAAATACATGAATCGAAGAGGAATTTATAAATTCGCACCAAGAATATATTAATGGAGGAAAGAGCTCAATTTCAGACTTGAAACTAACTTGAAAAAATCTGAAAATAGATAAGAAAGAAGGACAATGGACATGGAAGAACACTTCTCCACAAGGCCATCATGCACAAGCTTACTAAGCACAATTTAGAGGTAAGAGATAGGTAAAAATTGATCTTTATTTCTTCAAAAGGTATTTCTCTCAAATTTTGATAGGTTTTTTCCTTGTCAAATGAGAATATCTTAAATAAAATGGGGGAGAAATGGGAGATAAAAGGGAAAAGGGGAAGATAGAGAGAAGAGACAAACAAACAAAATTCAATAAATGACATATAACCACCCTCCATGGATTCTCACCCACATTTTGGTTAATTATAACTAATCCTCCTTCAACAAATTAACCTCCATTAGCTCTAATAGTCTTCAAGCCCTCTCATTGGTTGAGAAACACACTAGAAGATAGAAACTTGTTGAAGATGATGATGCCATGACCCACTAAAAAGGAAAATTCTTCAAATAATTTTAAAATGTATTGAATACTCCACTTTCACTCTCCAACCTCCAAATCTCTCTCCCATAGACTTCTATGCCCCCCTCCACTTGTTCTTCTAGAAGATGTTAGGAAAAAGGTTAGTTATCTAAGCATTTTATGCTTAACTAAACAGGGAGGTTATCTTTCATGTTTGATTTTTAGGTTATTTTCTATTTTCAACTTGAATTTGATCCTTCAACCTACAATAAACTCCATGCTACCTACAATTTTCATAGACCCCATCGATGGAGGTCATAAGATTGAGCCCCCCTCAACCCGCTACCCTAAAAACTATTCCCAAGGCCATTTGGCACCCTGGATACCACTTCTAGACATGTAGAAGACTTCCACACATCTATGATATGTGTATGATTAATAAAATGAATATTTGGAAAACCTTTAATACCTACAACAATGGTGAAAATCACCATTAAATCTTTATTAATGCACAAATATATAAAAACCTAGGTTTTTGGCCCTTTTGCTCAGCAAGACACCATGAAAACTCATTTGAAGGCTCTAAATTCCATAAAATGATATTTTATGTCCTATTATACCCCTTCCATTGTTTTATACCAGTTCTTTCTTTGAAGACCTATAAAAATAAGAAATTTTGAGCCATTTTGGGCCTCCTAGGCACCCAAACATGCTAGACTCTTCTAAAAGATAGGTTGGTCAAGAGCTATATGGAGTCCTCTACACATTTCAGGTGGTTTCCAAATAATCTTTGGCTATTTGATGGACCTATGAGTCTAAAAACACAAAACTGGTCAAAAAGCTCCATTACAATCTTAAGCAAGTTCACTTTCAAGATGATTGTTCATACAATTAACACACCCATTACACCAATTATTAACATCAATAAATGGTACACATTCCCCTTCAACATCCCTAAAAATATTGGGCTCCCATGCGGAAGGTGTGAAAAGATACACACGTAAAAATGATTGCTTGCAAGGTTTGGAAGCATTATGGGCATGCTTAGATTCTTAATGATTGTTCATAAAACTAAATACCATATACAACCTCAATCGATAATTAATTTCAATTATATATGTTTACTTAAAACATACTAGAGACACTTGTCCCAACTCTTCATGGTATGAAATAAATGAGCATTTGAAGAAGGGCTAAAAATAGGTGTCTTAAGCCTAAAAAGCTTGAATTTATCCAAATGACCAATTTGACCTTTCTTAATGATATTCCTTGATTTAAAACATCTTCGTGACATCTGAAAAACCTCATAACACCTCTCTAAATTATCAAAACTCAACTTTGCCTTTTTTTGTCTTTGAGACTACCTATAGGGATTTGAGCCTACCTTCAAAGTTTACATTAAGTTTAGAGTGTGAGAAATATTTAAATTTTTTTAAGAGGATGAAAATTATATTAACATGTTTCTAAAACACTCTTCTAATCTTGGAAACCTCAAACACAACTTAAAACTCCAAAAAGTGTGCCTGCATTAATAGTGACCATTACATGACATAGGGGTATTGTGATAAAATAGCAAGAAATTTCACTAATAAAATGACCCTCCCAATATTATTTATGGATATAATAGGTCATTATAACTAATATTACCAATTTTTAAGTCATTTGGATGTGTACCTTGTCTTTTATACCCTTTTTACAAAACATTACCTAGAGTTGTTTGCATGTTTCCTTCATCCCAAAACTTGTCTTGCTTAAAACTTTTGCATGAAACCCCTAAATTTGATAACTCCCATAGGAAAATATATGTTTTTAACATCATATTATACCATTTTAATACCTCTCTAAGGCTTAAACTACTTCTTGGCATCTAGAACTAATAAAACTTTATTTAGTCTCTAATGGCTGCCTTCTTGAGTGCTTGTGGACTATGTAAGAATAGTGGGCACTTTCACTCTTTATATTACCTTTATTATGGCATGGGATTATATTTTATGTCATGGATACCATACTTACCATTTTTTTTTCTTTGAATCAACCTATAGAAGCCCCAAAATGGCCAATTCCTTCAAGGCATGCTCCAATGTTGATTGTGATTTGACATAGGGTTGACTGTACCAAAATAGAGAATTGTTACCATTATAAAAAACTTATAAATAATTTTTAACATCTATAATATGTCATAATGAGCCTCTTCATCATATTTTGTGATTGGATCTTTCATATTTTGGCTTCTAGGCCCATTTTGGCAAAAGCTAATGACATGTGCCTGCATGGTCAAGTTTCACAAATGAGTCCTCCTTTTTTACTTGGTTTCATGCCTTATCATGATTAGTTTGACTCTAATAGTTCATAAATATCTTCCCTTTCATTATTAAACCCTTCATTGGTTTGGTTTCAACCTCCCATGCCACCTTGTACCATCTCAAAAGACCCCTCATGACTGTGTTCTTTTCTTGATGGTGATGATTTCATAGGAAAAGGAAGCCTTCAAGATAAATTTCATATTCAAATAGCTCAAAAGTTATCTCAAAATTATTGGAATCATCTTTCATCCTTCCTCTAACATTCTTTTATCTTGTAACAAGGCTGTTAGGATTCAAACATATAACCTCCGTACAAAGGTCTGTAAGTGCAAGTCTTTGAGGTTTATGATTGTGTCTTAGGCATTTAAAACTTTATTTTACTCTTATGATATTCCTTTACATCTATTACAAGATATACATTGATCTCAATTGATCATTGAATTATACTTGGATTAAATACCTCATCATGGATTGTTATGCCATAACCCTCCATCTCATATGATTTTAGGTGAGTGTTGACCTTAGCTATGTGGCTGCCTTGAATTTTACCTCATTCAAGACTTATTAATCTCATTCCATCATGTGATTCTTGTGAAACATCCTCTTGAGCATAATACCACCTTATAAATCATTGTATTCCCAACCATCTTTCATGGTTTTGCTCATGACTATGTTCTTCAAGAGCCTAGGGCTCCATCATGATTATCTTTTCATGTATATCATAGTACTTACCCTATGACTCTTCACCATAAAGAAATCAAACCCAATGTCATAGTGTTACCAATCTTACTCATCATGTTTTTTAGATGATTATGTTGTCCTAATGGCTTTAGGTGATTTTTGGAGCTTGCCATATGTCTACATGGAATGGGAAACCAATTCCCTTGTTGGTTTTCCATTAGATCATTATATTCACTTTGTTTCTCTCTTCTCATTCCATCACTCCAAGTCTCTCACCTTTAATATCTTTTCACACTCAACTTCATTTGGTCTCAAGGGTCAAATCTTGGCTTAACTTTCAAGATCTCAATATTTTTTCATGGATGGTCTAGGGTGACTTCATTACACTTGTATTAATCCATTTCAAGCAATACATTGATCCCAACATCCCGTTTCACATACAAGGCTCATCTTGGGTTTCTAAGGCTTATATCCCTTATTTTTTATGTTTCTCCTTTGTTTTACCATTATAAGAATTATATTACAAGTATGATACCATTTATAGCTACTCTCCATCTTATTACAAGTGTGTGACAAGTTTTATGACATGATTCCACTCCAAGATCACACTCCCTTTGTAAACTGCCCTTCATTTAGGCCTACTTAGCCTTATTCCAAACCCTCAGCCACAAAATCAGTATTAAAAGGCCTCCAATCAACCCAAATCCTCTTAAATAAATTATATCACCTTGAAAAACATCAGATTATAAAATAAATTTAGAGGGTTAAAACTCTTGGAATCAACAAAACCCTAGTTTAGGCTTCTCTCATGCTCTTTCTAAGACCCTATTTTGGATTGGAGGGGTTAAAATGAGTTATAAACCTCAAATATATATATTTTTGGATTAAATTTATAGGTATTAATGGGGCAGATGTGTGATATTTTTAAAAATTCAAAAAAACATCACCAAGCTCTCAAATAAATAATAATAAAAAATTGCCAGCTTACTACCCTATTTTTGCTTTGAAGATGGATCTTGAGTTATAGGGAATAAATAGGGAGAATAAGAGACAATTTTGTGGATAATATATTACCCCAAATATCCTCTAAATTAAATTTCCTAACTCCCAAGGAAAATACTACTAGCACCCCCTTATCTTTTGGGATTCTAGTCCTCTCTTAGCTCTCTAGGCCTAGAAAACTAAAAAATGGATTTTGTGTCCTTTTGAATGTTTGAAAAATCTTGGGAAAATTTTAATTAAATTTTGGGAATATTCTATGATTTCCCATTAAAAATTTGGGACATTTCATTTCTATCTTGGGGTGTGCAGGTCATTTGATACTCAAATCCTGTACAAATCACTAAAAAACCTACAGTGAACAATTTCATGATTTGGGAGTCTTCAAACACTATGCTACTATTATCACACACCAATTATTTTTTGATTGTATATTACCCTATGATATTTATAGAATATTAGTGCATTTATATTCATCAAATATCCTTGAAACATTATTCTATGGCATCAACAAAAGTGACTAGGACCTCTATTTTTGTGTTTTAGGGAAATTGTCCTTAACATAGTCATTCAACTTTGAAGATGGTTTATTCCAACTTGATTCTAATTTTATGAATAAAAAATTATTACCATGGTATATTATAGGTGAAAACATCATATATTCTTTATTTTTAACCCAATATAAGAAAGGAAAACTTTTGTAGTTGATAAACTTGCCTGCAACTCCATTGGATCTCCAACTAACAACTTGATTGTTCGGCCTATAAAGGCTTAAATGAGATACTAAGGATTTATGATAAAGATAAATTGTTTAGGTTTATGTGTCATAAGGAGGATGAGGTACATTATCCCTCTAACACATGTTCTGCTCTAAAACTAATCAAATGACCATTTCATAATGATAGTAAGTAAAATCTATTTTATGCCATAAGTACCAACCTAGAATAAATGAGTTGATAAAACAAATTGTAATAGTTCCTATTTTACCCTAAAATTACTCCTATAAAACCATTTTTTCTCATTGAATTCTAAAGTTAATAAACAAGGGAAAACTTGGGCCTTGTTTGGATGAGTAGGCCATCTAGACACCCTTGAACTGTTAGCAATTGTTCATAAAGATGGGTAGATGAACCAAACCACCAATGCCACAAAGTGGAAGGCCATTAGGTTCCATATTATTTCCAAAAATATTCTATACCAAATCTCTCTCTCCTTATCATATCAAGTGAAAATTTGAGGCTCTCCTACAGTTGTCCCTAATTGCCTAGAATGGTTTTTCCCTTAACATGAATAACTAGAAGTCTACCTATGAAATATAACAATTGGGAAAGATTTTTTAGGATATAAATGACCTTTATTTCCTTATATAAACCTTTTACAATACTTAGAATTCCATTAATGGTAGAAACCTTGCTTCATGCTTAGTTTGTAAATAATAGCTTTTATTTACCTTTGTTGGTTCCTATGTTGGAATATGATTTTAGGGTCCTACGAGGTGATATTATGGTCACCATGGATGCCTAAATATGATATTTGATCCCTTAAATAAATTAAATCCTTCATAAACCTATTCTACAAAAGCTCTAAAAGGCTCCAAATTGCATCCTTACTCTCAAACGCCTTCCCTCCACTACAAATGATCTCAAATGAAATTGAACATGTATAAAAGGGTAAAATTCACCATATGGATTTGGGAGGAAGTCAAAACCAATTTGACTTCCTCAAAAAGTCACTTTTTCACTTGAAATTTCTAGTTTGAGGACACTTAAGTCATCTAATGCACTTTTGGGGTTATTTTGGGCATAATAGATTCTTTAGTCCTCATTTTTGGATCCTTAGAATCTCTGAGACTTTATTCAAACTTCCTTCATTCCCTTATATGATCAAACACCATGGAAACCTGCTGGATCCTTCACTTGTAATTCTAGACCTGCTTATAGGCCTTTTTCTCAAAATCACCTTAAAACTTACTTAAAGTGTTTCAAAATCTTGAAAGTGACATGTGGTAGGGTCATGAGGTTTGTCTCCTTATTCCACCATTAGATCACTCAACCAAAACTCTACTCAGCTTCTCACAACATATCAAGACCTATTAGAATACTACAATGCATCATTAATTCAGGACCACAAAGGAACTAGTCATGGGGGTAGAAGGTTATTGAAAGGTCTAAGAGAGTTGCCTAATCCATCTAGGCAAAAGTTTCATATTTAGGCCAATTTTGGCCAACATTTATAGTGACCTCTTGGGATTGTATGCCTAATATGTAATAGATTAGTTGCCTTGTTTGATCCATTGGGCATATGGGGTCACAAGTCTTTCTTTTCTAAATAATTTGAAAATGATATAAGGTTATCCCTTTATGGAAACCTCCTTTTGAAGCAAAAAGGATAACAAGAAATGAAAAAAACATTGTACCTAAGGAACTTAGGGAATGGAAACACATAAGTTGATATATACAATAAAATTAAAGATTTATCCTTCTCCTAGATCAAATGGAAAGGTTCTTGGATCACTCCCTTCATGAAAAGGAACATGATTAAAGGTAATTTTCTTGTGAAACACTATACTTGATGAATCATGTCTCTCATGAGGGTCAACTAAAAATTACATGTATAAAATGTAGTACCCCTGAGATGACTCAAAAATGATCCCATGATGATCTTCAATGTGAATAATGTCTTGGGAGGTCTCAATATAATTTGGGAGAGTGGATGATATCTCTCCACTTGGTGTCTCTTCAAAGATAAGAGAGAATTCTAATGTATCTATGACTGCAACCTTGGCTTTAAAGAGTTCATTAGGCTCACACATTATATTGGAATCCATTTGATCAATTTCTTGTCCTGGGAGTGAAGGTTAGGTGTCCATGTTTGCACAAAAGGACTCTATAACATCCCAAAAAGTAGTTCCTCTTGATCACTTGGGATAACTCCAACCTTAACACCATTATTTCTCTACTCATATTGGAAAAAGCCACATGGAAGCTCACCAACCAATTTAAGATTCCAAATGTCATATTCTTGTGGTTTTAGATCTGACCACTCTCTTTCATTCTTGAAAACATTAGTACCATCTTCAATAGACAATTCATCTTGAGACTGGTCAACTTATATAACCTAATTTACAAGTTCATTTTCATTCTCTAAAGGAGATATAATTTGGTTTAGAACCTATATCTAGTCTATGAAGTCATGGTATAGCTATTTCCATACTTTATTTTGATCCTTTGGTTCATCTATGTAGAATATACATTTAGTAGTCCATTCAAGGTCTCCCCTATATTCAACTTGAGGATTATCCTCTTTAGGCTCTAGTTCATTAGTGTCAAAGCCATGCCAAGAAGGCTAGTCCAAACCTAATTTTTCCTCCTCTAAGTGAAGTGGGATACTTATCAATATTTATTCCTCATACACACTTACCTCATCTTCTTGAGACTCACTTGAGACTATAATATCTTCCTCTATGTTTTTTAAAATAGGTTCTTTCTCTAAGAGGGAGATGGTGGGAGGTTGAAAAAGTTCACCTTGCATACAGCTTAAGAGAGTATCCTTCCAACTAGGTACCTTGAGTGGTCTCTTTGGTGGCTATTGAGGGAGGGATAAAGAGTCTTAGAATTCTTGTAGGGTAAACTCATTGACCTTAGCTAACACCTCTTTGTTATTTTATTTAACCAATAACTCCTTCTCTTGAAATTGCTCTTGGAGCACCATAATTGACACCTCTTCCTTCTTCTCTATGCCTTTTTGAATCAATTTCCATGATGTAAATGTGTAGGGAACAACCTCATTTTATTCATTTTAAATGGGTATAGGAGAGGGTGGTTTCACAAGAGAAGGCATGACATAATCAAGGCCAAAGGTGTGGGAGGATATCCATCGTGGGATGGTTTCAAAATATTGAGTGATAATGGGCAAAGGGGTAGGAGAGGATAAACTAATTGGATTAGGTTTGACATACTCATCTTTTTAATGAGTCAACATGTGATCTATTGAGAGTATCCATTCCTTCATCTCTTACTTCTCAACATGTGGATAGTCACCTTCTTTAATGGATGCCCACACACTCCAAAGATTATGCAAGAAGTTCCTTATCCCCTCCATGGCATGAATGGGGAGTTCTTGTCCAAGTAAAACCTCCTTATTGATTTTCATGATTGTATTGAGTCTATTGATCTTCATAAGATATAAACACACTTTATAAATTTTGGACCATGCTTCTCAACCACACCTTCTCCCTCTCACAAACTGCCCATTGTTCATCCTCACAAACTAACCACCTATTCTTGACCAACTGAAGAGAAATCCTTACCTCTTGTAAAACATGAATAAGGATGATTGAAAAAATTTATAAACCCCTACCAATATCCCTTATCACCTCAATATAATATGATAATGCTTTCTTGAATCCTGACAAAGATGTAACATGATAAGCATAGTCTTGACAAGGGGAATTAAAGGACTGATTTGAATACATAGGAGGCTGATCTTGGTCATACACAAGGGTGGGAGGAGGGTAAAGGCCATAATAGTGTTGATAGTTTGTTGAGGGCCACTTTGGGGGAACACATAAACATTGTTAGCTTGGTAAGTGTGATGTTGAGGTAGAGAATGAGCATACTGATAAAAAATGGTTGATTATACATACCAAATAATGATGATTCAGCACTTGGGTTGCTCATAACATCTGATGAATACTTGGAGTCACCATTGGTGTTTTCACACATGCCTCCAAAGGCTGACTAGATGAAGAGAACACCAAAACTCTTTACTCAATGAAAAATGTAGTCCCACCAGGCATGCTAGATACTATTGTAGCATAGAATTTCAACCTTATGGGATATGTTTTTAGGATCTCTCACTCACATCTATAATATTGGAGCAACCTCAGGCTATGGATATAGTAAAGTGAGGTTGAACCTCTGAAGAAGGCTTGCTTCCTCTTGGTATATCACCTAACTAATGTTTCTACTTGGAAAAGAGGTAGAGAGGGGGTATAGGGTAACTAAGAGAGATATATGGGTGATACACCAAATTTATTGAAACTCACATAAGCATGAAATAAACATTAATTCAGCATAAGATAATTCTTGCTCACACAACCTCACAAACTAGCTAATTTTCATAAGTTTTTCATAAACTAGGCTCACCAAACAATACATGCAGCAAAGAAGAATTTCAAAATTCACACCAAGCATCCATTAATGGTAGAAAGAGCTCAATTTAAGACCTACAACTAACTTGAAAACACCTAAAAATAGGAAATAAATAAGGACAATGGACATGGAAGAACACTTCTCCACAAGGCCATCATGCACAAGCTTGCTAAGCACAATTTAAAGGTAAGAAATAGGTAAAAATGATCTTTATTTCTTTAAAAGGTCTTTCTTAAAAATTTTGACAGGGTTTCTCCTTGTCAAATGAGAATATCTTACAAAAATGGGGGAGAAATGGGAGATATAGAAGAAAAGGGGAAGAGAGAGAGAAGAGACAAGAAAACAAAATTCAATAAATGAGATCTAAACACCCTCCATGGATTTTCACCCACATTTGGGTTAATTAAAAATAATCCTTCTTCAACAAATTAACCTCCATTAGCTCCAATAGTCTTCAAACCCTCTCATTGGTTGAGAAACACACTAGAAGATAAAAACTTAATGAGGATGATGATTTCATGATCCACTAAAAAGGAAAACTCTTAAAAGACTTTGAAAATGTATTGAATGCTCCACTTGCACTCTCCAACCTCCAAATCTCTCTCTCTCATAGAATTCTATTCCCCCTCCACTTGGTCTTATAGAAGATGTTAGGCAAAAGGTTAGCTAACTTGGCATTTTGTGTTTAACTGACCATGGAGGTTATATTTCATGTTTGATTTTTGAGGTTATTTTATATTTTCAACTTTAATTTGCTCCTATAATCTATAATAAACTCCATGATACCTTGAATTTTCATAGACCCCATTGATGGAGGTCACAAGATTGAGCCACCCTCAACTAGTTGCCCTAAGAAATACTCCCAAGGCCATTTGACACCCTAAAGATCACTTTTGGACCTATAGAAGACTTCCACACATCCATGGCATTTTTATGATGAATAAAATTAATATTTAGAAAACCTTCAATGCCTACAACAATGGTAAAGATCACCATTAAACCTGCAACAATGCACAAATATGTCAAAAACTAGGTTTTTTATCCTTTTACTCAGTAAGACACCACGAAAACTCTTGTGAAGAGATTCAAATGCAATATAATGATATTTTATGTCCTATTAGACCCCTTCCATGGTTTTATACCATTTCTTTCTTTGAATAATTGTAAAAATATGCAATTTTGAGACATTTTGGGCATCCTAAACACACAAACATGTCAGATTATTCTGCAAGATAGGTTTGTTAAGAGATGGAGGGAGTCTTATATGCATTATATGTGGATTAAAAGTAATTTTTGGCTACTTGATGTACATATGAGTCCAAAAACACAAAATGGGTCAAAAAGCTCTATTGCAATATTAAGCAAGTTCACTTTCAAGACAATTGTTCATATAATAAAGAAACCCATTACACCAATTATTAACATGGATATGTGGTACATATTTCCATTAAATTTACCTTAAAATATTGGGCTCCCATTCATAAGGTTTGAAAAGATACACACATAAAGATGATTGCTTGCAAGGTTTGGAAACATTTTGGACATGCTTACATTCTTAACGATTGTTCATAAAACTAAATACCTTAGCCAAAATATATCAATAATTAATTTTAATTACATATGGTTATTCAAAACATATTAGAATCACTTGTCCAAACTCTTCATGGTATGAAATAAATAAGCATCTGAAGAAGGGCTAAAACTGGGTGTCTTAAGCCTAAAAAGCTTGAATTTATCTAAATGAACAATTTGAAATTTCTCACTAATATTCCTTGATTTAAAACATCTTAATGACATCTGAAACACCTCATAACACCTCTCTAAATTATCAAAAATCAACTTTGCCTTTTTTTATGTTTGAGACTACCTATGGGGATTTGAGCTTGCCTTAAGAGTTTACATGAAGTTTAGAGTGTGAAAAATATTTAAATGTGTTTAAAATCATATTAAAAATCTTATAAAACACTCTTATAATATTTTAAACCTCAAACACACCTTAAAATTTCAAAAAGTGTGCTTGTATGAATAGTGACCATTACGAGACATAGGGGGCCTGTGACAAAATAGTGAGCACTTTCACTAATCACATGACCCTATCTATATTATTTATGGATATAATTGGTCATTATTACCAATATTACCAAGTTTCAAGTCATTTTTATGTGCACTTTGTCCTCTAGACCCTTTTTACTAAAACTTACCTTGAGTTGTCTACATGTTTCCTTCATGCCAAAACTTGTCTTTCTTCAAAATTTTGCATGAAACACCTAAATGTGATAACTCAAATATATAATTTAGGTTTAAAAAATAATATTTTACCATTTTAATACCTATTTAAGGCCTAAACTGGTTCTTGGCATCCAAAACTAATAAAACTTGATTTGGTCTCCAATGGCTGCCTTCTTGAGTGCCTATTGACTGTGTAAAAATAGTAGGTAATTTAAATCATTATAGGACATTTATGATGGAATATGATGATATTTTATATCATTTATACTATAAATACTAAATTTCATGCTTTGACTCAACCTGTAGATGCCCCAAAATGGCCAATTCCTCCAAGGCATATTTTAATGTTAACTATGATTTGACATAAGGTTGATCATACCAAAACATCAAATATTTACCATTATAAAAAAATTATAAATTAATTTTAATATTTATAATATGTCATAATTATCCTCTCCAAAAAATTTAATTATTGGATCTTGCATATTTTGGCCTATAGGCCCATTTTGGCAAAAGCTAGCGGCACGTGCCTGCATGGTCAAGTTTCACAAATGAGTCCTCATTTTTGACTTGGTTTGATGACTTATCATGATTAATTTGACTCTAATATGTCATATATACCTTCCATTTCATTATTACACCCTTCATTAGTTTATTTACAACCTCTCATGTGACCTTGTACCTTCTCAAAAGACCCCTCATGAATGTGTTCTTTGATTGATGGTGATGATTTCATGGGAAAAAGAAGACTTCAAGATAAATTTCATATTAAACTATATCAATATTTCTCTAAAAATGATTAGAATAATGTTTCACCCTTCCTCTAACATTATTAGATCTTATATCAAGACAATTAGGCTTCAAACAAACAACCTCTGTACAAAGGTCTATAGGTGCAAGTATTTGAGGTGTATGATTGTGTCTTAGGCATTTAAACCTTAATTTAGCCCTTAGAATATGATTTTAAATATATTACAAGCTATACATTTATATCAATTAATCTTTGAAGCATACTTGGATTAAAATACCTCATGATGGACTATTATGCCATAACCTTCCATCTCATGTGATTGTAGGTGAGTGTTGACCTTAGATATGTGGATACCTTGGATTTCACCTCATTCATGACCTCTTAGTCTCATTTCATCATGTGGTTGTTTTTAAACATCCTCTTGAGCATAATACCACCTTATAAATCATTGTATTCCCAACTATCTTTCATGATTTTGATCATGACTATGTTCTTCAAGAACCTGGGGCTCCATCATGACTATCTTTTCATTTATATCATAGTATTTACCCTATGACTCTTCATCATAAAGAAATCTAACCCAATGTGATAGTGATAGTGCTCTTACTCATCATGTTTTTTAGATGACTATGTTTTCCTAATGGATTTAGGTGATTTTTGGAGCTTGTCATATGTCTACATGGAATGTGAAACCAATTCCCTTATTGGTTTTCCATTAGATCATTATATTCACTTTGTTTCTCCCTTCTCATTCCATCACTCCAAGTCTTTCACCTTTACTAGCTTTTCACTATGCAACTTCCTTTACTCTCAGGGGTCAAATCTTGGCTTAAGTTTCAATATTTTAAGCATTTATCATGGATGGTTTAGGGTGACCTCATTACACTTGTCTTAATACATTTCAAGTTATACATTGATCTTAGCATCCCATTTCACATACAAGGCTCATCTTGTGTTTCTAAGGCTTGTAGCCCTTATTTTGGACATTTATCCTTGGTTTGACAATTATAATAATCCTCTTGAAAGTATAATAATGTTTACATATACTCTCTATCTCATTACATGTGTGTGATAGGTTTTATGACGTGATTCCACTCCAAGATCACACTCCCTTTGGAAACTGCCCATCATTTAAGCCTACATAACGTTATTCCAAACCCTCAAACATGAAATTGATACTGAACATCCTAAAATCAACCCAAAACCTATTGAATCACTTATATCACCTTGAAAACATTAGATTACAAAATTTTGGCAAATTTGGAGGCTTAAAAGTCTTGGAATCAACAAAACCCTAGTTTAGGCTTCTCTCATGCTCTTTCTGAGACCCTATTTTGGATTGGGGGGATTAAAATGAGTTTTTGGTCTCACATAGCTCTATTTTTGGATTCATTAGATAGGTATTGATGGTTTAGACCTAGTAAATTTTGAAAAAATCATAAAAATATCACCAAGCTCTCAAATAAAAAAAAATGTTAGCTTGCTACCCTATTTTTGCTTTGACAATGGTTCTTGAGTTTGAGGGGTGAACTAGGGAAAATAAGAGATATTTTGTGTATAATATATTGCCTCAATTATCCTCCAAATTTCAGGTCCTAACTCCCAATGAAAATACTGCTATCACCCCCTTCTCTTCTCATATTTTAGGCCTCTCTTGGCTCTTTAGGCCTAGAAAACTAAAAAATGGATTTTTTGTCCTTTGTATGTTTGAAAACTCTTGGGAAAAGTTTTATTAACCTTTGGGAAGATTCCATTATGTACCATTCCAAATTTTAGATCTTTCAATTCTATCTTGGGGTGTGAAGGTCATTTGATACTCAAATCTTGTAGAAGTCACTAAAAAACTTGCAATGAACAATTTCATGATTTGGGAGTCTTCAAACACTATGCTACTCTAATCACACAATCCTTATTTTTTTCATGTCTCTTCCCTTATGATATGGATATAATATTAGTGAATTTTTATGCATCAAATATCCTTGAAAAACTATTTCATGGCATCAACAAAATTACATGGAACCTTTGTTTTTATGTTTTAGGGAAATTGTCCTTAACACAATCATTCAACTTTGAAGATGGTTTCTTCCAACTTGCTTCTAAATTTATGACTAAAACATGATTTACATGGTATATTATAGGTTAAAACATCACATATTATATATTTTTAACCCACTATAGGAAAGGAAAACTTATGTAGTTGACAAACTTGCTTGTAACTCCATTGGAGCTTCAACTAGCAACTTGACTATTTGGCCTATAAAGGCTTAAATGAGATACTAAGGATTTATGATCAAGATAAATTATTTAGGTTTAAGTTTCATAAGTAGGATGATGTAAATTATCCTTCTAACACATTTTCTACTCTAAAATTAATCAAATGACCATTTCACAAGGATAGCAAGGAAAACCTATTTTATGCCATAAGTACCTTCCTAGAATGAATAAGCTCATGAAACTAATTATAATAGTTCATATTTGACCTTGAAATGACTCATATAAAATCATTATTTCTCATTTAATTCTTAATTGAAGAAACAAGGGAAAAATTTGGCCCTATTTGGATGAGTAGGCCATCTAGACACCCCTATATTGTTACCAATTGTTCATAAATATGGTGAGATGAACCAGACAACCAATGCCACAAAGTTGAAGGAAATTATGGTCCCTATTACTTCCCAAAATATTCTATCCCAACTCTCTCTCTTTCCTAATTATACCAAGTGAAACTATGAGGCTCTCCTAGAGCTGTCTCAAACTGCCCAAAATGGATTTTCCATAGCATGAAGAACAAGAAGTCTGCCTATGAAATATAACACTTTGGAAAGATTTTTTATGATATAAATGACCTTTCCTTACTTTTGAAATACCTGGAACTCCATTAATGGTATAAAACTTGCTTCATGCCTAGTTTGGAAATTATAGCTTTTCTTTACCTCGACTAGTTCCTAAGTTGGAATATGATTTTAGGGGCCTATAAGGGCATATTATGGACAACATGTATGATTGTATATGATATATAATCCCTTGAATAAATCAAATCCTTTAAAAACCTATTCTACCAAAGCTCCAAAAGGCTCCATACTACATCCTTTTGCTCTCAAACTTCTTCCCTCCACTCCAAATGATATCAAATGAGCTTGAACATGTATAAAAGGGTAAAATTCACCATTTGGAGGTGGAAGGAAGTCAAAACCAATTTTAATTCCTCAAAAGTAACTTTTTTAATTGAAATTTTTATTTTGAGGACACTTAAGTCATCTAATGCACTTTTGGAATTCTTTTGGGCATAATAGTTTCTTTAGGCCTCATTTTTGGCTTGTTATAATCTATGAAAATTTGTGCAAACCTACTTCATGCCCCTAGATGCTTGAACACCATGGAAACCTATTAGATCCTTCACTTGCATTTCTAGACCTGCTTTAAGGCCTTTTTCTCAAAATCACCAAAATCACCTTAAAACTTACATAAAGTGTTTTAAAAGATTGTGAGTGGCATGTGGTAGGATCATGAGGTTTATCTCATTATTTAACCATTAGATCACTCACTCAACCAAAACTTTTCTTAGCTTCTCACAACATATCAAGACCTCCTAGAATATTGTAATGCATCATCAATTCAGAATCACAAAGGGACTAGTCATAGGGTTAGAATCTTACTGAAAGGTCTAAGAGAGATGCTTGATCCATCTAGGAAAAATTTTCATATGCAAGCAAATTTTTTCCAACAACAAGTATTAAATCATATGGATCTAATCTCATCCATGGGTTAATTTCACTCTTTCTCTCTTTTTGAGAGTCCATCCCTTTCTTTCATCCTCATATATCCTCTCAAAGGGGCATCATGGGTCATTTTCTTCCAAATTCGTATTGAAATTTATTTTCTTTGAAAAGACATTGCTTTGACTAAGTGTCTCTCTATGCCTTCTAAAATAGGGGAAAAATATAGACATCTAATTCCTATCATCATTATGTAGAAATTGTTAATCTGACTCAAAATTTAGCAACAATGCATAATTTGGGCCAAGATCAATAAAACATGATAAATGGTTTGATCTTGTCATATACAAGTGTTGATTTAGGATAATGTATCCCTAAATAGGGAAATGTATTTTATGTGATTATTAATTTTTACCAAATCATTTAGAGTCAAAATTCCAAAAATACAATTTAACACTCTGAACCACTAAATTCTTCTAATTTAGAATCACATGATGTGTGAATGTGTTATTTCATGTTAACAATGTCCTAAAAAACCCCTTCTTCTAATTATACTCTAGTCGAATTATGACCTAATAACTTGCCTTTTTTACCAGTTTGATTAATTGAGCAACCAATTTTGAAAGAATTATAAAAAATAAATTATATTCACTTAAACAAATTAAAAGCTTAAGTGGAAAATCCATAAAATTTATTGAAGATTTATCAATTGTAAATTCATTTCTAATATCTGCATCATCAGGTGGCATCATGAATGAGGTGGCATTTATAAGCCGTAAATACAACAAATATCAGGTTTAAGTCCTCCCATGCCTCATTAATGCCCCATTATCCAAAATATTAATGGGGATATTTATGGATTGAGCCTCAAAAATTAAATTGATTCATGGACACACATATTGATATCAAGATGGATGATAATGGTTGATTATGATCATTTCTAAAACTCTATAAATACAAGGGTTCTCATACATTTTTTAATCTTCTCTAGTGTAAACTTATTATGTAGGATTGTCTTCACAAACTCTTTTTTGTGGTGTTATTATTCTTAATTTTCAATAGGATAGATTCAAATATTGCCATAACATTGATCAATATCATGACCCTCATTTCATTGGTGCATTGAGAGATGATGGAGGAGCCTAGTTTCATAGGCTGGCTAGGGTTTATGAGTAGTTAGTCTTGTGAAGCCCTAAGGGATTTTTTTGGTGCCTTCTCACCTCAATTATAGACCCTTATCACCTTTAAAATTTTGTTATGCATTATTAATCCCTCTTCAAGTTCTCTCAACTCTTAGACAACCTTCAAACTTGCATATGCCTTTAATTTTGGTACAAGCCTATGTATACCACTTTAGGCCTTATCATGTCATTAGGATCCTTTGGTATAAATTGGGGGGTCAAGATATTGACTATAGATTTCTGGCCTTCAAAGGACAAGCCATAGGATATCCTTTTCTTCTCTAAACCCCAGCCATGTGTAGGGTTCTTTGCTTTAGCTCTCTCATGTGACCCTGCCTTCTTGGTTGTAGATCATCAACTAGGTTTGTATAGTATGTCAAGACTCATTGATGTCTTAAGGACAAAATCACCTAATGAAGATTGACATTTTTAAGAGAATAGGTCCTAGGTTATTTTTTGCAACTCAAACACTCCACTTTTACATATGGTTCAACATAATTACACATTCTTACTCGAGTCCTACTTATAGGCATCAAGTGAGAACTTCTTAGACTTTGTAGGCATTAGAGAGGTGATATGATGGTTTAGTATTTACTTGATCCATTAACATGTTGATGATATCTCAATTACTTTTTCTACCCTCAAAATAAGGTTTCTTACTCAACCTTATTTCCCTTTATATTCAAGCATGTAGGTTAATTGTGTGTAAGGAGTGGACTTTCCTCTTCATGATAATTTTAGCCTTATACATCAACATTGATCATTACTCCTATGAGGTTCCTCAATATAATTTTAATATTATTACCTTGAAGACACCCTGATTAGGATTGATGTACCTATGTTACTTCCATAATTAGGCTTGTAGGTGTCTATTATAGGTCTATTGACTATATTTTTTAGAGTATATTATAATTTTGATGATTTCATATATTTGAAACATGTATTAACTTCTACAATAAGTAATTAAGGTCTTCATGCTCCCTCATAACCATCCCATCTCCACTTTTATAAGAACCAATATTACCTAGGAGGTAGACCTTAAGGCTTCTCATTGAGTTAATCTAAGCTTCTCTCATCTATCTCATTATGCCTTGTTTCCTTTAGGTTGACCATTTGATGTATTAGTGTTATTAATAATATTATCTCCAAACACATTTAGGTATTATCAACCCTCAACTCTACTTGATGCAATCCTTTATGCATTCAACTAGGTCTCTAAATCATAGTTAAGGATTTTTTACTATCTTGTATGGAACTTGAGGCCAAATCACCCATATATAATATTCATCATTACATTTTGTGGCTACTCAAGGTTAAGTGGATGTTTGGAGACATATATTAGATCCTTTCTAACCTTTACATAATTTAAAATGGGTTTTGGAGTAATTAACATCCACCTACAAGTCTGTAGTCCTGTAAGTGGACAAAATAATTTTAAACCTATCCACTAGCATATTATGAGTCTTATTATTTTCATAGATATCATAAATTCGCTATAAAAACCTATGAAATATAGGTGAAAATTTTCATCATCATATCCAGATAGGTAACCTTCAATATGACCACAGGGTTCTTAAGCAAGACTCAGACCCTATATTTTGCATGTTCAGTTGTGTGCTTGATCAAAATTATAGGTCAACATCATGATATGAATATTTTGGCTCATGAAGGTATTGAGGAAACATAGAATATAAATAATGTGTGGAGGAGTTATGGGATATTTAAAAACATATTTTCAACCATTGGGGGCCCTTAGGACATTAATAAACCATTACTCTCATCTTGTAAAATGCTTCCAAATGAGGATTTATTATCTCCCTAGGCTCACACGTGCCAAAAAAAGATAAATAGTGGTGTATAAGAGTTTTAAATACCCATGAAAATTCATCAAACTTACCATTCCTCTCTTTTGAATTTCAAAAATGGAGAAATAAATAGAAACCTAAACCTTGCCTAGATGAAGAAAACACAATGAGCCCTTTACCTTCTTAATGATTATTCATAAAGGAGAGGGAATGAATCATGAAAAAAATGACAAAAATTTTAAGGGCATGCATACCCCATCCTCTAAATAATATATCAAGATCTAACCTTCTCTCTACTATTTGTTACAAATAAAAACTTGACTGGCTTTGTTAGGCTGCCAAGGAGACTGATGGAATAATGGTGAAGATTTTTGAACTTTTTTAACCCTAAAACTCATCCAAAACATATGTTTTGGCCTAAAAGGGATGAATCAATCCATACATGTGCCTATACATGATTTATTCTCTAATAAAATATACATATTACTTGAAAATCTCCCTGTTTTGCTATAAAAAGTATCCATTTATGCCTAGAAATTGATTGAACCTATATGATAAGTGATGCTTGAGCTTATCCACACATATATGGATGTGTGATGATGTGTCCTAAAATTCCTTCCTCTATAAAACTATAATTTTATTGAAATATTCTTCTTTGGATGTTACAAAATGGATAATAAAGCATTACAAAAAGGGGTGTAATGTTAAAAATGAACATTTTCACCATTTTGGCACTTGTACAAACCATGAGGAACATTATATTAATTTAATACACATGAAATTAATCAACATGACCCCCTAAACCACTTAACACCCTTGGATTCCTTTGACTATGTCATGAATTGGCTAGGTAACATAAGGTTTAAAATGACATTTACCTTAATTTTATCAAAAAAACCTTAAATAATGCTAATAAGGCCAAAATGACCATAAAAAAGTCTAGGATAATTATGAAAAATTAGGTTTTGAATATATCGTGTTGACCATTTTGACCTATGGGTCAAAATTAATCAACATCACTATTGACTCCCAAGGGTTGACCTTCCTACTGGTTAAGAGAACATATAAATTCCTACATAACATCCATGACTCAACTAAGATAACCAATCTATAAGAACCTTGAACAAAAATAACAACTAATTACCTCAAAACAACCACAACCCAAACAAAGCAAAGACACACATGTGTTATAAATCATTTATGGAAAACTAACAAACAATAATTAATCAATCACACCTACTATATACAACTAAATTTTCAAGATTGATCCTTCTTGATCAAATGGAAAGCTTCTCAAGTCATCTTCTAGTAGTGAACTAGGATCATGTTCAAGTTGTTCATTAATATTTGCTCTTACGTGATCAACTCCTTGCATAATCATATTTGTCCTTGTCTTGGCCTCAAGTGGAGCAATAGGAATAAACATGTCTCTAATGTAGACATATTCATCTTTATCTTTATCCCTTTCCTCATTCTAATGTTTACCTTTGGTAATGTGAAGGGATCTAAATTTGATCACATATTGGCTGATAGGGGTAGTAACCTTAACCTCTATTTTAATTAGATTTTCAAAATCAATTTATTTCTCATCTTTAAGAGTGTCATGTTCATCATAATTTTCTATACCTTTCAATTGAACCTCTTGAATATGATCTTGAAAATATAGTGGCTCACTAGAAACCTTGCATTATTTATCAGCAACTTGGTCTTGTTCCTCTCAAAGAATTTGCCTATCAAATTCTTCAAACTTCTTTAACATGTCCAATTAGGACTATCACATGTCATTAATCTCTCTTTGATTCTACTTATGAGACTCAAAAGGATCAATTGCCATAGTGTTCTCTTTAAGACCCTTCTCAAGATCCTCATGGGGTAGAGGTGGATTATATAAACTTAAACAAAAGATCCCTAAATATTCATAAAATGCAATCACTTCATGATCAATTGAAAATAAATGGAGTTAACTATCATTCTTACCATTCAATTTTAAAGCATTATGATGATTAATTATTTATAACTCTTCCATAGAATCATAACTAGGCTCATGTTTTGTTACAACTTGATCATCCTCATTTTTTGTGGAGAATGGAATCTCATCAATCTATTCAAGATCTACCTCATCTTGCCTTTCAATTTATAAGCCTAAATTATCTTCTTCAATTTCCAAACCATTAGTGTTACCTTAACTTGAGACCTCAACCTATTATTCTTTCCATCATTCCAAGTTGTCATGTTGGGTTATTTAATATCACCTAAGAACTCATGGTACAACTATTGCCAATGATAATCTAACTCACTTTAAATTCTCTTAACTTCAAAAATGGGTTCATGTAGATTATTTTCATGACTTTCTCCTAGTAGATAAGTTGTTTTTGCTTCATCTACATCAACTTCAACATCATGTCATTATGACTTCTCTACATCATCAAACTTTGATTCATGCTCAAAATTTGATCTACTAGGATGAATACGGGTACCAATAGTTATTTATTCATCACAGGTGCTTGAAGTATCCTTTCCAAAATGTTCTTGAAACTCACCTATATATACAACATGATCAAGCTCTTGAAGGACTACCACCTCATGAATTAGTCTTGACAGACTATTCCCCACACTCGAATGCTCAACTTCTACCTTCAATGCACTTGGCTCATCTTATAAAAAGGTTAGGATGGGAGGAAAAGATACTTCATTAGATTTCTTGATAGCTTCTAGAGTGCTCTTCCAATTTGGATCCTTAGGAGTATCAAGCTGGTCATGATGTTTTTAAAAAGAAAAAGAAAATCAATCCTTCATGTTCTTCCCAATTACTTTGTTATACTTGGATGTATCTTGATTCTAATGAATTAATAAAGTATGACCATATCCCACTCCATCATGAGTTATAATTAGTTGTAACAGTCCTTCATACTCCTTCCATGCACTACTTTATAGAATTTGATGTTATTTAATGAGTTGTTTGGCATCGAGATGGAGTGTTAGAGGTTTGTTAAAGCTTGGTTAACCCCATAAAGGCATGGAAATACCAAAATATGTTCAATCAACTCTCCTTTTATAGTTACAAACATAAAGTGTCTCAATTAAGTTCCCCATAAAGCATCTAGCATGCCATCTTCCCTTACATGTTGAATAGGTTTAAGAAACTACCCAAATCATCCATATTGGTCATGGATGTTGAGTATTATCACCTTCATGTATTAGTTACTAGGGTTTAATTAACTTTAATTGATCCTCATAGTGTCGCATCTATACCATTAGTCTTTCTTTATTTGACCAAGTATGTCAACTAGGACACTAGGCCTAGTGAATTAGTGTATGTTGTTTGTTTGACTATAGAACATGAGTAGAACCTTAAGGACTAGTAATTGATATTTTCTTGAGTCCCTAAAACCATAACACACCATGTATTATGCCTTTCTAATTATTAGATACCTTTAACTTTGCCTAACTAGGTGATTAGGTTACCTTCTACTAGCACTTATAGATTGCCTAATTAGTGAAGACTTTTAGAAGTATTTACAGGGATAAGTGTGATAAATTAATGATTTTATAAGGTAAAATGTGTCTCAAACTACCCTCCATGATTTTTAACCTTTCAAACAACTTTTCATCTTATCCTCTTCTCAAATCTTTGTAAAAACATAGTTTATAACAAATCCATATAATATTATGTACAAACCAGTAACATAGATGAGGTATCCTTTGAGTGGACTCTATGATCCAAGTGTTTACTAGTTCAATTTATGGTGTTTTATTGAAAATATATCAAGTTTTCCCAGGACTAGTATGTCTTATGTTTTAAGCAAGGTTTTGGAGGTGTACCATATTAACAATGGTTCATAAAGTACATACCTCTAATCCCAAAATTATGGAAATGGATGTTGAGACCATATATCCCCTTAAATTAATTCAACTTTTATTATTCCCATATATCTTGTATGGAGATAAATGAGTGCAAGTTTGTGGACTTTGAGCTCCTTGAAAGCTTTATGAGCCTAGTTTCAATCTTAGTGATGATTCATAAAGATGGGCCCCTTAATCCAAGTCTTCTCTTCATGAATTTTTAATAAAAAGAAATGTCTAAATTTCACTAAGAGCCTTGGGTTTTAGTCCCTCTATTATTAAATATGTGAGGGTTGAAAGTGGTAGCTCGAGGTGGAAAACTAGGTGTAACACAGTTTGAGCTAGGTGAAAAAACTAGATTTGGCACTTTCTTGAATTGTAATATATAAAACATCCTTTATAAGGTATAAAACATCACTATACACCTTATCATGGTCTTGATTCTACTATGGAGATCTAGACATCCCCCAAGGTGGTGGTGGGGTTTTGGGTCTTAAAAATGGCTTTAGGCCTAATAGGCCTAGACTAAGTATTAGGGATTTGAACCATTTATTAATGGTTTGTGACTTAAATTCCACCATATAATCTATCTTACTTTTTTTTCATCCTTATACAATTTCTGTCACCTAACCAATCCACTATCTCTATCCTTTCTTCATGTAATTTTTTCATGTTCACCATTGTTCAATCTATTAATATCATGCCTAGAATGCCTGAAAGTAGCATTAGAGAATTAAATATCACTTTCCCTCCCTAATTAAATGTTGATAGAGAGTACAAATTCTAATATCATTTTCTTAATACCTAAGAACACCCCTTCCAACTTGGCTTCCTTTAATATCCTAATTTGCACCTTCTTATAGGCTGGCTAGGGTTTATGAGCAATTAAGCTTGTGAAGCTCTAAGGGCTTAGTTTGTTGCCTTCCTACCTCAATTATATACCCATATCACCTTTTAAAAAAAATTATTCCTTATTAATCCTTCATTGGGTACTCTCAACTCTTATACAACCTTAAAACTTACATATGACTTCAATTTTAACATAGGCCTATGTGTACTAGTTTAGGCCTATTAGGCCTAATTAGGTCATTAGGATCCTTTAATATATTATAAGGGGTTAATAAATTTAATGTATATTCATGGAATTAATAATAAAATACATAATATCTCCTTTATTCTTTGTAACCCAACCTTATGTAGGGTTCCTTATTTTAGCTCTCTTTTATGACCGTGCTTGTTTGGTTGTAGAACATTAACTAGGTAAGTTTAGTCTATCAAGACTCTTTGATGTCTCAATGACCAAATGACCTAATGAAGACTTAGAGTTTTAATATAATAGGTTTTAGGTTCTTTTTTTCCACTCAAACACTCCACTTTTATATATGGTTCAACATAATTACACTCGCTTACTTAGGTCATGCTTATAGGTATCATGTGAGGGCTGTCTAGACTATATAGGGGTATTAGAGAGGTAATCTAGTGCTTTGTAATTTCCTTGATCTATTATAATGTTTATTATATATCAATTACATTTTATACCCTCAAAATAGGGTTTCTTCTTCAACCTTACTTCCCTCCATATTCAGGCATGTAGGTTGACTGTGTGCAAGGAGTGGACTTTCCTCTTCATGATAATTTTTTACTTAACAATCAACATTGATCAATCGACCTAAGAGATACCTTAATCTCAATGTACACTTATTACCTTGAAGACACCCTAATTAGTATTGATGTACCTATATTACTTCCATAATCAGGCTTATAAAGTGTCTATTGTAGGTCTGTTGACTGTATTTATGAGAGTGTATTCTAATTTTTATGCTTTCATATATATAACACCTATGTATTCACTTCTCCAAGATCCCCTCAAGGTCTTCATTTCCCACCTAACCATCCCATCTTGACTTTTAAAACATTGAATATTACTTAGGAGGCAGACCTTAAGGCTTCTCATTGAGTTAGTTTAGGCTTCTCTAATTTAACTCATTGTACCTCATTGCCTTTAGGTTGAATATTTTATGTATTATTACTATCATGAACAGTATCTCCAAATACCTTTAGGTCTTCTCAACCCTCAACTCTACTTTTTATAATCCCTTATTCATTTAAATAGGTCTCTAAATTTTAGTTAAGGATTCTTGACTATCTTGTATAGGACTTGAGGCCCAGTAACCCATATACAATCTTCATCATCACATTGTGTGGCTACTTGGGATTAAGTGGATGTTTGGGGACATATATTAGATAATGTACAACATTTACACAATTTAAAATGGGTTTCTAGAGTCCCTAACATCCACCTATAGGTCTGTAGACCCGTAGGTGGATAAAATATTCTTAAACCTATCCACTAGAATATTCTGAGTCTCATTTCCTTCATATATATCCTTAATGTAGTATACAAATATATGAAATCTAGGTGAATAATTTCATCATCCTATCGAGATATAGAAACCCCAAGATCAACATAGGGTTCTTAAGTAAGACTCAAATTCTATATTTTACTTGTTCAGTTGTGTGCTTGATCAAGATTATAGTTCAACATCTTGATATAAAGGTTTTAGATCAAGAAGGTATTGAGGAAACATTTTAGAATCTCAAGAAGATGTGGTTAAATTATAATATATTCACCAATGTATTTTCAACAATTGGGTCCCTTAAGACATCAAGAAACCATTAATCTCATCCTATAAACTACTTCTCAATGAGGATTTATTATCTCCTTGGGATCACACATACTAAAAAGTAATGGAGAGTGGTGTAGATAGTTGTACCAACCCTTGACAAGTCATCTAACTTTCCATTCCTCTCTTCTCAATCTCAGAAATGGATAAATAAAGAGAAACCTAAACCTTGCCTAGATGAAGAAAATACAATGAGCCATTTACCTTCTCAATGATTATTCATAAAGGAAAGGGGATGAATCAAAAAACCAATGCCACAAATTGTAAGGTTAAAATGACCCCTTCTTATGATCAAGAGATCAGGCTCCAACCTTCTCTCTCCTATCTATACCAAGTAAAAACATAAGTGGCTTTACTAGGTTATCAAGGAGAGTGATGGAAGAATGGTGAAGGTTTTTAAACTTTTAGATCATAAAACTCCTATAAATCATATATTTGGGTTTATATTGATGAAGGAAACCATAAATGTTCTTGTACATGATCTATGCTTTGACAAACTATTATATTACCTGAAAATAACCCTTTTCTACTATAAAAACTATCCATTTATGCATAGAAACTGATTAAACATGCATGAAAAGTTATCCTTGATATTATTAAAACCTAGATGGAGGTGTGATGATGTGTTCTCAGCCTCCTTCCTCTATAATCTTGTCATTTTATTTTAATATTCTTTTTTGGACAATAGAAAATGGATAATAAAGCATTGCAAAAAGGGGTGTAACCTTAGAAATGAATATTACACCCTTTTGGCACTTGTATAGACCATCGAGAACATTATATGACTTTGAAACACATGACATGACTCAAAATGACCCCCTAAACCACTTAACACCCTTGGACCCCTTTGACTATTTCATGAATTGGCTTAACAACATAAGGTCCAAAATGACATTTACCTTAATTTTATCAAAACAATATTAAACAATGACAATAAGGCCAAAATGACCATTAACAAGGTTAGGAAACTTATGAGAAATAAGGTTTTAAATATAGGGTGGTTGAACATTTTTAATTAGGGGTCAAAATTAGTCAACATCACTGGTGACTCCTAGGGGTTGACCTACCTGTTGGTTAAGAGAACCCATAACTTCTTACATAATATCCATGAATCAATTGATATAACCACTCTACAAGACCCTTGAAGTACAAGAAAAACTTATTTCCTCCAAACAAATACAACCCACACAAATCAAAGACATGTATGTGTTATAAATCACTTATTTAAAACCAACACACAACAACTAAGAAAACACACACATACTATATACAAGTAACTTTTTAGGATTGATCCTCCTAGATCAAATGGAAAGCTTTTCAAGTCATATTTTGGTAGTGAACTAGGATGGTGTTCAGGATATTGGTTAATATTTTCTCTTGCTTGATCAACTCCTTGAATAAAAATCCTTGTCCTTTGTTCTCAAGTGGAGCAGTAGGAATAAACATGTCTCCAATGTAGACATATACATCTTGATCTTCAGCCCTTATCTCATTCTTATGTTCACTATGGCAATGTGATTGGATCTCAATCTGATCACATCTTGACTAATAGAGGTAATAACCACAACCTATATTTCAATTGGCTTTTCAAAATTAGTTTATTACTCATTTTGAAGAGTGTCATGTTCATCATACTTTGTTGGACCTTATAATTTAACCTATTGAAGATTATCCTCAAAACATAGTGGCTAGCTAGGAACCTTTCATTCTTCATCAACAACTTAATTTTGTTCCTCTCAAGGCATTTTCCCACCAAATTATTTGAACTTATTGAAAATGTCCAAATAGGACTTCCACATTTCATTAGGATCTCCTTGATTTTGCTTATGAGACTCAAAAGGATCAACTATCATAGTGTTATCTTTAATACCCTTCCCAAGGTCTTTATGGGATAGAGGTGGATTATCTAAACTTGAAAAAAAATTCCCTAAGTCTTCCCAAAAGGTAATCTCTTCATGATCAATTGAAAAGACATGGAATTCACTATCATTCTTACCATTTACTTATGAAGCATTATGTTGTTCAATTATTTCTAACTCTTCCACATAGTCATAATAAGGTTCATGTTCTGTTGCATCTTGGTCATCCTCATCTTCTATGGAGAATGGAAGCAAATAAATCCATTCAATCTCTAGCTCATATTTCCTTTCTATTTCTAAACCTAAATCATCTTCTTCAAGTTCCAAACCATTAGTTCTACCTTCACTTGAGACCTCAACTTGTTTTTTTATTACATCATTTCAAGCTATCATGTTAAGTTATTTAATCTCACATAAGAAATCATGGTACAACTGCTACCAAGGATCATCTAACTCAATTAAAATTATCTTAGCTTTAGAAATGGGTTCATGTATATTATTTTCATGACTATTTCCTATAGGATAAGTTGTTTGTGCTTCATCCTCATCAATTTTAACATCATGCCATTATGACTTCTCTACATCATCAAACTTCTCATCATGATCAAATTTTGATCTATTGGGATGAATAGGGGACCAATAGTGATCTCCTTATCATATGTGCTTGAAGTATCTTTTTAAAATTTTCTTAACACTCACTTATATCTGCAACATAATCAATCATTTGAAGGATTACCAATTCACTAATTAGTCTTGACAAACTATTCCCCACACCTAGATGCTCAAATTCTACCTTCAATGTACTTGGTTCCTCTTCACAAAAAAAATTGGTTGGATAGTAAAATACTTGATTATCTTGATTGACATCTACTAGAGTGCTCTTCCAAGTTGGATCCCTAAGAGTATCAGGATGATCATGATATTGTTGAAAATATACAGGAAGAAAATTAATTGAGGACACTACATTCTTCTTCCTTCATTATTCAATTAGTTTTTCAAACTTAGATGTATATTGATTATCATGAATGACTATAGTATGCAATATATATATGGGGAACTTAGAAAACTTGAGACATCTCCTTAACTAGCCACCATGCATTTCTCCTCTTCTTGATTCTTAATATGCATAAGAGAAAGTTATCTCTCAAGAATAGGCATAACTTAATATAGGTTTCTATTCCATGAAGGATTCCAATTTGAAGTTATCATAGGCTCTTGAGAAAGCATGGGTGGATCTTTAATGGGATCTAGAACATAAGGAATCTGACTAGGTGTAGGAGGATGAAGACAATTTATAATTGAGATTTTTGGTGTGTAAGTATCAATATGAAACTTGGAGAGTGGTCTAGATCTGATTCAAAATCCTAAACTATACCTAATATTGTAGACCATATAATACAAATCAAAGGATAAGTACCCCCCAATCTTGGCCATAAATTCATTAGAAAAACATTGAGAAAAACAAGGTGGTAAATCTAAAGCAATAATGTCTTTTGAAATTGAGAGATTGGGGTAAGCATGTAAGGTAAGTTTTATGTCTTTGATGAGGCCAAATGTCCTTTTAGTTAATCCATTCCATTGTAACTCAAAGTTGGAAGTAGATTCATATATCAAATTCAAACTATCAACTACTATATTAGGAATAAATCAACTACTTACTCTATCATCAAACAAGCAATTGTGGACCAAGGAGTCTCCAATAATAATAGAGGTATAAAAGGAGAAATACTAATTACATTAGCTGGCTACTCTTGGTTTTTAAGGATGTTTTGGTAGATGGAAAAGGTCTTGATGTTCAAATTCATTTTTTTTCCCAAGGCATTATTTCAATCTATCCATTTCCATCTTTAGATTCTTAATTTCTAATCTCAAATCATCATCACTTTGTTGAGGTTGACTATATGAAATAACAAGTTGATAAGGAAGTTGATTTGGGATATGAGGAGAGAAGTATGGATGATATGGCTTAGTATAGTATGAGGTTGTTTGAGGGATACATGTGGAAAAGTCATGAACAACACTATCATTATAAGTTTGATATGAAGTTACACAAGGTACATTTTGATTATATGAATGTTAATACATACCAATTTCTAATTTTGAGGGATTTAAATTGCCTACACTAGCTGAGATTCACATGGATTCACCATTGATGATTGAATTAATGCCTCAAAATTGTAATGTGTTAAATATCAGAATCAAGAACTCTTTAATTTCCTAACTATCTAGTCCTGCCATGCATGATATAATTTTTAACACTCCGAATTGCACCCTTAAAAGAAGATGGTTCAGTTCTCTTCAAGTTTGGGGTAACATGGGATTGGTCCAAAGGGTATGGGTTACTTGTAAGAGGTCCAAACCTATAGGTTATGGGGATAGTTCCCCTAATATATCAACTTAATCTCACTTCCTAAGACCTATTGATGTTGGGATGAAAATATATAGAGTGAAAACATGAAAAAGAAACCTATTCTAAAGATGGTAATGTAATAATATTGGTTTATCCACTTTAACTTATCTTCAAATAACACTTCATGAATTAAGTGAAGAACTATGACTGAAATAGGCTTCCTAGTTAACTCCTAAGCATGAGTATTTCATGTGAAGGATTTTAAGGATGCTTTCAAAATTGAAGGTAGTGGAAAATAGGCCTACTTGAAGCACTATCAACGAACTTCCTCTTCAACACAACTACCAATGATCTAACACATCATATGACTTGCATAAGATGAAATTCTAATAAAGAGGTGAAGGAGAAGCCCTGAATAGGAGGAAAAACACCACACTTTATACAAATCAATAAACCATAACACACTAATGTGAGAAACTAATTATGGAATTAGTCCTTTCTTATTGATTCTCAAGGTTCTTTAAGATACAATTTTGAAGAGTTTTACTATACCCAGCCAAGGGATGGATATAATGGCCTTAAGGCCTAAATATATAGAATAATAAGAAGGGAAAGAGAGGTAAAATGGTATTAGGTTGATATTTATAGGTCATGAATGATCATATCCCACTCCATCATTAGTTATAATAGGTTATAATAGTCCCTCATACTCCCTCCATGCATTGCCTTGGACCATTTGATGTTATTTAATGAGTTGTTGGTCATTGAGATAGAGTGGTGGATGTTTTTTAAAGCTTGGTTAACCCCATGAAGGCATTTCCACACCAAAATCTATTCAATAATTTCTCATTTGATAGTTACAAAAATTAAAATGGCTCAATTAAGTTCTCCATGAAGCATCTAGCAGCCCATATTCCCTTACATGTTGTCTAGGTTCAAGAAACTACCTAAATCCTCCATAGTGGCCATGGATGTTGACCCTGATCAGATTCATGCATTATTTACTAGGGTGTAATGACCTTTAGTTGATCCTCTTAACAGCCCCTCTATGCCATTATTCATCTTTTGTTTGACCAAGTAGGTTAACTAGGACACTAGGTCCAGTGACTTAGTGTTTGTTATTTGGTTGACTATAAAACCTAAGTAAGACCTTAAGGATATGTAATTTATCATGTTTAAACTCCATAAAACCACACCACACCATGTATTAGGCCTTTATAATAAGTAGACACCTATAACTCTACCCAACTAGGTGATTAGGTCACCTTTTACTAGCACTTACAGACTACTTGATTGGTGAAGACTTGTAGAAGAATTTATAATGATAAGTGTGAGTAATTAATGATTTTATAAGGTAAATTATTTCTTAAAATACCCTCTTACATGATTTTTAACCTTTCAAACAACTCTTTATCTTGTCCTCTACTCAAATCCTTACAAAAAACATAGTTTATTACAACTCCCTATAACATTCTATACATATTAGTACCATAGCTAAGGTCTCTTCTAAGTGGACTATATGATCCAATTGTTTAATAGGTTAATTTAGGGTGTTTTATTATAAATATATCAATTTTTAACAAATTGGGTCTATCTTAGGGTTTAAGCAAAGTTTTGGAGGTCTACCATCTTAATGATGGTTCATAAATTACCAGCCTCCAATCCAAAATTTATGCCCATGGATGTTGAGACCATATACCCCCCTAAAATCCTCAAATTTTATTTATTCCAATGTATCTTTTATCATGAGAAATGAATGCAAGTTGGTGGACTTCAAGTGATTTTCAATATTTTTGATCCTAGTTTCAGTCTTAGTGATGATTCATAAATATGGGCCCCTTAATCCAAGTCTTTTCTGTATGAATTCTGAATACATAGGGGTGCCAAAATTACCGTAAAATCCATAGGTATGAGTCCCTCTATGATGAAATATGTGACTATTGAAAGTGGCAGGTTGATGTGGCAAATTAGGTGTAATATAGTTTGAGCTAGGTGTTAAGAATAGATTTGGCACTTTATTGATTTCTCCTATTTGAAACATTCTTATTAGGGTCTAGAATAACACTATACACCTTATTTTGGACTTCATTATATTATGGAAGTATGTATATGACCCAAGATGTTGGTGGGGTTTGGGGTCTTAAGAATGGCTTTAGGCCTAATAGGCCTAGACTGAGTTTTAAGGATTTGAACCATATTTTAGTGAGTTTGTGATTTCAATACCACCATATCATCTATCTTCCTTTTCTTCCATCCTTATATAATTTATATCACATTTAAAAACCACTATCTCTATCATTTATTCATTTAAGTTTTCAATGATAACCACTATTTAGTCTATTATTGTCATGCCCAGAATGCTTGAAAATAGCATTGGAGACCTAACTAACACTTTTCCTCCCTATTTTAGTGTTTATAGATTTTATAAATTATAATAGAATGCTACTAGGACATGAGACCACCCCTTCCAATAGGACTTCCTTCAATATTATTGTTTGTACCTTCTCATAGGTTAGCTAGGGTTTATGAGTAGTTAGGCTTGTGAAGGCATAAGGGCTTAGTTTGGTGCCTTCCTACTTCAATTCTAGACCCCTATCACATTTTAAACAATTTTATTAATTCTTAATCCTTCTTTAGGTTCTCTCAACTCTTACATAACCTTCAAACTTCTATATGCCTTCAATTCTAGTATAGACCTATGTGAACAAATTGAGGCCTATTACACCTAATCAAGTCATTAGGCTCATTTGGTATATTTTATAGGGTCAATATATTGAATTTATGTTGATGGAATTAATAAGACAAGCCATAGGCTCTCCTTATATTATCTACACCCCAGCCTTACATAGGTTTCCTTGTTTTAGCTCTCTCATGTAACCCTACCTACTTGGTTGCAGATCATCCACTAGGTCTATTCAGTTTGTCAAGACTCCTTGATGTATTAAGGATAAAGTCACCTAAAGAAGACTGAGAGTTTTAATATAAAATGTCCTAGGTTATTTTTTTCCACTCAAACACTCCACTTCTACATATGGTTCACCATAGTTACACTCTCTTACTCAAGTCCTGCCTATAGGCTTCAAATGAGGGTGTTATGCCTAATTTTAATAACCCCAATTTTTTTGAAATAATATGCTATTATTCATAATCTACCATAGTGATGACCAATTCATAAAATTTAAAACTACAATTGGGGGCCCTAAGTTAATTAATATTATTTATGAATATTCATGATTTCAATTTAAGAATCTGATAATTATCGTATTCATGAATTCATGTTTGCATTATAGTGGTTTTGAAAACATTTATGTATCAATGAGTAAAATTTGCATATATATATATATATATATATATATATATATATATATATATATATATATATATATATATATATATATATATATATATATATATGTGTGTGTGTGTGTGTGTGTGTGTGTGATCAAATGAATATTACATTTTTAGTTTTAGATGAATCGACAGTCAGATTTTAACTTGTCACAAGTTAACTTTTCAGTTTGAAAATACATAGAGTATTGATTATCATAATGTTGATTTTAATTTGTTTAAAATATTCAAATGGATCAAATATTGAAAAATATAAATGTAAATATTTGATTACATTGGTGGTTTTAAAGGTGTCATGGTAATTTGGTCACATTATTATGTGCCATACATGAGCTTGTGATAAAATCAAGGTTGAAATTATAAGGTTTATTTATAACCTAAGATAATTCCTAAAGGGTTCTAAATTTAATTCTACATACGTAATTATATAAATGGATCTTAAATTATAAGTGAATTAAGTCCTTATTTGACTAAGGTTCATAATTCAAGCATTCTCTAGCCTAAATCTCTTAAAGTAATATGACTTTATGTGTTCAAAGGATCCTAGCCTAGGGTCATTTATACTAAATTTTTGAAAGATACTAATGAGTTTATCGGGCCATGGTGATTTATAAAGTTTATAACCTAAGTCTATGGAATGAGATTTTGAGTGCATAATGGATTTGTTTAGAAGGGTAATTGGCTTAACCTAAGTTTATAGTTTCGAAGGGCATAAAGTTTGTGATTTCAAAAACAATAAATTTATGCCTCGAGAACTATATGTGGTGAGTTAGAAGTCTATTTGATGGCCCATGTGGCATATTGAGATGGCAAAGAAGTTTATATAAAGGCATATTCGAGGCTTTATGATCTTTGAAGGATTTTTGGTAGTTTGGGAATTTATGGTTAGGTGTACATGCCTTCAATAAGGGATGTTGGTAAGTGGTTTAGTGGCTGATTTAGTAATTGATAAGTTCAATGACCTACTAATTTTGTTGGTAGAATTTCTAGGTACTAACATTGATTTTGGTGAGCCAATGAAGATTGGACACATTGTCAGGGTAGTTACGATGATGGATATAAATTATTAATAGGTTGATTTTCTTTGTTTTTAGTCATTTTTGAAAGCTTTCTCATGGAAAGGAAACTCTATCAGTTTAGATTTTGAGTATATTTCAAGTTATTTTGAGTTATAGAGAAGGATATTGGGTGAAAATATTACAAAGAAGCATTACCCCGTATGTCATGAATAAGCCTAATGAGTTTTTGAAAATATTTATGAGTTATTTTGGATAGTTTTGGAAAGGAGAATGGTTTCAATCTACATGTTATTAATTTTGATGAAGCTTGGACATGTTTGTCTTTTTAGAATTGGACATAGTCTTTTTAAAAACATTGAGACTTTTCAGCATGCAATTTGATCTAGTTTCAATGAATATATATTATATTTAGAATTTTATATCTAATATATGTATGGTTTCAAATGATTCATTAAGATTTGGGTTTTCCGTGCTTCATGTCATGAATATTTTGAAGAGTTTGGATAATATGTGTTCTATCATAATTTTTGATAAAATGGAATTATGTTGAGCATATAAATACACTTTATTTAATAGCTTTATGTAGTCTCATTTATTCATGGTTTTGAAAGAAAGTCTTGCAATGTTTTGTCTATAAATAATCTCTATTTAAATAAGAGGTTGAAAGATATGGTAATTTGAAGAGGTCGTGATAAATTATTCTTAATTTTAAGACAATGATTTGAAAGAAATATAATTATATCAGAGTTATTTTATTGTGAAAAGATTCTATGGATTTTATTTAAGAATACATTCAAATTATAGTCCTATGAATTATACATATGTTATCTATGTTTAAAATAATAATCGAATAGTGATAATAGTGAAAACATAATACAAAAATTATTGGCATAAGTATTTGAAGATAAAATTCAAAAGAATATAATTTATTTTGGGTTGTTCATAAAGTGGAATAATGATAGTAAATAGGAGTTTAATAATGGGTTTTCATTTGATTTTGAAAATTTGCTCAATTTCTTTCTGTTGTACAAAATCTGCAAAATAATCACCTATAAAAAAATTTGTGCTGTTAAATTTGATGGCCAAATGACCATCACCATAAATGAGAAACTATGCAGTTTGACGGTCATTTGAACATCAAATTTAAAATAACTAAAAATCACATTAAAATTCTTATTTTTAGTAAAGTGAAAGTTGTTTTATGGATAGTTTTGGTTCATCTTTCACGTGATATAGTTAAAATATTTTTACGATCAAAATATTTCACAAAATAATTTGTTTTCAGAAGAATGGTATTACACATGGAACTTTGATATATTGTTTGGCAGTAGATTATATATATATATATATATATATATATATATATATATATATTATTGAGTAAATAAAAATGCAAAATGGAGTTAATGTAAAGATAAATTTCATTTAATATGATATATTACTTGATTATTTATTGATTAATTGATATTTTAAACCTTTTTAGTTGACTAAAAAGGGGTCCCCACCCATTAATAATCCCTGGTCTAAATTTAAATATGTGATTTCTTAAGACTTTTTAAAGTCTTCAAAAAAAATTAATTTGTAACCCTCAAATTAATTAATTTTTAAAGCTAATTAAAAAAATTGACAAATAACTAATTAAAGTTAGTTATAGCTTATTTTTCAACCAACTTTGGAGGTTTAAATGGATATCAAAGATTTATTTTGAAGGAGGAGGAACAACATAGGTATTTGAAACTTATATATTGTAAAGTCAATCATTTATCTCTCTTCTATGCAATTTGTCTAAGATAGCATGACTTTTACAAATAAACTAATGATACTTTCTCTGACAATTGAGTATATTACTTAGACAACACATGTATATCCAATTTTATATTATCATTTATAACTGATTATCTAGAGATTATCAATTTTAATACATTTTGATGGTTGTAACTTGCAATCCTATGCACAAAATCCAAGTATTCAACCCAAATAATGATGAAAACATCATTCTTTGTGACATATTATTGATCTAATTGATTGTAAAATTTATATTTTGAGGATATTTTGTATAAAACATGTTGTTTTCTTAAATAAAATCTATCTATCCTGCTAAGATGACTCTCTCTTTTAAAACTCACACATTTTATCTGTATTGTACTTTATATTAACTTTGATTTTAATATAGTTTAATTTGTTTTAGATTAATATTTTATTAATCTACTTCCTTTTCATTCTTTTATTTTAATATATCTTTAAATTTATTTAGTTTACTGATTATTTCTATTTTGTTTTACTTTAGCTTTTTGTTCTTTCTAGTCAGTTAGTTAGATTAATCTCTTTATTTATTCTATTAGAGTTGGATTGTTTAGTTTCCTTGATTACTTTCTTTCTTTATAATTTTAAATCTTGATTTAGTTTATTTTCTTAGACTTAGTTTGACTATTAGTAATTAGATTTTAGATTAGTTAAGTTTATTAGATAAGATTGTTTATTAAGCTTAGTTAGTATTTTGATTAGTTTATTTATGTTTTAGTTTAGATTTAATACTTTATTTCTTTTAATTAGTTTGTTATTTCTTAGTTAGCTAATGTTTTTTTTTTGGTTATCTCTTTAATATTGTTGAGTTATATTGATATTTATATTGTTTATTATCTTTGATGATCTTTTATGAACATGGACATAAGATATACTTTTTGACAATTTTAAATTTTTGTCTTTCAAGAGATTGTCTAATTCATAGACTTTATTTTGTTAGATAGGTCAGATGATAATTTATATCAGATGTGAGATTGAGTTATATAATACCAAAGGAATGATTAATTTCTTAGATTAAAACATGGATTATGAGTTGCTCTTATTGACATAGTTGATTTTTATGTTGTGTTTGATCAACTTAATAAATTTTCGTAAGATTTATTTAGATTTATTATTGAACATAGTAATCCCTAAAACTTTAAAAGACTCTTTTGCATGCCTTAGGACTAATTTTCAGACATAGGTCCTTTATGATTAAATTGGTATGATTTCATCTTGATCTTCACAATAGATGAATGGGTTGATTTGTTGGTATAACATCTTTCACCATCAATAGAGGGATGCTTGGACTATGTAGGGGAATTGGAGAAGCAATATGGTGGTTCAATATGTTATCACTCATAAGTGCACCCTTGTTAAAAATGTGTTCTTATTCTCCCTTATGCTGATAGAATGGAAAATGTCCAAGGTATGTGACCTTTTAATTGGAGACAATCATTAGATGAAGTGATGGTTCCCTATATTAATCTCACCTAATTCTATTTAAAATATCTAATTTTATGTTTTCTTGACGAAGAAAAGGGTAGGAGTAATGCTAAAGTTGAAAATATAATTGAGAATTGAAAATTAAGGTGTTACACCAATTTTAAGGTCAATTATGTCTATATTGAGCACACTTTAGAAGATAAATAACTTGCACACATTCAATTTATATTTATATGATGACACCTGCATAAATATTTCACACAAAGGTCTTGACAGACACCTACACTATCTTTAGAGGACTAAATAAGAGTTGAATTCATTTCCAGATTAGGTAGAAATTAGACAGATACTTTATATGACTTGAAAAAATATTCATTTTATGTATAGACGTGATATATTTAAACATAAACATAGTAAAATCAATCATTCACTAAGTTCTATCAATGAATTAAGAATACATTTCATAAACATCTTGAAGCTTGATAAAAAATTCAGCTCTTTATTACTTCAAAGATGAGATAGTACAAATTATGGTAGAGTTTCAATAGGCCAAAGGCATAATCTCATAATCATTAAAAAATTAATGTACATATATAAAAGGATGTGTGTGTGTGTGTGTGTGTGTGTGTGTGTGTGTGTGTGTGTGTGTGTGTGTGAGAGAGAGAGAGAGAGAGAGAGAGAGAGAGAGAGAGAGAGAGAGAGAGAGAGAGAGAGAGAGAGAGAGAGAGTTCTAAATGAGTTCACATGTAAGTCTTAGTTTACTCCTACTTTAATTGAAAATTAAACTCAAAATTAAACTCCATATTCAAGTTCAATTTTAATTCCACCTAAAATCCAATGTGTAATTTTATTTTAAACATTATTTCATGGAATATTATGTGGTTTAATATAAGGGGGTTATTATTTTACATTTAAAAATTCAAAGGGCTCTTCATGTGTCTTGAATCTTGAGTTAATTTGTTGTGATCTTGCATGCAAATTTTGATCTTCTTTAATTAAATATTTTTGGTATTTAGTTAACTAATATTAGTATTTAATTAATATTAAATCTATTATTTATTTATCTCCTCTTTCTTCTTGAGTTTACTTTAATTATTTTGACTTCACATCTAGAGTTCAACTTCACTTATCATGACTTGTAACTTGCATGCAACTTGACTTTTCTAAATTCAACCCAAAGGGGTAATATTAAGAGAGGATTGAATTATGATTTTATAAATAGTATTTTTTATGAAAATATTTACCAAAACTCTAACTCAACTTATTTATTTATTCATGTTTTAAACTCTACTTATCTTGACTTGCAACTCTGACAAGTTTCTTGAATGCACTATGAGAGCCAAAAAAATTGTGTATATTAATAATTATAATATATAAGGAGAAAAAATTATATTTTAACATAATAATCATGGTGTAATAGACTTTCAAATAAAATTTTAGCTCCAAACTCCATGTACAATACACAAAACACCATTTTATGTTGTATGATGCTCTCTTATTCTCAAGAAACCCTGATTTGGATTAAGGAGTCTAAAATGAGTTCAAGTCCTAAAAAACACTCATCATATGATTTTTTTATATGCATCAATGGGTTAGACATATAAAAATTTTAAAATCTCCAAAATTCTTCAACAAACTCCCTAAGGAAATTCACAAAAAAGTGTCTATTTGTTGCCCTAGGGATGACCTGGAGATGTTTTTCAATGAAATGAACCTATTTTAATTTTTTTTAATTTAAGTATCATTTATTTATATGTTTAAATAAATTATTGACACTCTAAAATCAATTTTTTCTATTTGATGGACTTTAAAAACTCATGTCCAACTCCATTTGTGAGCAAAACAATGAAGAAACCTTCATTCCCTTTATGATCAGACTTGAATATTAAAATTTTAAATATCCTCAAATATAATTAAAAATTTAAAAAAAAATAAACATTAAATTATATAAAAAAAACTCCATATAAAATTTCAATTGTTTTCATTTAATAAAACTCAAAATATGCACTTTTTGGTGTTGACTAGCTTACCTAATTTCATTTGTAAATATTTATAGGTCTATGTTTTGATATTTTATTAAGTTTTATGAGACTTAAATACCTAATTATTTTTTAATTAGGAACTTTAATAACTTTTATTATATTTATAATAATTTTATGTGCTCAAACAATCACTTAAACCTTTCAAAAGTTACCTTTTCTATCTGTCTCTCTTACTTAAAACCCTAATACTTGATCATTTGACTTTATTCACTATTTTACATGAATTTTTGATTATTTAAGGTTTAAAAATATCATATATTACCCATATGTTCTCACAAAACCTTTAATTTTCAATAAATAATTTAAAAATGCAAATATATTACCTATAATTGAGCAAATGAAGGTTTAAGAAGGGTTTTAAAACACTTGTTATATTAACAAGTGTTCATAAATTTAATCCAATATAAATTGAAACCAATAAATTTAATATAGAGATAATAGTGTAACTAAACTTCCCATAATACTATTTAATCCAAATCATCTTCACCTTCATGTACTGAGCATTTAAAAATTGCCCTCACCAGCTTACAAATAGCTAGTTAGAGGAATAAAAGAAACCTTTGTCAAAATTTGGACTTGTGAGTTATTCATGAGAATGATTTTGGATTGATTAATGTTGTATGATTTTTGAATGCCTTTTTTTACCTTTAATAAATGAATTGAGTCTTCTTAAAAATTTGTACATAAATAACTTTGACCAATGGTGGTAAAATCGTCAATATTCTTGACAACTTTGTTAAGATATTTTCCTTCTAAACACTCAATACCAGTAGATATATATTTTTGGTTATGAATTAATTAAAATGTCACCAAAACTAAAACTAAAAATTTCTTCCTAAATTAATTATAACACTTGTGCATAAACACTTATTGAATTGAAAATTAGAATAACTACTAACTAAAGAATATGCAAAATAACATGTAGAGGATTGTAAAAACTAAAACTACTAAAAAAACATGTGCACAATATAACTTGGAGGAGAAATAAATATAAACACTAATAGATACAACAATCAAAATCCACCTAGATCAAAACAAAAACTTCTCAACTTTTTTCTATGTGGTTGATGAAGATGAGTAACAAGTTGTTATGTGAGTGCCATTCTAGTTAGATCATCTCTTTTCCTACTTGTTAACCTCTCATATTTATATTAAATATTGAGAATTTTTTTTGATGTATCCATATTGTAATCAATAGTAATATCTGAAATTTCAACCTTTAATGGCTCATTAAAATAATGTTATTGGATTTGTGTGACATATTTAGATATGTCATCTTAATTATCAACTGCTACAAATTTTTCAAGATATTCATCAAAATATTCTTGATCCTCACTTGTAGCTTCTTCATATTTAATTAGTTCATGCATAGGATTGATATATTTTAAAACCATTATTGCAATATCACTAGTAGTTATCATATCTTCTAGAACATCTTCATGATAGGTTTCTTGAGGCTCACTTATTACTAATATTCAAATTTTTAATGGCTCCTCAAGGGATGAAACATGATTTTATATGCCAAATTGAAGATCATTTGACTAACATAACTCCTGATCATCCTCTTTTAAAAAATTCTCCTCTTCACCTGCATGTTCTTCTTTTTCCTTCCATACAATAGGTTCTGTTTCAAAAAAGGAGATGGTGGAAAGGAAAGAGACTTAATTTTATTTTTTGAAACCTATTAAAATGTCCTTCAAACTTATAAATTTAAGATTTTTAGGATGATTATGATTTTCTTGAAGAAATGGAGAAGAGAATTGAATTGAAGATGTTGTATTATTATCTTCCCACTCTTCAATTGCTTTTTCAAACTTGGAGGTGTCTTGAACTTCATGTATGGATGAAACTTAAAGGATAAAGGGAGGACTTGAAGGGTCATTAATACTTATTTGAGATTTGGAATTAATAGTTTCATTCAATATTTATTTGAAATAATATAAATAAAATTGTCTTAGAGCTTCATGCTTCAATACTTCATACTTCTCTTTCCACTCAATAATTAACCTCTCAAATTATTGATATTCAAAGACAACTTCAATTTAAGGAATGGGTGGAGGGATCATGGAACTTAAAAACTCTCCTGATTTAGATTCTAAAAATTTCTCTATATATTTATTTTTTAGTGGCATAGGATGAGTCTCTTCTCAAGAGTAGGCATGAAATAATCAAGGGTATTAGTCTAAGAAGGTTTCCAAGATGGAATGGTCTTAAGTTCTTGGGGACAAGTAAATAAATATTACATAGCCTCATTATATCTCTTCAATGAGTCTATATCTTGATGATGTATATAGTATTAATATTTAATCTCATCTTGATTCTTATGATATTTTTATTTCCTATCAATCTCCATACATTATCTCTCAAAGTCAAGTATTATCTCTTGCACACTTTTTTTAGGTTGATTAGAAATCACATGATTTTGCCAAGGCTAATTAGGAACATGATTAGGGATGGGATAGTGGTAAATATCAAGATAATATTGATATCCTTTTGGTTTAGTGCTAATTGAGATCAATCCATAAATTTTATCATCTAGAGATGAAGGATATGAAGGTATAAATGTTACATTTTCATAAAATAGAGGATTGAAATACATACCAACTGATGTTTTTTAGGTCCTTGAATTAATTAAAATAGATGTATATAATTTAGAGTCATAAAATACTAAGTAATTTATCAATTTATTTGTTGAAATTTTTTAAAACTAACACCAATCTTTATCAATCTTCCGTGATATGGTCCCATTGGGCATGCCAAAAATTGTTATCACTCAAAAATGCACCCTTGATGACAATGTGTGCATGTTCTCACTTTTGTTGATATAATGGAAACTATTTAAGGTGTGGTACCTTATAATTGGATATAATATCTATATGAAAGGATGGTTTCCTTTCGTACATGTACCTAATTCTATCTAAACTATCTAATTATGTGCTTTTTTGACTAGGAAAAGGGTAGAAGGAGCAATGCTAAAGTTGAAAATGGAATTAAAAACTAAAAATTATGATGATGTAATAATTTTTAGGTCTATTATATCTATACTAGACAAAATTTAGAAGATCAATAAGTTACACACATTCAATTCATCTTTATAAAATGACTCTTGCATAAGTATTTCACATAGAGGTCTTGACAGACACCTACACTAGCTTGGAAAGAATGAACAATGATTAAATTCACTTTTAGATTAAGTAGAAATTAGACTTAGACATTTTATATGACCTAAAATAATGTTCATTTTATGCATAAAGGTGATATATTTAAACATAAACATAAGAAAAATAATCATTCACTAATTTTTATCAATGAATTAAGAACACACTTCATGAACATCTTGAAGATAGAAAAAAAATTCAACTCTTTATTATTTCAAAGGTGAGGTAGTAAAAATTTTGGAAAAGTTTTAGTAAGCCAAAGACATAATTTAATTATAATTAAGAAATGAATATACATATATAAAATAATGTGAGAGAGAGAGAGAGAGAGAGAGAGAGAGAGAGAGAGAGAGAGAGAGAGAGAGAGAGAGAGAGAGAGAGAGAGAGAGGTTCCAAATGAGTCCACATGCAAGTCTTAGTTCACTCATGCTTCAACTAAATATTCAACTCAAAATTAAACTCCATATTCAAATATAATTATAATTCCACATAAAATATAACATATCATTTCATTTTAAACATTATTCAATATAATATGGTTTGGTAGGAGAGAGGGAGTCTATTCTTTCATGTTTAAAAAGTCAAAGGACTCTTCATGCACCTTGAATCTTGAGTTAACTTGTCATGAGCTTCCATGATTTTGATATTATTTAGTTAAATATTTTTGGTATTTAGTCAAATCATATTTGTATTTAATTTATCTTAAATTTATACTTTATTTACCTTCACTTACATCTTGATTTTATTGAAATTATCTTGACTTCACACCTGGAGTTCAACTTTACTTATCTTGACTTGCAACTTACACGCAACTTGACTTTTTGACTTTTATAAATTTATCCCAAAGGGGGGTATAGTAACAGATGGATTTAATTATTATTTTATGAGTATTTTTCATGAAAATATTTACTCAAATATTGACCAAAACTTGAACTCAATTTATCCATTTTTACATGTTTTGAACTCTACTTATCTTGACTTCCAACTTTGACAAGCTTCTTGAATGCATTGTGAGAACCAAAACCTTTATATATATTCATACTTTAAATATATTAATATAAAATATGATTTTAACATAATAAACATGGTGTCACATACCTTTAAACAAAATTTTTCCTCCAAACTCAATGTACAACTCCAAAAAACACCATTTTATGTTTTATGATGCTCTCTTATTCTCAATAAACCATGATTTCTATTAGGAGGTATAAAATGAGTTAAAAACATTAAAAATTTCTAATAATATGATTATTTGATAGGTATAAATGGTTTATACCTTAAAATTTTTGAAAATATCCAAAATTCTTCACCAAACTCCCTAATAAAAATTCAAAAAAAAGTGTCTGCTTGTTGCTATGGGGATGACTTGGAGATGTTTTTCAATGATTTGAGCCTATTTTGAAATTTTTTCATTAAATATTCAATTTTTATACATTTAAATAAATTATTAACACTCTAAAATCAATTTTTTCTATTGTATGGACTTGAAACACCCATTTCCAACTCTATTTGTTAGAAAAAAGTAAAGAAACCTTCATTCTCTTCATGATCAAACCTATGTATTGGAATTTGATATCTAATAAAGTAAATATAGGATATTAAAATAATTATAAACATTATTTTATATAAAATAATACTCTCATATAAAATTTCAAGAGTTTTCATTCAATAGAATTTAAAATATGCACTTTCTGGTGTTGACTAGCTGGCCCAATTTCATTTCTAAACGTTTATAGCTATGTGTTTTATAATTTTATTGAGTTTTAAGAATAATAAAGACTTAATTATTAAATTTAATAACAATTTTAATCATTAAAATAATTTAATGTGCTCAAACAATCACATAAACCTCTCAAGAATTGCCTTTTCTAACTGTCTCTCTTGCTTCCTTAAAACCTTAATGCTTGATCATTTACATTTATTCATAATTTTATATGAAATTTTGATTTTTGAATGTATAAAATTGTTATATATTTACCATAATTTATCACATAACTTTTATTTTTCAACAAATAACTCAAAAATACAAACATACTACTTAAAACTGTGCAAATGAGGGTTTCAGAAGGGTTTTAGAGCACCTGTACTTCTTAACAATTATTTATAAATTTAAGACAATATAACATAAAACCAATACATGTAATTTTTAGTTAATATGGGAACCAAAATCATAATATATTTTATCCAAATACTCTTTACCTTCATGTATCAATCATCTAAAAATTACCTTCTCTAGCTTGTAAATAGCTAGTTAGAGGAATTAAAAAAAACTCTTTCAAAATTTAGACTTGTGAGTTGTTCCCAAGAATGATTTCAGTTTGATAAATGTTGTATGACATTTTTAAGACCTTTTTGTACCTTTATTCCATAAATTTAGTATTCTCTAAAACTTTCACATAATCAACTTTGATCAATGGTGGCAAAATTGTCAACATGATATTTCCTTGATTTATTAACATGGTGATGATCTCTCAATTACCTTTTATACCCTAAAAATAAGGTTTCTTATTCAACCTTCCTTCCCTCCATATTCAAGACTATAGGTTTACTATGTGAAAGGAGTGGAATTTACTCTTCATGATAATTTTATCTTTATCCATCAACATTGATCAGTCCTCCTATGGGGTTCAATCTCAATGTAATCTTCTTACCTTGAAGACACCCTAATCAGGACTGTCATACATATGTTACTTCTATAGTTAGGCTTGTAGATTTTCATTATAGGTATGTTGACTATATTTATTAGAGTGTATTTCAATTTTTATTCTTTCATATCTTTGACACCTATGTCTTCATTCATCCAATCTCCCCTCAAGGTCTTCATGTTATATCCTAACCATCCCATCTATACTTTTATAAGAACCAATATTACCTAGGAGGCAAAATTTAAGTCTTCTTATTGAGTTAGTCTAGGCTTCTCTCATCTATCTCATTATGCCTCATTTAATTTAGGCTGACCATTTGATTTATTAGTGTTATCATGAAGAGTATCTCTAAACACCTTGAGTTCTTCTCAACCCTCAAATCCACTTCCTACAATCCCTTATCCATTCAACTAAGTCTCTAAATGGTAGTTAAGAATTTTTTACTATCATGTATGGAAATTGAGGCCTAGTCACCCATATATAATATTCATCATGACATTACATAGATACTCAAGGTTAATTGCATGTTTGGAGACATATATTAGATCTTTTCCAACCTTTACATAATGCAAATTAGGTTTTTGGAGTCACTAATGTTCATCTATAGGTCTGTAGACCTGTAAGTAGACAAAATAATTATTAAACCTATCCACTATCTTATTTTGAGTCTCATTCCCTTCATATATATCCTAAATGTACTATACAAATCTATGAAATTTAGGTGAAGAATTTCATCATCCTATCTAGATATGGCAACCTTCAAGCTGACTATAGTGTTCTTAAGCAAGACTTAGACCCTATATTTTGCCTATTTAGTTATGTGCTTAATCAAGATTGTAGGTTGACATCATGATATTAAGCTTTTGTCTCAAGAAGGTATTGAGGAAATGTTGTATAATCTCAAGAATATGTGGAGGATTTATGGGAGCTTCACCAACATATTTTCAACCATTAGGGGTCCTCAAAACATCAAGAAACCATTACTCTCATCCTATAAAATGCTTCTAAATGAGGATTTATTATCTTCTTAGGCTCACACATGCCAAAACGTGATGGAGAGTGGTGTATAAGAGTTTTATATACCCCTAAAAATTCATCCACTTAGACATTCCTCTCTTCTCAATATTAGAAATAAAGAAACAAAGATAAACCTAAACCTTTCCTAGATGAAGAAAACACAATGAGCCATTTAACTTCTTAATGATTGTTAATAAAGGAAAGTGAATGAATCAAGAAACCAATGCCAAAAATTTTAAGGGCACAAGGACCTCCTCCTCTAACCAAGAGATCAAGATCCAACCTTCTCTCTCATATATATACCAAATAGAAACCTGACTAGTTTTGCTACGCTACCAAGGAGAGTGTTTATGCTATAATTTTCACTTTCATGGCTAAGAAGAAATAAAGAGATAAAAGATATAGAAAAGGGTAAAATAGATATGGTATAAAAACTTGGTATAAATGCATGCATGAATCAGATAAAGTGGATAAATCTTCTTTGGCTAGGGGGATATGACTTGCATAAGAAAGCACTCAAAGCAAGCTTATTTATTAGACAAAGAGGAAGGGTGGATTGCCTAGCTGGTGCTAGATATAAGAAATCATGAACTATCTATGGAGGCTATCAATCCACATCCATTAAATAAGTTAACACTAAAATTAGATGAAAGAAATCAAGCATACATAAAAGTAAACAAGACAAATACTTTTCTAATGTAAGCTAAATATATAATAAACTAAAAAAATAAATGTTAATTTACTAAATTAATTATCTATTCTATTATGGTTTATTCATGTCAAGTTCAATACAAAAAATGGGAAAGCATAGTCTAGTCAAGGGTTTGGTCAAATGGTAGAAAATGAGGGTTTTGGTCTGAAGGAATAACCATTGATGGTTATGGGCTAGAGCGCTGACCATAATTAGTTAGGGGTAACCATCATTAGTTAGGCAACCATTGATGGTTAATGGTAACCATCAATAGCTAGGGGTAACTATCACTGGTTACTTACTAGGGTTGGGAATGTTTAGGACATACATGGGAAGAGGTTTGTAGGTCAGGGATGGCTGAGGGTATAGGTCTATCTGAGATCTAAGAATGATAAGGTGAGGGGATAAGTGCTATTAGATGAGGTCAAAGGTCTGATAGGAAGGATTTAAAGAGGTAAGATCCTGATAGTAATATACAAGTAGAATGAAGAAAATAAAAACAAAATAAATCAAATGCTTACTTGATATTGAAGAGATTTTGGTAGCATAACAATGTTTAAAGGAAAAATAGAAGAAATTCACTAGAGGTTCAAGTTGATGGTTGTTTGAGAAACCTACATGAAGAATCTTATAATGCCTAGAATACTTGAGCACCTGTATGAATATAGCTTGAAAGTAGAATATAGATATGTATATTTTGATCCCTTTTTCCTCTTGCTTACTTTTTTTATAAGTAGAAGGTGATGGAGTAAGAAGGATAAGGATGAGAAGTAATGAAATATTATGATGTGTTAGAGGATGAGGTAGAGAAAATTATTAAAATTTATTCTTGATTGTTTGAGGAATAATTGATGATGTGTTACTAGGTTAGAGACCTAACCATCGATGGTTAATAAAATCATCAATGGTTACCCTGACCATCACCGATCGAGGTGACAAGCATAAATGGGTTTAAAAAGGTTTGAAGGGTGGAAAAGGGTGTTAGTTAGAAATAGTGAGTTGAGTTGGCTATCTTTGGATAACTTGGACTCAATGTGAGTTGGGATAAGTTATATGAATTGGTTAAATAAAAATAGGTCATTTCAATGCTTTAGGTGTAAAAGGGATGATCAAAATACTTAGATGGCTATAACTGAGTGTGTAGTTTTCTAGTGTCTACACTTTGCCCCTTTTTATTATGTAACTTGTATCTACAAGCTGTAAAAAAAATAGATCATGCTGTTGAAGGTTGGTTAAAGATCAATTTTCCCCAAGTATGGGAGGAGTTCTCCCTCAAACTAGGAGATGATGAGGAAAAGTTTAATCGAGTTAGGTTTTAATGAATGGTTTATGGTTAGTCACAAAGATGAGTGACAAAAGGATGGTTCAAAGCTAGGCATTTATAATGAAAACATGCACAAAATATGTGACAAATATGTGATATCCAAGATTTTGTAAGGACTATGGATGCCAATGTTGATAAAAATAAGCTTAGCATTGTGAAGATAGGTAACCAATGGACCATGTGACCGTATTATGATGGATGGGTACACTTGTTAGCCTTCTAAGGAAAATGGATCAGTGTCCATATGGGTATCTAAATTTATAATTGATATCATGTGTGGGTATATAAAATTTTAAGTGATATCATGGAGGACTCTAATGTTTTGGTCATGCATTAAGTGCAAAAATGTTCAAATGTTCAAATGGTTAACATGGTAAAGTCAGACTGTGTGGTCAAAAAGACCATGGCAAGGTCATCACAAAAAGATATGAAAGGTTTGGGTCAAAATGGTCAATATTTGATGTGTATGTGATGTGATGGTTCAAAGATAATGTTCAATGGTTAATGGTTGAAAATGAAGGGATGGTCGAGCTGACTCTAGATGCACTAGGCAAATGAACATTACCTACATAGTTAGGTGGACATAGTATCAAAAACATTTAGGTCAAATGTATTTCTCCAAAGGGGGAAGGATGGAGAGATGATATCCCCAAATGGTAGATGTTAAAATGTGGGTAGAAATTAATGATCAATGGTTGGGTGAAACATATGTTAGAAAGAGGGTGGCTGAGCTGACTCAAGATTCACTAAGCAAGTGGACATTGCCTACATAGTTTTATGGATATAGGATCTAATAAAAACTTTAGGCCGTATGTAGTTCTAGTTCTAGTGATTGTTAAAAGAGGAAGGAAGAAGGAGAAAAATTAATCTCTAAAACATCCTAGGGAAGGAAATTCCCCAAATAGGTCAAGGAAGTTTTCAAATGAGTTTCCCCAATTTGACATACCACATGGTCTGGGTTTTGTTGAAGGTAGTGTTGGTTTTGATCAAAGAAAGTGAGTTGATAGAGGGTAGAGAGTAATACTCTCCAAAAACTAAGTGATGGAGAAGGAATATCCTAAATAGAGGCCTTTTTGGGTTTGGGGGTGAGGTTATAAAAATGTGAAAGGTAGGAGAAATAGGAGACACATGTTTCTAATAGTCAACAATAGAAGGGAAAGAAAAGAAGCATGATGCTTTTTTAACTGGAAAAGATTGAAAACATCACCAAAGTTAGTTGGGGCTTAGTAAACCTTATCCTTTTAAATGTTTCACATAAGCGTACTTTGGTAAATAAAATTGCATCTTGATCATGTTATGTCAAGTAAGCTCAAAATACTTTGATTCATAGAGAATAGAAGAAGGGGAATAAGTTGTAATTGAATGGTAAATGGGTGAATAGGGAAGATAACCTTATGTGGGTAAGCTTGACCCTTCTATAGGTGACTTAAGAAAAAAATTTGGACAAGTACATGTCTTATACTAAATGTAGAATGATCAATGTGGGAAGTCTACTGAAGGGAAATTTGATTGCAACTTTCTTGGGATGCTTTTTTTTTGAGAAAGGGTTTGTTTGTCCTTTTACATTTGGGAAGTTTGTGAAGTTGATCAATGTAGGAAGCTTTAAGGAATTGATTTTTAATACACACACACACACACACACACACACACACACACACACACACACACACACACACACACACACACACACACACACACACACACACACATACATGACTTAGGCATCCTTCGAGGGAGTGGTCTTTGTTTTTGATTTTTGGTAGCCATATTTTAAGGGAATAGTCTATCTTTTAAGCAATGTTCAAGAAATGGGGCAGCTATCCTTTAAGGGAGTAGTCTACAGAATGCTATAAATTTCATGACCCAAATGATATATTTTTCTATCCCAAATAGTTTGAATGCTAGTTTTTGACATGGATAAGTTTAATAAGGCTTAAAGGTGTACCTTTATGATGGAAAACATTTTTCACAAGAAGGTAGTGGAGAGTGCTAAAGAATTGGTTTTAAGAGACAAAAGACCATGGGATTTTGTCTTGAAAAAAATAAAAAAAAGTATCCAAGAGAACCATGTTATGGGTAGAGCCAGAGTACCCATATTCAATATTAGGTAATAGCTATGATGAATAATCACATGGTTCTATTTTAATCAAGTTGTCCTTAAAATTATAGGGAAGAAAGAGTGTGAGGGTATAAAATCTCATGAATCAAGGGATGAGCTTAAGTTTAGACAAGAAGGTGATTTCAATCCTTATTTTAATAAAAGAAAGGATGTACATACAAAGCATTAAGAGGCTTAGGTTCTAGTTTGCCTTTGAGGGAGGACAAACGATAATCTTCTAATCCATATTGTGATGATGTAGGGTCCAAGCTAATTAAAGGCAAACTTGCCTCTTTTTATTTTCTCCATTTTAGTGGCATGTTGGTTTTCTTTGAGGACAATATCTCTAATTCTGAATTCTCACTCTCTTATATTTTTGTTATAGGCACGTGTAATGCAATCTTGGTAGACACGAAGGTGGTTAAGGGCTATGAGGTGATATTCATCAAGTAGCTCTAGTTAGGCTAAATGTTTTTGATGATAGTCACTTTCAAAAATAATGTTTTGTTTTGATATACAAAGAGAGGGAATTTGTAATTTGAGAGGCAAGCCTACCTCTGCCCCAAAGACAAGGGAGAAATAAGTATCACTTGTAGAGGTTTGAATATTGATGCGATAGGCCCATAAAGTGAATGGTATATTCAAGTGTCAATCTTAAACTAAAGCATTGATGACCTTGGTTACCATTTTGTTTAAACTTTTGTTGGAAGCCTCATCTTTTTCATTTGCTTGTGGATGGTAGGGTGAGGAAAAACTAAGTTTGATTTCAGAGGCATCATAAAGGCCTTGAACTTATTTATTCTTGAAATATTTTCCATTATCAATGATGATCTTATGGGGAACACTAAAATGATAGATGATATGATAGTTGATGAAGTCCATGATCTTTTTAGATTTGGTGAAAATAAGAGGAATAGCCTCTACCCACTTAGTGAAGTATTCGATAGTGGTGATGATAGCATGGTGACATTGTGAATAATAAGGGTTGATTTCTTTGATGAAGTCCAATCCCTATTATGATAAAGGCCAAAGGTATTTAAATGTTGGAAGGCCATATGTGGGTGCATGATATAAATGATCATGTTGTTTACATTTAACACACTTATTTACATAGTCACAATAGTCTTGATTAAGGGTGGGCCAATAATATCTAAGGTGAAGGATAAGTTTAACAATAGCTAGGCCACCAAAATGTCCACCACATATTCCATCATGGGTTTCTTTGATAGCATGAGAGGCCTCATGACCATGAAGACAATAGAGAATAAGGTTGTCAAAACCATGTTTATAAAGTATTCCTCCTAATATGGTAAAATGGTAAGTGGCTTGGATGAAGGCTCATCGAGTTTTCCTAGAGAGGTTAGGAGGAAATACATCAAGGTTGAGGTAGTTAAAATTTTGTTCGTACCAAGTATCTGAGGTAGATTCTTCCATGTTGCAAATGGTAGGAAGGTTGGAATAGATATACGAAGGTGTGATGAAATGGTGAATGGTGACAAATAATTTAGAAATAGTAGGTTGAGGTGGGATTTGGGAAGAAAGGAAAGCCATTGTATCTATAAATTTGTTAGTGGATCATGGCACAGATTAGATATAATAATGGTCAAATGATGCCAAGAGTATATCAACTAATTGTTTATAACTTTTTAAGACATGATTTATACATTGGTAGGAACCATTAACTTGGTTGAAGAAAAGTTAGGAATCTCTAAATATAGTAATGATTTTGACTCCCAATGAAAAGGTGGTTTGGAGACCTATCACTAGGGCTTAATACTCAGCCATGTTATTGGTACACTCATAATCGAGCTTGAAAGAAAGAGGAATTGGTTCTCCATTAAGGGGAATGAGAAAAACTCCCAAACCCCCACCATGTTGGCATTTAGATCCATTGAAGAATAGGGTCAATTGATAGGTAATGTCTTCCCAAGATAGAGTTGTAATAGACTCATCTACAAATGTAAAAGGAAGGTGTTGATGGTCTGGTAAAGGAGCTTTAGCCAATTGGTTTGCAATGACTTTAACTTTGATTAACTTCTTCTTAAGGAACTTAAGGTCAAATTCAGTAAGGATCATGAGCCATTTAGCCGTACGCTAGTTTTGGTATGGTTTAGAGTGCATATACTTAAGGGGATTAATATTGTTGATGATGTAGGTTTTATGATTAAGGAGGTAGTGATGAATTTTGGTGGATATAAAGATGAGGGTGAGGCAAAGTTTCTCATTATGGGTGTACCAAGTCTCATACTCTATAAGTGTTTAACTGATATAGTAGACAACTTACTCCCTATTTTTTCATCTCCATGTGAAAGCATTGCACCTTGGGAATGGTTAGTGGTGGATATATAGAAGTAGAAGGGTTGATCCTCCTTAGGAGGGGTGAGAACTAGTGGAGAAAGAGGGTACTCTTTGAGTGAATCAAAGGCCTACTAATAGTCTTTGGTCCACTTAAAAGAAGTGGTTTTATTAAGTATATATTGAAAAGGTTGACATCTATCAGATAATTGAGAGATGAAATGGCATATGGATTAGATTTTACCTTATAGGCTATGGAGTTGTTTAAGGTAGGTTGGAGGTGGAATCTCAAGGATGTCCTAGATTTTGGTAGGGTCTTCTTTGATTCCTCAAAGAGAAAAGATGAATCCAAGGAATTTTCTAGATAGGACCCCAAAAATACATTTCATGGGATTTAGTTTGTCATGAAAATGGATGAGGCATTTGAAGATGATAGTGAAAATAGTTAGGTGGAATTTGTGATGTTTATATTTCTGAAGGAGATCTTCTATATAGTCCTTAATAATTTTTTGAATGAGGTCATGAAAGATGTAGGTCATGGCACACTAGTAAGTTTCCCTAGCATTCTTCAAACTGAAGGGCATGACCCTATAGCAAAAGGTTCCCCATGGGGTGATGAAAGAGGTTTTATGTTGGTGTTTGGGGGCAATCAAAATTTGATTGTATCTTGAGAAACCATCCATGAGAGATAGCATTTCATGTCCAATAGTAAGGTCAACAAGTTGGTTGATGCTAGACAAAAGAAAGTTATCTTTTGTACAAGCAAGGTTAAGGTCATAAAATTCAAGTCAAAGTCAAAGTCCCCCTATGGGTTTAGTGATAGGGACAATGTTAGAAAACCATTTAGGATAGTTTATGGGTTGGATCAAGTCTAAAAATAAGACACAGTGTAGCTCCTCTTTTACAAGGAGTGAAATACAAGGATACATCCTATGAATATTTTAGCACATGAGTTTGGCATCAAGTTAGGTGAAAATGTTATGGAGGGAAATAGAGGGATTAATTCCTAGCATATCCCTATAATACCAAGCAAATGCAATGCTATGGTCATGAAGGAATAAAGGAAAATCTTGTTGCTCTATTGCATCTAAAGATTGACCAGTTTTGACTATGTGGGGATTATCCTAAGTACCCAAGTTGGCATCTATGGTAGATTCATTCAATATGGTCTTCTTTTAAGGAGGAAGACATTTGTAGATAGAAGAATTTTTTGCACCAAGGTAGGTGAAAATGGAACCATCATCATGTTATCAAATGGTATGTATGGTAGGAGAATCATGTTTGATCATGTCAAGATGGATGAGTCGAAGGGTTTTAGTTAGACCATCCTTTAGATAGATGAAGGAGCCCAAACTAACAATTTTTATCAAAAAAAATGTTAGGAAGAATGACCTCAAAGTCATTAGATTTAGAAAGGAAATGGTTTGGTGAGGAATGGGTTTCATCCTCAATGTTAGTAGTGGGTTTCAATGAATTGGTGGGTTCTTCAAGTGTTTTGAATCCAAGGCCAAAAGTCTCTTGAGTATTTTGAGTTTTGATCATGGGTAGCTCATGGGGTCCCTATTAATAATGGTCAAGATTGAATCCTTTCTAGGCACACCTATGAAGACATAGTTTGTCAAATGTCAATTTGTCTACGTATGAGAAGTCTATGGCAAATGGTTTGGTAGAAGAGGTAATGGTGGGAGAAACAAGTGGATGATAAAGTCCCCCATACATGAAGTTTGTTTGATGGTTTGGGATCCAAAAAGGAATGATGGCACCAATGTTAGGGTCATAACTAGGATCATAGATGTGGCTTCCATACTCTTGAGGAGTGGGGAAAGCATCCAAAGCCAAAAGATGGTAATATCCTAGTGAGATACATTGAAATGTGGGTTTCAAGGGGTCCTCTATGGGAATTTGAGATGAAGGGATGAATGAGCTTGTTGAAGCTTCCTCATGGGTAGTGGTGGAAGTGTTGTTAGTGTGTGGTGAAGTGGATGAGATAGGAATGAGAACATCATTTTGATGATAGGTCATATTACATTAAGAGAAGGGACTGGGGTCAACTTTGATGTTAATGACTTGTCTTGCATTCTCAAATTTGACACATCCATGTAAGGTGGAAGGGACACAACCCATAGCATAAATCCAAGGGCATCCAAGTAAAATGTTGTATTGGAACTCACTCTCTACAACATAAAAGAGTTTAGGAATAGTGTGAGGTCTTAAACTAATGTAAAGGACAACTATGTCTAAAGTAGTGGCCATGGTGTGATGGAAAGAGTGAAGGATCGCTATAGTTTTAGACATGATATTCTTGGGTAGTTACAGTTGGTCATAATCATGTAAGGAGATAATGTTGATAGTACCTCCTCCATCAACCATCATCTTTTCAATGTGGGTTTGGTTGATGTATGTGGTGATAAACAAGGGAGGATCAGGATCCTTAAGATGAATAGGTATAATTTTAGAATCTTAAAATATGACAAGGTTAGAATGATAAAGAGTGCCAAAAAAGGTGGCTAGAGGTTGAGGATCATGTGGTTGAACTTTAATGGATTAGAAGGTCTTAATGAGTGCATGACGCTACTAGGGTGAGGTGTTGATGAGTTCATAAAGACTCATCTTCATTGGTGTTTGGTGAAGTTGCTTAAGCACTACATGTCACAAAGATTTGGATGGGTTGGAAGAAGGGACACACAAAATGGCTATCTTGAGTTTTGGTGATAGGGTGGGTAAAGGTGAGGTATGTGAGGTAGGTTGGTAGGTTAAGAGTTAGAAGGGTATGTCCATGGGATGGACACTTTATCTTTATCCTTGTCCTTTTTTTGGGCCATAGATAGGGTGACTAGGTGGATAGTATGAATAAGGGAAGGTGTTGGACTAGGTGGTTGCTCTAGTTTCTCTTTACTTATGGATGAGAGTGTTAGAGAGGGTATGTTTTGGAAAGGTTGAATTGGCCGTTAAGTGGGTAATGGACTGAGAGGTGGTTCATCTAATAAAAAATCATCCTCATCCATTAAGTTATGGACAAGGGTTTGAAAATCTTTACAACTTTCCATATCATATCTAGGTGTTTTATGATAGGCAAAAATTAATTGGTCGTTAAACCAAGATGGTGTAGGATGTGAGTGGTCAAATTTATTAGAAGGGTCAAATGGTTTGATGGGTGGTAAGAGGATAGAGGAAGTTTGTAACAACCTTTATAAGATGGACAAATAGGATTCATCCAAAGGTGTTGAGGGCACCAAGTTTTGGTTTTAGGAGGTAGAGTGGTAGTCTCTTTTGGAGGAGGTTTCATTATGTATTTAGAAGATGATTGAATAGTTTTGGTGAATGGTTTAGGTTAGGATTGTGTAGTTTGGGTTATCTTTATGGAGGGTTTAGAAGTTGAGGGTTCTTATCTGGTTATAGGTGAGAGAGTATCAATGGAAATGAGGATGATGAGGTTGATGATTTGGTAGAAGGTGTAGATGAGGAAAAGGGTGAAGGTTAATGAGATAAGGAAAATGGAATAGCATGAGTTGAGGGATGAGGTCCCAAGATAGAAGGTAGGGTGGAAGGAGGTGGTATGGGTCTATATCTAGGTGGACACTTTATTGGTTTGATCCTTTTGACAAGTTTTGTGGATGTTTATTTTGGTAGGTTTGGATGGGTCAAGTCTAACTTCAAATGTGGATGAATAATGTTGGAATTAAGAAGTATCCCCAAGTTTTCTATGGGTTTAGTTTAGGATATGACAGGTTTAGTTTCAGGGGTAGATGATGATTTGGGAATTTTGAGTGGAGGAAGGTGGGATAACTCTCCTAGAGTCATGGAAGGAGAGGGGTTGATTGAAGGTATGATGGGTTTATAGGTTGAATGAATTATTGTAAAAAAATTAGTTTTGTTTTGGTAAGGTAGACCAAAATGATGCCAAAATGTGGCTCTATCTAGGTTGGGTTGAGAGGTGAATGCTAGATTTTGAACCAATCTAGAAAAGTGTTTGTAAATGGGCTTAGTTTCTTTATCCTTAGTTTCAAATATTAAGCCTTTAAGTGGAGGTGAGGTGATGTTCTCGGGGGAGGGTGGTAAAGTTTGGGAAGATGATTATGCCATGGAAGGTGTAGGTGAAGAGGTTTCCTCTTTTGGAGGGATTTCAAAAGAGATATTAGGTTGTTCCATGATATATGTGATAAGTTTAAGTGAGGGTATGGATATGGTTTCTTCCTTTCATTGAACCTCCAAAGGAATGGTAGGTGAGTTCTCCTCCATGGGTGAAGAAATAAGTGGAGAGGTGGTTGAAGCAATGATTGCCTCCTTCAATTTTTCTAAAGGAGGTATGGGTAAGTCCATGGTTTTCTTCAGTGAGGAGGAGGTTAAGGTAAAGATTTCATCAATAAAGGGTTCTTTAATGATTGTATCAATCGTATTAACATCATGTGTTTGAGATGATTCAAGTTAGTTTTTGTTATAGTTGGTAGATGGTGTATGGTTGGGAAATGGTTTAAGGAAAATATCAAGGGATTGGTTAGGGGGTGCATTGGGATTATCAAATATGATTTCCCCCTTGTCAACTAGGTTTTGGATAATTATTTTTAAGGTATTACACCTACTAACATCATGTCCAATAATGTGATGGTATGCACATGAATCATTTTCATTATACCAACTAGGTGTGGGGTGAGTAGTGTCAAATTACTGAGGAAGTTTTATAGATGGAAGTTGTATGATGTTTGATTAAAGTAGCTTCTCCAAAACTGAACCATAAGATTCTTCAATAAGATTATTTTATTTTGGAGGCCCACGAGTTTTATTTAGGTTGGGTAATTTTAAATAGTAAGAGGAATTGGTTGAGGGGTTGGATTGGTTGATGGTTAGAGGTGGAGTCTTTTTGAGAAAAACCAAGTTGGTAGATGTCATAGATTTAGAAGGGTTAGACTGATTGGTGTGTTTTGATAATGAGGAAGGATCATTAGACTTAAAGGAGGAATTACTATTTTTAAGTTCTAATTTCCTTCCTTGATATATCAGATTTCCAATTTATATGTTATTGTAAAGGCTTCATCAAAATTTCAAAAAGTTTGAACTTTGAGAGTGGGTGAAATGTGTTTGGCACAACCTCATGAAAATATCTCAATCAATTCAATTTGTGGTAATGAGAAAAAATTTGGCTGATAAGGCCCCTCCATCTAGCAATGAAATCAGCAACAAATTCATCATCAAACTACTTAATGGAATAAAGGTTGGTTATGGAAACCATTTTAGATATGTTCATCAAAAAGTGATCTAAAAAGACTTGGGCAAGTTAGATGAAAGCAAAGACGGAGTGTTTGGTGAGAACACTATACCAATCAAGAATGGGTCATGTTAAAGACTTGTCGAATGTTTGAAGCAAAAAGGCATCATCATGTGCAATTAAATAGCATGAATGATGAAATGCCTTCAAATGTTGTTGTGGGTCCTCTTTACCTTGAAATTTGGAAAATTTAGGCATTTCCCATTAAGGAGGATAAGATCGGATTGGGATGGATGGGTGGATAGGTTCATTTCATATTTGGTCATAAGAGAGAAGGTTATGGGTTCTTGAGATGGATGATTTGAGATTGGTCATTTTGTCAATTAACATCTTGACCATGTTGGTTTGAGGTTGGGTAGATGGAATGTTGTAGGATAGGTTAGGTTGAGGTAGAGTAGATGCAACATATTGATAAGGAGGTTTTGAATATGTCATATATTGGTAGGTGGTTATAAGAGGTTGGAATGGTACTACATAAGGATTTGTGGGTACATAAGATTGAGTTGAAGGGGTTATGTAGCCTTGTGGATTAGGCACATATTGATAAGATTTTATAGGAATTTTTTAATAATTTATTATAGTTGGAGGTATGAATGTGTGAGTGGGTTGGGGCTGAGTTTAAGTAGTAACTCATGTGTTGATGGATGGAAGAGTTTGAGGTATAGAAATTACCAAGTTTTGAAGATGAGTAGAGGTTGATTAGGTGATGATGGTGGAAGGAATGGTGGAAAGAGGGGTAAACATTACCCCTAAGGTGGGCATGGGATAAGCAACAAGGAGTTTGGTTACCTCAACATTAGTGTGTTGGTTGGTGTAAGGGGTGTTTGATTATGGGTTAAAATGTCTGATTGGGTTTGGGTGGTGGTAGAAGATGGGTTATGGGTAGAAGAAGTAGCTTGGGTAACCAAGGGTTGGATAGAAGTAACACCCACCATAAGCTCATAAGGCATGCCTAAAATAGGATTTGTGGGAAGAATTGAAGCAATTGGGGTTTGATACTCTGAATTTTTAAGATAGTGTTGAAGGGAAATTGGGTTATTATAAAGGAAAGTGGTGAAATCAGCATCACATTCAACAATAATTTGAGGCATGATAGGTGGGGGAGAATGATGAGGAGAACCCTCAACTCTAAATTATACACCATGGATGATAATGAAGAAGAGGTAGGGGATGTTTGATTGGTTTCATTACTAAACTATTGTTTGGTAAAAACCATGTGAGGAATTGGAAAAGAATAATGAACCTCTCACCTTAAATAATGATCAAGCAAAGAAAAGTTTAAAGCAAATAAGGCAGAAACTAAAAGTGTAATAAATCCTATGATTCATTTTAAATCACTTTTGGTTTATGCCTTAGAAAGTGTGAAAGAAGTTTGGATTATGAAATAGGTACTAAAAGAGAAAGCTAATGATGGTTTTAGGTCTTTTATGGTGTTCAAAAATAATTTTCACTAGACTAGGTATGTGGCTTCGTACTGGGGGTTTGTTCCCCACACTTCACGAACCTGGAGCCAGGCTAAGCCACTTAACTAATGGATACCATTTTTATAGAGTTTATACTGTACTATAGAATGGATTAGGTCCTCCCCTTTGTGATGAAATCCATGTAGGATCATCAAAAAGGGTAAGGTGATCCAATGGGTGATGAAATCCCAATGGGCCTTGTCTCACGTATGTTATGATGTTTGTTTTTGTGCAAGTGGTTTGGTTGTGTAACATATGTGTACTATGATTAATTCATGATGCTTAATTAACTAGGTGAGCTAAATCAAGGAAGTAAACCATGAATGCAAAAATTTATTTTATACCCAAAAGGAAATGTTTAGATTTCATTTAATGAGAATTCAATAAAAGAAAGAAAGGGAACTAGGTCCCACTGGGCATTTCAAAATGTTTACTCTAGAATTTTCACTTTCATGACTAAGAAGAAATAAAGAGATAAAAGTTGTAGAAAATGGTGAAATATATATGGTAGAAAAACTTGGTCAAAATGCACGCATGAATTAGACAAAGTGGAGAAATATTTTATGGCTAGGAGAAGATGAACTGCATAAGAAATCACTCAAATCAAGCTTATTTTTTAGACAAGGAGGAAAGGTGGATTGCCTAGCTAGTGCTAGATCTAAGAAAGTGTGAGCTACTATGGAGGCTATCAATCCACACCTATAAAACAAGTTAATGTTGAAATTAGATGAAAGAAATCAAGCATACACAAAAGTAAACAAGATGAATACTTTTCTAATATAAGCTAAATGGGTCTCCTCTTAGAGCTTATTTTGATTTTCACTTCTTACTTAGGCCTAGGTGAACTGTCACTATCAGAGACAGGTATTAGTTCTTCTGTAACTTATGCAAAAGAAGAAATTTCTTGAGAAGGCACAGTAGGGTCTATAGTTTTAGTTCTTCTTCTAGATATTCTTTTTATTGGTATTTCCTCTCCTAGTTCTTTATTTTCCTCAGTAGTGGTATCAGTTTCTAAATGAATTGAAGGGGTAGGAGGAGTTTCTATTACTCTTCTGAGAATACCAGGGTTCTACGCAAACTTGCCAAGAAAATTTTCCCACATTTCTTCCCCATTTTTCTTTTAAAGGAAATGGTGCTGGCATACTAAATACATTAACTCATGATGTCTAATTGTTCCTACACCCTAAGAATACCTCTGGGCCATTTTATGGATGGAGTCAAAAATAAACCCTGGAAGGTTTACTATATATTCTAATTTTTCAGCTCTATATCTAAGGTATATGAGGATTTTTAGGACTTCTCTTCCTACTGACCCAAATTGCCCATCACAGGTTAAATACTTAACTATCCAAAATGCTACTCTATCAAAGGGTTTGGGCAAGTTGGCCCTTCTAACTCCTTTGATTATTTTATTTATGTTGTAAATATACTAAGGTTTGGCTTCCCCCTCTTTCAACAAGGTTTCAACCAAGTCTTTTAATGTCCCTTTGACAAGGTTTGGAACATGCACCATTGGTACTCCAGATATCTAACTTATTAAATTAACATAAAAATGAATGAAAACCTTCCTAATATTTGTCCTTGTTTGATCTAAATTGATAACAAATTCCCTTACCAATTCATTGTTATATTTGGGGAATTTCCTCAAAAATTCTAGCCATCTTGCCTGTTGAAAGATAGTTGCCACTTCTTCATCTGCAAGGAGCTGGGTATCATCCTCTAGTTCTAACTTATTTTTAATCCCCATGATTCATTATTATTTAATCTTATGTAGGTTAGCTAAATAACTCTTCTCTTAGTGGTAAAAGTGGTGAATTTGGCTGCATAACTACTGTACTTAGCTATGGAACTAATGAATTTAATTCACTGTATCTCTCTTGAAGTTTTTTCTGCAGCTAGTTTTCACTTTGCTGATTCAGTAATAATAATGAATCTTTATAACTATGCAACCAATTTATTCCATCAATATCTTTCTCATGATTTCTCACTTTTAATCATAATGTATAATAGATGACTCATCATACTAATCTTTTAAATCAAGTCTAATCACACATGCAAACTTTCAATTTAACTTTTAACAAGTTAAAAACATAATTACCATCCTTAATGATGTAATCCCTCCGTCATGATAACTCATCATTCCTAAAAAAAGTGAAACAAAAAGGAAAATGGTTAGAAAATAGTTAGAATTCCAAAGAAGTTTTTATTTTGAATTAGCCATTTCTTTGAGAAGACCAACTGCCATCGCTAGTTTTCAATTGATCTTTGAGAGATGATTTTTTTTGGGGAAGAGAACACCATTTAATGGTTTTCATTCTCTTCCCTTTATTCTAGATCTATTCATCTGATTATTTGATCATTTTGGAAGAACTGGGTTCTTCCATATGATCAAATTTTTTGTCTGCTTCAATCTGCTTCAAGAATTCATCCTTAGTAGGAGGCTTCCTATAAATTTGTAGCTTATGTCCATTGACCAAGAGTATTATTCTACTACCATCAATGGAAATTAACTAAATAGAACAATTTTAAAATATCTACTTAATCTAATAAGGTCCAAACCATTTGGTTCTCAATTTACCTTTAAATTTTTGGTACTTAGAATCAAATAATAATGCCCAGTCTCCTACTTTGAATTACCTTTCCTTGATATGTGAATTATGCCATTGCTTCCTTTGATCTTGGATTATCTCTATCTGGTGAAGTTCTTCCATTCTTAATTCATCCAACTCATTAAGTTGAAGGATTCTCTCCTTTTGAGCTACATCCAATTCAATTCCCACCTTAGCTGTTGTCCTTAATGTCTGTAGTTCAAAATCAATAGGTAACAAGCGATTTTTCCCATAGACTAACTCATATGGTGAAAACCCTGTTTTGGTTTTCCAAGTGTATTTTAAGCCCAGACAGCTTCAGGTAGTCTCTTTACCCAATCTCTTCTTCTTGCTTCAACTATTTTAGTGAGGATGTTTTCTAATTCTCTATTTGTTACTTCAACTTATCCATTTGCTTGTGGGTGATAGGGAGATGACTTCCTATGATTGACCTGATAATACATTGTGAAATCCTAGATCATATTGGAAATAAATTATGGTCCTTGATCTGAAACTAAGATTCTTGGTGCTCTAAGCTTTACCATAATTTTGTGCCAAAAGAAATCAGCAACTACTTCTTCAGTGGCATTTGTTAAAGCCCGCACTTCTGCCCACTTTGTCACATAATCAGTACACAAAATAATGTGTTATTTTCCCTATGAAGGAGGATTAAAGGGTCTAACAAAATCCAATCCCCATCTCTCAAATGGTTTAATCACTACTTGAGGTTGTAGAGGCATTTCATTGGTAAAGGTTGGTTGTCCCATCCTTTGACAAGGATCACACCGCTTGATATATGTCTTCACATCTTTATATAGAGATGGCCAATAGTAACCAGTGCCAAGTATCTTGTGAGCTATTCTTTTCACTGAATAATGTCCTCCACTTGGTTCATCATGACATGCCTGGAAGATGTCAAAGATTTTATCTTCTCTTACACACCTACGTAAAACCAAATCAGGACCACATTTAAATAGCATTCCATTTAACCATTTGAACTATGCATTGGTTTTGATTAACTTATTTATTTATTTTTTAGTGAAAGGAGGAAACTTCCCTGTTGTAAGATAATTTTCCATGTTAGAAAACCATGGTGTATCAGCTGAAATAACAAACAATTGTTCATCTGGAAAGTTATCCTTGGCTGGATCATGCTCCCCTATAGTGGTTAGTCTTGACAAGAAATCAACTACCATATTAGATTTATCTAGATTTTCCATAATGGTAATATCAAATTCTTATAGAAGTTATAACCATATAATTATTCTACCTCCAACCACTGGCTTGTTCATTAAATATTTAATTATTGAGTGATCTGTATGTACAAATATTTTGTACCCTATAATGTAATGTCTAAATTTATTAATTGCATAGATCACAGCTAGGAATTCTTTTTCAGTGGTAGTATAATTTCTTTCAATGGGAGTAAGATTTTTACTAAGATAGTAAATAGCATACATTTTTCCTTCTTCATCTTTCTGTCCCAAAACTGCACCAATTGAGTTATTTGAGGCATCAATTTGGATGTGAAAATGTTTCTCCCAATTAGGTCCTCTCAATATTGGAGAAATTACTAATTTCTCTTTAATTTCTTCAAAAGCATGTTGACACTTTTCATCCCAAATAAATTCACAGTCCTTGGTAAGCAACTTAAACATGGGGGTAGCAATTTTACTGAAATCCTTGATAAAGTGCCTGTAGTATCCAGCATGCCCTAAAAATGACTTGATATCTATGGGGGTTTGAGGAATAGGCAAGTCTAAAATAATCTTGATTTTATTTTGGTCAACCTGAATTCTTATTTTTGAAATATGGTGTCCTATAACAATCCCTTCATCAACCATCATCAAACATTTCTCATGACTAAGAGACAAGTGATGTTGTTCACATCTTGTTAATACTCTATCCAAAATTTTCAAGGCATAATCAATTGTATCTCCATGCATAGTAAATTCATCCATGTATACCTCTACACAGTCATTTGTTAGGTCTACAAAAATTGCTAATATAGCTCTTCGAAAGGTTGATGGAGCATTACATAGTCCAAATGGCAATACCCTGTAAGCAAAAGTACCCCATGGACAAGTAAATGTAGTTTTGTCCTAATCCTCAGCAACAACTCTGATTTGACTGTATCCACTAAAGCCATCTAAGAAGGAAAATTACTATTTACCTAAAAGGTTGTCTAGGACTTGATCTATGAATGGTAAGGGAAAATAATCTCTCAGGGTGGCTTTGTTTAGTTCCCTATAGTCAACCTAAATTCTCCATTTTATATTCTTTTTAGGGACAATTACAAGAGGAGACACCCACTGGCTATTTGAGATAGGGTAGATAAAACCTACTTGTAATAGTTTTTCAATTTCTTGTTTGACTATATCCCTTAAGGCTAGATTAATCCTTCTCTAAGGTTACCTAACTGGTCAAATGTTTTTAGTATAAATGTGATGGATGCAGATACTTAAATGAATTCCCTTCATGTCTCTATAGTCCCAAACAAAAGCTTTAGTATGATACTTTAGAACATCAAATATTTTGGCTTCTTCATCATTCTTTAACCAACTATTAATATTCAAAATTTTACCTAGTTGAATCTCAACATGCTTGGTTCCAGTATATGATGAACTGATTTGTTGAAAGGGTTCCATTAAGGTGTTTAGTGGACATGCATGTGGTAACAACATATGATATGTAGCAACATCTCCAAAAGTTCCTTGAGATAGAATGCTAGACAAAGGACAACAAGAAGATTTATGATACTTATCTTGTTGTAGGTCGAACTCCTCATTACTACTATTTTCTATAAATTCTTTATCATTTCTTGATATCTATAAAGTTGAAGCTACAAATCCTTCCTCTCCCCAAGAGAAATCATGTTCATTTAGAGTGAAATTATCTTCATTTATAGGGAATTATTGTTGGTGTGGTTTTGGAACTAACTATGATGTTTCCAGAATAGATTCTGTAGGTTCTAGAACTAAGCCCGACTGCTCCAATGACAATTGGTGTTCATTCAATGGAGGATTAACCATATCTTCTATTTCTCGTATATGATCCTATAATGTTATCAGAGCCAAAGAAGATAGCTTTTGCTCATTAATATCAGGATTATCAACTCATAATTTCTCTTGATAATCAATAAAGGTCATATAGAGGGATATGATGAAATTTGCTTAAAATTCTTACCATTTGAAATAGTCATATCACCTGGCATGTAATCAATTAAGGTAGCAACTATAGCTAACCATGGTCTACCCAAAATAATGGGATAACCAAGTGTTTTACCTTTTGGATGCAATATAAGGAAGTCAACTGGATATTCTTATGACTCCACCATTATTGCCACATCTTCAATAACTCCTTCTAGTTTTGCTATAGACTAATTTTCCATCTGTAATATGGTGTTAGTAGGTTGTATGCCTATTAATGGTAATGTTTTCAAAGTGTCCACTATCATTACATCGATAGTTTCTCCCAAATCAATCAAAATGTTATGTATATCTTTATTCCCTATAGAGATAGAAATAATAGGGCTTCCAAGATCTCCATATTTGGGAAGTAGGAATTTTCCTGCTAATAAATCAACTAGTTTCCCTTCTACCTTAATAGTCCTGGGGTACTAATTCTTTTTTCCAAGTTTTTTAAAACATAACAGTTTGATTAAATTGTTCAACTCTAGAATATCCTTGATTGCTTGTAACAATGGTATTTCAATATTCAATCTTCTTAGTTCTTGCACCAATTCAGATTCCTAAATTTCTATGGCTTCTTCAAATCTTTCTAGAAATTGAATCTTAGTAGAATTTCTTTCTGGTTCCTTATCTTTTTCTTTTTCATGTACCTTAGGTGCAACCAGACTAGGGGTTTCAGTTTCTTCTATCATCTTAGTGATTATAACCGATGGACTACTAACTATTTTTCCAAATCTAGTTTGAATGTTTTAACAATCCATTGCATTTAGATCAACTAATTTTTCTAGTTCTATTTTGTATATAGGAGTTGTTTGTTTGTTTCTTGGGTTTGCTACTAGTTGTGCTAGTATTTGTGTTTGGACTACATTTTTAGCCTATGGATTTTGTGCTAAAGATCCCATTATGGCTTGTTGGTTCTAATTTTTATATGTTTTCCCTTGCACATAATTGCTAGGGCCCCATCTAGGTTGTGGCCAAGCATAAGGATTTCCTTAACCAGCCCAAGGTTGTTGATGTCCCTGAGTATACCAAGATTGACTTGCCCAATCCTAAGGATGCCATGTTGGTTAAGGGGCCGAAGGTGGCTGTCCCCAACTTTGTGGTACTATTTGAGCTGCCCATGGCATCATCCAAGGATTAGGAGCTGGTCTTGGCATAAACTACCCTTGGCTAGGTTGTTTATGAACAAAGTTCAATTCTTCTATGGTGGATGTTGTATTGGTTTATTTGAGCTAATTTTTTACGAGTGGAAGAAGAGAAAAAGCATGAGTATCATGTTATTTAGATTCACAGACAAGACATACTTCTATTTTATCTTAAGGACATTCCCTTATTGCATGCTTCTTCTTGCATCTATGACAATACATGGCTAATGGTTTAATTTGGGAATTTGCTTTAGCTTGCAATCCATCAATGGTGGAGGTTAATTGAGCTAATATGTCTATTTTAAAGTTTTCCAATTCATCCATCAGTTTGTTCATATCTGGATTCAAAATTTTAACCATTTTTCCTTTTCTAGGTCTACCCCTTGTCCTTGAATAGTTTTTACAAATTTCTATGATTTCATCCATTCTTAATTGAGCAATGTTTCCACCACCAGTTAAATCAAGGGTTTCCCTAGATTCATCATCCAGACCTTTGAGAAAAATGGTTTTACTTAATTCTTCTTGAAGAACAAATCCACATCTTTTACTCACAAAGAGGAATCTATCCAAATAATCTTCCATATTTTCATCCTCTTTTTGTTTGATTTTGAAAAATTCTTCCTTTCGATTTCTTCCTCTACAATAATCTTAATATTTGTATAGGAAAATAGTTTCCATTTGTTCCCAATTGGTAATAGAATTAGTTGCTAATCCCATAAACCACCTCATTGTTGCATCCTTTAAGGTAGATGGAAACAACTTGAGTTTTTGATTATCTGTCTTGTAATCATAAGTCTGACATAGTACTTTAAACTAAAATAGGAATTAGTCAAGATCCTCAGATGATATTCCTCTAAATTTGGGAAAGTGTGTAGGTGAAATGTTCTTCATAGTGGTTTCATCATCCTCTAACTGAATGGGATAGGTAAAGGTTCTCTCAAGTTCTCTTCCAGCCTTTTGTGCCATCTCTCTAGTATTTTCTAGTCCCTTCTCCCAGTCAATGTGGTATGTGGTCTGCTTTGGGGATGGTGAAAAGTCAGGGGTAGGAGGTTGACTACTCAATTGAGAATCAAAACTTTCCCTCAATGGATCTTGAGAAATAATCCTCCTCCCTAAAGTTCTACTTACTTCTGGTGATTGATCCAAAAATTCCAAAGATGGCAACTTTGCTTCTTGTCTTGTAGGAGATAATGGTGCCTCCAATTCTTGCTCAACTTCCTTATTTAAACAAGAGGATGATGGAAATTATTGTTCAGATATTTTTGGGAGAAATCTACTCTTGGAGTCTCTTGGTCTACTCATAAATTTTAGGATAACTTAGGGAAGATTTCTTAAATTACTAAATGTATGATTGTTGCTCTTGTTGACACCTAATTAGAAAATTCCAACTAGCCTTCCCCGACAATGGCACCAAAAATGATGGGTGTCATTATTCCCTTTATTTAATTAACTCTTTGTTGATGTCATATTCAACCAGGGGTATGTCTAAAGCTATATGCAACAAGAAGAATATTAGTGATTTAGTAATTGATTGTAAGTATTTGTATTTTTCTTTTGTTTTGGGGATCTTTAATGTCTTAAGAACTTCTTGGTTAAAACCTTATTGGAATCAAACTATGAAAATATGCTAGAAGTAAACACACATTACAAAAATAAATTGCTAGAAATAAATAGACTTTGTAGAAATGAATTTTCTAGAAATAAACACACTTTACAAGACTAAACACATAATTTAGAATGCTTGGAAAATGATTACAAAGAAATGAAAACTTAATCTAGAACACCTGCAGGGACAAATCTACAACAAATTTCAACTTAAGGTATTGAAAGCATTTATAAATTTAACAGATATACCTATTTGCTTTTAAAAATAAAATATAAATACCAAAAAAAATGAAGATCTTGGCTCTTAGAGGAGTGGGCCCTTGCTCTGCCTAGAAATAGGATTGAACAACTTAATTCTCTCTCAAAATAGAAATGGCTATTTTATTGATAAAATGTTCTGCACTACAAAAATGTACTAGATCTATATCAATCATTATCTATCCTTATTCCTTTATTCTTCAATTAATACCATCTTCTTATATTCTTCCAGGTCTGTATATATATTCTTCTTTCTTGTGGTGCATTAATGGCCATAACTATTTCATGGATTTGACAAAACTGAGTCATGCCCAGAATAGATGTTGAATTAAAACATGGCTGGATGTATAGCTATGTGATAAGTGTCTTGGATCTGCAAGTATAGAAATTGGAAGTCTGCTCTTGTTTAATAGGATTATTGATTTGACATATCACCAGCCATTTGGAATAGATCTTTATCAATTCTGAAACTTTAGAAGAGTTTTGAAACTAAAGGAAATCATTCCATGTCTAACTATGAAAGTTCTGATAATTCTGGAACTAAATATAGAGTTTTGGAACTAAGTCCTAAAATTTTAGAACTAAATCTGAAAGTTCTAGAACTAAGTTTGAAAGGTCTAGAACTAAGTGACAGAACTTGTAATAGCATGGTGGAGTTTTGGAACTAAGCTGTATTGATTCCAATGCTTCCAAAAACATGCAATCCACTTCATATTTATTCTTCAGCCTGATGATGACCTATTTTATTACAAAACTTGAATTTTCCAAAATACTTTATTTGGAATTATAGAGCTTTTAAACATTAGAATAACAATCAATGAAAGATGGATAATCACATCTTAACTCATATCAGATCAAATAAAAGTCACAAAATGTAGTCAAACTTAATAGAAAGAGAGAGTAAGATGAGGTCATTTATTGTACAATTAATGGGCATATCCTGGCCTCATCAATTTTCACTCATATACATTATATCTAATAGTGAGTGGTAGGTCAAAAGGTTAGTGGACCTCAAATATAAATATGTAATTACCAAGTGTCATGACTAGGGTAGTTACCAAGTAAATTGATGGTACACATTTGAGCCATGAAAAGGAAGATTGATGGTGTATGTGAGGTCAAGTTTCAGTGATCTTAGATCAAATGCAAGAATGCCATGTGGTGTGAGTATGTTATATCATAGAACTAACAATAGAATTCTAGGAGCACTACATGATTAACAAGTGTCATAATATTGAGGAGCCTATATCAAGATCAATGGTTGACATTAAAAGTTATCTAATGGACTTCAATGAAGAACAATCATAACCTAAGTCTAAATAGAAGAAAGTCATACAAGGATCATCTTGACACCATTAGATTTTGATCAAAAACTATTACAAGTAGACACAACCATACAATCAAAAATGTTAATGCTAAGGTTTTATTTCCATTAAAGTTTAGATATAGGATAAGTTTGTTTAAACCTATTACAGTCTAGAAACAAGCTACACAATATATATATATATATATATATATATATATATATATATATATATATATATATATATATATAAAGACTATATGAAAACCAATAAATTAGATTGGTTTTCATCTATAGTAAACTTATGTTTAGGTTATGTAGAGTATTTTTTTACTCTACGTCATATTCAAATTTTGGGTTGAGCATTGCAATTTTGGTTCCTGCATTCCTTGGGTGTGGCGGCAAAGTTGGGGCAGAGTGTGGCTTCATTTTTGTTTAAGTGTCAAAGTGTAGTGGAAGCCGCCAAGTGTCACTCTCTGAGCACGGGTCCTTTTTTCCCCTTTTTGTTTCTTTTGTTCCATTTTTGCATAAGTATCAAATTTGAGTGAAAGCTACCATGTGTCACTTTCCCAAACACAGAGCCAACCAGCTGGCATCATCTGAGACACTTTTGTAACTTTTAAAAGGCCACAAAATGCACCATGTTCCCAGTAGCAGCTAAGCAGAATGATGTGGAATACACCCCCAGGAAGCACACAGTTGATTACCATATACAAGCAACTTATAATATGCGGAATTAAGCCAGAATCACAAGTAACTAGAATTCAAAAATAACACAGAATATGAGAGACAATACACAACTTGTATTAATACTCATTCCAGAAAAGAATTACAACTAAGAAGATGCCACAGTCTTCTTCACCTTACAGAGGCTTCCCACACCCCAAGTGTACGCAATTCAACTTTCAAGAGTTCTCTCTCCTACCAAAAATGGTCCCAACACACAACTCAAACACAGAATTGGTGTTCACCTCCACTAGCTAGCATCCACTACTGCCAATACATAATTACTCCACGTACTTCAAGTAGATCTCCCATGAACCTGCAATAACCTGCAACTCAATAGACCATACTTATGGAAGGGTCTACCTTGCCTTCCTCTTTGCTCTCCAACTGAGTACACACCATACTCCAAGTAGATCTCTCCTGATCTTGCTACCTGTTGTGTTGTGATCACCCTGATCTTGCATGCCACCTGCAAATCAATCTGGTTTTGCACACCTGCAAACCTATATCAAACATACACAATCTTCTACAAATCAATGATCTTACTTACCATGCAGATCTCCAAACTTTGGCCTTTGCACACCTGTTGACCAAGATCATGCATACATGAAGAATCCATCTGATTCTCCAAACCCAGCACCCATGCTTAGTACTGTGGCACTAGGAGGAACACACCTTGCTCTCTCCACTCTGAAGGAGCTAATATTTGCTCTCTTACTCTCTAGCACACTTTTACAATACAGCCCATGGGTCTATTATATAGCTCCCATGCATACAATAATTAGACATTTAATTATAATAATTAGATCCGTAGCTTGAGTCTATAATTAGCCCTCAACATGCAAACACTCAGTTCATTAACGAACTATCTGTGAATTGGCAGTTCTAGAACCACATAGGCTACCAATGTCGGTCCCTATCTGCCTAGAGGTGACCGACATCGGCCGATCCCTGACTGACGTCAGTTGCTCTTCCTATCTAATCCTACTGACGTCGGTTGGCCTAACCGACACCGGTGTCTATGACACTCAGCAACTCTTGGCAACCTCCTCCCCTATTTACATCAGTGAAGCTTTTAGCTCCATAGCCTAACAATCTCCCACTTAGAGATAAATAGCTACACTTGTACCTATACCTGTACTCTATCTAATCTGTATCCTAGCTTGTATCCCTCTTCAAGCTCAACCCTGAAGACCAACCACCACAAAACTTGTGGTGAACCTCCTGTCATCCAAGTAACCTACCGCATCCGCATCTACAAACACATGTAGAAAAGAACTTGACCTTGCATAGCATCAATCCTTGCTACTGGTCCCTCTCAGATACCTAAGAATCCACTGAATTGCCCTCCAGTGCTTCTTTCCCGAATCGACTCCAAACTTTCTGACAACTCCCACTGCTTGGGAAACCCAGGTCCAGTACATACCATGAACTTAAGCTCATTATGTGAATCAAGACACTGAACTGTCCAACCCTCAGCATGCTAACCGTCTTCACACAATCCCCTAGAGACAAAATCAACTTGTGATCTTCCATGCCTCTAAAACACACTTATGCCAAAGAATTTTACTGCTCCAAATTCCTCATGACACTCCGCTTAAACTAACTTTACCTTAGCTCAGCAACCTTGCATGTGTAACCCTGTAACAAGTAAACACACCACATACAGTAACAGGATGATGTTATAATCATCACCCACCTGGTAAAGAGAAACACAATGGTCAAACCTCCATTGTCCTGCAACTTACTCAAGACCATACACCCTGGCCTTCTATCTCGTGTATCCATTCCCGCTCTTCTTTATCCTAAACATCCATTCATCTCTCAGTACTTAACCTAGCTAGAAACTCCACCAAAAAACTCTCATTTGGTTCTTCTCCAAGGAAATCACATTCCTCATCCATGCCTAGCTCCCACTATTTCCTGGATCTACCTACTCTGCTTCTTTAACAACTTCTTGGTTCTTAACCTTTAGTGAGCAATAAGTAGTGTAAAGAAGGGAAATGATGAATATGAGGCTTAATTACCACTTCAGTCCTCCTTATGGGTGCTTGAGACTCCTTGACAACTTGCTGTCCACCCAAAATTTGTCTCAGTGACCGATGCCAATCACATCTCAGTCTGCATCCAACCGACATCAGCTCCATGCGACTGCCTCCTTGCCGATGTCAGTTTCCCCTGGCTGACACCGGTAGTTATCTACCCTGAGTCACCAAAGTCAGTCTGTACATAGCTAACATCGGTCCCTATCTTGATGCAGATGTCAATTTTCTAACCGATGTCGGTTTCTATGTTTTACTTGTGAGAAATGACTTTTTCTCGTGAGCTCTTTTTTGAACAAAACCTTGTCCAAATCACCCTTGCTCTGCTCAAAATTCCTCAACCCCTTTGACTGATACCTATTTATCATCTTCTCCTTGAAAACCAAGGCTTTCCAGTTCTTAAGCCTGTCAAAGACATCTGACCTCCTCTTAAGAACATGCATCTCCTTCTTGCTCTTGTGACCAAGCCTACAAAGCCACGTCTCTGCAATAGAAGAAGAATCAATAATATAAGCAAGTAGATAAAGAGTACCTGCTTTCTTGCCACCAGATAATTCAAGTGCATCCACTGTGAGAGTTCTTGTGCATCTCTCATCACCCAACTTTCTTGAAGAAATTAGCCACATCTCCAAAACTGGGACCTGCATGACCTCCTCCAACACCCATGTGTTCTCTGCCTGCAATTTCAGCTCCACTTCCCCTTTGCCAATTCTTTGGCAAGTCACACCAACCCCTAAATAAATCTTTCCAAAGTCTCCAAAGACCTTAACATGAAAATATACTCTATTTCGGACTGCATGAAAAGAGGCAACAAAATCTATAAAACAAGATTCTACTTTATCCAGGAAACATACCAGAGCATCTAGTAAAACGTCACCTGCAACATCTGCTTCTTTAGTTCCTTCATGCTGATCTTCCATAAACCAACAATATTTCTTTACCTACTCTTTATTTCCATAGGACTGTAATTGAACATTTGTGCTTTTCAATTCCTCCATTCTTAGCTTACTATCTTCTGTCGTTGCTATACTCCCACTCAAATAGAAACCCCTGTGAGTAACATGTAATCAAACACAAACCTACTCCCTATAGCCTTAGCTCTGATACCACTTGTTGGTATAAAGCTCAAGCACCTAAAACCAAGCTCTGATACCAATTGATGGGGAATACACCCCCATGAAGCACACAGTTGATTACCATATACAAGCAACTTATAATATGCAGAATTAAACCAGAATCACAAGTAACTAGAATTCAAAAATAACATAGAATATGAGAGACAATACACAACTTGTATTAATACTCATTCCAGAAAAGAATTACAACTAAGAAGATGCCACAGTCTTCTTCACCTTACAGAGGCTTCCCACACCCCAAGTGTACACAATTCAACTTTCAAGAGTTCTCTCTCCTACCAAAAATGGTCCCAACACACAACTCAAACACAGAGTTGGTGTTCACCTCCACTAGCTATCATCCACTACTACCAGTACACAAGTACTCCACATACTTCAAGTATATCTCCCATGAACCTGCAATAATCTAAAACTCAACAGACCATACTTATGGAAGGGTCTACCTTGCCTTCCTCTTTTCTCTCCAACTGAGTACACACCGTACTCCAAGTAGATCTCTCCTGATCTTGCTACCTGTTGTGTTGTGATCTCCCTGATCTTGCATGCCACCTGCAAATCAATCTAGTTTTGCACACCTACAAACCTATATCAAACATACACAATCTTTTACAAATCAATGATCTTACTTACCATGCATATCTCCAAACTTTGGCCTTTGCACACTTGCTAACCAAGATCATGCATACATGAAGAATCCATCTGATTCTCCAAACCTAGCACCCATGCTTGGTACTGTGGCACTAGGAGGAAGACACCTTGCTCTCTCCACTCTGAAGGAGCTAATATTTTCTATCTTACTCTTTAGCACACTTTTACAATACAGCCCATGGGTCTATTATATAGCTCCCATGCATACAATAATTAGACATTTAATTACAATAATTAGATCCGTAGCTTGAGTCTATAATTAGCCCTCAACATGCAAACACTCGGTTCGTTAATGAACTAACTATGAACTGGCAGTTCTGGAACCACATAGACGACTGACATCGGTCCCTATCTACCTAGAGGTGACTGACGTCAGCCGATCCCTGATCGATGTCGATTTCTATTCCTATCTAATCCTTTCGATGTCGGTTGGCCTAACCGACACTGGTGTCTGTGACACTCAGCAACTCTTGGCAACCTCCTCCCCTATTTGCATTAGTGAAGCTTTTAGCTCTAAAACCTAACACAGAACGCACTATGTGTCAACATCTGTGTCTCACAGAGGCACCCACATTTCATTCTATTTATTGGCAAAGACTTTCAATGAACTAAGCAACAAAAAAAGTGGAAAGTGCCAGGTGGCAGTCAAAGAAGGCCCTAAACTACCTTTTCAAAAGAAAGTGGAAGCCTCCATGTGTTGGTATCCAAAGGATGCCTGGGTTCATGCTTTGATTCAATGCATAAAGGCATCATTTTTTTTTGCTTAAAGTGACATAAAGTAGCAGATGCTGCCAAGTGTCACTCTCTGAGCCCCCTTCTACTCCATTTCTGAATGCAGCAAAAGGTGCCACATACACCTAGAAGAAGAAGTGAAAGATGCCACGTATCTTCCCAAAAGTAGCAGAGGTCACCACACATCAACTTCTGAGAGACCATCCTCAAGCCTCATTACCAAATAAAGATTGTGGTGGGTCCCAGATGTTATTTCAAAGGACTACAGAAGTGCCAAGTGTCAACATGAAAAGGTTGCCACGTGCATCCATTCCCTCTTGAAAATTTGCTTGGGTAATGAATGTGGTAAGTTTTATTTTGTTAAAACTTCTAAGTATCAAAGAAGTGGATTGCGATAGGTGTCAAAGGTAGAGTGTTTTTGAGAAGAATATAGAGAAAGCAGAAGGCACCAAGTGTTGTTCTCTAGTGCTTTCTAGACCATAAAGAGAATTTTCATGGATCAACTAGTGTGCTCTTCCATTTTGATATAATAGAGCATCTATCATGTCCCCTTCTAGTTGACATCTTTTTGAGTGGATGATTAGCCTATTATGTGACCCTCATAGGCTAATAAGATGGATAGAGGGTCTTAATGGAGCTTGGCTTGGCTTCGAGTAGCAAAATTGTTCCAATTGGCTTTTGTTCGGGCTCTTTCGGATATATATTAAGGGAGATATTAATATTTGATTGATTTAATTAAATATTAATTATTTGGTCTAATTTTAATTAAGAAACCCTAATTACAATTTAAGAAACCCTAATTCTAATTTAAGAAACCCTAATTAGGGCAAACACACCTTTTTGAGGGTATAAGGGTTTCTCATGGGAGAGAGTTGGAAATTATTATGGATTATTGATTGAAGACAATTTTTGCTAAGGATTTTCTTGAGAAGACTAAGCCAAGGGTTCTAGTATTCTATCTGCATTGAAGAATGTGCCCTTTTTAGTGTGTGAAATTCAGAGGCTGTGAGATATCAGCTAATTTATTGCTAGGTTGAGAGATAACTTCACACAAAAGTTATCACAAGTATTTACAGGGATTTATTTAATAAGGTTTTGATTTAGATATTGCACAGATAGAGATATTCTATATTAGAGCCATATATTTTGAGATCAGGTGTCCAACATATAGGTTGTGCTATATTGTATTGGCGGCTGTATGAAGTCTGTACATATCCATGCAAATCTGTATGCATTAACGGGAAGCATAGAGACTAACATCGGCAGGCAAAGACTAACAGTGGCCAACATTGGCCAACCCCCATACTGACATCAATAGGTTAACGACTCCAGGAAACCGATGGTGGTAGTATAACCAATGTCAGTGACTGTGTTTTTGACACAGTAGGCTGAGACGTACCAGATCTAGGTTTTATTCCCAGTTTGCAAAAAACTCAAGTTTTTAAGACCATATTTTAATATTCTTTATATGCATGACAGAGGACATCTATTATAATCATCTGGATGAATAAATAAGATCATTGATTTGCCAGTTAAGAGATTATACTGTGGTTTATTTGTTTATTTGAATTTATCTCCAAAATCATATCTTTATTCATGTAAAACATCAAAAAGGGTAAAATACAAAAAAGTAATTCAATAATATTCAGTTTCATAATTCAAGGGAAATAGGGGATATTATAGTGGTATCAAAGCTAAATCCTACCATCCTAAGGGTTTGACAATCTTATGCAGCCATAAGAGATGGGACCACGCAGGTATTTCACATGCAGTAGAGCTTTGCTTGAAGGTGATCAGGTTTTAGAATAGCAGCTGATCACCATGAGTGATAGGCATGAGGGTAGCCCACACAGGGGCCACAAGCATAATGATGATTAGGACATAAGAGATTTCTTCTGAGTTATGGTTACAGGCCAGCAGTAGATGAATCAGGCAATACAGGCACTCACTACTATGGTAGAGAGGATGAACCCACCTGTTAGATAGAATGGGGAATAAGGAGATAATAGAAGTGCTACTATTAATTAGAGACCATAGTTGACCCATTCTAGGATAGCTGATAGGCATACACAACCTACATTTGTTTAGGAGGAACCAGAGGCTCCAGTAGAGGAGGTGGCAAGAGATCCCCTATTTGCTGACACACTTATGGTAGTGAATGAGGAGTGGGAGTTATTATCACCTAAGGTTAGAGAGAGGATTACTTTTGACTGGTTCATCACACAGAGGAGAGAGCATAACCGAGGTTGATAGGATTGGAGACCTAGACATGAGAATAATGATTTGAAGCATGCTACGAGCAAGGTCATAGCGCAAGCCTAGATTAGTATGCTAGACACATTTCTCACATTGCATTTGATGGCTGAGAGAGATGCTATCAGATATGTGACACTGCATCTTGAGGGAGTAGCTCATTATTGGTGGCACCACGGGATGGTGACACTCCATCATGATTAGATCACATCTTATCAGGAGTTTGTGGATAGGCTAGTGGAGCATTTTGATAGGAGGGATCTGGAATCCTATTTCAGGAAGTTGGCTCAGTTGCACCAGAGTGGCAGTCTAGAGTCTTACATTGGTGACTTACAAAAGTTATCAGTTATGGTTTCTAACATTTTAGAGAGGTGACTTGTAGTGCTCTTCATGGAGGGATTGATAGAACCATTGAGAGGTTGGATCAAAGGCTTTGATCCTCCTTCATTACAGGTAGCTATGAAGAAGGTGTGTAGTATGGAGATGGCAGTCCCATCTAGTAAATTTAACTCCAGAGGTACTTCTTCATTCAGGGATAATAAGGGCTTCAACTGGAATAGAGAAAGACTGGGTTTTAACATAGATAAATCAAGTGTTAAGAATGATTCAAAGGCCAACCCAACAACACCACCTTTGGATAGAGAGGCTCTTAATGATCTACGCAAGAAGAAGCTTTGTTTTTACTGCAAAGGTCCCTATGATGCCAATCATGATTGTCCTTTGAGGCCTAAGGGTAAGGAAAATAAAGTGATGTGGGCTTATTATGAGGATGCAAAATTAGAAGATTTTGAACATCAGGAGAGTTCTGAGGAGCCAGAGGCTGAGGCTTCAGAGCCTAAGGTAGAAGCAGAGTCAGAGCTCTAGATTCAGGAGGCATGCCTATCTAACATCCAGTAAGAGGGCTCATTCAGACTCTGTGGAGTTTTGGTAGGATAAAGGGTCATCACCCTTCTTGACACAGAAGCCACATATAATTTTATTGATACTATATTTGTGGAGAAGCGTGGACTCACCACTAAAGATTTTGAGGGCATTCAAGTTAAGGTGGCTGACGGTTACACCGTTAGGTGTGAGTGGATGATTAGAGATCTCCCATTGCACTTAAACAACTATTATTTCAAGGCTGATTATTATGTGGTGAACATGGGGGATATAGATTTGGTCTTGGGCATGAAGTGGCTTCATTCCCTTGAGGTAGTCACTCTACGTCTTAAGGACATGGAGATCTATTTTGATGTTGATGGGAAGACACACATTCTTAAGGCAATAGGGGACGGCAACATCAAAACTATTTCTTTTCATCGGATGGAGAGGCTCATGTGACATGACATGGTAGAGTGGGCTGCCGAGTGCACATTGGCACCAATATAAGAGGTATAGCAGAAGATTGAGTATCATCCTGAGATTCAGTAGTTGAGAGTCAAGCATGATAAGGTATTTAGTGATATTCCACTAGGGAGACCTCTAGATAGGGGCATTAAGCACATTATTGAGCTTGAGGAGGGTGCTAAGCCCATTATGATTACTCCTTATAGGCATCCTAAGTGATTGAAGGATGAGATCAAAAAAACAATTAAGGAGTTACTTGCTATGGGTCACATTCGGCCTAGCAAATCACCATTCACTTCTTCAGTTGTTCTGGCGAAGAAGAAGGATGGCACCCTACACATGTGCATTGACTACATAGCCCTAAATAAGAGAACTATTAAGAACAGGTATCCAATACATCATATCAATGAGCTTATTGATGAGCTCCATGGTGCACACTACTTCATGAAGATAGACTTAAGGTCAGGATATCATCAGATCAGGGTTCGTGAGCAGGACATTGAGAAGACAACTTTTCGTTGCCATTGTGGACACTATGAGTTTGTAGTGATGCCATTTGGGCTCATTAATGTGCCAGTGACATTTCATTCCACCATGAATAGAGTCTTCCATTCACTTATGAGGAGGTTTGTACTTGTTTTTTTTATGACATTCTTATTTACAGCAGGACTTGGCAAGAGCATTTGGCTCATCTAGAGACTGTACTCAGCATTTTGGAGAGGGAGTCCTTGTATGCCAAGGAGTCCAAATGTGATTTTGGTATGACCAAATTTTTATATTTGGGTCATATTATCAGTGTAGGGGGAGTGTAGATGGATCCTGAGAAGATCTGTGCTATCATAGACTGGCCCATTCTGGCAAACCTTACACAGTTATAGGGATTTCTAGGTTTGTGTGGGTTTTATCATAGATTCATGAATGGTTATTCATGACATGCAGCCCCTATGATAGATTTGATGAAAAAGGGTGCTTTTTGTTGGACACCAGAAGCACAAGAGTGTTTTGTGAGGTTTAAGGAGTTGATGACTACGTGCCTAGTTTTGGCACTATCGGATTTTTCAAAGCCTTTTGAGCTTCAGTGTGATGCTTCAGGGGAGGGCATTAGAGCGGTGCTTATGCAAGATAAGCACCCCATAGTATATGAGATCCATAAGCTCAAGGGGCTAGAGAGACTTTACAACATTTATGATAAGGAGATGATTGCTATCATGCATGCCTTGGCAAAATTTAGGCAATATCTCGTGGGCAGCACATTTTGCATCAAAATAGACCACAACAATTTGAGACATTTCTTGGGGTAGCAAGATCTCAATGACCATCAGCAGAAGTGGGTGAGCAAATTACAGGCATATGACTGATATCTCTTTCATTAAGGGCACCCAAAATGTAGTGGCTGATGCCCTTTTACATTAGCCATATTTGAGTACTATGGTCCACATTACAAAGGATTGGAGACATATGATTATGGCAGAGTATGCCAAGGATAAATGGGCATCTAGCTTTGTTGAGGGATCAAAAATTGACACCAGATATACTCTTGTGAATGACTTGATCATTTACAAGAATAGGGTTTATTTGATTCTAGGATCAGTGGTGAAGAACATTCTCATGTGAGCCTTTCATGATGTACCTACTATAAGACATCCTGGGTATTTCAAGACCTATAGACAGATTAAGGAGAGATTCACATGGAAAGGACTCAAGGTAGATGTTCTTCAGTATGTGCGTGAGTGCCCTATTTGTCAGTAGAACAAGTAGGAGAATGCGTACCCAGTAGGATTATTGTGGCCACTTCCAATTCCTGACAGGAAGTGGGAGTGCTTGTCAATGGATTTCATTATGGGCTTTCCTAAAGCCCAAGGATGAGATTGCATATATGTAGTCATGGATTGGTTAACAAAGTATGCCCACTTCTTTTTTATTATTACCACATACATAGCTACACAGGTAGTAGAGGTCTTCTTTTGAGAGGTATTTAGACTGCATGGGTTGCCACGGAGCATAGTGAGTGATAGGGATAGTTGGTTCTTAAGTCACTTCTGGCAGGAGGTATTTAGACTCTGTGGGACGGAGCTTACATTGAGTACCAGCTACCACCCACAGACCGATGGATAGACAGAGATAGTGAATAAATGGGTGGAGGGGTACCTCAAGAACTATATTGCAGGGCAGCAAAAATCTTGGGTCAAGTGGATTAATTTGTGTGAGTATTGCTATAACATGACTTTCCACATGACCATTCAGATGTCTCCTTTTATGGCATTGTATGGGTATGAGGCGCCGAGTTTTCTAGATTTTCTACTGAGTGACAGTAGAGTGCCGAGTGCTAGAGACTTATTGTAGGAGAGTCAAGATACTATGAGGAATCTCAAGGAGAATATTGCTAAGGTGCAAAATCAGCATAAGTAGTATGCAGATCAGCAGAGGATAGAGAGATCTTTTGATGTGGGTGACATGGTCTATGTTATGCTGTAGCCTTATCGTCAGTCTACTCTTAGGAAGAGTGGAGCAGAGAAGTTGAAGCCACATTATTATGGTCTTTTCAAGATCTTGAGGCATGTTGGAGAGATGGCTTATGAGCTAGAGCTTCTGGTGGAGAGTAATGTACACAATTGTTTTCATGTATCATGCCTCAAAAAGGTGTTGGGACACCGTGTGATACCTTCTACAATTTTACCTCCCTTAGATGCTGAGGGAAAGTTGATTTTAGTACCTGAGTCTATCCTAGAGTATAGAGAGAGACAGTTGCGTAGGAGGAATATTAGGGAATATTTGGTAAAGTGGAGAGATTTTCTAGTGGAGGATGCGATATGGGAGAGCAAGGATATTCTACAGCATCTAGAGTTGAGATTGCTTGAGGACAACCAATTTCAGGAGGGGCAGACTATCATGTCCCCTTCTAGTTGACATCTTTCTGAGTGGATGATTAGCCTATTATGTGACCCTCATAGGATGATAGGATGGATAGAGGGTCTTGATGGAGCTTGGCTTGGCTTTGAGTAGCAAAATTGTTTCAGTTGGCTTTCATTTGGGCTCTTTCGGACATGTATTAAGGGAGATATTAATATTTGATTGATTTAATTAAATATTAATTATTTGGTCTAATTTTAATTAAGAAACCCTAATTCTAATTTAAGAAACCCTAATTAGGGAAAGCACACCTTTTTGAGGGTATAAGGGTTTCTCATGGGAGAGAGTTGGAAATTATTATGGATTATTGATTGAAGACAATTTTTGCTAAGGATTTTCTTGAGAAGACTGAGCCAAGGGTTCCAATATTCTATCTGCATTGAAGAATGTACCCTCTTTAGTGTGTGCAATTCAGAGGCTATGAGATATTAGTTGATCTATTGCCAGGTTGAGAGATAACTTCACACAAAAGTTATCACAGGTATTTACAGGGATTTATTTAATTAGGTTTTGATTCAGATATTGCACAGATAGAGATCTTCCGTATTAGAGCCATATATTTTGAGATCAGGTGTCCAACATACAGGTTGTGCTATATTGTATTGGCAGCCATACGAAGTCTGTACAGATCTATGCAAATCTATATGCATCAGTGGGAAGTGCAGAGACTGACATCGACATGTAGAGATTGATAGCGACCGACATCAGCTGACCCCCATACCGACGTCGGCAGGTTAACAACTCTAGGAAATTGATGGTAGCAGTATAACCAATGTCGACAACTGTGTTTTTGACACAGCAGGTTGAGATGTACTAGATCTAGGTTTTATTCCCAGTTTGCAGAAAACTCAGGTTTTTAAGACCATATTTTAATATTCTTTATATGCATGACAGAGGACATCTATTGTAATCATCTGGATGAATAAATAAGATCATTGATTTGCCAGTTAAGAGATTATACTATGGTTTATTTATTTATTTGAATTTATCTCCAAAATCATATCTTTATTCATGCAAAACATCAAAAAGGGTAAAATATAGAAAAGTAATTCAATAATATCTAGTTTTAGAATTAAAGGGAAACAGGGGATATTATAGCGTCCATCTATCTATTACAGCAAAGATGGAGGGAAACTTAGTGAGAGTTATTCTTGGTAGATGGAACAGTGCACCAGGTAGATTTGTAGAGCTTGTAAGCATTAAAAGCACCATTTGTTTGTTCCCCATAGGCAGAGGCAGAGTAGATGGTTGAATGGCCAAACAAGTGAAGGAATGAGGAATTTAGGTGTGAAGGGAGGTACTAGACATGAATCACCATGTCATAGTCAAGGTAGTTCTTGATAGGACCAGGATGATCCAAGGCATTAAAAGCACTATCTATTTGTCCCCTGTGAGAAAAGGATAGAGGAGAATTGCATGGGAAAGAGAGTGATGGAAGGAGTGATCTGAGACTATAAAAGAAGAGGAATTGTAAAATCAAAAGGAAGGGGGGAATTTCTATAGTTTTAGATTTTCTAGAGTTTTTGACTAGTAATATCATTTGCTCTTGTCTCATTTTCTTAAGTGGTAAAGTTTATGTAACTGTGCATGTTTCTATGCCTTTTATGTGGCTGAATGAATTAAGAAGATTGAGCTCCATGTCTTGGTTGGTGTTATCTGTGTCATTTTCAAAGGTAGGCTATATTGTAGATTTTTGAAGTTGTGATTAGGATTGTCATTTGCTTTTGTCTCATTTTCTTGAGTTTGAAGGTTTACATAACTGTACGTGACTTATATGCCTTTTATGTGATTGGAAGATTCTATTAAGAAGATTGAGCACTATGCCTTTGTTGACAGTCTTTGTATCTCAGCAAAAGAATCCCCTGTTGTGATCCTCTATTTTTGTTATTTCAATCTTTTACATTGGTCATGCACTTGTCTACTCTTAAATGTAATTGAATCCTATAATAGTCTCACTGTGCTCAAGTTAGGATTAGGATTACACTCAGGTGCATCACCATAGTTAGGTTTTAGTTCTTGCATTTGCATTTTTGTTTAATCTCTTATCCCTTTTCTCCCAACACTTGATACAAAAGAAGATACCAGCTTCTCTAAAATCTAGAGGTTGTTGCAAGCCACATCATCCCATAGCTTGAAACTTCCCATTGTTGACTGATTAAGATCAAGTGCAATTTTATCCATCAATAGTTTTTGGCATGCCTAGTGGGACCAATCTTTTAAGGAGTTGAAGAATTTTTTGTGTTTTCTTTGGCCAATTAGCCTTTGGAGGTTTTTATCAACACCAACAATGAATTTGAGTCAAATCAACTGATCAAGCAGTCTTGGTATCATCAAGAAATCACCTTTTGGTATGTATAATTCTATTACTCATAGCTATGAGTCTTATTCTCCTTCAAATATGTTTAATCAAAATCAAGTTCCTCTTAGAATCTCATCAAGTAATGAGGATGCATATGGTCATGAGCTCTACTACTCTTATGCTCGGTCTCCCCAATATGTCACATCCCATGCTCAACCTAATCTCATTTTTACCTTCAAAAAAGCATTGTTGGGATTTAAAAAATATGTGCTAGAGCTTGACAGCAGAAGGGAATATGGCCAAGAAATCCCTAATCATGTCATCCATCAAGTAAGGGATGTGGTAGATCTGATTAAAAGTGAGTGGGACCCCATTGAAAGAGAAAATTGGCAAGGGCTTACATATGAGATGTTAGATGTGTGTGGATTGATTGCATTTCTAGAATAGAAGCTGAGCATTCATGAGAGACAACCTTACCAAATCTATCAACCTGCATATCCACCACCACAAATTCCATATCAAACATATGCCACCCCTGTTCATGAGCCAAATCGAACCTGTCAAGATTATTTCTCCAATAATGCTAAGCCTATGTCTACAGCAAGGGAAGAGGACTCCAAACCCTCACTTTCCCCTCAAGTCCCTTCCACCATCCCTCAAGAAGCTTCTAGTTTTTCATCACAGCCTTCCTCCTTATCCCTTTTCAAATAAGAATATATTTTAGAGGAAGCAAATAAGTATGCATAGGAATATGCCTAGTTCATGGCTAGTCAAGAGGATTCCATAAGTGTAAATAAGGAGGAAATCATCATAGGAGCACCCTTCGATGAACAAGAGGACAAGTCACAAGCTTTTGTCTTAACCTCTGATGAGGAAGAGATCATTTCTGACTTTTTCCTCACTTTGCAAGAAGATATGGAGGAACATGAACACTCCCTTGATCAAGCCATTGAGACAAGTGACACTATCCTTCAAGAAGGCTATGAACTAGTCAAATATGGAGAAGATAACTTTGAGACTCAATCGAGTAAGCAAAAGGGATGCCATCTTTCAAATTTATCCTTTCAAGAGGATGAAGTCATCAAGGAGCATGATGATGTAATAAAGCTAGAAATTGAAGGAGATAAGTTGAAAGATAATGGATATCAAAAAGCACAGAGTGAAGAACCAATAGCCAACAATTTCTTGATGACACACGATAGCATGAATAACTAGTAGTTGATGAACTTTCAAGGACAAGAAGAATTTGTGGGTGTTGAACACATGTTTTGCTCAGACTCATTCGAGTGCAGGCAAATTTGTGTGGCCAACACAAAGGACATTTCATAAATGATATATCCATTGTAATCACTGGTATGGCAACATAAGTTGGCTTGTAATAAATAAGATGTTGGAAAGTTCATTTTTGATCCCAGAGGGAAATGAGGATGTTTAATTAATGTAGTTAGGTAGTTTCCCATTCCCACATTATTTCATTTTCTGTTATTGTTTTCCCACTTTTCTTTTAAAAATAAGCATTTTAAACATAGAGGTGGTGTCTTAGAAGTTATTCTTTAGAATTTTGTCACATTAACCAAATCTTTTAAGATCTCTAAGGTACCTTGCGCCATAACTTGCATAGTGTGTCCACCTCACTGATTCCCAAAGATTGAGTAGGATTTACTAACGGTCACCCAAATTTAATGCTATTTGGGACTTGATAGGCCCATAAATATCCCTTAGCAAGTTTAAAAGTTTACAAACTCTCAAGCATTCTTGCACTTGCAAAATTATCCTGCTCATTACGATTGCTAGCGCCTAGTAAAAATTTGCTTCAACGAGCATGTTTCTATCTTGCACAAGGCTCATACCAGGTATTATACAAGAGATATAAAGATGATAGGAACCTCATCTTCTCAATAAAGAATAGGGACACCTAGATATCTTGATAATTTATTGGCTATAAAATCATATGCTAAAGCTCCTATGCAACCACCAAGAAACTACCTAAGAACCAGAGTCCTGGGAGTCAGTCAAACCAGTGACCCATCAAGGGTGAAGGACTATGCAGATGGAATTGTGGACCCAATCTTGCAAAGGGCTAGTAACAAGAACCTAAGAGAAGGGGCACGCCAAAGGTGCCTTTAAAGAGCAAGAGCAAGGCAATATGAGACATTCAAAATGAGGATATGGACCTCACAACTAGCTCAATTCATTGTCCCAGCTGTGCATCCATGCCCTGATATGATTGAATTATGCGTAGACTTGCTCCATGCACAATCTTACACCATTCAACAGGGTCCCTTCATGTTGTAGGTCACCCCAAAAGCTATCAAGGACATGCTAGCCCTGCCTCATGATAAAACTGCCACCTTCCCTACTATTGACATTGCAAAGAATGTCTCAAAGTCATGAAAGAAGGCATCAATGAGATGAGACAACATATTGAAGATCTGGTGTAGCTAGGCCTTCCTTCTCCATTTATGGATGTAAAGATAGTGCTGATGGTGGACCAAATTAAACCATTGTTTCTGGCTAAATAAAGGGATCAAACAATTTTCTAGAGCTTACAGGATGATTCCTCAGTCTCAGAGGTCGAAGCTATTCTGGTTTTTGTTTCCCAGCTAGAATTCAGACTAAAAGCCACGGTCTAGATCTTGCAAAACTTTTTGCACAAGGATATCATCAACCTTGATCTAGATTTCATTGAATTATAGAATAAGCAAGGGTTATCTGACCATGAGTGGTCAATCTACCAGACATCACTTTTAAAGCTGTAAAATTTTGAAAATTTGACAGAGCGGGAGTCAGGTTCTTTTTGAGTAGGCTCAAAAGTCTTGGGGGTCACCAGTAACTGTAGAGTATTTTTTTACTCTACGTCATATTCAAATTTTAGGTCGAGCACTATAATTTTGGTTCCTACATTCCTTGGGCATGGTGGCAGAGTTGGGGCAGAGCGTGGGTTCATTTGTGTTTAAGTGTCAAAGTGCAACGGAAGCCACTAAGTGTCGCTCTCTGAGCACGGGTCCTTTTTTCCCCTTTTTGTTTCTTTCATTCCATTTTTGCCTAAGTATAAAATTTTATCAAAAGCTTCTATGTGTCACTTTCTCAAACACAGAGCCAGCCAGTTGGCATCATCTAAGACACTTTTGTAACTTTTGAGAAGGCCACGAAATGTGCCATGTTCCCAATAGTAGCTAAGCAGAATGCACCATGTGTTATCATTTACGTCTCACAGAGGCACCCACGTTTCATTCTATTTCTCGATAAAGACTTTTAATGAGCTAAGTAGCAGAGAAAGTGGAAAGCGCTAGGTGGCAGTCACAAAAGGCCCTAAACTACCTTTTCATAAGAAAGCAAAAGCCTCCATGTGTCAGCATCCAAAGGACACCTGGGTTCATGCTTTGATTCAATGCATAAAGACATCATTTTATTTTTCTTAAAGTGCCATAAAATAGTGGATGCTTCTAAGTGTCACTCTCCAAGCCCCCTTCTACTCCATTCTTGAATGTAGTAGAAGGCACCACATACACCTAGAAGAAGAAGTAGAAGATGCCACGTATCTTCTCAAGAGTAGTGGAGGTCACCACGCGTCAACTTCTGAGAGACCATCCTCAAGCCTCATTGCCAAATAAATATTGTGGTGGGTCCCAAATGTTATTTCAAAGGAATGCGGAAGTGCCAAGTGTCAACATGCAAAGGCTGCCATGTGCATCCATTCCCTCCTAAAAAGTTGCTTGGATAATGAACATAGTAAGTTCTATTTTGTTAAAATTGCTAAGTATCAAAGAAGCAGATTGTGACAGGTGTCAAAGGTGGAGTGTTCTTGAGAAGAATATAGAGAAAGTAGAAAGTGTAAAGTGACATTCTCTGGTGCTTTCTAGACCATAAAGAGAATTTTCATGGATCAACTAGTGTCCTCTTCCATTTTGACAGAATAGAGCATCTATCTATCTGTTACAATAAAGATGGAGGGAAACTTGGTGAGACTTATTCCTGGTAGATGGAACAGTGCACTAGGTAGATTTACAAAGCCTACAAGCATTAATAGCACTGTCTATTTGTTCCCCATAGGTGGAGGTAGAGTAGACAGTTGAGTGGCCAAACAGGTGAAAGAATGAGGAATTTAGGTGCAAAGGGAGGTACTAGACATGAATCTCCATGCCACAGTCAGGGTAGTTCTTGATAGGACCAAGATGATCCAAGGCATTAAAAGTGCCATCTATTTGTCCCCTGTGAGAAAAGGATGGAGGAGAATTGTGTGGGAAAGAGAGTGATGGAAGGAGTGATCTGAGGCTATAAAAGAAGAGGAATTGTAAAATCAAAAGGAAGGGGGGAATTTCTATAGTTTTATATTTTCTAGAGTTTTTGACCAGTAATATCATTTGCTCTTGTCTCATTTTCTTAAGCGGTAAAGTTTATGTAACTATGCATGTTTTTGTGCCTTTTATGTGGCTGAATGAATTAAGAAGATTGAGCTCCATGCCTTGGTTGGTGTTATCTGTGTCATTTGCAAAGGTATTCTATACTGTAGATTTCTGAAGTTGTGATTAGGAATGTCATTTGCTTTTGTCTCATTTTCTTGAGTTTGAAGGTTTACATAACTATACGTGACTTCTGCACCTTTTATGTGATTGGAAGATTCTATTAAGAAGACTGAAAACTATGCCTTTGTTGATAGTCTCTATATCTTAGCAAAAGAATCTCCTGTTGTGAGCCTCTATTTTTGTTATTTCAATCTCTTACATTGATCATGCACTTGTCTGCTCTTAAATGTAATTGAATCCTATAATAGTCTCACTGTGCTCAGGTTAAGATTAGGATTACACCTAGGTGCATCACCATAGTTAGGTTTTAGTTCCTACATTTGCATTTTTGTTTAATCTCCTATCCCTTTTCTCCTAACACTTGATACAAAAGAAGAGACCAGCTTCTCTAAAATCTGGAGGTTGTTTCAAGCTGCATCATCTGATAGCTTGAAACTTCCCATTGTTGATTGATTAAGATCAAGTGCAATTTTAGCCATCAACAGGTTAGAACAGATGTAGACATAAATTAGATATGGTGGAGTGTCTCATCCTTTGACATAGTCATAGCTCTAACAAACAACCATTAAAAGTAGACTTGATCATGGTTTTGTTAGGCCCAAGGATATGAGGACTTTGTCCTTATAGTGAAATCAAGTGGGAGATGGCATAGAAGATCAAAGAAAAAGGATATGAGTATTGGAGAGTAGAATAGAATATTTAATATTTTCTTCAACAACAAGATCATGACTCATCTTCAAGATAAATTCTTGTCTTCTAGTGCATTTCTCAACTAATGAGAAGAGCTTAAAGATTATTGGAGCTAAATGTAGGATAACTTGTTGATGAGGGCTAGTCATGATTTAATCAAAATATGGTATAGAATTCAAGAAAGGTGGTAGCTCATTTAATAATCTCGGATGGCATGCTCCTTCTCTCTTCTCATTTTCTCTATATCACACCATTTTTTCCCATTTGTAAGATCTCTCTCAAATTTTAGATTCTCAAAATGACTCTTTGATCTTGAAGAGTAGGGGAATCTCTAAGATATTGTAAGATATTCTCCTCTTGATTAGGCTAAACCATGTCAAGTATTTGTAATAACTACCTCTTGATCTAATAAAAGAATTTCTTTACCTATCTCTTACTTTGAATCTTTGTTTGGTGAGTTTTTCATGATGGAATAGCGAAGGAGAATCTTCCTCATCCATTGTCCTCCTTTCTGACCTCCTTTAGGGTGTTTTTAAGTTGTTTTAGGTTTGGATTAGTGTTCTACCTAAACCTAGTCCATGAAATACTTATTCAATCAAATGATCTATGAGGTTGTGTGAGATAGCTTTGTCTTGTGCTTATATAGTATGGGTTTAAGCTTATGGGAGTCTCCCTTTGTATTTAATGTATCCCTTGGTTAACTTTCTTAGGATCTCTTTCCGCCTTTCTAACCCTTTTCCTTTTGATATCATTAGTATAGGTGATCCATCAAGAGGAAGCTGAGCTCCTCCAAAGCTTTAGCCTCATCATCTGTTACCCACAACCTAGGGTTATTCAAATATTATGACTGGGAGTGGAGAATCTGAAATAATAACTCCAAAAGGGTGAAATCACATGTCATAATAGTTTCTGACATGCTTGGTGGGACTTACTATGTTATTCACTGGTAAAGATTTTTGATATTCTCTTCATCCAATCAGAATTTAGAGGCAAGTGTTCAAATATCAATGGAAACTCTAAGCATATGTCAACTAGTTTAAGTAGCCTAACTAAGTGCCTAATAGTTATATCTGGTATATACAATCAACCATATATTGATTAGTATGCTTATTCTCTACCTCAACATCATAACTATTAAGAAAATAGTGTTTATGTATTCCTCCCAAGTCTCCCTCAAATAACCTATCATCCTTATCATTGCCTTTGTCCTCCTCCCACCCCTATATATAACCAAGGTTAGCATCCTTTGCATTTAAATCAGTCTTCTAATTCCCATTGTCAAGACTAGGCTTATCCTGTTACATCCTTATCAGGAGTCAATCACGCATTATCAATTTATATTGAGTTGATAAGGGAGATTGGTAGGGGTTTAGAATTTTATTATATTATCCCTATCCATTCTATACAAGAGGCAAGGAGTTCTCTTTAGTTGGTCAAGAATAGATGGTCAGTTTATGAGGTTGAAAAATGGTCATCTTATAGGAATGAGGACATAACAATGATAAGAAACATGGTCTAAAACATAGATGGTATGTTGATATATTATGAAGATAATCAGACTCATTTGGATTAGTCTTATGTGTCTTCTCCCCTGTAAGAGCCTCAAGCTTAACCTTCAAGAGTTCCTGATCAACCCCCTAGTCGACATTATCAAAGTCCATCCTTACAAAAAATTAGAGAGGTAATATTGGACCAACGTAAAGCAATCATGAAATCAATGAAGGGGTTAATATTGGATAATAATTCCCCATTCATGCCATGGAGGGGATACGGATCTTCTTGCAAGAGTTTTAGAATGTGTGGGAACTAATTAAGGAAGCTAACTATCCATGGGTAGAGAAGCAAGAATTGAAAAGTTGGGTATTATCCATTGAAAATTTGTTTGAGTAGTGGGAGAAAGATTATGTCAAATTTTATCCAATCAATTTTCCCTCTCCTAACCCTACACCCATTCCCATTCAAGAACATGAAGCCATCCCATTATGGATCTTCTCCAAAAAATTCAACCATAGATATGTCATGCCCTCAGGAAGAAAATGAGTCTATTCCCAATACTTTTCCCTCATAAAAGTCAATTTAGAAAGGCTTTCAAAAAGAAGAGGTGCTAGCTGTGGTAGTCCAAGAAGCAATCTTGGAGGAGTTAGTTGTGCCAAAACTAAATCAATCAATCATAGCTCAACTCAATGAGCTTGGTGTATAAGAGTTATAAGACTCTCTCTCATTTCCTCAAGAGCCACCTAAGATACCCTTTAAAGTCCCTTACTGGAAGGACACACCCCTAAGATTTAATCAAGGTGAACTTCTTCACCCTCCCACCATCTCCCTCTTGGACAATTAGCCTATTTTATAAAGGATAAAGGGGAACTCACAGTCATAAGTAAACCTGAAGAGGATAATGCAAGTGTCTATGATGAGGAGATCATAATAGGTAGCCGACTTCATTTATAATGGGAAGAGTCAGGTTTAAACCAACCTTCTTGGCATGGATTTGATAGTAATGAGCTGGATCTTGATGAGGAAAATCATCAAGTTGAAAATAAAGCAAACTTTGAATGGACTACTAAAGGTCCATTCTACATTGATCAAGAAAAGGATCAAAACCAAGTGCTTGAGGTTGGTCCACTTCAATATGAGGTGTCACTTGAAGATATCCCTGATATGTTGGAGCACGAGGAAATCGGATCAAAGCTTGAGAAATACAAGTGTGATATTTCAAACCTTGGATGGTTAAGTCAACCCTCATTTGCAGTTAAAGATTAATATGATATCTTGAGTGAGGTTGATGAAAAAGACATCTCAAATTCTCAAGAGATGCAATTTGAAGAGCATAGCAATGAAAAATTTAAAGGGTTATGGTAATGGTTTAATGCCATAACCAATGATTTAGAAGAAGCTACGATACATGTCCTTCCTCCAAAACATTGTAAAAATGTTGATCTAAGCATGATCAGCCCTGATTTTCTCAAAGACAAGGGGGAAGGATATGGTATTTTTAAACCATCAAGTGAACTAAGTGTAGTTGCTCCCAAGATCCTAAATAAAGTCTTCATGAAAGGCTTTCTCAAGAGTGATGAGAAACATCAAGCAAGTGCTCCTGTAGTCCAACATGAACCAAGCTTGGAAGATTTGGAATAGTATGTCTTCATTGGATACATGTTTATTCCATTTCATCCATTGGAGAGTACATCAAAAGGATTGCCCATCAATCTTCTTGGTTCACCATTTTTGGTACTTCCAAAGCAAGGTATTTTTCATCTTGGTTTGTTACAAGTGAATGATACTTAAAGTTTTCCATTTGACCTAGGAGGGAGGTGATTGTAATTTTTTGTAAAATATTATATATATTAGAGTATATTTCATTCTTTGCTTTAAGTTTCTTTGTGCACATTTATTTAGTGGGTTAGTTTCCCTTACTTTGTTTAGGTTAGTTTCCTTTTTGTTCTATGTTTCCCTTCCATAAGTGCCTTGGGCATAGTTATTTTATTTTTGTTCCTTATTGTTTCAAGAGGAAGTTATCCATAGTCTAAGCCTTGGATGATTTCATGTCACCTGAGAGCAAAGACTTATGACTCCATGCCCAATGGATTAGACAAGGCAACTATTTTGGGTTCTTAATCATAACAAGCATGCTTCCCTATGAAGTTCCAAAGATGTTGGCCAATTTTTGCCCACATGCCAAGATTTTTCCTAGATATAAGTTGAGTAGATTTCCTAACCCATAAATGATCAAAAAATGACTTGCACAAGCCTAGAAGAGCAAACCATCAAAACTTTTCATGCAAAATAAAACAAATCAATTTAGTTATGCATTTGAAAAATGCACTTAGGAGTCCTCTCATATCCAAAGGATTTCATAAACATGAAGTTATTCATTCCTTAAACAATCTCTTCAAATTTCATGACTTGATGAGTTATCTATCTCAAGTTACAAGCATTTAAAGTTGAATAAGTAGAATGAAACGTGTGCGGGGATGTCAAGTTAAAGCTACAAAAATTAGATGTGGGTGGGGTGTCAAGTTTAGGCCTCATGAAATAGCCATTTTGATTCAAAATAATGAACATGGAGCTAAAATAATGAACATGGAGCTAATAAATATCATGAACTTGGGATCTCAAGTTGAGGATCTAATGGCATGTAGTGATTGATAGTATTAGTGGGTCCAAGTAGATCCAATGGTGTGTGATTCATCATACTAAGTAGATCAATGATGAATGGCAATAAGATAGAGTTAGTGGGTTTAGGTAGATCAAAAAATCATGTTCACTTGTATAAAGCAAATTTTATTGTGAGTAGTGGGTTAAAATGTTAACAAACCTTAAATATAAATGTGTAGTTGCCAAGTATCACAATCATGATATCTACCAATTAATTAAAGGTATGCATTCAAGACATGCAAAGTAATATTGATGGTATGCATGAGGTCAAGGGTCAATGAGATCAAATCAAATACGAGAATTACACATGGTATAAGCACATTAAATCACATAACTAATAGTAGGATCTTGAGGAACAATGCACAATTGACAAGTGTCATAATCTTGCAAAGCCTAGATCAAGATCAATGGTTGACATTAAAATTCAAAATCCAAGGGACTTCAATGAATAAAAATTATGACCTAGGTCAAAATAGAATCAAGTCCTACAAGGATCATCCTATTGCCATTAGAGCTTAGTCTAACACTATCACAAGTAGATGCATCCATATAGTCAATAATTTTAATGCTAAGGTTCTATTGCCGTTAAAGCTTAGATACAAGATAGGTTTTTTTAAACCTAATATAGTCTAGAACAAAACTACATAATATGTGGATCTACATCGATATAATAACTATATGAAAACTAGTAAATTAGATTGGTCTTCATCTATAATAAAATTATGTTCAATTTGGAGTAGATGTAGACATAAATGAGATTTGGTAGAGTGTCTCATCCTTCAACATAGTCATAACTCTGACAAATAGTTGTTAAAAGCATACTTGATCATGGTTTTTTTAGGCCCAACGATATGAAGACTTTGTCCTTATAGTGAAATCAAGTGGGGGATGATGTATAAGATCAAATCAAAAGTATTTGAAGATTGGAGAGTATAATGGAGCATTTAATTTTTTTTCCAATAACAAGATCATGACTCATCTCCAAGACAAATTCTTGTCTTCTAATGCATTTCTAAACCAATCAAAAGATCTTGAAGATTATTAGATCCAAATTTAAGATAACTTGTTGATGAGGGCTAGTTATGATTTGATCAAAAGATGGTTTAGAATTAAAGAAAGGTGGCAACTCATTTAATGATCTCGGATGGCATGCTCCCTCTTCTCTCTTCTCCCTTTCTCTATATCACCCAATTTTTTCCCATTTTTAAGCTCTCTCTCAAATTATAGAATCTCAAAATGACTCTTTGATCTTGAAGATCATAGGGCTATTTGAGATATTTCAAGATATTCTCCTCTTGGTTAGTCTAAACCCTATCAAGTATTTGTAAGAACTACCTCTTGATGCAATAAAAGACTTTCTTTACCTATCTCTTGCCTTGGATCTATGTTTGGTGAGTTGTTCATGATGGTATAGTGAAGGATAGTCTTCCTCATCCATTGTCCTCCTTTAGTTTGTTTTCAATCTATTATAGGTCTAGATTAGTATTCTACCTGAACCTATTCTAGGAAATTCTTATGTAATTATCTGGTGTATGAGGTTGTGTGAGATAATATTATCTTGTGCTAATCTAGTGTGGGTTCAAGATTATGGGATTATCCTTTGGATTTGGTGCATCACCTAGTTAACTTTCTTAGGATACCTTTTCCCCTTTCTAACCCTTTTCCCTATGACAACATTAGTATAGGTGATTCATCAAGAGGAATCAGACCTTCTCCAGAGGTTCAGCCCCATCATAGGTTACCCACAACCTAGGGTTATTCCCATATTATGACTGGGAGTGGAGGAGCCTAAAGAAATCCTCCACAAGGATGCAATCTCAAATCATAACAATAACAAAGTTAAATCACTAGCTAGGTTAACCTATAGAAATTATACATGCTAGCTTGTAGCAACTAGATAATCCATCCTATATAAATAATAGACCAACCAATAACAACACACCAAATTATAACAATGAAATATTCATTCATTTCAACCCATAGAAAATATGTAAACAAACATTTCAACATGTAGCAGTTGTTATGACAAAACTATTCTAACATGTAACCATAGCTATAGTGGTTGATTAAAATCTAGTAAACTTGTTGTTATACCTAGCTAAGACTATAATGGTTAAAAAGAAGTGCAAGGCATATTTACTTAATAGTTTGAGGATAAGGAAGATCCTATAATATATAAAAAGGCTAAAACAATGTATAAATACATCGTTAGCACCCTTTTGTAATGATTCATGCCTTCTAACCATAAATACCATGAAATAAACTGATCTACACCCTATTTTATGTTACTATTTGATTGTTAGATATATAACTATTATATAACATGCATAAGTTATTTTCCTAAGTTTCTGTTAAATAGACAAAATGTAGTTTATCAAAAAAAATTAACTAGATGATTAGAATAAACTTTCCCTCTCTTTTTAATACTAGGTAATGGGGCATAGTTTAACAAGTACCAATTATAGAATAATCATTAATATTTTATGAGAAATCATTGAATCCTATTTTTATCTCTATTAACAATACTCACAATGTTAAAAATTTGTTAATGCAAGAGAAGTGATTTGATGTAACAAATTGTATCATGAGGAAGGGATTGTGACACGACTCTAACCAAAATATGGTCCACTTGAGAGGATTGCATTAAACATCCCATCCATTAGTTAGATTCAATTATTTATTACATGTTTCATTATTTAATTATTTTAACCCTAAGAATCATTGATTTTATTTTGCTTATACATATGCATTTCTTATTTTAGTAATTTTGATTCCAACATGATGTGAAGAAGTTTCCAAGATACCATTAACTTCACTTTTTTATCTCTTAGTTTATTATTATTTACTTTCATACAGGTGTGCTATTTTGATTCATGTAATTGTGTTTCCATATATGAAACCTTAACACCTCAAACTCTAAATGAAATTATTGTATCACATTTAGTGCTGAAATCTTTCCAAAATGCATGCCATGGGTTGAAAATTAGTTAAAATATCAAAATGGATAAGTAAAATAGTTTCTCCTCGAATGATCTTGTTGGGTTATATGAAATATTAGATACCTCAAACTAATTTTTAGAGTAATTTACATCTTTATATTTAAAATTTTAGTTCTTAAAAATATATTAGTCATAATAATTTGTTCTCCCTCTTAAAACTATCCCTATGCAGGGCAGGGCAAAAAGGATAAAAAAGAAAGGCCAATTGAGTGTATGTAGTATGTGAGGGATCACTTGGGTAGATTTATACATAGGAAAATATTTTTTTCTAGAGAAGAATTTGAAGTATCACCTTAAACAATTCTAAGACAAAGAATCACACTTACAGCTAATCCAACCTTATCACTCGATATTATACCATAAGAGGTAGAAGAGATAGTAGCTAAAAGGTTCTTAGATGAACTAATTAAATAATATAAAGGAAAATGACAAAATGATTTGCATACCCTTGAGAAAGACATCTTTTTTGGAGTACCAACTTGGCCACCTTACACACAAGAATCTAGTATTAAGTCCTTTTCCCCTTCACCTAAAATTCTATCTCAAAGATAATGTGTATCCTTTCTTGCCCTAAAATAAAATTCTAAACATGTAGTACTAGACCCAACTAATAAAAATGACATATTTATTTATTTTCTCAAAAAAATTATTAGAGTTCAATCCATCAATTCCATCTAGAATGTTTTTCTTTCCCCTAATAAAGCCTAGAAACATCATTGGTTACTCACCTTGGGATAATAAAATTGATAAAGAATTGGAAGTTGGGGTTGAAAAAGTCATTGTTAGACATGTGGTTCATAGAATCATAGGTGATATGGAAGAATAATCCCATGGTAGTGAGGCCACAACATTTGAATTTCCCATCAAGACCCCTACATACACTTCACCCATGAAGAACAATCCCCTTTCATCACAACCTAACTTCAGGGGAATGGTGAGTGAGGATTCAAATACATTCCTCTTTGATTTCAATGTCCTATGTAATAGTTACAACAACAATCATGACTTTGACAAACTAAATTTAATTTTGACTACACAAAAATATGCAACCCTCTATCGGTTCATGGGATTGGGAAAGAATGCATCCAAAAATTAGGACATGAAAGATAGGTTTATCTCCAAGTATCAATATTAATGTAGAGGTAATGACTTCATAAGAGATGACATATTTAGGATGTCATAAAACTAGGAGGAAACACTAGAGGAAAATGTGGAAAGATTCATGTTCATCCTTCAAAACTCTAAAAAACAATATGTTGGATGCATATTAGATGAAGGTAATATTTATGAAATAAATTAATGAGGAATTATTGGAAGAACTTAATCTTATGATTGATAAATATGTTTCACAAAAATAGTTCGATGATGTCACCATCCTATTTCAAAATTACTCCATGTCTATAATGAAAAAGAACCACAATAGTAAATAATTTCCATTATCATCTTGTAAGACTCCTAATGGAATCTAAAGTATGGAATTCAACAATTTGATATAATATATTAAGTATAATATTATTAGACACTTGGACACATAACTTAATACATTGAAAACATGTAGAAAACTAGAAGAAATAGAACAAAATTTGACTATATACTACCCAAATTTACATAAAAATAAAAAATATTGTAGATGAAAAATTGCCCACGTTAAGGTAGCAGGCATCATGGAAGAGGACCCAAGCACAATAGAGCTTCATACAATCACAAGAGTTGGATATCAAGTGTTTTACATAGCTCATTAGAAACCATGAGCACAAAGACCTCAAAATCTAGGTATGTCATCAAATTCTCCATTCCTAATATTTTTTTTTAATTTAACCCTTCTAAAAATTGGTATGAACCAACCCATTAAAATCAAAAACAAAAAATCCATCACAAAACCAACCTTGGCCACAAAAAACATTACCAAACTCAAGTCAATTGGTAGTAAATAATGTTGACCATTTTTGGCCACTAGGCCAAAAAGGTCAACCCTTATAGTTCAAAAGTTGACTTTCCATGTCTCCTAACTTTATTGATAGCCATCCCATGTCTTGTGATGTATTGTGATTTCTAGATGAGGTTTCATGATGTATTATTGTTCAATAAAGGTATTAATTAATATATTTTAAGGTTTCATAGTATGTTCTAGAGTGGTTTACAGATTCATCATGACCTAGGTCATGAAATGAGGCATTAATCCTTCAAGAAAGTATTATTGAGTGAGAAGAAGAGATTCAAAGGTATCTAGAGGTATATAATAGTATATGCCATATTTTTGAAATGTTAAGGTATTTGAAAAGATTAAATTTTATTATTCTCACTATATTTTTTCTTGTCTTAGCTACTTCTTGTGGGGGTCATTATTGGCAAGGTATAAGAGATGTCCAAGTCACCATTTTGAGTATTGACATGAGGTCAGCTTTGGGTCCAATGTCATCTTGTGTGATCTAGTTTTCAAACATGGTTCAAAGGTAAATAAGTATCTAAGCTTATCACATATATTTTAATCATGCCACATAAGTCAATATTTTATTGTAGAAGTTTTTGAGGAAAGTGCATCTTGTGATTCCCATTAAAATAAGATTTTTCAAATGCATATTTCAAGTCTAATGGATGTTTGAATCTTGTGAGTTCACCATGAAGGTCAAAAAAATTCCAAGTACGTAGATGAACGTTGGTAAAAACTGGAAAATTAATTGCATGTAATTTTGGAATGTAAAATAAGGAGAATGAAGTCCAGTTTTAGGTAACACTCCATGATTCAAGATAGTTAGTGCACCATTACCTCTTGATTCAAAGGTCTGGCACAACAATCCTTTAATAGAGGTAGTTTATTCATAAAATTTGAGATTTACTCAGATTAATTCAAGAGTGAAACATGAGGTACCTATTAAAAGTGTTCTCAAGAGGAGTATGCATCACTTCCACATCTTCCCCAGTGCCATCATGTATAAAACCAAGCTTTTACATGTCACTCCCAGGTTTACCTAAAGGGTCTGTGCATGCAATAATTGGCTCAACACATGATGGAATGGGTCTTTCTTGATCAAATAGAAAAAATATTATGGAACATTGGATAGATCACTTAGGATACTCTTGTACAATGTGTATTTCCTTTTATAATGAATTAATCATCAAAAATTAAGTCTAAATCTTGAAGAATCCTACAGGTTTGTATGTATTATATGAGTAAAGATAGGTAATTAAAGGCATTAAAAATGGTTTTAAGGAGAGTTTTGAACTTTCAAAATGATCAGAGAAATTGAAAAAATGATTAGAGAAAATATAATATTTAAAATATTCCATAAAATATCAAGATGTAGGTAAAAAATGTAGACCTATAGGTCTACAAACCTATAGGTCCACATTTTTGACCATAAATTCTAAATCTTGCAAGTAAGAGAACATATTGAGACTAATAAAGGGAATAATTTCCTCATTCAAATAGAAAATGGATAATAAAAAATTTAGGCACTCATTCAGAGTAACAAATGACCTTGCAAGATTAACATACAATGAAAAGAGTTAAGAAGCTTAAGGTAGACACCTACAAGCCTGCCATAGGAACATTTAGAGAAAAGATAATTATGGTTTCAAGTGAGGGGATAATAATTTATATGAATTTTTAGGTATAATATTATTTATCCAACCAATAATTTCCATGATCATAAAATTTCCAAAACCAGTTCAGGAGGACCCATTCTCAAGGTGTGAGGTCAAGAAAACTAAAATAACCATCTACAAGACTATGATTTAGAGCATGAAGAAAAAGTGTAAGTCTTAAGACTTTAAAAGAGTTAATAATATTAGGGGGTTAATAATACATTTATAATATATCTCAAATAGGATGTAACTATTTAAAATTAAGAAAATATTAGAGTAGACTTCTAGGGTCAAAATGGCAAATTAGCTCACAAACCCTCGTGAGGGGACAAAGCATGTTTAAGGCTACGAGAAAGGTCAATATGCTTAGAAAGATGTTGGATAACCTACCATGAAGTTTTTAAAAAATATATAATTTTTTTATAATAAAAAAAATATTTGTGGAAGATACAAGCCTAATAACTCTCTCTAGACCTATGCATATAGTCCTTCAAGATCGAGAATGCTACTTTTGAAACTCAAAACTGCATTGAGAAAAATCATGGGTGGAAATGGTTTTTAGAGCTGTTATATAGTTATTAACACTCAAATATATTTTAATTTGTGAATAATTTAAGGTTTTATGTAGTATGAACAATTTTTAAGAGGTCAAACCACTCAAAACTTTGTTTTCTACCTAGTTTGAAACTCGAGAAGCCTTGAAATTATGCATAGATCTTCCAAGAGGAAATGCATGGAACCAAATGATTTTAAGTAATTTTAATGAAATATAGTCACTAAAAACTTATGTAATTATTAAATTAATTAGATTCCATGGGTTTATTAATAATCATTAAGACAAAAGGTCACTCCAAACTCTATTTTAGCCTTATGAAGAGATCGAGAGAGCACAGTTTTTATTTGGAACTTGGATGAGGTTTTTCATGGGTCCAATTAGAATCTAGATATTATTTAGAGGTACCTAAAATTACATACCATGGTTTTAGGGGATAAAAATATGATCTATCCTCTATGAACAATCATTAAAACTAAAACACATCTTAAACTGTCCTAAACCCCTTATAATGACTTGATGAAGGGATTTGGCTATAAAATTACTTAAAATTAGAATTATTGGTATTGAAATGGATTTTTTGACATATTTATATCCCATGGTAACTTGATAAATACACTTGGTGGCATGTGTGAAGTCAAAATAGTATGGAATTGGCCTATAAGGCATAGTTACATGCCTATTTGTGAGTATGCAAGGTGATGGTGTGTATTAAAATTAGGTATAAAGGCTTTGAAAACCTATAAAAATATTTTATGACCCTATATTATCTTTATATAAACCTATAAATATGATACATGAGCTTTCATGCCACTAATTTGGGCTCAAGAGGTGACTAAAATAATAATATTATTCAAGAAGCCTAAGTGCAGACTTGTGGGAAATAATTGAGAGCCTAAAGTCTCTTGAACATGACTAATAATGATTTTTAGGTTTTTGAAACCTAATTATATTATGAAAAATACCCTTTGAAACATTCTTGGCCATCTAAATGGTAAAAATCAAGTAACTAGGCCTAGTTGGCTAATAGGTTTATATGACCAACGAGTATGAATCTTAATGAGATGAAAGGAGTGTGAGTGACATGTGTCAAAGTGAAACATAAATTAAAAATTTGAATTATAACTTCAAAACTCATAAACTATATATTTCATGTTAGTTTTGAGGTGTTAAACAATTCTAAGATAGTTTCAAGTGGTTGGGAACTCCCAAGCAAGAAGGATCAGTTTCAAGTGAAGAAGTGAGGTGTTCTCCTATGCCAACTCTAGAAGATCATCATGGACTCAAGTGGAAAATTTTAGTGAAGAGTATCATGGATTTTTTTTAATCTTCCTCTTCTTGTGTGTAATGGGTTTTAGAATAATGACACTTGTCAATGTCTCTATTCTATGCCATTTCTCTATGCCCCTCTCTAATTTTCTATATATATAACTTTGTTTAGATTTGTAAGGATCCTCGACCTAAATATGAAAAGCCTTGATTATTTATAATATTTAGATCAATAAATACTGCTAGTTTTACCTCCTCCTTTGACTTTACTTAGTGTGTGTGCATAGATGGTTTATATTGTTTAGTGATTTGCTTAGTCTTCATTAACATGTTGTCTTATTATAACACTTATATATAATTTGAAAGCTTATTTTACAATCCATGTGAAGTGTGAAAGTGAAGTACAAGGGTTGATTGAGTTTTTTAATTCATTAATGTCATTCTAGACCTCTTGATTAGTCCTCTTAGCCTAAATATCTATCACAATCTCCACATTAAAATTTTGATGTAAGAGATTCAGTTTGGGAGTAGTGTATTTTTAGATTAGTCTCATGTTCTACATGTGCACATTCATCTGGTTGGTAGTGATCAATTTTTTGGTGTATCAACCCCTTAGTTTTATTTCATGTTATTCTTTTCCCTTTTTCTTTACAAGATAATAGTGTAGAATTATGAGATTAATTGATACATCAAGGGGAGATATCCCTTTAATCTAGAAGTTTACAAGGTCTAGCATGACTATAGAACATATTAAGTGATTTTATCATTTGACCCATACTTGAGTTTTGAAATTTTTGCATAAGATAAATATTTACCAATGTTTATTAAGAAGTGTACTAAAAATTTATTTGACATAGGTTGAATGCCCTAATTGATTGAAGAGGGAGATCTTAAAACCATTGGAGAACATATTCTTTGAGGTTTCATGGAAATAACTTGGTTAACATTTTTTCATTGTAAGCATAGTCCAAACATGCTACATGGAATGAACAAATATGTTGTTCATGATCACTTGAACCACCATAAAGTGGTAGATTATTAATAATAAGCATATTGGTAATGGGTAAGAGCCTATTTAAGGTTCCAAAGGATTTTGAATTAGAGTATAATAATTCATTGAGTTATTAGCCTTGGAGACACCTTGTTCTTATTGTAATACTTTAACATCTATTGTTATGCTAATTTTATCAAGAGGGTGTTCATTATGAGATATTAAGAGTGGACCTTATGTACTAATTGAGGGAGGTGTATATGATACCATTGTAGAGATATGCATGTTAATTTGTTGTAACCCATATGATGCCCACATACTTCTTAAATTTGGTTTATTCTCATATAAAATATATATTTCAATACATTTAATAATAAATTGGTTACAAATAAATAGGCTATCAGATCCCTTGATAACAAGGAGATAGATATATTAGAAAATCCCAAAAAATTCTAAACAAGGTAAGTTGTTAATCAACTTATCTAACAATAACTTATTCTCACTAAAAAACTTATTCTCTTTGTTACGCACTAATACAATATCTCTAACATCCCCCTAGTGCTAACATATGAAGAGGAATCAAACTCCAAGGACTAAAATAAGACACATAAAAGAAAACACTTAGCACACATAATCTTTGACACTTGGATGAGTAAAGTATTCATAAATGGTATGGGAAGTGTTTTTATCTTGATCAATTTATTCAATTTCCATTATTTTTTCTTATATATTTCCATCAAGGAGGTATTTTTATCTTTGTTTGTAATTCAGAAGAACATGCCCTAGCTTTTTATAGTAATAACACTTGTATTTTATTTTTTATTTTTTAAATTTAGTTAGTTGTTTAGATTTATTGTAAGAATTATTAGGATTTTTTTGTGCAACTAACACTTCTTATTCTTATAAAACATATTTCTTGATCTTGTTTCCTTCATCAAGCAACATGGATATAATATTTTCTAAACTTGGATTCAGTTTAATTATAGTAAACACCATATTGGATATATTATTGGGAATGTTGTTTACTAGTTTGGATTTGACATCATTTTCCTTTATTTATTAATTTATGATATCAAAATGGTTTATAATAGAATGAAACTTGCTGATATGGGATACAATATCTCCATCTTCCTCCATTTTTAATCTATATAATTTTTTCTTCACATTGATTTCTACACTATCAACTTCAGATTTAAATAGTGTGTTTAGTGATTCCCATATTTATTTGGAATATTTTTTGAATTCCACATGATGTAAATAAGGATTTGATAATCTGAGACTAATAATGGCTAAAACTTTCTTATCTTTTACCTTCCATTTTTGGAGTACATCAACATTTATTGGTTGAACCATAGTTCCATCAACAATAGGCCAAAGATATCTTTCAATTAGTAACAAATGATCATGATTTTTCCATGTATAGAAGTCTTTTCCATCAAAATTATCAACTTAGTTTGATTTCTCCATATTCCTTCCCCCTTGCAAGATGGGCTAGGTGGACATCAAATTTAACTAAAAAGGCATTGTTAAAATGATATTGACTCTATGTATTAAAATGTTACTCTACCCGACTCTTATAGATCTAGAATTTAATAAACTAGATGACCTTAACAATTATTGTCATGTTAAGCGCATATAAACATTATAACAAAAAATATTTTTTAAACAATACTTATTAAGAAACTACTTTATGACATAAAGTCATGAAATTAATAACATAAAACACTAGTACATTTTTAAAAAAATGTAATTAAATTATATAATTTTAAACAACAATGTCATAAAACACATTTAATATCAACTTAAACACTAAACATGAGACTTATTACCTAAATACCACTAAAGAGAATAATAAAACAATGGGCTTTGATTGAAATGGTAGGTGACTAATTCAAAGTGGTTTGGGATCCATGTCACCAAGGTGAGAGACTTTGTTTAAGAGGTAGTTCACCATCCAAATGTGGGTCAGATCTAGGTCATAGAGAGAGTTGTGGTAATTCTACATAATATTCACCCAAAAATGTTATCATGAGTTAAATGCATTGAGATTAGATGCCTTAGGTCTAAAAGTGACACCGTGAACTGGTGGTTTGAAAGAGTAGATCGATAGGTCTATGGAAGATTCAAAATACATATGAAAAAGGACATTAATTTATAGGTTGAATATCAAAAAAATTGTTAGATGGAGAACAAATTACAAATATCTACACATAGTAGAGTGTGCATGGAAAAAGGAGTGATTAGATCTACAATGTTTCTTGCAAAGAACATAACATAATAGAAAACTTCAGAGGTTACTGGGTGGATCTATTGAAAAATAAACTTATATGGAAATCTAATCTTGTAAACCTTAATGCTTGGATTCTTTATGCAGAAACAATTGTTTGATATCCAATATAATCACCAGATCAAACTATCATGAAAAAAAAGAAGAAACACTTTTAATAAATCTATAAAACAAATATTATCTGAGTGTCAATGGAGTATGTAGTGGTCTACATGACACTTCTTTTGATAGAATGAGTGAATGCCTATTGAATGATAGAGTAGTGAATGTGGTATTCATTCTAAATCTCTAGATGAACAAAACTAAAATTGAGAGATGCCAAAACTTGATCTAATATCAAATCTTAAATTTGGTCTAGTCTCACACAAAATAAATATTTCAATACATTCAATAATAAATTGGTTACAAATAAATAGGCTATTAAATATCCTAATAACAAGAAGATAGCCATATTACCAAATTGCCCAAAATGCTAAATAATGTAAGTTTGTTAATAAACATAGCTAAAAATACCTTATTCTCACTAGTAAATTTATGCTCTATCATGAACTAATACAATATTTCTAAAATATTTAAACATATTGGCACATATGTAACTATAGGTGTTGATACAAGAATATAAAAAATAGTTGAAACTAGAACGTCTAAAATGGGAAGATTGACAAAAATATAAAAGGCACCTCTTGTTGTTTTTCTTGAGGTGATGTAATATTTATTTGACATGAAACCTTGGACCCTAGGAGTAACTAGACAAATTTATCCAGTTCTTTGGTATATTTTCAAAGCCCTTGACAAAATTTACACAATTATTAGACTTGATCAGGATCTACTCCATTAGAACCATTTGGATCAATTTTATAGATATTTCAAGATTATTTTTATTATCATGCATAGTGTCATTATCTCGATTATCATGTTCATAACTAACATCATCTTTAATGTGGACATAATTTTGGAGAGTTACATCATTATATTGATCAACATTATCTATTTTAGAATAAATCAAAGGAATTTGAATATGCTCAATAAGAGTTTGATTTTATCTAGAATTATTTCTTATAGGAATAGAGAATGGAACTTTCTTAAGTGGCATGAGAACATGTAAATGAAAAATTAGAATAATGAAATGGGTACAACTAGACATGATGTGTTTACATTATAGGCTCTTAGATATATTGATCCTAGTCATAACTAGTGAACATAACCATGAAGACACTAACTACAAAAGATTCTAAAATTAATATAGCTGCACTATATCATATCTAGGGTATATTTAGAGTAACTTCTTAAGACTAACCACTTTATGATGCACTATAAAAAAACGATCAAAGGTTTCCTATGGCTAAAAAACAAAACTAGGTGCTTTCGATATACCATGAGGTACATGGAAACTAAAACCCATGAATAGTGTTGTCGAATGGACTTAGTATCAAGGTAATACCCCTCATACCATATATCAAGTAAAACTAAATACTTATTTTTCTAGAACAACAACTCTTGTGAGTTTTAAAACTACCAAAACACAAGTTCTATGAAAACATAGAGAGGCAAAAACTTGAAAAAAATATAAGAAAAGAAAAGGATCAAAAATAAAAGTTTGGGTTCCCTAATATGTTTTCCCATGTTTTTGATAAAACATAAAAAAATTTATGTGATTATATTGGTGTAAAATTAAATAAAATCAGAATGCTAAAGATTTACAATAATCAAACAATTCATTTTTTTCAAATTGTTAAATAAGGAATACTATTTTTGGAAAACTCTAAGAAGAGATATACTTATCTTGTACACATATTATTTGTTGATTTTTATAACTATATTAAAGTGGAAATTAGAATAAGAGGTGACTTTTTAGGATTAGAATTAGGAACATAATCCAGATAGGTCTAATGTAAGTGGATTGTAACACAGTGGATTTGAGTCTATTGATTGTAAACTTGTCATAATTGATCGTGATATGTGTTTTAAAAGAAAAGATAATGAAAATATAATTATATAAATGAAATATCAAAGGTAAAATCAAAGGATATTCCTATATGTAACTTTTTTAATTAGAAAATAGTAAAGTATACTCGAGTCTGTTGACTATATACTTATCCTAGTTAACTACGCATAAACCCTGATCACTACACCTATTGATCCTATACTTGTTGAGAAATTTGATATTTTACAATCTTAATTATTCCATCCATAATTTATTATTTTTATTCTCTTGTATTTAAAACCTTAAATAAGCTTTAATATCTTGAAAACCTAAAAAAATATGGGAGTGTAATGGGTTGAGTTGACCTCAATCACCCCTTGATCATTAACCACTACCTACGTATCCAATACTTCAAAAAATCAATCCCATGTAGTCATCCCACCTAGATTAATTTTGAAATTTTACTGCTTGATTATGTGTAACAAATTATAAAATAATTTTGATGCTTGAAAGTGATAACTCTTAACTTGATTTAGAATTCACTTGGATTATAGTTGCTCCTTATGAATGATCTTGAATTTGGATAGAATAGGGTATATTTTATCAATGTGTAATAGTGTGAATGCTTGAGATAATTGAATACAAATTTGGTAAAATGAATAACATTAGATGTGTATTTATTGGAAAATATTTTGATAATTTCCTCTATCCAACCATGTGAAATGTGTTGAAAGACCTAAAAGAATGTTTTAAATTTCAAGAAGTAAACATATTTTGGTGTGGGACATGGATTTTATAAGTAGACAAGAGCGTAAAGTGATCATATTTTCCTAGAGTGGACATGTATAGAAGACTATATCAAATCCCCCAAAATGTATAGACTTAAACCATGCCTAGAATGGGATGAATCAGGGGGTTATACCCATTTTGATGTTGTTGACTAGTTAGTGTCAATTTATTGCATGATTGGACCATGAATTGGTAAGAATAATAAGCCTTGTTTTAATGTGACTATCTTACATGTATTTATTATAATTTTTTTTCACCTTAGGGTGATAAGAAAAGGATGTTATCATTTTATGGTTGATCGACTCAACAAATTAAATATTAATCCTATCACACTTGTTTGTGCATGGTTAAACATTAAGGAAGGGCATATAAGATTAATGTGTTCTAATGTTATGTTCATAACTTGATTTTGAATTTAAATAAGTTATTAATTTTTTTTAAAGTTATAACACATTAAATGTTAAGATAGTAATGAGATTATAGGGTACTTACCATACCATTCATTGACTAGTAATATTAGTAGATAAGTTGATTTAGTGATTATTTTTTTAGAATGATATCAAGGATTATGGGCCCTTACCTGAAAAAAATACTCAAAGAACCAAATCAACCTAGATTAATTAAAATAATAATAAAGGCATCTAGTCAACAAATAAAATTCAAACCCATCTACCCAAAGTATTAAAAAATACTTCAACATATCCAAAAGGAACCAAATTTAATCAAACAATAAACTAAAATTACTACATTTCACTCCTTTTCATTTTGCTATGAGAGTGAATAATCTTGGAAGTAGGATTAGGTATAAAATGTCCTCTTTTCTTATTTCTAACTATCATCTATTCTTCTTAATTACTCAAATATACTGAATCCAAACTTGGAGAGATATAAATTTCCTTAGACAAACTTTTGCCAACCATATTTCTACTAACTAAATCCCTATTACTCTTTATTATTGATCCAACAACTTCCAAATATTGAGGTGATAGAACTAAATTTTTCAACCTTGCTTTAGATTATTCCTTCATTAGCACTTCTACAATAGTTACTGAAGACAAAACAAGATCATTTACTAGAAAAACTATGAAAAACTCTTCACTTGCTTCATACCACCTAGAAGATACAACTTTATGCTTGGTGTTTAAACAAGATTTATCTAAATAAACAACTTTGAAATAATTCTTACACCTTAAGGGAAGACCCTCATAATTAAGGGTTTGGGATCAACATCTATTTTTAACTCTCAAATCAATCTTATCAGGTAGGGCTTGAAAAATATCCAAATAAAAAAGAATCCTGGCAAAAGTTTTTCAAGAAAAATTCTAATAATGTGCATCAATTTACAATAAATTCCCTAAGGAGTTACCAATGAACATTAAACCAATTTTTGACCAAACTTGGAGAGGAATATATGGAAGCTACACCCAAATGGGTCTAAAAGATAATTATTTTGATAAAGGGTTAAAATTCAAGGACAAAGGTTTCAACAGAAGAATATGATGATCAAAGATCCATGATTTGAACTTTATGATCTTATTTCAATCAAAAAGAGATTCAAAAATCACTATAAATAATCCTCTCACATAGGGATATAATTCTAGATTATCTTCCAACATTGGCCTGCATGATTCTTAAATCCATTGATGTAGGCTGGAAAGGGAAGGACAAAACCTATCAAACATGTAAACTAAACCAATTTTTGAAAAACCAACCTCATTTTCAAGGACTTATTCTAGAGATTCTTTCTTAAAAATGAAAACTAATAAGGAAGTTTTAATGCTTAGGGTTTGAAACTACTTCTTTTGATAATTTTATTGGATAAATGATTGACTAGTTGCTCATTATACTACCTAAAAAGGAGAAGATGAAAGCCCTAGAGCTCTTTCACTTGCTTCTTTAGTCTCCTTCCTTTTCTCCCTTCTCTCCCCACCATCAGCCAAGGCTTCCCTCCCACCTGGAAATGTTGTTAATCCTTCTTCTCTCTTTCCATAGAACTCCTCATCTTCCAATAAAATTGGTAGTTTTGCTAGAGGGTGTAGGGTTATTTTACCCACCTAACCAAGTGTGGCATCTCATTGGTATAGATCCATAGTAGTCAACATTACTTCATTAAATATTCTATTTACTATTGCCTAGTTCCAATCAACACCATTGATTTAATGATTATTACTCAAAATATTTTAATGATTTAAAATATCCTTATTTTGGGATAATAATATCAAATCCTAAATCAAAAATTTTTTTGGTTTGGAAAATCATGAGCTTGACCAACAAGCAATAAGCTTGTGAAATGGCAATAAATTAGGGAAGATCCCTATGGCACTAGATACAAAGGTTATTATGTGCCTAGAACTGTTGAGAATCCATTAATGGGAAACTATACTCATTATGTTCACTAAAGAAGCCACTCCTTAATAATTGATTGATGTGTGGGATATAGTAGTATAAAAGAAACCCAAATGAGAAAGAATACTCAAAATGGAGTAGTTAAGGTGGTAGCAAGAGGAATAAAGGAAGAACCATTAACAGCCAGGCATGTATCTTCTTCTAAACTTTAGGCCATTGTTCTATGAGTAATATTTATTTTACTTGAGGACATATGAGCCTTATTAATTTCTTATATTTAATTCAATTATATATATATATATATATATATTTGTGTGTGTATACATATTCAAGTATATATACATATTTAGATGTATACACATTAACTTAAAGGATACATGTCAAGGGTTCCCATTTTTCATTGTCTCTATTCTTCAATTAGGTGTTATGCATAGTTGGCAATAGTTTACTACCCTGAGGGATACATGTCAAGGGTTTCCATTTTTCATTTCCTCTATTCTTCAAGTGGATGCTATGCATAACTAATAATAATTTAGTATTATCTGAGAATGGTTAAATTATCTTAATATATTTTTATAAGTGTTAGTATAAGTTCTTGGAATATACTCTAGAACATACTAATATAGGGATAACTCATGCATTAAGAAATAAAAGCAAACAAAAGTAGAAAATTCAAATTTAAGAGACAAACTTGTTATATGAATAAACAAAGAGGTAGAAATAATGAAAATTCAATATTATCATTATGAAGAATAGATTTAATATAATACATAGTACTCACATGAACTGAACATAGGTAAAATATATTTAATAAAATCATCTCAAAACTACTGTATTAATCTTTATCATACATGTGAACCATATTCCATTATAAATGAGTGTTATAAATAGAGTATTACAAAGTATCATCTCTTCATATTACATACTTTTGATATGCTAAAAGGAAAAAATCTTTGCATTATTCAATATATTGTTTATGCTTACAAGGTCGAATACATACAAAATATTATACAAAATATAAAATCATAAAATTTGTACCCATGCAAATTAACTATACTTTACAATTTCAATCAGCCCTATTATTCATCTAATAATTTTCTAGACTTAATTTATTGTTCATCCTGAGATAAGCTTGCAACAAAATATTTTGATTAAATCTAAAGGAATGAACCAAAAATAAAAGTCTCTGGGTGTCATTTACCAGTTTCATCATTTGTGCTCTACTTATCCACCCTTTTAAGTTTTTGATTAAGTAGCACACTAACCTACCACCTTCTTGGGGTTTTAATAGACTAACATAACCAGGTGGTTGCCCTTTATGGGTTTTCAAAAATCATGGCCTTGCTTCTAATGTTTAAGGATATCCTACAAAATTTGTAAAAAACTTGTGAAAACTAAGAAAATGAAATGCACAGTACCTATTGGGTGGATGGTGGCATGCCTTGATGTGGTTTCACAATAGGTTATTACATTGCTAGTTATGCTTGTGATGTGGATGAATTACTTGGTTGTATATATTCTATTGGTGGGAGTTGTTATTTCTAGGTGTCTACTTTTGGCTTTATGACTATCTTATTCTTCTGCAACATCTACTAGATTTGTTATAGTGGAATCAATTGAGGAACATCTATAATTTGAGTAATGGAAGGATCAATCTATGAAAGATATTAATTAAACATATTCCAATCTGTTAGCACTTGTTTCACCATAATAATCATTATGCACAAAGGGATCTATATTATCATGAAGTTCTACACATATTTATCATCTATGATAGTAATTAGTGCTTTAGAAGTGGATACCTTGAGTTGGATATTTGGAACCAATTCATCTAATTGATCGGTATGAATTTGAGCTCATAGGCTAGTAAATGTAGTGTACACAATCTCATTATGCCAAGCCTAAAGTTTTTACATGGTGCTATCCCTCATATACAATAATTAGTTAAGGATGATGCTCATCACATCAAAAGTATTTGTTTAATCATTCATTATAGCTTTATCTTTGTCTATTTTTTCTAACTTTAATTAAGTAGAAGCCATTGAGTTGTTAAGGTGGTGTCTCCAATTCAACATACCATGTGATTTATGTTTTTATTATTACATAGAGGCATCTAAAACATGCTCATATTCCTTAATCAATTCAAAAATTACCTTCATATTTGATTTTATGTTCTACCTCTATGTTCTCAGTGATTTTAGGCATTTCACATCCAGCCAATCTTTAATGAGTTGCTTCAAGAAAGTTGTGAGTTAATTCTATTTGGGCATCACTTGGTCACCTGAAACTTGTGTAATGAGTGTATGCAAGTCATTATTAATCAGCTATTACACATTTGTAATCTGGTGAGTCAATTCTACCTTGTTGGCTTTAACTAGAAGACTTATTATTCCAAGGTTGAAGCCTTATATGAGATGGACTCTTAAAATATAGTTGCACCCTTAATCTACTTAGATAATGACAACTAATAAACATATAAATATGTTTCTAGCATAGTGGTAGCAAGACCCATGGATGTGTTAGAAACACTATAGGATTTGATGTGAATTAGGGCAAAGGAAGAGATAAGGTGGTGCACTAGGTGGATGATGTGGGAACATCCCACAACCACTAGCTATCTATTTTAGGTTTCAAGTATGAAGCCTCCTCTTACATATCTCCCTTTGTCTCTAGTCTGTGTTATTATATGTGTTCTACTTCTTCCTTGGCTTTAACCTCCTTTTATTTTTTGGCTTGAGCCTCAAGTTCAACATTAACCTTTACATCTACCTTAGCTTGGGATTTATATTTCACCTTGACCATATCCTTAATTTCAGCTTTAGTTTTGGCTTTGTATTTTTCCTCAGTCTTAGCTCTATATTACATGTTGGAATTAGCCTCAAATTCAGCTTTATATTTATCCTTAACTTATTATTATTTGATTATGTACTTGGATTGATCCTATTTAGCCTTTTGTTCTACATAGGCCTTGGATATTACATCTACTTATTATTTATTATATTGTATATCATACGCTTCTTGATGTTTTATTTTGGCTTCCTCTTGTTCTTTTTTATTTACCTTTACTTCTTTGGCTTGTTTATTTTGAGCTTCTACTTCTTCAGCTTATGTTTGAGCCTTTTCTTCATTAGCTTGTTTCTTATGATCTTCCTATACATATTTTTGCTGATGTTACTCTTTATGTTGCTTATGTTATTGGTATTATGTAGATACTTATTGATTTGCTTCTTTCTTATTTCTATTCTTCTCTTAATGTTCCACCCTCTTCTCAACCTCTTGTTGTGATTTTCCTAGGGCATCATGTTCTTGCATAGATTCTTATTATACTTATGGCCTTGGTATATTTGTTTCTTCAGGTTCCTCTATGACCTCTAGTATATCAAGTTTAATAATTGATTTGGTATATTCTGATGAGATTGATTTTAAAACAATAACTCTATACACAAATGTCTTTTTCCTGGGTGTGGGTAGAAGAGTGATGGTCTTTTTAATATTCTTCACATCATGGGTATGATATTATTACTTTATTACTTATGGTTATTATGTACTACTCATCTTTGATTATTCTCTAAAGTATACCATCATATCTTTTACTTTGGGGAATGGCCTTACTAAAGGGTGAGTCCTTGGTTTGTGCATCAAGGCTAGGGGTGGGATCCCTTATGATAGTAGTTATGATAATTTCATAGTATAAGATCCTACATTGGTAACTTTGTGAAATATTTTAGATACCAAATTTTGTTGAGTTTCTTGTCCTATAGTGTTACAATGTTAATAATGATAGAGAGTGGAGGTTGAGTGATATCAACCCAAATGTCTTACGTTAAATGATTGTGCACTTAATAGGTTTTCACTTATTTCTAAAAAAATAATTCCTTCTCTTCTTCATGCACACACATGTCATTTATAATGTCTTCCATAATGGTCTACATGACTTCTTTCTCCTTGAACCCCATCTCTAGTGAGAAGCACTCACTTATTATCTTAAAAACATTTAGATTATCTATCCATGAATTTATGTGATGCCTCCTCTTATTGGTTGTGTCTATTGTTGTATTTGTGCCTATGAAAAAATTATTTATTATCATTTTGGGAGACTAGAGCACAAAGGTGTCACCAACCTTTTATCTAGATATTTATATCTCTACACTTCTCTTTTTGCATCTAACAAAAAATGAAAAATGGCATTGCGATCTTAGTTGGAGTGGCCAACTGATACACTTTGATTTAGATGCCATTATGTAATTTTGTAGCTAATGTATGTTTCTCTAGATTTTTAATGACATCTTGAGTATTGAGGATGTGAATTGATCAAGGATAATGAATCAATCCACCATGTGTTAAACCTCCCTAATTTCTCATAATATTTCCAAGTTCTTGTCAACATAATATTTACAAATGTGGTAGTAGGACACAAATCTATAGTCAAGTTAACTTGTCAATCTAGTAATTTCCACTATGTGAAGCAAAGGATAAAGATAAAAAAATTAATATTGGAATGTTTAGGAGGTACCTACGATTACCTTATTAATATTGGCGATTATCTTTGAGGCTAAAAACTTAGACCAGTTAAAGTCTTTACATAGGTGTATCATGCGATACCGAATATCTATAACCCCTTTTGTTGCTTGTTTAGCTTGTTTTGTTATTTGTCAAAACATATTGGTGATTAATTTAAATAGGATGCACATCAGAGCATCATCACTCAAATAAATTACTATTTATCTACCTTCCCTTATCACATACTTTTCCTTGGTGTCCAAATGAGTTGGTGGAGTGGTGGAATTGGATGGGAGTAGGGAATTATCACAATCTAGGAGGCCTATTGCTCATGCCATAATAGGAGAGGTGATCTAGATTATGATTTTTTTTATAAAACATGAATATATCATTCATTATGTCTACTAAGCAATGTGATTATTATCGTATCCAATTAGTCAAAAGTTAGTAATTTGATCAATCTCTCAATTTCTAAAATCTTACTTATGTAGCTTCCTAAGGGTCATGACCAAAGAGGGTGGCTTATACTATATTGATGAAAGCAAAGGGGTATGTGTCATTATATTTGGTTTTATTGAGACTTAATCTAATCCCCATATCTTCCTTCTATGCATATATAAGTGGGATCAATAATTGATCTCTCTCCATGGTTATTACAGTGGGTTTGGTTGAATACTTGATTTATTTATTCTGACTTTGGTATGAACTATATGCACAATGAGGTATTTTGAAATCATATCATAAAATTCACTTGTTGGTATAAGTATGTAATGTTTATGTTTTTTCCACACCCTTATTTATATATATTTTGGCATCAAAATCCATGTGGCTGACTATTTTAATGTATTAAGCTGGTTGTGCACATGTTTTCTTCCAAAATTAATATCACTTGATGTTGTTTGATCTGACATTGACCCTTTTATGTATAGTATCCTTGATTTATATATCAAAATTTATTTTTTGAGACATGATATCCTTTCATCTATCTCATTTATTTTATGACACCACCTGTTAGTTGGCCATGTAATCTACTTCAAGAAGGATGCAATATATTCAAGTGCCTTATCATTAATAGTATTGAATGACCATTATATGTCGTTTTATTGTACCTATCTTTTTAGTGCCACCTTCCCATACTTATTTGAAATCCTCCATGTAGTTGGTTCTAACTATCCTTCCTTTAGGACATCTCTATAATTTTATTTCTTATGATTGTAACTTATCCTTCTTCACTGCAATGTGTTATGATGTAAAGATCACATAGTACCAAAAAATAACCTAAAAAAACCAAAATAAAAAACAAATAATATTAATAAAAAACCTAACTGCATGGTTATACTCAACACCCACTCATGTTATCAATAAGAATGATAGAGATTAAAGGTGGTAAGGTTTAATCCTATAACTATCTATTCATCCTGGTAGTATGGTTCCTTACATTTCTTTTTAAACAATAGTATCCTATTGTGAGACTTAATGAATAATGTAGGGTCTATTTCATCTAATACACAATTTTCTAAGGAATGCCTTAAACCTCCTATCATATAGAAGTACCACTTGTTCTGGGTGAAATTATTTAGATCATAAGTTGTGATCATGCCATGCCTTTTGACTTAACTTGTGGATCTCTTGTGTCCATTTTTTACTTTGTTGACATTCCTCCATTTTAACTAGGTTCATTAATAATTACTTCAAAGATACTTGGTCACCCAACCTCATTACCATTGTAATGCATAAACTTAGGATAATATACTCCATAGGCATTATTACTTCAAGACCATAAATGAGATGAAAGGGAGTGAAACCTATGACATACTTGTATATAGTTATTTATTCCCAAATAAGTGCATGAATGCATTCTTCCCAATCATCCCTGTACATATTTCATATTTTTGTTAGCATTTTCCCAATACTTTGTTTAATGATTCAACTTATCTATTTGCTTGAGGGTGATAAGCCATGATTTTATGGTACGAGATAATAAATTCTTTAGTGAGAGTCTTGATAGTGTTATTGAGGAAATGTGTCCCTCTATCATTGAGTATCTTTATTAGACATCCAAATATTATAATAATATTTTCATATAATAATTTGGTAGTGTCCTTCAAAATGCAACTTGGGGTTACAACCACTTCCACCACTTGGTGGAGTGATTTTTTTCAATAATAATGTAACTCACATCACTTTATTTGATTGGGGGAGCTATAGGTCTAACAAAATGAATTCGACATTGTTCAAATGATTGTTCTCTAAGCATTGGAACCAAATGCATTTCATCATGTTGATTTTGATTTCTCATTCATTGGTACACATCACAATTCTTGGTTACCCTATGCACATATTCAAATAAGGTTGACCTCCAAACACCACTTTATAATATTTTTATTGTAGTGACTTTACCTATGAAGTGACCCCATATAGTTCATTGATGTGATTATTGAATAAGTTGTGGTCATTCATGTTCTAATGCTACTCTATGTAACACATCTCTCCTAATCTTGTATAAAAATTCATTGATGAGACTATATTATTAGCTCGGGTGACCATTTGATTTTTATCCCTTTCAATATAATACACAAGGAAAGTTCCTTGCTCCCAAAAGTTTGAAATATTCTCCATATTATCTGGGATTGTAATAACCCTAAATAAGTGTGCATTTGGGGACTCATCCTGTATTTATTCTAGCTCCTCTCCATTTTTTATCTTACTTAGAGGATTTGGTCTGACATTTTCTCATCTTGGCTTTACATTGATTTGAACTTGAAAATCTTTAAATATCATTATCCACCTAGAGATCCATCTTCCTAACACTAACTTGTCAACTAGATATAATAATGCTTAGTTGTTTGTAAAAATATCAAATAGTGTGGCCAATAGATAGTGACAAAACCTTTTCAATGAAAATACCATATCTAAGGCCTCTATTTTTGTAGTTGTATAGTTCTTTTTAGCTATTGATAGATTCATGTTGGTAAAATGTATAGGATGATCCAACCCATCTTCACATGGTTATGCTAAGATAGTTCCAATTTCAATACCAAAAGCATCCACATGTACATGGAATGGCTTCATCCAATCAGAAAAAACTAAAATAGGTGTCATTACCAACTTTTGTTTGATCTTAATAAAGGCTAATTAGAATTTTAATGTCCATTCAAACCTTGTATGTTTGCATAGTAGTTTTTTAATTGACACAAATATGGTTGTGTATCCTTTGATAAATTTTCTGTAGTATCCCATATGATTGAGAAAGGTGGGTAGTTTTGTAGATTTGGTTTAGGATGTTATCCCAACTATTATAATAATCTATCTAGGTTAACCAATATACCATTGTTACATATGACATGGCCCAAAAAAACACCAAAAGATGTGAAGAATAAGAACTTTAGATTCAAAAAAATGTGCAAAGCTCAAAATTATTCTAGCATTAATCACATATTGATAGATGGTTTTTAAACAAAGAGAAGACAACCTAGTCATCCAAATATACTTCCAGGAAGTCATAAATGAAGTATTTAAACGTAGTTACTAAAATCCTAGAGAAAAATATTGGTGCATTTTTTAAATGAAGGGGAAATACCTTGTATGTGAATGACCGCAATTTAGTTGCAAATGTTATATTAGTTTAGTCCTTGTCTATGATTGGAATATGTTGATACCCATTCCATCTATGAGTGATTACACTTCATGCCCTATGATTGACTTAATGGGTTCATCTATGAAAGTTATTAGAAATATATCATTGATGTAGGAATCATTGAATGTGTGGTAGTCTCCAAAAACCTAAATTTACCTTTTCTTATTTGGTTGTATAACTATGGGACTCACCCAGTCTACATTTTCAACTAGATAAATGATTCTAACTTCTTTCATTTGATCTAGTTCATCATTTACTTTGATATTCATGTTGGGGTTTAGTTTTTATGCGAGATTTTTAATAGTTCAAGTGCACTCTTTCAATTTGATGTGATTCTCCCCTAATAATAGGTCTACACCTTTTAATTCATATAATTCAGCTAGGAAAACATCTTGATAGTCTCGTAGTAGCTACAATGCCTTCAAAATTTGTTCCTACCCACAATAGTCTCTTGTACTTGCAAGTTTAGAAATAATATTTGATCTTATGTTTCTTTCAATAGTTTTTAGGGTTTTTGATATATTTTTTTTATATAATGGGTAGATCCTCTCATAGATTATGTTTCCCTTCCTAATCTAATATGTTTATGTTGTGTAATATTTCCTATTCAACTTGTTATATGCTTTGAGCTAGTGTCAGTTCAACTTCACTTTCTAGTTAAATGAAACCTTATAAATCTAGATCTCTATCACTATTATTAGATTTTATTAGCTCATATGTTATATTATTACAAGGTTTAATAATATCTTGTTCTTATTGATAGGCATTGTAGTTTTGAAGTGCTAGATTCAAATCTTGAGCTACTTCTTACTATGATAATGATTATGTCATATTTCCTAAATCTTTTGCTCATTCATGACATAGAAATATTTTTATTTTGTTTAATGCATTATGAACCAATAGCTTATCATCTTTAAACAAAAAAGTTTGAATGAATTCTCATTGCACCTATGCCTAATTTCTGGTCTTTATCCCATGATCTTTATGCATGTAACAGGCTATTGGTAGTGGTGCTAATGTGTGACTAAAAATGTGTACCCAATACCTTAACTTTACTCTTTACATAGTCAATATATCCACACATTGGTAAATGTGTAACTTATGGCATTGACATTATTGAAAAAAAGGCCATTATAATTTCAAATTAGGTAGTAACTAAAATCATGCACATAAAAATTCACACGCTTTCTCCTAGTGAATTTTTGAATCTCTATGCACTACCCACCAAGTCGTAAGAGTTCCATTCAACACATAACTATATACATCAATTATTTGATCCACATTTAGGACATGGTGTTCAAACCTAAAAATGAATTGATTAAGGTCATTATCTAAAAGTATTGAGGTATCTTACATTTAGTAGTGAATACCATGTGTAGATTCCTTATCTCATGATCTCCCATAACTGAGTTTAACATATGAGTATCTGAATCACCACTTATAAAAGATGTTTCCCAATATAAAAAACCCTTTGGAGTAGGTTATGTATAATCTATTATTTGTACACTTGTATTATACATGAAAAACACTTTAGACTTAGTTAGAGATCACACTGATGGATAAATACATTCCTCCATCTAAAACTGTGGGGTTATAGACTTTATTATTACTAGTTTGTACATTAGTTTCTCTATTTATTTCACAAGATTTAGTCTAAAAAATTAATACTTTTTAGGTCATAGAGTAATTTTATTTTCATCTACACTTACCTTGAACCAACTATTATTATCATATGAATAAGTAGAGTCTAGTTCTTTTGGGATGATTTAAGGATTTTACTCTGATTTATTAAGGGGTATGACCACTATCTTATCCCCTTGATGTGCCTATAACTAATTTGAATTGTACTAATGTTCATTTGGCCATAATAGGTCCATTTTTTACTAATTAAGGGGGGATAATGGGTCTCCACTATCTTCATATCAATGACCTCAAAATTTCCATGTAAGTTGAGCTCACCCACTTTAATATCAACATCCTCTAATTTCCAATGGTATCTACCATCCCATAATCTACAATACTAGGAGTAATTGGGATATAAGTCAAGGTTGGTCAACCAAAAGCTTCATAAGTTGATCAAGGAATCATTTTCATTGAGATGCTAAAGTTAAATACTAAATTTGATATCTCATATTTTGCTAGCTCAATGTACATACATGGATCAACATCTGATGGTTTCTTATTTTGTAATGAAATTACTTAGATATTTACACATGATTTTATATTGCATAGAATAAGAAAATTTGAGAAATTACATAGTGATAATTGACAACAGAATAGAATACTAGATAATATAGCAAAGCCACTTCAAGGGGGCAATGTCCACAACAATGCACTAATAGTAGAATACTTCACATGATGATTAAAGACTAACCACTATCTCCTATATAGAGTCTACTTAGCCAAGTTTATTTCATGGGCTGACCTATATAATAACATAGAGAATATAATAAGTAAATAAAAGAGGTATGTAAGCCACAAGTCAGCCATACATATCCTTAGACACACCAATGGTTAAGGGCATAACAAGCCCTTCCCCTTAAAAACAACATTATCCTCAATGTTGTGACAACTTTGGATGATTCTGCACAAATGCTTCATCCTCCAAAGTGGCATCTTCACATGGAAGATTCTTCCATTTGATCAAGTATTCTATAATTTCTCTAGAATGTAGTTGCTTGGTGTGCCATTGAAGGATCACCTCAAGATCAAGAATAAGTCTACCTTCCTCATCCAATTTTGGTAATTATATTGGAATGGTAACTCTATGTCCAATAAATTTATTCAATAATGATACATGAAATATTGGATGTATGTGAGTAGATGAAGGAAAATCTAACTTGTAGGCCACACTGCCAATTTTTTTCAAAATCTAATAAGGCCCATAATACTTAGGGGACATCTTATTATCCTTTTTTATTACTTTAATGCCATTTGTTTGTATAGCTATAAGAAAAAAAGGCCCAATCACCAATGTCAAAATTCCTCTCACTTTTATGTTGATCTTCTTGTTGCTTCATGCGATTCTACGCCATCGCTAAATTTTCATGAAAACTTGAAAGGACCTCCTATTGATGGTGAATATGTTCTTTAACTACATGAACCTTAGGATGGACCTTCAAGGTTGAAGTGATGGATGGAGGGTAGTATCCATATAGTGCCACAAAAGGAGACATTTTGTAAAAACTATGAATAGAAGTATTATACCACCATTCATCAAGTGGCAGCCAATGAACCCATTTATCCTTTTTATCAAAAATAAAATAATAGAGATATCCTTCTAGACATTTATTGACTACCTTAATTTTTCCATCAGATTTAGGTTGATAGGATGTACTATGAGCCAATTGAGTGCCTAAACATGTAAATAAATTAGTCTAAAAATTAATAGTAAAAATTTGATCTCTATCATTGACAATCATCTTAGGGGTCCCATGCAGTTTTTGAACTATATTGAGAAAAGTAGAAGTTACTGTACTAGTAACAAATGGCTGGGATAATGAACAAAAATGAGCATACTTACTAGGATGATATACAACAACCATGATAACATTTTGACCATCAGATCTTGGTAACCCTATAATGAAATCCATAGATACCTCTTACCAACACTGGCTAGGGATAGATAAAGGCTGTAAAAGACCTTGAGTATTGATGGTTTCACATTTATTTTATTGATAGATCATACATTCAACCACATATTTTTGGACATCCCCCTTGAGAACTTTTCAAAAAAAATCCTGCTTGATCCTGTGATAGTTTTCAAAAATCCTAAATGATCCCCAATTGGAGTTATATGAAGTTCTTGAAGGATTTTTTGTATAAGAAGGAAATTTTTACATAGGTACAATCTATTTTTGTACCATAATGCATTACCTTTCCATGTGAATTTTTCAAATCCATCTAAACCTTGCTAAATATTTTGAATCAAATCATGAGTAGTACTATTATGTGCTCATTCTAATCGTGCTTCCTCTAGCCAATCTACATACAAAATGGTTATGGCATATACCAATGCCTCAACTGATTCATCTTTTCTAGATAGTGCGTCTACCACCACATTGTCCTTGCCTTTTCTGTAGACTATTTCAAAATCATAGCCTAACATTTTAGTTACCCATTTATATTGTTCTTTGGATGACAAACTTTGTTATAAAAAATATTTAAGACTATCATGATAAATTCTTACCTTAAAGTGATGCCCCATCAAATAAGGTCTCCATTGTTTGACTACATGAAAAATGGACATCATTTCCTTCTCATTGATGTGTTTGTGTTGATTTTTACCCTTGAGTTGACAACTTTCAAATACTAGTGGTCTACCTTCTTGCATGATTACAACACCCATACCATACCCAGATGCATCACATTCAACCATAAAAGTCTTATAAAAATTAGGAGTGGCCAATACTGGAGTAGTGCACATAGCTGATTTCAATTGTTCAAATGCCTAGGTAGCTGCATCAATCCACTGAAAGGAATATTTATTTAACAAAGAGGTAAGTGGGGTTGTAATTCTACCATAATTTTTGACAAATATGTGATAGTAACCAGTAAGCCCCAAAAATCCCTGAAGTTGCTTCAGTGTCTTAGGAATTTGGCCAATCCGCCATTGCTTGGATTTTTTTAGGATCCATTTTCTATCCTTCATAAGACACCAAATGACCCAAATATTCAACCTTACTAGCCCCAGAAGTACATCTGGAAGGTTTGGCATACAATTGATTTTGCTCCAAAATGGAGAGTACCTATTTCACATGTTGTAAATGGTATGCCCAATTTTTACTATAAATGAGTATATCATCAAAGAATGCCAAAACAAATTTCCTCAAAAATGGCTTAAAAATAATATTCATCAAAATTTAAAACATAGATGGCACATTTGTTAGGCCAAAAGTCATAACCAAAAACTCATAATGGCCCTCATGAGTCTTGAAAGTGGTTTTGGGTATGTCTTCATCATGGATCTTGATTTGATGATACCCAAAACATAGATCTAACTTGGTAAAATAAAGGTCACCATTCAATTAATCTAGCAAATCATCAATGATAAGAATCAAAAACTTATCTTTGATAGTGTACTTGTTGAGCTATTTGTAGTTAGGGCTCATCCTCTATGTGTCATCTTTCTTTCTCACCATGACAACTAGTGAAGAGAATTCACTTTGGCTATGGTGAACGATTCCTGCATCTAACATCTCTTGTACCATATTTTAAATTTCACTCTTTTGGGCATAGGGATACCTGTATGGCCTGATGTTAGGTGGTGTACTGCTAAGAATAAGTGTGATAGTATGATCATGCACGCAGCCAGGTGGAAGTACTTTTGGCATGTCTCAAAAAATAATGGAATGAGCATCAATTATTTATTACAAATCAAGAGGTGGAGATGGCTGAGTTGGCTATACTTCCATAGAAAACAAGTGAGCTGTAAATCCCTCAATACCCTTACAAAGAATCTTTGTCATTTGATGGGAGCTAAAAAGTTAGGGAGATTTAGCCTTTAATCCTCTTATCTCAAATGTTCTTTATTTAGAATGAAAACACATGAATAATTATTGAAAATTCATCTCAAAAGTGCCCAAAGTGGTGAGCCACTGGATTCCCAAAACAATATCAGCTCCACCCATTAAAATATATAACATAGGAGAATATAATAAGTAGTCTCCCATAGCCAACTTAATAATATGACATTTTCTTGAATAGATGACACTACTACCATCTACAATCATAACCTAAAATTTTGGATTTGGATAAATGAAATAGTTCAAATGAGAAACCAACTTATTATGGATGAATTTGTGTGTGCTCCCAAAATCAATCAAGATAGTGACCTTTTGTTTCCTAAGAAAACCCATCACCTTAAGAGTTTGGAGAGTAATAATACCTAATAGGGCATGGCATAAAATAGTAGGTTGAGAGTCTTCAGATTCTTCCTAAGGAACTTCTACATCTATATCATGTACTTCTACATCATCTTCATCATCATTGGCACCTTCAATGTAAAATAACTTCTTTTTGGCATAATGATGGTCTTTGCTCCATTTGCTATCACAACCATAACACAACCCTTTGGCTCTCTTCTCCTCAATTTGTCATTGTGTTAATCTAGTGGGCTGTGGAAATGATGGTACTGGAAAGTTATGATCATGACTAGTAGTGAATGTTTTCCTTTTGACCATCTCTTTTTCTTCTATCATGCATGCCTTAGTGATAGCTTCTGATACAGATGTTGGGCTAAATATTTGAACCTCGTATTGGATGCTATCTTTGAGGCCACCCAAAAATAGATCTGTGAAATTTCTCTTAGTGATATTTTCCACCCGTAAAGAGAGATTTTTAAATTGATTAATATAATCCTTCACATATCTTATTTGTCATAGCTTAAATAATTGGTTGAAATAGTTCTTAGATAAACTATTTTGATAATTAGTTGTCAACTCCTCAATAAAAATAGTCCATGTAACAAGAGCACCATTCTTTTTCTTTTGAGCACATAACCAATGATACCAAATGAATTACTCAGGTTCCATATACAGGGACACCACCATCACCCTCTAAGAATAAGGGGTTTGATGTAGCTCAAATAAATTCTCAATTTGGTTAATCTAAGTGAGAGGATCCTTAATATTGAACTTACGCATGTCCACTTTTGGTAACATCAGTTTCATACCAACATGGGAGTTTTTGAAATGAAGACTTAAATGTTGAAGTGGAGGGTTGTTAAGCTAAAATTAAGATGTGAGGGTAGCAAATTACATAGTGATATACTACAATTCATTTTTAACTCCATTAATCTCCTCATGCATCCCTAAAACATCAACTTGGACTACAACAAAGTCATCATGCCTCACCAATGTTTTTATGTCCTCTTAAAGTTGAGAAATTACCAGATCTAAAGTTATGGATTCCATGCCATCGATAGAAGGAGTCTTAGGAGTTTTTGGTGCCCCTTTTCTTCCCTGAGTTGAAGGACATACCATAAAAAAAACCTAAGATGGTTTTGACCTTGAAAAAAAGTGTACCAAGAAATGGTACAATTACAATCACCTTGTCAAGATGAATCCAATGATTACCTTTACGTACTAGAGTAAAATGTTTAGTACCAAAAAAGTGTACTGATAAAATATTACATTACGATCATCTCACTAAGATGAATCCAATGACTGCATGTCTGCAAGGGGAAAAAATAATTTTTCTAAACTTTATTTTTAATATTTTTTTTCAAAAAAGCATTTTAAGCAATACTGTGCTGATAGAAAAAATTAATTCTTCCCAAATTTCAAGTTATGTTTTTTCACTTTCACTTCTCCCAAAATCCACACCTCACCAGATCCAAAAAAAATACCATAGGAAAATTTCCTAAAGCAAAGCTATGACACCACTTGTAATGAAATTACTTAGATATTTACATAGAATGATTTTATGTTTTACAGAATAAGAAAATATGAGAGATTACACAATGATAATTGATAGTAGAACAAAATACTAGATAATATAGTAAAGCCACTTCAAGGAGGCAACCTCCACAATAATGCACTAATATCATAATACTTCACATGATGACTAAAGATTAACCACTACCTCTTATATATATCTACTTAGCCAAGGTTATTCCATAGGCTGACCTATCTAAGGACATAGAGAAATGTAACAATTAAATAAAAGAGGTATGTAAGCCATAAGTTAGCCACACATATCCCTAGACATACCAATGGTTAAGGGCATAACATATTCTTAACATACCACACTACTTTATCAATATGTTGTTGCCCTCACAATGCACATTATAGAAGATTATGCATGCAATTAGTGATATTTTATGAAACATCTTCATTGCATAGCATGCTGAGAAATTTTAATAAGTCTTTTAGGGAAGTAACAACACCCTCCTATCTCATTATTATTATAATTTATCCATACATTTGAGCATCAATGGTTGTAGTGTCACCCTCTGATTTAGTTTTTTGTTGAATCTCCTATAACATATACACATCTTAGTACATCAACTTCTTCTTAGTAGTAGGATTGGGATATTTGTCTGACTACACTTTTCTAATATCTTGATCCTATGTAATTTCTAGTGGTAGTAGCCCTTACTCTACTCTTTATTTCCTAGTGACTACTTATATAAATGTGTTCTCCTTTAGTTCTAAATTGATTAGGCTTATGTTATGAACATGCTTCTCCTTCATCTACTTTTCAAACATTAGGTAATCCTTTATCTATTGTTTCCCTTCAATTTGATAATAAACATAATATAACTACCTTCATAGATTTTTAGGTTGGTTTTGTGAAAAATGATTGAACTCCCCACATAGATAGTATTGAATTTGATATCAATGAGGTATGTTATCATTATTAAGCCTCCCTAATAACCACCTTTTAACCTCCACTATATCCTTCTTTATTTTACTAAAATTACTATCCTTAAAACTATTGTCCCATAAATCCACCTTGTTTTAGTTGTTACACATTGTATCCTCCATACTGATGTTGAAGGGAGATTGGAGCATTTTTTGACTATTATTATTGGATGCTTGCATTAGCCCACTATTTTTGGTATTGATCACAATATTTATATAGTGAATATGATGTATTGTTCCAACATCCTATACCCTAAGTATGATATTGGGGTGATGAAGGCATCCATATTGGAATACTTAGAGTCACACTCATCATCTTTACTTTTGATCTTAAAATTCCCTGCTTCGTATTTGGTATTTATTATTTTGAAAATGTGAAGACATTATTAGTAATATCTTCCTTTAATTCTTGTAGAGATTGATAATTATTTTCATGATAATTAATGGACTTAAAAAAATTACAAAACAAGCCATGTGATTTTGTATGTAGTTTTGTAAAATATGGCATTTTGAGGTTACATTCCCTACTACCCTATGTATTTCACAGAACTCATTTTTAATCTTAGGATAATCATTTTTATGGTTTCCTTCCCATTTTCACTCTATGAACCACAATGTTAGTTTAGGCTTATCCTTTGCATTCATCTCATCCATTATTTTTATAAATGCATTTATATTTTTCTCAACCTTAGAACTAGCTATGAGAACATCCCCATAGTCCTCTATTTGTTCCACTCTAATTGCAATCACTTGAGCATAAAACGTATTTGAAAATTGAGAATATAGATAATAATCCTAATTAGTTTTCTTTTTCCTTATACAAACCATGCAATCTTGTCCTTGTCTTCCAATACGAAACTGATCTTATTCATCATATCTAAGAACTTATGATCATATTCACATACTTTTCTATTAGATAGGGTAAAAGAATGGGTTAAGGGACTAGTGCCCAATACAAATCAAAACCAAAAGATATAAATTAATAATAGACAAGTTAAAAAATGAAAAAATCCTAAAACTCAACTAGCTAACAAAAAACTACAACCACACAAAAGTTGACACCAAGAACTTGTAATAAAGACAACAAAAAACTAGAAACTAGGAATTTATGGGTTTGAGTCCACTGACTCTAAGTAAAGCACAAATTTATAGTTCTATTAGTTTTTTTGTGCCTTTCCTTTCCCTTAATTCATTTAATAACACCCTATATAGATTATGTAACTTCCTTCTTCCTCTTAATCCACATTGTTCTAGCTTTTACCTTTTCTTGACCAATATTCCTTTTTTCTTCTCTCCCTCCTCTACTTTTGTTATTAATGTTATTTTTAATATGTGGGGACAAATGCATGTTCTCATCTCCCTCTTTTTGATTAACTTCCTTCCCCAAGTAGAAACCCTTCATGGATAGTATTCCTTTTAGATTTTTAACCTCATCTAAGATTTTAGAGCTCAACAGCCTCTAGATAGAAACATTAGTTTGGAGTTTTTATTGTGATTGTTGAATTTCATTTGGTAGGTTGTAATTAAAATAAAAATGACCCAAACTAGAAATAGGGTTGAAATACATAATATTTTCCTTCTAGCTCTCCCTAAGCTAAAAGTTTCTTGAAGCATATTCTCATCATAACCCCTCTAGCTTCCCCTCTCTTGAACCAAAAAAGTCCTCGTTGACCCAAGTAGAATATTCCTGGTCACTTTGGATATAAACTCTGAAACATCTTTACTCTAGAGTGACTCCTCATTTTTAATAATCAATAGTATAAGCCCCTAATGAATAATGTCTATTTATGGGTTAATCTTGAAATTATTGATAAAAACCTCAAGATACTTCAACAAGAAGAAATTGATGCTAATGGGGCGACCTCTAAAGTGGTTGGGCAAGAGAAAGTGGTGGTAAAAGATGATAGTATGCTTTCACTGAAGGGTTATGTATTTAATAACTTGTAAATAGACATCAAGACATTTTATTGGTAGGTCAACCTAGAGAAACCCTTTTTGGTTAGAGGACTTAGGTTTTATATTTTTAGAATTGTAAAAAATATTAAACAGTTTCTCTTTCCTTTTATTATCTTAAAAATATTTAACACAATTATAAGCCATGCCTATGACTTCTCTAATTATTTCTTTAGAGATAGTGATTTTAAGGCTATGCATCTTGAACTCTCTCTCAGTCCATCCTCTAATAAAGTCTTGAGAGATTGCCACATTGTGTCCCATTAACATCTCCATGAAATTTGATAGACCTCTCTTCACCATTTTATTCCAAACATAGGGATACTCCTTGACCTATGTGTAGGAAAATGGTTCTACCCTATTATGATCACCACCCATTTTTATATTATTGTCTTCACTATGATTGCTATAAAAATAATAGGAAACTATCAAGTCTAAAAAACCCTTATTTAGATTTTTCGTTGTAATAATAGCTATTAAAATCCAACTTTTTCATTTGTGTGTAGCCATAAGATGTGAACAAATCATTATTTTGAAACATGTGACTTTATGATTATTCCCACATAGCTTGGATTTATCATTAATAATAATAATTAATTCACACATTATTTTGGGATTTATCATATTGAATGATCGATGTGACATAATTAGGGATGTACACATCACCATGCCAATGCCTAAGGGAGCCACTTGTAACCCTATGTAAGCAATATTGTCAGCACCCTTATTGATTTCCTTATAGACATGGCCAATATTCAATCCTTTGAACAAAGATAAAAGGAATTTGGCATCCTCCATTATGTTAACAATTAATTAGGAAGGATGGGAAGTACCCTTCAAGAACTTGATAATATTCAATGAATCCCATTGCACTTGAAGGTTCTCCACTCCCATCTTAGCAACCAACTCAAACCCCCACTAAGTTGTCAAGGCTTCCACCATGTGGTTAGTTTGAATCTATAAAGGACCCACATATGCTTCAAAAATATTACCATTAGAATATTTAATTAACCCACCACCTCCTATAGGATCAAAATTCCTTTTTGCCACTTGATACAAATTCAACTTATACCATAGATTTGGGGGGGGGTGAATCTACTTTATCAATGATCTATGAAAAATTTACTTTTGAGTTTGATCATGGGTCACTAATTTCAAAGTTTAAATCACCTAATAAAGGTGAACAGTAGGGGTTCACATAGAGATGAATCAAAATATGACTAGTTATACTTAATAGATGTCATTGTTCTCTTAAAAGTGAAATTAGGGCAGGGTTTCAAGTTATCAAATATAGCCAAATTTTTGGACTTATAGATTCCTAAAAAATATGAAGGAGAGCTAAATCCCTAAAAAATTCAAGGGGGGTAATCCCAAGGGGCCTTCCACTTATAATTCAATTCTTGTATACTAGGATGCTCTGTAGGGAACTTTTGAGCAATTTCAAGGGGCCTTCCAACCAACCAAGTAGACTAGGATACTCTGTAGGGAACTTTTGAGCAATTGCAATTTACTCACTTGAGTTAGTAGATTCCCTTTCCATCTAGCTAACCTATTATGAACCCCATCAATTAGTTGATTCCATAATTCATATTTCGTTTTTCCCTCAAAAAGAGGAATACCTAGGTGGGAAAAATAGATATTTTTTATTACGCACCTAAGAATACAGGAAATCTTCACCTGTAAACAAGCTAGAGTGTTGATGAAAAATAAAGAACTTTTTTGAAGTTAACACATTGTCCTAATACTACCTCATAGATATTAAAATTTTTATTGAAACATTTATCTTATAACATTGAGGCTTCTCACATCATTAGATTATTTTTCATAAATTATTTATAGATTACTAGTTTGGTGTTAGGGGCCACCTTAATACCCTTGATGATTTCAGAAGATCTGGTAGTTTTGATGATTCTGATCAATATATCAGCCATCAAGATAAATAGGTAGGGAGATAAAGGGTCTCCTTGATGGAGACCTTTACCCACTAGAAAAAACCTTTAGGAACCACATTTATGATGATTTAATACATGGGGGAGGTAATGTAAGAATATATTAGGTTTCTTACCACTTAATTAAACCCAAACTTTTGTAGAACTTTATCTAGAAAGAATCATGAGACCCTATCATAGGCTTTTTTCATATTGAGTTTGAGGAACATTCCTTAACTAGAAGAATGGGTAACTGAGTGGGTAATTTCAAGTGCAATAATGATGTCATCTAATATATGTATGCCAAAAACAAATGCCCTTTATTTTTTGATATCAACTTATCAAGGAGCATTTGAATTCTTAAGGCCAGGCCTTTGGTGTAAATTTAATAGAAATTGGATCAAAGGCTAATAGGTATAAAATACTTCAATTGGTTAACTCCATGTTTATTAGGAATTAGGACTAGAAAAGTGTTGCTAAATTCTTGAAGCATTGTCCCTGATTTAAAAAAATTTAGTCACTATCTGACAAACTTCATTTTGTATAATGTCCCAAAAATCTTGGAAGAAAAAAGGGGGAATCCATCCAAACCTATCACTTTGTCTCCTTCCAAAGATAAAATAATGGATTTGATGTCATTATTAGAAGGTAGATAAATAATAAAAGTGTTGTCTTCTTAAGATATGACCCCTTGAACAAGATTTAGAACCCGTTGCTCTAACTAAAAATCCTAGGAGGGGATGAGTGCAAAGAGATTCATATAGAAATTAATAATTTACGAATTAATGTCATTTTCCTCTTTATAAAGAACCCCATCTTATCCCTTGATTTTTGAAAATTTTATGTACTAGTGAATTTTTGAAGCCAAGTGATGGAATTACTTAGTTTTCCTATCACCTTTCTTAAGTTAGGTTTTCCTAGATTTCTAGTGCCAATTTTTTTTTCCTTGGCTTCCAAGTTGTGAAATAAACTCAAAAGTTCCCTTTTTTAACTTGAAAGGGTTGGAACTATAGACATTGATCTCCTCCTTGATTCTTCATAGATCTTCCTCAATTTTATTCTTTTATTAAAACATATTCTTGAATAATTACTTATTCCAAATCTTAAGATTATTCTTAACATGTTTAAGTTTCATAAATAGGATGAACATATCTGATCCCTAAACTAGAAACTTCCACCAATCCTTCAATGAATCATATATAAGCAGATGGGTTAACCACATTTTTTCAAATTTGAATGGAATAAACTTAGGTTTGGTCATCTTTTCTCCTATGAAGATCAAGGGATTATGTTTAAAACCAATATTGGGAAGAGAGGAAAGAAAACTGTTGAATTGAATATCCCTATTCATGTAAACCAAAAACCTATCTAGCTAAACTTTAATAAGGTTTTATCCTAGTCTCCTATTTGACTAGGTATAGGGATTGCCTTTTAATTCCACATCAATGAGATCTACCTCAGTTATGAAGTCACTAAAATCCATCATACTATTATTGAGCAAATAGATTTCCCCTTATTTGTTTATTAGAGAAAGAGGATAATTGAAGTCACCGGTCACTATCTAGTTTATATCTTAAAAAGACTTCGTAATCTCAACTAAATCTACTCAGAGCTTATTTCTATCATTTTTAGATTTAGGGGAATAGATATTAGTAAGAATCCACTCCATTTTATTATGAGTATCTTTGAAAAACATTAATATGTGAGTCAACTTTTAACAAAATCACTCCCTCTAGAGCTAGGGGATCCCAAAAACTATTATACCACCTGAAGCTCCTTTAGAGCTACTACTAAATTTTTTATCTTTACCCCAAATTTTATCAATTTTTTTCAAAATTTTATCCTCAAACATCTTGGTTTCTTAGGGAATCAAAATTTTGGGTTTGTGTTTATAAACATTATTTCTGACTAATCTTTATTTCTCAAGATTATTTAATGCCCTTATGTTCCATCACATAATATTCATTTTTTGGTATTTTGAAATTTTTTGAGGGTCATTTGAATACCCTTTGAAACTTTTTTTTAATCTATTTCATATCTTTTGGAATTTATATTAGATAATCTACCATTAGATTTCTGATCTTCTCCTACTTTTGCTTTCTTTCTACCCTTTTTTGTTTTCACCTTCATCTATTGATCCTCTACCTTTTCCTTTTTTTATCATTATTTTCATTCTTACCTACTGAATAACATTGGGCTAGATCTAAGGAAAAAGACTTATACAACCACTCACTATAGTTTAGAGTTAGCAATACCTTTGTAGGTGAGCATTTTTATAAAAATGGGTCCCCTCCTAAAATTAAAGATTTAAAGGATGGAATATATTTCAAATCATCATGACCCTCAAAGTTAGACTCCTATTCCTTATAATTAATTAGAATTGAAATAGGATAAGCAAAATCTACTTCTACCAATTTTTATACCAAAGAGGTATGGGATGAAGGGGCCTTGACTGGTTATGATTCGAGAGAGACAACCACTTTGGGTTTATCTAAAAAATATAGACTAGAATGGATATTTAAAGGGGAAAAGTTATTTGGGACAAGTCAAATTGGGTTAACAACTTTTGGGGGATTCACAACCTTATCTGAAGCATCTACTAACAATTTCTCTCCTAGGCTAAGGGGAACAAGAGCAGGATGGAAGTATGGTAGGGGTTGAGGGGACGGGTTAAAATAAGGAGGCTTATTTACCCAATGGGGAATGAGGGTTTGGAAGCCCTCTTAGATAGAGTATAGTATTTAAAGGAGTGATTCAAGACATTACAAATTTTATAGATCTCTGTGTCTCTTTTAAACATAATTATTTGGTTTTAAACCCCATATTTGGATCTTATCTTGATAGAATGGATGAGGAATTTATCTATCGAGATGAATACATATAATAATGAAGTGAGAAGTCTAAATTTAGACATGGTAATGGAATCTATAGAAATAGGTTGACCAAGATCTTTAGTGATCCCCAGAATAACCCCTAGAACCCAAAATTTCAAAGGCAATTTTGGAAAGTTAACCTAGACAAAAATATCTTCCATAACTTCACTATTAAGATTAAATCCCACTTTTTACTTATGAAGGAATATATTAGATTTACCCATAAACCATGGGTACCCCATTAGGATCCTAATATAATCCTTTGAAATAGACACACTGATCAAGACAAAGTTTTTAAGCATGGTAATGATGTCAATCTAAACCTTAGGTCACCATTTAAAGATTTCCCATTTCAAAAAGGAATTGATTTTAGGTATAAAATCACTAAATTTGGCCAAAAGAGAATTTGGTAGTGAAGAGTCAACTTTCTTGATGATAGTATTAGAGACATCTAGACATACCTCATCACTTTCATAGGTGGGGACCAGTGGGGAGTCTTCAATGATTTTTCTTTTTAGTCGCTCTCTATAGAATATGCCTATCCATGATATCAATTTCTTCCCACCTGGATGGTCATAATATTTGCCTATAGAAGTGACAGGTGGACCCTATCCTAGACTAGACAAATAAGCTAGTAACTCCTTCATGGGATCTTCCCTAGTCTACAACTCACCATCTTCCTACTCATTGTTAGAATTTACAATTTTACCCTTGGTGGCCATTCAAACCAAACCCTAATTCATAAGAAAAACATATCATATTCCTATACTAACTCTCCACTTTGTTGATGAATTTATTTTAGACCTTGTATGGTCTAACTTGCACACTATTTTATTTTAAACTCTATAATAAGTTGGGACCTCACTTGTTGTAAATCTATGAAATTAACATCCCTTTTAAAATTTAATTATAAATATTAGCCTCCTAAAGCTCCAATGAGCTCACACTTATTCACATCATTTGAGGTTACTCCTTTGGCTCACCATTTCATGTCACAAGTCAATATATATTATTTTAGGTTTATAGACCCATCATAATGCATTAGAGCATAAACATGGCTACATTGATTTTTATATTTCTTAGTCTTATAATCACTGATATCAATATCTATGCAATAAAAATTGATACTTAGGTGTATGTGTACTACTAATTGTAACTAGTGGTTTTTGTGGACTACTAACTATGATAATATGTTTTGCACACTATCAACTATGATAAAATATTGTTATTACATAATAACTACTGTTTAAAATGTCTATGCACCATTTTTTACAAGTGTATTAAAATCAACATAAAAAATGTATCCTAATTCTTATAACATCTTATTATATAGAATATTATTTATTTTTACACTAAATTTACCAAACTTATCTTTAAATGATTTAAAATAGATTTTTCTTCTCCTTTATTCTACACTTTGATTTATTTTATCTAATTAAAAATTTGGTTTAAGGGATGTATACTCTCAAAATTAATGATCTCTATCTTCCACTTGTTTTGTTTGTGACCTTAAACCTATGATATTTATATGCTCATGCATAACATCTTCCCACAAATATTCTTCCATTGGTCCAAACAATATCCTTTTGATTAAATATAATCTACTTATAGTTTATAACTTCTCTATCCTATCTTCTTCTTCTATGCTCTGCTATGTATCTTTGCCCTCTCTACTTCCTTCCTCTTATATCTTTCCCCCCTCACTTTCCTACTCCTCATTTTATCTACCTTTGATACTTCTTGCATCTTGCATAGCCTCTTTCTAGGATTTTTTATCCTCATCATCTTCTAATTTACTCCCAATCCTATCCATAGTTAAATCTGGACTACTCACTTTGTTCCATCATCTTTGTTGTCACATATCTCTTTCTAATACCAAACTTTTTTCTCAATCTAGTTCCTTTCATCTACCATATTTTGGGTCTAGGTTTAAGTTCTTCCACTCAACTCTACATTATTCAATCCTACCTCATATGTATCCCTATAATTCCCAAAGTTACTAATTTATGTTGGCTAGAGTAGGCACCATGGCCTTTTTCATAACCAACACCTTAATTATATTAGGTAGTTATTGAATAATTTGTCCCCTAAATCCCCTAACAAATCAGTCTTATGAAAATTCAAAATCTAGATATCCTTGCACAATGAATTCTTTTATGTAACCATTAATTATATTATGGGTCCAATAGTTTATTGCATGGGCCCAATCTATTTCCAAGTTATAAAGTTTGTTTAACTTATATTCTATCCAAACTATAAACTCCATCTTTAGTAGCTTAAAGAAATAATAGTCTAGCTTGGATAGCCACATAACTAACAATCCAAGCAATTCGCATCAAAAGTTTTCTTAGATTTCCATATAGATATGCTCTTGGATAAATTCCTTTACAATTACTTAAACTCTTACTTTTTGTTTTATAAAATTATATATTATTTTAACCAACCATATTTATGTATCCCTTTGTCTTGGTAACCATCTCAACATATTTCAATAAAATAGTTCCACACTCACTGCAACATTGTTATCAGAGGTTCCTAGAATATACTCCTAAATGTATTAATATAGGCATAACTTGTACATTAATAAATACTAGTAGACAAAATTAGACAATTCATATTTAAGAAACATTTTTTAAACACAAAGACAATTGTTATATGAATAAACACAAAGATAACAAATAATGAACATCCAATATTAACATTATGAATAACATATTTAAATCAAAACATAGTACTCATTGTGAATTGAACATAGGTAAAATATATTTAGGAAAACCATATCAAAAATAGTCTATTAATCTCTATCACACATCAAAACCATATTCATTACAAATGAGTTCTATAAATAGAGTATTACAAAGCACCATCTCTTCATATTCCATCCTTTCAATATCCCAAAATGAAAGACTCTTCCCATTATTCAATCTATTTATTATGATTACAATGTCTATTACATATGAAACATAATTCACACCCATGTACATCAACTATACTATTCAATTTTAGTTAGCTTTATTCTTTATCCAACACTAGTAGAATTTTAGGATTTAGTTGTGTATATACTAACCCATAAAATTTGAATGATCCCTCATAGGTTAAAGTAAATAATTAAGGTTATCCATATTACCTTTCTAAATGGAAGTATGAAATGAAGGTTTCCTATGTTGTCAAAAAAATCCCAAGGGTGTTATTTATATTATTCTGCTCTATCTTAAGGTGTTTTCTTTTGGTTGAGAGTTGTGTTTGGTCTTTGAAAAATACAACACTGGTTTTTTGAGATAATAAAGGTTTTGACTCCATAATATGAATAAACACTAAATGGAATCAATAGAACTCTATGTTATTCCTTTTATCATAATGGTTTTAAACTAAGATTGTTATTGGTGTAAAATATCCAAATTGACTATAGAACTTGTTATCCTTAGGCAATTTTTCTTTAAAATGAAATGAAATATTTTTTGATAAGAGTTTTGGTGAGCCTTATAAATTTATTAACCATAACATAAGGTTATTTTCTAATTATTAACCTTATTGAATTAGAGTATTTTTTATTTGAGTAGATATCCATTCTACAGGACTGAATTAATTATTTTTACTTTATTAGTTTGATAATAAAAAGGAAAATTTTAATTTGAAGGGTATGATAAGTGCAATAATATTTATTTGTAATTTTTTATGTTGTTTCTATGAGATAATAAAAATAAAAAATCCATTACTTGGGTTTTATTATTCCTTTATTAAGTAGTTCAAAAATTGTAAACATTGATTGATAAAGTTGTCATGGTTTTTGGTTTAATGATGTTCTTGAATAGTTGATAAAATTTACATATCTCACTTGCCTAGTTTATTTAGGTTGTATAACTAATTGGTATGAAACATTAGATACAAAATTTAATGAGATAATTGGTATCATGTTATATATTATTTAATTTAGATATCATGAAATTTATTTGGATCTAACCCTCATGATTTGTTACTCTTAGATATGTGTTGTAGATTTTATAAAAAAATGCGTTTCTAGTTTATACTGACTCAACTTTGCTTGAATGTTTTTTTTAAAAATAGGATGATGTAATTGTTAGAAGCTCTAAGAAGTGTTAGTTTTATTCATTCTCACAAATCCATTCTTATGAGGCTTAGTCATCATAAAAATATAAGAAGTATTTTACATATATAAGTACATAAGTACCAATGGACCATTAGAGGATTTAACCTAGCCATTATGATCTCATATATTTGGAATGATTATGAATATAATCTAACTGTTTCTCTTTTTATTCAAAAGTATGCTTTGTATGATCATTTTTGTAATCGATATATTCAATGGAATCAATTTAGTATGTATAGAATCTCTATTGACTATAAAAATAAACTTATTATTCTATTTATGATTATGATTCAGAAATAACCTGGGTTTTCATATTTTAATCCCACTTAAGATGAACTAATCTTACATTTTTACTCCACTATTTTTATCATTTGGGCATAGTAATTTTTATCTCTCAAGCCAAACTCAATATAGAGGGAAATAATGGATTTAACTTGTTATTATTATGTTTGTATTTTGGAATAAAAGGGAGAATTTTCTTATTGTGAAGGTAGTTGTTAGAGATATTTGTTAAGCACTTCTCCTTAGTTTAAATATAATTGAGTGTAATTTATTATTATGGATATTAAGGGAATGATCTATTATATAAATTATTCTTTCCTAATAATTATATGAACAAGAATTACATAAATAGTATTACATGTTTTACATATGTCTATGGAATTCTGAATTGAATCTTGTAAAGTCTCTCTTGTTTCATTCACTAGATATAACCTTTCACATGATCCCATCCTTGCCAACTTAGATTGCTGCTAAAATATGTTTTGAATATGATTGTTGGTTCACAAATGAATTAACATGCATTTTTTCTTATCATGGTTTCATCACTCGGCTAAGCATATGGTTTTTTGTATATTAACTGGTGCTAGAAATGGTTTAATTTATTTCTAATATAAACTCTTGTGTAGGAGAATGATATTTTGATAATCATGCCCAATATTAAGCATTAAATATCATCCCTCTATAATATTCCATTTTTTATTATTTGGAAAATTTAGTTCAGACTAAAATTTCACAAGGTAAAATTACTTTTGAGTATTTATGGTGTAATTAGTTTATTTATTACTTATTATGTGATCAAAATAGGAAGCTTGAGATGGTATTATGACTTGTCCTATGTTGTTAGTCTCATGAAATCAAACTCATTTTTTTGGGTATGATAGTTGATAAAAATAAAATATTAGAAGTTAGTTAAGACTTAAGATAAATTAAGGAACCAACTTGGGACACTCTTAGTAACTTTTCTCATCTTGTAAATGTGTCATTTGATTAGGTAGATTTATGATAGGCTTAATTCCTTATGGTAATTTTTTTAATTGATTAGATGGTGGGTATAATAAAGTAAGGTCCAAGTAGAATTTTATTAGCTTCCTAATAAGCTATCCATGCTTATAAATTTGAAATTATATATATATATATATATATATATATATATATATATATATATATATATATATATATATATATATATATATATATATATATAATCCTATTTAGATATTCATTATATTGTGATCATTGTTGTTTGATAAATTTAAACGTATTTATTGGAATATTTGTTTATTAAACTTATATAATCATGTAGTCTTGGGCAAATAGACTATCTTGGATTATGTGTATTAAGCATATTATTCAAAATAATTTAGGTATAAAAATTAGGCTAGGAAATTTGTCATACATTAGAATATTTTGGGTGCCATTATGTGATTGTTATGTAGTATTATGGTTTTCCCTGACATTGCATATATTGCAATGGTAAAGTTTATCAACCATTAGATATTAAGGTGAAAATTTTAGTTATATTATGCCTATGAATGTTTCTTGTCCATAGTTTGAAATCATTATTATTTGCATCTTGGAAGGGAGATAGCCTCAGACAATGTTTATTGATTTGAGATTGATGAATGTACTACATTAAATGGTGTTGTGAAATCCTATAAATTTTATTTCATTAGAGTGAAAGCAATTTTTAAGAAAGTATTATTAGTGATCTCCATTGAATCTTTATTATCATATAACCAGGAAAGGAAAGTTGAATATGTTCTTGGACATAGTTCATAAGGTTAAATTTTATATTTGGATCTAGTTCATTTTAAAGTATGGTATGAAAACTAGAATATGAATGATTTATATTTGAAGAAAGTATTACTTGAATTTATAAGGTATCTCCCTATTTATTTGAAACACATCTTGTGTTCATGAACTACTTGTTGAATCCAAATTTAAATTATTGGCTTGCATCTAATGCCCTCTTGGGAACTTCTATAGTATTAATAGGACCTAATTTTGGAATATTTAAGAAAGTGTTTTAAGATAATTTTTATGTACTTTAATTTAAGTGTAAAAGGAGAAAGTTTTAAAACCAAATTGGATGATGATATAATTGTTCATCTAAACCTTTATATCTAAAGGTACATAATTTGTGTTATGATCTAAGTTGTACTCATAAGTTAAGGATCCCAATGAATCCACTAGCCATAACACATATATGTTTATCTTAAGGTTATGACTCATGGTCCTAGTAATTGAATTTTCATATCACAATCCCAATGAAATTTTAGAAAATGAACCCACCATAAGGTATATTGATTTAGATTATGAAACTCCTAATATATATGATTGAAATTGTTAGTATAGGATATTATTTTCCTTATATTTATTATTATGGATTATTCTTACACTTATATTTATCTTATTTAGGTGTTATTTTGAGGTCACTTAGGTTCCATAAATGGGGTAATTAAGGTGCACATGCACATGGGAAAATTATAGTCAAATTGGTGGGTAAGGATACCCTTACCCACCAATTTTGACATATGGAACACATAAACCATTTGGTAAAAGTCTTGTGTTCACATTGCCAAATGTCTTAACTCTATGCCTCCATTGGACCTATAAATATGCATATCATGTAAGCTAATTTTTAATGAGTTATGAATGCAATATTATTATAATTTTTCTCTATTTTGATTTTATTCTCAAAAACATAGTTTTTCTTCTATTTACTTTGCATTTATAGTTTGTGTTCGATTTTATCAGTTGGATCTTAGATAACTACGTCATGGTATCAGAGCAAGGTTATGGTAATCAACACCATTTTGTTGTTAATTTATTGAAATCTTGAGTAGTTTTTGATTTTGTATTCCAACTGAGATTGTAAAGGAGAAACTTGTAGATCTATGTGTATCATCTATAGTCCTTTATCCTCTAATTGGTGAGATTCATTTGTATTTGAAATTATTTAAATTGTATTGGACATATAAGTAAATTTTTATAGATATGAAAGGATGATTCAAGTTGGTTGAATATTAGACTAAACATTTTTTGATAAGGAGGCAAGATTTACAAGTTGTTTTGTAAATCCATTTTTTTATTAAAATGACTGTTATTTTGCTAACTAAGAAAAAAAGGTAAAAAATCACTCAAAATTATTTTTGAGTTATGTGCACCTTGGTTTTCTATTTTTGATTCATTTTGAAATTTGTAATTTAATTAAGAATTATAAAATTTATCATAGTTTTACTATGGTACTATTCAGACAATTGCAAAAAAAATTACATTTTTGATGATGGAGAAAATTTAAGGAGTTTATTTTAATTATTTAAAAAAATTATAATATTATTGTGGGAAATAATATTTTAAGGAGTTACTTATAATTTTTTTTAATATTTTATTCTATTTCATGAGGATGAAGGGTGAGGTCCGGTTTTGGTAGGCAGTCAAACCCCATCACAAGAAAAACAAAATTTATCCTCTACTTTGCTTGACTGACAATTTCACAATCTTTTTTTTCTCCTCATGGATGCATTTTTGACTGAGCCCAATTTCCATTTTTTGTGATCTTACATTGTTATTTATGTAATCATTGCATAGATTGCTCATTTGTGGATGCATTCTTGACTAAATTTGACATCCATTTTTTATGAGTGTGCATTGTTATTTGTGCCTTTATTGCAAAAATTTCACTCATTTATATGATAAACACTTTGTTACTATGTGTATTGCATGATAATAAATACTACATTGTATTGTGTAGTCAACAACCTCAAATAGTCATCTTACTGCTATGTGTATTGCACAATGGTGAATACTGCACCAAACCATGTACTTTGATAACATCAACCATATATTTGTGGTTTATTATGTGGATATATACCTAAAATTAATTGTATCTAAGTGTAGATATATTGAGTAATATCTTATTTTCATTGTATGTATCTTTTGTCCTTGTTACATTTGAAGCTTCAAGAATCAACTCTATACTTGTGTTTATGACTGTCTTTGGCCCTGCACAATATCTTAAGATTTGATGGGCTTTATTGTGTAAAAAATTTGGTGCCCATTGTATATGCACTAAAGTGATGATTGTATATTCACTAAAACATAAATTTCTAATTATATGCACACTAAAGTGTTGATTTTATGCATACTAAAACATAAAGTGCCAAACCTCTATAATTGGAGGGGTTCTTTTTGATAGTTTTAGGGGGGTTATTTTGTGTCTTGCCTTCTCTATTACTCATTTAGTTTTTACTTGAACTACATCATGGATTATAATTCGTTCCAATTCTCACTCCATTTAATTATCATGATTGGAAATATAAAGAGCAAATTTTTCTAAGAAGTAAAGGTTTACATATGATAACCATGAATATGGAAACTAAACCAAAACTTGGTGAAAATAAAATTAAGTGGTATAATAGGTGTGATGAAGCATATGGTATTTTGTGTTTTTTTGGTTCTCCTAACTTACTCTTTCACATTGAATTTGCTAAATCACCACATGAGATTTGGAACACCTTAGAACAACTCTTTGGGAAGCAGGATGTAATGAGGCATCGTGAGCTAGAAAATGAGCTCATTAGTTTGTGTCTAGGAAGTTTTAACACTATAAAATGCTTTTTCACCAAATTTAAATCACTTAGATTGTAATTAAAATTTTGTGGCATAGAGAAAAATGATGAACAATTGATCCTCTCTATTCTTACCAAGTTAGGTTCTGACTACTCAATTTTTGTTTCTACCTTCTATGCTACAAAATGTAACCTAGAAACTGCAGAGTATGCCATCCTTAGAAGATTTTTCCAAAAAATTAACTAGGAAGTAAGACAAGCTCATGCAAATGGGTACATTTAAGTTCTCCAAATCACATGCTTTGTTGAATTATGACAAACCAAAGACTTCTATTAATAAAGAGAAGAAATAAAACAAGAAGGACCAAGAGTAATGAAGGGGTCAAAAATTAGATACCAAGCCAAAAGTATCATATGAGTCCTCTTCCAGTGGGAAACCCAAGAGAGGATCACATATGCCTATTGTAATAGAATTGGGTATGATGAAACAAAATGTATGAAGAAAAAAATTGATCAACTAACAAAGATGCTTGAGAAAAACAACATCAATGCCCGTAACACAGTCAAATCAAGCTCATCAACATAGAAGTCTTCTAAGGAAAAAAATAGTAGTAAGGGAAAAGGTAAGGGCAAGGCCCTTATTATAATATCATCTCAGCCATCTACATGGGTGATTGATTCTGGTGCCTCACATCACATGGCTTCATCATGAAACTTGTTCTTATCATTAGATCCATATTCTATGCCATTTATTCTAATAGGTGATGACACTTCTATTAACATTTGTAGGAGAGGATATGTTGAATTTAATTATAAAACATTTGAAAATTTCTTATGTGTTCCATCACTATCAACTAATCTCCTATCTATTTATCAAATCACCCACATTAGATCAAGTAATAAAATTGAGTTTACTCCATATTCTATTGCACTAAGGAGCTACATAGTAATAATATAGTGGCCATTGGGAAAGAAAATCACCAATCAAGGTTGTGCACCTTCTAAATTTTTTCTATTGATTACCCTTCTACTACATTACTCACTCATTCTGATGGGGTGAGTAAACTATTACATGAGAGATTTGTCCATCTAAATTATGACTACTTGGAACAACTCAATCGACAAGATATGGTAATAGGGTTACTTCATGTTCATTTTTATGATGGTGTTTGTGAAGGTTTCCTACTTGGTAAACATCCCAATGATAAATGTGACAAATTTAAATCATTGAGAGCCACTCAAATTTTGGAGCTAATTCATAGTGATGTTTTTGGGCCATTTCCAAAGCCTTCATTCAACAAGGCTAGGTACATGCTTACCTTCATAGATGACTTCTCTAGGTATACTTGGGTGTATTTTATTCAACAAAAGTCTAAGGTATTTGACCATTTCAAGGATTTCAAGGCTCTTATTAAGAAAGAGTCAGGGAAAACCATTAGGATTTTGTGCATTGATAATAGTGGTGAGTATGCTAATCATTACTTTGAGTAATTATATACTTTAGATGGGATTGATCTATAATGAATAGTTCCATACAATCCTCAACATAATGGTGTTATAAAACATAAGAATAGATATTTGAAGGAAATGGAAAACTATATGATACACTCCAAATCACTTACACCACAAATATTTGGCAAAAGCCATTAATTTTTATTTCTATATCAAAAATCATGTTCATCACAAAGTGTGGAAAGAGATCACTCCTTTTAAAGCTTAGAACAATAAAAAACCTAAAGTTAAGCACTCTAGGGTATTTGGATCTCAAGTTATGGCCTGCATTCCTAAGAAGAAATGTAAGGCCATGCAATGTTAGAGTAGGACTTGCATATTTATTGGGTATGCATAAGGTGTTAAGGGATATACGATTCTTCATCCTACCACACATGACTTTTTTATTGAGAGGAGTGTACACTTTGATGTGAGTCCTTTAGACTTCACACTTGACACTTCTCCCTCCTCTTTAGAATCTCTAGGATATGATGACAATTTAGATGATTCAAATCATCTAAATCAGATACATGTTGATGAAGATTATTTTTCCAATTTAGATTATGAGGATATTGATAGAGATTCACCTCATTCCATTCATAGTCATATTTTTAAATTTGAATAATCTCCTAATTCTCTAACTTTAAGTCCTCTTTGGTCTAGATAGACTCTATAGAGTGTAGGTGATTGGGTTGGGGATCCATCAGATGTTAGATGAACTCATTCATAATTTCAAGGTGTTCCACATGTTTTCATTGCTTGTGATTCTAATCCATAGTCATTTCATGAGGCATCTAGAATTCCTGAGTGGGATATAGCTATGCATGAAGAGTATATTTCCTTAGTTAGGAACCACACTTGGGATTTAGTACCCCTTCGTAAGGGAAGGAAACTTGTTTGATATAGGTGGATCTATCAAACAAAATTTGTAGTAGATGGGTCGATGGATAAGTTCAAAGAATGATTGGTAACAAAAGGATTTTCACAAGTTCTTGGCATAGACTATACTAAAACATTTTCTCTAGTCGCTAAAATGAATTCTATCCAACTCACTCTTTCCATTGCCATAGCTTATCATTGGGATGTTTAGCAAATGGATGTGAAGATGGCCTTTCTTCACAGAGACCTTAAAGAGGAGATATATATGGAGAAACCACAAGGTTTTATGAAAGATTCTTCCTTAGTGTGTAAACTATGAAAATATGTCTATGGCCTTTAATAAGCCCCTCAGGCTTGGTATGGATTTATTTCTTCTCATATTTGGTTTCACTAGATACAATTCTAATTCAAAATTTTACATCTTACAATAGGATAATTCACTCTTGATTCTTGTTCTATATTTGGATGACCTATTTATCATAGGGAGTTATTCATCCTCTATTGCAATAGTGAAAACTTCTCTACATGATAGATTCTCCATGAATAACTTGGGTTTATTGCATTACTTCCTTGGTATTGAGATTTCACAATCTTAATTAGGGATTACCATTGCACAATCCAAGTATGCTCTTGATTTTATTTCATGGTTCCATATGGATGCTTGTAAGCTTGCTCTGACTCCCTTTCTTTTTTGAGTCAAACTTGAGGTTGAGTGTTCATATCCATTGGTTGATGCTACCTTGTATCAAAAAATAGTTGGTAGCCTCATCTATCTAACTCACACTAGACCTAATATTTCATATGTAGTAGGTATGGTCTCTAAGTTTATGCAAACACTGCATGAGCTACATTAGAAAGCAACCAAATAGATTCTTCACTACATTCAAGGTACTTATAGTTTTGGGATTCAATATAGAGCAAACATTGATATTAACTTGATTGGGTACATAGATTCAAACTGAGTTGGAGTTATTCAACATCACAAATATACTTCAAGATATAGTTTCTCACTTGGTTTAGGACCAATTAGTTGGTCTACCAAGAATCAAAATGTTATTGCTTTATCATCTACTAAGGCTAAATATAAAGGGGTTGTCAATGCTACTACTAAGGTTATTTGGCTTCAAGGAATTCTTATTGAGTTTGGTATATAGTTCAAGAGACCCAAAATCATCTGTTATGATAACCAAAGTACCATCCAAATCTGTAGGAATCTATTCCAACATCAACGAACCAAGCACATCAAGATTCATATGCACTTCATTTGGTAGCTCATTCATGAGGTCATTGATCTTATATTTTGCTAGACTATAGAGTAGATAGCTAATATCTTCACTGAGATCAAGTATGTTCACTTTTGTGATCTTCTTTGGCTACGGGCTGCATCAGCATCATCTTTAGGGGGGTTTTTAGTCCTCTTCTTCCTTTATCTCTTTTCCGGGGGGGGAGGGGGAGTTTTTCTCTTATGGATTTTTTCCTTTTCCTCCACTTTATGAGACTTGCATTGTACTTGGGTACCTCATCAGGCCATTTTTTGGGATTTAATTTTGTTTACACACCTAAGATATGCTTAAGAGGGGGTGTTAGTGTATAATATTATTTTACTTATATTTATTATTATATATTATTCTTACACTTGGATTTAGCTTGCTTAGGTGTTATTTTGAGGTCACTTAGGTGTCATAAATGAGGTAACTAAGGTTCACATGGAAATTGGAAAATTGTATTCAAATTGGTGGTTAAGGATACCCTTACCCACCAATATTGACATATGGATCACACAAACCATTTGTCAAAAATATTGTGCTCACATTGCCAAATGCATTGAATCTATGCCTCCATTGTACCTATAAATATGCCTCTCATCTAAGCTATTTTTTAATGAGTTATGAATTAAATATTATTATAATTCTACTTTTTTTATTCTAGTCTTAATAATGGAGTCCTACTTCTATTTCCTTTACATTTGCAATTTTTGTGTTTGATCAGTTGGATCTTGGACAATTCCATCAGAAATAACATAAGGATTGAATAGTGTTGAAAGGGAGTAACTACACTTAATTATAGACCCAATAGTAAAAAATTTAGTATAAAATTAAAGGATGGATTACCTCAATTTTTAAGTTAATCTACCATTAAATTGATTTCTTGTAGTTGCAAGTTATTAATATGAATTCTAATGTCAATTGGTCAATAGATTTGTGTTCTATTGTTAATATGAAACCAAACATGTTTTGATTTTCCTTTGACATTTTATTAGTGTCATTATATAAGGGAGATCATTAAAATGTTGAAATTTATTTATACCTTATAAAGTGAATTAGTGGTGTAAAAATAGTTCATATGTCCTCATTTGTTTGAATTTTGAAGCTCAAATTTTTTAGGTTGTGACATTTGGTATTAGAGCCTAGGTTATAACCCTAGGGATCTTGAAGAATTGAAATTACATTATTTTGATAAGTGAACTAATATTATCATGGTTTTCCTTGAATAATATTATGACTTGACTCTGTAAAGGACTTTTAGGTAGTCAATAGTTAAATAAAATAAGATTTTATTTAATGACTTAGACGTGTTATGAGTCAAATAATTCTCTTTAGAAATTAAGAAATGTAGGGAAACATAATACTATGATATTAACCTATAGTATTAGATAGATCAACCCAACTTATAATTGTTTTTTTTTTTTGTGATGAAAATCATCAATTATCTACCATTGACTCATATGGGTATGTCAATGGGAGGCAAAATGATATAAATTCACTCTTTGAATTAAGTGAAATCACTAGTATAAATTAATGGATTTTATCATAAATTCATCACAATATGATTATGGTATATTTCCTTAGGGAAGTATATGGGAATGAATCAAAAGGTCATGTCTAATAGGGTGAATACAATCAGCTTGTTTGGACAAGGTCAATGGAGCTTAGGGGTCTCTACTTGTGAAGAAACAATGCAAGTCATTATTATTCCATGAGACATTAAGGGTTGTTATTACATCATGTTATTTTAATGGATAACTAAATATTATAATCTATTGAAAACAACCTTTTCTTTGGAAGAGGTATTGATATATCTAGGATCCCTTAATACAATTATGTTCATATGATATTATATGTTCATTTCAAACAACCCACATGATTCCAAAATAAATATTATAGGTTGTAGGATTCATTGTGATACAAATATTTTTATTTGCATTAGTACTTGACATGGTTGTGCATTCTATTATGGGCATATTATGTCTTATACCTTGTTATTATTTCCTAATGTGCTAATGATAACTTGCATGAGGGCCTGCTTTTGCCATAATCTTTAGTGGTAAGTTTATATATGTTGGTTGTTTATTTTTTGTTTTTTAATGATACCATAAAGTTATGGTAAATATTTATTTATTATATCAAGTAAACAAATGTGTTAAGCGGCCCATACCCATTACAAAAAACAATCAAAAGATAGACAAAAATAACAAATAAAACCAAGAATTGAACATAGCCACAAGGCTCAACCAACCATTAAAAACCAAATACAAAATAAAAATACCATGAAAATCCTACCAAAAAGTCAAAAAATAGACCTAGAGAGATTAAGAGCTTGAGTCCTCTGACACCAAATAAAGAACCAGCTTGTTAGTAATGAAAATTTATTTATTCTTTTCCTTGGCCCTAGTTCTATAGTTAATGCCCTATAGAGAATCTATTATATCATTATTTATTTTAATTATCATATTTATTAATTTCACCTTTACATGTACAATCTTCTTCCTTTCCACCTCTACCTCCCTACAATGATCCTTGTTTCTCTTTTTAAAGGGTGGGGTTGAGACAAAAATCCCAAAATTTTCATTTCCTTCTCTCTGATTAACACCCTTCCTTGAGAAAGAATCCTCTGGAGTCAAAAATAATTTTATCTTGTCCAATTCTTCCAAAAACTCAAAATCCTAAATTTAGAGACTATTGAAATTCAACGGTCTGATTATACTTATAATCATAATTACCCATACTAGTAATTAGGTCATCATAAATATGATTTCCTTTTGACTAATTTTATGGGATAAATCACAAGAAACATTCTCTCCCCCTAGCCTTAGAGGATTCTTCTCATCACTTTGAATATGAATGTCCTCCAAAATATATTTACCCTAAAGGGGATCCCCTCTTTTAATAATAAAAAATATAAGACCTTGGTGAATAAGGTCTGTAGAAGGATCATTCTTGAAATCATTTATAGAGAACTCTAAAGACTTCAACAAAAAAAGAATGATTATAGGATGCCATATTAAATGGATGACAAAAATAAAATTGTGGTAAAAAATAACTATGTGCTTACCCTCTAGGTTTATGTATTTTATGACCTACAAACACACTTCTGGTCATTTTCTAGGCAAATCAACACAGAGGAAACCTTTCTGATTAGAGGTCTTAAATTTTTCATTATTAGTACTCTAAAAATGTTAAAAAACTCTAATTTTATTATCCTTAAATTCCTTAACCCCATAACAAGCCATACTTGTAACCTCACCAATAATTTCTTCAAAAAATGATGATATTAAAGCTACACATCTTGACTTCTCTCTCAAACCATCCTTTTATAAAATCATGAGAAATAGAGACATCATGCCCTATAATTCTCTCCATAAATTTTTACAGTTCACATTTTACCATATTTTTCTAGATGTAAGGGTCCTCTTTAGCCTTTGCACAATAAATCAGCTCCACCCTGTCTATGTCACCACCCGTATTGAGCTTATTAGCTTTATTATGAGTTCTACAAAAGTTATAAATTGGTGTCAAAATGAGAAAGACCTTATTTGGATTTTTCAATTTAATGATAACATTTAAATACAAACTATTCCACTTGTGTGTTCCCTTTAGGTATGAATAGATCATGATTACAATACATGTAACTTCACAATTACTCCCACATGGCTTGTATTTGCCAATATTTATGGTAATTATTAAAGCATATGCAAGTATTGTTAAACATAAAAATAGACCATTGATAAATTAATTTATTGCATTTTGTTTGGATTGATACTAATAAATTGAGGAGTTTTTGGTTCTCATATTAAGATCATTCCATATTTGGATAAAATGAAATTTCTAAATAGGGTGCTTGAAAGCATGAAATGCTTTCTATGAGGTCATGTTTGGATATTTTTATCTTAGTAAGACCACCCATACTAGGATAAGGATGATTCATGAATAATAAAGGAAAGGAAATTTATGCCATAATATTTTCATGTGAAAATGTTGAATCATTAAAAAATTACCCATTGTTATTTGTTGTTCAGGGATTTTCCCTCCAAACTAAAATATTATGAACCATTGCTAAAAATGAAAATTGCTGAAGGTAATTTGGGTAAGGTATTGTCTTAAGCTAATTTCATGAGGTTCTGAATAGAATTTTAAAGTTACCAGGTTAAGACAATAACTATACCCTTGCATTAAAATGATACCATATTGTGTTTTCAAAAATGAAATTCTATAGGTATAAATAGCCTTCAAGATAATTATTGGTGTCTATTTTTATTTGAAAATATAATGAAGGTAGGCACTAATTACCTTTAGTGAAATGAGAAGAACTAAATTATAGTATGATTTTAGTAAATAATGCCAAAATTTTATGATTTGTTAAAATTTTATGATTTGTTAAAATTTTATGATTTTTTAAGATTATACCACAATATAGTCCCCTTGGTTCAAATTAGTGTAAGTACACTAATGCCCATTTTGTAAAAACTAAAACTAAGGATTATTAAATTTATTTATACTATTTTGAGCATATTGCTTGAACTAATTTTTAAATTTTTAGCTTTAATAGATGATTTGCATTATAAAGTTGAGATTTGTGCTTGTAAATGCACCAATATGTCCCCTATGTTGGACTCCTAAAAAGGACCTACAATGTCATACTTACTAAAAAATCAGGTACATAGTTGGTACTAAACTTCTTGATTGGGATTAGTAAGTACATAACTAATATCTAGAAGGTAATAACTTGTTGACCTAGTTTGATCATGCTTATGTTGGTAATGACATTTTTAATTATGGATGATTTTAATTCTATTTAAGCACAAGAAGTAAGTTTTGTCTTGTGTTTTTACCTAAAATGGGTAACAAAAAGTCTTGATCGAGATGTATTAAAATATTAAATACCCTCCTTAGAATTATATAATGAGAGGGTGGTTAAATGGATAGAGTCCCTTGGGTGGATGCCATTTGATGGTGTTATTCTTTACCTAGGACCATCATGAGCTCACAATGTGGCGGAAAACATGCTAAAAAACCAAGAGGTTGCATTTAAATGCCTCTAATGACTTCTATGGTGTCCATTGTGGTTACTAAAGGATGTTACACTAACCCATGGATGAAATTAACAAATAATAACCAGGGTTAAATTAATACCTTAGCATTTTTGTATGGATGTTTGATGTTATAATACTCTATAAAATATTTGAGTTATTAGAAAAATGTTGTACTATGTTAAGATTATTATTGAAAATATAGCTAAATTAGGCAGTTATGATTGACTAAAATACTTTTGTAGGTCTGATTAATATCCTCTTTTTGTAAAAGGTGGAAACAATGGCATTATTTTTTCCTATTTCTAGGAATGATAGTTCCAAATTAAGTTACACAAATTGAAATGATTTGGGAATATTTATTTTGTGCATGATACTAAAGGAAAATATATGGCACAAAATTTTGTCTAAAGGACTAATTATTTATGAATTCAATGATACAATGTATCTCTAATGGGCTAATAATTTCATATCCCTTAGAATTACAAGATTTAAAACATGCCTAGAACATGATGAACTAGCTAGTTATACATATTTTTGATACCATTGACCAATTTTTGTCAAGTTTTCACATGATTAGACCTTGACCTATTAATAAAAAGAAGTCTTGTTGTAATGGGAATGACTTGCATGTATTTCTTGTGCTTTTTTATAACCTCACGTTTACAATAAAATAATATGAGTGTCTTATGGTTAATCAACTCAAAAACTTAAATATTAATCCTATCGTACTTGTTTGTGCATGGTTTAACATTATCAAAAGGACATATAAGCTTATGACATGCTAATTTTATGTTTATAACTTTATTTCACATTTAAAAAAGTTTTTAAAATCTTTGGAAAGGTATAACTCATTAAATGTTAAGATTTTAATAAGAGTATAGGGTACTTACCATATTATTCATTGAATAGTAATGTTAAGGTATAAGTTGATTTAGTTATTAATAATCTCAAAATATTTTAATGATTTAACAAATCCTTTTTTTAGGCTAATCATATAAAATCCTAAAATGAATAATTGACTTCGTTGGGAAAATCATGAGCCTGACTAAAATGTAGGAAACTTGAAAAAATGGAAATAAATTAGGGTAGAGGCATTTGACACTACTTACAAAGGCTATTACGTACCTATAAATTTTAGGAAGCCATTAGTGGGAAACCAATATCATTATGTTGAATAAAGGAGACACTACTCGATGATTACTTAACCTATAAGATCTGGAAGAAAAAAAGAAGCCCAGATGAGAAAGAATACTCAGAATCAATTAACTGAGGTGGTAGAAAGATGAATAAATTTGGAACCATTATAAATTAGGCATGCATCTTATTTTAAACTTTAATCCATTATTCTATGATTAATATTTTGTTTACTTGAGGCCATATAATCCCTATTAATTTATTTTATTTCCTTCAATTTTATCTATATTTGTATATGTATACAAGTATATATTTGTATACAAATACATACACTTTCCCCTAAAGGATACATATCAAAGTTTTCCATTTTTCATTACCTCTATTCTTCAAGTGGATGTTATCTATAACTAATAATAGTTTAATATTGTCTGAGAATATTTAAATCATCTTAATATATTTTTCTATTATAACTCTGGCATTTCATTATGAACATACTAAACCCTAAAATTTAAATGAATCCTCATAGGGTTTAAGAAAATAAATAATGTTCTCCCTCTAACCATTTCTAAGTTGAAAAATGAAGCAGAGGTTTTCTTGTGTTTTCAACAAAATCCCAAGGGTGTTATTTATATTATTCTTCTCTATGTTAAGGTGTTTTTCTTTGGTTAAGAGTTGTGCTTGGTCTTTCAAAAATAGAAAATAATTTCTTTGTGATAATAAAGGTTTTAAATTCATTATATTGAGAAACACTAAATATAATCAATAGAAATTTGCATTATTCCTTTTTTCATAATGGTTTTAGACTAAGATTGTTATTGGTGTAAAATATCCAAATTGACTATTGGCCTTTCACTCATTATGTAGCTTTTGTTAAAACGAATTGAATTCATTTTTTATGAGAATTTTGGTGAGTCTTTTAAATTTATTGACTTTACCATAAGGCTATTGTATACTTATTTACCTTATTTAATTTACTTAATTATGGTTTGAGAATATATACATTTTGCAGTGCTATGTTAATTGTTTTTACTTTATTAGTCTAATAATAAAAAGGCAAATGGTTATTTGTAGAATATGATAAGTACAAGTAATATTTCATTGCAATTTTTTCTATTTTTTCTATAAGATAATAAGTAGTAAAAATTCATTACTTGGGTTTTATTATGCCTTTATTAAGTACCTTAAAAAATGTGAACATTTGACTAATAAAGTTTTAATGATTTTTGTATTAATGATGTTCTTGAATAATTGATAACATTTCCATATCACACTTGCCTTGGTTAATCAGGTTGTACAACTTATTGGTATGCAACAAGAACCATAAAATTTAGTGCGAGTAGTATCATGCTATAGATCATTTAATATGAATAAATGGGACAAACCTATTTGGATATAATCTTCATTATTTTTAATTCTTAGATAGGTGTTTTAGAGTTTAGAATAAAATACTTTGCCAATTTATACTAATTCAACTTTATTTGGTTTCTCTTGTTAAGAACATGATGATGCAATTACTGCTAAGAGGTGTAAGTTTTATTGTTAATATACCTTTAGAGGCTCTTTACCTAACCATTATTGTCTTATATACCAAGAATTATTTTTAATAGGGTCGAATTTCTTCTATTTTAATTATTTAAAGATAACTTGTAAGATCATGTTTGTAATTCCTATATTCAATGGAATAAATCTAGTCTATATAGAATATCTATTGACTATATAACTTAATTTTTATTCACTTTTTGGTTGTTCTTGGAAAATAACATAAGTTTGCATATATTAATCCCCCTTAAGATGAACTACTATTGTGTTTTTATTGTGTTGTTTATGTCATTAGGTCATAGTAATTTTTATATTTTAATCTGGCCTGAGTCTGGTGGGAAATAATGGATGTAACCAATTTGTATTACGGTTATATTTTTGAATAAAAAGTGATAATTGTGTTATCTTTAAGGTAGTTGTTATATATATTTGTTGAAAACTCATTCTTACATTAAATATTGTTGAGTTTTATTTACATTTATTTATTCTTATGGAGATTGAGGTTATGATCTATTTTATATGGTATTCTTTCCTAATAGTCATATGAACAAGATTTACATAAATAGTATTACATGTTATATAAAGTTGTATAGAATTGTGAATTCAATCTTGTAACGTCTATATTATTTCATTCACTAGATATAGAATAATAACTTGGCACATGAACCCATCCTTACCAGCTTAGCTCTTTGCTATAATATTCTTATCAAACAAGTGTTGGTTGACAAAATAATTAGTGAGTATTTTTAATCATAGTTTCATCCCTAGAAAAAGGCTAAGGATATGGTATTTTGTACAGTAGGTATTTATTTAAATGGTTTAATTTAGTTTTGATTATCAACTCATGTGCATGAGAATTATCTTTTGATAATCATGACCAATATAAATCATTAACTATGATCCCTATGTATAATTCCATTTTTATGCTTTCGATATTATAGTTGAGCATGTTTATCATGTGGACAATTTAGGTTTGGATAAAATTTCATAAGGTAAAATTAATTTTGAGTATTCTTGGTGCCATTCATTTATTGATTACTTATTTTATGATTCGAATAAGAAGGTTGAGTTAGTAGTCTAAATTTACCTATTTTTTTATTCTCATGAAATCAAACTTAGGTTTGGGTATGATATTTGATAATAAGAAAAGCTTAAAATCTAGTTAAGACATAAGATAAATTAAGGAACCAAATTGGGACACTCATAGTAACTTTTCCCATATTTTAAATGTTACATTTAATCAGGTAGATTTATGATAAGATTATTTCTTAAAGGTAACCTTGTCAATTGAATTGATGGTGGGTAGAATAAAGTAAGGTCCATGTAGACTCTAATCAACTCCTTAATAAGCTATCCAAACTTATAACTTTGAATTAATGTATACAAAATCCTATTTGTAAATTTATTAGATTTTGATTATTTTTATTCAATAAGTCTTAATGTATTTATTGGAATATTGATATGGTAAACTTCTAAAACTTATGTAGTCTTGGGAAAATAGAATATCTTGGATTACATGTTTTAAACATATTATTCAAAAGGATTAAGATATAAAACTTGGGATAGGAAATTTGTTCTACATTGGAATCATTTAGGTGCCATTATGTAGTATTAAAGCCTTCGATAACATTAAATATATGTTAATGGTAAAATTTTGGGTGAAAATGCTAATTCTATTATGACTATGAATGTTTCTTGCTCAGAGTTTGAAATTTTTCTTGTTTAAATCTTGGAAGGGAGATAACCTCAGATAATTTTTCTTGATTTGAGATTGATGAATTTACTACATTAAATGGTGTTGTGAAATCATATAAACTTGATTTTCATTATAATGAAAGCAATCATTAAGAAAGTGATGTGGATACTAATGGTTATATTTATGTCTAAAAGTAGTATTAGTACTCTCTGATGAATCTACATGATCATATAATCATGAAATGAAAGTTGAATATGTTCTTGGGAATAGTTCATAAGGTTAAGTTTTATATTTGGATTTAGTTCATTTTAAAGTATGGTATAGAAATTGTAATATGAATGATTTATAGTTGAGGAAAGTATTACTTGAATTTATTAGGTACCTCCCTATTTTTTTTGTAGACATGTATTGTGTTCATAAAATAGTTGTTGAATAAAAATTTAAATCATTACACTGCATCTAATTCCCTCTTGGGAAATTCTATAGTAGTAATGGGACCCAATTTTGGAATATGTAATAAAGATTTTTAAAATGGTTACTACGTACTTCAATTACAGTGATGAGGGAGAAAGTTTTTTATTTTTTTAGGGTAAAAAGTGGGTTTTGAAAGGCCCCAAAACCTCTTGAAAAATAATTCTAGATAGAGAACTAAATAAAAAACTAACAAAAAGCCTCCCACATGCAAGACAAAAAAACTTATTGGAACTTGTTTGTAAGCCTTTAACAAAAAGTTAGAAATCTGAAAAAAATGATAATCACCTACCAAAACCTCTAGAACCAACACAAACATGAAGCCAACATCTAAAAAGGAACACTAGATCAAACATCCTTAAAAAAATACACATTCAACCATCAATCCAAAGTATAACTACCTACTAACCCAAAGTGTGTACACACAATATTTATAAACTTTATCAATTACTAATGCTTTCTCTTTTGTAGGAACTCATCAAATCTCAATATCTCTAAGTGCATACTTTAAACGATGCATTGGGAAAGGGGTTTGATGACCTTTGGCACTTCATAGGACTATTTTACCTATACCAACACTTAACACCAATACAAGTTATTCCCATATGTTTCCCTAAGATTTGAAACTCAGCTTATACATTTTCCTAAGAAACTCACCACCAAAAATAACTAGTAACTAAGAAAAACCCCATTTTTAAAATTTTTCCTACTAGGTCGACCAAGTTGACCCGATTATAATATTTACCACATGTTACAGTGCTATATCAACCCAAGTAAACATGGTTTGAGACCTAATGACTGTATTTCCCTCTTAGAAAGGTTAATTGGGTGAACTATATTGACTAAATTTATGTGAAGGCTTAGGGGCAATCCATGGCTATATATACCCCATTTCATTTCATTTCTAATAGAGGATTAACCAATTATGCATCATTACTGATCATAAATATAATTATAAAATCAATAAGAGGATTTATTTCTTAGGTTTTTCCCCTTAGAGAAGTAACACTTAATTTTTTTAAGTCTTGGATGCATAAGAGAGGTCTTGTAGGCTAGAGCTAATTTATCCTTGTGATCCTTAAAACTGCACAACAACCTCTTACAAAGCACCATTGGCCAAGGGAGAGATTAAGACATGACAATTTCACTTCTACAAAGGTAAATATATTCCTAAGCCCTTCATATTTTAGTAAGTAGATGTTGTAGAGTTAATAAATGTTGGATTGTATCTCTCTTTGATTAGATATTCTCTATGTTATAGATAGATTTGTCTTTGCATGTTTATCATCTTCTCAATTTGTGCCACAAGCTTTGGTGAGCACTATATTAGCTTGCATATGAAATTATCAGATTATATTGAATAGTTGTGTATTAGAGTAACTTTCTTAATATTATTGATAAACATAAAAACCTAGCTAGGGTTATCATAAGATCACATTTTACGAAAGGCCTTGGAAACCTCTCATTTGTCATAATGTGATAAGAGATCCATTAGTGTAGGTTTAGTGGATCCATTATTGGTCATGACATTGATTTAAATGTATCCCTAAGAATACTTTTTAGTTGATTACCTTCTTCAATATTGAATATTATTAAATAGGATAAGTTATATAACTATTTAGTTTCACATTCATACATTCTAGTGAACTAGACATGAATTTAACCCTTGTAGATTTTTTATTTTTCTTTATAGGTAATTTGATTGACCCTATCAACCCATTTTAACATTCTATTTTCTATTTTTATAAATGAAGTGACATGGTCAAATATATTGGCTCTCTATGTACAAATTTATAGAATCATAAAAAACTAGATTGATCCTATTGACATAGTTTATTTTCCTATTTTTATTCGTTTAACTGAATCGACTGGATCAATTCCTTTATTTTCATATATTTTAATTAAGTATACTAGGTTGATCTAATCAACATAGTTTTATTTATTTTTATCATTTATCAATTTTATTTATACTTTGTTGACCCATTTGAATTCATCTATTTTTTTAAATTTTCCTCAGCAGGTTTAAAATTTCATCTGGATAACATAGTTTTAAAGATCAAATCAACAACTTTTGATAAATCAATATATCACTTGATCGACTTAGTTTAATGTGCCATGTTCATTATAAACATTTTAGTAAATACTTAGTCAAATTTTAAATTAATTTTATTTCCCACTATTTTTTAAAATTTAAATTTCAGTATTGTTTTTCCTAATTTTTTAGTTCGATAAAACTATAGATTTATAGTCAACTAAGCCAACTTGATAAACATAGTTTTTATTTAATTATATCCAAACAACTCAATCAACCAACCTAACTATATTATTTTTAGACTATTTTTGAGCATATTGATTTGACCAACTTGATTTTTTAATGTTTTATTTGCATAATTAGGTTGACCAACTTGACTTAGTATTATTTATTTTTCATGCAAAGGGAATTAACCTACATGGATAATAATTAAACTCATTTTTATTTTTAGTTGGATACATGTTTATTTACATTCCAAAAAATGCAAAATAGCTTTTGAAACTTTGATTTTTGCCTTTATTTTTCACTTTTTTTTGTTTTTCCCTAGAAATTATGTACATGTAGTTTTCAAAGTACATAGATATTATTGTGAAGGGATACTCAATAATGTATTTATAGTCCTTGTATATCATTTAAAAATATAATGGATTGAGGGGATCATCATAATACTCATAGCCATAGTAGAGAGCTAAACATGATCTTTAGTTTTGACCTACCTCATGGTATTTTGGAAATGCCTATGATGTCCCTCTTTATTGATACTTAAGAATACAACCATCTATTTTTTGTGTGGTACATCAATTAGTGGTTAGCACTGATAAGTTACTTCCACCATACCATTGAAACTATGTTTAGTGGGATATTGGAATGGTACTTACTCTATAGTTAATGTTATGAAATATTAGGAGAACACTATCCAATGGATAAGAAAGTACATTTGGGAGCCTACACTTGCAATCAAAACCTCTAGTAAAACTTCCTAATATTATTTTTTTGAGAAATTAGTTATTTATCTTCTAAACATCATTATTGATGATTTTTTTTTAATTCTATGTTGTACTTCAAACATGTAATAGCTAACATTGATACAAGATTTGTGTTATGTGTTGCAACTATATCGATATCTTGAGCTAGTTGCCTGTGTGTTTAGTTATATTTTCTACAACTAAAGATTGCATTGTCCAAATTTAGATATTTTAAATCCTTTTTCTACCTATAGAACTAATTTGACCATCTTGATATAGTATTTTATAGGCTAATTTATCTATCCTCTTTTAGAACCAAGTCAACTAGCTCAACCTAATATTTTATCTATCCTCTTTTAGAACTAAGTTAACTATATTGACCCAATATTTTACAATATATTTTGTCTACCTTCCTAAAGAACTAAGTTTAACAACTCAACCTTATATTTTATAGGTTATTTAGCTTATCTTCCTATGAAACTAAGTCAACTATCTTGACCTAATATTTTATAGGTTGTTGTATCTATCTTCCTACAAAACTTAATCGACCAGCTCAAACCAATCTTTTACATGTTGTTAGGTTTGTCTTCCTATAGAACTAAGTCCACTAGCTGGACTTAGTCTTTTAATATATTTTTTGTCTTCTTATAGAATTAAGTTGACCATATCAACTCATTATTTTATAGGATATTTTATTTGTCTTCCTATAAAACTAATTTAACCATCTAAACCCAATCTTATACATGTTATTATGTTTGTCTTCCTACAAAACTAAGTTGATTTGTTCAACCTAGTATAATATAGATTATATAATTTTTCATAAAGTATTTTTACTTATTCCTTTCATCATGAAACATATATTTGATATTTCCATAAATAAAAATAAAAATAACATGATGAGTTTCACTAATACTAATAAATTTTCAAAAACACATTTTGTGGTAACTAACCTAGATAAAATTAATATCCATGTTACCACTAAAACTAGTAACTATGGGACTCCTCCTTATTCTATGGAAATAAAGCCCTTATTCATACAAACGGTAGATTATGAAAGTGATATTGAATACATAGCTAAAATTATTTTATTCATAAATGAGAATCCTCAACATAGAGGTAATGATCCTATAACCATTTATATCCTCATGATGGGACCTAGTATTGGACAACCATACTCACCCTCAACTAGTATTTATGTGGGATTTGGAACAAGCCATTTAATTATTTCTTCCACACCTTTACCTTCTATCCTGTCTCTCCTAACACTCTAACATCTTCCTCCATGTCTAGTTTCACCTCTATGCCATATATTTCTACAAAAATGGTAGGAGTGACCTTTAGTGGGTCCCATAAAAACACCCGCACTAATACCCAATTCCATACAACTCATAACACTAGTGTTTCTCATGCCACTAATACTTTTTATGCTACTAACACATATCATGATATTAGTGAATCATAGACACTTCATAATTAAAATAATAGTAATGCAACCAATGTTTCTTCTAGTATTCAAAATAGTATTCAAACTAATCAATTATTATTACAAACTCTTAACAAAATGGATAATTTTCAAATTAATAATTCAAATCAAATGATTCAAATGCAAAACCAATTATTTCATATCCAAAATCAACCTCAAACTACTAAATGGGGAATGTAAAATACTAATTCCCCCCACCCGCCCCCCCAAGAGATGAAACCTCTTACCCCTCAAATTTAAAACATCAACATAGGAGGAATAGTTCCTACTATGACTACGATGGGTCCACATATCTAGATTTTTCTTTTAAAATTTATTGGAAATCTATACAAAGATTGGGCTAAACTTAATACATTTGTTGCCACCAAACTCTTATCTAAAACCTTTTTAGGTGATAATTTAGATTGGTATAACCAACTTAAAACTCATTCCATCACTATTTTTGAATACCTCATTAATAATTTGGTTCAAGAGATCCATAGTAGAAATCTTTCAAAAAATAACCTAGCCCAATTTATTGATCATAAATAATTAGAATCCAAAATGACACAAGTATTCATTAAACTATGGAAAGCCTTGTCTAAAAAATTTGAGCATAATATGTTGAATGAAAACCTCTTCAACTTATTCACTAATTCTCTTCATTCTAAAATACAATACCATGTTAGGACCCTTTCCCCAAATTCCTTAGAAGGCCCTCAACCAAGCTAAACATCAATATTTCTTTATTCACCAATTTGAACATTCACATCCTTCTATGGGAACTTGAATGCTTATAAAATATAACAATAGACATGCAAAAAATGATGATCTTACAAATTCTTATGATTTCATACACACCATCCAAGCCATTGATCTAGACAATGCCATGGAGCATAAACTACCAATACCAAATAATAATTCTCACCCTAGTTCCACATTTCCACAAAGAAATAATATGGATGTGCACAAACCTATTTACATATTATAAATTCAAAAACATCTTTGAAAACCTTCCCCATGAGACCTTGATCCTATGAACCCTATCAAATATTGGTATGATCCTCATAAATTTTGTTGGTTTCATGTAAGTTGGGACCATTCTCATGAAACTTGTCACCAATTATGAAACTTTACTATGGACTATCTCCTTGAACCTAATTTTGATCATAAATTACTTATACATAAATAAAAACAAGATTAAGACTTAAAAACTAAGTCTCATGAAACTAAAACCAAGAATGAAACTTTAAATCAATGCAATGTTCACTTATATATTTACAAGGACCCTCTTCCCAATCATGAAGATAACTCTAATAAACCTCATACTACTAACAATGTTGAAAATATGGTATATCCTAACATCAACTATTAGAATGTTGTCAACATGAATAACATGAGGCTAGTCATGTCTTATATTGATAAATATATAACTTCCAACTATAACAATTTTCCAAAATTATTCATTTTTCAAGACTCTTACCCATACCATCTCATAAAATTGGGGCATGTGGAATCAATAAAAACATAAGTAACAACACCAAAAACATAAATTAATAATATTTATCATACCATTGATATAATCTCTACTCCCCTATAACTAACAAAACTTAAGTGGATACCCCACAAACATTAATTGATATTTCCTCTACTCAACCATAAGGAATTACCAAATATTAAATGACATCACCTAAGATATCATAATTGATTAAAGACAATCAATATATATTATCCACAAAGACCTTATCAACATAAATTTAAATGTAATTATAACCCACCTTCAAATTATTTACTGTAATATTATGCACCTATATCCAATACTACTCTAATGGATTATGATGAGTGGGATCCTATAGCATAACTATCGTATCTCCATCTCAAATTCATTTCTTAGAACATATGATAACTCTATGAAATCAAAATATATTATTGAAAATATTATTTGAAAATTACATCCCTCAACCTCCACATGTGGGGTAAGAAGCTATCTTATCAAGATCTGAAGATATCACCCTCCAACAATGTGAAGAAATGTCCATCCATGTTGAAAAAATAGTGGATAATGCTCTTCCACTCAAATTTATCTCTTCCATGATTCTTGATGAGATTTTACTTTGTACAGATGATCCACCATTATTTATCAGTGTATAAATAAGATATATCCAATTCAAACAATCTTTAATAAATGAAGGATTAGGCACTTGTGTTGTTTCTATTGATTTAATTAAAACACTTGGATATTTAGAATGTACATGTCAATAATATGATCAAAGACAAATGCCTCTAGTAGGTTGTGTTTGGCTTCCTATTATGGTAGCTTTAGAAATAGTACATGTGAAATTCTTTATATGTAACTTTAAAATCTCTTATAATATCTTATTTGGTCAACCTTAGACACATCTCATGAGATTAGTCACCTCATCAACATGCCAATTTTTTAAATTTCCATATAACAATGATATACACAAGATTCAAGGAGCTACAAACCCTTGGAATTTTGAACAATTCCAAGAAAGAGGTATGTTTAAAATACCTAACATTAAACCTTTACCTATCATACCATTTTATAATTCATAACATTTTAATTACCCTATCAACTCTACTAGAGGTTATAATGGTCATTCATAAATAATAGGAAACATAACACCTAAACTTTTATATTTAGATGATGATGAACCAAATGAGATAAGTATAGAAATTAAAACTTTATATATTTCTCCTAACATTGTCACTTAGTTAACTCCTTCTTTATGACCTTGATCTCATCAATAAACATGTGATTAAATTCTGGTTACCTTAGACAAAATTAAGAATTCCATTCACCATGCTTCCTCGACTGATAAAATCATTGATGCATACTAATTTTAAAGGGTTATTCTCTAGATAACCTGTATTTAATTAGATTTACTCAAGATAAAGATGTAGAGATACTTAGATATTATTCTTCTTTACAACATGCTCTTAGTTCTATTCTAGAAGCATATTTTCTTATTATAGTACCTAATATTATTTCCTCATCTAATGTTCATAGGTTAGATATGAAGCACACACACAATACACTTCCAATTAATTTTGAGGTTCTTCAGAGCATGGTTATGGACTATGTCATGATAGGACTGTACTAATTTTATAGATTCCATGATCCTTCTAGTTTTCTTCCTCTATAGATATCAACTATACTACTCTGACCCATTGCATGTCCAACCATTCTTGTAGCTAAACCTAGTGTTGATCCTATTCATATTTATCCTACTGGTGATGGAATACTACCTTTACCTAAGCTTGATCCTTTACCAACATGATGGGAAGATGAACCTTATTGTGAGATGCATAGATTTTTTGTTCATTGGGAAAAGGATTTTAGTACACACCAACAATAATAGGTAACTTATTCTACTACCATAAATAGCTCACCTTAAGCATATGACACTAGACATTTTGATATAATGGATATATAACCAATTTTATACTCATTTCCACCAACTTAGGTAGTAATTTGATACACTTCATCAAGTTATTGTAAAAATAAAATATAAGAGCTTGCCACCTCCTAATGTACTTTAAGAGTATATTCTTTAATGTGGGGAGGTTTATTGTCTTTGGTGTTAGTTCACTACACACCATACTAATTGATCTAAAGTAATTCAAAATTAGTTTTTGGATTTTTTCATGACCTACACCTACACTAGTTCAACCTCATGTTATAGGTCACTCATGGATGAAGGCTCTTCCTCATTTGTAGCCTACACATACACATCAATATGTGGATACCATTCAAATTTTATCACATATTCCTCAAATTAAGTATTCCACACAAGAGATACCTAAGGATAATCATATTGATTCTAATAGACCTACCTTATCTATATAGATGATACGACATGAAGTCTTCTCATGAATTTCTACAAAGATTGATGATCCTCTAATTAACATCCGAATTTAGTTGTATAAAGACATGTTAGATGTTATGGATGGCATTTGTGGTGAGATCTATCAGTATTTGTGAACCCATCATGGTGTTAAATCACATCATTATATGATTTGGCTTTGGTTTATAATTATATATGGGTATTTTTCTTAATTTTTCTCATGGGATATTTTCTTTTCTTCTTCACATATTTTAATTTAAAATTAATATCTTATTCTTTAATCTTATGGTTTAATTTATTTTCTCATGGTTTAATTTTTTATTCAAAACCTTTATCTTATGCTTATTTAGTCTTTTAAAAAGAAAGATAGTTATTATCATGGTTTGGTTCTTAAAACTCACATCCCTTAGTTATATTATATTTACCATATGATCAGTTAAAAAGAATACCTCTCACTTCACTAATACATACATAAACCTCTTTGATCTCCATCTATTAACATTTATCCCTTGCTCATACTAAGCATGTGCAAGTTTAAGACTTGAGATCGCATGTTAGTTTTTAGGCAAACCTAATTGTTTAGTAATACTTGTCAATATTTCTATGAATTTTGTCTCATACAACCAAAGCCTACATATAATTTTCATTTGTTACTTATATCACTCATGACAATTTTACAAATCCATATGGAGGAGGAATAAAAAATCCATAAAAGCTAAATGCCAAATCATTTAAACAAAAGGGAATGATCAAAAGGCAAAATGGATATTCAAAAGTTAAAATCACATGAAAAGATGTGATTCATATCTAAGCACATCTCCTATTTTATAATCAACGATCAAACTCCAAATTTGGCCTCACAATATAGCTGAGGTCCATTGGGGTGTAGTAGGCTAGTAGATTAGAATAGGAGATTCTAAAATTATATATAATGATACCTACATTCTCATGTAAGTAACCAATCTTTATAGTAGATTAACAAATCTATAAGGTGTCCTAAGGAATTGGGAACATAATGTTGGAAGGTAGGTCAAATTTATTTTATTTTAGAAATTATCCTGAGTTGATCCTAGTACTACACTTATTTAATCATAAAATTTTGTACTTACTATAAATAAATACTTTCTGCATTTGACATCCATTACACTTTTAGTGTATCCCTATTTACGTAGTATGCCTCATGTCTACTATGATTTTATTAAAAAACCCTATGTCATGATTTTTTTACACTCCTTCATTAAAAAAATACCAATATTCCCCATTGATGAATACATTTTGTTAACTAATTATACGCCTAAGATATTATTTTTATTAGTTGTATTATAAGACCTTGGATATGACAACACATTCCTCACAAAAAACCTTATTTCCTAAAAATATTTCAAATATTATCATTCACCACTTTGGTGATCTCTTTTTGAGTTGTGTAGCATAGGATTATGAAGAGGATCATTAGTCTCTTCTCAGTTTATAAAAAATAAAACCAAATAATTTCAATACAAACTAACAATTCTTGCCTATGTACTAGGGTGAACATAAATATCAAAAAAATAACTAAGACAAAACTAAAAGAGAAAAATAGAAACTCCCTTTGAACTTCTTTGTATCTCCAAATTTTACTTGTTGAGTTGGCTTGCTCAGGTATATGCTCAAGAAATATTTATCAATGAAGCTCCATTGCTCCACCTTTCTTCTGTACCTTAGTGATTTTGGTTGGCTTATCTTAGATTAGATTATAAAATGGCATGGTAACACTACAATAATGAAGCATTTATACGTATTTGAGCATAATAACTTTACACCAAAAAATATTAAAGATCAATGGGTGAGGTTTTGTATTTAGAGTCTCCAAAGTTAACTCTCACCTAAGTGTCGCTAGGTTAGAAATAAATATAGTTGAATTTGAATTAACCTTAGGTAATTTAAGGATAACCCTAGTTGAGTTAAGGAAAGAACATGTAATTAATATTTGGGATAGGGATCCCATTTATTAAGCATGGCTCTCTATTTCTAAATTTATTACGTTTAGGGATATATTTTGATTTTCCATGACTTTAAAGATGATGTCATAATGACCTCATATTTTTGATCTATGAATTTGACTTAAGAGAGGATGGTTAGTATTATGTTAGTTCCAAAATGAAAATAAAATGAAATAAACACACTAATAACATAACATCTCTACACCTAGGCACTAGGGAGAGCTTAGTTAACAAAAGAAAATGACAAACACAACTAAAACGTAAGGAATGAAAACACAAGAATTATTTCACCTTCCTTAGATGATATGAATGCCTTTGTAGTGGTGGGTTGATCAGCTTGTGCTTATGAAGTCCTTGGCAATGGAAGCTTGGCTACTTCCATCTCTCCTTGGCACCTTTGGCTTGTGGCTTGGCTTGGCTTGGGATAAATTTGGAATTATAACTTTGCATAATCAAGTCCTTGAACATATTTGAGAATAATAAATTTTAACTAAAATATCTTAGAAATGATGTTGTTGGCCTCTCTATTTATAGATATTTACAAATGTCTAGAATCAATCTAAACCATCCATCTCAAGATTGAGATGTGTGGTTGAGGATTAATTAATTTTTTTGGAATTAAGTTTGTAATTATCCTCATATTTACATTAGAATAAGGGGAAATTAAGAGGAATGAAGGTCATCATGGAAGGCATTGATGAGGCATGGAGGGCATGAATCCTGATATTTATGACATTTATGGCCTAGGGATGTCTTCCCAAGAAATGAGGTCACTTGATGATAAAAAATTCCATATTCATTTCAAAAAATAAGTATTCAACAAGTTTATATGGAGTTATTGATTAGGCCTTAATTTGGATTAATTAGCTCTTAAGAATTTTTAATCACTTTGTGCACAAATTACTCAAATTAATTAGAATGTCTTATTATTGGTCTAAAATTCAATTGATTTGGAATTAGAAGGCAATGTCAGATGCATTGGAACCGTATTCCCATTTAAGATGCTACTGATAACAAATAACAAAGGCACATGTCTCATGCAAAAGATTTGATAGGGAAGAGCAATCCTGAGCACCTCGGTGAAAATTTTGTATTTTAACTCAAAATGATCTGATCAAAGTTAGTTAGCCCATAAATTATGTTGCTCCATTTATGGATACTCTGGCCAAAATTGGCAATTGAACATATCAATTTTAACTCATTTAGTGCATTTTAGTGGTTTTAAGCTAAATTATGCATTTTAGGTGGAAATTGGCCAAAATCCTAGTTGGAGGTTATCAATGGTTAGTTTTAGGTGTCTATAATTTTCCCCTATTTGGGAAGATGTTGAAAAATGTAGGCAAAGCAATGTCTTCTTAAATAATGAGAAATGGCCTGTATGCCAAAAAGAAGATGATGGTTGAAGAACAAAAATCCAAATGATTTTGGGAAGCCTATGATGATTCCCCCTCGAGGGAGTAGCCATCACATTTATTGATCAATGGTCCCTCAAAAAGAAACAAGAATAAAGGTGGAATTAACCCATGGTTAAGATTAGTCCAAAGGAGAAAATCCTTGCATGCATTGATGTAAAAATGATGTTTATTTTCCCAAAGGTGGTTATAATCAAGAATAAAAGTCAAAATAATGATTTGCCCATAGGTGGTTATAATCATTAAGAGGACCTAGATTGGCTAGAATTTATGTCACCCCAATTAGGGATGATTAGTAAGCATAACTCTAAGATATAACCTAGAATTTATATTAAAGATAAGTGGGTGCAAAGTGATGAAAATAGATGAATAGAAGAATAAGATTGATTAGTTTGAATGATTTAGTTGTACCTACCAATGAGGATATTCTCATCCTTATTAGTAATGATACAACTAGAATGGTTAATGGGTTATATTGATCAAGGGTGGGATAGAAGGATTTGCCAAGGTGCCAAGGATAAATTTTATGGTTCCATTGATTTTAGACCCTTATAAAGCTAATTTTTTTGTAGCATGTGATGGCAAGCTTCATGATAGAACACCATGAAGACCTAGCCAAAATGTTTGTAAGGACTGACTCTTGATATCCAATAAACACTCAAAAATAATACACCAATGATAAAAACCATGATGATAATATTGTCGTATGAATATGGATAGACTCAAGAATAATGTGCTCAAGGAATCACCCAATGAACACATATAGATTGAGTCGAGGCAATATTGTTTAAATCAAATAAATAGGTAAATGAATAAACAAAAAAACAAACAACTTGAAATAAACAAACAAAAAAAAGCCTAAAAACAAAATCAAAAGAAAGCATCCTAATAATGATAATGCACTAATAAGGTAGATCGAGAATAGCTGACTAGGCCTAGACAAGATAGATGTTTTTGGATTTTTGAAATTTTATGAATGTTTTTAGCATTTTGAGTTATCTTAACATGTTAGAGAATGACAAGATACCTACTCAAAAAATGGTGAGAGAGTTTGGCTTTGGTTGCTTAAAAAATGGTGAGAGCGTATGGAAAGGGGAATTGAGGTAACCTTAACATGAATTTGAGCATGACCCACATAATCCTAAAATGATCTCAAGTCATAGTAATTCCATCGATACAAAAGGAAAGGAAAAACCAACTAGGTTGTAATAAGTTCTCAAATCTAACAAATGGCTTATCAAATGAAAATAGTAATGGTAAGGTGATGCAGTAATGCATGATAAACAAGTGTTGACCCTAGTTTTCCCATAGGTAGTTATAACTAGGATATAATGACATAGTTAAATGATACTAATTTTCCCATAGGTAGTTATAATTAGTAGCAAGACTAGTGAGACACTGATTTGACCATAGGTGGTTATAATCAGGCTCACATAAACAAACATGGATGAAAGATATCTTGCTAGATCAATTGTCACACTAATTTCATAGACTATCATTTTAAACATGGATTGGATTGATTGTTTAAAACTTGATTGGAGTCCCCCACAAAAGGTGCAGGAAGAACCAAATGAACCAATATCAAAATAGGATTGGGTAGGATGAATAAAAATAGGCTTTGGTTTAGATAAGAATGGAATGGCATTGTTTTAAGATAATGATGGTTTGATAAATTGGATAAAATGGTAATAGGGTTACCCCCAAGTGATAGGGTGAATAGAAGGATACACAATAATGGCAAAAGGATATGTAACTATAGTAATGGAATGGTACATGTTTTTGGCATGGGTGTGGATTTTAATTTTATTATTCCTATTGATGGGGAGATGCACATCCTAATAAACAAATGATATAAATAGAATACTTGATTATGTTAATTTCTTTCCCACACCTCGTATAAAAAATTTCTCTATCGAGAATTGGCTATAGATTGGGTTGTCAAGAATGCTTTTGTGATCTTTATTGGTCATTGATTTTGATTCCTTCAAACATTGAGATAAGATGTCTTTGTAGCCTCTGCAAAGGAAAGTGTGACCATGGATGGTAAATAGGGACAAATAATGGCTAGTAGATTTGATTTTGAAATATAATGGTTAATGATAATGAAATGTATAATGGTGGAGAAATAAATGAATATCAAGACTTTCAATCACACATAATGTTGTTGATGTCAGATTTAACATAACTTTGGTTATGGTGGGGTAGAAGACTTGTTCTCTCAATAGGAGCACCAAATTTTTCTATTGTTTGATCTTGAGAGTAGTTACCATATAATTAGGCTATAAATAGGAAGCTATTTTGATTTGATCTTTGATTTTTTCTTCATCAAGTAGTGAAGAACTTTTGTGCTCAGCTATTGGTGCCTCAAATATTTTTTCACCAATGAAGTTGTCTTGATTGTCTCATAGTGCCTTTGAGAAGGTTTCACTAAGGAATGCCAACTTTTGAATTTGATTATCTTCTAGCACTTTGAAAAAAGTTTCACTAGAAGATGTTGAGTTATGACTTTGCTTATCCCCTAGTTCCTCCAAAAAGGTTTCACTAGGAGAGTGTTCTTCTGCTATATGAATGTGGTCTTGGCCTCATTGCTCTTCTTTAACTACTATGTTTCCATGGGTGCAATTCAACAAAGTGTGATTATGTCAATATCAATCGACACTTGTCTAAGATGGAATGTCAATGATATGCCTATTTTGGTTGATGGTAGTAGCCTATGGAATGGTAATGGAATGGGGAGAGGCTACACAATCCTCGTAGAAGATACTAGGACAACTTTTGTTGAAGCTAAAGTACTCATCCTCAAAAAAATTAGAATGATTATAAATGTATTCAAAATAATCTATGGGCATGTATAACCAATATTATAACAACCATGAACATATTCTTCATCTAAATTTGATTTTGACTCAAGGGACTCTGAATCTAATGTTGAGACTAATGTTGATTTAGATTTTGATGCTAAATATGATTTCAACTCAAGAAGATAACCTAACTCTAATTCTGATTCTTCATTTGAAAGGTAATATATTATAATGATGTCTTATTTAATATTTGGTTTGGGACAAGTAACAGCCTATGATGGCATAATAGGCTCCACAAAAACTAGTTTGTTAAAATGAGACTCCTCTAAGATGGGAAATAGGTCAAGAGACAACTCCTAAAAGACTAGTTTATCAATAGGAAGCTCTTGAAAAATATGCATATGGTCAATGTAATGATTTTCCCAAAGGTGGTTATAATAATTAAGAAGTGACTCATTAAAGACTAACTCATCAGAGTGAGACTCCTTGACAACTGGTATAGGATCAATAAGTGATTCATCATAGGTTGAATCATCACTAGTGGTTGGATTAATAAAAACATCTTAGATTGGTTGGTTCTCTTAGCCTTATTTTATAATGAGTTAGAACATACCATATTTTAACATAGCTTTGTCTTTAAATGATTAGATCAATTGAGGTTTGGTTGGGATTGGTTCTAGATGAGGAGCAACTTGTGGTTGGATAATGATAGGGCCTTGGGGAACATGATTGCTTGCATGAGCCAAAGGAAAAAGTCATGAGATGGTAAAAATAGGGAATTATGGGGCTTGATTTCTTACATAATCTAAAGGAATAGATCCTAAAATGATGAAGGGGCATTGTGGAGATTGATTTCTCACACAAACCAAAGGATGAGGTCTTAGTATAGAAATGGTTTGGTGTTGTGGAGCTTGGTTGCTCACACAAACCAAAGGATGAGGTCTTGGTATGGGAATGGTGTGAGATTATGGTCCTAGAATAGAAATGGTATGATGTGGTGGAGCCTGATTACTTGCATAAGCTAAAGCATCTAAGTCTTCCTCATAAACCATATCATCCCAATTGTGAGTTGGCTCATAAGATGGTTCTTGACTGTGTTCCATGTACTAATTATTAAAAAGAGGGTATGGATTTGTATCCCAAACAACATTATCTATAGTTGGGTCTTCAAAGTCTTCCTCACAAGCCTCTTCATGCTAATCAAGGTCTCAATTTAGATTTTGTGGATTTTTACTATGTTCCCCATATGGAGTATTGTAGGGAGAATAATAAAACTTTCTAGAAAATATTTCTTTATAGGGGTTCTTAGTGGGATTTGGTGCTTCCATTCTATCATAAGTTGGATTATAAATGATTGTACCATAAGTATAGTGAGACATATCCATATAAATGATGAAAGCTCCAAAATAAAAGGGATTAGAGTTATACAAACTCTAAAAAAATATCCAAAGGACAAATGGTTCAAACTTGGTCTAACTTGATCAAAGGGGTGCAGCTATATCTCCAATATGGTCTAAAAGTTGATCTATATCTCTAAAATGATTTGTGCTAAGACTTCACATAAAACAACCTAACATCAAAATTCTAATGTCAAATGCCATACACTCAAAAGGTCAAGTGTCTAAATAAAACTGACATGTGAAAGGCCTAGGTCAACGTGTTCCAAATAAGGTCTAAACTAGGAAAGGAAAAAGTTGAGTTACTAGGTATTTTGTCCAAACGTAGAGTCAAAATGTAGGCTCAAAAAATTAGGCACGATGTGATTTTATTTAATTTAAAAACTTTGGAAATAAATTTTACATAGACCTAACACATGGAATCAAACATAAACATGATCAATTAACATAAGGCATAAGACAAAAGGCTCTTTGAGAAAGGTTGTGTTCTCCCAAATAAAGGAAAAAATAATGATGAGGATAGTCTTTAAACAAACAAACCGTCAATATTTTTCAAATTTGGGTAGTCGATTAACTAAATTTATGCAACCCAAAAGAGAAAGACATGTGTATCAATTCCATGAATTAAGGACTAAATAGAAATCAATCAATGTTTGGATCCAAACTTAACAAGGCTAACAAAAAATTAAACATTGAAAACTAGGATTTGACTAAACAAATTAGACAAGATTTGAGAACATGATGGCACAAGAAAAAGGTCCAAATGGTATACATGACATGGTTTGAAACAAATAGTTTTGATATAATGGTAAACTAGTTTTGAGATAAATTAAGCAGCCTAACAATGTAAGCATGCTCAAATGATGTGGTCAATGTTATGCTTCAAAAGACTCAAAGGCACAAATGGTTTGACATGATTTGGGCATCATAACACTACCCTTCACAACTCAAATGCATTTTTTTGATATGGCTTATGAACAAACAAACATGTTTAGTCTCAAAACATACCAAGCAAAAATGACCAAAATACACTCAGTATAATCATCCATATCCTAGTAAGGGTATGGAAAAATAGAGTTGACTAAATTATCAAGTCTTGAATGTTTCTATGGGAATCAATTTTAAAATGACTTTCATGCCAAATAATGCAAAATAAAAGTATGGATTTTGGGTACATATCACTTGACTTATTGCCAAAAGGTCTAGTCCTTTTTGTAACCACTACATCCTGCTATTCACTTAGTGTAGTACAATGTCCAAAGTGCCACTACATATCATGTGCAACTCCAAAGGATCCAAATGAATTAAATTCTAGGAGATGAAACATTTGGTCAAAGCTTTCCTAAATAACTTGTAGAAGGTGATAAAGTCCCCCTCACAAGCCAAATTCACATAAAAATAAATAAATCATGAAATAGAAAGACTTTAGGGTCATTTTGAATGTCACCCAAACTTTGACAAGTTTTTGGGGAGTGCTTTAGATGACTTTGTTTCAAAGCCTTGGAATAGGCTACTTGTAATAGGAATGACATTTTTTATTCCAAGGGTTCCCTAAAGGGGACAAATAGAAGAACATACATGCAACATTCCTCTTTTTTCCAAACAAAATCTAATTAAACAACTTATTGCAAAAAAGAATTGGCAAGTATGTTCAATTTTATGCTGAAATGAAAAATTTGGTGGTGTTCATTTGACCCATTGGTCTTAAGATTGTGAACTTTGAAAACATTCATCAAAAACATCTAAATTATTTTTTAAACACCAAAACAAGGTTCCTAATTGATTTTTAACCATACAAAAGGTGATCTAAACATGTTTCTATCAAATGTCAAGCTTGGTCCTACAACAAAAAATGTTAGCATGTCCTTTAGAATTAAAGCTCTGTTTAGTCTGAAATGATGAACTTTGGAAATATAGCTCTCAAGTCTATGTTCTAAGAAAAACATAGTGACCGACATCAGTTATATATAATCGATGACAACTAATTTAGCTAACTGATGTCAATTATCTAACTGACATTGGTTATACCACTGTGACTATCTCTACAGGTATATAACTGATGTCAATTTTACTAATTGATGTCAGTCTTACTTGCCAATGTTGGTTACTATGTAAAACTATGGCAAACAAAAATGGTAAAATAAAGTTAGAAAATCAAATTTTAAGAGTTTTAAGGGTCTAAATAAATATTTTAGAGTTTTAAAATGATCTTCTTCAGGTGTGAGATACATTTAGTCCCACCAGGTGTGCCATTATGTGATCTAGGAATTTGACTCAAGACAGGATGGTTAGTATCATGTTAGTTCCAAAATGAAGACAAAATGAAAGAAACACACTAATAGCATAACATCTCTATGCCTAGACACTAGGCAGAGCTTAGTTAACAAAATAAAATGACAAACACTACTAAAAAGTAAGGAATGGAAACACAAGAATTCATTCACCTTCCTTGGATGCTCCAAATGCCTTTGTAGTGGTGGCTTGCTCAGCTTGTGCTCATGAAGTCCTTGGTAAAAGAATCTTGGCTACCTCCATATCTCCTTGGCACCTTTAGCTTGTGGCTTGGCTTGGCTTATAATCAATTTAGAATTATAAATTTCCATAATTAATTCCTTGAAGATATTTGAGCATAATAACTTTGTACCAAAATAGCTTAGAAATGATGTTCTTGCCCTCTCTATTTATAGATTCTTGCAAATGTCTAGAATCAACCTAAACCATCCATCTAAAGATTGAGATGTGTGGTTAAGGATTAATTCAATTTTTGGAATTAATTTTGTAATTATCTTCATCATGACATTATAAGAATGGGAAATTAAGAGGCATGGAGGGCATCATACAAGGCATTGATGAGGCATGGAGGGCATGAATCATGATATTTGTGGCATTTATGGCCTAGGGATGTCTTCCTAATAAGTTTGGTCACTTGATAATGTAGATATTACATATTCATTTCAAAAAATAAGTATTCAACATGTTTCCATAGAATTATTAATTAGGCCTTGATTTGGATTAATTAGCTCTTAAGCATTTTTAATCACTTTGTGCACAAATTATTCAAATAGATTAGAATGTCTTATTATTGGTCCAAAATTCAATTGAATTGGATTAGAAGGTGATGTCAGATGCATTGGAACCATATTCCCATTTAGTATTCTAATGACAACAAATAACAACCACATGTGTCTTATGCAAAAGAATTGATAGGGAAGAGCAATCCAGAGTACCTAGGTGCAAAGTTGGCATTTTGACTCAAAATGATTTGATCAAAGTTAGATGACTCATAAATTACATTTCCCTATTTAGGGATACCCTATCCAAAATTGGCACTTGAATATATCAATTTTAACTCATATAGCGCATGATAGTGTTTTTAGGCTAAATTGCACATTTTAGGTAGAAATTGGCCAAAAACCTAGTTGGAGGTTATCGATGGCCAGTTTTAGGTGTCTACAATATTTATTAAAATTTCCTTTTTAATTTTTTTTTTCACTAATTACACATGGAAAATTCAATTAATAATTTGATTTGGTTTAATCATTTGATTCATTCTACTTAGCATTTTAGTACTTTAAGAATTTTTCAAGTGCCTCTCTTAATGGGTCCAAAGGCCAAACTATTAGTTGTTAGGTAGCAAGGTGATTGGAGATGAATCTTTAAGAGAATATTATTGCATACAAGATAATAACCCAAATAGGGATGCCTAAAATGATTATCAACACTAATGTTTGATTTAAAAATGAATTTGGAGCATTTAGTGTTTTCTAGGCTTAATTTGTATTATTTAGTAGATCTGAAGTCTGGTTAGAAGCTAGTTATGGCCAGAATAGGGTGTCTACATTTTTCACATATTTAGGTAGGTGTTTTTAGATATAGTTATAGTAATGTCTTCTCAAATAATGAAAAGGTCCTTAATTCCTAATTCCCCATAAGGTGATGGATGAGCCCTGAATGCCCCCTTGAGGGAGTCGGTGGAAAAGATGGTCAATGAATGTTCTCTTGAAAATAAGGAAACAATAGGACTTGAAAGTAATGGGGGTGGAAAAGATTGAGTTTCCCAAAGGTAGCTATAATCAGTGGTATAGTGAGATCCGCCAATCAGGTAAGTAAAAAGGATGATTTGACCAAAGGTAGTTATAATCATTAGCAAAGTGAAAATAATGATTTTCCTAAAGGTGTTTATAATCATCAGTATAAGGAAAAATTCTCTAGTTAGACATATAAAGATAATGATTTTTCCAAAGGAGATTATAATAATTATCACAATGAAAACATGCCCCAGTAGAGCAATGAAAATAATAATGATTTCCTTAAAGGTAGTTATAATTATTAGCATCTAAATAGATTGAGACACAATGATTTGCCCAAAGGCAGTTATAATCATTGGCACTATAGTTTGGAACAATATAAAAAATTAGAAAAGTGGGGTTAAGTACTAAATCCATACTTGTAGAGTAAGAGTAAGTTGGTATAGAGAATGGACACGAATTTAGAATCTCTGCTAGAATGGAGATGCATGTCTTAACTAGCAGGTATGAAAATTTATTTGTGATTTATGTAATCATATAAAATGCAAAAATTGGAAACTTGAGCATGGATAATGACACCCAATCCTTAGGTCCCTCTTTTTTGCTCTCATAACCATCTCAATATTGTTTTCATTGGTTCCCAATCATCCATAGCGATCCAAACTTGATCCCATATGAGCTAGGGCCCTCTCTTCATGAATAATCCATCCCCTTAGGTCCCATCTGCTCAGGACAATAGTGCCAAATTTGGACTATAGCACTGGACCCTAGGGTGTCCCCTTTTTAATGCTCTTATCCAATCATAATTTGACCCTAGATGACCATTTTTACCTGATTCTTCTTGTTCATTATGTCAACCTAGTCTAGTTTCATCTAACCCATGACTAATAGATCCATATAAAATCCCATTCAAAGATCATTTGGAAAGTGTTTGAAAATATCACTCAAGCAAGCAAGAATATAAGCAATACCACTCAATAAATCTTCTCTATTCTTTGCATATAACTATCCTATACACTTTCAATCCAATTCAAGTCCTTACACTAGCCCCTAGTCATCTCAAACACACCCAGTTTTTGAATTTCTTGCATTTTCATTCGCTATTGAAACAAGCACTCTTAAACGGAGAAATACATATGGCTTGATACCTCCTCAGAGTATTTCTATGTAGGCAACATTCCCACAAATAGGGTGTGAATCATGTCCAATGCATCTTACACACACTAACCCCTTTTTAATATTTTATAAAGTTTATATTCAAGTGCATAGAAGATAGAGACATAGAAAATCAGCTCTAAAAGGATATCTATTGACAACAAGGATACTAAATTTGGTAAACATGCTCACACTGACTAGGTGAATAAAACCCAAAGGCTTAGATCCTCAGGATAATAGTATCGAGGAAGCACTATAACATTAGAGCCCAAGGTGTCCAATTTTAGTGCTCTTATCCAATCAAGAAATGAAGTTTAGGATCTTATTTATGATAGTGTCCTAGGCCTACACACAAATTTCCAAACCCTATCTCAGTCAGATCAATATATAATAAGATAAGTTTAATTTTCTCTCTTTCACTATTATTTTTAGAAAAGGTCAAATTACAATTAAATTTCACAAATTGGTATCTTTAATTTGGAATATTAGTTACTAATTTTCTCCTACTCAGAACCTATTATTATTTAGGAATTAAATACTAATTTCCCCAAAAATCATAAATCATTTGGTGAACCTAACTTACTTTGAATTATGCATAAAACCCCTAGAAACCTTAGGATAAATTCCTAGCTGATTTTTCCCATAAATTTCTAAATTTTTTATTGAATATTTAAACAAAAATTCATCCCAAATTTTAAAATTTAGTATTAAATTTTAAAATAATTTTATTTCAAACCTTAGTTATATACACTAGGTCCTAATAATTGTCCAATATTAATTCAATAATTTCTTGATTTTTTGCTTGCATATCTAAATAAAAAATTTGATTTAAATTTTTAAATTCAATAGTAATTTCAAAAATAATTTTATTTCAAACCCTAGTTGCGTTAACTAGCTCTCAATAATTTCTCAATAATTTTCTAATCATTTTTCTGAATTTTTAGTTGTATATTAAATTCATAAAATCACTTCAAATTTCAAAACTTCATAGTAATTTCAAAAAAAAAATTCCTCAAAACCCTAGTTGCATATACTAGGTCCCATTAAATCAAACACTTTCCCATAAATTTTTGAATTTTTAATTACATACTTAACTAAAAAATTCAATTTCAATTTCAAAATTTTGTAGTATTTTACAAAAATATTATTTTCAAATTTTTTTTTACATTTAGTAGCTCCTATTTTGCATCTTGAGGTATCACCTTACATGTTTGGAAGCTCCGTATCCTTTTTATGAATATTCTAGTTCCTTGTTTAGATTATATCAGTTTAATCTTTTCTACTATTATACAAGTTGTTTTCCTTATGCCAACTAAGTTCTTTGCATCTCTTACTTAAAAAAAAGTGTAAGAATTAGTGACAACCCTCATGAATTTACCCAGATCCCTTTAAGTTGACCATATACCATGGTTAGACAACCAACTCAGGTTTCTGTTATAGATTCTACACATCTAGACTATACCAATTTCAATGAGGATAATTTTAACAAAGATCAATATGAGAACAACAATGATGATACAAATATTGATTTTCATGTTACACCACATCATACTCTTGATCATATTCCACCCATTATTAATAATGAACTTGTCCTCAACAAAAATTTTATGTTACAAAGTTTTTGAGAGACTCTGAGACTAGCCCTAAGATCTTACTCTTATTTTACAATCTATCATGGAAATAAAAAAGGCTAAACAAGTTAAATCTTCTCAAACCACAAAACATCTATTTGTACATGAAACTATAGGAAAAACTATCTCAACAATGCCCTATAGCAGCCCAACCTACCTATATGCCACCAACTATAGCTAATACATCTTTGTCTGCTAATGTGGCAACCCTTATGAAAGAGATAAGATCTCTTTAATCCAAGTTACAACATCTTGAGCAAGGTGCCTTTAGAACTACACAGGCTTTGGATTCTTTTGCTTTATTTCATACACCATTGGCATACCACATTGCTTCTATGCCCTTTACACAAGGTTTTGTTCAACCCAAGCTTACTCTTGATGATGGAAAGGGTGATCTAGAGACAAATTTAAGAGCATTTCATGCATTATGCTTGGACTACGTACCAAATTACTAGCTACTTACTAAGTTATTTCCATGAAGCCTAAAATATTATGATTTACAATGGTTCTATAGTCTACTAAATCAGTCAGTCAATGCAATCAATCATTTAGCTGACATATTCCTGGCACACTTCAGTATTAACATTGGTGACAAGGTTTCGTATGCTCATGTTGCACAATAAAAACAAAGGTCAAATGAACATCTCATAAATTATGTTCTTCGATATAAGACCCTTGGATAAGATGACTAGCCCAATGGTAGTTAAAAATTATATGACCTCTTTAAAAGAGTCTTCTACCAACACTTCATGAATCAATTATGTTTAAAAGATTATCTTCCTTCACTAAATTGTGTCACACATTAAAGGAAAGAGAAGTCAAATTAATTTTAATGAGAAAACTAAAATACACTAATACATCAGACACAATTAATAATAATAACAACAAAATCCAATATAAGGTCAATTTTAATGATATTAAAAGATAAAATTAGCCTATAGTCAATGTAGCTTTTGAGCCCCCTCAATGAATAATTTTATCAGCACCCGCTTGACATACCTTTTCACACCTTCCAGTTCCTCTAACTAGGGTTTTACAGTAGATTTTGGATTGTAATATCATATCTCTCCCTCCTATTTGAGAAGTTGATCCAACAAATCCCAAAGGGATATGATCGACATGCATTTTGTGACTACCATAGAGTACTATGCCATATGACAAACATATCCATTAGTTTAAAGCACAAGATATAAGACCTAATAGATTAAAATGTTATTGATCTTAGCACTTTAGTTGAGATTTAACTAACAAAGCAAAAACAAGATAAAGCATTTAAAATATTCTCAAATCCATTTCCACAACATTATAAATAAGAGGCATGGGATCAATCAGGGGTTCACCATGCATATCATGAAAATCTCCCACTAGATACATACAAGGCACCTTCAGTTGAGTTACACCCTTTGAGTAACATGATTGGTGTATATAATTCTAGAGTTCCAACTAAACCTTTCATCTCCTTCTTAGAGTAAGAGATCATTGAGGATGATATAGACTATCATGCACTCTTTATTAGAGATCACACTCATAATCATCTTATTCATAGTTTTTTCATAGACACTAGATCTAATATGAACATGTGCACTATGACAATACTACAACATTTAGGATATTCAGAGTAGGATATCAATCTAACAAACATATTTATCAGTGGTTTTAGTAGGCATATACAAAGTTCATTGGGAAAGATAGTACTTCCTCTATAGGTTAGTTCTACACATGTGGCCACACCATTCACTAGAGTTCCTAATGAAGGAGTTTTTGATATGTTACTTGGTTGACCATGGATTTGAAAGCTCATAGCAATATCTTCTATAGTTCATAGATGTATGAAATTCATTCATGCTAATTAGGTTATTACAGCTGGTGAAGTTCCATATGAGTTACCAATCCTGACTTCAGATCCATCTACTATTTCACAATCACTAGTTTCAATTTTGCCACTAGTTTTAGTTTCTCCTGTAGTTATATTTCCTACTCCAGTTTAGATCTAGACATAGTTGAGGCATCCACCACTAGTACAAAGGCTTCATACACCTACACCAATTCATGATTCTAGATAATTTTTAGCTATAGTATTAACACTTATGGTAGTCTCATTGAGATATTATACATCTACACAGAGAACATGTTTAGAGACTTTCTCCTACTTCCAGATGGGTCCTTAAGATCCCTACAGTTGCATCCACTTATTAGAGTTACAAAGGAACCCCATAGTTAGTTTATACTTTAGATATTTTAGAGTATTTATAGCATCTTATACTTTTAGATCCAAAGTCTCCACCTTTTCATCATGCTTCACAATCATGCATGATTTCACTCCTTGATATAAGACACCATGATAAAGAGTCTCACATGAAACTCATTGGTTAGTATCATTTATCCTTAGCATTGATTGTATGTAATCTCATCTACTTGATTGTACATAGCTAAAATATTTTAAAATATAAAAACAATATAACATTTAAAAAAATCCAAAACATTCAAATATATCAAAACAACAAAAACATTTTGATTATATGAATCATCGATGGTTTACATTGTTACTACTATGCTAGGACTTACCAAGATTCATTTGATCTTCTTTGAGTGTGTGTAGTGAAATCCAACTACTTGATTTCTTCACTCTACCCATTGAGGGGGCATTCCTACTTCTACATTCAAGATATAGATTGATATACATACCCACTAGGGGCATCTTCTATATGACTACAACATCCAGGTTATGTCATTCCTACACTCCACACTCTAGGTTATCATGTTGATGTACATTATCTATTATCTTATATAGATTACTTTATCAACATATCATTAGTATCTAACACTTGTGCATTTCTTAGCATATACCTATTATTGTATTAAACATGTTGTTGGGGATCAACCAACAATATGATTACACTTATGAAAGCAATAAACACGGAATTAAATCAGATAGATAAGTAACTAGAATCAGAATTAAAAAGAAATAAGAGATACAAGAAACCACCCTAAAAACTTGTATTCAACTCTTTACAGAAGGAATTACAATTGAAGAAAACTTCTTTTCTTCTACACCTATCTCAAATGTATATATCACTTTCAAGATCTCTCTTACCCTTCTAGAGTCCTCTCTTACAATCAACTCCACAATTTGGATTGATATACAATCTGTATTCTACTTCTACAGTATTGTCTTATTGTCTTGTCTTGTTCAATGAACTATGAAGATGTATCTCTATTATATAACTATAGAGACTCATGAGCATGCACTTATAACTGATAGATGCACCTCCAAACAAGGGCTCTAATTTCAGTCCTACTCAAATTAGAAACACGGGCTTAACAACCAAAAGTTCATTCCTTAACATGCAAACATTCTGTTTGCACACAAAAATAGAATCTGCCTACATAGGTGACCGATGTCAGTCCCTGTCAGTCTACCTATGACCGACATTGGCTGAACTACTATCGATGCCAGCAATTCCTGGTCTCTGCCAGACCATTGACGGTGATTGTGGTTCCAGTATCTTTTGCATTTAGCTCATGTATGAAGCTTTTAGCTCCATACCCTAATAATCTCCCACATGGAGATAAACAGCTGCATCAGTACCTGTATAGCAACATATTTTAGCTCCTCCATCTTCAACTCAATCATGAAGACCAACAAAAGTTGAATGAAGATTCAACTTCTCATTTGTAACCGGCATGGTTAACATATCCATAGGATTCTTATCTATATGGATCTTCTCCAGCTTTAACTCACCATCCTCCAATACCTGTCGTATGAAGTGGTACCTTAGCTGTATATGCTTTGTTCTTGAATGAAAGGCTGAATTCTTAGCCAAATGAATTGCACTCTGACTATCACTGTATAGTCTGCAACTCTCTCGCTCCTTTCCAAGCTCTTCCATGAACCGTGTCATCCATATCATCTCTTTGGTAGCCTATATGACTGCAATATACTCTGCTTCTATAGTTGACAAGGCAACAACCTTCTGCAACTTTGATATCCAGCTAACCGTCGTTCCACCTACAGTGAAAACATACCCTGTGGTGCTTCTTCTGCCATCCAAATCACCTGCCATATCTGAATCTACATAACCATGTAGAGAAGTATCTGAACCGCCATAGCACAAGTGCCTACTACTAGTTCCTTTCAGATATCTAAGGATCCACTGAACTACTTTCCAGTGTTCCTTTCCTGGATTGGCCATATACTTACAACTCCCACTGCTTGGAAAATATCAAGCCTAGTAAAAACCATTGCATACATTAAACTTCCTACTACGGAAGCATATGGAACTTTCCTCATGTACTCTACCTCATCATGTGAATTAGGACACTATTCTTTACTTAACTTGAAATGTCCAGCCATAGGTGTGCTTACCAATTTTGCATCCTGCATATTGAACTGTTTCAACACCTTGTCCACATAATCCTCTTGAGACAAAATCAACCTATGATTTTCCCTGTCTCTGTTAATATTCATGCCAAATATTTTCTTTGCTGCTCCCAAATCCTTCATGGAAAATGTGTGAGCTAATTTCACCTTTAGCTCAGAGATATCCTACATGTGTGATCTTGCAACCATCATATCATCTTAAGTACCATTGCCTTGGAGCTTGCTTGAGGCCATACAAGCTTTTCTTCAATCTGCACACTAGCTTCTCCTTACCTTTGACCTCATATCCTTCTGGCTGATCCATATATATTTCTTCATCCAAATCTCCATGAAGAAAAACTGTCTTAACATCAAGTTGCTCAAGATGCAAATCCTCAGTAACAACTAAAGACAGTATAATATGTATAGAAGTCATTTTAACAACAGGAGAGAAAATCTAACCAAAGTCAATACCTAGTTTTTGTGCAAATCCTTTCACAACCAATCTGGCCTTGTATCTCATCTTTCCATTCTCACCTTCTTTCAATCTGTAGATCCATCTGTTCTTCAGTGTCTTCTTTCCTGCTAGCAATTCAACCAAATCCCATGTTTGGTTCTCTCTCAATGAGTCAATCTCCTCAATCATGCCTAGCTCCCACTGAACCTTGGATTCCACCTGTATTGCTTCATCAAAACTCTCTGGTTCTCCACCATCAGTTAGCAATAAATAGAATAATGAAGGGGAATATCGAATTGGAGGTTTACTAACCCTTTCTGACCTCCTGTTGGATGTTTGAGACTCATCCACAACACGCTGTCCACCCAAATTCTCTGACAGTGACTGACCTCAGTCACTTCCAGGCCTGTAACTGACTGTCATCGATTTTGCCTGACTGATGTCAGTCTCTACCTGGCCAACGTTGGTTCTTGTACGGCTGACATCAGTCTCTGTACAGCTGACATCGGTTCCTACCTAACCAACATCGGTCTCTATGTTTTCCTTCTTCTGACTTTTCTTTCCCACGAGCTTATTTTGGACCTTCACATCACCCAATTTTGCATTACTCTCCTCAGGATGATTCAGCTTCTTTAGCTGATCACTATACATCACTTTTTCATTGAAAATAACATCATGGCTCCTGATTATCTTGTTAGTTCCTAGATTCCATAACCTAAATCCAAACTCATCAGAGCCATAGCCAACAAATGTCACCTCATAGACTTAGCATCAAGCTTATTTCTATTTTCCTTATCAACATGCACAAAGGCTTCACAACCAAAAACTTTGAGAAATGATAAATCTACATTTTTACCTGTCCATGCCTCTTCTGGAATTCCACCATCTAGAGTTGTAGAGGGTCCTCTGTTAATCAGGTACACTGCGGTGTCCACGACTTCTGCCCAAAACTCTAAGGGCAATCCAGCATGCAATCTCATACACCTTGCACGCTCCATGATTGTTCTGTTCATCCTTTCAGCAACTCCATTTTGATGAGGTGTCCTTAGAACCATCCTTTGCCTACGTATTCCACGTTTCAAATAATACCATTTGAACTTGAGACTACAGAACTCACCACCATTGTCAGATCTCAGGCACTTCAATCTCTTGCCTATTTCATTCTCAACCATAGCTTTCCAAATCTTAAATGTGTCAAAAACATTAGATTTGATCTTAATACAATAGACCCATACCTTTCTTGTAGCATCATCTATGAAAGACACATAATACCTTGATCCACCAATAGAAGCAACCTGGGCTGGTCCCCACACGTCTGTGTGAACAAGCTGTAACTTATGCTTCTTCTTTGTTGACCCGATCTTGAGAAAACTCACTTTCTTTTGCTTTCCAAAAATATAGTGCTCATAAAATTCTAGATCTATGTTTTTCAAATCTGGAAACATACCTTTTGACTTAAGAATTGTCATACCCTTCTCACTCATGTGGCTGAGCCTGTGGTGCCACAATTTAGCATCTACATCTGAAGTAGATAATACAGAAGGAGAATTGTCAGTAACACAATTACACAAATAGAGAGTACCTACTCTCTTACCTTTGGCCAATACAAGTGCACCTTTGGTAACCTTCTAAGATTCAGCTGTGAGAGTTACTGTACAACCCTCATCCCCTAACTTTTCTGTACAAATAAAATTTCTCTTCAAGCTGGGAACATGCATGACGTCTCTCAACACCCATGTGTTGCCATTCTACATTTTCATCTGCACTTTACCTTTGCCAATAATCTTACAAGGCTCATCATCCCCTAAGTAAACTATTCCAAAATCTCCATGGACATAGTCACTAAAATATTATCTATTAGGGGTTACATGGAAAGATGCACCAGAATCTAAAACCCAAGATTCTATATTAGTATGCAAAGGGAATATAAGAGCATCTTGTGCAACAATACCTGCCACCTTTGCTTCTTCTTTATCTTCATGATGTCTGTCCTCTTTAGGCTTTGACCAACAATCTTTGCTTATGTGCCCAATCTTTCCACAATTCTAGCATTGTGGCTTCCTGCCATTTCTGGATTTAGATCTACCTCTCATCTTGGATTTAGATCTTGATCTCCCTTTCTTGCTCTTTTCTTTTTGTCTTCCCCTGCTCTCAAAACTCAAAGTGTTCCCTGATGTCTCTTATGTGCTTTTCCTGTGAATTTCTTCATTCAAGATTACACTAACCACATCATCTACTTTTAAAATATTTGAAGCAGAAGCAGTATTACTAACTACCATAACTAAGCTGTGCCAGCTTTCTGGTAAAGAACATAAGATTAATAGAGCTTTAATTTCATCATCAAATACTATTTTGACTGAAGTTAATTGATTCACAATTCCATGGAAATCATTCAAATGATTGGATACAGAACTACCTTCCTGCATCTGCAAATTAAATAATTGCTTCATAAGATATACCTTATTAGAAGCTGAGGGTTTTTCATACATATTTTCTAAAGTAGTCATTAACTCTATCGTAGACTTTGCTTGTGATAAATTATATATCACAGTGGAATCTAGACTCAATCTTATAGATCCAAGAGCCTTTTTATCAAGAACTTCCCATTCTTCATCATCCATGCCTTTGGGCTGCTTTGCAGTCCCTCCTAACAGTAAGTATAAATCTTTTTGATACAGATAACCTTCTATCTATATTCTCCATATTTAATAGTTCTTGCCATTGAACTTCTCCATTCTTAGCTTACTTTCTTTTGCCATTGCTTTCTCCCACTCAAACAGAAATCCCTGTAACCTGTAATCAATACACACTAACCAGATCTGAAACACCTGTTAGTCAGCCTGGCTCTGATACCACTTGTTGGGGATCAACCAACAATATGATTACACTTATGAAAGCAATAAACATGGAATTAAATTAGATAGATAAGTAACTAGAATCAGAATTAACAAGAAACAAGAGATACAAGAAACCACCCTGAAAACTTGTATTCAACTCTTTACAGAAGGAATTGCAATTGAAGAAAACTTATTTTCTTCTACACCTATCTCAAATGTATAGATCACTTTCAAGATCTCTCTTACCCTTCTAGAGTCCTCTCTTACAATCAACTCCACAATCTGGATTGATATACAATCTATATTCTACTTCTACAGTATTGTCTTATTGTCTTATCTTGTTCAATGAACTATGAAGATCTATCTCTATTATATAACTATAGAGACTCATGAGCATGCACTTAAAACTAATAGATGCACCTCCAAACAAGGGCTCTAATTTCAGTCCTACTCAAATTAGAAATGCGGGATTAACAACCAACAGTTCATTCCTTAACATGTAAACATTCTGTTTGTGCACAAAAATAGAATCTACCTACACAGGTGACCAACGTCGGTCCCTGTCAGTCCGCCTGTGACCGACGTCAACCAAACTACTATCGACGCTGGTAGTTCCTGGTCTCTGCCAGACCATCGATGGTGACTGTGGTTCCAGTATCTTCTGCATTTATCTCATGGATGAAGCTTTTAGCTCCATACCCTAACACATGTCTTGAATACTTTTCCTCTTGCTTTGATTAGTTAGATGTGATTGTATCTTTCTAGTTTTTACATTCTTTATCTTAATTCTTAGCATATCTTGATGTTATTACATTGCCACTTCCTTCTTGTCTCTTGTATGTTCCTTAAGATAGTTTCCAATGTCCTTTGATTTTATTCATGTGTGACTTAGGACATTTGCCAATGTCTTTTGCTTATACACTTATATGTGCCTATGGCCCTTGTGCCAATTTTTTTTGCTCCACTTATGTGATGTCCCTTACTTAGGGGCTCCTTTTTCTTCCTACAAAATCTCTGAACAACTGTAATATCCCCTTCAAACAGGGAATATATAAACTCATAAAGCTCTGATCACAGATACAAATTGCAGAATAGATTCAAGTATGCATAAACAAATCATAGATCTTATCATTCATTCAGATGATTACAAAAGATGTCCTTCTAAACTATTACAATTATAGTCCTCTCTTATGCATATAAAACATGAAATATAGTATTGAAAACCCTGGCTTTGCAAATTTGGGAGTGAAATCTAAATCTGAAGGGTCTCGGCCTTTCTGTGTCGACACACAGACGCCGTCGTCGGTCGATATCTCACCGACGTCGGTCGCTGTCGGTCGACTTTCTGCCGACGTCGGTCTTCAGTCGACCGATGTCGGTCACCGGAAGCTCTCTCTGCCGAGGTCGGTGCCTGATGCGGATCTGTACGGACCTGTACGAACTTGGTACGACCGCCAACCTGTCTGTTCTTAACCCCTAATAGCTGAACAACTAGATGATCTCACGAATATAGATTCTAACACAAGATCTATTTCTGTATAACCTATTGGATCAAAACTAAATAAAGGAAATACCTGGAAATCTCTATGATAAACTTCTGTGTGAAGTTATCTCTCAACCCTAGAATTCTGTGATAACTTCTGGATGAAGCTATCTCTCATATTTGTATCTCTGTGATAACTTCTGGCTGAAGCTATCTCTCAATTTGGCAATAAATCAGCTGATATCACAGCCTCTAAATCACACACAATGAAGAGGGAACGTTCTCCACTGCAATGGAATCCTGGAACCCTTGGCTCAGTCTTCACAGAAGAATTTCTTCAATTTTCAATAATCAATAATCTATGCATAATGAACAATGGCCTCCATGAGAAACCCTTATACCCTCAAAAAGATATGCTTGCCCTAATTAGGGTTTCTAATTAAAATTAGGCTAAATAATTAATATTTGATTAAATCAATCAAATATTAATATCTCCCTCAATACATGTCGGATCCTCGAACCGATCGAAGCTAATGAATCAGGGAGTGATTCCGCACATGACCATACCAAAATAAAGGCGCTCTGCTGCATATACAATATCCCTAAAAAGTAGGAGCTCAGGCCCAATGTCTGAAATAACCTGAATGAAAACCAAATGTAGAAATTCTATGAATCAAAGTCAAGCCAAGCTCCATTATGACCCTCTATCCATCTTATTAGCCTACGAAGGTCGCATAATAGGCCAATCATCAAGACTGTCATGTCCCTATTTTTAGGGACATGACAGTCTTGATGATTGGCCTATTATGCGACCTTCGTAGGCTAATTAGATGGATAGAGGGTCATAATGGAGCTTGGCTTGACTTTGATTCATAGAATTTCTACATTTGGTTTTCATTCAGGTTATTTCAGACATTGGGCCTGAGCTCCTACTTTTTAGGGATATTGTATATGCAGTGGAGCGCCTTTATTTTGGTATGGTCATGTGCGGAATCACTCCCTGATTCATTAGCTTGGATCGGTTCGAGGATCCGACATGTATTGAGGGAGATATTAATATTTGATTGATTTAATCAAATATTAATTATTTAGCCTAATTTTAATTAGAAACCCTAATTCTAATTTAAGAAACCCTAATTAGGGCGAGCATTCTTTTTGAGGGTATAAGGGTTTCTCATGGAGGCCATTGTTCATTATGCATAGATTATTGATTATTGAAAATTGAAGAAATTCTTCTATGAAGACTGAGCCAAGGGTTCCAGGATTCCATTGTAGTGGAGAACGTTCCCTCTTCATTGTGTGTGATTTAGAGGCTGTGAGATATCAGCTGATTTATTGCCAAATTGAGAGATAGCTTCAGCCAGAAGTTATCACAGAGATACAGATATGAGAGATAGCTTCATCCAAAAGTTATCACAGAATTCCAGGGTTGAGAGATAACTTCACACAGAAGTTTATCATAGAGCTTTCTAGGTATTTCCTTTATTTAGTTTTGATCCAATAAGTTATACAGAAATAGATCTTGTGTTAGAATCTATATTCGTGAGATCATCCAGTTGTTCAGCTATCAGGGGTTAAGAACAGACAGGTTGGCGGCCGTACCAAGTCCGTACAAGTCTGTACAGATCCGCATCAGGCACCGACCTCGGCAGAGAGAGCTTCTGGTGACCGACATCGGTCGACTGAAGACCGACGTCGATCGCTGTCGGTCGGCTTTCTGCCGACGTCGATCTTCAGTCGATCGATGTCGATCACTAAAAGATCTCTCTGCCGAGGTCGGTGCCTGATGCGGATCTGTATAGACCTGTACAGACTTGGTACGGCCGCCAACCTGTCTGTTCTTAACCCCTGATAGTTGAACAACCGGATGATCTCACGAATATAGATTCTAACACAAGATCTATTTTTGTATAACTTATTGGATCAAAACTAAATAAAGGAAATACCTAGAAAGCTCTGTGATAAACTTCTGTGTGAAGTTATCTCTCAACCCTGGAATTCTATGATAACTTCTGGATGAAGCTATTTCTCATATCTGTATCTCTGTGATAACTTCTGGCTGAAGCTATCTCTCAATTTGGCAATAAATCAGCTGATATCTCACAGCCTCTAAATCACACACAATGAAGAGGGAACGTTCTCCACTGCAATGGAATCCTGGAACCCTTGGCTCAGTCTTCACATAAGAATATCTTCAATTTTCAATAATCAATAATCTATGCATAATGAACAATGGCCTCCATGAGAAACCCTTATACCCTCAAAAAGATATGCTTGCCCTAATTAGGGTTTCTTAAATTAGAATTAGGGTTTCTAATTAAAATTAGGCTAAATAATTAATATTTGATTAAATTAATCAAATATTAATATCTCCCTCAATACATGTCGGATCCTCGAACCGATCAAAGCTAATGAATCAGGGAGTGATTCCGCACATGACCATACCAAAATAAAGGCGCTCCGCTGCATATACAATATCCCTAAAAAGTAGGAGCTCAGGCATAATGTCTGAAATAACCTGAATGAAAACCAAATGTAGAAATTCTATGAATCAAAGTCAAGCCAAGCTCCATTATGACCCTCTATCCATCTTATTAGCCTACGAAGGTCGCATAATAGGCCAATCATCAAGACTGTCAATGTCCCTGAAAAAGGGGACATGACAATCCGCCCCTCCAAAAATTGCTTGTCCCCAAGCAATCTCGGAACAATGAACTACTCGATCCACCTGGATCCCAAGGAAAAAGTTGTGTAACATCCATCATGTCACCAATCAACCCATGTGAATAAATCGTCAACATCAACAGCATCAACAGTATCAAAATCAGCAACTGAAAAACTGCACTCGACACCCAAACAACTATCTGAAGACCAATCGTAGATGCCGGTAGAAAAAACCACTCTGAGGGACTCAAGCCAACTAAAATATCAACTCTGTCAAAATTCAAGTCCCTATCTAACTGATACTCACACCCAACTGGACCATGGATATGACAATCATTGGTACCTGAGTCACTGATGCCAAAACTAATCTCTAGATGCAAAGAAAAATAAGGAGCATACCTCACCGTATGATGCTGGTAAGAACCCCCAAACTCTGCTACTGGCTCACTATTACCCAACTGGGACTCAATGGATGGCTCCCATCTCAGCTCAACAAACATCACCTCAACATCTGTGTAAGGTAACATAGTAGAAAGGGTTCGTAAAATCTCCTCACCCAATCTGCTAATAGCACTAGAACCTCGGACAAGAACACCTTCTGTCATCTTATGTGAGTCCAGACGAACACCTACACTATCTAGCAAATACTCCATGAAAGGTTCGGTGCAGTAAAAATTATATGTGGAAGCATCAACATACTCCCCCACACACCCCAACTGATCTCTCTGTAAAGGTGGCACAACCAACTGTACCACACTGTCATCCGTGTGAGAATAATCAATCTGGAGACTCGACTCCACTGGTATCTCAAGCTCATCAGAATCAGGTACTCCCAAATCTTTAAAGTGTGTATCAGCATCAGCAATATGCTCCTCAGCAACAACTGTAGGAATGTACTCATCACCAACCACCTCAATATACAAATGATCATCCATACTTTGTAAATCAACGTCAAAGCTCATATCAACAGACAGAGTATCAACAACTGTAGCATCACTGTCAAACTCTTCCATACAGAAAGAAACAACCGGTGAAACTAAGTTCTCAAAACTATCCACTACATTCTCCTGAGTGTCATCTATAATAATAGGATCATGGGACTCTGCTACAATCTCTGCCATAGTTGAGAGATCATCAACCCTCAGTGCACTAACATCTGAGCCCACCTGTACACTCTGAGTGCAAGCATCTAACTCATCATCATCTTCACTATATCCTATCTCATAATCATAATAATTATGGGACATGGTGCTCTCTCGTCTAAGTGATCTGTAGTACTCTCTCCTCAGCTTGACAAAAACATCAAAGGTCGTCCTCTCTTGAACATGAGGAGGTAATAAGTCCCACTCATCATTCGCTGTCTTATACCTTGCGGGTTTGTTTTTGGATGTAGGATATGAAAGAATTTCCTTCATCCTCCTCTAAGTTGCTTCCAACTGCTTCAAACTGTGTTCCAGCTTCTTCATATCATTGTCCCACTGTTTCTGAGTATATGAAGGCATCATGATACTTTGCTGATTCAATCTACCCAAGCTACCCAACAGGATGGCAAGACATTAGCTCTGATACCACTGTGATGTCCCTTACTTAGGGGCTCCTTTTTCTTCCTACAAAAGCTCTGAACAACTGTAATATCCCCTTCAAACAGGGAATATATAAACTCATAAAGCTCTGATCACAGATACAAATTGCAGAATAGATTCAAGTATGCATAAATAAATCACAGATCTTATCATTCATTCAGATGATTACAAAAGATGTCCTTCTAAACTATTACAATTATAGTCCTCTCTTATGCATATAAAACATGAAACACAGTATTGAAAACCCTGGCTTTGCAAATCTGGGAGTGAAATCTGAATCTGAAGGGTCTCAGCCTTTCTGTGTCGACACACAGACGCCGTCGTTGGTCGATATCTCGTCAACGTCGGTCGCTGTTGGTCGGCTTTTTGCCGACGTCAATCTTCAGTCGACCGATGTCGGTCACCGGAAGCTCTCTCTACTGAGGTCGGTGCCTGATGCGGATCTGTATGGACCTGTACAGACTTGGTACGGCCGCCAACCTGTCTATTCTTAACCCCTGATAGCTGAACAACCGGATGATCTCACGAATATAGATTCTAACACAAGATCTATTTCTGTATAACTTATTGGATCAAAACTAAATAAAGGAAATACCTGGAAAGCTCTGTGATAAACTTCTGTGTGAAGTTATCTCTCAACCCTAGAATTATGTGATAACTTCTGGATGAAGCTATCTCTCATATCTGTATCTCTGTGATAACTTCTGGCTGAAGCTATCTCTCAATTTGGCAATAAATCAGCTGATATCACAGCCTCTAAATCACACACAATGAAGAGGGAACGTTCTCCACTGCAATGGAATCCTGGAACCCTTGGCTCAGTCTTCACAGAATAATTTCTTCAATTTTCAATAATCAATAATCTATGCATAATGAACAATGGCCTCCATGAGAAACCCTTATACCCTCAAAAAGATATGCTTACCCTAATTAGGGTTTCTTAAATTAGAATTAGGGTTTCTAATTAAAATTAGGCTAAATAATTAATATTTGATTAAATCAATCAAATATTAATATCTCCCTCAATACATGTCGGATCCTCAAACCGATCGAAGCTAATGAATCAGGGAGTGATTCTGCACATGACCATACCAAAATAAAGGCGCTCCGCTGCATATACAATATCCCTAAAAAGTAGGAGCTCAGGCCCAATGTCTGAAATAACCTGAATGAAAACCAAATGTAGAAATTCTATGAATCAAAGTCAAGCCAAGCTCCATTATGACCCTCTATCCATCTTATTAGCCTACGAAGGTCGCATAATAGGCCAATCATCAAGACTATCAATGTCCCTGAAAAAGGGGACATGACAACTTATATGTGTATGTGTCATTTGAACATGACTTATATGTTTGATTTATAGTTTGAGTAACATGTGCCCATGTCACTTATTTGCATAGTGCCTCGGCCACCCTTGTATTATTTTTGATTCATGCTTTGTGTCCTTGTTGATTGATTGCTTTTGATTGTTTGTAATGCCATGATCTAAATCATGCATTATCTTGCTTCTTGGATGCCATGATGGGCATCATACTCCATCCCTCCATGACAAATAACAACTAAAATATCTAGTTTTAATTCAATTATAGTACATTTCATATAATATTACATTGTTATATCTATATAGGCATACCCCTATTGATCTAAAAATCTCTCAATTCAAACCATGTTATATCTTGAGGTATCTTGTTGATTGTCATTGCTATTTAATGTATATTTCTAGCTTAAGACACATGTAGGGCTTCGTATTATAAGGGAAATCATTAAAGGGTACATATTTTATACCCTTAAAATAGGGGTCACCAAATGAGGGGTTTTATATAGATATTAGAGCTCCTATCAGTCAAAAAAATTAGTTTTAGAACAACTAGAACAATAGCCAGTCATCAAACCACTCAGAACAGACCAGGTAAATAGTCAAGAATCTAGAATAGTGATTAGTTTCAGCCTAAGACAATAGCATCAAGGATAGAATATAGTGATATAAACTAGGATGGAATATTTTTATGCTCCTATCTAAATATAAAAAATTCCAAATTTTTTAGAAGCATGCAAAAAAGTAAGTTTAGCTATAGTTTTGCACAATCAAACAAGTTCAAAATCAAAAAATTTTAGTATAGTTTTCTCATAGAATATAGACATAAGGGGAATCATACATGGAATTATTGGTTCTCACTTTTAGTTTTAGATAAATTATTTGGTATAACTTCTAGATCAAAATCCATGTTTTAGGCACCAATGATTGGGGGTAGATTGCATATCACTTTTTCTTCTTTTCTTTTTGAGTTCAGTATTACCCAAGTATTCTCAATAGTTATGTGCCTTACTCCATCTAAAAGTGGTTAGAACAATTTTAGAGTGGATTTCATACAATCCTAACATCCACATTCCCAAGTTCTCTAGTGGCTTCCACATAAACTAATTTTTTAGTTTTGGAGTGGCTTTCATACAAGCCTAATCTCCATCTTTTCTAAGTTGGCCAACATTATCCTAGTTTCTAATACACATTCAGCTATCCACACCAAATTGTTAGATTTCTAGAGCATTAATGGGCTTTATAAGCCATCTCATATGACATACTTCTTCATACTGGTATTAGTTCATACCTTCACTTCATGGGGAAATGATGGAGCCAAAAGAATAGCCTTTATATTCTTGAGCCACCTATTCAGAGGGATTGGACACACAATCCAAACATTGATTAGCACACACAAGATCATCTAACTTCACTTAGTAGGTGACGATGGAGACAAAAGGGTAGCCTTTGCATTCTTGATCCACTTTTTGAAGAATTAAACACTTAGTTCCATTCATGATATAACTTTTGGTATAACATCATCTAGCACATCCAACATTACTTAGCCTTACTCATTATCACAATAGATTCACACTTGCACAATGTGATCTTTATACACCATCCAATATTACTCAGCATCACACAACTTTATTGGCTTCACCTTTATAGGTAAGTTTAGGTACACTTTTTATTTTCCTTTATCTTAGTATTTTGCTTTGTTGCATCACTAGAATAAAAGGGAAAAAATGTAGTCATATAAAATGCAAAAATTGGCAACTTAAGCATGGATAATTACACCCAATCTTTAGGTCCCTCTTACTTAATCTTATAACCATCTCAGTATTATTTTCACTAATTTTGAGTCATCCATAGCCTTCTAGATTTGATCCCAGCTGAGCCAGGACCTTCTCTTCATGACTAATCCATCCCCCTAGGTCCTGTCTACTTAGGAAAATAACACCAAAGTTGTAATATAGTGTTGGACCATAGGGTATCCCCTTTTTAACACTCTTGTCTAATCACAATTTGAGCCTAGATTACCATTTTTACCTGATTCCTCTTATTCATTATGTTGGCCTAGTTTGGTTTCATCTAACCAATGATCAATAGATCCATATAAAATCCCATTCAAATATCACTTGGAAATGGTTGGAAAATATCACTCAAGAAAGAAATATTAAAATCAAGACCATTGAATCAATCTTCCCTATTCTTTGCATACAGCTATCCTAAACACTTTCAAGCTAATTCAAGTCCTTACACCAGTCCCTAGTCATCTCAAACACAACCAAATTTTACATTTATTGAATTTTCATTCACTATTTCACTAAGCACTCTTAAAGGGATAACTACATATGGCTTGATCCCTCCTCAGAGTATTAGTATGTAGGTAGTGTGCCCACAAATGAGGTGTGAAGCACATCTAGGGCATATTACACACACTAACCCCTTTTCCCTATTTTCAAAAATTTATATTCAAGTGCATAGAAGAAAAAGATAGAAAATTCTATCTACAAAGAGATCTATTGATAGTGAGGCTCTGGAATTTGGTACACAGGCTCAAATTGACTAGGTGAACAAAACCTAAAAATATTATATCCTTAAGATAATAGTGTTGAAGAAGGACTATAATGTGGATCCTAAGATGTCTAGTTTTAGTTCTCCTATCCAATCAAGAAAAGAAGCTCAATATCTTATTTTTGATAGTGTACCAGGCCTACCCACAAATTTATAGACCCTATCTCACTCAGACCAATATAAAATAATATAATTTTAATTTTCTCTCTCACTATTATTCTTACAAAAGGTCAAATTGTAATTAAATTTCACAAATCAGTAGATTTAATTTGGAATATTATTTACTAATTTTTTGCTACTCAGACCCTATTATTATTTAGGAATTAAACACTAATCTCCCCAAAAATCATAAATAAATTTATTTACTCTATATTTGGGTAATGTTTGAATAGATTGAGAATTTATCAGGTGAATAAGGAGAAGTAATGCAATATCATTATTTGTAATAACCATTAAACTAATTTGTGTTGTATCACATGATGATATGTACTTGTTGACCAAATTTTGGCCTTCAATCCAAAATTGGGGACCCCTATTTTAAAAAAGCCACCTAAGTCTATACCTTTGGCTAAGTCCAGTATGAAGGTTTCATTTGGAAGAAGTGCTTTATAAAAATCTTGAAGCCTTTTCCACATAAAAAACCTAATCTCCATTATTTCAAAAAGTCTATTTTGGTATTTTGTTAAGCCTTTGCATAGTAATCCTTTTGAGTCTTTTGTTTTGACTAAGTGTTATTTATTTTAGACTTTTCATTTGACCAGGTGTTGAATTCTTTCAGACAATTTTTCTAAAACAACTTTTCCAAGGGACACTTGCAACTTTTCTAAAGGAATTCTTCCAAACATTTTTTACAAAATTTTTTTTTTGAAGGGCACTTTAGTTTTTCAAAAAGGGACACTTGAAACTTTATTGAATGGGTATTTTCCAAAAGTTGGAGGGACACTTACAACTTTTTTGAAGGGGTATTTTTCAAATTGATGAAGCGTCATTCCAGAGTTCTGAAGGTCCACTTCAAGAAACCCAAATGAACATTTCAAAGAACCAAATGGTCTATTTTTCAAAATCTGAAAGGTAATTCGATATCCCAAAGAAATTAATATGGAAAAAGGATCCAAAGGATTTGTTTGATAAAATAGACTGCATGAATTGCTAAGAAAAAACCTGAATGAATTCTTTTAAGAAAAGTGTTGAAAAAAGTGTCTAAGGGAAAGAAAAGTCCCAAGAAAATACTTGAAGGATGATGGCCCACAAAAAGTAAATTTTAAACTATTAAATATATCCATTGGTATCAACATGCTCGATGGGAACCTGAAGGCGAGTATAAAGGTAACAAATGGCAATTTTAACTAAAGCATTTTGTTTAGTTATAACTTATTCAACTACAATTGATTCAATTGTAATTGAGTAATTTAAGTTTAGTTATATCTTATTCATTTGTAACTAATTTATTTGGTGATATGGCATAGCTCACCCACCTCTCTCCCACATTCAAATTTAACTATTTCTCTCAAGATGACACATGTCTAAGTGATCCTTGGACTTCATTTTCTTGCTCCACCTCTAAAAGCTATTAATATGCATTCTCTTTGCTCATTTGAGTAGCTTCCACTAATTATTGGAAAAAATCTAGCTATATTGGTACTCGAAAGAGTCATGAAGAAATAATACAAGTTTTTTTCCACTCACATGTTGTACTATTAAGTGATGACTTGAATCTTGTTGGTCTAGTCTAGTGAAAGATTGTCCTTTCTAGCTTGTACTCTTAATGGTCTATTGTTCCCAAAATTTATCACTCATTTTTAGGACAACACATGAACTATTTTTGGTCCTACAGGCCAAAAATTATCTCTTCCCTTCTCAAATTTTTTTTGGGCATTCAAATTCTCCATTTTTCAAGCTTTTTTAGCTAACAGACTTCACAAGAAGAAATCTATAGACTCTTCAGGCTTAAATCTACAGACTCTATAGGCTTAAATCTATAGACTCAAATCTACACACTCTGTAGGCTTAAATCTATGAACTCTATAGAAAGGAATCTACAGACTCTATAGGTTCATTTCTATGGACTCTTTAGGAAAGAAACAAGCTCTCAACACTTAGGCAATTTCAAGGTTGGTTCAATGCCAAGGTTCAACCAAAAGGTTCATCGGTAAGCTTCAAACAAAGGAATGAATAGTTGAACCATTAAACTTTGAACCAAGATGGTTCAAAGGGTTCAAAGGTTCAATGGGTTCAAAAGTTCAATGATGTCAGCTAGCTTAAAGAGTTAAGCACTTCAACAAGTTCAATGGCTTCAAAAGACTTAGCGAAAAGAAGAAGGCTTGAACCATTGAACCGTTGAACCATTAAACCTTAAACCAAAATGGTTCAAAGGTTCAACGTGGTTTTTTCAAGTGGTCAAGTGAATGAGTGGAACACAATAAAGTGCTTGAACCATTGAACCATTGAACCATTGAACCTTGAACCAAAATGGTTCAAAGGTTCAAAGGTTCAATTGGTCAGTTCAAGCGATTGGTTTAAAGGAGTGCCCCAAAGCCCACAGGCTAAAGTACCCTTGTGGAGGGTAGGTGATGAGTAAAATGGACCTTTCTCAAGACCTAAAGGATGAACTAATGAACTGATTGAACCTTGAACCAAAATGGTTCAACAGTTCAAAGGTTCAATGCCGATGGTTCAAAGGAGTGCCCTAAATCTGAAAGAACAAGTGCCCTTGTGGAGGGAAGTGAACTAAGGGTAGGTGCCCTTATGGAGGGTAGAAAACATTGGTTCAAAGATCAAAGGAAGTGCTGGACAAAGGGATGGTTCCATAAAAGACCAAGAAAGTGATTAAACCAAGAAAGTGATTGAACCAAATAAGTGATTGAACCAGGGAGCCGATAAAGACTGCTTGAACTATTGAACTATTAAACTGATGAACTTTCAAAGGTTTAAAGGTTCATGGTTCAATATAGTTCAAACAATTAGCAACCATTGACATCCCCATAGATGTTAAATTTAAGATAATGAAATAGACATTGATCTTTAAAGATTTAAGCAGAAGCTTCCAAGTGTCATCTACTGAGCCCCATTATAATTTGTTTCTAAAATCTATGGAAGTCATCACATGTCCCTGGTAAAGCTCATCGGAAGCCTCCAAGTGTCAACATCCATAGTTTCTTCCTTTTATTTCATTATTGAGTAAGGACTGTGGTGGGCACCGGATGAGTTGCTAAAGTAAGCAAAGCATGCCAAGTGTCATCATCTATGAGAATCCAAATGAGTCCTAAATGTTTCTATAGTGTTTCTAAAACTTAGTAGAAGCCACCATGTGTCATCTTATGCATGACTCTCAAAAGACATCTAAAGCTTATATAAGTTAAAGCGAATGCTGCCAAGTGTCCTCAACTGTTTCATAGAAGAATGTGCCACGTGCCCCATTATAACTCAATAGAGCATGATAAGTGTTTGCATCCACATTTCAAGTTTCTTATAAGTTTTAAAGTAGCAGACTATGATAGATGTCAAAGATAGAGCACTCCCAATATAAAGATACAGTAAGGAAAGGGGGAACAATGTAAAAAGACCAAAAATATCCATGCATGGGATATATTTCTAGAAGGTGAAGCAGTCCACCAAGTGGACATCAGAGAGCACGAACATTCAATGGCATGACCTATTTCTCTACATTGAGAAAAGAAAATAGACAACTATGCATGTATCAGGAAGAAGACTAAGTGGCTCATACTCTAAGAGGAGGCATTTGAGATGAATTAACAGGTCACATCTAAGACCTACACAAGATTCTAACATAGCTCTATGGATAGAATTTAAAATGCATTGAAGGCATTGAATGCAACAAGGGTAATTCTTTATGAAATAAAGCACCCAAGTCTTTCTTAGAGGGCTATATATTAGACTCTCTCTTATTATTATAGAGAGATCTTTCTGTAATCAAAAACAAAACTCTGCCCAAATTAAAAGGCATTACTGAGACTTTGAGCATAGATTATTGATCATATTTCATTATTTGAATAAGAAAACAAATGAATTTTTAGACTTTGTCCTAGAATAGCTTGGTTATTGGGGAAATTGTTCTTATGTCTATTTTCTTAATACATTTTTTGTCTATTTAATTAAATAATTAGAATTAGTGAAATTAATCAGGAAGGTGTCCTGAAGCTGGCTATGGAGAGACTTTGTGATGCCATAATTGTCTTTAGTTTGTCTATTTTATATTTCTATGTAAAGGATCTTGGGATGACTTTATGCCCTCATTATCCTTCATATTTCACTCTTTGGCATTTGAGGTGGAGACTTTGTGCTACATTTCATCTTGATGTGTTACTGTGCCCTATTACAGTTACTTGTCACTACCCAAAAGGTTCTTGTTGTCTATTGAACAACGCTTCTAAAATAAGAGTGCTTTCTGTCATTTCATCAAGATTTATCCTTTGATTTGGGAACATAATCTCTAAAAAAAGAGAGATGAATGGTGTTATCCTACCCCTGAGTGTTATTTTCAATTTATTTATAGTAGATTTAGTTATATCTTATTCATTTGTAACTAATTTATTTGGTGATATGGCATAGCTCACCCACCTCTCTCCCACATTCAAATTTAACTATTTCTCTCAAGATGACACATGTCTAAGTGATCCTTGGACTTCATTTTCTTGTTCCACCTCTAAAAGCTCTAAATATGCATTCTCTTTGCTCATTTGAGTAGCTTCCACTAATTATTGGAAAAAATCTAGCTATATTGGTACTCGAAAGAGTCATGAAGAAATAATACAAGTTTTTTTCCACTCACATGTTGTACTATTAAGTGATGACTTGAATCTTGTTGGTCTAGTCTAGTGAAAGATTGTCCTTTCTAGCTTGTACTCTTAATGGTCTATTGTTCCCAAAATTTATCACTCATTTTTGGGAAAACACATGAACTCTTTTTGGTCCTACAGGCCAAAAATTATCTCTTCCCTTCTCAAATTTTTTTTGGGCATTCAAATTCTCCATTTTTCAAGCTTTTTTAGCTAACAGACTTCACAAGAAGAAATCTATAGACTCTACAGGCTTAAATCTACAGACTCTATAGGCTTAAATCTATAGACTCAAATCTACAGACTCTGTAGGCTTAAATCTATGAACTCTATAGAAAGGAATCTACATACTCTATAGGTTCATTTCTATGGACTCTGTAGGAAAGAAACAAGCTCTCAACACTTAGGCAATTTCAAGGTTGGTTCAATGCCAAGGTTCAACCAAAAGGTTCATCGGTAAGCTTCAAACAAAGGAATGAATAGTTGAACCATTAAACTTTGAACCAAGATGGTTCAAAGGGTTCAAAGGTTCAATGGGTTCAAAAGTTCAATGATGTCAGCTAGCTTAAAGAGTTAAGCACTTCAGCAAGTTCAATGGCTTCAAAAGACTTAGCGAAAAGAAGAAGGCTTGAACCATTGAACCGTTGAACCATTAAACCTTAAACCAAAATGGTTCAAAGGTTCAACGTGGTTTTTTCAAGTGGTCAAGTGAATGAGTGGAACACAATAAAGTTCTTGAACCATTGAACCATTGAACCATTGAACCTTGAACCAAAATGGTTCAAAGGTTCAAAGGTTCAATTGGTCAGTTCAAGCGATTGGTTTAAAGGAGTGCCCCAAAGCCCACAGGCTAAAGTACCCTTGTGGAGGGTAGGTGATGAGTAAAATGGACCTTTCTCAAGACCTAAAGGATGAACTAATGAACTGATTGAACCTTGAACCAAAATGGTTCAATAGTTCAAAGGTTCAATGCTGATGGTTCAAAGGAGTGCCCTAAAGCTGAAAGAACAAGTGCCCTTGTGGAGGGAAGTGAACTAAGGGTAGGTGCCCTTATGAAGGGTAGAAAACATTGGTTCAAAGATCAAAGGAAGTGCTGGACAAAGGGATGGTTCCATAAAAGACCAAGAAAGTGATTAAACCAAGAAAGTGATTGAACCAAATAAGTGATTGAACCAGGGAGCCGATAAAGACTGCTTGAACTATTGAACTATTAAACTGATGAACTTTCAAAGGTTTAAAGGTTCATGGTTCAATATAGTTCAAACAATTAGCAACCATTGACATCCCCATAGTTGTTAAATTTAAGATAATGAAATAGCCATTGATCTATAAAGATTTAAGCAGAAGCTTCCAAGTGTCATCTACTGAGCCCCATTATAATTTGTTTCTAAAATCTATGGAAGTCATCACATGTCCCTGGTAAAGCTCATCGGAAGCCTCCAAGTGTCAACATCCATAGTTTCTTCCTTTTATTTCATTATTGAGTAAGGACTGTGGTGGGCACCGGATGAGTTGCTAAAGTAAGCAAAGCATGCCAAGTGTCATCATCTATGAGAATCCAAATGAGTCCTAAATGTTTCTATAGTGTTTCTAAAACTTAGTAGAAGCCACCATGTGTCATCTTATGCATGACTCTAAAAAGACATCTAAAGCTTATATAAGTTAAAGCGAATGCTGCCAAGTGTCCTCAACTGTTTCATAGAAGAATGTGCCACGTGCCCCATTATAACTCAATAGAGCATGATAAGTGTTTGCATCCACATTTCAAGTTTCTTATAAGTTTTAAAGTAGCAGACTATGATAGATGTCAAAGATAGAGCACTCCCAATATAAAGATACAGTAAGGAAAGGGGGAACAATGGAAAAAGACCAAAAATATCCATGCATGGGATATATTTCTAGAAGGTGAAGCAGTCCACCAAGTGGACATCAGAGAGCACGAACATTCAATGGCATGACCTATTTCTCTACATTGAGAAATGAAAATAGACAACTATGCATGTATCAGGAAGAAGACTAAGTGGCTCATACTCTAAGAGGAGGCATTTGAGATGAATTAACAGGTCACATCTAAGACCTACACAAGATTCTAACATAGCTCTATGGATAGAATTTAAAATGCATTGAAGGCATTGAATGCAACAAGGGTAATTTTTTATGAAATAAAGCACCCAAGTCTTTCTTAGAGGGCTATATATTAGACTCTCTCTTATTATTTTAGAGAGATCTTTCTGTAATCAAAAACAAAACTCTGCCCAAATTAAAAGGCATTACTGAGACTTTGAGCATAGATTATTGATCATATTTCATTATTTGAATAAGAAAACAACTGAATTTTTAGACTTTGTCCTAGAATAGCTTGGTTATTGGGGAAATTGTTCTTATGTCTATTTTCTTAATACATTTTTTGTCTATTTAATTAAATAATTAGAATTAGTGAAATTAATCAGGAAGGTGTCCTGAAGCTGGCTATGGAGAGACTTTGTGCTGCCATAATTGTCTTTAGTTTGTCTATTTTATATTTCTATGTAAAGGATCTTGGGATGACTTTATGCCCTCATTATCCTTCATATTTCACTCTTTGGCATTTGAGGTGGAGACTTTGTGCTACATTTCATCTTGATGTGTTACTGTGCCCTATTACAGTTACTTGTCACTACCCAAAAGGTTCTTGTTGTCTATTGAACAACGCTTTTAAAAGAAGAGTGCTTTCTGTCATTTCATCAAGATTTATCCTTTGATTTGTGAACATAATCTCTAAAAAAAGAGAGATGAATGGTGTTATCCTACCCCTGAGTGTTATTTTCAATTTATTTATAGTAGATTTAGTTATATCTTATTCATTTGTAACTAATTTATTTGGTGATATGGCATAGCTCACCCACCTCTCTCCCACATTAAAATTTAACTATTTCTCTCAAGATGACACATGTCTAAGTGATCCTTGGACTTCATTTTCTTGCTCCACCTCTAAAAGCTATAAATATGCATTCTCTTTGCTCATTTGAGTAGCTTCCACTAATTATTGGAAAAAATCTCGCTATATTGGTACTCGAAAGAGTCATGAAGAAATAATACAAGTTTTTTTCCACTCACATGTTGTACTATTAAGTGATGACTTGAATCTTGTTGGTCTAGTCTAGTGAAAGATTGTCCTTTCTAGCTTGTACTCTTAATGGTCTATTGTTCCCAAAATTTATCACTCATTTTTGGGACAACACATGAACTATTTTTGGTCCTACAGGCCAAAAATTATCTCTTCCCTTCTCAAATTTTTTTTGGACATTCAAATTCTCCATTTTTCAAGCTTTTTTAGCAAACAGACTTCACAAGAAGAAATCTGTAGACTCTACAGGCTTAAATCTACAGACTCTATAGGCTTAAATCTATAGACTCAAATCTACAGACTTTGTAGGCTTAAATATATGAACTCTATAGAAAGGAATCTACAGACTCTATAGGTTCATTTCTATGGACTCTGTAGGAAAGAAACAAGCTCTCAACACTTAGGCAATTTCAAGGTTGGTTCAATGCCAAGGTTCAACCAAAAGGTTCATCGCTAAGCTTCAAACAAAGGAATGAATAGTTGAACCATTAAAATTTGAACCAAGATGGTTCAAAGGGTTCAAAGGTTCAATGGGTTCAAAAGTTCAATGATGTCAGCTAGCTTAAAGAGTTAAGCACTTCAACAAGTTCAATGGCTTCAAAAGACTTAGCGAAAAGAAGAAGGCTTGAACCATTGAACCGTTGAACCATTAAACCTTAAACCAAAATGGTTCAAAGGTTCAACGTGGTTTTTTCAAGTGGTCAAGTGAATGAGTGGAACACAATAAAGTGCTTGAACCATTGAACCATTGAACCTTGAACCAAAATGGTTCAAAGGTTCAAAGGTTCAATTGGTCAATTCAAGCGATTGGTTTCAAGGAGTGCCCCAAAGCCCACAGGCTAAAGTACCCTTGTGGAGGGTAGGTGATGAGTAAAATGGACCTTTCTCAAGACCTAAAGGATGAACTAATGAACTGTTTGAACCTTGAACCAAAATGGTTCAACAGTTCAAAGGTTCAATGCCGATGGTTCAAAGGAGTGCCCTAAAGCTGAAAGAACAAGTGCCCTTGTGGAGGGAAGTGAACTAAGGGTAGGTGCCCTTATGGAGGGTAGAAAACATTGGTTCAAAGATCAAAGGAAGTGCTGGACAAAGGGATGGTTCCATAAAAGACCAAGAAAGTGATTAAACCAAGAAAGTGATTGAACCAAATAAGTGATTGAACCAGGGAGCTGATAAAGACTACTTGAACTATTGAACTATTAAACTGATGAACTTTCAAGGTTTAAAGGTTCATGTTTCAATATAGTTCAAACAATTAGCAACCATTGACATCCCCATAGATGTTAAATTTAAGATAATGAAATAGCCATTGATCTTTAAAGATTTAAGCAGAAGCTTCCAAGTGTCATCTACTGAGCCCCATTATAATTTGTTTCTAAAATCTATGGAAGTCATCACATGTCCCTGGTAAAGCTCATCGGAAGCCTCCAAGTGTCAACATCCATAGTTTCTTCCTTTTATTTCATTATTGAGTAAAGACTGTGGTGGGCACCGGATGAGTTGCTAAAGTAAGCAAAGCATGCCAAGTGTCATCATCTATGAGAATCCAAATGAGTCCTAAATGTTTCTATAGTGTTTCTAAAACTTAGTAGAAGCCACCATGTGTCATCTTATGCATGACTCTAAAAAGACATCTAAAGCTTATATAAGTTAAAGCGAATGCTGCCAAGTGTCCTCAACTATTTCATAGAAGAATGTTCCACGTGCCCCATTATAACTCAATAGAGCATGATAAGTGTTTGCATCCACATTTCAAGTTTCTTATAAGTTTTAAAGTAGCAGACTATGATAGATGTCAAAGATAGAGCACTCCCAATATAAAGATACAGTAAGGAAAGGGGGAACAATGGAAAAAGACCAAAAATATCCATGCATGGGATATATTTCTAGAAGGTGAAGCAGTCCACCAAGTGGACATCAGAGAGCACGAACATTCAATGGCATGACCTATTTCTCTACATTGAGAAAAGAAAATAGACAACTATGCATGTATCAGGAAGAAGACTAAGTGGCTCATACTCTAAGAGGAGACATTTGAGATGAATTAACAGGTCACATCTAAGACCTACACAAGATTCTAACATAGCTCTATGGATAGAATTTAAAATGCATTGAAGGCATTGAATGCAACAAGGGTAATTTTTTATGATAAAGCACCCAAGTCTTTCTTAGAGGGCTATATATTAGACTCTCTCTTATTATTTTGGAGAGATCTTTCTGTTATCAAAAACAAAACTCTGCCCAAATTAAAAGGCATTATTGAGACTTTGAGCATAGATTATTGATTATATTTCATTATTTGAATAAGAAAACAAGTGAATTTTTAGACTTTGTCCTAGAATAGCTTGGTTATTGGGGAAATTGTTCTTATGTCTATTTTCTTAATACATTTTTTGTCTATTTAATTAAATAATTAGAATTAGTGAAATTAATCAGGAAGGTGTCCTGAAGCTGGCTATGGAGAGACTTTGTGCTGCCATAATTGTCTTTAGTTTGTCTATTTTATATTTCTATGTAAAAGATCTTGGGATGACTTTATGCCCTCATTATCCTTCATATTTCACTCTTTGGCATTTGAGGTGGAGACTTTGTGCTACATTTCATCTTGATGTGTTACTGTGCCCTATTACAGTTACTTGTCACTACCCAAAAGGTTCTTGTTGTCTATTGAACAACGCTTCTAAAAGAAGAGTGATTTCTGTCATTTCATCAAGATTTATCCTTTGATTTGTGAACATAATCTCTAAAAAAAGAGAGATGAATGGTGTTATCCTACCCCTGAGTGTTATTTTCAATTTATTTATAGTAGATTTAGTTATATCTTATTCATTTGTAACTAATTTATTTGGTGATATGGCATAGCTCACCCACCTCTCTCCCACATTAAAATTTAACTATTTCTCTCAAGATGACACATGTCTAAGTGATCCTTGGACTTCATTTTCTTGCTCCACCTCTAAAAGCTATAAATATGCATTCTCTTTGCTCATTTGAGTAGCTTCCACTAATTATTGGAAAAAATCTAGCTATATTGGTACTCGAAAGAGTCATGAAGAAATAATACAAGTTTTTTTCCACTCACATGTACTATTAAGTGATGACTTGAATCTTGTTGGTCTAGTCTAGTGAAAGATTGTCCTTTCTAGCTTGTACTCTTAATGGTCTATTGTTCCCAAAATTTATCACTCATTTTTGGGACAACACATGAACTATTTTTGGTCCTACAGGCCAAAAAATATCTCTTCCCTTCTCAAATTTTTTTTGGACATTCAAATTCTCCATTTTTCAAGCTTTTTTAGCTAACAGACTTCACAAGAAGAAATCTATAGACTCTACAGGCTTAAATCTACAGACTCTATAGGCTTAAATCTATAGACTCAAATCTACAGACTCTGTAGGCTTAAATCTATGAACTCTATCGAAAGGAATCTACAGACTCTATAGGTTCATTTCTATGGACTCTGTAGGAAAGAAACAAGCTCTCAACACTTAGGCAATTTCAAGGTTGGTTCAATGCCAAGGTTCAACCAAAAGGTTCATCGGTAAGCTTCAAATAAAGGAATGAATAGTTGAACCATTAAAATTTGAACCAAGATGGTTTAAAGGGTTCAAAGGTTTAATGGGTTCAAAAGTTTAATGATGTCAGCTAGCTTAAAGAGTTAAGCACTTCAACAAGTTCAATGGCTTCCAAAGACTTAGCGAAAAGAAGAAGGCTTGAACCATTGAACCGTTGAACCATTAAACCTTAAAACAAAATGGTTCAAAGGTTCAACGTGGTTTTTTCAAGTGGTCAAGTGAATGAGTGGAACACAATAAAGTGCTTGAACCATTGAACCATTGAACCATTGAACCTTGAACCAAAATGGTTCAAAGGTTCAAAGGTTCAATTGGTCAGTTCAAGCGATTGGTTTCAAGGAGTGCCCCAAAGCCCACAGGCTAAAGTACCCTTTTGGAGGGTAGGTGATGAGTAAAATTGACCTTTCTCAAGACATAAAGGATGAACTAATGAACTGATTGAACCTTGAACCAAAATGGTTCAATAGTTCAAAGGTTCAATGCCGATGGTTCAAAGGAGTGCCCTAAAGCTGAAAGAACAAGTGCCCTTGTGGAGGGAAGTGAACTAAGGGTAGGTGCCCTTATGGAGGGTAGAAAACATTGGTTCGAAGATCAAAGGAAGTGCTGGACAAAGGGATGGTTCCATAAAAGACCAAGAAAGTGATTAAACCAAGAAAGTGATTGAACCAAATAAGTGATTGAACCAGGGAGCCGATAAAGACTGCTTGAACTATTGAACTATTAAACTGATGAAATTTCAAAGGTTTAAAGGTTCATGGTTCAATATAGTTCAAACAATTAGCAACCATTGACATCCCCATAGATGTTAAATTTAAGATAATGAAATAGCCATTGATCTTTAAAGATTTAAGCAGAAGCTTCCAAGTGTCATCTACTGAGCCCCATTATAATTTGTTTCTAAAATCTATGGAAGTCATCACATGTCCCTGGTAAAGCTCATCGGAAGCCTCCAAGTGTCAACATCCATAGTTTCTTCCTTTTATTTCATTATTGAGTAAGGACTGTGGTGGGCACCGAATGAGTTGCTAAAGTAAGCAAAGCATGCCAAGTGTCATCATCTATGAGAATCCAAATGAGTCCTAAATGTTTCTATAGTGTTTCTAAAACTTAGTAGAAGCCACCATGTGTCATCTTATGCATGACTCTCAAAATACATCTAAAGCTTATATAAGTTAAAGCGAATGCTGCCAAGTGTCCTCAACTATTTCATAGAAGAATGTTCCACGTGCCCCATTATAACTCAATAGAGCATGATAAGTGTTTGCATCCACATTTCAAGTTTCTTATAAGTTTTAAAGTAGCAGACTATGATAGATGTCAAAGATAGAGCACTCCCAATATAAAGATACAGTAAGGAAAGGGGGAACAATGGAAAAAGACCAAAAATATCCATGCATGGGATATATTTCTAGAAGGTGAAGCAGTCCACCAAGTGGACATCAGAGAGCACGAACATTCAATGGCATGACCTATTTCTCTACATTGAGAAAATAAAATAGACAACTATGCATGTATCAGGAAGAAGACTAAGTGGCTCATACTCTAAGAGGAGGCATTTGAGATGAATTAACAGGTCACATCTAAGACCTACACAAGATTCTAACATAGCTCTATGGATAGAATTTAAAATGCATTGAAGGCATTGAATGCGACAAGGGTAATTTTTTATGATAAAGCACCCAAGTCTTTCTTAGAGGGCTATATATTAGACTCTCTCTTATTATTTTAGAGAGATCTTTCTGTTATCAAAAACAAAACTCTGCCCAAATTAAAAGGCATTACTGAGACTTTGAGCATAGATTATTGATCATATTTCATTATTTGAATAAGAAAACAAGTGAATTTTTAGACTTTGTACTAGAATAGCTTGGTTATTGGGGAAATTGTTCTTATGTCTATTTTCTTAATACATTTTTTGTCTATTTAATTAAATAATTATAATTAGTGAAATTAATCAGGAAGGTGTCCTGAAGCTGGCTATGGAGAGACTTTGTGCTGCCATAATTGTCTTTAGTTTTTATATTTTATATTTCTATGTAAAGGATCTTGGGATGACTTTATGCCCTCATTATCCTTCATATTTCACTCTTTGGCATTTGAGGTGGAGACTTTGTGCTACATTTCATCTTGATGTGTTACTGTGCCCTATTACAGTTACTTGTCACTACCCAAAAGGTTCTTGTTGTCTATTGAACAATGCTTCTAAAAGAAGAGTGCTTTCTGTCATTTCATCAAGATTTATCCTTTGATTTGTGAACATAATCTCTAAAAAAAGAGAGATAAATGGTGTTATCCTACCCCTGAGTGTTATTTTCAATTTATTTATAGTAGATTTAGTTATATCTTATTCATTTGTAACTAATTTATTTGGTGATATGGCATAGCTCACCCACCTCTCTCCCACATTCAAATTTAACTATTTCTCTCAAGATGACACATGTCTAAGTGATCCTTGGACTTCATTTTCTTGCTCCACCTCTAAAAGCTATAAATATGCATTCTCTTTGCTCATTTGAGTAGCTTCCACTAATTATTGGAAAAAATCTAGCTATATTGGTACTCGAAAGAGTCATGAAGAAATAATACAAGTTTTTTTCCACTCACATGTTGTACTATTAAGTGATGACTTGAATCTTGTTGGTCTAGTCTAGTGAAAGATTGTCCTTTCTAGCTTGTACTCTTAATGGTCTATTGTTCCCAAAATTTATCACTCATTTTTGGGACAACACATGAACTATTTTTGGTCCTACAGGCCAAAAATTATCTCTTCCCTTCTCAAATTTTTTTTGGACATTCAAATTCTCCATTTTTCAAGCTTTTTTAGCTAACAGACTTCACAAGAAGAAATCTATAGACTCTACAGGCTTAAATCTACAGACTCTATAGGCTTAAATCTATAGACTCAAATCTACAGACTCTGTAGGCTTAAATCTATGAACTCTATAGAAAGGAATCTACAAACTCTATAGGTTCATTTCTATGGACTCTGTAGGAAAGAAACAAGCTCTCAACACTTAGGCAATTTCAAGGTTGGTTCAATGCCAAGGTTCAACCAAAAGGTTCATCGGTAAGCTTCAAACAAAGGAATGAATAGTTGAACCATTAAACTTTGAACCAAGATGGTTCAAAGGGTTCAAAGGTTCAATGGGTTCAAAAGTTCAATGATGTCAGCTAGCTTAAAGAGTTAAGCACTTCAGCAAGTTCAATGGCTTCAAAAGACTTAGCGAAAAGAAGAAGGCTTGAACTATTGAACCGTTGAACCATTAAACCTTAAACCAAAATGGTTCAAAGGTTCAACTTGGTTTGTTCAAGTGGTCAAGTGAATGAGTGGAACACAATAAAGTGCTTGAACCATTGAACCATTGAACCATTGAACCTTGAACCAAAATGGTTCAAAGGTTCAAAGGTTCAATTTGTCAGTTCAAGCGATTGGTTTAAAGGAGTGCCACAAAGCCCACAGGCTAAAGTACCCTTGCGGAGGGTAGGTGATGAGTAAAATGGACCTTTCTCAAGACCTAAAGGATGAACTAATGAACTGATTGAACCTTGAACCAAAATGGTTCAACAGTTCAAAGGTTCAATGTCGATGGTTCAAAGGAGTGCGCTAAAGCTGAAAGAACAAGTGCCCTTGTGGAGGGAAGTGAAATAAGGGTATGTGCCCTTATGGAGGGTAGAAAACATTGGTTCAAAGATCAAAGGAAGTGCTGGACAAAGGGATGGTTCCATAAAAGACCAAGAAAGTGATTAAACCAAGAAAGTGATTGAACCAAATAAGTGATTGAACCAGGGAGCCGATAAAGACTGCTTGAACTATTGAACTATTAAACTGATGAACTTTCAAAGGTTTAAAGGTTCATGGTTAAATATAGTTCAAATAATTAGCAACCATTGACATCCCCATAGATGTTAAATTTAAGATAATGAAATAGCCATTGATCTTTAAAGATTTAAGCAGAAGCTTCCAAGTGTCATCTACTGAGCCCCATTATAATTTGTTTCTAAAATCTATGGAAGTCATCACATGTCCCTGGTAAAGCTCATCGGAAGCCTCCAAGTGTCAACATCCATAGTTTCTTCCTTTTATTTCATTATTGATTAAGGACTGTGGTGGGCACCGGATGAGTTGCTAAAGTAAGCAAAGCATGCCAAGTGTCATCATCTATGAGAATCCAAATGAGTCCTAAATGTTTCTATAGTGTTTCTAAAACTTAGTAGAAGCCACCATGTGTCATCTTATGCATGACTCTAAAAAGACATCTAAAGCTTATATAAGTTAAAGCGAATGCTGCCAAGTGTCCTCAACTATTTCATAGAAGAATGTTCCACGTGCCCCATTATAACTCAATAGAGCATGATAAGTGTTTGCATCCACATTTCAAGTTTCTTATAAGTTTTAAAGTAGCAGACTATGATAGATGTCAAAGATAGAGGACTCCCAATATAAAGATACAGTAATGAAAGCGGGAACAATGGAAAAAGACCAAAAATATCCATGCATGGGATATATTTCTAGAAGGTGAAGCAGTCCACCAAGTGGACATCAGAGAGCACGAACATTCAATGGCATGACCTATTTCTCTACATTGAGAAAAGAAAATAGACAACTATGCATGTATCAGGAAGAAGACTAAGTGGCTCATACTCTAAGAGGAGGCATTTGAGATGAATTAACAGGTCACATCTAAGACCTACACAAGATTCTAATATAGCTCTATGGATAGAATTTAAAATGCATTGAAGGCATTGAATGCAACAAGGGTAATTTTTTATGAAATAAAGCACCCAAGTCTTTCTTAGAGGGCTATATATTAGACTCTCTCTTATTATTTTAGAGAGATCTTTCTGTTATCAAAAACAAAACTCTGCCCAAATTAAAAAGCATTACTGAGACTTTGAGCATAGATTATTGATCATATTTCATTATTTGAATAAGAAAACAAGTGAATTTTTAGACTTTGTCCTAGAATAGCTTGGTTATTGGGGAAATTGTTCTTATGTCTATTTTCTTAATACATTTTTTGTCTATTTAATTAAATAATTAGAATTAGTGAAATTAATCAGGAAGGTGTCCTGAAGTTGGCTATGGAGAGACTTTATGCTGCCATAATTGTCTTTAGTTTGTCTATTTTATATTTCTATGTAAAGGATCTTGGGATGACTTTATGCCCTCATTATCCTTCATATTTCACTCTTTGGCATTTGAGGTGGAGACTTTGTGCTACATTTCATCTTGATGTGTTACTGTGCCCTATTACAGTTACTTGTCACTACCCAAAAGGTTCTTGTTGTCTATTGAACAACGCTTCTAAAAGAAGAGTGATTTCTGTCATTTTATCAAGATTTATCCTTTGATTTGTGAACATAATCTCTAAAAAAAGAGAGATGAATGGTGTTATCCTACCCCTGAGTGTTATTTTCAATTTATTTATAGTAGATTTAGTTATATCTTATTCATTTGTAACTAATTTATTTGGTGATATGGCATAGCTCACCCACCTCTCTACCACATTAAAATTTAACAATTTCTCTCAAGATGACACATGTCTAAGTGATCCTTGGACTTCATTTTCTTGCTCCACCTCTAAAAGCTATAAATATGCATTCTCTTTGCTCATTTGAGTAGCTTCCACTAATTATTGGAAAAAATCTAGCTATATTGGTACTCGAAAGAGTCATGAAGAAATAATACAAGTTTTTTTCCACTCACATGTTGTACTATTAAGTGATGACTTGAATCTTGTTGGTCTAGTCTAGTGAAAGATTGTCCTTTCTAGCTTGAACTCTTAATGGTCTATTGTTCCCAAAATTTATCACTCGTTTTTGGGACATCACATGAACTATTTTTGGTCCTACAGGCCAAAAATTATCTCTTCCCTTCTCAAATTTTTTTTGGGCATTCAAATTCTCCATTTTTCAAGCTTTTTTAGCTAATAGACTTCACAAGAAGAAATCTATAGACTCTACAGGCTTAAATCTACAGACTCTATAGGCTTAAATCTATAGACTCAAATCTACAGACTCTTTAGGCTTAAATATATGAACTCTATAGAAAGGAATCTACAGACTCTATAGGTTCATTTCTATGGACTCTGTAGGAAAGAAACAAGTTCTCAACACTTAGGCAATTTCAAGGTTGGTTCAATGCCAAGGTTCAACCAAAAGTTTCATCAGTAAGCTTCAAACAAAGGAATGAATAGTTAAACCATTAAACTTTGAACCAAGATGGTTCAAAGGGTTCAAAGGTTCAATGGGTTCAAAATTTCAATGATGTCAGCTAGCTTAAAGAGTTAAGCACTTCAGCAAGTTCAATGGCTTCAAAAGACTTAGCGAAAAGAAGAAGGCTTGAACCATTGAACCGTTGAACCATTAAACCTTAAACCAAAATGGTTCAAAGGTTCAACGTGGTTTGTTCAAGTGGTCAAGTGAATGAGTGGAACACAATAAAGTTCTTGAACCATTGAACCATTGAACCTTGAACCAAAATGGTTCAAAGGTTCAAAGGTTTAATTGGTCAGTTCAAGCGATTTGTTTAAAGGAGTGCCCCAAAGCCCACAGGCTAAAGTACCCTTGTGGAGGGTAGGTGATGAGTAAAATGGACCTTTCTCAAGACCTAAAGGATGAACTAATGAACTGATTGAACCTTGAACCAAAATGGTTCAACAGTTCAAAGGTTCAATGCCGGTGGTTCAAAGGAGTGCCCTAAAGCTGAAAGAACAATTGCCCTTGTGGAGGGAAGTGAACTAAGGGTAGGTGCCCTTATGGAGGGTAGAAAACATTGGTTCAAAGATCAAAGGAAGTGCTGGACAAGGGGATGGTTCCATAAAAGACCAAGAAAGTGATTAAACCAAGAAAGTGATTGAACCAAATAAGTGATTGAACCAGGGAGCCGATACAGACTGCTTGAACTATTGAACTATTAAACTGATGAACTTTCAAAGGTTTAAAGGTTCATGGTTCAATATAGTTCAAACAATTAGCAACCATTGACATCCCCATAGATGTTAAATTTAAGATAATGAAATAGCCATTGATCTTTAAAGATTTAAGCAGAAGCTTCCAAGTGTCATCTACTGAGCCCCATTATAATTTGTTTCTAAAATCTATGGAAGTCATCACATGTCCCTGGTAAAGCTCATCGGAAGCCTCCAAGTGTCAACATCCATAGTTTCTTCCTTTTATTTCATTATTGAGTAAGGACTGTGGTGGGCACCGGATGAGTTGCTAAAGTAAGCAAAGCATGCCAAGTGTCATCATCTATGAGAATCCAAATGAGTCCTAAATGTTTCTATAGTGTTTCTAAAACTTAGTAGAAGCCACCATGTGTCATCTTATGCATGACTCTCAAAAGACATCTAAAGCTTATATAAGTTAAAGCGAATGCTGCCAAGTGTCCTCAACTGTTTCATAGAAGAATGTGCCACGTGCCCCATTATAACTCAATAGAGCATGATAAGTGTTTGCATCCACATTTCAAGTTTCTTATAAGTTTTAAAGTAGCAGACTATGATAGATGTCAAAGATAGAGCACTCCCAATATAAAGATACAGTAAGGAAAGGGGGAACAATGTAAAAAGACCAAAAATATCCATGCATGGGATATATTTCTAGAAGGTGAAGCAGTCCACCAAGTGGACATCAGAGAGCACGAACATTCAATGGCATGACCTATTTCTCTACATTGAGAAAAGAAAATAGACAACTATGCATGTATCAGGAAGAAGACTAAGTGGCTCATACTCTAAGAGGAGGCATTTGAGATGAATTAACAGGTCACATCTAAGACCTACACAAGATTCTAACATAGCTCTATGGATAGAATTTAAAATGCATTGAAGGCATTGAATGCAACAAGGGTAATTTTTTATGATAAAGCACCCAAGTCTTTCTTAGAGGGCTATATATTAGACTCTCTCTTATTATTTTGGAGAGATCTTTCTGTTATCAAAAACAAAACTCTGCCCAAATTAAAAGGCATTATTGAGACTTTGAGCATAGATTATTGATTATATTTCATTATTTGAATAAGAAAACAAGTGAATTTTTAGACTTTGTCCTAGAATAGCTTGGTTATTGGGGAAATTGTTCTTATGTCTATTTTCTTAATACATTTTTTGTCTATTTAATTAAATAATTAGAATTAGTGAAATTAATCAGGAAGGTGTCCTGAAGCTGGCTATGGAGAGACTTTGTGCTGCCATAATTGTCTTTAGTTTGTCTATTTTATATTTCTATGTAAAAGATCTTGGGATGACTTTATGCCCTCATTATCCTTCATATTTCACTCTTTGGCATTTGAGGTGGAGACTTTGTGCTACATTTCATCTTGATGTGTTACTGTGCCCTATTACAGTTACTTGTCACTACCCAAAAGGTTCTTGTTGTCTATTGAACAACGCTTCTAAAAGAAGAGTGATTTCTGTCATTTCATCAAGATTTATCCTTTGATTTGTGAACATAATCTCTAAAAAAAGAGAGATGAATGGTGTTATCCTACCCCTGAGTGTTATTTTCAATTTATTTATAGTAGATTTAGTTATATCTTATTCATTTGTAACTAATTTATTTGGTGATATGGCATAGCTCACCCACCTCTCTCCCACATTAAAATTTAACTATTTCTCTCAAGATGACACATGTCTAAGTGATCCTTGGACTTCATTTTCTTGCTCCACCTCTAAAAGCTATAAATATGCATTCTCTTTGCTCATTTGAGTAGCTTCCACTAATTATTGGAAAAAATCTAGCTATATTGGTACTCGAAAGAGTCATGAAGAAATAATACAAGTTTTTTTCCACTCACATGTACTATTAAGTGATGACTTGAATCTTGTTGGTCTAGTCTAGTGAAAGATTGTCCTTTCTAGCTTGTACTCTTAATGGTCTATTGTTCCCAAAATTTATCACTCATTTTTGGGACAACACATGAACTATTTTTGGTCCTACAGGCCAAAAAATATCTCTTCCCTTCTCAAATTTTTTTTGGACATTCAAATTCTCCATTTTTCAAGCTTTTTTAGCTAACAGACTTCACAAGAAGAAATCTATAGACTCTACAGGCTTAAATCTACAGACTCTATAGGCTTAAATCTATAGACTCAAATCTACAGACTCTGTAGGCTTAAATCTATGAACTCTATCGAAAGGAATCTACAGACTCTATAGGTTCATTTCTATGGACTCTGTAGGAAAGAAACAAGCTCTCAACACTTAGGCAATTTCAAGGTTGGTTCAATGCCAAGGTTCAACCAAAAGGTTCATCGGTAAGCTTCAAATAAAGGAATGAATAGTTGAACCATTAAAATTTGAACCAAGATGGTTTAAAGGGTTCAAAGGTTTAATGGGTTCAAAAGTTTAATGATGTCAGCTAGCTTAAAGAGTTAAGCACTTCAACAAGTTCAATGGCTTCCAAAGACTTAGCGAAAAGAAGAAGGCTTGAACCATTGAACCGTTGAACCATTAAACCTTAAAACAAAATGGTTCAAAGGTTCAACGTGGTTTTTTCAAGTGGTCAAGTGAATGAGTGGAACACAATAAAGTGCTTGAACCATTGAACCATTGAACCATTGAACCTTGAACCAAAATGGTTCAAAGGTTCAAAGGTTCAATTGGTCAGTTCAAGCGATTGGTTTCAAGGAGTGCCCCAAAGCCCACAGGCTAAAGTACCCTTTTGGAGGGTAGGTGATGAGTAAAATTGACCTTTCTCAAGACATAAAGGATGAACTAATGAACTGATTGAACCTTGAACCAAAATGGTTCAATAGTTCAAAGGTTCAATGCCGATGGTTCAAAGGAGTGCCCTAAAGCTGAAAGAACAAGTGCCCTTGTGGAGGGAAGTGAACTAAGGGTAGGTGCCCTTATGGAGGGTAGAAAACATTGGTTCGAAGATCAAAGGAAGTGCTGGACAAAGGGATGGTTCCATAAAAGACCAAGAAAGTGATTAAACCAAGAAAGTGATTGAACCAAATAAGTGATTGAACCAGGGAGCCGATAAAGACTGCTTGAACTATTGAACTATTAAACTGATGAAATTTCAAAGGTTTAAAGGTTCATGGTTCAATATAGTTCAAACAATTAGCAACCATTGACATCCCCATAGATGTTAAATTTAAGATAATGAAATAGCCATTGATCTTTAAAGATTTAAGCAGAAGCTTCCAAGTGTCATCTACTGAGCCCCATTATAATTTGTTTCTAAAATCTATGGAAGTCATCACATGTCCCTGGTAAAGCTCATCGGAAGCCTCCAAGTGTCAACATCCATAGTTTCTTCCTTTTATTTCATTATTGAGTAAGGACTGTGGTGGGCACCGAATGAGTTGCTAAAGTAAGCAAAGCATGCCAAGTGTCATCATCTATGAGAATCCAAATGAGTCCTAAATGTTTCTATAGTGTTTCTAAAACTTAGTAGAAGCCACCATGTGTCATCTTATGCATGACTCTCAAAATACATCTAAAGCTTATATAAGTTAAAGCGAATGCTGCCAAGTGTCCTCAACTATTTCATAGAAGAATGTTCCACGTGCCCCATTATAACTCAATAGAGCATGATAAGTGTTTGCATCCACATTTCAAGTTTCTTATAAGTTTTAAAGTAGCAGACTATGATAGATGTCAAAGATAGAGCACTCCCAATATAAAGATACAGTAAGGAAAGGGGGAACAATGGAAAAAGACCAAAAATATCCATGCATGGGATATATTTCTAGAAGGTGAAGCAGTCCACCAAGTGGACATCAGAGAGCACGAACATTCAATGGCATGACCTATTTCTCTACATTGAGAAAATAAAATAGACAACTATGCATGTATCAGGAAGAAGACTAAGTGGCTCATACTCTAAGAGGAGGCATTTGAGATGAATTAACAGGTCACATCTAAGACCTACACAAGATTCTAACATAGCTCTATGGATAGAATTTAAAATGCATTGAAGGCATTGAATGCGACAAGGGTAATTTTTTATGATAAAGCACCCAAGTCTTTCTTAGAGGGCTATATATTAGACTCTCTCTTATTATTTTAGAGAGATCTTTCTGTTATCAAAAACAAAACTCTGCCCAAATTAAAAGGCATTACTGAGACTTTGAGCATAGATTATTGATCATATTTCATTATTTGAATAAGAAAACAAGTGAATTTTTAGACTTTGTACTAGAATAGCTTGGTTATTGGGGAAATTGTTCTTATGTCTATTTTCTTAATACATTTTTTGTCTATTTAATTAAATAATTATAATTAGTGAAATTAATCAGGAAGGTGTCCTGAAGCTGGCTATGGAGAGACTTTGTGCTGCCATAATTGTCTTTAGTTTTTATATTTTATATTTCTATGTAAAGGATCTTGGGATGACTTTATGCCCTCATTATCCTTCATATTTCACTCTTTGGCATTTGAGGTGGAGACTTTGTGCTACATTTCATCTTGATGTGTTACTGTGCCCTATTACAGTTACTTGTCACTACCCAAAAGGTTCTTGTTGTCTATTGAACAATGCTTCTAAAAGAAGAGTGCTTTCTGTCATTTCATCAAGATTTATCCTTTGATTTGTGAACATAATCTCTAAAAAAAGAGAGATAAATGGTGTTATCCTACCCCTGAGTGTTATTTTCAATTTATTTATAGTAGATTTAGTTATATCTTATTCATTTGTAACTAATTTATTTGGTGATATGGCATAGCTCACCCACCTCTCTCCCACATTCAAATTTAACTATTTCTCTCAAGATGACACATGTCTAAGTGATCCTTGGACTTCATTTTCTTGCTCCACCTCTAAAAGCTATAAATATGCATTCTCTTTGCTCATTTGAGTAGCTTCCACTAATTATTGGAAAAAATCTAGCTATATTGGTACTCGAAAGAGTCATGAAGAAATAATACAAGTTTTTTTCCACTCACATGTTGTACTATTAAGTGATGACTTGAATCTTGTTGGTCTAGTCTAGTGAAAGATTGTCCTTTCTAGCTTGTACTCTTAATGGTCTATTGTTCCCAAAATTTATCACTCATTTTTGGGACAACACATGAACTATTTTTGGTCCTACAGGCCAAAAATTATCTCTTCCCTTCTCAAATTTTTTTTGGACATTCAAATTCTCCATTTTTCAAGCTTTTTTAGCTAACAGACTTCACAAGAAGAAATCTATAGACTCTACAGGCTTAAATCTACAGACTCTATAGGCTTAAATCTATAGACTCAAATCTACAGACTCTGTAGGCTTAAATCTATGAACTCTATAGAAAGGAATCTACAAACTCTATAGGTTCATTTCTATGGACTCTGTAGGAAAGAAACAAGCTCTCAACACTTAGGCAATTTCAAGGTTGGTTCAATGCCAAGGTTCAACCAAAAGGTTCATCGGTAAGCTTCAAACAAAGGAATGAATAGTTGAACCATTAAACTTTGAACCAAGATGGTTCAAAGGGTTCAAAGGTTCAATGGGTTCAAAAGTTCAATGATGTCAGCTAGCTTAAAGAGTTAAGCACTTCAGCAAGTTCAATGGCTTCAAAAGACTTAGCGAAAAGAAGAAGGCTTGAACTATTGAACCGTTGAACCATTAAACCTTAAACCAAAATGGTTCAAAGGTTCAACTTGGTTTGTTCAAGTGGTCAAGTGAATGAGTGGAACACAATAAAGTGCTTGAACCATTGAACCATTGAACCATTGAACCTTGAACCAAAATGGTTCAAAGGTTCAAAGGTTCAATTTGTCAGTTCAAGCGATTGGTTTAAAGGAGTGCCACAAAGCCCACAGGCTAAAGTACCCTTGCGGAGGGTAGGTGATGAGTAAAATGGACCTTTCTCAAGACCTAAAGGATGAACTAATGAACTGATTGAACCTTGAACCAAAATGGTTCAACAGTTCAAAGGTTCAATGTCGATGGTTCAAAGGAGTGCGCTAAAGCTGAAAGAACAAGTGCCCTTGTGGAGGGAAGTGAAATAAGGGTATGTGCCCTTATGGAGGGTAGAAAACATTGGTTCAAAGATCAAAGGAAGTGCTGGACAAAGGGATGGTTCCATAAAAGACCAAGAAAGTGATTAAACCAAGAAAGTGATTGAACCAAATAAGTGATTGAACCAGGGAGCCGATAAAGACTGCTTGAACTATTGAACTATTAAACTGATGAACTTTCAAAGGTTTAAAGGTTCATGGTTAAATATAGTTCAAATAATTAGCAACCATTGACATCCCCATAGATGTTAAATTTAAGATAATGAAATAGCCATTGATCTTTAAAGATTTAAGCAGAAGCTTCCAAGTGTCATCTACTGAGCCCCATTATAATTTGTTTCTAAAATCTATGGAAGTCATCACATGTCCCTGGTAAAGCTCATCGGAAGCCTCCAAGTGTCAACATCCATAGTTTCTTCCTTTTATTTCATTATTGATTAAGGACTGTGGTGGGCACCGGATGAGTTGCTAAAGTAAGCAAAGCATGCCAAGTGTCATCATCTATGAGAATCCAAATGAGTCCTAAATGTTTCTATAGTGTTTCTAAAACTTAGTAGAAGCCACCATGTGTCATCTTATGCATGACTCTAAAAAGACATCTAAAGCTTATATAAGTTAAAGCGAATGCTGCCAAGTGTCCTCAACTATTTCATAGAAGAATGTTCCACGTGCCCCATTATAACTCAATAGAGCATGATAAGTGTTTGCATCCACATTTCAAGTTTCTTATAAGTTTTAAAGTAGCAGACTATGATAGATGTCAAAGATAGAGGACTCCCAATATAAAGATACAGTAATGAAAGCGGGAACAATGGAAAAAGACCAAAAATATCCATGCATGGGATATATTTCTAGAAGGTGAAGCAGTCCACCAAGTGGACATCAGAGAGCACGAACATTCAATGGCATGACCTATTTCTCTACATTGAGAAAAGAAAATAGACAACTATGCATGTATCAGGAAGAAGACTAAGTGGCTCATACTCTAAGAGGAGGCATTTGAGATGAATTAACAGGTCACATCTAAGACCTACACAAGATTCTAATATAGCTCTATGGATAGAATTTAAAATGCATTGAAGGCATTGAATGCAACAAGGGTAATTTTTTATGAAATAAAGCACCCAAGTCTTTCTTAGAGGGCTATATATTAGACTCTCTCTTATTATTTTAGAGAGATCTTTCTGTTATCAAAAACAAAACTCTGCCCAAATTAAAAAGCATTACTGAGACTTTGAGCATAGATTATTGATCATATTTCATTATTTGAATAAGAAAACAAGTGAATTTTTAGACTTTGTCCTAGAATAGCTTGGTTATTGGGGAAATTGTTCTTATGTCTATTTTCTTAATACATTTTTTGTCTATTTAATTAAATAATTAGAATTAGTGAAATTAATCAGGAAGGTGTCCTGAAGTTGGCTATGGAGAGACTTTATGCTGCCATAATTGTCTTTAGTTTGTCTATTTTATATTTCTATGTAAAGGATCTTGGGATGACTTTATGCCCTCATTATCCTTCATATTTCACTCTTTGGCATTTGAGGTGGAGACTTTGTGCTACATTTCATCTTGATGTGTTACTGTGCCCTATTACAGTTACTTGTCACTACCCAAAAGGTTCTTGTTGTCTATTGAACAACGCTTCTAAAAGAAGAGTGATTTCTGTCATTTTATCAAGATTTATCCTTTGATTTGTGAACATAATCTCTAAAAAAAGAGAGATGAATGGTGTTATCCTACCCCTGAGTGTTATTTTCAATTTATTTATAGTAGATTTAGTTATATCTTATTCATTTGTAACTAATTTATTTGGTGATATGGCATAGCTCACCCACCTCTCTACCACATTAAAATTTAACAATTTCTCTCAAGATGACACATGTCTAAGTGATCCTTGGACTTCATTTTCTTGCTCCACCTCTAAAAGCTATAAATATGCATTCTCTTTGCTCATTTGAGTAGCTTCCACTAATTATTGGAAAAAATCTAGCTATATTGGTACTCGAAAGAGTCATGAAGAAATAATACAAGTTTTTTTCCACTCACATGTTGTACTATTAAGTGATGACTTGAATCTTGTTGGTCTAGTCTAGTGAAAGATTGTCCTTTCTAGCTTGAACTCTTAATGGTCTATTGTTCCCAAAATTTATCACTCGTTTTTGGGACATCACATGAACTATTTTTGGTCCTACAGGCCAAAAATTATCTCTTCCCTTCTCAAATTTTTTTTGGGCATTCAAATTCTCCATTTTTCAAGCTTTTTTAGCTAATAGACTTCACAAGAAGAAATCTATAGACTCTACAGGCTTAAATCTACAGACTCTATAGGCTTAAATCTATAGACTCAAATCTACAGACTCTTTAGGCTTAAATATATGAACTCTATAGAAAGGAATCTACAGACTCTATAGGTTCATTTCTATGGACTCTGTAGGAAAGAAACAAGTTCTCAACACTTAGGCAATTTCAAGGTTGGTTCAATGCCAAGGTTCAACCAAAAGTTTCATCAGTAAGCTTCAAACAAAGGAATGAATAGTTAAACCATTAAACTTTGAACCAAGATGGTTCAAAGGGTTCAAAGGTTCAATGGGTTCAAAATTTCAATGATGTCAGCTAGCTTAAAGAGTTAAGCACTTCAGCAAGTTCAATGGCTTCAAAAGACTTAGCGAAAAGAAGAAGGCTTGAACCATTGAACCGTTGAACCATTAAACCTTAAACCAAAATGGTTCAAAGGTTCAACGTGGTTTGTTCAAGTGGTCAAGTGAATGAGTGGAACACAATAAAGTTCTTGAACCATTGAACCATTGAACCTTGAACCAAAATGGTTCAAAGGTTCAAAGGTTTAATTGGTCAGTTCAAGCGATTTGTTTAAAGGAGTGCCCCAAAGCCCACAGGCTAAAGTACCCTTGTGGAGGGTAGGTGATGAGTAAAATGGACCTTTCTCAAGACCTAAAGGATGAACTAATGAACTGATTGAACCTTGAACCAAAATGGTTCAACAGTTCAAAGGTTCAATGCCGGTGGTTCAAAGGAGTGCCCTAAAGCTGAAAGAACAATTGCCCTTGTGGAGGGAAGTGAACTAAGGGTAGGTGCCCTTATGGAGGGTAGAAAACATTGGTTCAAAGATCAAAGGAAGTGCTGGACAAGGGGATGGTTCCATAAAAGACCAAGAAAGTGATTAAACCAAGAAAGTGATTGAACCAAATAAGTGATTGAACCAGGGAGCCGATACAGACTGCTTGAACTATTGAACTATTAAACTGATGAACTTTCAAAGGTTTAAAGGTTCATGGTTCAATATAGTTCAAACAATTAGCAACCATTGACATCCCCATAGATGTTAAATTTAAGATAATGAAATAGCCATTGATCTTTAAAGATTTAAGCAGAAGCTTCCAAGTGTCATCTACTGAGCCCCATTATAATTTGTTTCTAAAATCTATGGAAGTCATCACATGTCCCTGGTAAAGCTCATCGGAAGCCTCCAAGTGTCAACATCCATAGTTTCTTCCTTTTATTTCATTATTGAGTAAGGACTGTGGTGGGCACCGGATGAGTTGCTAAAGTAAGCAAAGCATGCCAAGTGTCATCATCTATGAGAATCCAAATGAGTCCTAAATGTTTCTATAGTGTTTCTAAAACTTAGTAGAAGCCACCATGTGTCATCTTATGCATGACTCTCAAAATACATCTAAAGCTTATATAAGTTAAAGCGAATGCTGCCAAGTGTCCTCAACTGTTTCATAGAAGAATGTGCCACGTGCCCCATTATAACTCAATAGAGCATGATAAGTGTTTGCATCCACATTTCAAGTTTCTTATAAGTTTTAAAGTAGCAGACTATGATAGATGTCAAAGATAGAGCACTCCCAATATAAAGATACAGTAAGGAAAGGGGGAACAATGGAAAAAGACCAAAAGTATCCATGCATGGGATATATTTCTAGAAGGTGAAGCAGTCCACCAAGTGGACATCAGAGAGCACAAACATTCAATGGCATGACCTATTTCTCTACATTGAGAAATGAAAATAGACAACTATGCATGTATCAGGAAGAAGAATAAGTGGCTTATACTCTAAGAGGAGGCATTTGAGATGAATTAACAGGTCACAGCTAAGACCTACACAAGATTCTAACATAGCTCTATGGATAGAATTTAAAATGCATTGAAGGCATTGAATGCAACAAGGGTAATTTTTTATGAAATAAAGCACCCAAGTCTTTCTTAGAGGGATATATATTAGACTCTCTCTTATTATTTTAGAGAGATCTTTCTGTTATCAAAAACAAAACTCTGCCCAAATTAAAAGGCATTACTGAGACTTTGAGCATAGATTATTGATCATATTTCATTATTTGAATAAGAAAACAAGTGAATTTTTAGACTTTGTCCTAGAATAGCTTGGTTATTGGGGAAATTGTTCTTATGTCTATTTTCTTAATACATTTTTTGTCTATTTAATTAAATAATTAGAATTAGTGAAATTAATCAGGAAGGTGTCCTGAAGCTGGCTATGGAGAGACTTTGTGCTGCCATAATTGTCTTTAGTTTGTCTATTTTATATTTCTATGTAAAGGATCTTGGGATGACCTTATGCCCTCATTATCCTTCATATTTCACTCTTTGGCATTTGAGGTGGAGACTTTGTGCTACATTTCATCTTGATGTGTTACTGTGCCCTATTACAGTTACTTGTCACTACCCAAAAGGTTCTTGTTGTCTATTGAAAAACGCTTCTAAAAGAAGAGTGCTTTATGTCATTTCATCAAGATTTATCCTTTGATTTGTGAACATAATCTCTAAAAAAAGAGAGATGAATGGTGTTATCCTACCCCTGAGTGTTATTTTCAATTTATTTATAGTAGATTAGTACCTTATAGTTATATGGAACCTCCCTTTGATGAGAGGAGAGATTTGTCCACCTCTGATTTGGTAAACCTACACATTTATTTGACCAATCTCCCTATGTTGTGGTTGATCAGACCTATTTTGCTCACCAATTAGCTAATTGACAAAATATTCACCCAATAGTTTTTGGTGACTCCACTGGTGACAAAGTAATTTCATGCAATTTGGAGCCTCAAGCTTTAGATTGAAACATCACCTGTGTCTTACCCATTATCATTATATAGCCTTATCCATTTATCCCACTATGAAAAAATGAGCTACTCTAGTGCTTTCCCATTGTTAATTTTTACACTCTGGTAGATCCATGATATATGCAAAGCCAAAGGGCTAAAGGTATTGTTGACCCTATATTCAAGTTGGTACAACAAAGTAATTTTGATCTATTTCCTTCACAATCTCACTTCTAACGAACCAAGAGCTTTCTTCCTACTAAAGTCAGGTCTCTATTACCAAGGAAAGCATCCATTTCTACTATTAATAAAGCTTTGTCAATACTTACCCCTTTGAGATTTGTTATTCCACCTTTCTATAGTCATATAATGGCAGTTTAAGGCCCTTGGGGTAACTCTTTTGACCCACTCAATTTAACTCCACCTCTACATGAGCTACCATGTAGTTCAAGGAAAAATTTCCCCAAGTTTTATGGTGATAGAAAGGTTCATCCTAATGAACATATTATAGCCTTCAGCATAGCATGTGGTGTAATAGGTGTGGAGTATGAAGATGTAGCAGTCAGGCTATTCATGGAAACTTTATAAAGTGCTACTACAGACTAGCTCTATCATCTACAAGCCTAGATTATGACTGATTGGAACACTCTCAAAGCCAAATTTGAAGCCAAATTCAAGCCTATAGAAAATATGCATGCCCTGCTAGCTCAACTCACTCAAATGAAGAAGGAGCCTCATGAACCAATGAGGGATTTCATAGCCAAGTACGATAAGCTAAGGAACGTGATTCCTAAAATTGCTCAGCCTACACTTGAGAATCGCAAATGTTTCTTCATCAACTCTTAGCTACTTGAAGTGAGTTTTTTGCTGAGACGTGCTGGCCAAATAGACCTTACTGTATCTCAAGATTTGGCCACTAAGGTGGAAGATGACCTTATCTTGGTAGAAAAGATAAAGAGAGATCTTAACAGAGGTAAATCTTCTTCATCTTCTGAATATCTATCTATAGGTACCAATGATCTAATGGTGCAGAATCTGGAAAATGAGTTACTAGCTCTCAAGAAGAAAATGGTGTAAGGGATGTCTTCAGTTCCTTCATATAGAGATATGCCAAGGAGGACATTCCCCAATTAGTCATACCAAGGCAATGATGCCAGGAATCAAGGACAACCAAATCATTTTCCTCCCCCACAGGAGAAACTTGTCATTGAAAGACCCCCAACTAATTCAATATTTGGATATCTCAAAACAAAATATAATTTCTCTTTTCAGCCTAAATTGAACCAAAAAAATGATGATGATCTCCTTGTAGAAGGCCAAGAAGAATTAGTTGGCAACTCCAACATTGGTTTCCTAAATTACTAGGATGAACCTAGAGGTAAAAGTGAAGTAGTTGATGGATCATATGCAGTATTCACCCGATCCCAGAACCAGTCAACCCAGCAAGATGATAAAATAAAAATAGGGGAAGGTTCTCCACCTACAATTTCAATTGCCAAATGAGGAACTTCTCTGCCTTTCCAGCCAAAGGACCCAATGAGTGATTAAAAGGTAAGTACATCAAGCATTCCTCCATATTCAATTTTAGTTCCATAGACCAATATCACCTCTCCCAAAAATCAAAAGGATGAACTCCCATCCTCTATTCTTAGTCCATTTTAGTCATTTGATATAATCAACCATGTCAAGAAGACCAAAATTCAAATGTCTAAATTTGAATTCTTGTAATCCAATCTTGAGCAGTTGGATAGGTTAGTTCAGTGTGTGAAGTATAAAATCATCCCTATAGGATAAGATGTTAAGAAGGTGACTCATGATCCCCCAAGGAACATGTCCATCCCAAACAATCTTGTCATTACTCCTACTACCCCTGGGAAAATAGAGCCTTTCTATGTTTCCCTATTGATAAATGGTCACAAATTGAGCAATTACATCATAGACTCAGGTGCATCTGACAACGTCATGCTTGCCAAAGTGGTAAAATCTCTTGGACTCATGCTGACCAAGACCTTTTGGAGATGCTTCTCCATGGAAAACAAATAGGTGCCATTTTTGGGACAAATCAAAGATGCCCAATTTGCATTTATGGCCTTTCTAAAAAAGATAATCAAGATGACTATCCTGGTGGCCGACGTCTCAGCATCATATGACATCCTTCTTGGGAAATATTTCTACAAGGATGTTGGTGGAGAAATAAGCATGGACCTATCTGAAGTGAGGATCCATATCAAAGGCATCATGAAAAGACTACTTCCTGAGAAGGAATCAAAGTATATTATCACTCAGACATCAGCCCCTGAAGCCCAAATTCTATTTGAATCTTCAGGCATGGGTAATTACTTCTTGACCACTGAGAATATTCATGTTTTAGTAGATGAAAGTCTTGTAGGTGGAGATCCATGAATTAAATTAGATGAGACATCAGAAGAATTGGTAGGGTGTAGTATAGATGGAGAAGGATCTTCCATCTCTAATGAAGAAAAATCTAATAGAAGATCAGTTTCTGATGATGTTTGGATCTTGGAATTTGATGGCAACAATTTTTCTACCAGCTTAGGGGCCAAGATTGTGTTGATATCTCCTTAAGGAGATATTTTTCCTTTTTCATACAAGTTTTAGTTTAGTAACACCAACAACACAGCTGAGTATGAATCTTTATTGCTTGGATTGAAGGTTGCTCGAGATAAAGGCATCAAAATCCTTCATGCCAAAGGAGATGCTGAACTGGTGGTTTTTTAGGTAAGGAACTTGTATCAAATCAAAAATGAGATATTACACCACTATTGCAATCTAGTCTGGGATCAAATTGAAAGCTTTGATGCTTTTAACATCTCTACCATACCTAGGGAATTTAATGACCAAGCTGATGCACTAATTATTTCAACAACTTTCTTAGTTCCTCACCTAGACTTCAAAGGAGACAGGTACACCATTAAACTGGTCTTTTGACCAAGTGTGCCTGATAATTCCAATCATTGGCAAGTGTTAAATGATGGCCACCAAATCATTGCCTTCCTAGAATAAAAAGATAGCTTTGAATGTCTGCACTTTGAAGGTAGTAAACCTCACAAGCTTGAACCAGCCCCTGAATCAAGTTCAGACGCAGGTGAAGAATTCCTATAGCTAAAAGGGAATAAAATTCTCAAAGGACTGGTTTCCCTTGAAAAACTATTTGACAAGCATGATAGGTTCAGCAAATAATAGCAAATAGATTCAAGATCCTCCCAAGGGTTTGATCAAATAAATCTGGGTACCAAAGAAAATCCCAAGATGGTGAACATTGGGAAGTGCTACACTCAAGAAGAGAAGTTCAAGTTTATTGCTCTGCTTTGCTAGTATATGGATGTCCTAGCATATTCTTATGATGATTTGAAGTCACTCAGGCCTAAGGAAATTCACCATGAAATTCCTCTCAAGGATGATTCAGTGCCTTACAAGTAGAAATACTGGAAGTATAATCTAAAGATATCAAATACTATTCTGTTTGAGATATAGAAAATGCTAAATGCTAAGATAATTTTCCCAATCCATCATTCCACATGGATTGCCAACATAGTCCCTGTGAGGAAGAAGAATGGTGAAATTTGCATCTATGTGGATTTCAAGAATCTGAATCAGTCATCTTTAAAAGATAACTATCCTTTTCCCATCATGGATCAAGTGCTTTAGATAGTGACCAGCTCAGAGATGTTATCAATGCTAGATGGTGTCTCAGGATATAATCAAGTTGAAGTTGGTGAAGTAGACTAGCACAAGACTGCCTTCACCACACCTTCGAGCACCTTTGCTTATCAAAGAATGCCATTTGGCCTGATAAATGTTTGTGCCACTTTCTAGAGAGTAATGGACCTAGCTTTCAAAGATAAAATGGGTAAGTTCATTGTGGTATACCTTGATGACTTGACCATATTTTCTAAGCATCACTCTGAGCATGTGTGCCATTTGCAACAAGTGCTAAAATGCTACCGCCAAAATGGCATTTCTCTTAACCCTAAGAAGTCTATTTTTGGAGTGACAGAAGGGAAGCTTCTCAGACACATTATATCCTGATAAGGCATAAATATTGACTTAGAGAGAGTCAAATCCATTCAGGTGCTTACTCTGCCCACAAGTAAGACTGCAGTTCACTCTTTCTTTAGAAAGGTGAATTTTTTATGAAGATTCATTCCTAAGATTACTAAGAAGACTCATCATATTGTGGATATGATGAAAGGAAATACCACTTTCAGCTAGATTGACGAAGGCAAATCAGCATTTCAAGATATCAAGACAGCCATTGCCCACGCCTCAACTTTGGTTTGTCTAGATTATACCAAGGATTTTATGATGTATAGTTATGCTTCTGAGCACACACTTTTAGCAATTTTGGTTCAGTAGAATGAAGAAGGTGTGGAATCTCCCATATCCTTCATGAGCTATCCTCTTAAAGCTCATGATCTAAAGTATTCAAACATGGTGAAGCATGCTTATACAGTGGTCAAGGTAGTGAAGAATTTTCACTTTTACATTCTAAATTCCCATACTACTGCTCTAGTTTCTAATACCATAGTTAAATCCATATTAACTCAGTAGGAGTTTGGAACCAAAAGGGGGAATTGGATTGCAAAAATCTAGGAGATTGATCTAGTTATCAAACTGATGAAGCTAGTGTGGGGAAGGGGCCTTTGTCAATTGATTGCTGAAAACAAACCTGAGGAAGCAGGGCATGAAGAAAAAGAAGTGGAAGAGACACCAATAGTTCTCTTTGTCACTACTATGGATGAGTGGTATTCAAATACTACTCATTTCCTTATCTATGGTGAATTTCCTACTCACTTGTCTTGTAAAAAAAAGAGATCTGTCAAGTTAAAAGCTGCCAACTTTATCTTGTGGGACAATGGGCTGTATAAGAGGAACCTTGACGGGGTATTCCTTCACTGCATGGATAAAGTGCAGCAAAACAAACTTCTAGAATCCTTCCACAATCTATCCTATGGAGGATTTTTTTTTGCACCTATAACTACCCACAAGATTCTATAAGCCACGTATTATTGGCCTACCCTATTTCAAGATGCATACAAATGGGTGCATAAATATGAACTATGTCAATAATTCATAGGAAGACCCAAGCTAGCTATTCTACCTCTCAAGCCAGTAGTGATAGAAGAGCCATTTCAGTAATGGGGAATCAATTTCATTAGTGTTGTAAACCCATCTTCAAGTGCTAGACATGATTATGTCCTCACATCCATAGATTACTTCACCAAATGGGTGGAAGCAATTTCAACCAAGCATGCTACTTCAGAAGTAGTATGCAATTTCCTCAAAGAGAATATCATTTCTAGGTTTGGGGTCCCACCCAAAATTGTAATGGATAATGTAGCCTATTTCTATGCACATGAGATTACTCATTTCTATTTTTATTATGAGATTACTCTCTCCCACTCTTTTGATTATTTTCTACAAGGAAATGGCCAAGCAAAATCAAGCAATAAGAACCTGGTGACCATCATCAAAAATATAGTAGATGACAACCAATGAACTTGGCATAAAGCATTGCTTGATGCTTTATGGGTAGATAGAATTATGCCCAAAAGGGTGATAGGTATGTCACCTTTCCAACTTCTATATGGTCTCAATGCAGAGATACCAATCACCTTAGAATTACCAGCATTAAAATTAGCAAAGACCATCAAAGATCAGACATATGAAAGCTCCATCAATAAGAGGATCATGTGCTTAACTGAGCTAAATGAGTAACAAACTATGGTGGTGGACCAAATTTCTATGCATCAAAGTCTAGTGAAGAAGCTATTAGACCAGAAAGCAAAAGCCCATAATTTTCAGATTGGCGATCAAGTTTTGTTATGGGATAAGAGAAGAGAACCAAAGAGAATGCATGGGAAATTTGATTCCCTATAGAGAGGCCCATTTACTATTCATCAGCTCAATGGTGAAAATAGTTTCTTTCTAAAATATCAAGATGGCACGCTCTTTTCATTGGCTCATAGTGGGCAACATCTAAAGCACTTCAATCTTTGAGATATCAAATAAGATCAGCTTATACATATGTATATTTATATAGTCTTTAGTTCTATTTTGTGATTTCATTGTCATTTTTGGCACATTTTTATTTTTGGGTAGCATGACTCCATAGCTCAATGGCATACTTCAAGACACTAGAGATTCTGGTTTCTACTCCCTTTAGCTGCTTCAAAATTTCAACTGAAGAAAGTTCCCCAACTGGAGAGAGCTATTGTTCTCAAAATCTGTCACTCATTTTTGGGACAACACATGAACTATTTTTGGTCCTACAAGCTAAAAATTATCTCTTCCCTTCTCAAAAATTGTTCTAGGCATTCAAATTCTCCATTTTTCAAGCTTTTTCAGCTAACAAACTTCACAGGAAGAAATCTACGAACTCTGTAGGCTTAAATCTATGGATTCTGTAGGCTTAAATCTATGGACTCTACAAGAAGGAATCTATAGACTCTGTAGGTTCATTTCTATAGACTCTATAGGAAAGAAATAACCTCTCAACACTTAGGCAATTTCAAGGTTGGTTCAATGCCAAGGTTCAACCAAAAGGTTCATCGACAAGCTTCAAACAAAGGAATGAATCATTGAACCATTGAACCTTGAACCAAAATGGTTTAAAGGGTTCAAAATCTCAATGATATCAGCTAACTTAAAGAGTTAAGCACTTCAACAAAAGTTTAAAGTTTAACCGCTTCAACAAGTTCAATGGCTTCAAAAGACATAGCGAAAAGAAGAAGGCTTGAACCATTGAACCATTAAACCTTGAACCAAAATGGTTCAAAGGTTCAAAGGTTCAATGCAGTTGGTTCAATGTAGTTGGTTCAATGTGGTTGGTTCAAGCAGTCAAGTGAATGAGCGGAACACAAGAAAGCACTTGAACCATTGAACCATTGAACCATTGAACCTTGAACCTTGAACCAAAATGGTTTAAATGTTCAATTGATCGGTTCAAGAAGTCAGTTCAAAGGATTCCCCCAAAGCCCATAGGCCAATGTACCCTTACGGAGGGTAGGTGATGAGCAAAATGGACCTTTCTCGAAGCCTAAAGGATGAACTAATGAATTGATTGAACCTTGAACCAAAATGGTGTAATGGTTCAAAGGTTCAAAGGTTTAACATCGATGGTTCAAAGGAGTGCCCCAAATTTGAATGAATAAGTGCCCTTGTGGAGGGAAATGAACTAAGGGCAAGTGTCCTTATAGAGGGTAGAAAACATTGGTTCAAAGATCAAAGGAAGTGCCAGACAAAGAGATGGTTCAATCAAAGACCAAGAAAGTGATTGAACTAAGAAAGTGATTAAACCAAAGAAGTGATTGAACTAGAGAAGTGATTGAACCAGGGAGCTAATAAAGACTACCTGAACTATTAAACTATTTAACTGATGAACTTTCAAAGGTTTAAAGGTTCATGGTTCAATATAGTTCAAATAATCAACAAATATTGACGTCCCCATAGACATCAAATTTAAGATAATGAAATAGCCATTGATCTTTAAAGATTTAAGCAGATGTTGCCAAGTGTCATCTGTCGAGCCCCATTATAATTTATTTCTAAAATCTATGGAAGTCACCACATATCTATGGTAAAGCTCAGTAAAAGCCACCAAGTGTCAACATCCATAGTTTATTCCTTTTGTTTCATTATTGAGTGAGGACTGTGGTGGGCCCCGATGAGTTACTAAAATAAGTAGAGCATGCCAAGTGTCATCGTCTGTGAGAATCCAAATGAGTCCCAAATGTTTTTATAGTGTTTCTAAAGATAAAAAAAAGTCCCCATGTGTCATATTATGCATGACTCTCAAAAGACATCTAAATCTTCTATAAGTTAAAGTGGATGCTACCAAGTGTCCTTGCCTGTTACCCAGCAGAACGTGCCACATGTCCCGTTATAACTTAGTGAAGTGCGACAAGTGTTTGCATCCATGTTTCAAGTTTCTTATAAGTTTTAAAGTAGTGGGATATGATAGATGTCAAAGATAGAGCACTCGTAATACAAAGATATAGCAAGGAAAGGGGGAATGATGGAAAAAGACTAGAAATATCTATGCATGGGATATGTTTCTAGAAGGTGAAGTAGTCCACCAGGTGGACATCAGAGAGCATGAATATTCAATGGTGTGACCTATTTCTCCACATTAAGAAAAACAAATGCATAGTTGTGCATGTATTAAGAATAAGACCAAGTGTCTCATACTCTAATAGGAGGCATTCGAGATGAATTAACAGGCCATAACTAAGACCTACACAGGATTCTAGCATAGCTCCATGGATAGAATTTAAAATGCATTGATGGCATTGAATGCAACAAGGGTCATTTTTTGTGAAACAAAGTGCCCAAGTCTTTCTTGGAGGGATATATATTGGACTCTCTCTTATTATTTTACGGAGATCTCTCTGTTATCAAAAATAAAACTCTGCCCAAATTGAAAGGCATTACTGAGACTTTAAGCTCAGATTGTTGATCATATTTCATTATTTGAATAAGAAAACAAGTGACTTTTTAGACTTTATGCTAGAATAGCTCAGTTTTTGGGGAAATTATTCTTATGTCTATTTCCTTAATACATTTTTTATCCATTTAATTAAATAAGTAGAATTAGTGAAGGTAATCAGGAAGGTGTCCTGAAGCCAGCCGTGGAGAGACTTTGTGCTACCATAATTGTCTCAGTTTGTCTATTTTTTATTTTTGTGTAAAGGATCTTAGGATGACATTATGCCCTCATTATCCTTCATATTTTAGTCTTTGGTAGTTGAGGTGGAGACTTTGTGTTACATTTCATCCTGATGTGTTACTACGCCCTGTTACAGTTACTTGTCACTACCTGAAAAGTTCCTGTTGTCTGTTGAACAACACTTCTGAAAGAAGAGGAATGCCTTTTATCATTTCATTAGGATTTTTCCTTTAATTTGTGAACATTATCTCTGAAAAAAGAGAGATGGATGGTGTTATCCTACCCCTGAGTGTTATTTTTAGTTTATTTATAGTAGATTAGTGTGTGTGTGTGTGTGTGTGTGTGTGTGTCTGTGTCTGTGTGTGTGTGTGTGTGTGTGTGTATAATACCTTATAGTTATAGGGAACCTCCCCTTGATGAGAGGAGAGATTTGTCCACCTCTGATGTGGTAAACCCACACATTTGTCCAACCAACCTCCCTATGTTGTTGTTGATCAGACCTATTTTGCTCACCAGTTAGCTGATTGACAAAATATTCACCCAACATGGTCTACTAATGTATAGAAAGAGTGTCATTACAAGTCCTTGTTAGTATTATTTTATAAGTGTATAGACATTTTATAATTATTCTATGACTGTATTCCTTTTTGGAATCATCCATTGCTCTCTTGAATTTTAAATGCCTTCTTTAATCTAACATGTGAAACATTGATGTGACAACACATAAGGAGTTGTGAGTTTTATGTGAGAAAACTTGTGTTTAAGTAGTGTATTATTATTCAAATGGGAGGAGATAAAAATTGGTGCATCACTTTTTTTTTGCTTAGTTATTTTATTGAACTCTTTTCATACACGAATTGATAGATTAGAGAGATATTTAAAGGAACATCAAGGGGACCTAGCCCCTTATCTAGAGATTCATCTCAAAAAAATTATCACCCAAGGTAAGAGAGATGATGCCATTGTGTCACTTGGATGAGGAGAGTTGAGTATCTCTTCAAGGGTGTGAATCTAAGTGTCAATAGTTTTTGGAATGCTCAGTGGGAATTTAAGTCCTAAAATATTATTCAAGATTGGTGTTGGTCTTGGCATATTTGAAGTAGAAGAAACATATACATTTAGTACCTGAAAACTAAATTAAATAAATAAAATTTTTGGTCGAGGATCAGTCTTCCTTTCCATGCCAAACGTAACTACTAGATCTATTGTTAAAGGTGTACCTTTTCAATTTTTGCAATTACCTTCATATTTTGCCAAAAGGTTTAGGTTTATCAACACTCATACTTATAAGCAATAATTTGTGTTTAAACCTTCCAAATTTGTGTTACATACTATTACTGATGTCTATAGTGATATTCTTGATATGGATAGGAGACAACCTTTTGTGCCTTTCATCAAGGCATCTCCCTTGCATATTGCTCAATATGATCAAATTCTAGGAGCAACCATCAAAAGTGTCCCATATTTTAGTGGGGATGGTCCTATTACTACCATTGAGCACATTAGGAACATAGAATTTTTTTATACTATCCATAACATCACCCAAGAAAATGTATCTATTAGGTTATTGACCTTGTCTTTTAAAGGAAACATTTTGGATTGGTATGGGACTCTACCTATAAATTCCATTAGCTCATGGGATAAATTGAGAGATTTATTGACTAAGAGGTTTGGGGAGAAGAGTGACTACCTATATCTAGCTAATAAATTAACCATAATCAATAGGGCACCACATGAATTCATGTAAGACTTTAACACTAGGTTTCAAAAAATATGGGATAGGATTCTAGCTCTTGTAAGACCTACTCCAAACCATGCTTTTTGTACTATTTGAAAGAGTTGAGTAGTGACATTACCATGATAATTCAATATATGGGTGGAAACACATTACATGATACCTATGAAATAATAATAAATGCTAAGAATTGTCTTGTCTAAGTGGGAAATATATCTCCTAGACCTCTAATGCCACTATTCCTTGATTTTCATTCTTCGAGTCAAGGTGCATTGCCCACTTTAGTCCCTTTGCATAATCAAGAAAGTATTGCCATTACTCCTTAAAATGAAATCCATGAAGTTAAAATATTTATTCCAAGTGTTAAAAATGAGTTAGTTTCCCTAAAAATATAACAAGCTCAAATTATTAGGCCATGTCAAACATACAACTAGTTTGGGCAAATAAGTAGACCTCCTTTCCAAAACAATGCACAAGGACACGGCCAAATCACCCATGCCAATCCTTATCAAATATACAATACAAGTGTTCCTTAATATTCCAAGGCTCTTGTTCCCACTCAAAACAACTTGGTTAAATAACAAATAGGCTACCCTTCTTTTGAACAAGGTCAAGAACAAGTTGCTTATGCAAATGAGATGCACATCCAAACCATGACAATGCAAGGAAATCAAGTACGAAAAGTTCTAAGTTTTGAGATGTCAATGAGACATGGGATGGAAGGTGTTCAAGTCCAATCTTATTCTACTCTCATAAATCACTTGGAGGGAGAGTTTTGTACCATCAATCATTTGGTAAAATCAAACAACACCAATGCTAATGTGGCTAGCAACACTAGATCGTAGAAGAGGGTTGTGGATTAAGTTGAAGGAACTAATAAAGGACCTATTTTGACACCTATATCATATCTTATGTTAATTTTATCTTATAAAACTCCTAAAGTGAAGTAAAGTTAAAAAATTTCAAACTTTAGGCTAGCTACTACAACTCTACCTCCACAAGCTGCAACACAAGGTGCCAATGTTCATAAGGAAAACACCAAGGTGAGTAATCCTTCCAACAATGTGGTGGACCAGATGAAGAATATTAATATTAAAATCTCATTGTGGGATTATATAACATTACTAGGGTATAAAGATATACTCTAAAAGGAATTTCATGGATTGGGTAAACAAGCTGGTCCATCTAGAAATGACAATGTGGTTTTAGTCAATGGAACTCAATCTATAGATGGTCAAGTGAAGAAAGATGAGAAGACTCCTCCTTTCTACATATATATAATTTTTGGTGATTTATTGGTTCATAATTTCATTATATTTAGTGGGTATATCACTTCAATTATGCCCAAATATATAAAAGATAAAGTAGGCCTTAAGTATGAGCCAATGACTAAAGGAGTTTTGCAATTAAATGGATCACCAACCAAGACTTTAGAGATAGTTAAAGGTTTGAATTTGATCCCTCATGATTTTCTTACCTTTTAAATTCCTCATGATGTGGTGGTAGAATATCTACCACCCTATTTTTATCTTTTCTTATAAAGAGGCTTCACATCCAAGATAAGTGGATACTTGGTAGTTAATTGGTCCTACATGGTGTTTAGAACAAAGTATGGCACTAAGGTGAAAATTGAATCTAAACCTATTCATAGAGATTACTTGGAACCTTACATAAGGTGGTAAATTTTAATTATTTTATCATTGGTGAAGAGGAGCTTCACATTGATCATTCCCCATCTTCTTCCCTTGAAAGAGTTTTTGAGTTGTTCCTAGATGAGTGGGGAGATGAGCATTATGAGCATGATCCTTAAAAGTTTATTGAAGAGTCTAGTCTTAGAGTATATTTTATGCATGAAAATGACTGTTACATGCCTAATTTTATGAATTCAAGTGAGGATGTGAATGGATTGTGGCAACTCTTATTTGATGGGTTTAGAAGCAAGATTGGGGCTGGTGGTGGAGCAATGTTGGCTTCACCTTCAAAGGAAAGGTATTTTTAAAATTTTAGTTGTCTTTCAATTTTAATGTATTATAATATGAATAACTTATTCATGGCCTATAATGGGTTAGAAAAAGATGAGTTTAAGTAACTAAAGTGTATAGAGATAGTGAGTTTATTGTGAATCAAGTTAGAGGTTAGAATTTGACCAAGAACTCCTTGTTCATGTCCTACAAGCATAGAGTTTGGGATATTGTAGAAGATTTTATGGATTTCAACATCACTTATATCTAAAGAGAAGATAACAAGTATGATAATAGGTTGGTAGCAATTGGAGGTCAGTTTGATGTTCCAAAAGGGATACAAAGGACAAAAACCAATCTCATCTAAAAGTGATTATAAGAACCTCCATACTGGATAATGTCACTAATTGGAAAGTGTTTGATAGTGATAAAAAAATATCACTTTTTATACAAGAAGAATCTAATTTTTCTTACAAGAATTATTTTAAACTACAACAACAATATGGAGGGTAGATTGTGAAATTGAAGTCTAACAAACTCCCTAAAGGCCTAGTCACTCTTCAGAGCATATTCAATGATGATGACCAGATGAAGAAAGACAAGTTAAGCATATCTACCAAATAGGAAAACTATGAAAAGGTTTAAATCTTCAAAGATAAATTACTTGTACTTGGGAAGGTATGTAATAATAAAGAGAAACATGTTTTCATTGAGTTATTCAAAGAATTTTTTGTTTTTTTTCCATGGGAGTATAGTGATTTAAAAGGTTTTGATCCAAGCTTGGCTCAACAAACTATAAATATGGATGAAAATGCCAAGACCATTAAGCAAGGACAAAATCCAATCAATCCCAAGATTTAACCTCTCATGAGGAAAGAAATCACCAAGTTTATTGAGTCTAGAATCATCTTTCCTATCAAACATTTTTCTTGGTTGGCTAATTTAGTCCCTGTTAGGAAGAAGAATGGGGAGATCAGGTTGTGTGTGGATTTTATGGAATTCAATAGAGTCTCTTTGAGAGATCATTATCCACTTCATTTTATGGAGCAAATCCTACTTGATGGGTATTTTGTGTATCATCAAATTATAGAGATAATTTCTAATGTTTAATGGATATGGCTTTCTAAGGACTAATCAAAGACATTATATTGGTTTATCTTAATGATGTAAGAATTTTCTCCAAGGATGTCAATGACCATTTGAAGTACCGAAGGCATATTTTTAAGATGTGTAGAGAGTTTTGAATCTATATAAACCCAAAGAAGTGTGTGTTTGCTATCCATGAAGGCAAACTACTGGGACACATTATTTCCAAAAAAGGTCTATCTATTGATCCTGAAAAGGTAAATGCCATCTTGGCATTACCTTTGCCTAAACATAAGAAGGGTCTACAAAGATTCTTTGGTAAGATCAATTTCATAAGGAGATTCATTCCCAATTTTGCTAATTTGGTCAATCCCTCAACCTACATGCTAAGAAAGGATGAGGTGTTCACTTGGACAAGAAGGAGGAAAGAAAATTTTGAAGAGATTGAACAATCCATTGCCTAATCTCCTACCCTTGTAATTCCAAACTTCTCCAAAGATGTCAACCTATATAATTTTAGGAATGAAGAGGTAATATTTTTCATGATTACTCAAGCTAATGATGAAAATTTTGAATAAACTATTACCTTCTTTAGTCAAGGTTTGGAAGGCTATAAGATAAGGTACACATATGTTGAGAAATAAGTGCTTTTAGTAATAAAGAGCTTAAAGAAGTTTAGGCATATGCTGTCTAACAACAAGATTAATATTTTTTTCCCTCATCATAGTGTGAAAGAATTTATATTGAATAGTGATTTGAATAAAAAGAGGGAATGATGGATCACAAGGGTAATTGGATATGATGTGGAGATCAAAACTACCAAGTTAGTGAAAGGAAAATGACTATGTGAGCATCTCACTTCAGACTTGAAAGAGGAAAAAGAAGTTTTTTTGGTACTTTAGGATGACTCTATCATAGCTATACCTTCATCTATGATAAATTTGACATAAGACATTATCCACTTCCTTCAAATGGGTGAGTGTCCACAAGGTCTTGATAGGGCCAAGAGAAGGTAATTTAGGTTGCAATCCATTCCTTATGTACTTTTTGATGGAGTTATATTTATATATAAATTTTTTAGGTGTGATTTTGAGGTGTCTTGATTCAGATTAGATTGATAAAGTATTGTTTGAATTTCATGATGGACCAGCTGGTGGTCATTTTGCTCTTAGAACCACAACTACAAAGATAATGAGGGCTAGATATTTTTGTCTTAGTTTGTTCAAGGAAACCCATGAGTGGGTAAGGAAATGCCAAAAGTGTGTTTCTTTATGGAAAACAAAATCTATCTACCTTACCTCTTCATCCAATCTAGGTTTAATAACCATTTATGGAATGGGGTTTAGATTTCATAGGTCTAATCAATCTACCTTCTAGTGCTAATCACAAGTGGGTGTTGACTATTAATGATTACTTTACAAGATGGATGGAGAATATGGATTTGAAGGAAGTGAATGAAAGCTCAGTCATAAAATTATATGAAGGTAGAGTAACTAGTTTTGGATCTCTTTCAATAATCATTTTAGATAATGTAGTAGCCTTTCTAGGAGCAAGAAAAAGTGAATGGGATTTGAATCATGGCATCTATCTTAGTACCTCCTCCAACTATTACCCCTAAGTGAATGGAATATATGAGTACATAAAAAATAATATAATAAGGATTATAAAGAGTATAATGGAGGAGAATCAAATGACTTATCACACCAAGTTGAAGATAACCCTTTGGGCTGATAGGATCATTCCAAAGAGAACAATTGAGAATTCACCATATACACTTGTCTATGAAATGGAAGCTATAATTCCTATCTCACTTGAGCTACTAGCTTTAGATCTTACCTATCAGCTATAATTGATGGAGAATGATATCATGAAGGTTAGGTTATGTGAGTTAATGGAGCTTGAGGAGGAAATAAATCCATGCTTAAGAGCTTTAAAGAAGGAGACATTGTCCTAAAATGGGATGAAAATAGGGGTAACCCTAAAAGATAAATAAAGTTTGATGCTTTATGGAGTGGCCCATATGTGATCACATAGTGAAAATAACATAATGCTTTCCAACTCTCAAAGTTAGATGGAGAGGAATTGTGATTATCCTTTTCCTTTGTACATAATTTTTTGATTTCCTTATGTTACCTAAGTGCTTATACACATGTGTGATTTATCTTCTGTCTTAATTTTCTTTGTGTCTTATTTGTTTTGTTTGTGTTGAGTGTTGTGTCTTGTGGCATGGTTTTTCCTTTCAATTCAGTGTGTTGTTCAAGGTTTTGAGTCATGGATAATGTTTCATTATTTGAATGTCCTTATATGACTCCATACCCAATGGATTAATTCAAATACTAGTATTTTTAGTATAATAGGCATACTACCCCTACAAGTCTCCAATTTGTTAACCAAATTTTGGCCCTTTAGGCCAAAATTGGGCACCACTATTTGAAAAAAACTACCTAAGTCTATACCTTTGGCTAAGTCCAGTATGCAGGTTTCATTCAGAAGAAGTGTTTTATTCAAATCCCAAAGCTTTTTCCACATAAAAAACCTAGTCTCCATTCTGTCAAAAAGTTTATTTTGGTATTTTTCTAAGCCTTTTCAAAGTAATACTTATGAGTCTTTACTTTTGACTAAGTGTTATTTCTTTCAGACTTTTTATTCAGCGAGGTGTTGAATTCTTTTAGATAGTTTATCCAAAACATTTTTTCTGAAGGAACACTTACATTTTTTTAAGGAATTCTTTCAGACATTTTGTCCAATTTTTTTTTTTGAAGGGCACTTCAATTTTTATAAAAGGGACACTTGCAAATTTTCTGAACGGGTCTTTTCCAAAAGCCAAAGGGATATTTACAACTTTTTTGAAGGGGCCTTTTTCAAATTACTGAAGGGTCACTCCATAGTTTTGAAGGTCCACTTCAAGAAACTCGAAGGAACATTTCAAAGAACTAAACAGTCCATTTTTCAAAAACCAAAAGGTCCTTATATAACCCAAATAAATTAACATAGAAAAAGGAGCTAAATGATTTATTTGAGAAAATTATCTAAAGGAATTGCCAAGAAAAAGCCCAAATGAATTCTTTTGGGAAAAGTGATGAGACAAAAGTCTGAAGAAAATACCTAAAGGGTAATGGCCTACAAAAATTCAATTTTAAACTATGAAAAATAGTTGTTGGTGTCAAAAGGCTCGATAGGAACCTTAAGCTGAGTATAAAGGTAAAAAATGGCATTTATAATTGAAGCATTTAGTTTAGTTGTAACTTATTCAACTATAGATGATTCAATTATAACTAAGGCATTTAGGTTCAGTTGTAACTTATTCATTTATAACTGATTCATTTGGTGACATGGCATAGCTTTCCCACCTCTCTCCCACATGCAAATTTAATTGTTTCTCTCAAGATGACACATGTCCAAGTGATCCTTAGACTTCCTTTGCTTGCTCCACCTCTCAAAGCTATAAATATGCATTCTCTTGGCTCATTTAAGTAGCCTCTACTGGTTATTGGGAAAACATTAGCTAGATTTGTACTCAAAAGAATCTTGAAGAAATAATACAAGTTATTTTTCCACTCACATGATGTACTGTTGAGTGATGACTTGAATATTTTTGGTCGAGTCTAGTGAAAGATTGTCTTTTATATCTCGCACTCTTGATGGTCTACCAATGTGCAAAAAGAATGTCATTACAAATCCTTGTTAGTATTTTTTCTAAGTGTATATAAATTTTAGAAGTATTCTATGAATGTATTCTTTTTCGGAATCATCCATTTCTCTCCTAAATGTTGAATGCCTTCTTGAATCTAACAAGTGAAACACTAATGTGATAACACACAAGGAGTTCAGAGTTTTGTGTGAGAAAAGTTGTCTTGGTCTTTAAGTAGCATATTCTTATTCAAATAGGAGGAGATAAACATTGGTGCATCACCTTTTTTTGTTTTCTTAGTTATTTTATTGAACCCTTTTCATACATGAGTTAATAGATTAGAGAGAGATTTAAAGGTGCATCAAGGGGAGCTAGCCCCTTATCTAGAGATTCATCTCAACAATATTGTCATCTATAGTAAGAGAGATGACTCCATTGTGCCACTTGGATGTGAAGAGTTGAGTATCTCCTCAAGTGTGAGAATCCAAGTGTCCATAGTAGCATGATATAAAATACCATGATAACCTAGCCATAATATGCATAAGGACTGGTATGTGATCCAATGAATAAGTGAAAATAATTCACCAATGATAAAAAACATGATGATAATGTTGACATATGAATATCAATCATCTTAAGTATAATGTGCAAGGAATCACCTAATGTACACATATATACTAAATCAAAGCCCAATAATCAAATCAAATAAATAGGCAAAAAATAAACAAATAAAAACATCAATAAATAGAAATAAAACAAAAAACTAATAAAAAGTGAACAAAATCATCTAAACAAAGGTAAACAAATGAACAATGGTTAATCACAATATTAGTGAAAATAAAAAATAAATTATTTATGCTTGTGTAATAGAGGTGTTACACTAGGTGACAGGGTAACCCCTAAGCTAAATATCAATGACACATGTATAACAATGCAAGGATAATTGATACAAGGTTTCCCCTAGGCTATAAAGAAAGTTGACACTAAAAAACAACAAACATTATCAATAGGCTATAGGAGACAACAACAACACATAAAACAAATAAAATGAGGGGGGAATAGAAGAATAAAGAAGTGGTGGCCAAGTTGACTCCAGATGTGCTAGGCAAGTGGACACTACCTACATAATTATATGGATGTAAGATCCAACATGAACTTCAAGCCAAATGTAATTATCCTAGGATATGGGATAGAATAAAAATGATGAGAAAGAACATGATTGACTTGTAAAGGAATATTGGAAGGATTTCTCAAAAAAGTGGGAGTGTAAGAAAAGTCAAGGGTGTAGTAATACATCTACTTCAAATGAACAATGAACATAATGGTGACTCATAAAATGGATAGAGAATTGGAAATAGTTGTTTAAAAAATGGTGAGAGTGTAAATAAATCACAAAATGATGAGAGGATAAGATGAATCCAAGTGGTTATTAGTGTATCAAATTCAAATACACAATGCTCACAACATGAACTATCTAAAATGGAGAGAGAATATGACTAAGGCTAAATAAGGATGGGGAAACTAAATGACAAGTAGTTACTCATGAAATAACTATAAGTCCTAGAATCCTTAAGATAAAAAAAGTGGTCAAAAAAAAGGAAGGTATGACCAAGCTAACATGAGATACCCCATGTATCCAAGTATTACCTACATAGTACGTGAATACCTCATGCCAATGTAGTTCTCCTAGAAATGGGAGAAAAAAGACCAAGGTGGTCTAGAAATAAATTGAACAAACAAGATGGACAATCCAAATTTTTTTTGATGGATTTATATTTCTCATGGAAATTCTAAGTCAATTTTCATGATTTTGTTATTTTGAGGATTTTCTAGGTCTTTTACCCATGTTTTTGGAATTTTATAAGCATCCCAACTTGATTAAGAATGATGAGATGTCAAATAGTCCAAATTATAAAATGGTGAGAGAGTGGCTTAGTTTAATCACAAAACAATAAGAGTGTAGGGAAAAGAGTGACTAAGCTGACCTCAACATAAATTGAGTGTTACCTACATAGTCTTAGAAGGACCTCAAGTCACTATAATTACACCTTATAGTGGAGTAATTTAAGTATGTAGTAGTAAGTTTTTGAATTAGGAAAATGACATAGTATAGTAAAAGAATGACAAGGTGATAACAAAATGCATGGAAAATGTGTTTTTCTTAATTTTCCCATAGGTGGTTATAATTAAGAAATAATGGCATGGGTCAATGATACTAACTTTCCCAAAGGCAATTATAATTAGTAACATAGGGTGGGACACTGATTTTCCCAAAGGTGGTTATAATTAGTAGCACTCATATTGAAACAAAATAATAAATGAAGGATGTAATTTCCAAACCACTATCCTAGTGGTCCAAGATACTACCTCTATCTAGATTACTAAATCAACTACTGAAGATTTCATCTAAATATATTTCACTGAAGGTGGCTAAAGAACCAATGGATAAAAACCAAGGTCAAAAGTGTAGGATGGGAGGGTAAAAAACATTGGTTAATAGTGAAATCATGCTAGGAAATGTATATGGTATAAGGAAGATGATGATATGGTAAAACATAAATGATCTTCATAGATAAACTTCAGGTCTCTCAAGTGAAGTAATGCTTGAGGTGTATGATGTCCATGGGTTCTTCAAGTTCATCTCCATCTAGTGTAGTGATCTTGTATGCTCTAGAGCCATAATTTGCAATAATTATGTAAGGGACTACCTAATTGGGATTGAAATTTCCTTTCTTTTTCTTCTTCACCATGGTGTTCTTTTAGTTTTATTTGAGAACAAGATCACCAAGATTAAACTCTCTATGCCTATCACATCAATTATATTGACCATCTAGTCAGTTTTAGTATGCTTGAAGGCTGTTAGTAATGGTAATAAATTTCTTGTCTAATATCTCTAGCTATTGCAGGTGAGTCACTCTATAATCTTCATCATCTAGGATGTGTTCTAATGAGATATGTAGAGAGGAAATTCAACCTCAATGGGAATAACTTACTCATTACCATATATTAGTGAACAGGGTGTGGCTCTTATTGGACTATGATAATTGTATGGTATGTCTAAAGGGCATAAAATATCTATAAGTTATAATATGGATATCATCATCAATAATTTTCTTAAGGATATTGACAATGGTCTTATTAGATGCCTCTTCTTGGCCATTACCTTGTGGGTAACATGTGGTGGAAAAATGTTGGGTGATGTTGTACTCAACACATAGTGATTTGACATCCTTATTCTTAAAACATCCACCATTAATAACGATAATGTCAGATGGTATACCATAGTGCCATATGAGATTATTAGAGATGAGTTTATAAATCTATTTTCTAGTCATGTAAGTGAGGGGTATAGATTCAACCCACTTAGTAAAATATTAGGTAATAGTAAGGATGTGTTATGTCCATCAGACAAGGTAGGATAATCTTCCCAACAAGATCAAGTTTACACATTGAAAATGGCAATGGTGTAAGCATTGGTTTTGTGTTCTAGCTAGGGCATGAATTAGATTGGTATGCCTTTGACATTTGTCTCACCATTTGACATAAGCAACTACATCTACTTCTATAATTAGCTAATAATAACTAGTACATAGGATATTTTTGTCATGAACAACCTTGCTAGTGTGTGCTCAACATACTCCTTCATGAACTTCCTATAATACAAATGTAGCTTCTATAAAAGTTAAATAATGAAAGAAAGTTCCATAAAATATTCTATGGTAAATATTTAGGCCAATAAAGGTATAGAGAGAGGCTTGCTGGGTAAAGGCCTTTTGTTATTTATGTGATAGGTCTAGTGGAATGATGTGATCATGAAGGTAGCTATATATGTCTAATTACCAAATAGAATTAGGACCAAGAATATCATAGATCATTAAAATGGTTGAAGGTTCATGAACATGTGCTAGAAGATATTCAATGAGGAACTAATATTATTTTTCCATGTATATGTTGCAAATAAAAGAGCCAATGGTAGCCATGGTATCTGATGTCCTTTTACTGGCCCAAGATATGTGATCAAACTGTATATGGGTAATCTATTATTTTTTAGTGTCGACCATGGCCTTATATGTCACCAACTTGTCATCTTTAGTCTAAAAGTGGTATGTAACTTGATTGATGATTAATTGATAATCAATGTAAAATGTGAGATGATAGAAATTCCATTATACTACTTAACAAAGCCTTGAAATGAGTTATTCATACATAGCCATTTTATTATTACAAGGAAAGATAATATGAAATGATTTGGGAATGATAACCCCTATATTGTAATAAATAATAGGCCTACCCCTAATCCATGTGATGTAACTGACCCATCAAAATATAGATTCTAGTGTTGTTCTTCAAGAAGTGTTTCTATGATGGTCATGATGGATTCATCTAGGAATGTGAAAGTGAGTGGTTTAGTATCTAAAAGGGGAGTTTTAACAAGCTGGTCTATAAGTACTTGTCCCTTTATGGATTTATAATTAGCATACTCAATCTCAAACTCACTCAATAACATAATCCATTTATCTATGTGGCCCTATAAAGTTATTTTGGATAGTAGATACTTGAGCAGATTCACTTTGGCAATGATTATGGTATTGTTGTTAAGCATGTATTGACACAACTTCTAGGATCCAAATACCATAACTAATCAAGATTTTTCTATCAACATATAGTTGTGTTTATATGAAACTAGTGTACAACTTAGATATTACATGGTATTCTCTTTCACATTTTCATTGTGTTGAGCTGAAAATGCCCCCAAGGCTTTGTCTATGGTAGATCGGTATAGAAAAAATGGCCTCCCTAGAATTAGTGTTAATAAAATAAGTGGATTGGCAAGATATTATTTCAAATGCTCAAATCTTTTTGATAATATTCATCCCAAAGAAATGTAACACCTTTATTCAAAAAGTGAGTGAAGGGATGGCATTTATCAGCCAACTATGAAATGAAGGATTTGATGGACTAGATTTTTCCCTATAAACTATGGACTTGATTTAAATTAGAAGGTGATAGTATCTCAGTAATGACTTGTACCTTGGTAGGATCAAATATAATCCCTTAGAGAGAGATAATTAATCCTAAAAATGTTCCTTTTTTCACACCAAATATACACTTCTTGGGATTAAGTCAGACCTTATACGAAGCCTTTCAAATATTCTTCATAGCATGACTCGGTGATCTATATGGGTCTTTAACTTACCCAATATGTCATTAATATATTATTCAAAAATTTCGTGCATCATATCATGAAATATGATGGTAATATCTCTCTGATATGTGGCACCAACATTCATAAGGATGAAAGGCATAACCTAATAGCAAAACATTTCCAAAAGAGTGGTGAACATTGTCTTGTGTTGATCTTCTGGCATGATCTTGATTTGATTATATCCTAAGAAGACATCCATGAGGAATAAAATTTCATACCTAGCTATGGAGTCAAATATCATGTCAATATTTGGTATAGGAAAGTCATCCTTGGGGTAGGCTTTGTTAATGTCTCTAAAATCAGTGTAGATTCTAATCCCTTATATCTTTTTACTAATATGTACAACATTTGAGATCCCTTCTGAATAGTCAACTGATCAGATACATCTCACTTCCAAGTTTTTTTCAAACACTTTATTTAATAATAAAATAATATGAGGATGTATCTTGTGTAGTTTTTATGTCACAGGTTTGGCATCAGGATGTACAACAAGGTGGTTGATAATGAAGGCATGGTCCAAACTTAGCATGTTTGAATAGGCCCAATAAAAAATGTCTATAAACTCCATCATAAAGGATGTAAAAAATTAATGTTACTCCTCAATGAGGGATGCACCTAATTTGATCCATTTTAGGTAATATGGAGTCCTAATGTTAACCTTTAAAGTATCTTCTAATAGGAGAGTTGAGCTATCTTGAAGAATGTTTGGCAAGGATGTGAATTGGCCTATAATGACAAACTCCTCTAGTTGGAATGGTTCTTCAAGATATTAATAATATGTTGTAAGGTATGCATGTATTTTTCATAGATGTCATGAAAGTGTCATTAATTTCATTCTAAGTTGTCCTTGATGTTATTGAGGTTGAGTTCATGAGTCATATACTTGATAAACCTATTATGAAGGTATAGGCTTAGTTACATGTTGAGGTGAGAAATTTGAGGCTTGTGATAAGAATATTGGTAGTGTGTGAGAGCATTATGATGTTTTATGACATGATTATGAAGTGTGGAGATTAGTGCAAGTGGTTTCAAGCTATGTTCAAGGTCTAAATATGAATGGCAGTTCAAGGCCTAATGTGCAATGAGACCTAGTGTGACCTAATGAGGGGTAAAATTAAATTTTGAAGGTGATATACATAATGAGATCATTATTATAGGTATGAGAGGTTTTTTAAAATTTGTTGGTGAAGTTTGAGGTATTGAGTTAAAGAAGAAATCATGAAAACTAGTTTTGAGGTTTTTTGTGTGCATAAAATGAGGTATTGCAAACCTCATAAGGATTATCTTATGCTCATTAGCATGTTAAGAATTTACAAGAGGAAAAAATAAGTTCATGGTATATATATAAGGGTACTAAATCAAATTTCCTAGTATGAGTTTTAGGGTTGAGGGCCTAAGATTTAAGAATGATTGCTAAGACTGGAAGGTAGTATAAACCCTCCTAAAACCCTAATAATGACCCAATATGGAATATATTAATATAAATGGATAATAATTAATTTTATAACCTATTTTTATAATTTTATTATGTTTACGAATCTCCTAGATACTTCTAGGTGGTATTGGTCTATTAGAAGAGTGAGTGAAAGATACAAGAAAGTCCTTATTTCTCATATTTTTGATGTAGCAGACAAGGTTGACTAGGTCAAAGCATGAAAATGATTGGAGGATGATGTGAAAGACTTTTATTTTTTGTAAATTTAATTTTTTTAGTAGGTTATATATTTAAAATATGATAAACTAGTCATGGAAGTTAGCCTATCGCTAAAAATTCCTAGTGAGGAAGATAGTGACAAAAACATGAAGAAATGGGAATGAGATTAGGGATTTGTTGACATGGATAATGGATGGATAAAATTACATATTGTTTTTATTAAATATATATAAAACATATCCCTATTATATATAATATTTTGAGTTTCTTATATATAAGTATAAATTTATTCTAAAATTGACATGTTTAATACAGTGAGGTCTCTATGTAGTGAAGACATGAGATTGGTATGTAAGACCACTATTGATATTTGAATTTATAATATATTTATTTAAATAAATTGTAAGGATGATTAAGGATCATATAAACCTATTATAATTTCATAAAAGGTATTCTAAAAGTGTTTTAAGCCTTTGTTTTAATGACTATGTTTTGAAGTTGTTTACAATTTTGAGTGAGATATGGAAGTGGTCAGTTTGAGGTATTTTTCCCTATTTGGTGAGATATAATGATAATGGTGATTAACCTGAGGTAATTTAGGTTATATAAATGTTATTTTATGGTATGTTTGTTTTATAAAATTGGTTGTGTGCTTCATTTTTGGTTGATAGACTTTTTTGCAGTAAGAAGGCCTAATTGTGAGTAGACCTAATGGTATGGTTCAAGGAGTGAAATGAGATAAATGGTGCTAGGGACCTACTGTGAGATTATAAGGGTATAATTGAAGTGTTTTTTAATTTTTTTTATCTTTTTATGGATAATCAATATTTCCCAATATGGTTAAGGTTAAATGTGTGCTTTGAGAGGGCTTAATTGGATTAGGTCTCCTCTAGGCCTAATGGTGGTTTTTGTCCTTATGAGTGGTGACCAGACTATGTCATGCTTTTTTAAATTTTGAAACATGTTTTTTATATATTAGAAGGTTTATCCTATTATGGATAGGTTTGTGGTCGACCAAGGTATGTCAAAGAAATATTCAAGTATAAGAAGAAGGTCTAATATGCTTAATTTGACAAGTTAGAATATTAAAGAGGTGAATGAATGAAATAAAAGCTTTAAAACTAGTTATATGGATTTGAGACCATAAAATATGTATTTTTAATATGTCATTAAGTTCTAATAGTGATTTTAAAGATGATGATTAAGGTCATATGACCTAAATTTGCCAATAAGAGGGCTAGCTAAGCGAAGAGGCCTAATAGGTTATTTGAGAGAGATGTAAAAGTGTGAAGATAAAATGAAAATGATAATCATTGGTTGAGTGATAAATGGGTGTTCAAAAATTATTATATGTTCTAGGTGGCTGAGTTGGTGTTAAGTGACCTAGGGAGTTGGTGCCTCCTTGTAAGTTGGTGTTTGTTAAAGGATTAGTTGAGTTGGTGCTTGAATAGTGAGGGGTTGGTGCTCCTTTTGGGGTTGGTTCCTCAATGACTATTGATTCATTACTTATAATATTGTAGTAAAATATATGTGTTAGTAGGTTTTATTCCCCATGAGGGTTTCCCATGTAGATCTTGTGATCATGTGTTATGTTCTTACTTCATGCTTATATAAATAGTTGATTATGCATTGCAATATCTCTATATTAGTTTGAATGGTTAATGAATGATAAGTGGAATTTAAATAAATTTTTTTACACTAATTCACCCCCTATAAGTTATTGTGATTCCAATAATTGGTATCATAGAAGGTTATTTATGTAGGCATAATAGCCTAAGGGAGATCTTTGAAGCAGAGGTATGGATTATGATAATGAAAGTGTTTTTTATGATTGTAATGAATATCCATCCATATTCATTGTGATAGGTTTTCATTATACCTCTCATTTAAAAAATCAATGGATTGGTGTCATTTTATACTAGGGCTAGTGTCTGATAGCTGTATGCAATGAGACCATTTGATATTGGAGTTATATAATTCACTGTTTGGGGGTTTTACTTCTATTGTGCTTCCTAAATACTAAAAAATAATAAATAAAATTGTAACTATATTTTGTATAAAAGTAAAAGTAAATTATTTGTTAATTAAATATCTCTTATTACTTCCATACCATCAATATCTAGAGCTTAAACATCTACCATAAGATATATGATGTCCTCACTAGACTTGCCCGACTGGGTAGGACAACATGATTTTATACAATATGAGAGTGTTGTCTAACATCATTAAGATAACTTATAATAGACTCTAAAAATGAGATAAATTAAAAAAATTACTTTAATTTAAAGACAAACTCTTGCATAAAGAAAACTTGTTTATATTAAATTGAAACAACTCTTTCATGTAAATGAAACACTCTTTGCATTAAAGCAAATTCACACTTGTTCTTGAAAATGAAATTTCCACTTCCTTTGAAAAGGAAATTCACGCTTGATTTAAAAAATAAATTCACACATGTATTTAAAAATGAATTATTCTATAATAAATGGAATATACCGAAACTAAATAAATACTTCTAACTATAAACTAAAAGTATCAATTTTCTTCTGATCCTTGGAGAGAAGTGGGCCCTTGCTTTTTCCTCATAACAGGAACTACTTTACTTAGTAATTAAAGGAAATAATGAAATTTATGTCATTAAAAATAACATGTACATATATGAAATACTTCTTCTAATTAACAATTTTTTTAATTCACCAATTTCTTAATTTTATCAACCCTTTTAACTCTCTAGAATAAGATAAGATGTGTATTTAAACATATCTCAACATCTATTCATAGAGCACAAAATTTGGTAATCAAAACTACCAAATATTCTTATTGAAAATATAGAAAATATATAAATTATATCCTATGCTTCTAGGAAAATGTTGGAACTAACTTAACCACTATAGACAAAATAATAACATATATCCTAAGAGACTTATCCAAATTTAGAAAGTATAAGTACAAATATATCTAGACTATTTTAAGCCAATATTATGAATGGTAATGTTTAAAATAAGACATAAATATAAAAAATATATTTATAAATATCTGTAGAATTACTATTTTGATTAGTAGGATCTAGCTAGTCTTCAAAGCATGTCTAGGTATCTTCATTGCATCCTATACAAGTCTTTGGAGTACCTTGTACAAGTCTTCAAAGCATTCCTAGAATTATTTATAGAAACCTATATATGTCTTCAGAACATGCTCAGAGCACTTTCAGAGTGTCTTTAGAGCTTTAGATATTTAGAGATCACTCGCTAAATCCTCAAAATTATCACCAAAAAGAGTTGTCAAAACTGTGTGTTGTCTTAGAAAAATTACCCTGCCATTGGGATGTGTTGTTCTACTCAAAACTGTGTTACTCATCCAAGTTAGACATAATACCAAGGTAAATAATTAGTGATAAATTATGTACAAAAGATAACAAATTGCATTTATTTCCTACTTAGACAAGACTTTAACTATTAAATGTAATGCAATATATAACTAAAGGCAATACTTTATGGATAATTTGTATAGCTATAATGAGCTATATGAAATGCTCAACATTTATCCCCCACACTTTACCTTTTGTAAGTCCTCATGTAAAGAGGTGGAATGACTGATCATTAATCCAAAATTCTTGATTCAAATCTCTAACTAAGATCATAAACTTAAAAATTATGGCCCAAATCATCATGGCCTCTAGGTAAGAATCCAAAATCTTTAACAACTATATGCAACCAATATTGAAATTCAACTTCTGCCTGAGAACTCCAACCTTTCCATGAAGATAGAGAGCACAAAATTAATAGAGTTCTGAACCTCATCTCAATCAATACATCTAAAACTACATCATTTAAGAGTCAAGTGATAATCTAGGAAATTGATTTGCATCTTCCTAGACTCCATCTAATATTGGTGGGGTTTAGGCCTTCTTTGTACTTTAACTCAATAGGTAAGATCTCCCACCTAGAAAGACTAGCATTGATGACATTGGTAGAATGGTAGTTTAGAATTTTTTTGAAAGATGAAATATTGGATCTCAATAATTCATGATACTTATTCTTAATATATATATATATGATATAGTGGTTGAAAAGTAGAAATAAGTTTCCTTGCCTCTAGGAATTGTTGTCTCACACATAACCTAGTGGTGCTTTGTAATTCTAGAAACTGATTATTGGCCTAATACTATGTTGTTTGGTTCCTCAAAGTGAAAAGAAAGGCACACAATTTTGTCTCTTTGACAAATAGATTTATTAGGAAACTAGATTGGTATCCTAACAACAAATTAAAAGTATAAAATTCATAAATTGCATCTTGCTTTTCTTTAGTGCTCTTGAGAAAAATGTTCTTGAATATATGCTCATCTTCAATAATGTTTGAGAAACAAAGGAAAATTAACTAAATCTAACATTTATAAAATTGATCGTGAAGGAAAATAACATAAACAGATGAAGGTTGCCTGCATGCTAATAATTTTTTAGAAATAACACAAATGTGCTAGATAAAAACCTATGCTTTTTGCAATTGCTGTTGAGATTCTTCCCATTTCTTCTAATTCCTCTTTAAGATTGGCATTTTCATATTTTAGATTTTGAATTTTATTTTAGGTGATATTAAATATTGATATCATTTCATATAATGAAATGGGAAAAGAAGTAAAAAGTCTTGTCAATGCCTCTATTTGAACTATTATTTCTCTTGTTTCTCTTTGTATTATCTTGATAGATGCTTATAACTCAAAATTTTGAGTGGTCATATCTCTTATTATATAAGTATGTTAGGAAATAAATGCATTTATATCAAGAATACTTTATCTCAATTTATCAACCTAAGTATTCTTATCAATATTAACATTTTAAAAATCATTAATTTGAATGACCTTGATAGAAAAAGAATTCTACAAATTACTCAACTCTTGCATTTGTGAAAACATAAAAATTTAAACCCTAGTTTGTTTAGCTTTTATTCCTTAAAGAATTATCTCTTTTGTTATATATTTATTGATATATTCTTCACAAATTTTTTCTAAATTAGAAATGATTAGGTCCTTACATTTCAAGATTGAATAAAGAACATCTAATTCTACTTCTTGTTGCCTAATTATTTCCTTATGGCATGATATAACTATATCATGTTATAATTATTCTTCTTCATTAACAAAATGAGGAGAATATGGAACTTATTCTATCAAGGGTAACTTACCCTCATCAATGACAAAGGGTAGAGGAGGCTTGATATATAAGGCACAAATTATTCTGTAAGGGTTTATTTTACAAATATAATTTCTTACTCATGTGGTTCTTTTGCAATAATTACTTCAATATATGTAATGTCAATAGGGGAGCTCAAGATTCCCAAAGTTTTTGTAGCCTACACATATTATTCTTCTTCTTTTTATAAAATAAGTTGATGACTATAGTAGATATTATCTAAAGGAGGATGAGGGGTGTCTAAAGAAACTCCCATTTTTATCTTTGATCTTTGATGTAGTATCTTTAGATCCAAAGGTGGTGAATATGGTTGTTATTCAATTTGTGATATGATGGAAGGAAGTGGTGTCACCCAAAATTTTTCACATTGAATATTTGGATACCCCTATTAAATTTTTTCCTTTTGTCTTTTGTGAGTCAGTTATTCTTGTTAAAATTAGTCCTTTGAGTAAGACTTAGTCTTTTTTATCTTTTGTTTTTCTTGCTTTCTTTTCCAATTTCTTCAAACTACTCTAGAAGGTTGAAAATGTATGCCTAAGGCCATCACTAAAAAAACCATTTAATCATCTATCCAATAAGATCAAAAAGCTAAGTGTTTGAGCCCACTTCTAGGCCAACTCATGTTCTTTGAGTTACTTTAGTTATCAAGTGGAAAGTAAGCGGTCATCACAAACCTAAGTTACACCATCTAGATTAAACCAAAATTATCAAATAACTTTACTTCTCATTAGAAGCGAAGTAAAGTAGATTTAAAAACTTGAAGAAAACTAACTAAATAAAACTGGGTTTTTGAAGTAGCTTCACTTGCTCAAAGCTATAAGTAAAAGCAATAAGGGTTCACAAGTCTAAAATGCTTTTAAGCCTAGACCAGATTGAAGTTACACAGTTACTTTACTTCCAAGTCTAAAATTAGTAAAGTAGTCCATAAAGCCCAATGAAAATCCAAGTGCTTATGTGGCTACCCTCACATGTGTCTCCTACTTGTCATTAATGCATTGGATACTATAAATATTGAGAAAATACATCTCATTTCCCACCTAGAATTCAAGTTATTTGACCAATCTACCACCCCTACAAACCTTGAGTGATACTAATCAAGCTTCTAGAATGATTTTGGATGAAACCCATCACAACCCATTTGTGTTCAAGGTATGTAGATCATTTCCCTTTGGTTTTCATGTCTTTGTTTTGGATGTTTTCATCTTTTTTTTCCTCTGGTAAGATTCACATGTTGATTTTAATGTTTTTTTTTTATATTTCTCTTTTTTTAATTGCATTTAAATGTTATTTTTACATGTAAATTTTTTAAAAATCATGTAAAATTTCTCATAAACATTTAGAATGAAAAATCCTAAGCAAAGTCTCAAATAATGGGAAAACCTAGTAGAAAACCTAGCTAGAAACCTAACTATTGAAATAGCAAGAAACCCAGACTCCTCATTACTTATTGCTTACCCATATTTTTGACCCTAAGATACTACCCTCAAGAAATATGAAGCTCTTAAGCACCTTGCCTACTTGGACTTCCCATTACTTCTTATTTTTCTCAAAATTCTAGTTACTCCTTACTTTTACTTCTTCATGTTTTCTAACCTGAGTTACTTGTCTTAAGAAACCTGAAGTCATAAGTCTCTAGAAACCCATTAAACTAACCAAGAGAGATCCAGACTCCTCATAACTTACTAATCACTTAGGTTCTTGAATATAATTAACTTTCCAATATAAATATAAAGTTATAATCTAAGAGAAACCTAAAGTTATCCATGTTTATTATTTGTTTCTTGCTTAGATTCTTGAATACTTTAGACTTGTGGATTATTTAGACCAATCAGGAGTTATGATACCCTATTATTTACTATGAATTAATTGGAGTTCTCAAGGCTCTCTAATGCATGAAATATATTTTTTTTTTAAAGTGTTATTTGAGGCAATAACTTCATTCATTTATTTAACCTTTTCTAAACTAGTAAGAGTAGTCATTAAGTATTCTAGAGCACTTTATTTCATGTAGAATTTTACTTAAGTTCTAAATAAAGAGAGAAAATAAATTCAATATGGGTATGGTTGAAAAACTTGGATTTGGTTTGCATTCCATGATCTTTATGGTTGTGAGAGCTCCCCTTTGGCTTGGGAGATGACTTGAAGATAAGAAAGCACTCAAATAAATGGTTGATTAGTTAGGTAGGCAGGTGGATTGCCTAGCAAGCTAGATATAAGAAGTACATGAATTCCATGGAGGATGTCAGTCCAAATTTTAAGATATGTTAATGATGACAAAAGAAGGTTTCATAATAGAAATGAAAGTAATTAATTTATGTTAAATAGATACTATTTGGAATAAATTCCTAGATTAACAAGATAACATTAAGGTGACTGAAAAACTATCAAAATATAGTTTAGGTATGGTCCATTTGCTATTTTTGGTTTGTATTATGACAAAAGTTGAGAAAATAGGGTTTTGGTTGAGGTTGAGAAGTGGATTTTACTTCTTGATTTTAGGTGTCTAGTTTTACATACTAACCATTGTTAGTTAGGGTGATCATCAATAGTTATGGTGATCATTGATGGTCAGGGTGATTGTTGATAGCCAGGTTGATCATCAATGGTCAGGGTGATCATCGATGATTCCTATTAGTTTTAGTTCAGGTCAAAAATGTTGCTTAGTTGAGGTCACATAATGGTTTTGCAAAGTGGGTTTGGTTCAGATATTGGTTTTGAGGTAAAGGGTAAGACTCAGAGGTGGCTAGTTCAAGGGTTACTTATTTAGATGAATAGAAATATTTTATGGGTAGAATTTCTAAACTAAATAATTAAAACTTGAAATAAGGACAATATACTTATCTCAAGATTTGATAGTTCATGGTTGATGGCTTGGAGAAGTTATGGATTTTACTAAAGATGATTTTTGATGAAAAGAATACCTACACAAGAAACTAATAATTGATCTTGATCTTTATCCTTTCTCTTGCTCTTTCCTCTTGATGATCTACTTACATGATCTCTCTCCCTAGTTTTCCTCTTCTCTTCTGTTTATATAGGGAAAATTGAGAGGCTCAACAAGATGTTAACCAAGAGGTTCAAGAGATACTATAAAATTAACTTGATCATCCAAAAATTTGCATATGGATATGGATAAGCTAATTATAAAAAAATAAGGTAGAGTGATGTGCATGTTGAATGTTGAGGTGGTGGAAACTTGACCATTGATGGTCAAGTTGATGATTGATGGTCAGGCTGAGCATCAATGGTCAGGTTGATCATTGATGGTTAGGGTAATAATTAATTGTTAGAGGTCAAGGGTAAAGTTTGGTTTAAAAAGGGTAGGTTTAGCCATAAGGTAAAACCAACTGAGGCTAGGTGGGTTAGGTTAGGGGTCAAAAGATCAAGGTTGGGCGTAAGAGGGTCCTGAGGTGGTCCATGGGTATTTAGACATTTAAAATCATGATGTGCATATTTAAGGGGAATACACACTTGTCAAGTTTTTATAGAGTTAACTAGAACAAATGTGAGGATTAGAGGAAGAAATATATGGAGTAGAAGTACAAGAAATAACAAGTTTAATTGAATAATTCCTTGAGGTAGAACTTGAAGAAATCCCTAGGCCAAGTAGGAAGAGTAGGGTAAAATAATAGAAAGTGGTGAAATCTTAGGAACCAAAGATGAAATATGAATACAAAGGATATCCTATTGAGTCTAGTGTTGTATCCAAGGTGTTACAAATTAGTGACATAGATATGGGGAATGTGTCCATAATTGAATTATTAGAGAGATCTAAATATATCTTTAAGATTCCACTCATGCCAGAAATAACCAATAGTGGAATCCTACAAGCTACAACTTTCCCAAGATCAGAACAACTACTTGATTTTGTCCTAGAATGTGCTAAGTACTATGAGTCTCTCACCAGAATAGTGGATACTTTAGGAAATGTGGTAATTAAGCTTGATGTTTAGTACTTTGATTACTATTTAAAGATTCCAAAAAAGTATAAAGTTATAGATTTATCAATGGAGAAATCCAAGAGTCTCTGGGAAAGATAGACTCTAGAATGTATTAAAGTAATGAACACTAACTATCTAAGGAAAGTTAAGTAACCCTCAAGGTTCCCAAAATAGATAGTATGGTCTGACTTCATCTAGGAAGTTGATGATATTACCTAGTTATTGTGTAGAATAAATAAAGAGAAGAATGTTAAGTGTTTTTTAACTTGGATGTATGCATACATTAGGGCCATTGATGTCAATAGGATCTCTATAATGATTGAATGGTCAATATTGATAAGTGATAACATTGATTACTAGTTGAGTCAAGTGTTGACAACTTTTGACTTCAAGATGAATTCATACTTGGTATGTGTAGTAGCATCAAGTGGATCTTTCTCTATATTAACTACAAAAGTAACATTGGTATCAATGCCTATATATGAATATTACTCCCAATTGGTTCTCTTTGAGTATTTCAAAAATTATAAAAAGTTAAATGATGGGTTCTTTTATGAAATCATTTACAAGTTAAATGTCACTTTGAAACACAAGAGAGTATCTAATGTAGCATGGGAAGTAGTTTCCTAATTTGTATGCATTTTAATTTAGTTCCTTAACTTCACATACATTAGATTTGGTTGTTTCTTAGGTATACCAGTAAAATTTCTAAGGTATCCCATTGATAAATAGATTATTATGGATTTGTGTAGGCAACTAGTTGAGTTACATGATTTATAGTCAAAGATTCATCATCCCACTATTAATTTTCCTATTATTATTGGTCATTATCATTGTTATATCATTTAAAAATCCAAGAACATGTAAAAGGAGATGTACCACAATTACAATCATACCCATTTTGAAGCCAAATCAGATTTTGATTGTAGAGGAGTAACTTAGAATACAATTTCTCTTAAGTATATGCATATTCCCGCACTTGAAGACTTTTGGATTGATTGTATGGATGATTTTTATGTAAGAGGAAGAGACAATAGTAGATTGACTATCAAATAGGTTCATACTTTTGATCTATCAATAATTCTAGAAAACATGGAGGATGATGGAATTGTAACCAGTGATGCCTACTATTTTATTCTTTTTGGGAATTAAGTGTTTAATTCTTAAGTAAATAAAGACCCGAGTCAATGTAAATTAGTAATTAATTTGTCTAAATTAGCCTAATAATTTATGTAAATAGACATGTATTTTACCTCTTTTTGAAATAATAATAAGTGTAAATAAATCAAATTTAACTTACCCTCAGCTAAAAAAGATTGTGCAAGGTTTAGAAATGGCTATGTAGGGATGACAGACTATCGTAAACAAGACCCAAAACTTTTTTTTTAGATTAGACATGAGTACCAAACTTAGGAAATCCTACTACCTGGTACTTTAGTCCACTTTCCAACACTGTTATCCATTTTCAACTCTATTGTCCACTTTCAATGCTATTGTCTTTGTGGTCTAACTTTTTTGGGTTCTATTCGATAGGATTATGATACCTTGATGGTGAAATATTGAAGCCTAGGTCTATACAGAGCTTGCTATGTGTCTAATTCAATCTTAAAAACCCTTAGGAGATCTTGGTACTTAAACTTGAGTAGTAAAATTGGGAAAAAGAATAGGGATTAGTGTGTAAATGATACATTAGATGCACTTCACACCCTATATGTGAGCACATTGCCTATATACCAATAATCCAAAGAGGGATCAAGCTAATGTAGTTCTCCCATTTGAAGTGATTGGTAGAATTAGGTGATGTATGCAACTAAATTCAAAAATTTAATGTACTTTTGATGACTAGAGATTAGTATGAGTGCTTCAATAGGCTTGAATTGGTCTTGAAAGGCTGTATGTAGATAATAGGGAAGAGTGCTTGAGTGTACTTTCTTGTATTCTTGATTCTTTCTTGTGAATGAATGCCAAACCTTATAAATGGACCTTGAATGGGATTTTATATGGAAACTAATGATCATGGGTTAGATGATCTTGTATTATGTTGATAGGGGAAAAGATAAGGAATCGATAAAATATAACCATTTGAGGCTAAAGTGAACTTAGACAACAACACTAGAAATAAGACACCCCTAAATTATGGTGCTCCTATTTAATTTAGGAACTATTATCCTAGAAAGATTAGACCTAGGGGGATGGATTTGGGTCTAAGAGGGCTACCTAGGTCTCAAAAATCTAAGTTCAAGAAGTTATGGGTAAATGGAAATCAGTGAAAGTCTAGCTGAGAAGGGTTGAGTAAGAAAGAAAGATGACCTATATGTTAGGTGATATTATCCATGCCTAAGCCATCTAATTTCACATTTTATATTATTATATTTCCCCCCCATTTATTATAGTGATTCAGCAAAGTGAAATACTAGGATAAATGAAAAGCATACTTGAACTTACATGTAAAGTAAATTCTCATGAAGTTGTGTGATACTAGATGTGCATAAAGAGAGCACATTGTGATGTGTGAATCTCAAAATAAAAAACATGAAGTAGATCAATTCTTACTAGATATGCTATATCTAAAATAAGAAAATATAAAATCTAATTAAAGGAAGAGATAGAAATGAATACACCTCATTAGGTACGTGAACCAATACAAAACATGTTATGATGTTGGATTATGCTGAGTTTGTATTGAATCAAGAGTAATATAATGAACAGAGTTGAGTACTCAATTCCATAGAATGTGGCTCAAAAATACAAAGCCTATCCCTTTGGCTTCATCATCACCAACTAAGTAAAGTTAATGAATCATGCATGTACTAATCAATGTCTAGACTGTATATCCAATCCCTCTAAATAGGTGGCTCAAAAATACAAAGGCTAGCCCTTCGGCTCCATCATTACCCCATTAAGTGAAGCTATGAAGTGATACCAATATAGAATAGATGTCAAATTAGATGACTAATGGAGCCCATGAATGTGATATAAATATAACACTATGGTGTGGATAGCTAAAAGTGTGCTAGAAACTAAGCCACTCTTGGCCATTTCAAAATATGGAGATTAGGCTTATAGGAAATCCACTCCAAAATTGATGTAATAGGTGAAAGCTAACTTAGGAACTCAGGTACTCAGAAAGATAAAATTATATGAAAGTTTAACTTAAATTTGATTCCAACCACCTGTAGATGTAGTATGGTATGTAATTGTTGAGAATACTTAGAATAAGCTAAACTCAAAAACAAAAGAAGATCTATGTACCACGTACATTACCCCAAATCACTGATGTTTAGAACATGGATTTTGATCTATAATTTATAACAACTACCCAATATAAACTAAATGTGAGAACCATTATATTTCATATGATAACCCCCTATATATGAGACAACTATGCTAAAACTACTAAATTTGAATGATCTAGAAGTGCAAAAACTATCCCTGAACTAAAAGTTTTACTTGTTGCTAGAAACCCTTAGTGTTTTTATACTTGGACAAGAGTGAAAAACTATGGAATCCCCTATTTCTGGTGGTATTATCCATTTATAGTGATACTATCTAGTGTGAAAATTGACTATTGATCTAAGACTGTTCCTAATTTTTTGCTTTGATTTGACTAGTTTGACCTCTAGCTAACTATTCTAAATGTTATTATTTCAATTTATAGGAGTATTTATCTCTATAAAAAATCCCTTGTTTGATTCCTTTTATTTTGAGTGTAGGAATGATGAACCTGGAATGATTTATCTTAAAAGAAAAGAGTCTTACAAGTGTGTTAATTTGAAAAAATATATGATATAACATTTGATGCTTGATAATATGTTTCAAGATATAGAAATGTTTGTATTGATATATATTATTATATCAATAGTGGTATGCCTAGATAGATATAACAATGTGAAATCATGCACAAAGTACTGAACTAGAAATAGAAATGTTAATTATTAGTTGTTAGTTGGAGGGATGGATCATGATGTCCATCATGGCATTTAAGAAAGAAAAGAAAATGCATGATATAGATCATGGCATTGCACATATTTGACAAGAAATAATCAAGAATAATACTGGATGGGCCAATTGGCCATGCAAACAAGGGACATGGGCACATGTCACTCAAACTAAAATCAAGCATGGAAGGCATGTTCAAATGCTACATACATATACAAGTGAAATAAGCAATGTTGGCACATAGGCCATAGGCACATAGAGGAGTAAAAACAAAGGACATTGGAAAATGTACTAAGGCACACATGAAAAAGAAGAAAATGATATTGGAAAATATCTTAAGGCACAACTAGGAGACAAGATGGAATTGAAAATGCAATCACACAAGCTACGCTAAGTAGAGAAAGCATGTACTAACTAGAAAGAGACAAACACATTTAACTAATCAAAACAAATGTTAAAGTATGAAAAAAATGTGTATTATAAGACTAAGTATATGATAATAAATACAAAAGTGATAGATACTAGTGAAATGTCAATATAGTATTCTGTGTAAGCTATAAAGTAATGTACATCAGCTTGATAACTCAGAGTGTGTGGTGTAGAAATGACATAACCTAGATGGTGTAGTCATGTAGAAGATGCCCCCAATGGGTGTGTATGATAATGTGTGTCTCTAATGTAGAAGTAGGAACACCCCCTCTATGGGTAGAATGAAACAATCAAATAGTTGGATGTCACTTTACACACTCAAAGAAGATCAAGTAAAGCATTGTAGTGTATAAAATTGACATACAATAGCATGAAACAACAAATGTAAGTCCCAACATGATATTAGTGATGTAAAGCATGGATGATGTATAAAACTAAAATATTTTTGGCATATTTGAAAAAAAATTGAATGATTTTGTTTTTTATTTGAAAATATTTAAACTATGCACAGGAAGTGCAAGAGACATTATGTACAATAAATGTGTATAAAGAACCTACTATACATGGAATTTGTGTAGATGCATAATGTTCATTGTGTTTTTGATTTTTTTTTCCTTTGAGTAAGGATAGATGATACACTTTAGGGCTAAGCTTTTTATTAATGATATAGGGATCTAACTAGTTTAGTTTGAATTTTCCTTTAGTTTCTTCTTTGGCATTGACATTGTGAAAGTTTTCTTTTAAAACAAGATTATTAACTTCAAATTATATAATGTGAATGTCCTTATTGTAGGTTCTTTGTATACAATGTTGGTATATTATAAGGTTTTATGTATCTTGAATACATGTATGGTCTAATTGTTTGAGCTGGTGTAAATGCTTTTCTTGGTATTGGTCATTATTGAGAATAACTTTTAAGGAGACACAAAGGGATGGAATTGATAATTATAATGGTATAAATACCTCTATGTCATATATGAGTGAATAGGTATTACCCCTTTTGGGAGTATAAATACTTATACAATAGGCCCATAGTACAAAAACTAGTTGATTGTGCTAATCATTACCAAAATTGGTTATTGTTTTACTCAAGATGCTATTAATTATTTTGTTAGTGGCTTCTACTTGACTGTTTCCTTGTGGATAGTATGGAGTGGATAATTTGTGTTTGATTTTTAATTTGGTACAATTTTTTTTGAATATTTTATTTTCAAATGATGTTCCATTGTCTAAAATTATAGTGGCAGGTAAGTTGAAGCGTGAAATAATATGAGTCATGATAAAACTACAAATGTATTCACTGAGGTAGATTAAAGTGGAACTACTTCCACCCATTTATTAAAGTATTTTGTGTTAGTGATTATGAATATATGTCCATTGGTAGACTTGAGGTTTATTTTTATAATAAGATCAAATCTTGATAACATGAATGGTCATGGAGATATAATAGGTTGTAATTATTCTGATGGTGCATGATATAGATTATTATGTCATTGACATTTACCGCATAGATTTGTGTATTGTAAACAGTCATCTTCCATGGTAGGTGAGTAGTACCCCTATCAAAGAAGTTTGTGTGAGATGGATTTTCTACTAAAGTCAGCACCACATTCACTATCATGTATTTGAGTTAGAGCAATTTTGGCTTATGTCAAGGTTAAGCACCATACTAAGTGTCTATCGAAAGATCATTTGAAAAGGTCCCCACCAATGATTACATAATGGAGTGCTTGATTTTGTAACTTAAATTTTTCATTTTTGGAAAAAGTGTCTGGTGTAATAGATTTTTTGAAAAAGTTGCAAATGTTAGTAAACCATTCAGGGGTTATGGAGCTTTGTGTGGTAGCTAAAATGGAGAGAGCGATCAAATATATGTTAGATATAGATGGTGATTATAATCATTTAATTTTAAATATTTCTTGACCATCATTGATATCAATGAGAATGAGAGATGTTATGCTATCAATTTTATCTAGATATCTATTATCTTTTTAGTGAATGTTGTCAATAGAAAAATAATTGAATTATGAGGATAGACACTGTACCATATTGTGGTATGGGATAAGGTGTTCTTATTTTGTTTGATAAACATCATTGAATTGATTAACCACCAATTTGGAATCCTTGAATATTTGAATAAATTTGATTTTGAGGGATTGTATAAAAAATAGTCTTAAGATGTGTGCTTCATATTTTGTTGTGTTGTTTGTGCATGAAAAACTTAATCAGTATGTTATAGGAGTTGTATGGTTGGAGCGATCGATAAGACAATGCCTGATCCTAAACTAGATGTGCATCGAGAGCCATCAAAGAACATGGTACAAGTATATTAATGAGTATAATATGTGGTGAAATCATCTCTAATGTGTCACTTAAAGGGTTGATATCTAATAGTGGGGATGTTGCCAAATTGTTTGTAATGATTTGGCCCTTAACCTATTTTTATTCTTTTTGGGAATTAGGTGTTTAATTCCTAATAAAATAAAGGTCTGAGTCAATGTAAATCAGTAATTAATGTGTCTCAATTATCCTACTAATTTTTGTAAATAGATATGTATTTTACCTTTTTTTAAATAGTAAGAAGTGTAAAGAAATCAAACTTAGCTTATTTTGGGCTAAAAAAGATGATGTAGGTTATAGAAATGGTTGTACAAGGATGTCAAACTATCATAAACAAGACTTAGAACTTTTTTTTTAGATTGGATAGGAGTGACAAACTCAAAACACCCTACTAATTAGTGTTGTAGTCCACTTTTTGACACTGTTATCCACTTTTGGTGTTGTTTTCCACTTTTAGTGTTGCCCACTTTTGGTTCTGTTATCTTGGTGGTCTAACTTTTTTGGGTTCTATTTATGAGGATTATGACACCCTAATGGTGAAATATTAAATATTGGGTTTGTGTGAAGCGTGTTTTGTTTCTAATTCAATCTTCAAAACCCTTAAGAGCTCTTGGTAATTAAACTTTAGTAACAAACTTGGGAAAAAGAGGAGGGGTTACTGTGTAAAAGATATAATAGATGTAATTCACACCCCATGTGTGGGCATGCTAGCTACATGCCAATACTCTGAAGAAGAATTAAGCTAATGTAGTTCTCCCATTTGAAGTGCTTAATGTAATTATGTGATTTATGCAACTAGATGTGAAACTAAAATTTACTTTGAATGAGCAAAGACTAGTATGAGTGTTTCAATAGGCTTGAATTGGTCTTGGAAGGCTACATGCAAAAAATAGGGAAGATTGCTTAAGTTTGCTTGCTTCTTTCTTGTGAATGAGTTCCAACCTTTACAAATGGACATTAAATGGAATTTTATAGGGAAAATGATGATCATGGGTTAGATGAGCTTGTATTAGGCTGATAAAGCAAAATATAAGGAATCAATAAGATCTAATTGATTGAGGCTAAAGTGAACTTGGACAAAAACACTAGAAAAAATACACCCTTGAATTATGTGTCCAAGTTGGGTGCTATTTTCCTAGGAGGATGAGACCTGGAGGGATGGATCAAGGTTGTATAGGACTACTTGGGTCTCAAAAATCTAAGTCTAGGAAGTTATGGGTGACTAGGAATCAGTGAAAGTCTAGCTGAGAAGGGTTGAGTGAGCAAGAAAGAGGACCTATAAGTTGGGTACTATTAGCTATGCCTAAGTCATTCAATTTCAAATTTTATATGATTACACCTACCATGTAGTAGGAGAGGATAACACCTCACTTCTAGAGATTGTTTTCAGAAAAGACTAAGTTAAAACTATTGTAGATAAAACTTATATTTTGCTTGCCATGAATTCCACATGGATTATTAATAAGGGATATTGAATGAAAGAATTGATGACTACAACTTCTAGAATAAGTCAGAAGAGGAAGATAATTCAAGGAGAAAGAAGTCAAGTGGATAAGAAATTGAAGTTGAAAAATAATGATGATGACACTTACTTTATAGTGAAAGATAAATAACCAACTCAACCAGTTTTCACTACACCCCCTTTAGTCACTTCCACATATACATCTCCAGCAATAATTCCTAATTCTATTACACTTACCAAAGACCCATCAATACTCATGCCACCTCCAAAATATCATATCATCAAACCTCCCAAGAAGCCCATTCAGAAGAAGACTGATGTTCCTCCTCCCCCTACTCCTCTATTTTTTCCACCCACTACTCCACCTCCAGCCCCTTTAGATGATCAACCAACCATTTAGAAGCAACCAAAATAGGGAACTGCTTAAAAAGTAACCTCATCATATGAGGTATCACAAGAAAAGTAAATGGAATCAATTAAACCTAAGAAATAAATATAGGTCAAAGAGAAGGAAGCTGAGAAGGAGAAGGTAGTTGAGAATGAAGGTGAGAAGGAGAACTAAGAGAAGGAAGCACATGCTAAGAAAGAAAAATAGAAATAAAAGGATGAGTAGATTGTTTCTTGTTCAAGACATTTTAGATACATAAGAAGCTCCTTATCAAGACTTTGTAGTAAGAAACAATTAGTAGAAAATATTTGTACATTAATTTACTCCAACAAGTATAGACTTCTCATCTTGGTTATCATTGAAAATAGCTCCTGAGACTAAAGAAGTAACAAATTTGGAAGAGATTAATTTATAGCCATTAAAGAGTCTTGATCAAAAAGTAAAGAAGCCCAAGAATGCTAAGGTAAATTCCAAGCTGATAATTGAACCTTCAAATTAGAAGTTTATAGAAGTATCCATTCCTCCTTAGGGTAAGCATAAAGATGAAGTTGTTGAACAAGACTTAATAGTCATGAAAATACCCCTTAGAGAAGTTACCACAAAAGGTTTGAAGTAAGATACTCAGACCTCGATAGATAATCTATTATAGAAGCTTGATGAAGAGAATGTTGATAAAGCCAAATTGAAGGAAAAAATTATATAGTTGTGTGAAATAATTACCAAAGTGGCAAGATCCACTCCTCAAAAGTCAATTATTTTATGTGATTCAATTGGTCAACAAGAAATAACTAAGGTAGAGGAAACTAGAAATAAGGCTAAGGCCATTAACGAATGGATAGAGAAGGTGATGCAAACTATTTAGAATCACTTTCTCAAGGTCCCAAGTATTAATGTTGATATTGAAAATAAATTAGCATAGATAAAGATAGTAATGAAATAAATAGAAAATGAGAATGGAATTTTTAAGTTGTAGTAAGAAAGTATTCAAAGAATAAATACTTTGAGTGAAAAAGTTTTAATCAAAGAACATATTGTCTCTAAAGGATCAATAAAGAAATGTAAACAAGAGGAGTACCTCTTATCTTTTTGTATGCATATTCTTGGGGCTAGGTGTGAAGAAATGAAGAATTTAGAATAAGATTTTCATAATGAACAAGTGAATATGGAAGATTGCATCTTTGGCATTACTAACATTTAGTCTAAGAAAGCTCCAAGGACATCTGAATAGTTGTAAAAATAATTCAAGCAACTAATTGAAAAGGTCAAAATTCCTTTCACAACAAAATATACAAAGGAGTTAATCAAGTGTCAACAATAAATGAAGAGGTTTGAACCAAGACTTGAGAGGGTGAAAGCTTATGGCAGGAAGCTGGAAAGAGAATTGTTGAGATATGAAACTAAAAGGAAATTACATGGCAAATTAGATGACACAAAAATATAGTTCATGATGTCCCAGTTTATTAAATATAAATAGAAATGTATATATTAATATAATGATGTGGAGTGATTGTTTTTACTCTTCTTGATAACTTCTTCTTTCTTCTTCCATTTTCTTCTATTTTATTTAAGTGATGTATTTGAAGTAACTTTGTTTTGAGTTGTTACTTTTTAAGTAATGTCATTTAGTGAATTTAATTATATAACTAAGTTACTTTGAAAGATGTAAGACTCAAGTAACTTGGATAAACTCTATTACTTTAAGTCATTTTCTAAAATCAAATTACTTAAGTAAGCTTTGTGTTGTATGTAAATACATTATTTCTTATTCAAATAGTAAAACCAACAAGTGATACATATCATTGGTTGTTGCATGCCATAGAGTAGAAATTTTAGGAGGATGCATCTTAATGGTTCCTAGTTTTTAGCATAGCATGTGTAAATTCAAGGATTTGTCTCCTATTTGATTTTGACTTTTGAAATTTTAAAAATATAAGTGTAGGCCTGCATGCCTGGGGGATGGTAATTTTTGAAAAGGCAATTATAACTAAAGCAAGAGAGTTTAATTAGTCTAAAACTTTGTGTTTATATTTATAAATTTTATTTTGTATGAAATTGGTTCAAAGTGATTAAGAAGGATGTTTATTTCTATGGAAATTTGCATCTCATGAGATCATTTGGTTGATTTTTGAACATTAAAATAATAAACTTTATGGTATCTTTAAATCTAAATGTGAATTCTAATCTTTTTTAATCATTTTTTGAAAGTATTACCATCTTTTGAATGTTTATTTACCTATAAATATTCAATAAGTTCTATAAAACTACTTATTGTGAATTACAACTTATTTCTTCTCAAATATTATAGTCTTTCATTCTCTACTTCCTAAAATTTCTTTACACATTCTCTAACATAATTGATTACTTGATAAAAAATCACTTTGTTATGGTTTATGAAATATATGATTATAGTAACACCCAAAAAAATAAGACAACATGCACACAATTTGTATAATTTATGAATAATTCTAAGAGCTGTGAATAATTAGAAGTAAATAGACATAAGCATACAAGAGCTTCACCATTAAGTGAAGGGGATTCAATCCCATGAATACCTAAGTAATTTTGATAGCCTACATAATATTTAGCCAAAAAGAAGAGAGGTATGGCATGTGGTTTTATTAACTAAAACTGTAGAGAACTTTTAGAAGGAGGACCAACCCTTTTCACCCCATGGTTTACTTATAAAATGGTGCCTACATGAGTGTAACCAACCCATGATGTTGGGTAGACTCATCAACTATTTTAAATTTTATAGCAACATGGATTATGGAATTATGAAGGAAATTATGAAGATTTACCTTATATTATTCTCAAACATCTCTTTTCCTTAGGTGAAGAAGGATCCTCATGACATCTCCACCCGTTACTGTAAACTATCTATCATAATTAATATATATCATAATCTAAAATACAAAATTTTTATAGGGTAAAGGAAGACTTTCTCTCATGATTCCCCTAGCCACTCCTTGTGGGGATATGGATAGTTGAGGAGAGGGATCATTTCCTTCACTAAACATGTGAATCAAGTCATAAAAACTTATCTTATCAATATCAACTATCCTCTCCTCAAGAATTCTAGAGAGAACTGATGATAAAGGGATTTAATGGAATATTTTTACCTTTGATGATAACATAATATTCATCAATACTATCATAAAATTCTAGCATAATTTCTTCATGAAATCTTTTAAACATTATTAATAAATTTAACCATATAGTTGATTTAAATATGCCTCTAACTGCCTCATCTTATAACAATACATTAGAAGATTTTGGTTTAGTCTTTTTCCTTTTCCCACCCATATTTAGAGATAATAATATTTGATTGGAAATTGGACTATACTATGGAAAGAAAAATAGCTTAGATATGCACAAGAAATGGGGAAAATAAGATATTAGTGATATGGCACAATAATGGAGAATAATGATCAATACAATAATGAATATCAAATTAAGGTATACAATGAGATTATGAGAATAATTATGGCATAAATTATGCAAATAATTATGGTAATGATTATGGTGATCTCTTCAGAGCATAAAAAATATAACTGGAAGGTACTTTATCTAGTCAGTATTAATGATGTGGCATAAAATTCATAATTGCTAGTATTGGAAGCAATAATCACAATGAATATCATATCATATAAAATATTTTTAAGATATCCTTTATTTAAAACATATTCACATCAATTTTGTTTGAAAACACCATTTGAAAACATCACCACATCAAATTATGGAAAGCATCGATGATGCTACTGACTCATCATACCCATGTGCCATCACCAAAACTTATCCATGTGAAAAGTGTTGATTGCATAATGATCACATATGCATGACATAAAGTAGAAAAATAACTAATATTTTGTAAAAATAAATAAAATTATACCTTGTCGTATGAATCCATGCCTATCATCTATAGATGCCATGTATCCTATAGGGATAAACAAAGCTTAGAAGATAGATTAGCTAACAACAATTGATATTCTATTGCTAAAATTTTCTTCTAAAAAGTGTTATTTACTAGTTTTCACTTTTCACTTTTTACAATTTTTTTATTTTATTTTATATATTTTTTTCATTTTTATTTTTTATATATATTTTTTATTTTTTAAGATTTGAGGGGAGGAGAGCCACCATTTTTTGGTTCTTAGCACTCCTCCTTTACTAGATGTTTATGGCAAAGATCATTTGTCTTGAGTGGAAGAACTAGGTTCTTCCAAAAGGTCAAATTGATCTTGATTATATTTAATTAACTCTTCCTTGATGAGAGGTCTTCTATACACCTTAAGCTTGTGACCATGCCCAAAAGTGTCCTTTGGTCACCATCATTGGGTTAATGTTGGATAGAGCCATTTTTGAAAATGGTTTTAATTAGGTATGGTACCAAACATTTTTTCCTTAGCTTACCTTTGAAATTTTTAAATTTATAATCAAAGAGTAGTGCCCAATATCCCTCTTGAAATTATCTCTCTTTGATGTGAGTATCATGCCACTACTTTCTCTATTTCTAGAATCATGTTAGTTTGAGTGAATGAATCTATTCTCAATTCATCCATCCCATTTAATTGTATTATTATTTATTTTTATGTGTCACTAAGATAAATACTCATGTTAGTTGCTATCTTCAATGTGTAAAATTCAAATTATGTTGGTAGTAAAGGTTTCCTTTCATACACAAGTTCATATAGAGAAAATCATGTGGTTGTCTTCCACATGATATTGTATGCCCAAATTACCATAGGTAATTTTTATAATCAATCTTTCTTATTTTTCACAATATTTTTTGGGATGTTTTATAGCTCTCTGTTTGTGACTTTCACTTGTTGATTGGATCAGGGATGATATGGTGAAGTTTTTCTATGATTGTTTTGGTACATCTTTGTAAAAACCTTGATCATGTTGAACATGAATTGGGGCTGTTGATCTAAAATAATAGATCTAGGAGCTCCAAATATCAACATGATATTATGGTAAAGGAAATCAACAACTATTTCTTCCCTAGCAAATCTGAGTGCATGCACTTCAACCCACTTAATAACATAATCAGTGCACACTAATAAATATTCCTTTCTTTGAGATGGTGGGTTGATTGAACCAATACAATATAAACCCAATTTTTCAAATGGTTCTAAAGTTATTTGAGTATAAAGAGACATTTCAAAGGACAAAGTAGGTTTACCCATCCTTTGACAAAGATAACATTACCATACAAGCCTTTTGACATACTTGTGAAGAGATGGTAAGTAGTAACCTGCACCAAGGATTTTATGAATTGTCATTTTTCTTAAGTAATGTACTCCTCTTGGTTCACTATGCTATGCTCTAATTATGTCATATACCTCATCTTCTCTGACATACCTATAAAGTATATGATCAGGTTTAGTTTTAAAATTCATGTCTTTAAACCATCTAAAATAAGAACTACTCTAACCAAATGTTTCTTTTCTTTAGTGGTAAAATAATGAGGAAACTTCCCTATTAACAAGTAAATTTCCAAGTATACAAACTATGGGGAGTATGTGGATATGGAAAATAGTTGTTCATTTGGGAAAGAGTCCTCCACAAGTTCATCTTCACCTATAGTGATCAATCTAGATGAAAAATCAACAACAACATTATACTTCCATGGTTTATTTATTATAGTTATGTCAAATTGCTATAAAAATAGTATCCATCTAATTATTCTCCCTCCTAACATTAGTTTATTTATTAACTACTTAATCATTGAGTGGTCTATATAAATGAATACCTAATAACTAGTAATATAATACCTAAACTATTTAATAACATAGACAATAACAATAAACTCTTTTTCTATGGTATTTTAGTTCTTCTTAGTGGGAGTAAGGTTTCTATTGATATAATAAATGACATAAATATTTCCATCTTCATCTTTTTGTCTTAAGACTACTAATGAATTATTGGAAACACTAGTATAAATATGAAAAGGCTTTTCCCAATTAGGTCCTTTCAAGACTGGAGTAGTCATGAGTTTATTTTTTAATGTTTCAAAAGCTATTTGACATTTATCATTCCATACAAATTCACTATCTTTTTTTAACAAAGAAAACATAGGAGCAACTATCTTGCTGAAGAATTTCATGAATCTCCTATAATATCTTGCATGATCAAAAAAAACTAACATCATCTTGTGTTTGTCAAATGGGGAGGTTAGAGATTACCTCAATCTTTTAGGATCTACTTTTATTTCTTGGGAAGAGATATGATGTCCTAAGACTATCCCTTCATCAACCATTATAATGCATTTTTCATGACTCAAAGATACCTAGTGATCTTCACATCTAGTAATCACTTTATCTAGGTTGTTCAAATCTTCATCAAACATAGTACCATAGATAGTGAAGTCATCCATGTATACTTCCATAGAATCTTTTGTAAGATTAAAAAAATAGCTAATACTACTCTCTAAAAGTAGCAAGTGTATTTCAAAATCTAAAAGGGAGGACTATATAAGCATATGATCCCTAGGGGAAGATAAATGTTGTCTTATCTTGATTTTTTGGTGTTATTATAATTTTGTTGTATCTACTAAATCCATCTAAGAAATAAAACTACTATTTTCCTACCAAATTGTCTAAAACTTGATCAGTAAAGGGCAAGAGAAAATAGTTTCTCATGGTGGATTTGTTCATTTCTATGTAATATACATTAAATTTCCATTTACCATTAATTTTAGACACAATAAACAGAGGAGAAACCCTTTTACTATCAAATATAAGATAGATAAAATCAACTTCCAATAGTTTTTATATTTCTTTTTTGAAAATTTCCTTCAAGGTTGGGTTGATCCTTCATTTTGGTTATCCGACTAGTTTAACATCTTCAATGTAGATATGATCTGTATAGATACTAGGATGTATATTGTAATCCCAAGAAAAATATTTTGTGTTTTGCACCAAGACATCAAACACTTTGCTTTCTTAATGGTTAGTTAACCAATTATTAATGTTTAATAGTTTACTAGGTTGTATTGCAATCTATTTAGTGCTTGGAATAATGGGATTCAATTGTTTGCATTCACAAATCAAGGAATTTAATGAACATGTGTGTGGTAATAACATGTGAAAGGTAGATACATCCTTGTAAATGGTTTCACTTATGGGAAGCATATTGGCTAATAGACAACAAAAATCATGTGAAAATGAATTCTACCCATTTTGAACCTAATCATATATGGCTTATTGAATATATTGTGGATATAATAACATGTTTGGTGGTATTATGTCATTGTCTTGATATTTAGTGGTAGATTTAGATTATTTGAATTTATTATTTTTCATCTTTGAAGCATAGTTGTTAGTCTTTGAAGCTAAGCTACTAGTCTATAGAGCTAAACTACTAGTCTTCGAAGCTAAACTACTAGTCTTCGAAGCTAAACTGCTAGTCTTCAAAGCTAAATCTTCAAACTTTGAAATAGAATTGCTAGACTTCAAATTAAAACTATCAAAATTTTGAGAAAAACTATTGGACTTTAGAGTATAACTATCAGACTTTAGAGCTAGTCTCTATTGGTCTAAATCTTCTATTACTTATTCTTCAAACTCTTGAGCATGTTATTTAATGGTAACCATGACTAAAGAAGACATGCTAGTCTCATTTTGTTTGGGATGATCCACCCATATTTATTTAAAAATACCCATTTAAGGTCTATTTAGTGGATAAAGGGATATTTGTTTAACATAAATTCTATTTGATTTAGTCATGTTTCCAAATCTATAATCAATTCTTATTGTAATTGTAGCTAACCAAGGTATACCAAGAATTATTTGATACCCTAACCTCTCTTATTTAGGTTAAAGGATCATAAAATCAATAGGGTATTCCTAGGATTCAATGGTGATTGGTACATTCTCTATGGTTCCTTCAGGGGCAACAATGGACTGATATACCATTTACAAGATTGTTGTGGTAGGTTGAAGCCGTATGAGAGATAAAAACTCTACTATGTTGATATTCATTATATTTATGTCAACACCTAGATCTACAAAAAAAATTGGAATAGAATTGTCCTCAATTTTCATAGTCATCATATGATTTCCATGATCTCTATATTTAGAAACAAGTATATTTCTTGCTAATGGATCAATAATTTTTCTAGTTACTTGAATTATTTTGGGATACTGCTTCTTTATTTTTGGTGATTTGATACATAATCCCTTAATGATTTGATTTAACTTAGGAATGTATTTAATGGATCTTAATAGTATAATTTAAATCTTCATATCTTTCAATCCATGCATCAATTTAGAATCTTCCTTAGGTTTTTCTTCCTTACTCTTTCAAGAAATGGAACAATAGCAAGATCTTGAATTGTGTGTGGTGTGGTTGTAGCTTCTACCTTTTATTTATCTTGTTATTTAATATGGGTGGATCAGGGGTATTGATATCATTAGGAATTTTAGTTATTGTAATAGGTGAATATCCTCCTACTACCTTCCTTGACCTGAGTTGAATATTATTACATTTAGCTGGACCACTTCTAACATCTTCATCAACTCCATACATAGGTACATTTAGACCATTTTTAGGATTTGCCACTATTTTGGTAGGTAATTATGATTGATTAAATTTATGATCAATTTTGGTGGCTATGGTTGTGAAAGCATCAAGGCCTTATGTGGAGGAAATCTTCTTTTTCAAATTATTAACTCATAATGTCTATCTTGAAATTGTCAAATTACTTCATTAATTGACTAACTTCAAGTGATTTTTAACATTGATTTTTGTAAACTAGTTCTTGTTCTTGATTAGTTAGTTCATAATGCTAAAATTTGGTGAAATCTTAACTTGTCAAAGTCACCCTTTCCCATGAGGTTCAAATAATCACGTGCATAATCTTTTAACCCTTTCAAAAATACTATTTTTACAACCTCCTTACTCAGCTGGTAACCACTCCTTTTATGGGTACATATAAACATGTCAAGGTGATCTTCTAAGGTTTCATCTACATTTTGTTTGATCTTGAAAAAGTCTTCCTTGCATTCTCTAACTCTACAATAATCTTGATATTTGTCTAGAAATGAAGTTTCCATTTCATCCCAAGATGAGATAGAATTACCTACAAGGCCCATGAACCATCTCATGGCTACATCCTTGAGTGTATATGGGAATAATTTCAACTTTTAATTATCTATGACATAATCATAAGTTTGGTAGAGAACCTAGAACTCAAAGAGGAACTGATATATATCCTCTAAGGATTTACCTCTAAAAGTAGGTAAAATAGATGGTGAAATATTTTTCATGGAAGTTTTGTCATCAAGACCTAGCTTGATTAGGTAGGAAAAAGTTTAATCTTATCAATTAGGGATTTCCACATGTGCATGTTCATCTCCCATATCTTCTTCCCAACTTTGGTTATCAATCCAATCTATATCTTCATCTTGGTCTCTCAAACTATTATTTATCTTAGGAGATTCTTCATTGATCATTAGATCTTATTCTCATAAATTTTGTGGAACAAGGCCTATTATTCCAAAAGGGGTATTTTTAGGATCAATTCTCCATATAGGGGAAGATGTCTTGAATAAAACTCTTCTTATAGGGTTAGTTTGTGAAGATGAACCTTGTTCAAGAGAGGAATTATAAAAATGGCTTTCAAGTGGCTTTATTTCACTTCTTGATCTTTACAATAAGGATTGAATCCTTTCTTCTACTTGACTTATTTAGGATTCCTTAAAGATAAACCATCCTTGAGAATTTTTTGGGTGGTTAATAAATCTAAATATTCCTAGATTGTTTTTGTGTTTTTTGAATTTTATACTTGTTTTTGGATTTTCTTGTATAAATATAATGTAAGATCTCTCTAATACTTATTAATTAATAGTCCCTGATAACATTACCAAAAATTATAGGTTATCATTGTACCTCTCATTTAACCAATCAATGGATTTGTGTCATTTTTTATCAAGGCCAGTGTTCAATGGTTGTATGCAGTGAGACTATTTGATATTGGATTTATATAGTTCACTATTTGGGGTTTTTACTTCTATTGTGCTTCTTAAATCATAAAAATAATAAATAAGATTCTAAGTCTATTTTGAGAAAAAGTTAATTTAAATTATTTTTAATTAAATATATCCTATTGTATCCACACCATCAACATCTAGAACTTTAACATCTGGTATAAGACATATGATGTCCTCACTCGACTTACCTAGATGGGTAGGATAGTGTGATATTATAGAATCTAAGAGTGTTGTCTATTGTCATTTAAATATCTTTTGACAAAGTCTAAATATGAGATAAATTAACAAACTTAATTTAATTGAAAGACATAGTCTCATATATAAAAAACTTGATTGTACTAAATTGAAACAAATCTTGTATGTAAGTGAAACATTCTTTGAAATAAAGGAAATTCACACTTTCTTCTAAAAATTAAATTCACACTTTCTTCAAAAAATAAATTCACACTTGCATTTAAAAAAGAATGATTATAAAGTAAATGGAATATACTTTACTTAAATAAATACTTATAACTATAAACTAAAAGTACCAATTTCATCCTGATCTTTGAAGAGAATTGGGCCCTTGCTCCTTCCTCAGAACAAGAACTAATTTAATTAGTAATAAAAGGAAATACTAGACTTTATTTCATTCAAAAGAACATATAAAAATATGAAACACTTCTTCTGATTAACAAATTTCTAATTCACCAATTACTTAACTTTATTACTCCTTCTAACTATCTAGAATAAGAGAAGGAGATGTGTATTTAAACGTATCTCAACATCTATTCATACAATCCAAAACATGGCAATAAAAACTACCAAATGCGCTTATTCAAAATATATACAATTTAGGAATTAGATCTCATGATTCTAGGAAAATGTTGGAATTGAGTCAACTAACTATAGACAGAAAATGACTAACATATATCCTAAGAGACTTATTTGAATTTACAAAGTAGAAGTAAAAATATATCTAGACAATTATAATCCATTACAATGAATTTTAATGTCTAAAATAGAACATATAAATATAGAAAGTCTATTTATAGATATCTATATAATTATTATTTTGATTAGTAGGATCTAATTGGTCTTTGGAGCACATTTGGGTATCTTTAGAGCATCCTGTACAGGTCTTCAAAGCACCCTATATGGGTCTTTAGAGTAACCTATATATGTTCTTAGATCATCTTTAAATCATCTTCAAATCACTTCCTAAAATTCTTTGGATCACTTATAGAGAATCTTCTATGTATTATATATTTGGAACTCCCTCGTTGAATCCTCAAAATTATCACCAAAAAGAGTTGTCAAAACTGTGTGTTGCCTTCTCAAAATTACCCTGCCATTGAGATGTGTTGTTGTAATCAAAACTATTCTATTAATCTAATTTATACACAATAACAAAGTAAATAATCAATGTTAAATTACATATAAATAAATAACAAATTATAATCAATTCCTACTTAGACAAGACTTTAACTATTAAATGTAATTCAATATATAGCCAAAGGCAAGACTCTATCGACAATTTGTATAGATATATGAAATGCTCATCACATTGAAACAAATTGTAAATGTTTTTCAAAAGAGAAAAATCATTTGGAAGAATTTACCTAGATTATAATGAAAGTAAATTCTTTAGAGGCACAAGTAAAAAAAGATACAATCAAGATAATGACATATCAAAAAATTGAGGAGAGTACTAGAAAGTTTAACAATATGTTGAATAGTCAAAGGTCATATCATGACAAGATAGGTCTTGGATTCAAAAAATACCAAAAGGAGTTTAAAAATAATTAGTTTCCAAAATTCAATGATATATCAAGGACTAATAATGCTAGTAGAATAAAGACCTATGTATAAGTAGTCAAGTTTGAAGTCAATCATCAATAAGCCAAGAAGGGTTTTGTTTCATCAAATGATATGAAAGGTAGTGGTGTATTATCCAATGATCATAAAAATACAAATGATATTATATAGTCAAATTATGTGGATCCTTTCAATGGATATTGTTTCTCATGTGTTTAATTTGGACATAGAGATATAAACTATAGATGGAAAAGTAGAATCCTATATTATGACTACAACTAAAAAGGACATACTACAAGAGATTGTAATATAAGACCTATGAGGAAGACCAGTCAAGTTAAGAATATATGTAGTCATGGTATTAAATAATGGATGAAGAAAACAAACCTTATGGGTAAGATAAAGGAGAATCAATAATCTAGAGGAGAAGAATCTATGATAGCTCAAACTACCTTTCATATTCAGAATGAAGATTTAAAGCGGTACATAGATAGTGGCTATTCAAGTCACATGATAGGAGATAAGAGAAAATTCATCACTTTGAAGAAGAATGCCATAAGGTCGGTGAGGTTTAGAGATAACACATCTACCAATATAATGGTAAAGGTACCTTGATCTTGGAAAAGGGGAAGACCAAGATAAAAAAGGTATTGTATGTATATGGCTTGAAACATAACTTTTTAAGTGTAAGTCAAATGTGCACCCAAGGACATACCCTAACTTTTCATAACAAAGGATGTGAGATAAGGAGAGTAAAATTAATTAGGTTGATTGCCAAATCCAAGAGAACTGAGAATAATGTATATGTATTAAATGAGATCATAAAAAAGAAGTGATTCATTAGTAAGGTATATGAAATTTATCTATGGCATAGGAGGTTAGGTCATCTAAACTTTGAAAATTTGGTCAAGATCAATTATAAGGGCTCCATGAAAAATATGCCCAAAATTTCCAAACCTATAGATGCTCTTCGTAAGGAATATCAACATGGTAAGAAGACTAGGGGGAGATTCAAGTCTAAAAAATAATCTACTACTAGACATTTAGAACTAATTCATACTGACCTATGTGATTCTATAAGGATTCTAGTAATTTAAGAGGACAAATATTTCATGTTTCTTATAGATGACTTCATAATAATGACTTGGGGAGCATTCTTGAAAGAGAAGTCTAAATATCTAGGCCAGTTCAAAACTTTCAAGGTTTTGATTGAAAATGAGATTACTGTGAAGATCAAATGCCTTAGGTATGATAAAGGAGAGTTTTGGTCAAATGATTTTAATGAGTTTTGTGAGGTCAATAGAATAAGAAGACAATTCTTAGCTACTAGAACACCTGAACAAAATTAAGTAGTTGAAAGAAAAAATGTAATAGTTTAATAAATGGCAAGGACCATGTTGAGTGAGTCAAAGTTATTTTATGGTTATTGGAGAGAATTTATGGGTACTATAATTTACACTTTGAATATAGGACAAATCAAGAAACAGTAATAAGACTCCATATGAATTGTGGAATGACAAACCTACTAGTGTTGAACATTCTAAGGTGTTTGAAAGTAAGTGTTATATTAAGAGAGATGAGGAAGACTTAGGAAATTATGACTCAAGGTCTGAAGAAGGTATTTTCTTGGATTATTTATCGGTTAGTGCTACCTACAGATGCTAAAAAAAAGGTTACAAAAGATATTGGAGACCACAAATATGAAATTTAATGAGATAAAGAATTCATATTCTCAATCAAAGAATGATGGAGAATAGAGATAGATGAGGTTGAAGAATAAATTTAAGAGAGAAACGACTCAAAAGGACCTTTATTCAAATTCAAAAGGATCATCTTGATTCTCATATCATTGGAAAAAATAATGCAGGTGTACAAACAATAAGAAGGATGGTGAGTAATGTTAATCAAGAGAATAATACCTTACTATCTAAATTTGAACCTAAAAGCTATGCAGAAGAAAGTGAAGATAGGTTCTGAATAGATATCATGAATGAGAAGTTAAATTAAATTGAGAAAAATAAGACTTAGGAGTTAGTACCTAGGCTTGAAGATAAAAATATCATTGGTACAAAATGGGAGTTCAGAAACAAGTTGAATGAGAATGGATAAGTCACCAAAAATAATGCTAGACTAGTATACAAGGGATATGCTCAAGTAGAAGTAGTGGACTTTGAAAAAAACTTTGATCCATTAGTAAGGTTAGCATGTATTAGGAAATGTATTTCCTATGCAGGTTTTAAAGGCTTTAAGGTATACCAGATGGATGTCAAGTTATCTTTCCTAAATGGGAACTTAGAGGAAGAAGTGTCTATTGAGAAACCTAAGGGTTTACTATTCAATGATAATAGGGACTATGTTTTTAGGTTTAATAAGGCTCTCTATAGTTTAAAACAAGCCCCTATAGCTTGGTATGGTAGACTAGACAAATATCTTGTGGACCAAGGTTTCAAAAGAGGCATTATAGATAGTAACTTGTATATCAAGAATTAAAATGACCATCAATTGATAGTGGTGGTCTATGCAGATGATATCATCTTTGGTGGAAATAGTGAAGACATGAAAGAGGTCTTTGAAAAGGTGATGAAGTCATAATTTTAAATGTCTATGCTTGGATAGCTATTATTATTTTTTGGGCTTAAAATTAGTCAATCTAAAAAAGGTATATTCATTTCATAGTTCAAGTATATAAAAGAGATGTTAAAAAAATTTGAAATGGAAGATTGTAAGGCTATAATTACACCTATGGTTATAGGATGTAAGCTAAATAAGGAGGATGAATATTCAAGAGTCAATCATATAAAATATAGATCAATGATTGGGAGTTTGTTATATACTATTACCTCTAGACCCAATGTCATGCAAGTAGAAGGCCTCGTGGGAAAATTTTAAGCAGATCATAAGGAGATTCATCTACAAGTAGTCAAGAGGATACTCAGGTATCTCAAGGTAACTATAGAGTATGGATTGTGGTACCTAAGGAGCAATAATTTTGATCTAGTAGCCTATATAAATGTAGATTGGGATGGGATTCTAGATGATAAAAAGAGCACTAGTGGAGGAGCCTTATTCTTAGGTGAATGCTTACTTTCATGGATAAGTAAGAAACAACCATTAGTGGCATTATCTAATTATGAGGATGAGTAAATTTTAGTAGCTTCATGTTTTACTTAGGTGTTATGGATGAGACAAACCTTAAGAGACTAAAAATGAAGTTTGATGGTCTAAGTCCCATTTTTTGGGATAATACTAGTGCAAACATCCAATTCCTAACACTATTTGTGTTAAAATGGTCAATCTTATTTGAATTGCACTCAAAGGCACAATTTAGGCTAAAATCACTAAAAATGTGCTAAATGGTTCAAACTTATCATATGTAGGTGTTGATTTAGGCTAATGTATCCCTAAATGGGGAAATGCATTTTATGTGATTCCTAACTTTGATCAATTTATTTTGAGTCAAAATGATGATTTCACCTTTTTGTGCTCTAGATCACTCTTTTCTTCTAATTCATTAGTACATGTCATGTACCTTTGTTATTTTGTGTTAGAAACATCCTAAATGTGATAAATTTCTTAATGCATCTAACATTGCCTTTTAATTCTTCTTGAGTCAAATTAAGACCCAGTAATATGACTTTCTAACCATTTTGATTAATTGTGCACCAATTTCTAAAGAAATTGCACTAAAATTGATTAATATTTTTTAAAGATAATTAATTCAAATAAAGAGCTTGAGTGGATTTTACATGGAGGTTATTTATTATTTCATTATTGGAAATTAATTCTCAATATCTGAATCACCTAGTGACATGATCTATGGGGTAACACCCATCAGCCATAAATGCAACAAATATTAGGATTATGGACACCCATGCCTAATTAATACCTTTCCCTCCAAATCATTATGGGGATATTTATATATTTAATTGAAAATTTTAGATTAATCCATGGCCATACATCTCAATATTGAGATGGATGGTCATGGTTAATGTTAGCCCATTTACAAAATCTATCACTAAAAGGCCTTTTATCATCATTTTAAGCTAAATTATTGTAAATTTATAATGCATAATTGTCTCCACAACCTTTTATTTTGATCATTGTGCTTTATTTGAAAGCTTAATTTGATAGGCATAGATTAGATGTTTCTTATCTTGAGCCTAGGTTATGCATAGTGATCTTAAGGGAATAGAAGAAATTGACATCAATTATTGGCAAAGATAAGAACAATAAATCAAGGGGAAAAACATGCTTGAATCCACTCTTGGATGGTAGAATAACATGGGAAGGTAAAGGTTACTTGTTTCTTTTCATTTTTCCTTCATTATCATTTGTAAACCCCGTTGGAATAGGTTAGCTAAGTTTGTTAAGCTATTTATGCTTTTTTCATGGATTTATTGACTAATGTTTGACTAACCAACTTTGTAATCCAATCCTACATCTTGGTATGCCTAGTGGGACTCATAAAGTTAATTTAAGAAAGGAAGACATCATGGTAATTTCAAATTTACATTTTAGTCATTAAAATGTCCTTTAATAATTTTATTATGTTCTTTTTCTCATGTTTTTGTGCACTCATAGGCTACATAGTGACAGCCGATAGTTTTTAATGACCATTGATGGTTAGGGCTAACTGGCCATGGTTGGGTTGCAGGGGAAATCCATTTTAAAATTTTCATTTTGAGTATTTTATCAAGTTTTTTGCTAAAAAATTGGGTTTTTTAAGTCTCTGGTGTAAACCAAATCATGATCCAGAAGGTGTATTTTGGAGTTTTTTATCCTATCATAGGTGAAACAATTTTTTTGTTGAAATAATTTCTTGCCTAAAATGTTTTGAACTTTATTCAAGGTTATATTAGCTAATCTGAATTTTTAAGTCTCTGGTCTGAGTATATTTTATGATCTAGAAGGTTTTCTTTTTAGATATTTTATTCTAATAAGGCTAGAAAGTGCCTATTGTCCAAATATTTTGATTCCTTCAGGTCTACAAGTAACCATCAGTGGTTAAGTTTTGACCAACCATGATTGGTTAAAACTTGATCGATGACGGTCTTTAAAGAATCAATGATGATCAAAGGTGACCATCAACTGTCACTATGTTTTATAAAAAACATAGATCCAAGAGCAATTAAACCAAGTTTGTTTTTCTCAAAGTCAAAACAGCTTCAAATCTAAATGAGGTCATCTAATTTTTTAATGTACGAATTGTGAGGAAAGTGATCATTTTGAGCTTAATTAAGTCTTTTTAATCTCCTTTTGGTTCTTAAAATATCTAGGAACTTTCCTTTGGTGCTTAAGAGGAAAATTTGCATGTTTATATTGAATGTTTTGTGATTTTTTTTCAAAATAGTTTTCAAATTAAGGCCAATGGATGAAAGAACATCACCAAACACTTCAATTCAGTGCTTTAAAATAAAACTCACTTCAAATATTTTTTTTGAATAATTCATCTATCATTACTTAGTTATAATTGTTTGAGCAAAAAGGAATTTTTGCATGTATGTTATCTCCTATCCCTTATAGGTAAATTATGGGATCAAAGGCACCATTTTCATTTTAAATTATGCCTTAGTCTAAAGGCATAAAAAGGAAGTTGTCCAGGCTCTCCCAAAGACCCACATGGCTTGGGTGATCTAAAAATAACCATAAAGCCTTTTACTTAGATTTTATTTCATGTATTTTATCTTGTGAGGGGGTCTTCATTACCTCCCATGGGTTTTCTAGGGAGGTTTTGACTTGGGGATTCATCCCCCAACATCATATTCAACCCCTCTCCATGGGAGGTTATATAAATTTTGATCATCCTACTAGGATGATGGTTTTAGTGGTTAAACCATCTCTGTTAGTGGTAAGTTATGCCTAGAGTGTATGATAATTTTAAACATCACACCACACTGATTAAGTGATAGATGTAGTGGTTTTGAAAAAGATAAGACATTTTCACAACAATATATTTGACATAGATCTAATTGATGTGATACTTCTCTTGTGTGATAACATGAAAGTTGGTATGCATGGGATCAATCTAGATGGTCGTAACTTGTAGAGTTTTAGAAAAACCATGCTTGTCACATAAATATTATTGATACGAGGTACACCCTAAAGTTCATGTCATAGTATTGTCACCTGAGAGAAGGGGGGAATAAAATACACTACCATATAGTGTGATTTTATTTTTAATGAACACTTAATTTCCTCTCAAGTGCATGTATAAAGACAACATTTAATAATATCATGCAACCTTATCAGTTTAGGGCTTAAAATGATTCTTAGTTGTATTTATCTATTTTGGTCTTAGATTACTTGGACTTGATTTGAGTCAAAAAATACTTTTTAAAAAAATTCATAACCAAGACACATTGTCCACAATTTCTTAAACAAGGAGGTGTTACACTATCCAAGTGAAAATCAATCTTTCCCTTTTTCAAATTTTTCATCTTAAACATTATGTCATATCATCTAATTAGTTTAGTTATGTTGCCCATTTGAATCTAAACCATTTTACAAATTTTATTAAGTCCATTGATATTTCAAATTTGAAATTACACTTTTCCAAGTTCATAAGATTGATGTGTTAAATTGGGTTCACCATTTGCACTTGACTTGAGGGAACTTGGGTTCTAATTTAAATGTTTTTGGAATATTAAAGTCTTATTCCTAATTTAGTTAAAATTTTGAGTTGGTTAAACAAATAAATAATATTATAGTAATTTAACCACTAATTTTTATAATTCACTTGACCTTTGTAGCTTTCTAAAAATAGTAATGAAAGAGGAGAAATATAACTTATCTTAAAACTAGGCTAATATAGTTGAGACAAAGGGCAATACCAACTATATAGGGACTAAGATAGTGTCGTGAACTAGGATCTATATTTAATTTTGTGAAAGGATAAGAGAAACAAAAATAAAACACTTTGGGGTACAATGTTATAGTCCAGGTCCTACCAATGTTACACAAACTAGTCATAAAGATCTAAGTTTTTTGGGTTTTGTCTGTTATCCTTGAGTGAGTCTACATGTGAAATTTCAAGTCCTAAATTTCAACAGAGCTCCTTATAGACTTGATTAAATATTAAAACCCTAGAAAATCATATTATTGAATAAAAGTTGAGAAGGAGGGGGGTTAGTGTGTGTAAGATGTACTAAACGTATATCCACACCCCTTGTGTGGGTATGTTGCATACATACCAATACACTGAAGAGGGATAAATCCATATGTAGTTCTCCCACTTGATATGCTTTGTGAAATAGTGTTATGCAGATGCAAAATGATAAACTAGATATACTTGAGGTGGCTAGGGACTGATGTGAGGGTTTGAATATGTTTGTGTTTGTATTAGATGGATGTATGCAGAGAATAGTGTAGACACTAATTTTATACACCTTGTATATTATGTAATCATGATATGTGTTGTAATGCCCCCTATTGAGTAATTATTTAAATAATTACATTTTACCTTAATCCTTACCTTTAACCACATAGGTTAAATGAGTTAATTATTATAATTAAATATTAATTAATGCCCTCTTTTACTATCCTTAACCATAAAATCTCAAAATTAAATAAAAATTTAAATTTACCCAACCTCCTAACAAATTTATCCCATAGTTAAAACAACCCAAAAAACCTCAAAAGTTATTTTAACCCTCATTTACCCTATTCCAACCCAATGGAATGGATTTTCATTTAATTTCACCCATTTTTGGTAAATTAACATCGATTCTCTTAGATTGACACTAATCGATTAGGATTGATGCCATTCCATAAAAAAAAAGTAGACCTTGATTGCTAAGGAGGAATGAATGTGAAAGGAAGGAGACCATTTTGATCATGAATTTCTATCTAAACTAGTCATGAATCTGCATACCTTACCAGCATCTTGCTACCTTTGAAGAGCACTTGATAGTTGATAATTGTCAAGTGATTTTGAAGGTCATTTTTAATTATTTATATCATCATTTTATTCAAACCATATAAGGTTAGTATTGTATTTTATTTAAGAATTTATTTAATTTTACATCTCTATCTTTTATCTATATTCTATTTCTTTCATTTTATCAATTTTCTAGGTTGTCACTATAGTCTTTTTAGTATTAAGAATTTTTGCACAAAATTAACATCAATTCATCTGAATCAATAGTAATCTTTTGATAGATCATAAAATAAGTATTAAATATCCTATTTTAAATCTACCGTCATTTGTATTTTGTCTTTGTCTATTCTACATTCAATTTTTATCATTTTATCAAAATAATAGGTCATTATTATAGTCTATTTTTAAAATTTAAGCTTCTATATATAATCAACATCAATTCATATAAATTGACATTGATCTTATTGGATCACCATAGATCCCTACTTAAATTTTAAAACATTCTTATCATCTATATTTCTCAGTCTTAAAATCTGTTAAAATTTGCATTCTAGTTTGTTGAAAATTTATTTGTGCATGTAGATGACCCTGCCTAGATTAATACATGATTTGGTTAGCATTTTTGATCTTCTTATAGTACCTCAACCTCTGTTTCCTGATCAGAGTGATATTACATTTAAGCTAGGACTTTGCCTCATGGTTTTCATATGTGATTTTGCATACATTAAAGAATAGTTGCCTATAATCCAAGAAGACATAGATATTGCTATTGAATTCTAGGGTGCTTATTTTAATCATATAAATATTTTTGTTGATTAATTATGTTTAGAATTGATTATCTATATTCTACATATTTTGTAATTTCATGTTTATTTATAAACTTGAATGTTGAATGTGGTATGACATCCATCTAAGGAAGTGTATTGCTTCTCAGGACTAGTTTCTTACTAGGTAGCCCACTTATTTTTCTATTAATCTATTTTCTGTTCAAGTGTGATGCATTTCAATTCATTCCTCCCTAGCCAAAGAGGAGTTCCCATAATCTTGATCAACGTTGTGCAACCAGTCCATATCTCTAGGTAACTCTAAACCCTGCATGTACTTTTATTTTATTAGCTAATTAAATCACATTTGAAAAGTGAAAAATACTAAAACATTCTAGCATGCCTAGTGGGACCAACTTTAGGTCTCATTTTTATTTATTAAATTTAAAATCATTGAATTTACTCTCTTTCCCTTTCTTTTTTTATGTGCATTCATCCAAAGATAACATTAGAACTGCATTTTATTTCCTTTTCTTAAAAAGTTAAAATAAATTGCATTCATCTTTCCTATTTAGATTCTTTCACATAGAATAATCTAGGTGGCAATCTATCATAGTCATCACTTTATCCACACACAAGCTAAACCATTGTCATGATAAACACATCTTAACACTTAATGTAAGGAAACCGATGGGGATTTCATCACCTCGTGGCAACCTTTTTTTTTTATGATCCCACTTGTATTTCACCACCAAATGGAGGACCAACTCAGTTCTCTGGTTGAGTATAATCTCTAGACCATTGGTATATTTTGGCTAAGCACCAGCACTGGTTGTGGGATTATGACATGAAGGGAGCAAGCCCCAAGTATCAAGCCACATACCAATACCAATATAGATCTCCTTTGAGATCCAAAACAAAATACATAAAACCATCCTTAGATTACTATTTTTTAGGACCTTTGTTATCCTTTTTCTATATTTTTATTTTCACATCTTAAAGTTAAAAGAGATAAAAAAAATTTAGAATGATTTTAGTGTGTGTGTGTCTTTCATCTATCATTAAAATGAGATAATTAAAATAGAAATTTTTGTTTTAATTATTTGTTTTATTTTTATTTTTATTTTTTATTTCATGGTTTTAACTAGGCAATAGTCAAATAAAGAATCCAAGGAGGGTGTTACATCCTCTCTAATAGAACACACACCTAGTCCTGCTTTTTCCCCTGAGTCCTTTGAGACTATTGTGTTTCCATAGTATTATCCTCAAGGAGATCATTCCTTTACAAAAATAATAGATAATAACCCCATTAATATTAATTACTATCTTAAGTCGATAAATACATATTTCTCCTTCCCCCCATACCCAAGGCTCTTCACATAGGTATGCGATGCCTTTCAAGGGAATTGAGAGAACTAGAGAATTTACCACAAACATGGTAACCTTTTCCACTAAATATCTTCCATATAGATCTAATGCTTAGATAACACAACCTTTAGAGAACCAACCATTTATAGCATCTACCAGTTCTCTAACTCTCATTACTTAGGTTCAAAATACCACTCAACCTATGTCCACTATACCTTACCAAATGTTAGTGGTGTCAATTTCTACAAGTCTCCCACCTATTAGAATGACTTTAGCATATAACACACAATAAATACCTCACACAAAAAATTCTTTTCACACAACAAATACAGTTAACATAACCTCCCCATCAATATGTCTCCTCAGCCACCAAGTATGTGGCTTCATCACAACTAATGATAACAACTTACTTATAGTCCTTCCCACAACAAAATATTTTATTATAAGTTATATAATACATGGCATGATCTCAGCCGTAGGATACTTTCCCTCACAACCTATGTCTATCTCTTTACCAAGTTATTGACCCCTTCAATAAAATGTCTTAGGGAATGTGCCTCAGATTAATACTGACACAAACCTCATAAACATCCTTATGAATAGGATGGCTTGTTTGGAACCCTCTACCTCCAAACATAATACAATGCTCACATATGAAAAAATTTGTAATGAGCCAATCCATCCCTCTATCCCTATCTGACCATACCCCTCATAATGGGAGCTTCCTAAATTTACTAAATTCCAAACAAAGAAGATCCCAAACAACACCTTAGAGCCTTTGGACACACTTGTTATCTTATAACACATGATGATGCCCTCCTACTTAGAACATTTATGATATAATTAGTAGGATCTACATTAGATTGGTACAGTTCCATTCCCCATCATTCTCTCTTTTCCTTTGGGTAGTTGGTCCAAATTTTCTTGGAACACTTCTTGATCAATATTTCTCAAAAAGTGACTATCACAAATATTTATGGTATTAGGTAGTTTGATGATGAATCCATATCAGACTTTGTAGTTCAATAGCATAACTTAATTAGCCAACTAGCCTTTTCCTTTCCACTAATAGAATTAATTGAATTGTTTTCACATTCTTGGGCAAAACATATATCATCTATGTTACAAATTCAAACTTTTAAGACTTTTTATGAAGCCTTTACCATGGCCCATAAACATGAACTTCATGGCATTGAAGAGGGAAAAGTTAAGTTGAATAATAAGAACTTTAAATCTGACCCCTCTAAAATCAATACCGATAATCCTAAACTAAAAGGGGTAAAAAATGTAGTTACTATAAAAATTTCTTCCCTTCTAGCATCCAACCAATCAAGGTCTTCTACCTCTCAAACACAAAAACCTAGGGGCCTTACTTATTTTCCCCCTAAGAATTTTTATAAGAGATCCTTATACACTAGTATTATATAAACTCCTACAAGAAAATGATATTGAACTCCCTCTGATTAGACAAATTGATGATATACATCCTAAACCTAATTGGTATAAAGAAGATGAGTTTTGTGCTTATCACAGGGTAATAAAACATGACATAGAATGATTCCAATCCTTTAAATGATGGGTACAAAACCTCATTAACAAGGGGGACCTTCAGTTGAAAATCCAAATGATCCTCCTAACCAATATTTAGATATTTTCAAACAACTATTTACAAACCATCCATCCACATCAAACACAGTCCAAGCTAACCCTATAAAAACACAAAATCATGATACACATATGATTGACACAATATATTATTAGTTATTACCCAAAGAAGTCCTAGAGAAACCTTTGATCTTGGATCTCCTTATAGGGGATGATTTTGATTTGAGGCAACATGAGATCATTAAAACCAGTCCTAAAAACCCCTAGAGCTCCCTGATCTCATTACATGGGATCATTCACATGAACTTTCACCTTCACACACCAAATATCCTAAAGGGGAAAATGAAACTACTCCTCAGGATGTTATAGATAAAAATCTTGATACTTCTATAGTTGGACATTCCACCCCTTTGATCCTTGGAAAGCATATAATAAGATCTGATACTTTTACCCAAAACCTTGACCCTTCAAAACCATCTTCTACCATAATACCCCCTTACCCCAAATATATTAAAGGAAAGGGTAAAACTCCTATCATTAATAACTAGGATAATTTTCTTGGTATTCCACTAAAAAAATCCTTACTTCATCTTCAGGTTAAAGTTGATCTTTTTCAAATGTCAAAAGATAAAAACCTTAGTCTAAATACCCCCTCTATTGTTAACACATGAAAGAACAAAGGGCTTATCCCTTTTGTAACATCTTCATCATCTATTTTATGTTCCCATCTATATTCTATACCTATAATTGGTTCTTCCATTCAAATGCATGGGAAAATGCTAAGTTTTCCTCCATTATTAGTCACACCTCCATCTCAATATCCACTTTCCACCGTTAAGGGACCATTAGAAAAACCTAAAGGAAAAGAGATTAAATTTTTCCCTCTTATAAAGGCTAAGTGATAAAATCAAATGAGTAATATTTTTTCAAAAGAGATTGTTATCAAAACCCTTATAAAACTATAATATGACCCTTTGAAGGGATCTTATGCTGAAATCTTGAAATAATTATTGGATACGTTCCCCATTACATTACCACCTATACTGTCCATCAACCTTCACTCCCAAAGAACTTCTTGGTATAGAAATCAATAAATATATGCATATCATAGAGTACCTAAACATGATATAGAAAATTACAAAGCCCTTAAGGCTATAATCCAATAGTTAGTCCAGAATGAAGACCTCTTAATTAATGATCTCAATGATCAAACTCCTAAGTAAAAGTTCATTATTCCATCCATTTCACCCACCCATAATACTACTAGTCCTATAAGTGATAAAGAGTTATTAGCCTCTTTAGATCCACCTTTGTTACACATCAATGCCATCCATGTAACCACCCGTTTTCAAAACAACAATCCTAATAAATCTTAGGTTTCAATTACTAGAGCCTCTACACCTAATATGCTTAAACCATCTAAACAAAATCCTAAAGTTTCTCTTATAAGAAGTACCCCATCTGAAACCAAGGAGTTATTACAAATCTCCATATTAAAATAAGTCCACCAAGCACCTATAAAGATGTCATTATATGAGCTTATCAAAAAATCTCCACAACATCGACAGGCAATGATAGAAGCTCTCCAAGCTATTGAGGTCTGACCAAATGAACCTCTCAAATTTTATATGAGCCCTCTAAATGGTATTGACTCTTAGTTTTATTGATTCTAAGTTTGTTCCTTTATCACCTAAAGATCAAGATCCCACCCTTTTCATTACAACTCAAATAAATTAGACTCAAATTAAAAGAGTTATGATTGATGATGGGGCTAGTATTAATATTATTTATTGACATGCTTTCTAACAATTACAACTACCAAAAATCATTATTTCCCAATACTCAATAATTCTTCATGCATTTAATGACGCAATAGCACCCATGGTAGGAATAGTCATTCTCCCCATTTGTGTAGGTCCTCACACTATTCATGAACTCTTTTATGTTATTGAATTGACATTTCAATATAACATTTTTTTAGGAAATCCATGGATTTGTGTGATGTGATGTGTACCCTCCATAGTCTATCAATGCCTTAAATATGAATATGAAGGCCAGGTATACTACACATCATCCCTACTAATTTTTATATATTTAAATCATGCAACTTCACCTTTCAGCCAAGTGATGTCATAATACCCTCTCCTGATACAATTCTATCTTTATCTGCTAAACAAGCCTTGACTAGCATGACTATCCCTACATCAAAATTACCTACTCTAGAGTCTATTAACTCCCTAATATATCAAATTTTTATGGTGGAATACTAGTTTTTAGCCCTTAACACCTTACCCACTCCTAGAGAATATGGTCATCCCGATAAGCAACCCATATATTCACCTAGCCTAGGTGAGACCATTCCTTTTGGACCACCTTTCTTATGTACTCACTTAATATATGGTGGGATCGATCAAGATACCTCAAAACCTAATGATGTTACTTTTACTAAACCATTTACATCTAATTTCTCCTTTGTTAGCAATCCCCAGTTTATTCAAACCTATCTTTATCACTATGCTTGGAAAGGTTTTTGCATTAGTCGATATGAGTAGGGTCCCCATGATGTCACATTAGGATATTTTAGAAAACCACACAAAAATAATGGCTTATATTTTAAGAAAGATTCTAAATCTTCCCCCAAACCTATTCTTCTACCATCTTTGGAAGAAGAAGAACCATCTTCCTCGTCTGACACCTCTTCCTAGACTGATGATAATGTATTTATCCCTCCTAACTTTTTGTAGTCAATATGATCTCCTTATAACCCCTCATCTTCCACCACAATGATAAAATATGAACCATCCCCTTATTATATCCTAACTTAATAGGATACGATACACCAACCATCCCTATTTTCCAATGTCAAGATGATGAGTCCATCTTGACTCATTTGGGTGATAAAAACTCTTATTTATGCAATTATTTTCAATTGAAAACATCTATCCTATTAAATGAATCCACTAATAATATTAATATCAGGCCTCAAAAAACCCCAAGGATTATTAAAATTAGTAAATCCTTAGATCCATAAGAAAACCAAGATTTTACCACTTTTTTATCAAACTGTAACAAGGCCTTTGCCTGGTCTTATAGAAATATGCCTAGCATTGACCCCTTAATCATTATCCATAACATCATTACCTTTCTTGATGCCAAGTTGGTGAAGAAAAAAATACACAAAATGCATCCTCACGTCACACTCCTAGTAAAAGAAAAACTACAACACCTTTTATCTGATAACTTTATTCAATCCATCAATTATCCTCAGTAGATGTCCAACATCATTCTAGTCACTAATACTATAGGGGGACTTTATATTTGTATAGACTTTTATGATTTAAATATTTCCTTTCTAAAATATGATTTCCCTCTCCCTTACATCAACCAATTAGTATATTTGACTATTGTTCATGAAACGTTGTCCCTTATGGATGTTTTTTTTGGTTATGTTATCCTTGAATTTATTAGGCTCAATTCATGGGATAAACCCTATGGAAATTATTTGTCTCATATCGCATGATCTCCAAGATCACAAAATGAGGCTAATCACTACCTCCTAATGCTTATTCTTCCTTTAAAAGCTAGTTTTTTAAGGAAGTTTTTCATCTTATGTAGGTCAGAGAATTTTCTTTGAACTACATCAAGTCTAATTTGTGCAAACCAAATAATTTTCTCTAGGCTACACCTCTAAGTGCAAAGTCAGATAAATTCTCCATCATTACATGTGTAAAGTTGGAAAATTCCTTGACTTTGTACTTGGGACCACCATCATGTAAGTAATTAATGTTGCATTAATTACTTATTTTTATATATATTTAACCTATGTAATTTTATTTTTACCATTTGTCTTCACTATTTTTGAGCATGAGTGCTCATTCAATCATTATTCTTGAGCTTGATTGTAAGTTACTTCATCACCCTTAAATTTATTAATTTGATCAGTTTTGTACCTTAGGATTTTTAATCTTCTTGTTGTTTTTTCAATGTCTCAGATAAGTCTCTATTTTACTTTTTGTTTTCACTGGTTTATTTCTTTCTTTCTCTTCATAGGGTTTTTAATTGTTGTCTTGGGACTTTCCCCAAATTTCCAAGACCCTAACTCTCTTGGTGCATTTAAGAGATAATTACCTGAGATGTACCAAGAAATGTTTTTCCCATCACCATTCTCATGCACTCTAGAGAAAACTATCTAGAGTGTACATTTCACCATCTAGTGCACTTCAAAGTGCACATTGAACACCTTTTTTGTACACTTTGGAAAATTTTCTCTGAAGTGCACGTGGTTTGGTGCACTTCAAATAATTTTATCTGAAGTGTATGTGTTTAAATTCACTTCAAAAAAAATTGAAATGCACATTTTATCCTCTTTGATGTAGTTCAAAGATTTTTTTTTATGAACTACACCAAAAAACTACATCCAGTGCAGTTCATGAAAAATTCTCTAAATTACACTAAAAGTTTCCAGAATTGTGCAATTTTTTCCTAATCCTACACCTTTCTCAAAAATTATGGAAAATACTAACTCTAGATAAATAAAAATTCTCTTTTGTAGATACTTGATCAATGATAGAAGATTATCCAAGTAAAATAATAATGAAGTATAAATTTTAGGGTGTGTTTTTGGCATCTACAACGGACTCAAATATAGATTAGATTATAGATACATAGATTGGTCATGATGACATGGCTGAGTTCTTACAAAGGTTAGGTAGAGATCCTATTTCTCCATATATGCAACCTATTCTTAATAGTGAGATACACCTAGTAGCTACATTTCCTATGTTAGCTCAAGATCTAAAGTTTGTCTTAACATTTGTTGCTCACTTTGATAAAGAAACTAGGTCAGTCAAGGATGTTAGTGGAAAAATGGTAATTCAACTAGATGCGGAATAATTTGATAAAGTTTTTTATTTTCAAAAATTGAGGAATTCTCAAATATAAGTGTGGTAACATCCCAAGAATATTATGATAGGAATATTGAGAAATACAAGAGACACATTAATGTAAATTGGTTGAAGACACCAAGGCATTCAATTTCAAGATGGCCAAAAAGTTTTTACCGACGTGAATTTATGGAGGATATTTAATAACTCTCCTAAGTAGGGTCAAAGGGATTCCCAAATCAAATATCTTTCAAGAATGGACGTATCACTACATTTTTATCATTAAGAAATATAAGTAAAGAATTTATTGGGGAAGTCAAATTAGTGATGTCATATGCCACCAACTTTTTGAAATAAGTTATTCTCTCAAGTTCTATATGACTTCTTATCTTGTATATGTCATAGCCTACATGAGGACTTTTCCAGGATTGACTAGTGTTGTCAAAAGCAATAAAGTTCATGTTTTTTTATTATTATCCATAGTTAACCCTCAAAGAATGCATTAAACATTTTAAAAGAGTTAATAGTTATTTCTTCTACTAATTTATTTGTATTTTTGAATAGGAATTGGAGAAGAAAAGGGTTTCATATTAGGCATGGGAAATAATAAATAAGATTGGTTACATTTTACTTTAGTTCCCAACTTTCACCTACATAAGGGTAGGAGGATTTAATGAACAACCTTACATGCAACCTAAGTACCCAGGTGATAAATTGGTTTTCATGGAGATATGTAGACAAATTATGACCATACATAAGAAGTAATTAGATGCACATAAAAGAGGATTCAAGTTTCCTATAAACATTGGTCAGTACACCATTTCAACTACTCCCAAGGTTAAGACATGGAAATTGAAGTGCAATAGATCACCCTTAAAATTTACAAGAGTAGAAAAAAAATGATTATAGAATGATGAAGGAAAAGTTGAAAGGTAATTATGTCCATGAGAATAAGATTGAGGATATCTAGGTAGAATGCATAACTAAAGAAGATATAAGGAGACTTGATTACAATCATCTCACTACTGATCAAATTCAAGAGCTACAATTAGCTAACATGATCTCTCTGATGATAAAAATATATTAGATCCTTAATATAAAGGAAATCAAGTTTCTTCTACTCATATTCCTTCAATCTAATGGTCTATAAAAGAATCAACATATTTCAAAGAAACATTTCAACCCATCCTTGTAAGAACTAATTCCTGGTTGGAATCTAAAGGTATTGAATTAAAATATTTCAAGATAGGGTTATAAGAATAATATGTTGAAGACACTACAAGGAAAAATGAGGAATTAAAGATGAAGATTAAAGAAGAGGCATCAACATCCACTCGAAAATCAATATTTGTATTCATGAGTAAAGGAAAGAAGAAAGACAATGAAGTTAGTGTTGAGAAGAGTGTTCAAATGGAGAAACAAGAGAAACTAAATGTGAGTGAAGCACCACCTTAATCAATAATTTTGCAACATCCAATTTAGCAGTCTCTACAACTTGAATTCACACAATCAGAAGTTCTTATGGTTAAAACCCCTCAATCAATAGTTTCTCAGGTGACATTCTCTATAGTTCTTAAAATAATGAGTAGGAGACACACAGGATCCATAGGATCAATCCAGGAGAAAGAACCCACAATAAGAAACTTGCAAAAATAATACCAAAGAATAAAATATGTTTTTCTATCACACCTAAAAAATAGGTGATAATCCTAAAAATTCTTTGTATACTCTCTATATTCTCTCTCACAATCTATTAGATTGTAAAGTATATATAATACAAATAGTTTGTTTTACAACAACAAACTATTTGTTGTGATTACAAAATAGAGAAAACAAACTATTTGTTTTCAAATACTACGAACAAAAATATTATTGAGAGAATCTCAACAATAAAACAAACAAACCTAGGTAAATAAAATTAACCCTAGGTAATAAATAACTTACCCTATTATCCCTAGGTAAGCTTAAATATTCATTATTCCAACACCCTCCCTTAAGTGAAACATGGAGAGAATGACAAAAAAATATGGGTCCTAGCTACTAGGCCTGATAAGGTACCCATGTACAAACCAATCAAATATATGAAAAATAAAGGAATGAAGGACTTCATGGGAAATCCCCCCCAAGTACAACTTCCTTCACCCCAAGCATCACTCACAACTGAAGATAATGAGGAGAAGCCAAAGGTTTAGCGAAGATGTCTACAATCTGCTTAGCTATACTTATAAAGTCCAAAGAAAGAACTCCATCTTGAATAAGATGTCAAATGAAGTGCATGTGAATCTCAATGTGTTTGGTCCACTGATGCTCAATATGATTACATGAAATAGCAATCACACTCTAGTTGTCACACCAAAGAGGAGTAGGACCCTACTGTGGGAAGCCAAACACTCCAATCAACTATCAAAGCCAAAGTGTCTCTTGACTAGCTTTGACAACACCTCGATACTTAGCCTTAGTAGAGGACAATGCAATAGCAGTCTAATTTTTACATGCCCAAGCAACTAGACCTGAACCATGTGTGAAAGCAAATTTGCAAGTGGACTTGTGAGTGTCAACATCACCAGCCCAATCAGAGTCAGTGTATTCAACAAGTTGTGTAGAACTCTATGGTTTGTAATGTATACCAAAGTGAGTGGTGCCCTAAATGTAGCACAAAATATGCTTAGTTACTTGCCAATGACTCTCATGAGGCTCATGTGAGAATCGAGAGATAAGGTTCATAGTAAATGTGATGTCAGGATGGGTATGAGTTAGGTATAAAAGACTACCTACAAGTTGCCTATACAAAGTTGGATCAACAAGAGGAGTCATACAAGTGGCAGACAACACAACACCTGACTAATATGGAGTGGGGGTAGGCTTACAATCAGCCATGACAAATGAATGAAGAAGGTTTGTTACATACTTCTGCTATCCAATAGAGATTCCCTTAGAAGACTAAAAAACTTAAAGACCAAGAAAATAATGTATAAGTCCCAGATCTATCATATCAAACCTATTTGCCAACTTGTCCTTGATGTCATGTATCAATGAATCTAAACTACTAGTGAGGATGAGATCATCAACATACAAAACCAATATGACAATTTCCTCACCTTGCTTTAGGATGTATACATTATGATCTGACTCATAATGAATAAAACTAGAACTCAAAAGAAAACTATCCATCTTCTCATACCAAGCTCTTGGAGCTTGTTTGAGGCCATAAAGAGAATGATAGAGTCTACAAACCAATGATGAGTCCTGCACAAATCGAGGAGGCTACTCCATATAGATCTCCTCATGGAGATCACCATGTAAGAAGGCACTCTTCACATCCATCTAAAAAATTGACCAAGAATGTGAAGCAGTAAGAGAGAGTACGAGCTGAATAGAATCCATCTTAGCTACAGGGGCAAAGGTCTCAGAGTAATCAACCCCTTCAACCTATGAAAAACCCTTAGCTACTAATCTAGCTTTGTACTAATCCACTAATCCATTTGTAGCATATTTGGTTTTATAGACCCATTTACATTTTACAAGTATTTTTACCTTAGGAAGAGGGACAAGATCCCAAGTATCATTCTTCATCAATGAAGAATACTCATCATATATTGCAACATCCCACTTGAGTATACCAATGGCCTTAGAAAACAACATTGGATCATCTATACAAGCTTGTCCCAAAAGAGCAACACCAAATGTCTGTGAGCGAGTGTGATGAGAATTAGATTGATCATCAATGAAAGAACCAACTGCTTATAGAGTGCTCTTTTCCCACATGGGCAAAGGTGGTGAAGAAGATGGATGTGGTGGCTGAACAAGTGCAACATCATCATCATCAATAATAGAAATCAAATCCTCACTATCCTCAGTAGAAGGAGGGGGAGAAGAAGAATTAGATGTACACTTCTATGGAGTGGGTAGCTTATCAACTTAAACATCTTGTCAAAACAACACATCATGTGTGACAGGATCAAAAAGGCAGTAGGCTTTTACATCTTCACAATAGCCAACAAAAATGAGTGGTTGGCTTTTCTTCTCCAATGCTTTGCATTTGTCATTAGGAACAAACACCCATGCTTGACTCCCAAAGATGCAAAAATCTAAAATATCAAACTTGATCCCAGACCAAGCTTCTTCAGGTGTCATATTCTACACAACTTTGTGAGGCATATGATTTTGAATGTAGTTTGCACAATTTACCGCTTCAGCCCAATATTGTGGACCCAAATTTTTAAAGTGAATCATATAATTTGCCATCTCTTTCAATGTTTGATTCTTCCTCTCTGATACACTATTTTGTTGAGGAGTGTGTGGTACAATGAAATGGTGTTGTATCCCATGCTCAATACAAAAATCATGGAAAGCATTACTGTCATATTCCCCCCATTGTTAGTGCATATCTTCTTAAGAGGAAGAAATGATTGTGTTTCAACAAAGGCTTTGAAAGCCTTAAAAGTCTCAAAAACTTCACTTTTCAACTTGAGAAAATATACCCAAGTTTTACAAGTGAAATCATCAATGAATGTGAGTGCATATTTGGCCCCTAAAAAAGAAAGAGTTGGAAAAGTCATCAAATCACTATGAACCAACACTAATGGTGCATTTGCACGTGTGGCCTTACCAACTGGAAATGGATCTTGGTGTTGTTTACCAACTAGACATCCAAGACACATCCCATCAATACATGAGACCTTAAAAAGGCCTTTTACAAGATGTTTTGTACTCATTTGTTGCATATATCCATAACTCAAATGCCCTAATCTCTCATGCCACAATTTTTTGAGACTATTACATGTGCTATAAGTGAAGAACCAAAAGACATAAAAGACTCAAACTTATCAAAAGTATAGAGTCTTGCAGTATGGTCTGTTGTACCTGTAGTGACTATCTCACTATGATCGTTACATTATCTTATTACAACATCATGTGGAGTAAACTCCATAGTTTTACCAATACCAGAATTACATATTTGATATATAGAGAGAAGATTAGAAGAGATTTGAGGTACAAGCAATACATTTTTAAAACATCCATCCTATTTATCAAAAGTACCTGATCCCAAAACTTTAATCTATGAGGAGTTACCCATAATAATATGTGATGTACTATAATCTGTAAGAGAAGACAATAGATCCTTATAATGTGTGAGATGATGAGAAGCACCTGAGTCAAAAATCCACTGATCATGACATGAAGATGTAGCCCTAGCTGAAAGTGCTTTCCCTTTTCTTGCAGGAGAAGAAGAAGGAGATGGAGACTGAATGGAAATTTTGTGTTGTTTGACCACTACCTCTAATGCTTCCATCTTCTTAAAACATCTACTTTCATCATTATTAGGACAACCACAAAATTTATGTGGACCAAATGTTTTCTTCTTTTGCTTAAAGGACTTTTTGGTCTTAGTAGATTTAAAATAATGAGGTGTCTGGGTGGTGGACTTTAGAGGTTTATTTGAAGGTGCTTGCTTTCATTTAGACTAAGGTGAAGGTTTTCATTTGGAAGAATTAGCAATTAGAGCATGACTAGGACCAGGTAGAGCATCTAGGGCCATTAATTTTGTTTGCTCCCCAGTCAATCTTTCACAAAAAACTTCAAAGGAAGGCCATTTGAATTCATCACCTGATGTATCCATCATGGTATAAAAAGCAGATAAAAAACACTATATGGTCCTTTCAACTTTGACAAAATCATGAAAATTCACTCCTGATCACTTTTATCCTTGTCACCAGCTTTCAATTGTGACCTAATAAATTTGAATTTTTCCAAGAATTCATCTATTGAAGGAAAATTTGATGGAGAGTACTCAATTTTGCATCTAATTGCAAAATTTTAAACTCATTAACTTTACCAAATAGGTTTTTAAATTTTTCCCATACCTATTTTGTCATTATAGCATCTGCAATGTGAAATTGAAGATTATCTAAGACGTTGAGGCAAATCAATCCAAGAGCCTCGTCCTACTTACAACCATATGCATAGTTGTACTTTTTAGTGGTGAATGCCGTAGGTGTTGTTTTAGAAAAAATTCTCCATAAGCCCTTTGATTGAAGGATTTGTTGCATTTTTGGCTTCTAAACATGTAATTTGTGGAGTTTAGGGGTTTAAACAATTAGGATTGCATTCCTAAAGAAGATGATGATGTTGACAAGAACAACCTAGACATTCATTTTTCCTCAAAACCCCTCTCGTTACAATTTAACGTCTCCCAACAAAATTTATTTGCCTTAGCTTATACAAAGGTACAAAAAATGGCTTTATGCAAAAAATATGTAGGGAATTTGACCCCAAGACTTCCTCCCTACCCATTCCTTAACAAAATAACTCTAGCCACTTTAGCAAAGTCAACTTTGTTCATTTAAAGCTAGAGACTTGCTTTTAAACCACTAAAAATTAAGAAATTAATATAAAAAAAGCCAAAATAATTCACACATGTGAGATGGATGCTGAATAATGTTTGGCTTTATCAGAAATAATTTCTTGTTCCAACAAGGTGTGGTGATCAGATGGAATCCTGATGAGAATTCTATAAACATTTGCCAAGGAAAAAAAACTCCAAGAAATTTTAGAATTAGCTCCACAAGATCTGCTCAAAGGACTATATATCCTAATCCAAATATGTACTTCTCAACTGGAAATGAAAGCTTGGAAAGTTTGCTAACTCATACAACTTTTAGATTTTGATTGTATATAGTATAAGGCATTCAAAATGAAGAAAATCATATGGCTATGCTGCAGAACAAAATAGATTATAAAATCCATGTTGTAATCCCCCAAAATGTTATACAACCTATAAATAAAATGTACGGCTTGATCTAGAATGAAAGATAACACTGTTAGTTTTCATGAATAGGTGTAAAATTTTAGAAAGGACGTCTATAAGGTTTGCCACATCAAAAAACCGTATAGGTACTATAATCTGTGAGAAAAACTAGTTAGATAGTTTTTGTCTAGAAGAGTTGTACGGCCAGCAAGGAATGAAAAAAATCAAGTTAAATAGGATTCTTGACTAAATTTTCTATGCCCTTATACCAAAAAATTCTAGTTTTGGAAATCCGTACTATCATAAATGATCATAAAGTACAGAAATTTCTAGAAAAAAACTTGTAAACAAGAACCAGAATGTGAGAAAATAACAAATATTTGGAACACATCAACAAAATAGTGTTTTTGACTATGTTAATAGATGAAATATGATGACAAATTTTAGGGAAGAGGATCTTCAACTAGATCTCCAAGCTCTAATACCATGAAAGAATGAGCAGGAGATACACAGGATCCATAGGATCAATGCAGGAGAAAGAACACACAACAAGAAACCTGCAAAAATAATACCAGAGAATAAAATATGTTTTTCTCTCACACCTAAAAAATAGCTGATAATCCTAAAAATTCTCTGTATACTCTTTATATTCTCTGTCGCAATCTATTAGATTGTAAATTATATATAATACAAATAGTTTGTTTTACGACAACAAACTATTTGTTGTGATTACAAAATAGAGAAAACAAACTATTTGTTTTCAAATACTACGAACAAAAATATTGTTGAGAGAATCTCAATAATAAAAAAACTAACCTAGGTAAATAAAATTAACCCTAGGTAATAAATAACTTACCCTATTATCCCTAGGTAAGCTTAAATATTCATTATTCCAATAGTGCCTTCCATTAGTACATTTGTACCAAATATTTTTCTTCCCTCTCAATCTACTCTTTTGGCTCCACCTTCTCCTCTTAGTGCCACACTCTTTCAAGTCCTTTCCCAAGGTACTCTGGATTAAGTTTTGGATTCTTTGTCTAATTTACCTAGTCCTAAAAAATGATTGGGATCCCCAACCAATCTATACTTCATTGAATAAGATATAAACAAATTCATGTACACATGTTTTTCTAGAATGACAACTCAAGATCCTGTCACCCTAATGTCCAAAATATCATCAGACCTAAAAGTAACATTCATGCCAACCCAAAACCCACCAATAATAACCAATATCCCATTGGTGTCAACTCTGTTAATAGATACCTCTACTATTCCTCTTTCCATTCCACTTACTTCACAAACCATTATTCCTTCTCAAACATCACAATCCTTAGTTTCTTCTGCTCAATAAGACTCATCTCCTCTTCCACCATGGATAATTTAGAAAACACCTAAGAGGAACAAACATGTCATTTCACTTGATGATTTTGATCTTGGTCAACTTGTCCCAGTAAAGCTCAAAATGACAAAGAAGGCTAAAGCTATTTCAAGGGTAATTTTTGAATCTGGGCATAAGTATGTTAAAGTTGTAGTCCATCCCAAAGATAAAAACATTTAATATATTCAAGTGATTGAATATATTCAAGTGATTGAATATGAAGTGGGATGAATAGATCTTGGTAAACAAAGTCATGAAAGTTCAAAGGAAGATTTGCAAGAAACAATGGCCTCTTTGATCAAAAGAAATGATAAAGATAAGAAGATCAAAGATCAACTCAAAGTACAAGTAGAACAACTGACCTCAATTTTACTAAAAATCACCCAACCTTCTAATTTTTTTGATCTTATCATTCATAAAAACACTGAAAATGAAATTCAATAGGTAGAGAAAATTGGATCTCAAGGTTAGGGGTTAATGGCTGGATTGCAAGATTAACAATATAGGGTACTCAACAGTTTTGTTCTATTGTTAAATTTTTAAAGAACCTGAGTAAAGTAAAAATGGAAATTTAACAAACCATTAAGGTACTCACTCAAAATTTGGAATTGACTGAAGAGGACATTTTTACATGGACTCAACTACACAAATTCAAACTGGAGCTTTTGGTTGAGTAAAAGGTTATTCCAAAAAAGAAAATATTCATTGAATACATGGAAGCTATGAAGAACAAAAGAGAAGTTCTTGAGAATCTAGTTAAAGATCTTGAAGAAGCTAAAGATATGTGTGATAATAAGAGGTTAGATCTTATATAGAAAATTGGAGAGCTTCCCTGCTAAGTTAAAAATAACTCTCAGGAATTTCTCCCTATGGAGACTATTATTCAAGAATTTACATCTTTACTCCAAACAAAGATTGAAACAGGAACTTTCATGCTGGACTCCATTGACAAATTAATTAAATTTCAAGTAATTTTGGATAAATTACAAAGAATCATGGACAAAATCAATTATTTTTTGGTTAACTTAGAATATTCTATCACAAGGGTATTTGTCATCTCCAAGAGTACATCCAGTCTAGACAATGATGAAGTCCAAGCTATTTTGAAGAGATATGAGGAGTTTTTAAAGAAGAATATAAATTAATAAATTCTTGTATTTAAGGATGCTTAGTTTATTTTCTTAACTTTTTATTTGTAATTTTGTTTGGTGCATTTTGCACATAGGAAAAGTTCATAGTCCTAAGTCAATTTGGACTCTGCCAATGAATACGTCAATGCATTAATGTATTTCCTATTTTTGTTCATAGCTCCTCTCTATAAATAAGAGGATTCTCTTCATAAAAATTATTACCAATTGATATAGAGGGGAAATTCTTCTGAATTGAGAAATAATTTTGAAACTTTGTGTTCATATTGTAAATCTTGAATTCCATTCAATATAAGAAAATTAAGTTATCTTTCAATCTTTGTGTTGAGATAAACTTGTGGTGTGTTGGAGATGTTCTTATGTCTTTTACATTAAAATTCTTATGAGTTTATTGAATTGTGGTATGACATTTATATAAGACAAAAGGTGCCAGGAAGTTGATTTTGGAGTCTTTGAGATACTTTTTAGTTACGGGTTTATGTTCACATTGAAAGTGAATTACTGAGGAGACTTTGAGCTGCCAATTATTCTTATTTGATAATTTTAATTTTTATTAGAAATAAGGTGAAGACTTTGGGCTGTAATTTATTCTATATTTTAAGTTTACTTTACTGGTATTATTCTTGTTAATCTTTTAGCTAACAAATATGAATATCAGTTATATTTGGTTCATCAAGTGATCTTAGATTTTTAAAGTATATCATAAAGAATAGAAGGAAGTTTGTGATTGAACATAAATTCTAAAAAAAGAGAATTAGGTGATATGACAACATCCATTATGATAAAGTTATTGTAAATAATTGTAAATAATTAAGTGTTATGTTAGTTAAAAATATAAATGAGCCTCCCCTTTCATTGTGGAGAGATTATATCTCATCACACTATATGGCTAAAATCACCATTTTTCTAGAAAAATTATCAATAAAAAAATATTCACCCAACAATTTTTGGTGACTCCATTGGGGAACAAACATATAAGTAATCTCTACACTTATTCAATTCATACAAGATCAGCACCTTATTGTTTACTATTATTTTATTGTAGTTAATCTTTTTTCTTTTTGAGTACTTTCACATGCTGGCAGAATAAAGCTACACTCATGGTAGAAGGGTAGTGGGACTCATTTATCCAATATTTAAGTTGTTACAAGAACACAACTTCAATCCTTTTCCAGCATGTGCAAGGTCATTTATATAATGTATAAGATGTTTTCCACCTACAAATACAAGATCTCATATACCAGGAGAAGCTTCCAACATTCATAGAGTTTTGCCTATTTTGCCTTTGAAAAGGTTTGTCATACCTCCATTTAATCCATAAATAATGGAATCTCAAGGTCCATGGGGGATTTAATTTGGTCCATTAAATTTGGCACCACCATCTCATAAACTACCTCATGGCTCACAGAAAAAATTTCCTAAGTTTTATGGTGATGGCAAGCAACATCTGGATGGACATATTACTACATTATACATTGCATGTGGATTTCCTAGAGTGGACATGAAGATATTTCTATAAGGTTATTTTTGAAAATTATCCAAGACATTGCTATTGATTGGTTCTATCATCTTACAACTGGTACTATCACTAATTGGGCTACGCTTAAGACTAATTTTGAGGCAAGGTTTAAGCCTATAAAATATGCTCATGCCTTATTGGCCCATCTTACACAAATGAATAAAAAAGCACATGAGCCTATGCATGAGTTTGTGGCAAAGTTTAACAAGTTAAGGAATAGGATTCTAGTAGTTGCTTGACCTACACCTAAGAATCTAAAGTGTTTCTTCATCAATTCTCAATTGCCTGAAGTGAGTTTTCTTTTATGAAGAGTAGCACAAAATGATCTTGATGTCACTCAAAGTTTGTCCACTAAAATAAAAAATGATTTGATTTCAGCAGGGAAGGTGATAAATAATTATATTAATTCTAGAGGGCAACCTTCTACAAATTTACCTTCTTTTAGCACTATGGATCCCATGGTTCAAAATATAGAAAATGAGTTTCTTGTTCTTAAGAAGAAAATGTCTCAAGGCATGTATTTTCCTTCATAAAAGGATGTTACAAGAAGAACATATCCAAATGCTTCAAATTATTCCAATAATGCTATTATAAATTAGAATTAGAGTAAGCTTCCTCCACCACAAGTAAGGCTTGCACTAGAGGCTCTACCAAATAATGAAGTAGTTAATTGGTCGTAACCTAAGAATGATAATGTTGATCCATTTATAGGAGATTAAGAGGGAGAAGTTATCAACTCTAATATCAGGTTTCTAAACTTTGAATAAGAAGTTCAATAAGAGGAAGACACACATGATGAGTCTTATGCCATCTTTATCCATTCTCAAAGTCAGATGAATCAACAAAAAAAGGTTGATAAAAAAAATCCAAAGATGAAACATGAAAGGAGGTTACAATTTAAAAAAGAAGAACTCCTTTACTAGTTCAAACAAAGGATAGGGTGGTGGATAAACAAGTAAGTACTCCTTAATTCTACCTCTTCTCCTTCAACGTCTAGACCTAGTGCCCAAAACCTGAAACCTAAAAATTATAATGTTTTGTCTTCTTCAACTACCCCATATGCATATTTTGATATAATTTACCATGCCAAGAAGACTAAAATCCAAATGTCAGAGGTAGAGTACCTCTAATCAAATCCTAATCAATTTGAAAGATTGGCAAAATTTGTAAAAAGTAAAGGGATCAATTTTGATCATACTTTAGCTAAGAGTGTACCAGCTGATCCTAAGCCAAAACCAAAGAAAAATAACTTGGTTGTAACTCTTGCATCTAAGTCATGAAAAATAGAACCTTTCTATATTTCCTAATTTGTCAATGGTTATAAGCTTAGTAATTATGTTATTGATTTGGGTGCTTCTAATAATGTTATGCCTGCCAAGTGGCTACTGCCTTGGGGTTAACCTTGACAAATAATTTTTTCCATCGCTTCTCAATGGAAACCAAACAAGTACCTATCTTAAGCCAAATCAAGGATGCACAATTTGCATTTACTACATTTCCAAAGAAAAAGATTAAAATGATAGTTCTAGTGGCTAATGGTTTAGCCTCATATGGAGTTCTATTGGGACGTAAATTTTGAAAAGATGTTGGAGGAGAAATCAATATGGATTGGTCTAAGGATAGGATACCTATTAAGGGTGTTATGTAAAAACCTCACCAAGAGAAGCAAGTGAAGTATACTGTAAAAAATTCTAAAGACCCAAAATCCCAAATTCTTTTTGAAACTTCTAGAATGGGTACATATTTTTTTTACTACATATGAAGATCAAATATATTCAAATGATATTTCAAAAAAAGATCAAAAAATGGAATATTTTATATCTTCAAATGAATAGATTTTGAATTTTGACACTATTAAGGTTGAGATTTCAAATGATGTTTGGACTTTGGAATTTGATGGAAATTACTCTTTAACTAGATCTAGAGTTGAGATAGTTCTCATATGCCCAAAAGGAAAAGTCTTCCCTTTCTCTTTTAAGTTACAGTTTGATAATACTAATAATACTGCTGAGTATGAGGCCTTGTTGCTAGGAATGGAAGTTGAATGAGAGAAAGGAATAACAAATCTTCATGTGTAAGGTGATGTTGATTTAATCATTTTCCAAGTTAGAAATTTATATCAAACAAATAATGAAATACTAATGCATTATCGCAATCAAGTTTGGGATTTCATGAAAAGTTTTGATGCATTCAATATATTAGTGGTTCCAAGAGAATACAATGATAGAGCTGATTCATTGGCTATTTTAGCCACTCTCTTGATTCCTCATAAAGATTTTTAAGGAAAAAAGTATACCATTGACTTGGTTTTTTGACCCAGTGTTCCCGAAAATGTTAATCATTGGCAGGTTTTTAATAATGATGAGTAAGTCATCTCATTCTTGGAGAAGGTGGAAAATTTTAGTTAGTTGTATTTTGAAGGAAGTGATTCCACTCCTCAAGAATCAATTTTTGAAGTTAATGAGAAAATTGGCAAAGAAATCTTGTAACTAAAAGAGAATAAGATTCCTAAATGGTTGGTATCTTTAGAAAGACTTTTTGATAAACATGATCGATTCATCACACATCAATAAACATAATTTGATTCATATATATAAATTGAGAAAGTTAATATAGGAATAAAGAGTGATCCCAAAATGATAAATATTGGGAAATGTTACTCATCGAAAGAAAGAGAAAAATTGGTAGCTCTTCTACTTTAGTACATTGATGTATTAGCATATTCATATGTTGATCTTAAATATTTTTGACCTAAGGAAGTGCAACATGATATTCCTCTCAAGCTAGGATCTTAGCCTCATAAGCAAAAACAATGGTATTATAATCCCAAAATAGCAGGTACCATCCTTGCTAAAGTTCAAAAAATGTTGGATGCTCACATTATCTTTCCCATACATCACTCCACATGGATAGAAAATATTATTCTTGTGAGGAAAAGGAATGGAGAGATATGAATTTTTGTTAACTTCTATAATTTGAATCAATTATCACTTAAGGATAATTACCCACTCCTAGTAATGGATCAAGTATTACAAACTATGACTGGTTCAAAGATGTTGTCTATGCTAGATGGTTTCTTAAGATACAATCAAGTAGAGGTTCATGATGAAGATCAACATAAGACATCTTTCACTACTCCATGGGGCACTTTTACATATCACAGAATGTCTTTTAGATTGATCAATGTTGGTGATACCTTCTAGAGGGCTATGGACTTGTATTTTTGAGATATAATTGGTAAGTTTATTATGGTTTATCTAGATGGCCTGACTATTTTATAAAAAAAGTGTCAAGATCATTGAGAACATTTACAACAAGTGATTGAGAGATGTCATGATGATGGGATATTATCCCTTAATCCTAAGAAATCCATTTTTGGGGTTATAGAAGGTAAGCTCTTTAGACACATTGTATCCAAGGAAGAGATCAAGATTGATCCTAAACAGGTCAAGTCAATTCAAAATCTTACTTTACCATCAAGTAAGAATTGATTGCATTCCTTCTTTGGAAAGTTTAATTTTTTTTACAGATATTTGTTCCTAATTTTGATGAGAAGACATGCCACATTGTCAATATGATGAAAGGAAAATCCATTTTCCATTTGAATTCAGAAGGAAGAAATGATTTTCATGAAATTAAGGAAGCCATTACACTTACTCATGTCCTAGTTTGCCTTGATTATACCAATAAATTCACTATGTATAGTTATGCTTCCAAGCATACCTTATCTGCTATATTGGTATAATCAAATGAAGAGTGGATTGAATCTCCTATAGAATTCATGAGATTCCCTTTGAAGGATTACAATCTCAAATATTCATCCATTTAAAAACATGTGTATGCTATAGTGAAAGAAGTTAAGCATTTTAGATATTACATCTTCAATTCTCACACCATTGCACTAGTACTAGATTCTACTATTAAATCTATTTTGACTCAACAAGAGTTTGGAGGCAAAAGAGGTAATTAGATTTCTAAAATCTAAGAATATGATATGGAGATCAATCCTACAAAACTTATATGTGGAAAAGGTTTGTGTCAACTCATATCGGAGACCAATTCAGAAGAAGCACCTAACAATGAAGAAGACATAGAGGATTATCTTCCCATAGTCTTGCTCATAAGTACAATGAATGAAAGGTATTATAACATTTCTCATTTTTTCACATATGGATAATGTCTAGAACATTTATATCATAAATAGAAGAGGACAATCAAGCTCAAGGCTAAAAATTTTATCCTTTAAGACAATGGTTTGTACAAGTAGAACATTGATGGAATTTTTCTATGATGTGTAGATAAGGAACAATAACGTAAGTTGTTGGAATCTTTCCATTATTTGGCTTGTGGTGGACATTTTTCAGCCCTAGTAACAACTCACAAGATCTTGTAGGCTAGATATTATTATCCAACACTTTTTCAGGATGCATATGCTTGGGTGCATAAATTCAAGAAGTGCCAACAGTTTGTGGGGAAACCTAAGTTAGTAGACTTACCTCTCAAGTTGATAGTCATTGAAGAACCTTTTAGGCAATGGGGTATTGATTTAATTAGTGGAGTGAACCCATTGTCAATTGTAGGTCATAGTTATGTTATCATGTCTACTGATTACTTCACCAAATGGGTGGAGGCAACTCTGATCAAACATGTAACTTTAGAGGTTGTTTGCAATTTCCTCAAAGAGAATATCATCACAAGGTTTGGTGTTCCAAATAAAGTTATAAATGATAATGCTACCTAATTGAAATCCCAAGAGATGACTCAATTTGTTTTGAATATGGGATCATTTTGTCTCATACTTTAAACTACTTCCCTTAAGGAAATGGTCAGGTTGAGTTGAGTAATAAGAATTTGGTAACTATCATTAAGAAGTTGGTAGAAGATAATTAGAGAATGTGGCATAAATCATTATATGATGTATTTTGGGATGAGCATATCCTAAATGAGTGATTGGTATGTCTCTTTTTTTAACTTTTGTATGGATTGAATGTAGAAATACACATGACATTAGAGTTGCCTGCTCATAGATTGGCTAGGGAAATTAGAGATGAAATGTTTGAAAGTTATTTATACAAGCATATTATGTACCTTGATAAGATATAAGATCCATGTATAAAGGTATTGGACCATATTGTAGAACATCAAAGTCATGTCAAAGAATTTTTTGACAAGAAATCTAAATCACAAGAATTCTAAGTTGGGGATCTAGTCCTTTTGTGGGACAAAAGAAGAGATCCAAAAGGAACGCATGGGAAATTTGATTCTCTATGGAGGGGTCCTTTTCTCATTCATCAAATCATTTGGGAACACATTTTCTTCTTGTCATACTTGGATGGAACACCAGTACCATTTCCCTATTGTGGGAAACATCTAAAGCTTTTCACTGAGTGAAGTTCTAGATAAGTTTTTACATTTTATAAATATCTTTATATTCTTCTTTATTTTTGTTTTAGTTTAGTCTATCACTTGAATCCATGTCCCAATGGAGAAAGGAATTTAGAGTTATTGTATTACATTTGATTCAAGTGTTTCAAATAATACTTGAAGAAAATTCCCCAGTTAGAGCCAACTATTATCATTGAATTTAGTAGGCTCAATTCATGGGATAGCCCATATGAAACTTGTTCATATCATATCCCATGATCTCTAAACTCACAAAATGAGGATAATAACTACTTCCTTATGCTTTTTTTCCTCAAAAAGTTAGTTTTTGAAGGAAGTTTTTCAACTTGTGTAGTTCAAAGAATTTTCTCCAAACTACACCAAGTCTAATTTGTGCAAACCAGAGAATTTTATTTGGACTACACCTCAAGGTGCATAGTTGGTTAAATTATATATCATTTCATGTGTAAATTTAGATAAACTCCCCAACTTTGCACCTAAGTCCACCATCATGTTAGTAATTAATGTTGCTTTGATTATTTGTTTTTATATATATTTAACCTATGCAATTTTATTTTTACCATTTGTATTCACCATTTTTGAGCATGAGTGCACCCTCAATCACCATTCTTGAGCTCAATTTCACTTTAATTCATCAACCTTGAATTTTTTGATTTGATTAGTTTCATGCCCTAGAATTTTTTGTCTTCTTATTGTTTTCACTGTGTCTCAAGTAAGTCTCTATTTTACTTGTTGTTTTCATTGGTTTATTTCTTTCTTTCTCTTCCTAGAGTTTTTTATTGTTATCTCAAGGTTTTCCCCAAATTTCCAAGACCCTAACTCTCTTGGTGCATTTTAGAGATAATTCTTTGAGATGTACCAGGAAACCTTTTTCCCATCACCTTTTCAGTGCACTCCATAGAAAATTCTCCAGAGTGCACATTTCACCATCCGGTGCACTTCAAATAATTTTCTTCAAAGTGCACATTGCACACATTTTCAATTCACTTCAAATAATTTTCTCTGAAGTGCACATGGTTTGATGCACTTCAAAGAATTTTCTCTAAAGTGCACGTGTTTTGATGCACTTCAATTTTTTTTGTCAAAATGTAAATATTATCCTCTTTGGTGTAGTTTGAAGGATTTTTTCTAAAATACACCAAAAAACTACATCCAATACAATTCATGAAAAATTCTCTAAATTATACCAAAGTTTCTAGAATTACGTAGTTTTTTCCTACTCCTACACCTTTCTCAAAAATGATGGAAAATACTAACTATAGAGAATTAAAAATTCTTCTTTATAGATACTTGATCAATGATAGAAGATTCTCTAGATAAAATAATAATGATGTATAAATTTTAGGGTGTGTTTCTAGCATCTACAGTGGAATCAAATATAGATCAAATACAAAGATTGGTCATGTTTACATGGCTAAGTTCTTACAAAGGTTAGGCAGAGATCATATTCCTCCACATATGAAACCTATTATTAATAGTGAGATACACCTAAAAATTTCATTTCCTATGTTATCTCAAGATCTAGAGTTCATCTTAATAGTTGCTTCTCACTTTTATAAAGAAACTAGGTCAGCCAAGGATGCTAGTGGAAAAGTGGTAATTTAACTAGATGCCAAATACTTTGATAAAAGTTTTCATCTTTCAGACATTGAGGAATTCTTAGATATAAGTTTGGAAATAGCCCATGAATATTATGATAAGAATCTCAAGAAATATAAGAGGCACATTAATTTAAATTGGCTGAAGACACCAAGGCATTCAATTGTAAGATGGCCAAAACATTTTTACTGAAGTGAATTTATGGACAAAAGAGGAGATTTAATCACTCTTCTAAGTGGGGTCAAAGGTCTTCCCAAAAAAAATATCTTTCAAAAATGAATGTATCACTACATTTTTATCATTAAGAAAAATAAACAAAGAATTTATTAGGGAAGTCAGATTAGTGATGCCATATGCCACCAAATTTTTAAAGTAAGTTCTTCTCTCAAGTTCTATATGAATTCTTAGATAGAATATGTTATAGCCCACATGAGGAATTTTCTAGGACTAACCAATGTTGGTGAAAGGAAGAAAGTTCCTATTTTTTAGTATTATCCATTGTTAACCCTCAAAGAAGCATTAAAATTTTTAGAAGAGTTAATGATGATTTATTCTACCAATTCATTTGTATTTTGGAATAATAATTAGAGAAGAAAAGGGTTTTTTATAAGGCATGGGAAATAGTGAATATGATTGGTTACATTTTCCTTTAGTTCTCAACTTTCACCTACATTAGGGTAGGAGGATTTAATGAACAACCTTACATGCTACCTAGGTACCCAGGTGATAAATTTATTTAAATGGAGATGTGTAAACAAATGATGACCATACACAAGAAGCAATCAGATGCACATAAAAGAATATTTAGGTTTCCTACAAGCATTGGTCAGTACACCATTTCAACTACTCCCAAGGCTAAGACAATGGAAACTAAAGTGCAATGGATCACCCTAAAAGGTAAAAGAGTACAATATTTTGATTATAGAATGATGAAAGAAAAAGTTAAAGGTAATTATGTCCATGAACACAAGATTTAGGATATCTAGGTAGAATACAAAACTAAAGAAGACGTAAGGAGACTTGATTACAATCATCTCACTGCTGATCAAATTTAAGAGCTATAATTAGCTAACATTCCATTTGATCACTCTGATGATAAAAATATATTGGATCTTTCATATGAAGGAAATCAATTTTATTTTACTCATGTTCCTTCAATCCAATGGTATATAAAAGAATGCAATCTATCAAAGAAATATTTCAACCCATCTTTGCAAGAATTAATGCCTGGTTGGAATCTAAAGGTATTAAATTAAAATATTTCATGACAGGGTCAGAAGAAAAATATGATGAAGAGATTACAAGGAAACATGAGTAATTGAGGAGGAAGAATAAAGAAGAGGCCTCCACATCCACATAGAAACCAATATTTGTATTTGTAAATAAAGTAAAGAAGAAAGACAAAGAAACTAGTGTTGAGAAGAGTGTGCAAATAGAGACACAAGATAAATCAGATGTGAGTGAGGCACCACCTTAATCAACAATTTTTCAACCTTTGGTTCAATAATCTCTAAAACTTGAATTCACACAATCAAAAGATCCTACAGTCAAAACCCCTCAATCAACATTTTCTTAGGTAATATTCTCTGTAGTTCCTTCCATTAGTACATTTATACCAATTGTTTTTATTCCCTCTCAAGCTACTCTTTTGGATCCACCTTCTCCTCTTAGTGCCACACTCCTTCAAGTCCCTTCCCAAGGCACTCTAGATCAATTTTTTGATTCTTTGTCTAATTTACTTAGTCCTACAAAATCATTAGGGTCCTTGACCAATATGTACTTCACTCAATAAGATATAGACCAATTCATGTCGACATCTCATGCTAAAATGATAACTCAAGCTCTTATCATCCCAGTGTCCAAAATATCATTAGACCCAAAATTAACATTCATGCCAACCCAAACCCCACCAATAATAATCACTATCCCATTGGTGTCAACTATGCTATCAGATACCTCTACTATTCCACTTTTCATTCCACTTACTTGGCAAACCATTATTCCTCCTCAAACATCATAATCCTCAATTTTTTCTTCTAAAAAAGACTAATCTCCTCTTCCTCCATGGCTAATTTCTCAAACATGTAAGAGGAAGAATCAAGCTATTTCACTTGATGATTTTGATCTTGGTCAACTTGTCCCAATAAAGCCTAAAACAACAAAGAAGACTAAAACTATGTTAAGGCTAATTTTTGAATCTGGGCATAAGTATGTTGAAGTTTTAGTCCCTCACAAAGATAGAAACATTGAAGATATTGAATTGGCTAAATATGTAGTAATAAAAATAGATCTTATGAAACAAACTCATGAAATTGTAAAGGAAGATTTCCAATCAAGAATGGCCTCTTTGATCGAAAGATATGATAAAGATAAGAAGATCAAAGATAAACTTAAAGTACAAGTAGAATAACTGACCTCTATTTTACTAAAAATCACCCAAAATTTTAAATCTATTGATCTTATCATTCATGAAAACAATGAAAAGGTAACTCAATAGGTAGAAAAAATTGGATCTCAGGGTCAGGCGATCAATGCCTAGATTGTGAGATTAATAACACAGGGTACTCAATGGTTGTGTTTTGCTATTGAATTTTTGAAGAACCTAAGTAAATTAAAAATGGAAATTTAGCAAACCATTAAGGTAATCACTCAAAAATTTTAATTGAACAAAAATGATATTGATACTTGGACTCAACTATGCAAATTCAAATTGTAGTTTTTGTTTGAGCAAAATGTTATTCCAAATAGGAAAATGTTCATTGAATACAGGGAAGCTTTGAAGAACAAAAGAGAAGTTCTTGAGAATCTAGTTAAAGATCTTAGAGAAGATAAAGATATGTATGATAATAAGATGTTAGATCTTATAGAGAAAATTGGAGAGCTTCCTTGCTAAGTTAGAAATAACTCTTAAGAAATTCTCTGTATGGAGACTGTTATTCAAGAATTTACATCTTTACTCAAAACAAAGATTGAAATAGGTATTTTCATGCTATACTTCATCAAAAAATTAATTTAATTTCATGTCATTTTGGATAAATTACAAAGAATCATGGACAAAAGTAAGGATTTGCTAGTTAACTTAGAGGATTCTATCATAAGGGTATTTGTCATCTCCAAGAGTAAATCTAGTCTAGACAACAATGAAGTCCAAGCTATTTTGAAGAGATATGAGGAGTTTTTAGAGAAGAATAAAAAGGAAGAAATTATTATGTCTAAAGATAGTTTATTTTTTTAACTTTTCATGTGTGATTTTATTTGGTGCATTTTTCACGTAAGAAAAATGCACAATCTTAAGTCAATTTGGACTCTGCCAATGAATAAGTCAATGTATTTATGTATTTCCTATTTTTGTTCATAGCTCCTCTTTATAAATAGGAGGATGATCTTTGTAAAAAGGATCACCAATTGATATAGAGGGTAAATACTTCTGAATTGAGAAACAATTTTGAAACTTTGTGTTCATATTGTAAATCTTGAATTCCATTCAATTTAAGAAAATCAAGCTATCTTTCAATCTTTGTGTTGAGATAAACTTGTGGTGTGTTGGATATGTTCTTATGTCTTTTCCATTACACTTTATTTTGAGTTGATTGAATTCTGTTATGAAATTTCTATAAGATAGAAGGTGCCATGAAGTTGATTTTGGAGCCTTTGAGATACTTTTTAGTTACTAGGTTTATGATCACATTGAAAGTGAATTAATGAGGAGACTTTGAGTTGCCAATTATTCTTCTTTGATAATTTTAATCTTTCTTAGAAACAAGGTGTAGACTTAGGGCTAAACTTTATTCTATATTTTAAGTTTACTTTGCTGGTATTATTCTTGTTAATATTTTGGCTAATAAATCAAAATATTAGTTATATTTGGATCATAAAGTGATCTTATATTTTCAAAGTATATCACAAAGAATGGAAGGAAGTTTCTGATTGAATATCAATTCTAAAAAAAGAGAATTGGATGATATGAAAACACCCATTATGATAATTTTTTTTATAAATAAGTGTAAATAATTAAGTATTGTGTCAGTTAAAAATAAAAGGAAGCCTCCCCTTTCATTAAGGAGAGATTTTATCTCATCACACTATGGCTCAAATCACCATTTTTCTACCAAAACTATCGATAACAAAATATTCACCCAACAGGTTACAATTAAATACTTATTGCAATAGAAGACCAACATAAAACTACATTTATTACTACTTTGGGGTCCTTCTACTATCATGTTATGCCTTTTATCCTAAATAATATAGGATCCACCTATCAATAGGCCATGAATTATATATTTCATGATATAATCCACAAAATTGTTGAAGATTATGTAGATGGTCTCCTTGGAAAGTCAAAGCTCTACAAAGATCATCTATCTATACTTAAGATTATCATTGATCATTTGCTTTAGTATCGTGTGTATCTAAATCCAAAAAAGTGAATTTTTGTCATATTGATGGATAAACTTCTAGGCTTCATTATTTATATGCATGGAATAGAAATGGATCTTGCTAAAATCAAGGATATTTTAGAAATACCTCCTCCATCCAACCTAAAGCAAATTCACAATTTACAAGGCAAACTCTAGTCTATTCATCATTTTATTTCCCACCTCTCCAATCGGTGTCAACCTTTCCACCATTTATTAATGAAGGATAGTCACTTTATATGGGATTATCATTATCAAGAAGCCTTTAATGCACTCAAATATTATCTTTTATCACCTCTTGTCTTCACTCCACCTAAGGAAGGGTAGCCTTTCTTCCTTTATACTTAGCTATAGATCACGCTCTAGGTGTTATGCTTGCCCATCAAGATGAACATCATAAAGATTAGGTTGTTTATTAAATAAGTCATACCCTTAAAGAATATGAAATATGTTATTCACATACCTAAAATCTATGCCTAGCATTAGTCCTTATAGCTTCTAAAATTCATCATTACCTACTTAACCATAAGATGTATGTACTTACAAGTACTAATCCCCTTAAGTTTATGCATTCTAAACCTTACCATAATCAATGGATGGATAAATGGATTATGCTTCTAACTAAATTTAATATAGATTTTCTCCACCAAAAATATAGTAAAGGGTAGATTATTGCTAATTAGCTGGCTGAAGCACCTCTTAGTCATAATCAATAAATCAATTGTGAATTCCCTGATGAATCTGTCACTTCCACTTCTTAGTTTTATAATATTAAATGACTCTATTATTTGATGGGTCTAAATGTGAGTGAGTAGGCAAAGTGAGAATTATATTAATCCCCCCTTAAGGTATTCCCATGCCATTGTCTTTTAAGTTAGACTTTGATTACACCAATAATATGGATAAGTATGAAACATTGATCATGGGTCACCAAACTGCCCTTACATTAGGAGTTAGGTCCATTAATATCTATGGTGATTCCCAACTAGTGGTCAATCAAATTAATGATGTATATCAATGTAAGAATGATATCCTTTAGAGATATAAGATGTTAGCCCATCAATTTTTATCTAACTTCAAATGTTATGCCATCAAAGGTACCCCTAGATCAATGAATAAGTTCACTAATACTATGGCATCTTTTGCTTCTTTTATCCCATCCTCATCTTAGGAGTCCAAGTTATTTATTCTAATTCATCAAGTTAATTAGCCTTCCTATATAATAACCAATCTTCTATCTATTCATGGTATTGGGGAGAACCCAGAGGAGCTATGGTATGCACAAATATTTACCTAATTTTCTAAAGGATTATCTCCTCCCCATCTATCCAAAGGTACCAAATGCATCTTCCAATAGAAAGATGCCCACTATATCATATTGAGGGGTGTTATTTAGAAGCATGGATTCAATGGTATTCTTATTTATTGTCTCTAAAATCATGAAGATACCCTAGCCATCCATGAATTCCATGATGGGTCATGTAGTGGACACTTTAGTGTCCATGTAATCGCTAAGAAGATCTTACATCTATGTTACTATTGGCCCACTCTGAATCAAGATTGTTGTGCATACATTAAGAGGTGTGTAAAATGTTATAAACATGCAAACCTATCCCATGTCCCTAGTAAATCCTTGTAGGTATCAAGAGACTTTTGGTTATTCTCCCAGTAGGGGCTCAATATTACAAGGCAAATCAATCCTAAATCTTCCCAGCTTCATGGCTTTATTATCAATACTATAGAATACCTCACTAAATGGGTGGAAGCTATGCCACTTATCTTGACTAAGGTAGAAAAGATTATGGAGTTTATCCACCAGTACATTATTTATCATTTTAGAGTCCCTTAAATAATAATAATAAATAATGTAAAATCTTTTAAAATTAATTTTTTTTAGGTGTTATGTGATTCATTCAAAATTAAATTGAGTTTTTCCTTGCCTTATTATCCTCAGGCTAATATTCAAGCAAAGTATCTAATAAAACTCTAGTCAAGGTCTTAACTAAAGTTGTTAATGACACTGGTAAGGATTGGCATATTTGTATCCCTTTCACCTTATGGGCATAATGAACTAGTATTCGAACCCCTATGGGTGCTTCTCTATTTTCTTTAGTCTATGGTTTAAAAGCCGTACTTCCATTGGAAGTCCAAATCCCTTTCCTTTGCATCTCCCTTAAAGACATTATTTTTTATGAGGATTTCTATCAGGAGCATTTATCCTAGCTCGAACTCTTAGATGAGCATCATACAATAGCCCTTGATCACCTTTGTATATATCAAGAAAGACTGAAAAGAGCATATAATCAACATGTAAGAGAGGGTGAGTTTAATATTGGATATCTTGTAATTAAATAAAATCAACATGTCACTAATATGGAATGAAGTAAAAGGGGTAAATTTCCTCATAATTAGCTTTGACAATACGTCATAACCCATAAATATAGATCTAAGGCATATCATTTGGCTTCTCTTGATGGAAAACTAGAATGAAAACCTCTTAATGCATTGCATCTTCATCCTTACTATTGTTGATAGATCTTGGCTCATCTTGGTTAACTTATCTTGTATCTTATCATATCCTTTTATCCCAAAATACCAAATAGTGATATGAGAGTTATGTGGTTATTCGGTAGCTACTATAACCTCAACCTTGAATATGTATATCCTAACTCTATACATAACATTATCTCATGGATAAGTTTCATCTATTATGGGAAAAACCCCAGATCATTATTTCCCTTATTTCTTAAACACCATTAATTTCCTAAGATAACCCAATCATCTCATATGATGAATTCATGGAAGCCATCCTAAGGTATCTTTTTATGCCATTTTTTAATAACTTCTTTGGGATTCAAAATCAATGAAAAGCAAAAGTATCAAAATGGGCCCAATAAATAGACTACTCCCTTAAAGGATAGTTGTAATCAAATGTTCAAAGGCAAAACAAAAAACTGATCCCTTAAAGGATAACTATGCAAAAAAATCAAAATGTAGACCACTCCCTTGAAGGATGGCTACCAAGAAAAAAACTTCCCACATTGATCAGTTTTTAAATTGTGTTATTTTAAATGCCTAAAAAAAAGAAACAAAAGTAATAAAATAAATTTTCAAAAGTAAATCCCAAGAAAGCTTCCCATATTAATTAGATTTCTAATTATAGACTTCTCATATTGATCTGTCTACCTTTTGGCATAAAAATGATTCCTAAAAGATAAATCTTGATTTAGAAATATGTGGTGAAAATGAATTATCCCCATCCTATCACAAGCATATGATCCTAATGACTAAGTTCAAAGCTTTAGCTAACCTAGGTTGTGTCGTAGTCTATTGTCATTTAGTTAAAGGATGCATAAGCCATGCATATGAGAGATTCCTTTTTTGGTTATGGTCCAAGTCAATGCTGAGTAAATCCATAACATATCAATCACCATAATGCACAATCTGTAATCCATAACATATAAATCATTAAAATCTATAAATCATAATAGTATAAACACATAATCCATAATCCTAAAACATAAAAAATTATATCTCATAAAATTACATAATAATCCATAAGCATAAACTATAATCTGCATCTCATTCATGTAACATAAACCATAAACATCCACATGTATAATCACATTAACATGAAGTAAAATAATAACATCTAATCTATAATCTAGCACATCACATCATCAATAAAAATATAACATATCCATAAACATCATTAAACCCATATATATATATATATATATATATGATCTATCCATAAAACATAACTATAAATGTCTATATATATCAAAGTTTGTACAAATGTCATAATATTAATATAATAGGGCTCTCAACCCATATAGTATGCTCTATTGTGTGAACTCAATCCTTTTGAGGTGAATACTATCCCCTCCCTCATAATCTCCTCCTTGATTCTCTATACTCCCTAAACTAACTGTAGCCCTAGGAGTCCTCTATGACCAATGACGGCTGGCCACATATGAAGTAAAATGTGGAACATTTGGAAGCCACCTCTATACAATCCTATCATAGCAGAACATCTTGACAAGTAGGTCTCTATACTGGTAAAGTGGTATTATGTCTCATGGTATAATGCTAGATCCTACAATATCTAGAGCTAGAATCTCGACTACAGAATCTCTCATCTACTCCAAATCTGACCTATAGCCATCTCTCTCCCATATAGCTTAATCCCTCTCCTGAATGGCCTAGTCCCATTCTCATTTGACCCTATCAAGATCACTTTGTAACCTCTATAACTTAACATGTGGTATCCCCTATTCATCCTATCTTAGGGTATCATGCATTAGTGCCTCCTCCATGTGTATGTCTAGAGCCTCCTACTCCTCCTCCCATCTCACCTCATCTTGTACCACCTCCTATCGAGGCCTCGTTGCTTTATCCTACTACCTCATCATCTCTCCCATAAACTAAGTGGTGTAATCATTTATATAGCCTACATCATCCACATCTAATGTTTTTGGCTCCTTTAATGCTCCCATCAAGATAACTATGGTATCTAGTGTTAGCCAATCTAGATTTGTATCATCCCACTTATATACACATAGGGACAATGATACATCCTATATTAAACCAAATTAATGATGGGCCCTGTCAAAATAAAATAACTCCATATTTTCCATTCATCACCCATATACCCATCTCTCTTAGGTAACATCTCCTAACTCTATCTCTAGACCCAACCATGCTAGAAAATGTATATATGGTCTCTAAATAATGTCTCCAATCTATAGGGTCTCAAATACCTATCTATAATATGTGAAATCATTTACTATCCTATCTAAATAAAGAATTACTAGGTCATCATCCCATCATGGAAAGCATGTGTTGTACACCATGTCTCTAAAACCAACCCCTAGGGTCCCAAGAGGGCATATCACCTGAATGTGCTCATATGCCTAGTAGTGGAGCACAAATGTGATGTCGATTCCTAGCTAACACCTAGTATGCCAACTCTATAGCTCTCTATAAATCTTCCCTAGCAATGTGGGTGCCTAAGAAAATAATATATTGTGTTCTAACATATCTGCTATAACTACAATGAAGCTCTATGGAAACTATCCTCCACTAAAATTAGGTAGTGCATAACAAGTCAATGCCTACATAAGCATGGGCAGTACTAATCTCTCTACTAGTACCTATTCATATAGGGGTTGGAATAAAAATTCTCCAGCCACAAATCTGATATCAACATCATCCTCACCATATAGTCATGCTAGAACTATTTCATGCCCAACCTCCTTAACCTATAAATTGAGGCTCCCTAGATTAGTAGTCCCAAAATCTGATGGATTTCCTCAGTAGTAATGGTTATCTCACCTATCAAAAGCTAAAAGGTGTTGGTGGTATAATGCCACTACTCTAGGAAAGCCACTATCATGTCAATATATCGATGAACATGGTGATAGTGGTAGATCCCTCTAAATTCCATCACCTCTATATGTGCCTAGTCCTCATCATCCATATCCTCTCGTAGCTCCCTCAACAATGGTGGGACCCAATCCCTCATAGTCAGTAGCTCGTGTGCCTATCACAATAGTCTTTTGTTAGTTAAATCCTAAATATTAAATAATATATGGATTTTTGTCACCTCCTTTTGATCACTATCAACCCATTAAGGATTGATGTCATCTCCTTCTGATTGTTGTTGATCCTATAAGGATTGGTGTCAACTCTTCCTAATCATAGTTGATCATTTTGGATTGACATTGATTTCCTTTTCCCCAAAAACTATTTTTTTTCCCTTTTTTGCCAAGAATTCCTAATCTAGACCCCCTGATATCCTAAATTATTTTCTTCCCTTAAGCTAAACATTCCAATAAATCCAAAAAATATAAAAAATAGTAAAATAAATGAAAAATTCAAAATTGCCCAAAAACATGTCACCTACCTCATAATGAACCCATTGTCATCATTGTCCACTCCCGCTAGCCTTCATCATCTCGTGTGTATGTTTTAATCCTAAAAAACCATCAAAATTCACTTAGATAACTATTATACACTTGATAGCTAAATGAGCCTTCTTGTTTGTCGATGGGCTATTTATAGCCATTTTTGCAATTAATGTCAATTCTTTTGATCGATGCTGATTTTTTGTAATCATTATCAATTCCTTGGGATCAATGTTGATTCCCTTGGTTTGATAAATGTTTGCATTTTGGATCATTTTTCCATGCTTTTAGTTTGGTTCTGAAGTCATGTCTTATTGCCTTTGTCATAGCTATCCCATTTTTTTATATTAACCTTTAGATTAGAGAATTTTGACCCCTTATCATTTATATAATATCTTAACTTATACCCTTATATGTTTGGTATCTTACCCCATGTAAGATTCTAAGGGTGTATTTTTGTCCAAAAAATATTTGTCTATAGGTAAACACATACACCATATGTACACTAGGTGCTTTGTTTCATTATTCCTCTCTTTTGTTCTCTTGATAACCTTTTTCACTAGTTTTACCTATTTTAGCTATGACATTTCATTATTTGATCTAGTATTTAGGGCATTACTCTTTATTATATTAAGTGTAAACATCAAACTCCTTTTTAGTTGTTCACATATTTTTTGTGTCCTTAGCTATTTTCCCTTTTGTCACTTTCACCTTACCCACTTTTGTTCTCCATTCCATCTTGTTCTAACCTATCATCCATTCCATTTCACTTCTCAATGCCTAGTTTGAGGGGGAATACCTTCTCAAAATAAACTTGGGGTAGTTTAATCCTAATAGTTTTTGTCTCGTAGCACACCATTAAATACCACTCTACAAAAAGGGGCAAATATAGATGTTATTTTTATACACCTTGTATATTGTGTCATCATGATATGTGTTATAATGCCCCCCATTGAGTAATTATTTAAATAATTACATTTTACCTTCATCTTTACCTTTCACTACATAGGTTAAATGAGTTAATTACTATAGTTAAATAGTAATTAATCCCCTTTTATACTGTCTTTAACCATAAAATCTCAAAATTAAATAAAAATCTAAATTTACCCAAACTCCTAAAGAACTTATCGTGTGGTTAAAATAACCTGAACAACCTTGGAAGTCATTTTAACCCTCATTTACCCCATGCCAACCTATTGGGATAGATTTTCATTCAACTTCACCCATTTTTGGTAAATCAACATCGTTCCTCCCAGATCAATGACAATCAGTTTGTATTGACACCGATCCATAAAAACATAGAGGACCTCCATTGCTGAGGATGAGTGAATGTGAAAAGGAGACCATTTTGATCACAATTTTTTGTCAAAACTAGTTGTGAATCTACATATACCTTACCAGTATCTTGATACCTTTAAAGAGTACTTGATAAGTGATAATTTTCATGTGAGTTTGAAGGTCATTTTTTTTATTGTTTTTGGCATCACTTTCTTCAAACCATCCAAGGTCAGTATTGTATTGTATTTAAGCATATATTTAATTCTACATCTTTGCCTTTTATCTACATTTTTTTTCTTTCAATTTAATTAATTTTCTAGGCCGTCACTATAGTCTTTTTATTATTAAGCATTTTTTCATAGAATTGACATCAATTCATCTGAATCAATGTTGATCCTATTCGATTGCCATCGATCCTTTACAAGATCATAAGTCTTAAATAACTTGTTTTAAATCTACTGTCATCTATATTTTCTCTTTATCTATTCTACTTTCAATTTTTATCATTTTATCAAAAATATAGGTCATTATTATAGTCTATTTTTAAAATTTAATCTCTTATATATAATCAACATCAATTAATTTGAATCGACGTCGATCCTATTAGATCACCACTAATCCTTGCTTAAATTTAAAAAAATTATTATCATCTATATTTCTCAATCTTAAAATCTATTAAAACCTACATTTTGGTTTGTTAAAAATCTATTTTTTCATGTAGATGACCTTGCTTAGATTAATACATGATTTAGTTAGTATTTTTGATCTTCCTAAAGTCCCTCAACCTTTGTTTGCTGATCAGAGTGATATTGCATTTGAGCTAAGACTTTGCCTCCTAGCTTTCATACGTGATTTTTCATACATTAAAGAATAGTTGGCTATAATCCAAGAAGACATATATATTACTATTAAATTTTAGGATGCTTATTTTAATTGTAAAAATATTGTTGTTGATTAATTATCTTTAGCATTGCTTATCCATATTATACATATTTTGTAATTTCATGTTTATCTATAAACTTGAATGTTAAACATGGGCTTACATCCATCTAAGGAAGCATATCACTTCTTAGGACTGGTTTCTTATTAGGCAACCCACTCATTTTTTTCTTAAACCATTTTTTGTTTAAGTGTGGTGAATTTTAGGTCATTCTTCCCTAGCCAAAGAGGAGTTCCCATAATCTTGATCACTAGTGCACAATTAGTCCATATCTCTAGGTAACTCTAAACCCTACATGTACTTTGATTTTAGTAGCTAATTAAATCACATTTGAAAAGCAAAAAAATACTAAAACAAATAGGAAAATTTACCTTAGTGGTCTTGCTTATATGCTTTCTTGCTTTTGTAATATTTGTTAACCCCTTCTAAATGAACTTTGAATGGGATTTTATAGAGATATATTGGTGATAGATTAAATGCATTTACACTAGGTTGACATAATGAAGAATAAGAATCTAGAGAAAATGGCCATTTAGGATTAAAATTTGATTGGATCGGAGCGTTGAAAATGTGACACCCTATGTTCTAATGCTATTGTCCAACCCCAATGCTCCTATCCTATAGGTTCAAAACCTATGGGATGGAATAAGCATGGGAAATGGGGTCTGGCTGAGTTGGAATCAAGTCTTGAAAGTCTATAGATGATTGGGAATTAGCAAAAAGGTGCCTATAAAGGTCAAGAGAGCATGTAAGAGGGACATATGGGTTGGGTGTAACAAGCCACACTTAAGCTACCAATTTTGACATTTTATATGACTATATTTCCCTCTCCTTTATTTTAGTGATGAAGCAAAGTGAAATACTAGGATAAAGTAAAAGTAGAAATCATACCTAAACTTACCTATAAGGGTGAATCTCATGAAGCTATGTTATGTTGGGTGTGCATAAAGAGAGCACATTGTGAAGTGCAAAATTGCTAGAGAAAATAAAGAGTAGATCAATTATAACTACATATCCTATATCTAAAATAAGAATATATAAATCTAGGTAAAAGAGAGAGGAAGAGAAAGGAATAAATATACCTCATCAGGTATGTGAACCAATACAAATCTTATTGTGATGCTAAGTGATGCTAGATGTGTGTTGGTTATGTGTTGTACCAAGAGTAATATAATGAATAAATCTAAGTGTTGAATTCCTTGAGAGTGGCTCAAAAATGCAATGGCTAGCCTTTTGGCTCCATCATTGCCCACTAAGTGAAGCTATGTGGTCATGTGTGTACTGATAAATGTTTTGATTGTGTGTCCATTCCATTTGAGTAGGTGTCTCAAGTATACAAAGGCTAGCTAGTCCTTTGGATTCATCATTTCCCTATGAAGTGAAAATATGAACTGATATCAGTATGAATGTGTGTTGTATAAGATGGATCCTAAAGCCCATGAATGATCTATAATCTAATAATGTGGCATAGATAGCTAAATGTGTACTATAAACTAGGCCAATCTTGAGCAACTCTGGAAGGATGATATTAGGCTTGTATGAAAGCCACTCTGAAACTAGAAATAGGGCTTATGTGGAAGCCACTCAAGATTATGAAGGTTAGGCTTATATGAAAGCCATTCCAAAATGATGCCAACCACCTATAAATGGAATAAGGCACATAATTATTGAGAATTCTAGGGTAATATACTAAAGTTAGAAAGAAAAGAAGTCAAATGTGTCATGCACATTGTCCCTAATCATTGGTGTCTATAACATGTATTCTAATCTAGAAGTTATACCAACTACCAAATCTAAAACTAGAAGTGAAAGCCATCATGCTGCACATGATGCCCCCTATATCTATATTTTCTAATAAAAATTATATTGAAACTACTAAATATATACTAATTTGTACATGACAAAACTATATCTAAGTTGACCTTTTTACCATATTTATAGAAAATATGGGTTTTTTGCTATTTAGATAGGATCACTAAAAATAAGATAGCCTACTATCTGATGCTATTGTCCTTTTTTGAAATTGATGACTATTATATAATTGTCACTATTTTTGGGTTTGTTCTACCTAGTTTGACATCTGATTGCTATTCTAAGTGTTTTATAAATATATTTTTTGACTTCTATGAGATCTAATATCTATGAAAAAACCCTTGGTTAATACCCCTTCTTTTGAGGGTAAGAATGAAGACCCTACAATGACTACCCCTAGAAGAAAGAGCCCTGTAAGTGTGTTATGCTATAAAATACATAATATAACAATGATAATTGAAAAGATGTCTCAGTATATAACATTGTTTGTATTGGATATTATTAGATCAATTGGGGTATGTCAAGATAGATATAACAATGTAATAGCATATACAATATGCTAAATTAAAATTTAAAAAGTTAGTTGTTAGTTTTTAGTTGTTATGGAGGGATGGAGCATGATGTCCATCATGGCATCCAAAAAGCAAGATAATGCATGATGTAGATCATATCATTGCAAACAATTGAGAACTAATCAAGCAATAATAACATAAGGAAAGAAGCAAGAACCATAGAAGAGTGGCCAAGGGGTCAAGAAAACAAGGGACATGGGCACATGTTACTCAAACTAAAAAGCAAGCATACAAGGCATATTCAAATGCCACATGCACATATAATTGAAAACAAGAAAGGTTGGCACAAGGGTCATGATCATATAGAATAGTAAAAAAAAGGGACATTAATAAATGTTTTAATGCACAAACAAGAATAGAAGCAAAGAAAATTGGCAAATGTCCTAAGGCACATATATGAGACAAAACATGAACTAAAAAAAGCAATCACATCTAGATACACAAAATAAGAAAGGAAAGTATGTAATATACTATAAATACAATCACATATAAATAATCCAAACAAGAATTGAAAGTGTGAAAGACATGAAGTACAGGACTAGGTATATGCTAAGAAATACACAAGTGTTGTATATTAGTGAACATCGATAGAGTAATTTGTGTAAGATAGTAATTAATGTACATCATCATGATAACTAGAGTGTGTGGTGTAGGAATGACATAACTTTGATGGTGTAGTCATGTAGAATATTCCCTAAGGGGGTAGATATGTTAATGTATGTCTCGAATGTAGAAGTAGGATGCCCCATCAATGGGTAGAGTGAAGTAATTAGGGATCTAGATGTCACTGAATACACTCAAAGAAGATCAAGTAAAGCATGGTAATGTAGATAAATCAACAAGTAATAGCATATAACATCAAATATATGTCTATCATGGTAGTATAAATGTAAAGCATGGATAATGCATATAATTGAAATGTTTTTGTGTTTTTTAATTATTTGAATGTTTTTGGATTTTTGACATATTTGAATGTTTTTGGTATTTTGATATATTTAAATGTTTTTGGTATTTTTGAAATTTTGAATGTTTTTGGTATTTTGATATATTTAAATGTTTTTTTTTTGGAATATTTGAATGTTTTTGTATTTTAGTTTTTTTTATTCTAGAATATTTGAATGTTTTTATATTTTTGATATAATATATGTAGAATCAATCATGAGGAGATTATGTACAAGAAAAATTGAGAAAATATGTACAATTAAGCAAAAATAAACTATGTACACATAAGTAAAAAGAAAGTTATATACAATTAATTTTGAAAAATTATGTATAATACAATGTGTTAAATGAAATGCTAGACATTGAATCTGCATAGATGTGTACTATTCATTGGATGTTTGAGTTTATTTCCTTCAAGTGAGCTTAGATGATATACTTTAGGGATAAGATTTTTGGTAATAATGTATGGACCTATCCAATTTGGTTTGAATTTTCTTGTGATTTATTCTTTAGCATTGATGTTATGAAGAATTTATTTGAGAATAAGATCATTAACTTCAAATTCTCTAGTGTGAACTCATTTATTGTAGGATCATTGTATATGTTGTTGGTATATTATGAGATGTTTTGTTTCTTGAATGCATGTATGGTATAACTACTTGAGCTAGTGTAGATGCTTTTCATGATACTGGTCATCAATGATAATACTTTTAAGGGAGACACAAAGAGATGGTATTTCTAATTCTAATGGTAAAACTACTTCTATGTTATAAATGAGTGAATAAGGAGTGGATCTTGTGGGCATGTAGATACTTGTGAGATAGGTCCATAATGTAAAGACTAGTTGATTGTGCCAATCATCTCTAAATTTGGTCACTATTTTGCTCAAAATTTTATTTATGGTTTTATTGGTAGCCTCTACTTGACCATTTCCTTATGGGTAATATGGAGTGGAGAATGTGTGTTTAATCTTATATTTTGTGTAAAATTTCTTGATAGTTTTGTTCTTGAATGATGTTCCATTATCAAAATTGATGGATATAGGTAGGTCAAAGCATGAAATAATATGAGTCATGAGGAAGATACATATATCCTCCCCTATGGTAGATTGGAGTTGAATGGCTTCCACCCACTTGGTAAAATAATATGTAGTTATGATGATGAAATTATGCTCATCAGAAGATTTAAGGTTAATTTTTCCAATAAGATCAAATCCCCATAACATAAATGGCAATAAAGAGATAATAGGTTGTAATTATTGTGATAGTGCATGCTATAGATTGCTATATCATTGACATTTGTCACATAGCTTTGTGTATTACAAACATTCATCTTCCATTGAGGGCCAATAATACCCTTGTCAAATAAATTTATGTGACATGGCCTTTCCACTGAAGTGACCACCACATTCACTATCATGTATTTGTGTAAGAGCAATTTTGGTTTTTGTTGAAGTCAAGCAACAATGTAATTATCAATTAAAGGATTGTTTAAAAATGTATCCAATAATGATTACATAATAGAGTGATTATTTTTGTAACTTGAATTTATCATTTTGTGAAAAAGTGTATAGTGTAATACATTTGATTAGAAAGTTATATATATTAGAGAACATTCTGGAGTTACGTAACTACATGTAGTAGATAAGATAGATAGTGCAATCAAATCCACATTAGATATTAATGGTGATTATAATCATTTAATTTTGAAAATAACTTGATCATCATTGATGTCAATAAGAATCAAGGATGTGACACTTTCCATTGTATCTACATGTCAATTATCTTTTCTTGTTATACATTCTATATAAAAGTAATCAAATTATGATGATAAACATTATACCATGTTACAATATGGGATAAAATATTCTTATTTTATCTGATAGACATCATTGACATGATTGACCACAAGTTGGGAATCACCAAAGACTTTAATAATCTAATTTTGAGGGACTAGGTGGCAAATAAACCTAAGAAAAGTGTTTCATATTTTATGGTGTTGTTGTTGTATGAGAAGATTAATCAATATGTAAAAGGAACTATGTGACCAGAAAAGATGATAAAGACAATGCCTACCCCTACACTAGATGCACATCAAGAACCATTGAAAAACATGGTCCAAGTGTCAAAATGAGTAGAATAAGTAGTAAAATAATCTCTAAATGTGTCATTAATAGGATTGGTGTCTAAAAGTGGTGTAGCTACCAAATGGTCTACAATTATTGGGACCTTTATTGATTTCTAGATAATTATCTTTAATTCAAATTATGTTAATAACATGACCCATTTTATGATACAACCCAGAGAGATGTGGTTTTGCCATTATAAACTTCAAGATATAGGATTTTGTGATAACCTAAGTCTCATTATTGACCATGTAATCTCAAAGTTTTTGTGTGGTAAAAACTAATGCTAGACATAATTTTTCTATCACAAAATAATTTTTTTCATAATCAACTAATGTGTAATTGATGTAATAAACTACTCACTTGGTATGTTGATCATTGTGTTTTGCTAAGAGTGCTCCTAATGCATGGTCTTTTGCTGAGATATATAGTAGAAAAGGCCTATCAAGTATAGGTGGTACTAAAATAGGTAGGTTAAGAAGATATTGCTTTAATGTATAGAAGATTTCTTTATAGGATTGGTCCTAGATAAATTTTGCATCTTTATTTAATAATCAAGTGAATGATTAAGTTCTATCAAGAAGTTGAGCTACAAAATAATTATTTTTACTTGGATCTTGATTTGTAAATTGAAGTTGTTTTAAGTTCATAAGAGGTGGCATGTCGATAATTGCTTTAAATTTCTTAAGGTCAACCTTTATGCCATGTTGATAAATAATTAAACCTAAGAGTTTGCCTAATGTAACTCTAAATACACATTTCTTTAGGTTTAATCAGACATTGTATTTCGTGAGGTTTTAAAAGATCTTTCATAAATGAATAGCATGATGTTGTCATTATTTGGATTTAGCTAATATATCATCGACATAATCCTTGATACTATGGTAAATCAAGTCATGAAAATAATGCGTCATGATACGCGAATATGTGGCTCTAACATTTTTAATTCAAAAGGCATGATAATGTAACAAAATGTGCTCGAAGATGTTGTAAAATATGTTTTCTCCTGATCTTCTTTGGTGACTTTCATTTGGTTATATCTTGCAAATCCATCCATAAATGATAACATTTCATACTCTGCTATGGAATCTATGATAATGTCAATGTTAGGTAAAGGAAAATCATCTTTTGGGCATGATTTATTTAAATCTTAAAAATCAAAACAACATCAAATTTGTCTATTGGGTTTTACCATGGGGACTATATTGGAAACCCATTCAGGGTGTGCTAGTGGTCGAATGAAGCTAGCTTAAAAGATGCATTAGATCTCATCTTTGACTAAGAGAACAACCTTAGGATGTATTTTATGAATTTTTTGTTTAACTGGTTTAACATCTAGGTATAAGGGAATCTGATGAACTGCTATATATGTATCAATTCCAAGCATATCTGAGACCAAGAAAAGAGTTCTAGAAAATATTTTAAAGTTTGATGAATATATGTATCCTCTTCCTTTCATAGGTAAATAAATAACAAGACAATGTGGGGATCCTGATCGGTTCCAAAATTGAAATTAATTATTTCCTCATTAAGCAATGTGGAATGATCTAGTGTGTATGAGGTTATAAGAATAATATCATCTGAATCAACTGGTATGTCTCGGGGAGAATCTAGAATTTATCTAAAGTATGCATGGTCATTTGTTTGGTGAATAAATTTATTTTTATGATAGCAAGATGGGAGGTATTCATAGGCTCTGAGAAATTATAAGAGGGATTCATCGTTAGAGAATTCATCTAATGTGTACATATCTAGTGAAATCATATCATCAATGAAATTAGGATAGATCAATGATAATGTCAAAGTATGATTAATGGTGTGGTCTACCAATGTAATGGGTGGAAAAAACTATATATGCTTTGAAGTGGTGGAAGAAGGTTTATCATGAAGAAGGGTAAGCTGATATCCTAACCCTTTCTTTCCATGTTGTGTAGAAGGATTGACAATTCCTTATTCATGATTTCCAAGACCTTTTCCATAATATCCCATCTTATTAAGACATTTAAGTTCAAAAGGGGAAGTAAACTAATGATTTATTGTCAATATTATTAAAAAACTTAGAATTGTCTGATGTGTTACATAGTTTGAGGGTCTATTGTGAGTAGTGGGTTATGTAGGTATATTACTGAGATTAAAGTGTAGAATATAATTATATGGAATTTGGAAACTTGGTAGTATTTAATAGGTTCATTATCTATTGGTAATGTGTATATGTAGCCTTTGTGACTAAATTTTAGACAAACATGAAGTGTAGAAGGGACTGCATGCATATCATGAATCCAAGGCTGATCAAGTAATAAATTATAATTGAGGTCATTTATCATGACTTGACAAGTAGTTGGTAGTGTCTTATGTCTTAAATTAAGATTGAGTGTTATTTTACCCATGAATTTTTGTGGAATTTTGTCAAAACCTCTTATGTTCATATCAAAGTGATCTAGATCGTGTGGTTGCCTATTAAGTTATTTAAGAAAATAATTGTTGCAAATGTTGAGTCTTGAACTATTTTTAACTAACACTCTTTTTACCCTTATGTAATTAATTCTTAATTGAATATATAGAGGTATATGTTGTTCAATGATGTGGCATGGGTGTAAATCCTCTTTCTCAAAGGAAATATGCTCTTTAGTCCATTGTATTGTGCTAAGGATAGAGGTAGTTTAAGCTAGTTCAACTGAAATAGGAATTCTAGTATTATAAAGGGCTGCATACAAAACATCTTTATAAACATCCAATCATTAAATGAGCTCAATAATTGAAACTATATTGGAAGGGGTGCTAACATGAGTGATAAAGCTATATCCATTGGTGTAATCAACCTTCCTATCTTCATAAAATAAGGTGATAACATGTACCACATGATCTACTATAGGCATAGAGTTGGTAGTAGGTGAAGGATAAGAGCTAAATGTACCAATTTTGAAGAGAGGAGGGATATGTATAACTACTAGTGTTTGCTTGTGTCTAGTAGTGATAGGGAAATACTCAAAAGTAGCCAATGAGTTATATACATCTAGGTAGAAATCATGAATGTGAAATTAAATGCATGAAATTGGAGTTATAAGTTGTATAAAAATATTTTTATAAGAGCATTTCACATGAGAGATAGAAAGCAAGGGATAGAGAGCATGAATTTGTGCATTAAATCATAAAGAACTATGATATGTGATATGATATTTTTAATATGTTTAACAAGATAAACTTGAATTTTTTTCCATATGAGAGATACAAAAAAAGGGATAGAGAACGTGAAATTGTACATGAATGCATAAAAATATTTGACATGTGCTATGATATTTCTAATGTGTTTAGCAAGATAAACTTTAAAAAAATTCCATATGAGAGATACCAAGAAAGGGATAGAGAGAATGAAATTATGCATGAATATTTTAATAATTTAACCACTAATTTGTATAATTTATTTGACCTTCATAGCTTTTTAAAAATAGTAATGAAAGAGGAGAGATATAACTTATCTTAAAATTGGGTTGATACAATTGAGAGAGAGGTCGATATCAGCTATGCAGGATTGAGATTGTGTCATGAAATAGGATTTGGAATTCATTTGGTGAAAGGATAGGAGCACTAAAAACAAGACACTTTAGGTTTGACACTATAGTCCAGGTCTTGCCACTATTGTCTAAACTAGTCATAGAGATCTAAGTTTTATGGAGTTTCTCTATTATCCCTAAATCAGTCTACCTATGAAATTTTAAGTTTTGAATGTTGATGGATCTCCTTGTAGAGGTGATTCAATATTAAAACCCTAGACCATCATAGTAATTGAATAAAACTTGAGAAAGAGGGGGGATTAGTGTGTGTAAGATGCACTAAAGGTATATCCACACCCCTTGTCTAGGCACGTTGCATACATACCACTACTCTAAAGAGGAATCAAGCCATATGTAGTTCTACCACTTAATTTTCTTTGTGCAATAGTGTTGCAAATTCAAAATGCTAAATTGGATATGCTTGAGGTGGATAGGGACTGATGTGAGGGTTTGAATATGCTAGTGGCTGTATTAGATGGCTATATGCAAAGAATAAGGAAATTTTCCTTAGTGGTCTTATTTGTATTCTTGCTTATTTTTCTAATATTTACCAACCCATTATAAATGAACTTTGAATAGTATTTTATAGAGATCTATTGGTCATGGGTTAAATGCATTTGTGTCAGGCTGACATAATGAAGAAAAGGGTTTGAGAGAAAATGGTCATTTAGGCTTAAACTATGATTAGATAGGAGAGTTAGAAATGGGATACCCTAGGGTCTATTGCTATAGTCCAACCCCAACACTCTTGTCCTATAGGTTCATGACCTATGGGATGGAATAAGCATGGGAAATGGGGTCTAGTTGAGCTAGAATTAGGTCTCAAAAGTCTATAGATGATTGAGAATAAATAAAAAGGTGCCTAGAAGGGTAGAGAGAGAATGCAAGAGGGACCCATGGGTTAGGTGTCAAAGCCACACTCAAGCTACCAAATTTGACATTTTATATGGCTACAGGTTCAATTTCTAATTTGGATTAAAGGTTGTTTATAGACTCATTATCACATTATCATCATTGGTGGACTCAAGTCATATTGTGTATCAATCATGTTTTGAGTCTTTGAACATATTTTATACTACCATTCCTATCACCATGTGGCAGTGTTGTGCTACCCATTTAGTTCTAGTTTTATACTTAAGAATTCTCGCATGTTTTGGAAACTTGAGTTTCTTGGTTTGCATTGTTCCCTTCCTAATTTGAATGGATTTCTTCTAGTTTTTTATTAGCAAATCATCAAAGTTTAACTATATTTTATGATATTAATGTATCACAAAAATCTAGGATTTGGTGTACTAGTTTTCACCTTGGATTTTTGAGTTATCATACCCTATTCTAATTTATATGATTTCAAACCTATGTAAGGTTGAGTAATTTTATGAACAAATTATTCTAATTGTGTGTGGTTACAATGCATCCTCATTTTATAGTTTCTTTGGTTTCTTAGTCATTTTTTTAGAATAAAGATTAAAATCCATACCTTGTTTAAACATTTGAAAAACATTGTTCCAAATTTAGTCAAATGTATAGAACAAACCTTTTTAGACATGACTCAAAGGTTAACTCATAGTTAGGTCCCTTACAACCCTAGATATGAGGAGGAGAATTATTATGATGGTTAATATCATTTCATTATCTTTGAGGACATCCCTATAACTGTAGGATCCAAAGAAGAATATATTCAATACCAAGAGATCCAAGATGAAGCCCTTCTTAGGTTTATAGAATCTAGTGCTAGAATACCCTTAGATTTTCATATGGATAAATTTCACACCTTAGTTAGAGAAGGAGAAAAACAATGGAAAGAGAAATATTTTACACAACCAAACATGCCTTCTTCTTCCAATAAGGGTAAATAAATACTTGTAGAGTCAAAACCAATCGATCAAGATCTTGTCACAAATATTAATAAAATAAGTCAATGGTATGTTGATCAACTTATTATAGATTTAACTAACTCTTTATTTGTTACTTCAATCCAGAATTAAGCTTCCAAAGAATATGAATATGTGATTAAACCTATGCAACAAACATTGATAGAGAACACAACACTAATTGATCAAGGAGTCTGAAATGAATAAATCAAGATGCATGAGGTTATGAAAAATGTTTCTTTAGACATGGAAAACACATTATTTAATCATCAAGAACCTCTTGTCACTTTACAAATTCAAAGACCCAAACATTCGATTCAAATTGAGGAGATCTCTCAATATAATTTGGTTAGTTAATCTAAACTAACATGTATAATGGTAAATAGATAAATAACTCCACAAAATATGTAGAATATGGTTGATTCAAGGCAACATATTCTTAGGAATTGATCTCTTACCTACTCATCTCAAGGAGTGAACAAAAACCATGTCAAGGATTATAGGATATACATCCCTACCAAATCCATGCAACAACATGGGCACATACCACCCTAATAATAACAGGGTCACATACCACCCTAATAGTAGCAATAGGGGCACATACAACCCCAAAAAAATTATGTTCCACCCATGAATACACCAAACATGCAAGAGTAAAACTCCATGAAGGAGATTGTGACATGATTGGAGATGAATAATAGAGTTAATAAATAAAGTTTCAATGAGATATGTCCATATCCATTTGATTTATCTACTCTCCAAGTCCCCTTTCCATCTCATTTTAAGGCACCAAATTTTTATAAATATAAAGTAAAAGGAGACCCACATGAACACATTTAGGCATTTTTCATATTATGCTAGAGGTTGCTTATAGTAGCATGTACTTGCTTTGATTCTTCCCATGAATTTTAGAGGGATAATATTTAAATTGGTTACTTAAGTTACCAGGGGATCCATTGCAAATTAGAATGAATTATTTAAAAAGTTGATCAACCATTTATCCTAAAATATTGAGCATTAATTAACCATTGTTGACTTATCGAAATCCAAACAATAAGATGGAGAAAGTTTCATTGCATATATGTAGAGATGGAGAATATTAGTGGGCCACTTTAAACATAATTTTCTAGACAAATAGGTGGTAGACATATTTGCATAAAACTTACATCTTGAGGTCATGCACAATCTATGACTAGCTTATGCTAACTCATTTGATGAAATTATCAATAAAGGAGTTTAGACTGAGATGGATCTTATTACAAAATGCCTTATCAATATTTTCATCCAAGGTCAAACTTAAAATTTTACCCAATAACTAGTTCATATGATTACACAAGATAAGCCTAATGGATTTAATAAGAAAAAGAACATGGTTGGAAATGAGGTGACTAAAATAGGGCATGTACAAATGGTGTAGGCTCTGTTAGCCCCAAACATACAATTATCTCCTCCTAATCCACCACTTAATTTGTAGAGACAACCTCCATAGAGGACAAACCATGGTAGTTTCCAAGTCTTTAGAAAATGAGGAGAACTAGTTGAAATAGTGTCTCAAAATCTCATAGCAGCAAACTTGATTATATGGCCAGTACTAAGGCCATTTCCTCAAGATCAACCAAAAGTAGATTTGTACAAAGATAATGAATGGTGAAACTTTTAGCGCATTATTGGTCATGATACCTATCATTGCATCCAATTATGAAATATTATTGAAGATCTCATTGAGAGTGGAAATGCTGAGATTAAACTAGCCCCTAATCAAGACATAAATCAAGATATATGAATCTACAAAGACCCCTTTCCTTGACATAATCAGCCACCACCAAGGAACAACCAAAACTAAGCACAAAACCAAGGATAGAGGCTGAATCAGAACCAAAATTAGGGTCAAAATCATATTCATCATGATCACAATCATAATCATAATTCCCATACTAATAATTTGTGTTAACCAACATGCCTTAAAATTATATCAACACCATGGGATGTACTTATACAACCCACATTACCACTATTTCTATCATACCACATGAACAATCTTCTATTCCTTATAGTACACTCCATTATTTTAGGGTCAGCACCCTCTAGTAATACCACATTGATTTCCCATAATTTTGTTACAACTCCATTTGTGTGGGTTATTATTTATGGAAAACACCTTTCCTATAATTATAATGGATCCTTAATAACTCAAAATTATAGTAATTCAACTAAATGCTCATGAGTCACCCTCAAGGCCCTTTGCCTTTGTCTTCTGATTATATTCATTTCTTGCCACCTCTAATTTTTGAAGTCATAACTAGATGCTCATGAGTTAATCTCTAAGGCCATCTATCTACTTCTTCCATGGATCCCAATGTGAACATTGTGCCAATAAATCCAAAGCTGACTATTGTGACATCTATAGCTAATCCATATTGTCCCAATGTTTAAAATCCTTATAGTCTATTATAATAATTGAGCAAAACCCTACACAAATTTCCATTTTGGATCTCTTGCAGACATCTAAAGTCCATAAAACTATCCTAAATAATCTTTTGCAATAATACACTATTCCTAATGACATAAATCTTAAACAATTTTAGAACCTTATGGAATATTTGTCTTCATTTTGTCAAGTAAATTTTGATAAAAAAGACATGTTTACACTTGGATCGAGCCATATTAACTCACTATATATTGAATTAATCATTAAAAATCATAAGATAAAGTGGGTTATTATAGATAATGGTTTTGGGCTAAACATCATATCTCTTAATTTGGTATAAAGATTGGGATACACTATGAAAAACATTTAGCCAAATACAATCACCATCAAGGCTTACAACAATGCTGAGAGGGAGTCTACTAGTATTATTTGATTGCCAATCATTGTTGGGTCTATTTAATATCATACATTGCCTCATATTATGGATATTGAATTAACTTATAATATACTTCTTGTTCAACCTTGGATCCATGAAGTACAGGCTATTCCCTCCACCCTCCATCAATTCCTTAAGTTTCCCCAAGATGGGATCGAGGTTACTATCCTTATTGATCACAAACCTTATGAGTATTGAAAACATCTTGAGGCTGAGTTCCACAATTATAACTATTATCTAGGTTTTAAATTCATTGTGAAAAATAAAAGGGCTATAGTTTCACATCCACCTCCATTTAATTATATAAACCTTAGTGATCTCACTTCCACTTCAACTGATCTATTTCTAGTAACTTGTGTGAAGCAAGTTTTTATTAAAGATGTGGGAATTTACACATATAGTATTAAGGATGCCTTCCATGTTTGTAATGTTTCCTAAAAATACAAAAAAAATTGGTAATCCTAAACCTTTAAATAATCCTAATGGAACCAACATGATTTGGAAACATAAGAAGAAATAGTGAAAGCCACCTATGGTTTTTGTACCTACTATTGCACCAAAGAAAGATCAAGAGGATTTTACCAAGGGAGATTGGTCATATTCTAAAGGTCTTACTGATTAATTTTATAATCCAAAGTATCATATCCCTAATCATATCATGAGTCATCTTGATTATATAGGAAAAGGCCATGGCCCATGAGTGTAAGAAATCTTGAAACCCTTATCATCTAGAGTACCTAATTTGAATCATGGTCTTAGATTTATAATGCTTGGGGGTGATCTCATAAAATTTGATATTTATTATTTATAATTGATTAGGGATGAGACTCTTAGAATTGATACAACATCCCATTTTAGCCTTTTTGATGATCTAGATGACATGGACCTATTTGATTCTAATTCCATTTTTAACCTTAACTATTGAAGCTTCCCATCCTAAAGCAAGATCTACCATTAGAGATTTCCATATTGAAGCATAACCCCATAACTTATTAGATATTTTCATCCTAAAGCAAACCTCATTATCCCCTATGCCTTTGCCATCCTGAACTCATTGATTGGGACCAAAAAAATTTGGTCATACAGGTTGATGAGTTTCAAAATGAAGAATCAATTATATAATACATGGGCCTATGAGATGTATTGCCCATAGGTGATCACAAATAAGGATTTGATTTTTAATTAATTTTTTATACTTATTTTGGAGAGTAGTAAACATTTTTGGTCATAATAAAAATGAAACATCAAGATCTTTGAGTGAAAAACTCTTTGAGGCACTTGTCAATCAGGGAAAAAGTAAATAAAAATACAATCCTTTGAGTGAAAACCTATTTTAGGTGCTCTCAAGTGGGAAATTTTTTTCATCTCCTTAGGACATAAAAGGTCCATATAGCCCAATTTATATATCTAGTACAAGCATCTCTTTAGAACAACAAAAAATGTTTGAGCATCTAAATTTTTAGTTTCTAGAGATTTTTGCTACTTAGACTTTACCTAAGGTGGTACATTCTAATTCATCACACTATTTAGAGCTTTGGGAAAATAACAAGATGATGTAGTATAATAAGATGATCAAAATCATACCTTTCCTATAATTTTAGAAGATGGATCCACACTCCTTTTGGAGAACACAACATAAGTGAACCTAGGGACCTATGAGGATCCCAAAATTATCTATCTTGGAGCTTCCCTTACCGAAGCATAATGTGAACATATTATATCCATTCTAATGATTATATTCAAATATTTTCATGGACATACTTTGATATACCAAGCTTAGATCAAAAAGTTGGTTGTACATCACCTTGTTATCTATCTTGGTGCCAAACCAGTCTAGCATAAATTAAGGAAGATGCATCCACACATCACCTTATTGGTTAAAGTAAATTAGAAAAGTTGTTAGGAGAAGGTTTCATTAGAACATTGAACTATTTTAAATGGATCTAAAATATAGTCCCAATGAGTAAAAAGACCCCAGGTATACATATTTGTATTTTTTTTAAAGATATCAACAAAACATTCCCCAAAGATGCTTTTCCTCTACCCAACATTGACATAATCATTGACTCAACTTATAGGTATGAGATGTTGTCCTTGATGGAGATATTTTTTGGATACAACCAAATCAAGATATCCCAAGAAGATCAACATAAGACTATGTTCACCACTCTATGGGGAACATTTTATTACTAAGTGATGTCATTTGGATTGAAGAACATTGGAGCCACATATCAACATGTTATGACTATCATCTTTCATGATATGATGGATGATATTGTTGAGGAATATGTTGATGATATAATAGCAAAATCAGGGATAAGAGTGGGACATCTAAACATTTTATGAAGAATATTTGAGAGGCTTCATGAATATAAAGTCTACCTGAATCCTAAAAAGTGTGTCTTTGGTGTCACTTTAGGGAAATTACTAGGTTTTATTGTATCACAAAAAGGGATCAAATTCAACCCTGCTAAGGTCAATGCCATTGTGTAAATGCTTCCATAAAACAATCTTAAATAGATGAAAAGCCTACAAGTAAAGATCTAATATATACTCAGGTTCATTTCTCAATTGGAAGATAAGTGACACCCATTTACCCATTTCTTGAAGAAAGGTGTTGCATTTTAATGGGTTGAATATTTTTAGATAGAATTTTTGAAACTCAAGACATATTTAGCCAATCTACCAGTCTTGATACTACCAACACCTAGATGACCATTACTTATTTACATATCAACAATAGAGCCTGCACTAGGAGCACTTTTGTCACAACATGATGATAAAGATAAATAACATGTAGTACATTATTTAAGCTACACTCTGGTGGATTATGGAAAATATTATATGCCTATTGAGAAGGCATGTTTATCTATGGTGTTTTCTACCCAAAATTTATGATATTATATGTTAAACAACAAAACTATTGTCATTGCTAAGGTGGACCCTCTCGAATTCTTATTGTCTAAAGTAGCTCTTCAAGGATGCATGAATAAGTGGGTTATGCTCCTAAGTGAATTTGACATTACGTATTAGAATCAAAAATAAATCAAGGGGTAGGCTATTTTTGATCAACTTGTAGAAGCCCGTATCACAGATAATCAACATCTTAAATTTGACTTCTTAGATGATTCTATTATGGAAATAGAACAAGAATCTTAGGAACCTAAGTAATAAAAGGTATATTTTGATGTCTCCTTTACATCCAAGGGGATCTGATTCCCAAAGCATTCCATATACAATTTCATTATACAAATGATATGGTCAAGTATGAGGCATTGATTATAGGACTTCACCTTGCCATATAGTGGGATATTTAAAGTTTAAAAGTCTAAGGTGATTCCCAATTAATCATAAATCAAACCACTAATCAATATAAAAATAGAGATGAAAATCCTGTTCCTTATGAGTAAATTATTGATAATCTCAAAGGTCATTTTAAATCTCTAAAGTTTGAACAAGTTCCAAGGGCCAACAATAGATCAACTGATGCAATGGTAATGATTGGATCCATGAAATAGATTGATAGTAGTTCTAAAGAGTAATATTTCTTGATTAAAAATCTTATTTAGCCTACACATATTATACCAAATTTATAAAGGTTATGCACTATTTCTAGTCTCAATCGCCCACCTGAATTATTGTGGTTTCCAAAAATTTATAACTACTTCCATGATCATGTTTTCCTAACTGACCTATCTAATAATAGACATAAACTCTTCCTTCACCATTTATCACATTATACCCTCCTTAGAAGTATGATTTATCAAAAATTCTATGATTAAATTCTTCTTCATTATTTATCTTTAGGAAAATCTAAGCTAGCACTGAAGGAGGTTCATGAAGGAATGTGTGGGGTCCACACTAATGGTGTAGTCTTAACAAAGAAGATCCTTAAGACAGGATATTATTGGCCAAAAAAGGAGACCAATGATTTAAATTATGAGACAAAGTGAGTTCATTATTAACAACATGGAAATTTTATACATATATCTTCTTTACTGGTACAACCAATCATAACACCATATCCATCCTCAACATGGGGCCTCGATCTCATCAAGAAAATAAACCCAACATCTTCAGATTCCATAAGCATATCTTGACTACTACCATGTATTTTACTAAGTGGATTGAGTCCATTCCTCTTACTCATTTCATTGAGTAGATAGCCAAATTCATCCATTACCATATCATCTTTTGATATGGCATTCCCACTCACCTTATATTCGATAATGGTGGATGCTTTGTAAAGCAAGAAGTAAAATCTCTTTGTGCAAAATTTAAGATAAAGTACAAGAAATAAAATTGATATACAATACAAGGTAAAGGATAAGCTAAGTCATCAAGCATGACCATTATAGACATCCTAAAGAAGATTGTCAATGACATTGGTTGTAATTAATACTTACAAATCTTTCCTATCCTTTGGGCTTATAAAACTAGTCATTGAACCCCAAAAGTAGCCACTCCATAATCCTTTGTATTTAGCACATAAGTTATTGTGCTAATTGATAGCTATATTCTATCATTGGAGCATATTGAAGATGATGAGGACTACAAGGTCTCAAGGATGCATGAACTAAAACTTCTTGATGGTAAGTGTTTGACTGCCCTAAAAAACTTGCAAGCCTATCTAAACATACTGCAGAGAAGATTTAACAAGTGTATTCTCCCTTAAGAGTTTGAGATTGGTGATTTGGTCTTGAAAGAGAACCAAAAGAACAAAAATTCTAAATGCAAGAAAAAAAGTATGTTTCAACATAATTGGTTAGGACCATATGTTATCACATCGAACTATGGATAAGGGGAATATCAATTAGCTACTTAGAATGGTGAAGACCTTTTAGAGCCCATGAACATTGTACACCTTAAGAGGTTCTATGCATGAAAAAAATTAAACCATTATCTACAACACCCCTTATTTGGGGGTAACTTGTACTGAAGTAATTTTATCCTACCATTTTTACACTACCCTAGACCACTCTCACATGAGCCCATATTACTTTCATGACTCTGGATAGTGAAAGCTTTTGGAACATTGGTACTTTGAACACATTTTATACTACCTTATGTCATTATCTTTGAGAACCATATTCTTTGGACCATTCTCCTTGAGAATGTCATTCTTTGTCCCACCCTGGACCATCCATTTGTTGTACCCTATTATTTAGACCATTCTCTTTGAGAACCATATTATTTGTTATGTCTTGGGCTTGTTATAACCTGAACACTTTTATCCCTCAACCAATTATGATCCTAATTATGTCTCATCAACATTATGAACACCGTTGATGCTAGCTCTATAAAGTAGTTTATCATGAATAGTATTTCATAGCTTCTTCTATAGACAAGGGAATAAGGACATATTTTCATCTCAGGGTCTTGCCTACCACATGGTTCTTCAGATTGATTTTATACTACACACTATTCTATATTACATTTTCTACTTTTTGATAGATATCATTACTTTATTAGGATCCTCACTTTCATCAATTTGTGATAAATTCATGACATAGCTATCTTTAGTTGTTATTGGAACTCTTAGTTCGTTCCTTGATCCATTATTTATATCCACATGTGCCATTGTATCCAGATTTAGATGTTTATTAGAGATTTTACACTCAGACGAGCATCTCTTTGAATATTTTTTCCCCTTTATACATATTTTATCCCAAAAATACTAAAAACATTAGAAATGATCTACAAAAGAAAAAACATTGTCTTACACTTTTATACATTCTTTATCTCATGCTCTTGCCATTTTCCAAGCATTTTATCCTATTGACTTTCCACTATGCAAGTCATCTTGTCCCACACACTTTCCATTTTGTAAGATCATTCTCCCTCATCCCACCAAGTCATGCTCTTGCCATTTTACAATAAAATTAAGTCTCATTGGCTTTTTGTTTCACAAGTCATCTTGTCCCTCTTGCCATTTTGGAAGACTGATCTTATTTTTCAAGTCTTCCCTTATCTTCCACAACATTAATAATATGTTCTGGTCATCACCTTTTTCTTCTATCCCACTTCTTGGAAGAACTAAATTTGGCCTGAAGTTCATGTTGGAACACACATCCATGGAACTATATAGGCAACATCCACTTGTCTTGTATATTTAGAGTCAACTCAGCCAACCCCTTCCTTTTCTTCTCTTCCCCCAATTCTTCTACCATATTCCTCTTTAATTAGGGAATAAATTTTGTGTCCTTTTTCATTGTTACATTATGGTGAAAAGTAACTCCCATACCACATGTGCATGAACAATTATTTTTAAAATGCACTAACTTGGTTTTTGTTTGTGTGTGTTTATTTGAGTTTTATTGGTGTTTTGTTATTTTTCCTTGGTGTTTTATTATTATTATTATTATTATTATTATTATTATTATTATTATTATTATTATTATTATTATTATTATTATTATTATTATTATTATTATGCCTCATTAATTTCTTCTCCTTTTCTCTTTTTATTACTTCTTGTCTCACCTTGGTCTTGTGTTTACCTATTTTATTTTAGTCTTCTCTTTTATTTTCAAGACTATCTTGATAGTCCACATGAATCTTGATTATTTATATCTTGATATCATGTTATTAAGTTATTTTTGTTTCATTTTTAAACATTCTTCTTCCTACTTGAATTTTAATTGTTCATATCTTGAATTTAAGTTAAAGTTCATTTATGTTTATGTTTATCTTTATCTTTACTTTTTTGTAAAAAAGTAAATAGTTGTAACTCTGGTTTTGGTCATTGTTAACCATTATCCTTAGTTATAGGTATTCACATTTGAATTGGATCTATGCACTTGAAATACTATGTCATTATGTGTTATTCATACTTATGATGCCTAATTTATTTTACTATAGAAATCCATTTGAGATCTAGATTCAAGTTTTAACTTTAATATAGCTTAGATGAATAGATTTCAAGATCACTATGAATAGACTAGGCTCAATAGGTTTATCACTTAAATTTATACTTAGACGTGCATCTCTTTGCATACATCATGAGTATAATCAATATTTGATCAATTTTCATCATCCCTCATTCTATTATCTTCCAATTCTAGGTGAACTACATTGGCTTGAGGTCAAATTAGACTAGTAGGTAGTGCCCAATTCTTATTGAGGTTAGTTCAGCCATCTTCATTCTACTTTTCATCTCTTTCATCACTTTGTGCATCCTTGCATGCCTCATTTTTTCATATTTATAGCCATTACACTGTCGCATCTATGTTTTCACCTGCTCACTTTAACCTATGTTTTAGGTTATATCCTTGAGCTAATTTCTTGCCAATTTCCCCATGCCAGGGCACAACATTTGATCCTATTGTAAGAATTAAATCATCCCTATAGGGGCAAAAACATTATTAATTATTTATCAATGATCAAAATTAGCCCTAATAAGTCATAATTATTTTATCATAATCATATCTACCTTACTAGGGTACTTTTTATTATCATATTTTGGAGACCAAATTCTCCTTTTACTCTAATTTATATATCTCGACACTTTTGACCATGATGGAAATATTTTAGTGTGTAATTTATCAATGTCATAAGCATGTACCTTGCACTCTCAAATTAGGTGTATTTAAAGTGTGTTTCTTACATGTTTGGATTGAATATAGATCAAGCATGGATTTACCTTTTATTAGATACAAATGAAACTAACTATCCCTACATACTAGGCAATAACTTAAATAGCTAAACAATAAAATATTCACAAGATTGGTTTATATGTTCAAAATAGGAAGGAAAATTATAAAAAATATCCAAATGTGGTTGGGGAGATCCTCATGGGATTTGAGACTGCTTCTTCCAACCATATTTGGTTACCAAATATCATACACAACATTTTTATATCATTTTTTCCAAAGTTACAACCTATATCTACTAGCTTCTATAATTGGAAAGATACATATAGATAGAAGTCTCTCTCTCTCTCTCTCTCTCTATATATATATATATATATATATATATATATATGAAAAAATATAAAGTATCTAAAATATAGTTGGATGATTTTAGATCATCATAGAATGGTTGAAGGAACCTTTGGAATGATTTGGAAACATGTTGTAGATGAGTTTTTAGAGTTATATAGAAGTTCATATCTCAAATTTAAAAATCCATAGCTTAACTATCAAAATACGTAGCTATCTTCCAAGTTCCAGAGAATTCCTAACAAAGTCCAAAGCTTTGATAGAATGATAGGTTTGTGACTAAAGCCCTTGTCTTCATGATATCATATTAAGACTCTTATTTTAGATGCTATAATACATGTACATATCAAAAATGGCTGACTAAACATGAAAACAACTAGAATATTTATGTAAAAAATGCTAACTCTGACTAACATAATCTTAAAGACATAAAATCATTCATATTCTACCTTAGACTAGTTATAATTCCTAAAACTACATGCAATGCTCAGCCTAAATGGCATATTAATGGATATGAAGGATGATATATTATGGTTATAATGAGTCTATAGTGTGGAGTAATCATGTCTCAAATTATATTATACACATGACAAAGAAGGAATTTTTTTTCAAACATGTGGGGTGTATAGACATCTAATTCCTATCAATATTGTACTGAAATTGTCAATCTAAGCAACATTATGTGATAATGCATAATTTGGGTCAAAATTAATAAAACACACTAAATGGTTCAAATTTATCACATATAGGTTGTGATTTATGCTAATATATCCTTGAATGGGGTAATACATTTTGTATGATTAGTATATTTTCTCAAATCACTTTGAATCAAATTATGACCATGCAAAATGACACTCTGGACCATTGAATTCTTCTAATTTTGTAACACATGTCATGTGCATGTGTTATTTTACACCTATAATTCCCTAATTTGGGTATTGTTTCATACACAACTAACACCTTTTTAAGTTTATACTCTAGTCAACTTATGTCTTCGTAAAATGACATTTCTGACCAGGTTGATTAAGCATGTAATAAACTTCCAAAGAATTGCATAAAATTAATCAAATCCACTTAATTAAATTAAACCAAATCAAGAGATTAAGTGAAAATTATATGAGATTTATTATCAATTTATTTATTATAAATTCATTAATCAAATATGTATCATCCCATGATATCAATAATGGGGTGGCATCCATAGGCCATTAATGGAACAAATATCAAGATTAAAATCTCCCATACCCCATCAATGCTCCATTCTTCCAAATATTAATGGGAATATTTATGGATTGTCCTTCCAAAATTGAATCAATATATGGCCACACATCTTGATCTCAAGATGGATAGTCATGGTTGATCCTAGATATATTTAGAAAGCTATAAATAAGTGAGCTAAGACCACCATGTTTAAGCTTCAGTTATATAGAATTACTATGAAAAATTTGATATAGAAAAGATTAACCTATTTGCACAAATTGATAAATCTTGTGATCCTAAGCCATTGGTGCACTAGGAAATGATGGAGGAGCAAACTACTCATCATTGATATAGACACAAAGCACCAAATCTAGGAAAAAACTTGATTTTTGGAAACTCTTGGAAGGAGGGCCATTATTTAAAAGGTTTGATAGTATCACTTCTTTAAATAGATATTAGAATTCATTTAAAACACCCCATGAGGGAGTAGCATTGATGTTTTAGTGTCTATATGCTTATTTATAGAGATTTTCTTGGTTAATAGATGGACTAATGCATCTTGTAATCTTACTCTACATTTTGGCCACTTGATGGGACCCACACCTCACACAAGTATTTATTCCTTCTAAATTTGCATTCAGACCCTCTTTTGAGGATATTTTTCACTTTTTTCTCTCATTTTACATTTTTGCAGATTTTGAGACAAATGAAGAGATCGACTTATAAAATGATAGGATCACTCTCTAAGTCAATGGGATTGACTTAAACATCAATGAAATCACCTTATGAAATGTTAGGAATGCATTCATGAATGGTGGGATCAATTTTATCCACTCTCTATCTGCCTATGTGTTTATAGTATCAATGAGATCACTCTATAGAATGGTAGGAACACACTACAAATTGATGAGATTTCTCTGTAGATTACTATTGATGTAGGGAAAGTAGCCTAAGGCTCCATGTCATTATATAAAATATTGAGATAATAAGGGGCCTAAAAACCCTACTTTTCATGCACTTTTATTTTTAGATTAACAATTAAAATCCCTCTCAAGATCATGTACATAGATATATTTTAAAATTACCAAGTAGCTTTGTTAGTTTTATGATTTAGGATATTACACTTAGATGTGTTTTTGAGTCTAAAACTATGTGTGAAATCCAAAACATGTCAAAAAACCAAACACTTTGGTATACACAATTCTATTTGAACAAAGAGGCGGCCTCACTCAAATCATCGTTTTGAACATGTTTGTATTTTTATGAGAATGTTATTATGCTATCCATTTGAGTTTAGAACATTTTACCACTTTTCAAAAATATCAAAGTAATTCATTTTTATCTAAATTAGAGATCTCAAATTTATAAGTTCTGATCTAAGGTGCTATCAATTTAACTTCTACACTTGTGACCATTCTACATCTTATTACCATGTGGTAACATTGTGCTTCCCATTTGGTTTTGGATTTATACTTAGGAGTTATTGTGTTAATTTAAAATTTGAGCTTCTTAGTTCACATTGTTATCTTCCTAATTAGAAAGACCTTCTAATTTTTTAATTGTAACTCATCATGGTTGTATCTAGATTTATGGTATTGATGGATCTTTGACATAATTTTTTTGTGTTATCTTTCATTTTAGGTTCCAAAGTTATCTTACCCTCTTCTAATTTGATTATTTCAACCCACAAAAGTTGAGTAAAATTTATAACCACTTTATTCTAATTATGTGGTGTTATGCCAATTATTTTATTACAGTCTCATTTTACCTTGTCATTTGTTTGAATAAATTCAAACATCCTTTTTAAATGTTTGAAAAACACACTTCACATCTTATCAAATGTAGAGAACAAGCATGATGTAAAGAAATAATCATAGTGGGGTCTCTTATGGACCTAGTTATAATGAAGAGAATTTTTATGATAGATAGGATAACTCCATCATGTTTGAATATATCCAAACAATTGTAAGTTCTGAAGAAGATTATTATGAATATCAACCCTTAGAAGATAAATATGAATCCCTCCTAAGGTTGATAGAATCAGGGACTAGGTTACCTCTAGATTTATTGATGGAATAATTGCACATACTTGTTAGGGTAGAAGAGAAATAACAAGATCAATCTCTATCTCACATTGTAAAATCCAATATTAATTATTATATAAAGGGAAAGGAAACACTCATAGAGTCTACTCCCAATAATCAAGATTTTACTACCAATATCAAAAGAATTAGCAAATGATACGTATAATAGCTTATCACAGACTGAACAGACTCTTTGCCTATAACTTTGATCAGTAATAATGCTTATAAAGAGTAATAAAATATGATAGATCAAACACAACATATCCTAGTTGATCATAGATCTACAATAGATCATGGCACTTCATGTGAACAAAATAAACCTAAGGATGCCTCACAACATGTTTCATCAAATACAAAACATAAATTTTTCAATCATCATGAGGGATAAAAAAATAAACACATATTTAGGGTATCTTCCCAAAAACTTTGGCAAGTTCCTCCTAACCATCACATCCTTTGGTGAATCGACCACAAACTCCTTAAAATCAATAGTATACTTGTAATTCATAGTGGTAGATGTTAGGAAATGTTTAACAACCACATAATACTAGGATCATGACCTACTTTACTCAAGTATTAAACCAACTTAAACATCATTCCCTTTCATCAAATTCTTATCTTGAGAAATAGCTGAAAGAATAGACCCCTCTCAGATGAATAGTCCTAGTGACCTAATGTCTCTCTTAGTGATTGTTCATAAAGAATAGGCCATCATTATTCAAAATAATTCTACTTATTTCAAGCTTAATTGGACCCCTAAAAATGTCCAAAGTTTTCACTCCTAACTCTCTCTCCTATTTTTCATATCAAGCATTTCAAAACTAGCCTTCTAGAGTTGCCAAGGATGTTCATATAGGAGATAAAATATTTTTCTTAATTTTAAGACCTAAAACCTCCTCTAAATCAATTTTTAAACCCTTTCATGGATAAATAATGTCTTGAAGATTCTTGATGTTCAATTTCACCTGAAGAAATATAAGGATAACTTCAAAATAAGTCTTTTTGTCATTAAAACTACTAGAATCACATGAAAAGCCAATTAAAAATGATGTAAAACATATTGATTACATATTTTCATGCTATAAGAAGTACATAATGTCATAAAAATAAAAGATTTTTTATAGGGGTTGGCATTTGGCCTTAGGAGGCCAATTTACCAATATTTTTAGTGACTCACAAGAGTTGACTAGTCTTCTAGTCAAGAGAACAAACTCATATTCATGACAAGAAAGACTCAATCATGATTCATGACTATTATTATAATTTTAAAGATATTATTGATAGATTGTAGCTATACCTCTCATTTAACTAATCAATAGATTGGTGTCACTTTCTACAAGGGCTAGTATCAAGGGTATTTGCAATGAGACCATTAGGTATTTTAAGTTTAGAATTTAGTGTTTTGGGTGTTATTATATTATTGATGTCTAAATCCTAATGACAAAAAATAAGAATCTAATTCTATTATATATAAAATTAAATCTAGAAAGTTTGATTAACTGAAGATCTTCTATGGCATTCTTTATCAAAAAGACTCTTAAATTCACACCATCAACATCTAGAACTTAAATATCTAGCATATGAAACTAAAGTGTCCTCACTCAACTTGCTCAAATAGGTAGGATAGTGTGGTATTTTAGACTGTGATAATTCCAATTATCTATTGTCACCTAGACTACTTCTTGATAAATTCTAAATAAGGAGATAAGTTAAAAAACTTTGCTTCTTATGAAACTCAAAAGACATGCTTTGTAGAAAGGAAACTCACTCACTTTAAATTGAAAAAACCTTTTCATTTCATGGAAACACACTTGCATAAAAAGAAAATTCACATTTTGATTTTGAAAATGAAACCAGACTTGCATTAAAAGGAAATCACACTCTAAATTAAAGAAATATACTTTTAATCTATAAAATAAAAGTACCAATTGTCTTGATCTTTGGAGAGAAGTGGGCCCTTGCTCCTTCATCAGAATAGGATCAAATTTTACTTAATAATGAAAATAATTGCTAAAATTTATTTCATATCAATAAGAACATATGTAGATATGTGAAATTACACTTGAATGATTTTGGTATCTAGTATCTTGTCTGATCACTATCCATTCATAATTTTTAATGAGAAGGAGATATTTATTTGAAGCACATCTCAACATCTATTCATAGGATACAAAATTTGGTGATCCAAACTACCAAATTTGCTTATTCAAAAATGGAAGATCTATGAATTAGATCCATGTTTATAGGAAGGCATTGGAACTAATTAGACTAACTATAGATTGCATATAACTAATAGATATTTGAAGGGACAATATCCATTTTTATCAAACAAAAATACATTTATATCTATATTATTTTAGGCCATTACTATGAATATCAATTTTTAAAATAAGATATCTAAATATGGAAATTCTATATATATATATATATATATATATATATATATATATATATATATATATATATATATATATATATATATATAGAATCACTATCTTGATCTATAAGATCTAGTTGGACATCTTCAAAGCATGCCTAAGTGTCTTTGGAGCACTCTATACAGGTCTTTGGATCACCTTCATTACATCTTCAAAGCATTTTAAAAGTGCCTTTAAAGCATCTTTGGAGTTTCTTCATAGCTACAAATCTTTGAAGTTTGATGTATTCTTCACCTAATCCTCAAAACTATTGTAAAAAATGGTTTCCAAAATTATTTAATGTCTTTTAAAAATGATTCTACCATAGGGATGTGTTTTTTTACACAAAAATATGCTCATTTCATCCAAGTTAGACACAATAACAAGATAAAGAATCAAAAATGTATCACATACAAATGAAGGACAATTGCATTCATCTCCTAATTAGATAAGACCTTAACTATTAAATTCAATGCAATATATAACTAATAGGTAATACTTACAGATGATTTGTATTGGATATAATGAGCTATATGGAATGCTCATCAATTATCACCTTATGAAACATCCTATGACTATATCAAACAACAAGAATCAATAGAAACAACACAAGAAACATACCTAAACTATAAAACACACCTAGCCTTAGGAAAAAAAAAGAAAATATAATAAAGCAACAAATAAAAAAACTAAACTTGTGTTGACTATACTTATTGAATCAAGATAAAACAAACTAAATTGACTAACCTGAGATCAAATGCTTTTCTCTAGGGCCAAATGGAAGTTTTTTTATCACTATGGCACCATGAGGTCCGATTGCCATATCTTGATAGCTCCCACTTATATCTAGGAGCATTATCATCTTCATAGACTCTTAGGGAATTATGGACCTTCTTGTTCTATTTCTAGATGCAAGGGTTGTAAATGTGAGTCCAACACCCAATCATACTCCTCCCATATCCATCTACTTTTCAAGAATATTGCTAATTCTACCTTAGTCATTAGTTGCCAAAGGTCTACTATGTTTTGGTTGATTATTTCACTCTAATCCATATGGAATGGTGACTTATCAAGACCTTCATGATGGATATCTTTAACCACAACAAACACTTCATCATTCTTTCCATCAATTTGGGCCTACTCTTCTTTTGGATAGTAGTTGACAAGGTCAATAGCTAATTGGTATTCAATATGTTTTATAGCAAGTATGAGTCCTCGAAGGGCTTTATATTCATTGAAAATGATCATATATTATTTTTAAAGGTCACCATTTTCACCTTGGCACTCCATGAAACCATGATCATACTTTAAAATCTCATCAACCATCAAGGTCTCATCAATAAAGTCACTTTAGTGGCTAGGAATATGTCCTTTATTTTCAATGAAACTAGGGTTTTCATGAACACATACCATTTTTTGGTTGTTTTGATACTTTACAAGGCTATCATATTTCCTTGAAGATACTTCAAGTTGACTATATGTCTCACTCTTACACTCATTAGTGTTGTCATGATAAATAATGGCTACCAAATCATCAAGGTGTTTTTGAGAACCATCTTTTTCTTATGCAATTGGAGTGTCTTCCTCTTGCAACTTATCTTGCATCCAAATAGCCTCTTAGAGCTCATCCTCTTTTGTATTTTGAAATATTGATTCACACCTATCTTTGGAAAGAGGTGTCCCAATGATAATTTCCTCTTATTTCTCACTCAAGTCACTCTCATCATCTATTACCTCAGCTGGATATCCTTCATTTATCTCATAAAGAAAGGATCCTTATCAAGGATTGGCATGTTGGAACTTTGAAAATTCTCAAGAAGGTGAGACAAATACAAAGGTGTTGTAGATGTTTTCTCATGCTTATTGATCTTCCCACCTTTTACAATCATCACTTCTTCTTTCTATTGTATTTTATTTTGAATAGACTTTCATGAGGGGAAGGCCTTGGACTTTTGAGGAGGGAGGGGTAGGGGCTAAATGTTTTATGATTTTTTATTGAATTAAACACCATGGATTATGTCTAACTACTCTTTTGTATCCCTTAAATTCCATATTTATTTCCAAGTTATAAACTTAGATGTAGGAACTTCTTATTTTTCACTTTTAGGTATTACAACTTGGGGCATGAAGGGAAGAACTTCCTATTGAGATGAGATTGATTTTTCAGATTCCATTCATTGACATAGGAGTTAATTTGTAGTTTAAACTTATTTATCAAGTTGAGCCTCAAAATCAAAGCACCATCTAATTAAATATCCCTTAATGGACTTTTAAAGTCTATTGTGCATCATGGAACTCAGCCTTCTCAAGGCATACTTTTCCTACCTTTTGATCTCTCTCTTGGATAGACCTATAAGTATAAAAAGTTTACAAGGCTTATAAGGAATTTTGAGGGATGTGACACACATTTTTTTGAAACTCTTGAGAGCGAAAGGGAATTTCAATAGAGGACTAATATGGAATGAAGGATGGAACATGATGTTAGTTAGATTGGACTTGTTGTCTTTCATGGACTATCAATTGCTCTTAAATATTTGAATAAAAACCCATTATATCCAAAATGTCACTACTAACCTTTGAATGACCTTGTATTATGAGAAATGCCTACTCTTATTTAGCATACTATAGTAAATTCCTCATGGTTTTAGTGTCATTCCTAGGGATTTATTTTCCATATCCTTTGATGCTGGAAATGCTCACCATGTGCTTTTCATAACCTAATAAGGTGTTTTTTAGAATTAATGTGGATTACCTTAGAACATGAGTAGGTTGACCAAGAACATCATGATGTTTCCATGGCTGATTAGGTTGATTATCATGATACCAAGGAGGGGAGTGAACTTCAAAATGAGGTTGGTAATATTGGTATTTAAAAGGATCATAGGACTGATTGGGGTTATCATATTGTTGACAAGGGTGAATATAGGGCTAATGGGTTTCATAATAAGGTCAATATGAGTCATAAGGATACTGATAAGGAGATATGTGACATAATTATTCTCCATATGCAACTATCATGCACCATAATACACATGAATATCAATGAACTTATGAACAAGAAATTCTCATAACTTATATATTATGACCTAATGATGAGTGCTTGAAATTCCTTGTGAAGACCAAGATGTTGATGTGAATGCTCCAAATCTTAGATCTATACCACTAGGCATGCCAAAACTATTAATAACCCAAGTTATACCCTATTGAAGTAGAGTGATCAATTATTATTCAAACCTAAACTAATACTATAATGGCCTAAAGGTTATGGGTGACCTTATCACTAGAACAAACCTCTAGATTATGGGGATAGCTCCCATGGTACATCACTTTAGCTCAATTTAAATAAAAACTACTACTATTGGGGTGAAAAGGGATATAAATTATATAAAATAGACATACTTTAAGGGATGATGATGCACCAATGTATTAATTGATCCACTCAATTTGGACTTCAACTAACACTAGTAAGTAATGCAAATGATTGAAACTTACAACTCCAAGGACTCCTATGTAAAAGTGTTTCACATAAAGGTTTCACTAAGTGATCAAAGTAAGAGAGTAATGATGGAAGGACTAATTCAAGCCACTAACCAGTCAATATCTCCACTCCAAGCTTAGTCACTCAACATTAAAACACTATATGTGACCTATATAAGATCATAAACTAGTAACTAGGTGAGATTAGGACATGCCAAAAGAGAAACTATTATTGCATGTGAAAATGAAACTAATTAAAACTAATTAAACACACTAAACTTATATCAAGGAATCTAAAAATAGTCATTTTATTCAATTAAGAGGTTAAAAATATCAATATTTATAGATTTTACTCATTCCAAAGAGAGGGATTATAAATCAAGATCTTAAGGCTTAAATATAGAGAATGGGAATGGAGAGGGGGAGAGACAAGAGCCCCCAAAACAAGGAAATATGACATTAATTTAGTCTTATTCCAAATGATATGTACTATATATGATTAATAGTTCATTCAACCTTTGAAAATTTCATATCACTTCATGAGTCATTAGTTTGAAAATATTTAATAAGTCTTTATCCTTCATTGGTAATGTTTGATCAACATAGGTGCCTAAATATTTGCTCAATAATCTTATATTGTTGGTCATGTGTCAAATTTTTAGATTTGGTCCTTCCCCTTGGAAATAAGAATTTAAGTCCCCATTTATTATTCATTTTCAAATTCTTATAGGATATTTACGAGGTTCTTCCATGATCCATGGGCTATTAGAATCCTTCAAGTGTAAGTTTGACTTATTCAACAAGCCTAGGCATTGGAAGGAGAGAAGGTATTTTTGGAGTCTTTGGACCTTTTAAAATCTTTAAAACCTTCAAAAACTACCTCATGACTTATTATCTCTTCATTCTTGTCATGGATAATGTGTATTAGACTTTACAAAGTCTATTATAAGTCTTATTCCATGATTTAGTGTTTTAGGCTCCTTTGAAAGCTCATTCTCACTATGGTGTAGAAGAAAAAAATGGAGCTTGTCTTCAAAGATTGAAAATTTATTCATTTATGGTATCTTATCATCATATAAAACTTTTTGGGTGAATATTTTGTCAATCAGCTAACTGATGAGTAAAATAGGTCTCTTTAACGACAACATAGGGAGATTAGTCAGACAAATATGCAGGTTTACCACATCAAAGGTGGACAAATCTCTCCTCTCATCAAGGGGAGGTTCCCTATAACTATAAGGTACTATATATATATATATATATATATATATATATATATATATATATATATATATATATATATATATACTAATCTATTATAAGCTAAAAATAACACTCAGGGGTAGGATAACACCAACCATCTCTCTTTTTTTAGAGATAATGTTCACAAATCAAAGGAGAAATCTTGATGAAATGATAGAAGGCACTCATCTTCTTTTAGAAGTGTTGTTCAGCAAACAACAGGAACCTTTTAGGTAGTGACAAGTAACTGTAACAGGGTGCAGTAACACAACAAGATGAAATGTAGCACAAAGTCTCCACCTCAACTACCAAAGAGTGAAATACGAAGGATAATGAGGGCCCAAAGTTGTCCCAAGATCCTTTACATAGAAACAAAAAATAGACAAACTAAAGAAAATTGTGGCAGCACAAAGTCTCTCCACATCTAGCTTTAGGACACCTTCCTAACTACTTTCACTAATTCTGCTTATTTAATTCAATGGACAAAAAATGTATTAAGGAAACAAACATAAGAACAATTTACCCAACAACCAAGCTATTCCAGCACAAAGTCTAAAAAGTCACTTGTTTTCTTATTCAAATAATGAAATATGATCAACAATCTGAGCTCAAAGTCTCAGTAATGCCTTTCAATTTAGGTAGAGTTTTGTTTCTGATAACATAGAGATCTCCCTAAAATAATAAGAGAGAGTCCAATGTATAGTGCTCCAAGAAAGACTTGGGAACTTTATTTCACAAAAATGGCCTACGATGCATTCAATGCCTTTAATGCATTTTAAATTCTATCCAATGCTGAAATCAAGCATCAATCTTAAATATGGGCTACCTGATGTGTTTCTTGATGTGTGCATAGTTGTTCATTTGCTTTACTCAATGAAAAAAAATAGGCCATGCCATTGAATGTTTGTGCTCTCTAATGTCCACCTGGTGGACTACTTCACCTTCTAGAAACATATCCCATGCATGAATATTTTTTATCTTTCTCCATCATTCCCCCTTTCCTTGTATTTTGTCCTTTTCTATGCGATTTAGGCTCTCAAGCTTTGTCCTTTTCTATGCGATTTGAGCTCTTGAGCTATCTCTTTAGTTGATCACTAAATTTGTTCACAAGGTCTGCACCATATTTGAAAATTTGATAGATATTTCATTATCTTAAATTTGACATCTATGGGGACGTCAATGGTTGTTGATTGTTTGAACTATATTGAACCATGAACCTTTGAAAGTTCATCAGTTTAATAATTCAACGGTTCAAGTAGTCTTTATCACTTCATTGGTTCAATCACTTCCCTGGTTCAATCACTTCCCTGGTTCAATCACTTTCTTGGTTCAATCACTTCCTTGGTTCAATTGATTGAACCATCCCTTTGAACTAGTCTTCATAAACATCAGCTTCTATCCTTTTTCTGGCACTTCCTTTGATCTTTGAACCAATGTTTTTTTCCCTCCATAAGGGCACCTACCCTTAGTTCACTTCCCTCCACAAGGGCACTTATTCTTTCAGCTTTGGGGCACTCCTTTGGACCGTCCACGTTAAACCTTTGAACCTTTGAACTATTGAACCTTTTTTAGTTCAAGGTTCAATGGTTCAACGGTTTAATCACTTTCTTGCTCTTTGTCTAAAGCTTCCTTTAAACCATTGAACCTCTGCACCATTGAACTTTGAACTCTTTTGGTTCAAGGTTCAATCAATTCACTGGTTCATCCTTTATTCCACAAATCCATTATTTTTCTAAGTCCCTTTGAAGCCTTACAATTTCTTCAACTTTATGTCTTTGGAACACCTTGAAGGGAAGGTGTCCCTTCGGGCTTCAAAAAATGTCCATTTTGCTCATCACCTACCCTCTGCAAGGGCACTCATCCTTGGTTCACTGCCCTCTGCAAGGGTACTTTGGCCTATGGGCTTTGGGGCACTCTTTTAAACTGACCAATTGAACCAATTTTGGTTCAACGGTTCAATATTTTGTTCCACTCATTCAATTGACCACTTGAAATAATCACGTTGAACCAACCACTCATTGAACCTTTGAACCATTTTGGTTCAAGGTTCAACAATTCAATGGTTTAATGGTTTAATCTTGTGTTCCGCTCATTCACTTAACTGCTTGAACCAATCACATTGAACCAACTGCTCATTGAACCTTTGAATCATTGAACCCATTAAACTTTTGAACCATTTTGGTTCAAGGTTCAATGGTTCAAGCCTTCTTCTTTTTGCTAAGTCTTTTGAAGCTATTGAAATTGATGAAGTGGTTAAACTTTAAACTTTTGCTAAAGTGCTTAACTCTTTAAGTTTTTTGATATCATTGAACCTTTGAACCCATTGAACCTTTGAACCATTTTGGTTCAAGGTTCAATGGTTCAACGGTTCAATCCTTTGTTTGAAGCTTGCCGATGAACCTTTTGGTTGAACCTTGGCATTGAACCAACCTTGAAATTGCTTAAGTGTTGAAAGCTTGTTTCTTTCCTGTAGAGTCCATAGAAATGAACCTACAGAGTCTTTAGAAATGAACCTATAGAGTATGTAGAAGTGAGTTCATAAAACTGGTGGAGTCCATAGAAATGAGTCCATAGATTCCTTTCTGTGAAGTCTGTAGAAATGAGTCTATAGATTCCTTCTTGTGAAGTCCATAGAAATGAGTCTGTAGATTCTTTCCTATAGAGTTCATAGATTTAAGTCCATAGATTCTTTCTTGCAAAGTTCATTAGCTATAAAAGTTATATAAAATAGAGAAATTGAAGGCTCAAAATAGTTTTTGAGAAGGGAAGAGAGAATTTTTTGGCTTGTAGAACCAAAAATAGTTCACGTGTTATCCCAAAAATGAATGATAGATTTTGGAAACAATAACTAGCTCCAGTTGGGGAACTTCCCTCAGTTAAAATTTTGAAGCAACTGAGGGGAGTAAAAACTAGAATCTCCAATGCCTTAAAAGTATGCCATTGGAATACGGAGTCATGCTACCCAAAAAGAAAGGTGATAAAAATAAAAATGAAAAGCACAAAATGGAACTAAAGACTATACAAATATACATATGTACAGATGATCTTATCTGATGCTTCAAGAATTGAAGTGCTTTAAATGCTACCCATTGTGAGACAATGAAAATGGCGTTCCATCTTGATAAACAAGCAAGAAACCATTTTCTCTCCAGAATCAGTGATGGGAAAATGAAACTCTCCACCAAGAATCACATTTTTTGTGCATTCCTTTTGGTTCTCTCTTCTTGCCCCATGGCAAGGCGTGGTCTCCAATATAAAAACCATAAATCTTTGTTTTTTTAGTGAAGAGTTCCTTTTCTTGACTTTGGACTACAACAGTATGGTCCACTACTATAGCTTGTTGCTCTTCTAGTTCAGTCTAGAACATGATTTAATTGTCAGCATCAAACTCTTGATAAACCATCATCTCAGCATCTCCTTTGGCATGAATGATCTTGACACCTTTGTCTTGAGCAGCCTTCAATCTAAGCAAAAGAGATTCATACTCAACAGTGTTATTGGTGTTGCCGAACTACAACTTATATGATGAAGGAAAAATATCTCCTTGAGGAGATATCAATATAGTCCCAGTTCCAACACCGGTATAAGAATTGCTGCCATCAAATTCTAGGATCTAAATATCATAAAAAACTAATCTTCTATTATATTTTTCTTCATTAGAGAGGGAAGATCCGTTTCCATCTTTATTGCACCATACCAATTCTTCTGATGTCTTATTTGAATCAATTTCTAGATCGCCACCTACATGACTTTCATCTACTGTAACTAGAATGTCTTCAGTAGACAAAAAATAATTACCCTTGCCTAAAGACTCAAATATAATTTGAGCTTCAGGCGTTGATGTCTATGTGACAACATATTTTGATTCATTTTTAGGAAGTAGCCTCTACATGATGCCTTTGATAGGGATCCTCGCTTCAGACAAGTCCATGCTCAATTCTCCACCAACATCCTTGCAGAAATTTCACCCCAAAAGAATGATGTATGAGGCTGAAACATTAGCCACTAGGACTGTTATCTTGATTCTTTTGTTTTGGAATGTTGTAAATGCAAATTTGGCATCCTTGATTTGTCCCAGTAGAGGTACTTGTTTTTTCTCCATGGAGAAATGTCTCCCAAAGGTTTTGGTCAGTGTGAATCCAAGAGATTTGGCCACTTTGGAAGGCATGATGTTGTTAGATGCACCTGAGTCTATGATGTAATTTCTTAGTTTGTTACCATTTATCAACAAGGAAACATAGAAATGCTCTATTTTTCTAGGGGTAGTTGGAAGAGTAATGACAAGATTATTTAAGATGGACATGTTCTTTGGGGGATCATGAGTTACCTTTTTAACATATTTTCTTATAGGGATAGCTTTATTCTTCACACACTGAACTAACATATCCAACTACTCGGGTTTGGATTGCAAGAATTCAAATTTAGACATTTGGATTTTGGTCTTCTTGACATGGTTGATTATGTCAAATGGCTAAAATAGACTAGGAATAAAGGATGGGAGTTCATCCTTTTAATTTTTAGAAGGGGGAGAACTAGCTTGTGGATTTGAAGTTGGAGGCAAAGGCGTATTTGAGGTACTCACCTTTTTAACAGTCACCAGGTCCTTCAGTTAGAAGGGCAGAGTGGTTCCCCACTTAGAAATCAAAATTGTAGGTTCAGTTCATTCTTCTATTCTTTCTTTATCAGCTTGCTAGGTTGACTAGTGTTTAGACTAGGTGAATACAACATAAGTTCCCTCAATAACTCCACCTTCACTTCTGGGTTCATCCTGATAATTCAAGAAACCAATATGGGAGTCACCAGCTGATTCTTCTTGGTCTACTACAAAGAGATCAACATCATTTTCTTGGTTCAATTCAAGCTAGAAAGAGAAATTAGATTATGTTTCAAGATATCCAACTGGTGAATTGGTTGGGGGTGCTTCAATGGCAAGTTTCCCTTATGGGGGAGGAAGATAGTTTGGCTTCCCTTGATTCCTAACAACATTGCCTTGGTTTGACTAATTGGGGAATGTCCTCCTTGGTATCTCTCTATACAAAGGATTAGATCATATCCCTTGTGCCATTTGTCTTTTCAAGGCTAGCAGTTCATTCACCATCTTTTGCACTATTTGATCAGTGGTGCCTATAGATAAATTCTTAGAAGATGAAGAGGATTTACCTCTATTAAGATCTCTCTTTATCTTTCCTACCAAGATAAGGTCATCTTCCACCTTAGTGGCCACATCATGACCTATAGTAAGGTCTATTTGGCCATCACATCTCAGTAGAAAACTCACTTCAGGCAGCTGAGAGTTGATGAGGAAACATTTGAGATTCTCAGTTGTAGGTTGAGAAATTACAAAAATCTTATTCCTCAGCTTGTCAAACTTGGATATGAAATCCCTCATTAGTTCATGAGGCTCTTTCTTCATTTTTTTGAGTTGATCTAGCAGGGCATGCACATTTTTGTAGGCTTGAATCTAGCTTCAAATTTAGCTTTGAGAGTGTTCCAGTCAGTCATAGTTTGGGCCTACAAATGATAGAACTAGTCTACAGGAGCACCTTGTAAAGTTTCCATGAATAGACTAACTGCTACATCCTCATAATCCACACCTATTGTGCCATAGGCTATGCTAAAGGCTATAATATGTTCATCATTATTAACCTTCCCATCACAATAAAACTTGGGGAAATTTTTTCTTGAACTATGTGGTAGCTCATGTAGAGGTGGAGTTAAATTGAGTGGGCCAAAAGAGTTACCCCAAGGGCCTTGAACTGCAATTATATGACTATGAAAAGGTGGAATAACAAATATCAGAAGAGTAAGTATTGGCAAAGATTTATTAATAGTATAAATGGATGCTTTGCTTGGTAATGGAGACTTGACTTTAGTAGGAGGAAAACTCCTAGTTCATTGGAGGTGAGATGGTGAAGGAAACAGATCAAAATTACTTTATTGTACCAACTTTAATACATGGTCAACAATACCTTTAACCCTTTGGCTTTACATATACTATGAATCTACCATAGTGTAAAAATAAAAATGGAAAAGAACTGGCACTGCTTTAACTTAAAGCTTGAGGCTTCAAACTATGCATTCTTTCCAAGCGAAGTCACCAAAAACTATTGTTGTGGAGCTAGAAGGAAAAATTAACAATGGAAAAGCACTAGAGTAGCTTGTTCTTTCACAGTGGGATAAATGGATAAGGCTATAATGATAATGGGTAAGACCCAGAGAAGAGTTACTAGAGTATATAATGGATGAGGATAGGAATTACTTGTTTGAATCCCCAGCAGAGTTGCCAAAAATTATTGGGTGAATATTTTATCAATCAGCTAACTGATGAGTAAAATAGGTCTCTTCAACCACAACATAGGGAGATTGGTCAGACAAATGTGTAGGTTTACCACATCAGAGGTGGAAAAATCTCTCCTCTCATCAAGGGGAGGTTCCCTATAACTATAAGGTACTATATATATACTAATCTACTAAAAAAAAGCTAAAAATAACACTTAGGGGTAGGATAAAACCATCAATCTCTCTTTTTTTAGAGATGATGTTCACAAATCAAAGTAGAAATCTTGATGAAATGACAGAAGGCACTCCTCTTATTTTAGAAGTGCTATTCAGCAGACAACAAAAACCTTTCAGGTAGTGACAAGTAACTGTAATAGGGCATAGTAACACAATAAGATGAAATGTAGCACAAAGTCTCCACCTCAACTGCCAAAGAGTGAAATACAAAGAATAATGAGGGTACAAAGTCATCCCAAGATACTTTACATAGAAATAGAAAATAGACAAACTAAAGACAATTGTGGCAGCACAAAGTCTCTCCACAGCTGGCTTCAGGACACCTTTCTGATTACTTTCACTAATTATATTTATTTAATTAAATAGACAAAAAAATGTATTAAGAAAATAGACATAAGAACAATTTCCCCAACAACCAAGCTATTTCAGCATAAAGTCTAAAAAGTCACTTGTTTTCTTATTCAAATAATGAAATATGATCAATAATCTGAGCTCAAAGTCTCAGTAATGCCTTTCAATTTAGGCAGAGTTTTGTTTCTGATAATAGAGAGATCTCCTTAAAATAATAAGAGAGAGTCCAATATATAGTGCTCCAAGAAAGACTTAGGTGCTTTGTTTCACAAAAATGGCCTATGATGCATTCAATGCCTTTAATGTATTTTAAATTCTATACATGGGCTATGTTGGAATTAGGCATCTATCTTAAATATGGGCTACCTAATGTGTTTCTTGATGTGTGCACACTTGTTCATTCGCTTTACTCAATGTAGAAAAATAGGCTATGACATTGAATGTTCACGCTCTCTGATGTCCACCTGGTGGACTGCTTCACCTTCTAGAAACATATCCCATGCATAGATATTTTTTATCTTTCTCCATCATTCCCCCTTTCCTTATTGTATTTTGTACTTTTCTATGTTATCTGAGATCTCGAGCTATCTCTTTGGTCAGTCGCTAAATTTGTTCACAGGGTCTGCACCATATTTGAAAATTGACAGATATTTCATTATCTTAAATTTGACATCCATGGGGACGTCAATGGTTGCTGATTATTTGAACTATATTGAACCATGAACCTTTTAACCTTTGAAAGTTCATCAGTTTAATAATTCAGTGGTTCAAGTGGTCTTTATCACTTCCTTGGTTCAATCGCTTCTCTGGTTCAATCACTTTCCTGGTTCAATCACTTTCCTGGTTCAATCACTTTCTTGGTTCAATCAATTTCTTGGTTCAATTGTTTCCCTGGTTCAATTGATTAAACCATCCCTTTGAACTAGTCTCCAAAAACATCCACTTCCTTCCTTTGTCTGATGCTTCCTTTAATCTTTGAACCAATGTTCTTTGCCCTCCGTAAGGGCACCTGCCCTTAGTTCACTGCCCTCCACAAGGGCACTTATTTTTTCAGCTTTGGGGCATGTTGTTCCCAAAATCTGTCATTCATTTTTGGGACAACACATGAACTATTTTTGGTTCTACAAGCCAAAAAATTATCTCTTCCCTTCTCAAAAACTATTCTGAGCCTTTAATTTCTCTATTTTCCAAAACTTTTCAATCTAAGTTTATCTATAGGAAGGAATCTATGGACTCTAGAGGCTTAAATCTATGGACTCAGTTCTATAGACTCGACAGGCTTGAATCTATAAAATCAGTTCTATGGACTTTGTAGGCTTAAATCTACAAACTCTACAGGAAGGAATTTATGGACTCATTTCTACATACTTCATTGGAAGGAATCTATGGACTCATTTCTATAGACTCCACCAGTTTTACGTGTTAGGTGAATATTTTGTCGGCCAGCTAACTGGTGAGTAAAATAGTTCTAATCACCACATCATAGGGAGATAGGTCAGCCAGATGTGTAATTTTACTACATCAGCAGGGGACAAATCTCTCCTCTCATCAAGGGGAGGTTCCCTATAGATATGCACGAGCCTATATATATATATATATATATATATATATATATGCAGAAAGTAAGACACAGGGGTAGGACAAACCATCCATCTCTCTTTTTTTAGAGATGATGCTAACAAACAAAGGAGAAATATTGGGTGATGGGGAAGGTACTTCTCTTCTTTCAGAAGCAACTTTTAGCCAAGAGCCGGATTCCTTCCTGGGTAGTAGAAATCTTGGTGCAATGACAGAAGGCACTTTTCTTCTTTCAGAAGTGTTCTTCAAAAGATAGCAAGAATCTTTCTGGTAGTGAAAGGTAACTAGTAATAGGGGTGCATAGTAACCAATAGCTCAAGAGTGAAATACAAAGAACAATGGGGGCACAAAGTCATCCCAAGGTCCTTTACATAGGAATAGAAAATACAAACACACTAAAGATATTTGTGGGGGCATAAAGTCTCTCCATAGTTGGTCTTTAGGACATCTTCCTGATTACTTCCATTAGTTCTGCTTGTTAAATTAAATAAACAAGAATGCTTCTAGGAAATAGACATATGAACAATTTCCTAAATAATACAAGATATTCTAACACAAAGTCTGAAAGGTCACTTTTTTTCTCATTCAAATAAAGTAATATGATAAATAATCTGAGCTCAAAGTCTCAGTAATGCCTTTCAATTTGGGTAGAGTGTAGTTTTTGATAACAGAGAGGTCTCCTTTGCACAAAATAAGAGATTACATATATATAGGTCAAGAGAGGCTTGGCACATTGTTCCATGGAATGGCCCATGCTGCACATTCAATGTCTTGAATACATTTTTAGTTTTGTCAAAGGGGCATGATAGAATAGAGGTGGCTACCTTAACTATGGCATGTTGATTCATCTCAAATGTCTCCTCTTGGACCTGAGTCATCTTGTCATCTCCTCTTGTTTGCATAGCTTCTCACTTTGTCTTTATTCCAAGGGGGATAAATAGGTGGCATCTTCAATGTTTAAGGGCTCAAATATCTATTTTTTCACACTATTCTAGCTACTGAAATAACTACTATAGGTATTTCCCTCTTTGTCTCTTCCTACTATGATTTGAGACTTCGAGCTAATTTTTCCCCTTTGTTGGCTCTTTTCAGCTCTATCATCAATGAGTCTTTCCTTTTGGCTTTGGTCTTTCTATTGGGAGTGTTATATCTTTAACATGTAGCACATTCCATAGGACTCTCAATAAGTACCTAAAGCTTCAATAAGTTAAGCAGATGTTGCCATGTGTCCTCACCTATTTAATATGCAGAAAGCACCAAGTGTGAAGTGGCCAAAGCATGAGGAAATTATAGAGGAGGATGACGAGCCTATGCCCATCAAATTTAGGACAACCAACTAGCCATTGGCTTTCAAACGAAGCACAGACCTGAGGATTCCAAATTTATGGCAATGAAGTAGCTGTTGATCTTTGTAGGCTTAAGCGTGAGACCCAAAATGCATTCAAAGACCTACAGGGTGAAAAGAAGGACCACCGATAGGGAGAATCAAATCATATCAGAAAGGGGGAGAGGCCAAAATAGCTATGTAGGAGTTAATTTGGGTAGGTAGATAGTCTGTAAGGCAGTTTTTTTGAGCCCTTAAAACATTGAAGCCAATTTCTCGAGCCCTGAAGCATTTAGTTGTCTCGAGCCCTCAAACATTGAAGACATAGTCTATTTGTCTCCCTAAGAGTAAAGGTAAAATAAACAACTGCACAGACATTAGAAGAGACTAACAAGAGGATTCTGACCTAGGAGAGAATAATTGAGGTAAAATGACATGTTATAGTTAAGGCAGCTACCTTTATTCCATCATGCCCCCTTGACAGAATTGAAGATGCATTCAAAGCATTGAATGCACAGTTTGGGCCATTCCATGAAACAAAGTGCCAAGCCTCTCTTGGCCTCTATATATTGTAATCTCTTGTGTCATTTTAGGGAGATCTCCCTGGTAATAGAAGTAAAACTCTACCTAAATTGAAAGGTATTTACTGAGACTTTGAGCTTAGATTGTAATTCATGTTATTTTATCTGAATGAGAAAGCAAGTTACTTACCGACTTTATGCTGGAATAGCTTGTGTTATTTAGGGAATTGTTCGTATGTCTATTTCTTAGAAGCATTCTTGTCTATTTAACTTAACAAGTAGAACTAGTGGAAGTGATCAGGAAGGTGTCCTAAAGCCAATTGTGGAGAGACTTTGCACCCACACAATTGCCTTTAGTGTGTTTGTCTTTTTTTTTCTTATGTAAAGGACCTTGAGATGATTTTGTGCCCCCATTTTTCTTCATATTTCACTCTTAGGCATTCAAGGTGGAGACTTTATGCTACATCTTAGATTTTTGGTTACTCTGTACCTTATTACCAATTACTTTCACTACCAAAAAGATTCTTGTTGGTTTGTTGAACAACACTTTTAAAAGAAGAGAAGTGCCTTCTGTCATTTCAATAGGATTTCTACTACCTAAGAAGGAATCTGGCTCTTGGCTGAAAGTTGTTTTTAAAAGAAGAGAAGTACCTTCCCCATCACCTAAGATTTCTCCTTTGTTTGTTAGCATCATCTCTGAAAAAAAAGAGTTGGATGGTTTATCCTACAACTGTGTCTTACTTTTGGCATATATATATATATATATATATATATATATATATATATATATATATATATATATATATATATATATATATATATATATATATATACATAGATATATATATACATATACATATACATATACATATACATATACATATATATATATATATATATATAGCCTCCTGCATATCTATAGGGAATCTCCCCTTGATGAGAAGAGAGATTTGTCTCCTGTTGATGTAGTAAACCTACACATCTGGTTGACCAATCTCTCTATATTATGGTGATTAGAACTATTTTGCTCACCAGTTAGCTAGCTGACAAAATATTCACCCAACAATTGTTGGAAATATTGTCATTGATGTCAAAGGTCTAGTATTATTGGTGATAAAGGCCCCATTGCATTTAATATTGTTTGTAATAAATATATCTTGGCTAATATGAGTTAATATTTATTTAATATTAATGAATATATTTTTGGTTGCATATGAGACAAAAGAAGGGCCCATGGAGAAGTCGAAGAGCCATGGGGTAAAGACAAAAGAAGGATGGGACATATTTTCCCATGAAGAGTCATCTTAGGGAATACCAAGAGTCACCAAGTGAAGACAAAAGAGGAAGGGTGAATTTCTCATGAAGGGACACTTTAAGGAATATAAAAAGTCACCAAAGATAAGGACAAAAGTGGGAAGGACGTTTTTGGTCATGAAGGGTCACCACATGACTTTTCAAATGCTTGGATATGAAGGGTCATCTAAGATTGGTGCCATTTTCCATGAGAATTGAACGGTCACAAAGGGGGAAGGCCAAAGGTCATTTGGAAAGCTATAAATAAAGGCTTGAGTAGCCATTTGTAATGTTGAAGTGAGAGATTGATTTGATATTGTAATATCTACCTTAGAAGAGCAATTGTGAGAGATGAATATGATTTGTATTTGTTATATCTAGCTTAGAAGAGAAAAGGTGAGAGAGAGGAAGGAGATGTTGTATTGATCTATCATTTGTTGAGATAGCAACATTGAGAGATAGGTGTGTGGTATACACAAAGGGGTTGGTGCTCCTATGGGTTGGTACTCATGAATTATTGTTGGGTTGGTGCTCGGTAAAGGGATTGGTGCTCGTATGGGTTAGTGCTCACAAATTGTTGCTGGGTTGGTGCTCAAAAAAGGGGTTGGTGCTCCTATGGGTTGGTGCTCGACAAAGGGGTTTAAAGCTCCTATGGGTTGGTGCTCATGAATTATAGCTGAGGTTGGTACTCAGCAAAAGGGGTATGGTGCTCATGTGGGTTTGTTCTCATGAATATATTTGAGATTGATTCTCTGTGGTTTTTCCTAGATTGGGTTTCCATGTTATATCTGGTGTCTCTCTCTTGTGTGATTTTTATTGTTTAAGTTTTATTGTATATCTTAAATGTTTGATTAAGTGGAATTTGATAAAGGGAAAGTTTTATATATAATATACTGATTCACCCCCCCCCCCCTCTCAGTATATTCCATGCTTAACAATTGGTATAAAATCAGGTTCTTTCAAAAAGGGTTTAAAGCTTGAAGGTAGATCAAAGAAAAGCATAAGATGGCCAAGCAACTAAAGAAAGAGAATCAAGAGTTGAAATCTATGGTTGAGGCTCTTAAGGAAAAGGTGTGTATCTTGGATTCTAAGTTGGCTATAGAAGTAAAATAAAATAAGATATTTATTCAAGATCTTAAGAATCAGTTAGAGGTTGCAACTTCAATTTTAACATCAAAAGAAGAAGAGTGTAATTAGTTGAAGGTTGAGTTAGGCTCTTTAAAGGATAATCATGAGAAGCTTATAATCAAGGTTGAAAAAGATCATAAAATATCAGTCTAAGGAAAAAAGGATGCAGGTTTTGAAGGCAAATCAAAGAAGTCGATCAGGCAGCCCAATGCTTTCAAGTTTTCAAATTCTTTTCATGGCCGTTGTTTTATTTGTCATCATGTTGGTCATAGGGCAAGAAATTGTATGAGGAGAAACAATCAGTCAAAGGGAGATCTCAGTCATATTCAAGAAAAAGGTATGAGAAATATTGTTTGATTTTGTTGTCATGAGGTTAGACATATTGCTAGATTATGTCAAAATAAAGTAAAGAGATATTCAAGGTATGTCAAAGGATATAGAGACCCTAGAAAATATGAGAAAATACAAATTCAGGTTTGGAGACCTAAAATAGTAAAGGTTGATCAGGTTGAGTTTAAGAGTGAAAATGAATTACTTGCTATAGTAGATAAAGAATCAAAAAGGAAGGATTGTGCAGAATCTCTTGTTACATTTGAGCATAAGCTTTGTCAAGATAAGATAGTTGCAAAAGTTGAGAAAAAAAAAACATCATAAATGATAAGGTTAGTAAGTCAAAAAGGTTAGACATGCTTAAACGAATTCTAAAAGAAAAACACAAGAAGATCAAGGAAGAAATAGAGATGTGGGAATCTCCTGAGATTTATTTATAGAACCCTATTGTGTGGGGGTGTCTCTTCTAAACTTCAAAGAGACACTTTTAAGAAAATTGAAGCATGGTGGATGCTATTGGGTCTTGGATATTTTGCATAACAAGAAGGTGAGTTGACAAATTAATTTGTATATCTTTTGAAAGAATATATTTTTGAAGAAAATTTTACATCAATATTATGGTTTGAGGCTATTAGAATGATTCTTGCATATGCAGTGTTTCAAATGATTATGGTCATAAGAAATTAGAATGTTGAAAAAGAGATAATAGTTTTAGAGAGAAAGAAAAGGATAATCATGTAGATTCAATCAAGAAGAATCAAAGTTTCAAAGCTCCATTCATCAAAAAGAAGGTTCAACATGTTCATGGCAGAAGAAACAACCTAAAGATTCTATGTTAGTGCAAACAACTTTGCATGTAAGAGATAAAGATCAGCCATGGTTTGTTGATAGCGGATGTTCAAATCATATGATAGGAGATAAGAGTAAAGAAGATCAATGGTGGGATAGTGAAATTCAAAGGTAAAACCACTGCCAGAATAGCCAGGAAAGGTATTTTAAGTTTGGATATTAGTAGAACCAAAGCTAAGATTATTTTTTAAGCATAATCTATTGAGTGTAAGTCAAATATGTGATCAAGGATATACATTAAAGTTTCATTCAAAAGGTTGAGAGGTTAGAAGGAAAGATTCAAATGATTTGATTGCAGATGCTCAAAGGATAGGAAACAATGTATATGTTTTGTCAGATATCTTCTCAAAAGCACGATCAAAGGATACAATCAAAGACATGCAAGAGGAGTTGGGAGTAATTTATATTACTTCCTACCATTGATGTTTAGCATCAAGTGAGGGGGAGTTGAGTGTTAGCTATAGGTAGGCCCTTTGCCATTGATGTCAAAGGGGGAGAATAACAGGTACAGATATAGTTTACTACAGTAAGGAGGAGTTACTGTATGTTTTTAGATGACAGTATGTGCAGGTGATAGGATGTGGCATTTTCAGGATTGAGGTTGCTATCAATGACAAAGGGGGAGATTGTTGGAAATATTATCATTGATATTAAAGGTCTAGTATTATTGGTGATAAAGGCCCCATTGTATTTAATGTTGTTTGTAATAAATATATCTTGGATAATATGAGTTAATATTTATTTAATATTAACAAATATATTTTTGGTTACATATGAGACAAAAGAAGGGCCCATGGAGAAGTTGAAGAGCCATGGGGTAAAGACAAAAGAAGGATGGAACGTATTTTCCCATGAAGAGTCATCTTGGGGAATACCAAGAGTCACCAAGTGAAGACAAAAGAAGAAGGGCAAATTTCTCATGAAGGGACACTTTAAGGAATATGAAAAGTCATCAAAGATAAGGACAAAAGTGGGAAGGATGTTTTTGGTCATGAAGGGTCACCACATGACTTTTCAAATGCTTAGATATGAAGGGTCATCCAAGATTGGTGCCATTTTCCATGAGGATTGAAGGGTCACAAAGGGGGAAGGCCAAAGGTCATTTGGAAAGCTATAAATAAAGGCTTGAGTAGCCATTTGTAATGTTGAAGTGAGAGGTTGATTTGATATTGTAATATCTACCTTAGAAGAGCAATTGTGAGAAATGAATATGATTTGTATTTGTTATATCTAGCTTAGAAGAGCAAAGGTGAGAGAGAGGAAGGAGATGTTGTATTGATCTATCATTTATTGAGATAACAACATTGAGAGATATGTGTGTGGTATACACAAAGGGGTTGGTGCTCTTGTGGGTTGGTGCTCACAAATTGTTGCTAGGTTGGTGCTTGGCAAAGGGGTTGGTACTCCTGTGGGTTGGTGCTCATGAATTGTTACTGGGTTGGTGCTCGACAAAGGGGTTGGTGCTCTTGTGGGTTGGTTCTCACAAATAGGTGCTAGGTTGGTGCTCAGCAAAGGGGTTTGAAGCTCTTATGGGTTGGTGCTCACAAATTGTAGCTGAGGTTGGTACTCAGAAAAGGGGTATGGTGCTCTTGTGGGTTTGTTCTCATGAATATATTTGAGATTAATTCTTTGTAGTTTTTCTCACATTGGGTTTTCACATTATATCTGGTGTCTCTCTCTTGTGTGATGTTTATTGTTTAAGTTTTATTGCATATCTTAAATGTTTGATTAAGTAGAATTTGATAAAAGGAAAGTTTTATAAGATATATAATATATTGATTCACCTCCCCTCTCAGTATATTCCATGCTTAACAATAGTTTTTGGTGACTCTGTTAGGGATTCAAACAAATAGTTCCTATCCTTGTCCATTATATATTTTTGACGACTCTCATCTAGGTCTTACCCATTATCATTATAGCCTTACCATTTTACCCTAGCTCCATGCAATAATTTTTGGTGACTCTACTGGGGACACAAAAATTTTGTGCAATTTCCAGCCTCAAGCTTCAGATTAAAACATCACATGTGTCTTACCCATTATCATTATACCCTTATCCATTATAGAGTCTAGTGACTCTATTCCATTTCTTACCCATAATCATTATAGCCTTACCATCTTCCATCTTCCATCTCCATTTCCATTATATAATCTGGTCTACAAACTAGATCCACTGGGAAAGAATACATAGTTTGAAGCCTCAAGCTTTAAGCTAAAGTAAAGACAGCTCTTTTCTATTTTTGTTCTAAAATTTGGCAACTCTGCACTATACCAAAAGCTAGAGATATAAAGGTATTATTACCCTATTTTTGAGTTGGTGTAGCAGGGTAATTTCAATTCATTCTCTCCCCAACCTCAAGCTCAAAGATCTAGGAGTGTTCCTCCCATCTATACCATGTCACCAATACCAGGTAGAGTTTCTTTTTCTGCTATCACTAGAGCTTTACCTATCCATACTCCACCAAAAAAATTTATCCCTACTCTCCACAATCTAATCATGGTAGTCCAGGGCCCATGGGGTAACTCTTTCAGTCCACTAAATTTAATTGCACCCCTACATGAGCTCCCACATAGTTCAAGGAAGAGCTTCCCCAAGTTCTTTGGTGATGGGAAAGTTCACCCTAATGAACACATCACAGCCTTCAGCATAGCCTATGATGTGATAGGCATGGAATTTGAGGACATGGCAGTTAGGCTATTTGTGGAGACATTGCAAGGTGCTGCTATAGATTGGTTCTACCATCTGCAGGCTAGATCAGTGACTGACTGAGATACACTCAAGGCTAAATTTGAAGCCAGGTTCAAGCCCATAGAAGATGCACATGCTTTGTTGTCTTAGCTCACACAGATGAAGAAGGAACCTCATGAGCCTATGAGGGATTTCATTGCAAGGTTTGACAAGTTAAAGAATAAGATTCTTGTAATTGCTCAGCCAACACCCAAAAACCTCAAATGCTTCTTCATCAACTCATAACTATCTGAGGTGAGTTTTTTGCTGAGACGTGCTGGCCACATAGACCTTGAAGCTACTCAAGACTTGGCCACTGAGGTGGAAGATGACCTTATCTTGGTTGGAAAGATAAGGAGAGATCCAAATAGAGGTAAACCCTCTTCATCTTTTGAAAATCCACCTACAGCCACCACAGATCCAATGGTGCAAAAGCTGGAAAATGAGTTATTAGCTCTCAAAAGACAAATGGCATAAAGGACATCATCCACTCCTACATACAGAGATATGACAAGGAGAACATTCTATAATTAGGTGTACCAAGGTAACGTGTCTAGGAATCAAGTGCAAATAAATCACCTTCCTCCTCCATAAAAGAACCTAGCCCTTGAAGCACCTCTAACTAACTCAACAGTTGGATATCTTGAAGCTAACTCAGATTTCTCATTTTAGCCTAAGTTGAATTCTAAAAATAATGCTAATCTCTTCACTAGGAAGAATATGAATTAGTTGGTGACTGCAACATTGATTTCTTGAACTATCAGGATGAACTCAAAAGTGAAGGTAATGCAGCAGAGGGATCATATACCATGTTCACCTGGTCTAAGAATCAATCAGCTTAAGAAGATGATAAAGAGAAGATGGATGAGTGACCTCAACCAACAATCTCAATTGCTAAGTGTGGAAATACTCTGCCCTTCCAACCAAAATACCTAGTGATTGCAAGAAAGGTAAGTACACCAAATATCCCTGCACCTTCTACTTCAATTTCACAGTCCAGCCCTCCCTCTACTAAGAATCAAAAGGATGAGCTCTCATCCTCTATTCCTAATTCATTTCAAACATTTGACATTATTGATCATATAAAGAAAGCCAAAGTTCAAATGTTTGAATTTGAATTCCTACAATCCAATCTTGATTAGTTGGATAAATTGGTTCAATGTGTAAATAACCAAACCATCCCAACAAGACAAGAAGCTAAGAAAGTAACTAATGATCCCCCAAGTAACATGTATATCCTAAACAATCTTTTCATTTCTCCTCCTGCTGGTCTTTGGAAAATAGAGCCTTTCTATGTCTCCTTGCTGATAAATAGACATCAACTAAACAATTGTATCATTGATTCTGGAGCTTTAGACAATGTCATGCGTACCAAAGTGGTTGAATCCATTGGCTTTAGATTGACTAGGACATTTGGTAGATGCTTCTCCATGTAAAACAAGCAAGTACCATTGCTAGGGCAAATTAAGGATGCCCAATTTGCAATTGCAACATTCCCAGACAAAAGAATCAAGATCTTATGGCATCTTTCTTGGCCATAATTTTTGCAAATATGTGGGTGGAAAATTAAGCATGGACTTGTCTGAGGTAAGGATTCCAGTCAAAGGTATTATGAAAATATTACTTGCTGAAAAGAAAGCAAAGTATGTGGTCACCCAATCATCAGCACTTGAAGCTCAAATTTTGTTTGAGTCTTCAGACATGGGTAACTACTTTCTATCCATAGAAGTTCATGAAACACCTATTGAAGCTCTCAAAGGTGACAACCTGAAGGTTAGTTCAGATAGATCTACAAAATAATTGTTGGAGTGTAATGCAAGTGTGAAAGAATCTCCACCTCCAAATGAGGAAGAATCTAAAGGAAAATTAGTGTCTAATGAGGTATAGATTCTTGAATTTGATGGCAGCTGCTCCTCTACTGGTTCAAGAACCAGGGTTGTGCTGATATCTCCTCAAGGAGATATTTTTTCTTCATCTTATAGTTTGCAATTTAGCAACACTAATAACATAGCTGAGTATGAGTCACTATTACTTGGATTGAAGGCTACTTGGGACAAAGGCATCAAGCTCTTTCATGCTAAAGGAGACACTGAACTGGTGGTTTGTTAGATGAGGAACTTGTATCAAACCAAAAATGAGAGATTGTGCCTTTACCACAATCTAGTCTGGGACCAAATTGAAAACTTTGATGCTTTTAGTATCTCTACAGTCCCCAAGGAATTCAATGATAGAGCTGATGCTTTGGCCATCTCAGCCACTCTTTTGGTTCCCCACATAGACTTCAAAGGAGATAGGTATAGTATTGAATTAGTATTTCAACCAAGTGTGCCTAATAATGCTAGTCATTAATAGGTGTTTTATAATGACAACCAAATCATTGCCTTCTTAGAGCAAAAGGATAGCTTTGAATGGCTACATTTTGAAGGAAGTGAACTTTAAGAGCTTGAACCAACACTTGAATCAAGTTCAAGCATAGATGAAGAGTTCATGAAACTTAAAGGGAATAAGATTATCAAAGGCTTGGTTTCCCTTGAGAAACTATTTTATAATCACGACGGATTCATCAAATAGTAGCAAACAGAGTCAAGCTCCTCCCAAGAGTTTGATCAAGTAAATCTGGGTACCAAGGAAGATCCCAAGATAGTAAACATTGGGAAGTGTTGCACTCCTGAGGAAAGATTCAAGTTCACTTCTCTACTCAGCTCATACATGGATGTCTTAGCATACTCTTATGATGACCTAAAGTCACTCAGGCCTAATGAAATCTACCATGACATTCCTATGAAGGTTGATTCAGTGCCGTACAAGCAAAAACCTAGGCAGTATAATCCAAAGATATCAAGTACTATTCTGTCTGAGATTAAAAAAAATGTTAAATGCTAGGATCATTTTTCCAATCCATCATTCCACATGAATTGCAAACATAGTGCTTGTGAGGAAGAAGAATAGAAAAATTTGCCTCTGTGTGGATTTTAGGAATTTGAATCAGTCATCCTTGAAGGATAACTATCCTTTGCTAATCATGGATCAAGTGCTTCAGACATTAACTGGTTTAGAGATGTTATCAATGCAAGACAACTTCTCAAGATATAATTAGGTTGAAGTTGGTGAAGTAGACCAACATAAAATTGCATTCACCACACCTTAGGGCACCTTCACCTATAATAGAATGCCTTTTGGCTTGATAAATGCTAGCACCACCTTTCAAAGAGTAATGGACCTTGTCTTCAAAGATGAAATAGGCAAGTTCATTATAGTTTATCTTGATTACTTGACTATCTTTTCTAAGCATCACCCATATCATATGTGCCACCTGAAACAAGTGTTGGAACGTTGTTTCCAAAGTGGCATTTCCTTAAACCCAAAGAAGTTAGTCTTTGGAGTAACAGAGGGGAAACTTCTTGAACACATTGTGTCTAAAAGAGGCATAAAGATTGACTCAGATAGAGTCAAGTCTATCCAAGAGCTTACCTTGCCTATAAGTAAGACTGGTATTCACTATTTCTTTGGAAAGGTGAATTTCTTATAGAGGTTCATCCTTGAGTTTGCTGAGAAGACTAGGCATATTGTAAACATGATGAAAGGAAAGGTCACCTTTAGCTAAACTGAAGAAGGCAAGTCAACATTTGAGGAGATCAAGACTACCATTGCCCATGCCCCAATTCTAGTTTGTCTAGACTATAACAAAAAGATCACCATATATAGTTATGCTTTAGAACACATGCTTTCAGTAATTCTGGTTCAAGAGAATGAAGAAGGTATGGAATCTCCCATTTCCTTCATGAGATATCCTCTCAAAGCTCATGAGTTAAAGTACTCAAACATAGAGAAGCATTCTTATGTAGTGGTGAAGGCGGTAAAGCATTTTTGCTTCTACATATTGAATTCACACACTACTGCCTTAGTTCATGACACAACGATCAAATCCATATTAACTCAGCAGGAGTTTGGGATGAAAAGAGGTAATTGGGTTACAAAGATCTAGGAGTTTGATATGTTCATTAAGCTGACAAAATTGGTACAGGGAAAAGGCTTATGCCAATTAATTGTTGATAATAAGCCAAAAGGAACAGAGCATCAAGAATCAGAAAAAGAAGATGTGCCAATAGTCCTCTTTGTCTCCACCATGGATGAGTGGTATTCAGGTATTATTCATTTCCTTACTTATGGTGAATGTCCTACTCACCTATCTTATAAAGAAAAGAGGACTATCATGTTGAAAGCTACCAATTTCATCCTTTGGGACAACGGCCTGTATAAGAGGAGCCTTGATAGAGTGTTCCTTCACTACGTAGACAAGGAGTAGCAAAGCCAACTTTTGAAATCCTTCCACAATCGAGCTTGTGGAGGACATTTTTTGCTCCTGTGACTGCCCATAAGATCCTGTGGGCTAGATATTACTGGCCTACTCTTTTTCAAGATGCGTATAAGTGGGTAAGGAAATGTGAATTATGCCAGCAGTTTGTTGGAAGACCTAAGTTAGCTACCCTGTCTCTCAAGCTAGTAGTCATAAAAAAACCATTTCAATAATGGGGCCTCAATTTCATTGGTGTTGTAAACCCATATTTAAGTGCTAGACATGATTATGTCCTCACAGCCACAGACTACTTCACCAAGTGGGTGGAAGCAATTCTAACCAAGCATGCTACTTTAGAAGTAGTGTGCAATTTCCTCAAGGAGAATATCATTTCCAAGTTTGGGGTCCCAACTAAGATTATCACTGACAATGCAACTTGTTTCACTTCCCAAGAGATCACTCAATTATATTTCTACTATGGAATTACACTCTCCCACTCTTCTAATTACTTTCCACAAGGGAATGGACAAGTTGAATCAAGCAATAAGAACTTGGTGACCTATCATCAAGAAGCTGGTTAATGACAACCAAAGGACATGCCATAAAGCATTGGTTGATGCTTTGTGGGCAGACATAATTACACCCAAAAGGGCAACTAGTATGTCTCCTTTCCAACTTCTTTATGTTGTCAATGTTGAGATACCAATCACTTTGGAATTGCCAGCATTAAAACTGGCCAAGACAATTGAAGATCAAACATATGAAAGCACCCTTAATAAGAGGATCATATGCCTGATTGAGCTAGAAGAGCAGAGAACTATAGTGGTGGACTGAATCACTATCCATCAAAGTCTGGTGAAGAAACTCTTCAACCAGAAAGCAAAGAACCAAAATTTCTAGATTGGAGATCAAGTCCTACTATGGGACAAGAGAAGAGAACCAAAGGGAATGCATGGAAAGTTTGATTCCCTGTGGAGAGGCCCTTTTATTATCCATGAGCTCAATAGTGAAAATAGCTTCCTATTGAAGTATCAAGATGGCTCACCCTTTTCTCTACCTCACAATGGGTAGAATCTGAAGCACTTCAATTCTTGAAGTATCAGGTGAAATTATCTGTATATATGTATATTTGTATAGTCTTTGTTTCCTTTTCATGCTTCTCATTTTTGTTCATTTTTGTCACATTTCTTTTTGGGTAACATGACTCCATAGCCCAATGGTACACTTCAAGGCACTTAATATTCTAGTTTCTACTCCCCTCAGATATTCCAAGTTCTCAACTGAAGGAAGTTCCCCAACTGGAGCCAGCTATTGGTCCCTAAAAGTGTCACTCATTTTTGGAACAACATATGAGCTATTTTGGTCCTTTAGTGCCAAAATTGTCTCTTCTCTTTTCAAATTTTGTTCTGAGATTTCAAATTCTTCATTATTCAAGCTCCTTCAGTAAAGGGACTAGTAGTTTCAAAGTTTCAATGGCTTCTTCAGACCAGTTCAACCAAAAGGGACAAGTTTCTAGCACTTGGGCACTTTCGAGATTGGTTCAATGCTTCAGTTCAACCAAAAAATGGTTCATCGGCAAGCTTCTAAGCAACCATTAAACCAATGAACCATTGAACCTCAAACCACTTTGGTTCAATAGTTTAACGGGTTTAAGGTTCAACATCATTGGCAAACTTTAAAGATTCAAGCACTTCGTAAAAGTTCAACGAGTTCAACAAGTTCAAAGGTTCAATACAGTTAGTTTAAAGCAATTGGTTCAACATGGTTAATTCAATAATATTGGTTCAAGTGGTTAGTTGAATAAGCTAAATAAAATATTGAACCTTTGAACCGTTGAACTAAAATTGGTTCAATCGGTTAGCTCAAGTGATAGGTTCAAAGGAGCACCTGAAAAGAATGAGTCAAGTAGAAGCCACCACATGTTGCCTGTTGAGCCCCATTTTACTGTCTCTAATCATAATGGAAGTCACCACCTGTCCCTGCTAAAGCTTGTTAGAAGCTTCCAAGTGTCTCCATCTGAAGCTTCAAGGTTTAATAGTGTTGAGGTTTAATGCACATGTATTTCCTTTTACGCAGGTTTTTATCTAAGTCTCAAAGTCATGCAGAATCTACCAAGTGTCATCTACCGGGAAACTTTATACTCTACCCTCTAGGGGTAGCAGAAGTCTCCATGTGTCCCATTATAACTCAATGGAGTGCAAAAAGTGTCAGCATCTGTGCCTCAATCTTATCATAAGCTACAAGGATTCTTTCAATGTGCTTCTCTTAGATTTTTGTGGAGTGTGACAAGTGGAAATTGCAAAAAGTTTTAACATGTTTTTCTAATAGCAATAGAATGTGCCATGTGTCCCTTGCAAAGCTTAGCAGAAGCTGACAAGTGTCACTATCTATAGTTTCTTCCTTCTACTTCTTATTTTCATAAGGACCATGGTGGGCCTCGAGTAAGTCATAGAAACAAGCAAAATGTGCCACATATCATCCTCTGAGATAATTTGAGTGAGTCCCTTTAATCTCTAAAGCATTTCTCAAAATTAGTAGAAGCTACCACGTGTCCCTTATTTAAACTCAACAGAAGATGCCATGTGTCACCTTCTACAGGACTCTCAATAAGTACTTAAATATTTAATAAGTTAAGTGGATGCTACCACGTATCCTTGCCTATTTCATATGTGGAAAGTGCCAAGTGTCAAGTGGCTAAATCATGGGGAAATTGTAGAGGATGACAGACCTGTACACATCAAATTTAGGACAACCAACTAGCTATTGGATTTCAAATGAAGCATGGACCCGAGGATGCCAAATTTATGGCAATGAAGTAGCTATTGATCTTTGTAGGCATAAGCACGAGACCTGAAATGCATTTAAAGACCTACAGGGTGAAAGGAAGGACCACCGATAGGGAGAATCAAATCATATCAGAAAGGGGGAGAGGCTGAAATAGCTATGTAGGAGTTAATGCTAATAGGTAGATAGTTTGCAAGGCAATTTTCTTAAGCCCTTAAAACATTGAAGCTGATTTCTCAAGCCCTGAAGCATTAAGGTAGTTATCTTGAGCCCTCAAAAATTGAAGACACAGTCTGTTTATCTCCCTAGGGGTAAAGGTAAAATGAACAACTATGTAGAGATCAGAAGAGACTAACAAGAGGATTTCAACCTAGGAGAGAACAGTTGAGGTAAAATGACATGCTACAGTTAAGGTGGCCATCTCTGTTCCATCACTCCCCCTTGATAGAATTGAAAATGCATTCAAAGAATTGAATGCACAGTTTGGGCTATTTCATGAAACAAAGTGCCAAGCCTCTCTTGGCCTCTATATATTGTAATCTCTTGTGTCATTTTAGAGAGATCTCCCCAGTTATAAAATCAAAACTCTGCCCAAATTGAAAGGCATTTATTGAGACTTTGAGCTTAGATTGTAATTCATATTATTTTATTTGAATGAGAAAGCAAGTTACTTGTAGACTTTGTGCTGGAATAACTTGTGTTATTTATAGAATTATTTGTATGTATATTTCCTAGAAGCATTCTTGTCTATTTAACTTAACAAGTAAAACTAGTGGAAGTGATCAGGAAGGTGTCCTGAAGCCAATTATGGAGAGACTTTGTGCCCCCATAATTGCCTTTAGTGTGTTTGTCTTTTCTTTTCCTGTGTAAAGGACCTTGGGATGACTTTGTGCCCCCATTGTTCTTCATATTTCACTCTTGGGCATTCAAGGTGGAGACTTTGTGCTACATCTTAGATTGTTGGTTACTCTGTACCTTGTTACAAGTTACTTTCACTTTTAGAAAGATTCATGTTGTTTGTTGAACATCACTTCTAAAAGAAGAGAAGTGCCTTCTGTCATTTCACCAAGATTTCTACTACCCAGGAAGGAATCTAGCTCTTGGCTAAAACTTGCTTCTTAAAGAAGAGTACCTTCCTCATCACCCATGATTTCTCCTTTGTTTGTTAGCATCATCTCTGAAAAAAGAGAGATGGATGGTTTGTCCTACCCCTGTGTCTTACTTTTTATACACACACACACACACACATAGAGAGTATATATCCTCTTGCATATCTATAGGGAACCTCCCCTTGATGAGAGGAGAGATTTGTCCCATACTGATGTAGTAAACCTACACATTTGGCTGACCAATCTCCCTATGCTGTGGTGATTAGAACTATTTTTCTCACCAGTTAGCTGGCCAATGAAATATTCACCCAACACTATGGACTCATTTCTATAGACTCCACCAATTTTTACGAACTCATTTCTATGAACTCTATAGGTTTTTTTCTACAAACTCTACAGGTTCATTTCTACAGACTTTGCAAGAAAGAAACAAGCTCTCAACACTTAGGTGATTTCAAGGTTGGTTCAATGCCAAGGTTTAACCAAAAGGTTCATCGACAAACTTCAAACAAAGGATTGAACCATTAAACTGTTAAACCTTGAACCAAAATGGTTTAAAGGTTTAATGGGTTTAAAGGTTCAATGATGTCGACAAGTTTAAAGAGTTAAGCACTTTAGCAAAAATTTCAAAGTTCAACCGCTTCAACAAGTTCAATGGATTCAAATGGCTTCAAAATACTTAGTGGAAAGAAGAAGGCTTAAATAGTTGAATCATTGAACCTTGAATCAAAATGGTTCAAAGGTTCAATGAGTTCAATGAGAGGTTGGTTCAAAAGGATTGGTTTAAGCAGTCAATTGAACGAGTGGAAAAAAAGATTAAATCGTTGAACCAAATTTGGTTCAATCGATCAGTTCAAAGGAGTGCCCCAAATCCCATAAGCCAAAGTACCCTTGTGGAGGGTAGTGAACCAAGGATGAGTACCCTTGCGGAGGGTAGGTGATGAGATAAATGGACCTTTATCGAAGCTCAAAGGAACACCTTCCTTTCGGGGTGTTCTAAAGACATAAAGCTAAAGGAATTTTAAGGCTTCAAAGGGACTTAGAAAAATAATGGATTTATGGAATAAAGGATGAACCAATGAACCAATTTAACCATTGAACCATTGAACCTTGAACTAAAGTTGGTTCAAAGGTTCAATGGTTCAATGTGGATGATCAAAGGTTCAAAGGTTCACAGTTTCAACATTTAAAGGAAGCTCCAGACAAAGTGTAAGAAAGTAATTAAACTGTTGAACCATTGAACCTTAAACCAAAAAAAGGTTCAATGGTTTAAAGGCTCAAAGGTTCAACGTGGATGGTTCAAAGGAGTGCCCCAAAGCTGAAAGAACAAGTACCCTTATGGAGGGTAGTGAACTAAGGGCAAGTACCCTTGCGTAGGGTAGAGAACATTGGTTTAAAGATGAAAGGGAAGCGATTGAACCAAGGAAGTGATTGAACCAAGGAAGTGATTGAACCAGGGAAGCGATTGAACCAGGGAAGTGATTGAACCAAGGAAGTGATTGAACCAAGGAAGTGATTGAACCAGGGAAGTGATTAAACTAGGGAAGTGATTGAACCAAGGAAGCAATAAAGACCACTTGAACTATTGAATTATTAAACTGATAAACTTTCAAAGGTTTAAAGGTTCATGGTTCAATATAGTTCAAACAATCAGCAACCATTGACATCCCCATAGATGTCAAATTTAAGATAATGAAATATCCATCAATTTTCAAATACAGTGCAGACCATGTGAACAAATTCAGTGACCAGCCAAAGAGATAGCCTGAGAGCTTAGATAACATAGAAAAGGACAAAATACAATAAGGAAAGGGGGAATGATGTAGAAAGATCAAAAATATCCGTGCATGGGATATGTTTCTAGAAGGTGAAGAAGTCCAGCAGGTGGACATCAGAGAGTATGAACATTTAATGGCACAGCATATTTTTTTGCATTGAGTAAAGTGAATGAACAGCTACACACACATCATGAAACACATCAAGTAGCCCATATTTAAGACTGATGCCTGATTCTAGCATAGCCCATGGATAGAATTTAATATGCATTGAAGGCATTAAATGCATTATAGGCCATTTTTGTGAAACAAAGTGCCCAAGTCTTTCTTGGAGCACTATATATTGGATTCTCTCTTATTGTTTTAGGGAGATCTCTCTATTATCAAAAACAAAACTCTACCCAAATTGAAAGGCATTACTAAGACTTTGAGCTTAGATTGTTGATCATATTTCATTATTTGAATAAGAAAACAAGTGACTTTTTAGACTTTGTGCTGGAACAACTTGGTTTTTGGGGAAATTGTTCTTATGTCTATTTTTTCAATAAGTTTTTTGTCCATTTAATTAAGTAGAATTAGTGAAATTAATCAAGAAGGTGTCCTAAAGTTGGCTGTGGAGAGACTTTGTGCTGCCATAATTGTCTTTAGTTTGTCTATTTTCTATTTCTATGTAAAGGATCTTAAGATGACTTTGTGCCCTCATTATCCTTCATATTTCACTCTTTGATAGTTGAGGTGGAGACTTTGTGCTACATTTCATCCTATTATGTTATTGTGCCCTATTACAGTTACTTGGCACTACCTGAAAGGTTTCTATTGTCTACTGAACAATACTTTTGAAAGAAGAGGAGTGCCTTCTATCATTTCATCAAGATTTATCCTTTGATTTGTGAACATCATCTCTAAAAAAAGAAAGATGGATGGTGTTATCCTACCCCTGAGTGTTATTTTCAGCTTATTTATACTAGATTACTATACATACATACATACATATATATATATATATATATATATATATATATATATATATATATAGTACCTTATAGTTATAGGTAACCTCCCCTTAATGAGAGGAGAGATTTTTCTACCTCTGATGTGGCAAACTTGAACATTTGTCTGACCAATATCTCTATGCTATGGTTGAAGAGACCTATTTTACTCATCAATTAGCTGATTGACAAAATATTCACCTAACAATTTTTGGTGACTCTACTGGGGATTTAAACAAGTAGTTCCTATCCTTATCCAATATATACTCTGGTGACTCTCATCTGGGTCTTACAAATTATCATTATAGCCTTATCCATTTATCCCGTTGTGAAAGAATGAGCTAGTCCAGTGCTTTTCCATTGTTAATTTTTCCTTCCAACTTCACGCCAATAGTTTTTGGTGACTCCACTAGGGAAGAACGTGCAGTTTGAAGCCTCAAGATTCAAGCTAAAGTAGTGCCAATTCTTTTCCATTTTTATTTTTACACTCTGATAAATCCATGGTATACGTGAAGCGAAAGGGATAAAGGTATTATTGACTCTGTATTTGAGTTGGTACAACAAAGTAAATTTGATCTATTTCCTTCACCATCTCACCTTCAATGAACCAGGAGCTTTCCTCCTACTAAATTCAAGTCTCCATTATCGGGCAAAGCATCCATTTCCACTATTAATAAAGCTTTGTCAATACTTACTCCTCTAAGATTTGTTATTCCACCTTTTCATAGTCATACAATAGCAGTTCAAGGCCCTTGGGGTAACTCTTTTGGCCCACTCAATTTAACTCCACCTCTACATGAGCTACCACGTAGTTCAAGGAAAAATTTCTAGAAGTTATATTGTGATGGGAAGGTTCATCCTGATGAGCATATTGTAGCCTTTAGCATAGCCTGTGGCATAATAAGTGTGGACTATGAGGATGTAGCAGTCAAGCTGTTCATAGAAACTTTACAAGGTGCTACTGTAGACTGGTTCTATCATCTGTAGGCCCAGACTGTGACTAACTAAAACACTCTCAAAGCCAAATTTGAAGCTAGATTCAAGCCTATAGAAGATGCACATGTTGTGCTGGCTCAACTCACATAAATGAAGAAGGAGCCTCATGAACCAATGAGGGACTTCATAGCCAAGTTTGACAAGTTGAGGAATGTGATTCTTGCAATTGCTCAACTTATAGCTGAGAATCTCAAATGTTTCTTCATCAACTCTCAGCTACCTGAAGTGAGTTTTCTACTGAGATGTGCTAGCCAAATAGACCTTACTGTAACTCAAGATTTGGCCACTAAGGTGGAAGATGACCTTATATTGGTAGGAAAGATAAGGAGAGATCTTAATAGAGGTAAATCTTCTTCATCTTCTGAATATCCATTTACATGTACCACTGATCCAATGGTGCAAAATCTATCAAATGAGTTGCTAGCTCTCAAGAAGTAAATGGCGTAAGGGATATCTTCAACTCCTTTGTATAGAGATATGCAAGGAATAAATTCCCCAATTAGTCATACCAAGGCAATGCTACTAGGAATCAAGGATAGCCAAATCATCTTCATTCCCCATAGGGGAAACTTGCCATTGAAGCACCCCCAACTAATTCAGTAGTTAGATATCTCGAAATAAACTCTAATTTCTCTTTCTAGCCTGAATTGAACCAAGAAAATGACACTGATCTCCTTGTGGAAGGCCAAGAAGATTTAGCTGGTGACTCCAACATTGGTTTCTTGAATTACCAAGATGAACCCAGAGGTAAAGGTGAAGCAATTGATAGATCATATGTTGTATTCACCTAGTCCTAGAATCAGTTAGCCCAGCAAGCTAATAAAAGAAAAATAAGGGAAAGTTCTCAGCCTATAATTTCAATTGCCAAATAAAGAACTTCTCTGCCTTTCCAGCCAAAGGACCCAGTGAGTAATAAAAAGGTAAGTACATCAAGCATGCCTCCATCTTCAACTTTAATTCCAAAGACCAGTACCACCCCTCCTAAAAACTAGAAAGATGAACTACCTTCCTCTCTTCCTAGTCCATTTCAGTCACTTGACATAATCGATCATGTTAAGAAGACCAAAATTCAAATGTTTGAATTTGAATTCTTACAATCCAATCTTGAGCAGTTGGATAGGTTAGTTCAGTGTGTGAAGAATAAAGCCATCCCTACAGGACAAGATGTTAAAAAGGTAACTCATGATCTCCTAAGGAACATGTCCATCCCAAACAATATTGTCATTACTCCTCCAGCTGCCCCTGAGAAAATAGAGCCTTTCTATGTTTCCCTATTCATAAATGGTCACAAACTAAGTAATTGCATCATAGACTCAGGTGCATCTGACAACGTCATGCTTGTCAAGGTGGTAGAATCTCTTGGACTCACGCTGAGCAAAACCTTTGGGAGATGTTTCTCCATGGAGAACAAACAAGTACCTCTACTAGGACAAATCAACGATGCTCAATTTATATTTACAGCATTCCCAGACAAAAAAATCAAGATGACAGTCCTGGTGGCCGATGTTCCAGCCTCATATGACATTCTTCTAGGGAAAATTTTCTACAAGGATGTTGGTGGAGAATTGAGCATGGACCTATTTGAAGTGAGGATCCCTGTTAAAGGCATCATGTAGAGGCTGCTTCTTGAAAAAGAATAAAAATATGTTTCACCCAGACATCAGCCCTTGAAGCTCAAATTTTTTTTAAATCTTCAAGCATGGGTAATTACTTCTTAACCATAGAGGATATTCATGTTTTAGCAGATGAAAGTCCTATAGGTGGTGATCTAAGAATTGACTCAGATGAGACATTAGAAGAATTGGTAGGGTGCAGTATAGATGAAAAAGGATCTTCTCTCTCTAATGAAGGAAAATCTAATAGAAGATCAATTTTTGATGATGTTTGGATCTTGGAATTTGATGGCAGCAATTCTTCTACCAGCTCAAGGGCTGAGATTGTGTTGATATCTCCTCAAGGAGATATTTTTCCTTCTTTATACAAGTTGCAGTTCAACAACACCAATAACACATTTGAGTACGAATCTTTATTGCTTGGATTGAAGGCTGCTCGAGATAAAGGCATCAAACTCCATGCCAAAGGAGATGCTAAACTAGTGGTTTGTCAGGTAAGGAGCCTATATCAAACCAAAAATGAGAGATTATGCCACTACCACAATCTAGTCTAGGATCAAATTGAAAGCTTTGATGCTTTTAGCATCTCTATCATACCTAGGGAATTTAATGACTGAGCTAATGCACTGGCTATTTCAACAACTCTCTTAGTTCCTCACTTAGACTTCAAAGGAAACATGTACACTATCGAATTGGTATTTTGACCAAGTATGCATGATAATGCCAATCATTGGTAAGTGTTTAATGGCAACAACCAAATCATCACCTTTTTGGAATAAAAAGATAGCTTTGAATAGCTTCACTTTGAAGGTAGTAAGCTCCAAAAACTCGAATTAGCTCTTGAAATGAATTTAAACGCAGGTGAAAAATTCCAACAGCTAAAAGGAAATAAAATTACCAAAGGACTAGTTTCTCTTGAAAAAATATTTGATAGGCATGATAGGCTCATCAAATAGCAACAAATGGATTCAAGCTCCTCCCAGGGGTTTGATCAAATAAATTTGGGTGCCAAGGAAAATCCCAAGATGGTGAATATTGGGAAATGCTATATTTAAGAGGAGAAACTCAAATTTACTGACCTGCTTAACCATTACATGGATGTTTTGGCGTACTCTTATGATGATCTGAAGTGGCTCAGGCCTAATGAAATTCACCATGAAATTCCTCTCAAGGATGATTCAGTGCCTTACAAGCAGAAATCCTAGCAGTATAATCTAAAGATATTAGGTATTATTCTATTTGAGATACAAAAAATGATAAATTCTAGAATAATTTTCTCAATCCTTCATTCCAAATGGATTGCCAACATAGTTGTTGTAAGGAAAAAGAATGGCAAAATTCACCTTTACATGGATTTTAGGAATTTAAATCAATCTTCCCTGAAGGATAATTACCCTCTACCCATCATGGATCAAGTCCTTCAGATAGTGACTAGTTAAGAGATGTTATCAATGTTAGATGGCTTCTCAAGGTACAATCAAGTTGAAGTTAGTGAAGCAGACCAACATAAGACTTCCTTCACCACACCTTAGGGCACCTTTGCATATTGAATAATGCCATTTGGTCTAATAAATATTGGCACCACTTTTTAGAGAGCAATGGACCTTAATTTCAAAGATGAAATGGGTAAGTTTATTGTGGTATACCTTGATTATTAATAGTCTTTTCCAAGCATCATCCTGATCATGTGCATCATTTGCAACAAGTGCTAGAATGATGTCACTAGAATGGCATTTCTCTAAACCCTAAGAAGTCTATTTTTGGAGTAAAAAAAGGGAAACTTCTCAGACACATTATATCTTGAGAACACATAAAGATTGACTCAGAGAGAGTCAAATCCATCCAAGAGCTTACTCTACCCACAAGTAATCTTGTAGTTCATTCTTTCTTCAGAAAGGTGAATTTTTTACAAAGATTCATTCCTGAGTTTGCTGAGAAGACTAGCCACATTGGGGACATGATGAAGGGAAAGGCCACTCTCAGCTAGATTAACAAAGGCAAGTCAGCATTTCAAGACATTAAGATAGCTACAACCCATGCCCCAACTCTAGTTTGTCCATATTACACTAAAGGCTTCATAATGTACAATTATGCTTCCAAGCACACACTTTCAACAATTTTGGTTTACCAGAATGAAGAAGGTGTGGAATCTCCCATATCTTTCATGAACTGCCCTCTCAAAGCTTATGAACTAAAATATTTAAATCTGGAGAAGCATGCTTATGCAGTGGTAAAGGCAGTGTTGATGTCTTGAAATTGCGCTTGATCTTAACTAATTAATAATGGGAAGTTTCAAGTTGTGGGACAATGCAGCTTGATACAACCTACAAATTTTAGAGAAGCTGGTCTCTTCTTTATATTGGGTGTTGGGTAAAAGGGATAGGAGATTAAATAGAAATGCAAAATGTAGGAATCGAAACCTAACTATGGTGATGCACCTGAGTGTAATCCTAATCCTAACCTGAGCATAGTGAGACTATTATATGATTCAATTACATTTAAGAGTAGACAAGTGCATGATCAATGTAAAATATTGGAATAACAAAAATAGAAGCTCACAACAGAGGCTTCTTTTGCTAAGATATAAGAATTGTCAACAAAGGCATAATGTTCAATCTTCTTAACAGAATCTTCCAATCACATAAGAGGCACAGAAGTCACGCACAGTTATGTAGAACTTCAAACTCTAGAAAATGAGACAAAAGCAAATAACATTTCCAATCACAACACTAAAAAATCTACAGTATAAACTACTTTGCAAATGACACAAATAACACCAACCAAGGCATGGAGCTTAAATTTCCTTAATTTATTCAGCCACATAAAGGGCACAAAAACATGCATGGTTATATCAACTTCACAACTCAAGAAAATTGAGACAAGAGCAAATAATATTACTGGTCAAGAACTATCGAAAGTCTAAAACTACAGAATTCCCTCCCCTTTTTCTATTGATTTTACAATTCTTCTTATATAGCTTCAGATGTCTCCTTGCATCACTTTCTTTCTCGTGAAATTCCACTCCATCCTTCACTCGTAGGGGATAAAATAGATGGCACATTCAATGCCTTGGATGCATCTTGGTCTTATTAAGAACTGCCCTGACTGTGGCATGGTGATCCTTGTCTAGTACCTCTCTTCATGCCTAAAATTCCTCATTCCATCACCTATTTGGCTGCTCAACTGTCTACTTTGCCTCTACCTATAGGGGACAAATAGATGACATCTTTAATGCTTTGGAGGCCCCAAAAATCTACTCGGTGCACTGTTCCATCTACTCAAATAACTCTCACCAAGTTTCCCTCTATCTTTGTTGAAATAGATAGATGGACATGAGGACACTTAGTCAATCCATGAAAATTCTCTTTATGGTCTAGAAGGCACCAGAGAATGACACTTGGCCACTTTCACTTTCTCTATATTCTACTTAGGAACACTCTACCTTCAACATCTATCACGGTCCACTTCCTCAATACTTTGCAATTTTATCAAAACAAAACCTATTACGTTCCTTACTCAGGCAACTTTTAGGAAGAAATGGATACACATGGCAGTCTTTGCATGTTGACACTTGGTGTTTCCATAGTCCTTGGAAATAACATCTAGGACCCACCACAATCTTTATTTGCCAATTAGGCTTAAAGATGGTTTCTCGAAAGTTGACACGCGGTGATCTCTACTGCTCCTGGGAAGATACATGGTGTCTTCCACTACCTTTAGAGATGGAGTAGAAAGGGACCTAGAGAGTGACACTTCATAGCTTCTACTGTACTTTAGCACTTAAACAATATAAAATGAACCTTATGCATTTAACGAAAGCATTAGACCCAATGCATTGAACAAAAGTCTCTTGGATGCTGATATGTGGTGACTTCTACTGCTCTACTGCTTAGCTCATTGAAAGTCTTTGTCAAAAAGGAAATGTGGGTGCCTCTATGAGAGGTAGATGTTGGCACGTGGTGCATTCCACTTAACTGCTACTAGGTATGTGGCACGATCCATAGTTCTCTAAAAATTTACAAAAGGGTCTCAGAGGATGCCAGTTGGCTGGCTTCGTGTTTCAGAAGGTGACGCTTGGTAGCTTCCACTTAAACTTGATACTTGGGCAAAATGAGATGAAGAAAACAGGAAGGGTAAAAAGACCCATGCTCGAAGGGTGAGACTTGGTAGCTTCCATTACATTTCAACACTTAGGCAAAATGAGCCTGCCCTCTGCTTCAAAACTCTACTGCTACGTCCAAGGTACTCAGGAACCAAAATTGCAATGCTCGAATCAAAAATAAATTAAATATGAGGTAGAGTAAAAATTACTCTACAGTTATTGGCAACCCTTAGGACTTTTGAGCTTGCTAAAAAAGAACCTGACTCTTGCTCGATCAAAATTTCAAAATTATGGAAATTACAGCTTCAAAAGAGTTATCTGGTAGATAGACCACTCATGGTCAGATAATCCTTGCTTACTCTACAATTAAACAAAGGCCAAATCTAGGTTAATGATATACTTGTGCAAAAAAGTTTGCAAGATTTGGACCATGGCTTTTAGCTTGGATTCTAGCTGGAAAATAGGGATTAGAATAGGTAGTAAAGTACTTCCATTTTTACATCCTGAATTCACACACTATTAACCTAGTTCCTGATGCAACAATCAAATCCATATTAACTCAGTAGGAGTTTGGAATAAAAAGGGGTAATTAGATTGCTAAAATCTAGGAGATTGATCTAGTTATCAAACCAATGAAACTAGTGCAAGGAAGGGGTCTCTACCAATTAATTGCTGACAACATACCATAAGAAATAGAGCATGAAGAAATAGAAGTGGGGGACACACCAATAGAGCTCTTTGTCACTACTACGAATGAGTGGTATTCAAATATTGCTCATTTCCTTACCTATAGTGAATGTCCTACTCACCTGTCTTGTAAAGAAAGGATAACTATCAAGTTGAAAGCTACCAACTTTGTCATATGGGACAATGGGCTGTATAAGAGGAACCTTGATGGGGTATTCCTTTTCTGCATGGATAAAGTGCAGCAGAACAAAATTCTACAAGCCTTGAATAATATAGCTTGTAGAGGACATTTTTTTGTGCTTGTAACTACCCACAAGATTCTACGAGCCAAGTATTATTGACCTACCCTATTTCAAGATGCATACAAATGGGTGAGTAAATGTGAAAATTAGTTGCATTGCCTCTCAAGCTAGTAGTAATAGAAGAGCCATTTCAGCAAATGGTGAATTGATTTCATTGGTGCTATAAACCCATCCTTGAGTGCTGGACATGATTATGTCCTCATAGCCATAGATTAATTCACCAAGTGGGTGGAAGCTATTCCAGCCAAACATGCCACTTCAGAAGTAGTATGTCTTCAAGGAGAACATCATTTCTAGGTTTGGGATCCTAGTCAAGATTATGACTGACAATGCAGCCTATTTTTCTTCACATGAGATTACTCAGTTCTACTTTTATTATGGGATTACTCTCTCCCACTCTTTTGATTATTTTCCACAAGGAAATGGCCAAGTAGAATTGATCAACAAGAGTCTGTTGACCATCATCAAGAAGTTGGTAGATGACAACCAATGAACTTGGCACAAAGCATTGTTTGATGCTTTATGGGCATAAAGAATTATGCCTAAAAGGGTGATAGGTATGTCACCTTCCCAAATTTTGTATGGTCTCAATGCAGAGATACCAATCACCCTAGAATTACTAGCATTGAAATTGGTAAATGTGGTCGAAGATTAGACATATGAAAGCTCCATCGATAAGATGATCATGTGCTTAACTGAGCTAAATGAATAGTGAACTATGGTGGTGGACTAAATTACTACACATCAAAGTATGGTGAAGAAGCTATTCAACAAAAAAGCAAAAGACCATAATTTTTAGATTGGCAATCAAGTTATGTTATGGGATAAGAGAAGAGCACCAAAGGGAATGCATGGGAAATTTGATTCCCTATGGAGAGGCCCATTTACTATTCATCAACTCAATGGTGAAAATAGTTTCTTGCTGAAATATCAAGATGGCATGCCCTTTTCATAACCTCATAGTGGGTAATATCTGAAGCACTTCAATCCTTGAGATATCAGATAGGATTAGCTTATACATATGTATATTTATATAGTCTTTTGTTCTATTTTGTGCTTTTATTTTCATTGTTGGCACCTTCCTTTCTTTTATTTGGGTATCATGACTCCATAGCCCAATGGCATACTTCAAGGCACTAGAGATTCTAGTTTATACTCCCCTCAGCTACTTTAAAATTTTAATTGAGGGAAGTTCCCCAACTGGAGCCAGCTATTATTCCCAAAATCTGTCATTCATTTTTGGGAAAACACATGAACTATTTTTAGTTTTACAAGCCAAAAAATTATCTCTTCCCTTCTCAAAAACTATTTTGAGCCTTCAACTTCTCTATTTTCCAAAACTTTTCTAGCTAAGTTTCTCTACAGGAAAGCATCTATGGACTCTGTAGGCTTATATCTACGGATTCAGTTCTACGGACTCTATAGGCTTGAATCTATGGACTCAATTCTACAGACTCTGCAAACTTAAATATATGGACTCTATAGGCTTAAATCTACAAACACTGTAGGAAGGAATTTATGGACTCATTTCTATGGACTTCACAAGAAGGAATCTATGGACTCATTTCTATGAACTCTGCCAGTTCTATGAACTCATTTCTACAGACTCTGCCAGTTCTATGAACTCATTTCTATGGACTCTACAGGTTCATTTCTATGGACTCTGTAGGTTCATTTCTATGGAATCTGTAGGAAAGAAATAACTCTCAACACTTAGGCACTTTCAAGGTTGGTTTGACACCAAGGTTCAACCAAAAGTTTCATCGATAAGCTTCAAACAAAGGATTGAACTGTTGAACCATTAAACCTTGAACCAAAATCTTCAAACAAAGGATTGAACCATTGAACCATTAAACCTTGAACAAAAATGGTTCAAAGGTTTAACTAGTTCAAAGGTTCAATGATGTTGACAAGCTTAAAGAGTTAAGTGCTTCAACAAAAGGTTCAAAGTTCAATCGCTTCAGCAAGTTCAACAACTTTAAACAGCTTCAAAAGACTTAGCAAAAAGAAGAAGGCTTAAATAGTTAAACCGATGAACCTTGAACCAAAATGGTTCAAAATTTCAATGGGTTTAACAAGAGGTTGGTTTAAAGGGATTGGTTCAAGTGGTCAATTGAATGAGTGGAACAAAAGATTAAACTATTGAACCGTTGAACCAAAGTTGGTTCAATCGGTCGGTTCAAGTGATCGGTTCAAAGGAGTGCCCCAAATCCCATATGCCAAAGTACCCTTATGGAGGGTAGTGAACCAAGGATGAGTACCCTTGTAAAGGGTAGGTGATGAGAAAAATGAACCTTTCTCGAAGCTTGAAGGGACACCTTCCCTTTGAGGTGTTCCAAAGACATAAAGCTGAAGGAATTTTAAGGCTTCAAAGGGACTTAGAAAAATAATGGATTCATGGAATAAAGGATGAACCAATGAATCGATTGAACCATTGAACCATTGAACCTTGAACTATAGTTGTTTCAAAGGTTCAATGGTTTAATGTAGATGGTTTAAAGGTTTAAAGGTTCACAGGTTCAATGGTTTAAAGGAAGCTCTAGACAAAGAGCAAGAAAGTGATTGAACCATTGAACCTTGAACCAAAAAAAGGTTCAACGGTTCAAAGGTTCAATGTGGATGGTTCAAAGGAGTGCCCCAAAGTTGAAATAACAAGTGCCCTTATGGAGGGTAGTGAACTAAGGGAAGGTGTCCCTACAGAGGGTAGAGAACATTAGTTCAAAGATCAAAGGGAAGCGATTAAACCAAGGAAGTGATTGAACCAAGGAAGTGATTGAACCAAGGAAGTGATTAAACCAAAGAAGCAATTGAACTAGGGAAGTTATTGAAGTAATGAATCAATTGAACCAAGGAAGTGATTAAACCAAAGAAGTGATTGAACCAGGGAAGTGATTGAACCAGGGAAGTGATTGAACCAGGGAAGCAGTTGAACCAAGAAAGCAATAAAGACTGCTTGAACCATTGAATTATTAAACTGATGAACTTTCAAAGGTTTAAAGGTTCATGGTTCAATATAGTTCAAATAATCAACAACCATTGACATCCTCGTGGACATCAAATTAAGATAATGAAATATCCATCAATTTTCAAATACGATGCAGACCCTATGAACAAATTCAGTGACTATCCAAAGAGATAGCCTAAGAGCTTAGATCACATAGAAAAGGACAAAATACAATAAGGAAAGGTGGAATGATGGATAAATATTAGAAATATCTATGCATGGGATATGTTTCTAGAAGGTGAAGCAGTCCACCAGGTGGACATTAGAGAGTGTGAACATTCAATGGCATGGCCTATTTTTTTGCATTTAATAAAGTGAATGAACAGTTGTGCACACATCAAGAAACACATCAAGCGGCCCATATTTAAGACTGACGTCTGATTCTAGCATAGCCCATGGATAGAATTTAAAATGCATTGAAGGCATTGAATGCATCATAGGGAATTTTTGTGAAACAAAGTGCCCAAGTCTTTCTTAGAGCACTATATATTGGACTCTCTCTTAATATTTTTAGGATATCTCTATGTTATCAAAAACAAAACTCTACCTAAATTGAAAGGCATTACTAAGACTTTGAGCTCAAATTGTTGATCATATTTCATTATTTGAATAAGAAAACAAGTGACTTTTCAGATTTTGTGCTAGAATAGCTTGAATGTTGGGGAAATTGTTCTTATTTATATTTCCTTAATAAGTTTTTTGTCCATTTAATTAAATAAGTAGAATTAGTGAAAGTAATCAAGAAGGTGTCTTGAAGCTGGCTGTGGAGAGACTTTGTGCTACATTTCATCCTACTATGTTAGTACACCCTGTTATAGTTACTTGTCACTACCTGAAAGGTTCCTATTGTCTACTGAACAACAGTTCTAAAATAAGAGGAGTGCCTTCTGTCATTTCATCAAGATTTCTCCTTTGATTTGTGAACATCATCTTTGAAAAAAGAGAGATGGATGAGTGTTATTTTTAGTTTATTTATAGTAGATTAGTATATATATATATATATATATATATATATAGTACCTTATAGTTATAGGGAACCTCCCCTTGATGAGAGGAGAGGTTTGTCCACCTCTGATGTGGTAAACCTATACATTTATCTGACCAATCTCGCTATGATGTGGTTGAAGAGACCTATTTTACTCATCAATTAGCTGATTGATAAAATATTCACCCAACAGGGCACTCCTTTGAACCATCCATGTTGAAACTTTTTTTATTCAAGGTTCAATGGTTCAATCACTTTCTTGCTCTTTGTCTAGAGCTTACTTTGAACCATTGAACCTGTGAACCATTGAAATTTGAACTCTTTTGGTTCAAGGTTCAATCGGTTCATTGGTTCATCCTTTATTCCATGAATCCATTATTTTTCTAGGTCCCTTTGAAGCCTAAAAATTTCTTTGGCTTTATGTCTTTGAAACACCCTGAAGGGAAGGTGCCCCTTCGGGCTTCAAGAAAGGTCCATTTTTCTCATCACCTACCCTTTGCAAGGGAAGTCATCATTGGTTCACTACCTTCCATAATGGTACTTTGCCCTATGGGCTTTGAGGCACTCCTTTGAACCAACCAATTGAACCAACTTTGGTTCAATAGTTCAATGGTTCAATATTTTGTTCCACTTGTTCAATTGACCGTTTGAACCAATCGCATTGAACCAACTGCTCATTGAACCTTTGAACCATTTTGGTTCAAGGTTCAATGGTTCAATTTTGTGTTCTACTCATTCACTTGACCACTTGAACCAATTGCGTTAAACCAACCACTCATCGAACCTTTGAACCATTAAACCTTTTGATCCATTTTGGTTCAAGGTTCAACAGTTCAATGGTTCAAGCCTTCTTCTTTTTGATAAGTCTTTTGAAGCCATTGAACTTGCTGAAGTGGTTGAAATTTGAACTTTTGCTGAAGCGCTTAACTCTTTAAGCTTGTTGACTTCATTGAACCTTTGAATCCGTTGAACCTTTGAACCATTTTGGTTCAAGGTTCAACGATTCAATCCTTTGTTTGAAGCTTGTTGATGAACCTTTTAGTTGAACCTTAGTGTTGAACCAACCTTGAAATTGCCTAAGTGTTGAGAGATTATTTCTTTCCTATAGAGTTCATAGAAATGAACCTGTAGAGTCCATAGAAATGAACCTACAGAGTTCGTAGAAATGAGTTCATAGTACTAGCAGAGTCCATAGAAATGAGTCCATAGATTCCTTCTTGTGAAGTCCATAGATTCCTTCTTCTGAAGTCCATAAAAATGAGTCCGTAGATTCCTTCCTAAAAAGTCCATAGATTCCTTCTTGTAGAGTCTGTTAGCTGGAAAAGTTTTGGAAAATAGAGAAATTGAAGGCTCAGAACAGTTTTTGAGAAGGGAAGAGATAATTTTTTGGCTTGTAGAACCAAAAATAGTTCATGTGTTGTCCCAAAAATGAATGATAGATTTTGGGAACAACAAAACCTATAAAAATGTCATTGGATTCATAAATCACTAAAAAATAATTGATTTTACTCATAAACCTTGAATTCTTTCACAATTCCTTATAACCTTTTTTAGAGTTAAAGGTCCTTTCCTAGAAGATTGTACAAATAAACTTGAAACATTGAGCACATTTTTAGTACCATGTATCACCTCACAACTCCACAAAAAAATTTATGTTTAGAATCCAAGTGTAGATGTATTTTATATACCATTTTCTCTCCAAAATTAGGCTTAATTAGCCCTCCTAGGCCTAGAAGTGAAAATATTGCTCCTGAGACCTTCCACACATATGAAAATCACAAAAAACACTTGTGTAACTTTACCTATGATACCAAAATTCTCCATGTCAAATTGGTGATCTAGAACAATGTGGAAGTATGAAAACCTTGAAATGGCCATTGACAAGCTTACCCTTTTAAAGTATTTTCAAACTGGCCTAAAAGATTTGAATGGTTTGAGCACTTCTAAGAAATTTTTTCTAGATTTTTGAGCTTGGATAGGTAAAATAATTATTTAACCACCTCTCCCATTTATTTGAAACAACTCATGCTATTCAAAATAATTTTTAGGCTAAAAACATTTAAAAATTACAATTTTATACAAATACATAGAAGTGAAGGTATAACCAAATTACATTTTCAAGATCCTTACATAGTCTAAAATAATCTCTGGTAGATTTTAGGGCCAAGATCTTTTGAGGTCTATCTTTATAAATTAGTCACTATTGGGGTTTAAGACCTGTATAAGGTCTTAACGATTGTTTATAAAAATGGGAAATTAAAATAACCTACTTAAACTTGTAAAAAATTATTAATATACCCCTTGAACTATCCAAAATACTCAACTCCCCATGAAAATCATCAGAGACAATACAAGCATCTAAAGTTTCTCCTCGGGTAGGTTATTTAACACTCTTAAGGCTAGAGAGAGGTCAAGTTTGAGTTTTATCTCTCAAAATTAATTCACACTACTATGAATATCTCATACACATTTATATAAACCCCCCACATAATTCTACATGTCTTGTAATTTATGGTTACCTCTGTGTGTGCTTATGGTATATTAATGAAGGTACTTGGGGTTTTGAGCTTATTTTTCTAACTATCCTTTAATGGATCTTTGACTAGAACCTGAGATGTTATTAAACATAAAAGTGTATGGGAACAATTTTCATGACTTATCACTACCATAAAGACCCATTATGAGGTTTTATATACTTGTTTTATGCCTTTGAGCTCAAGTGGATCTCTAGGTCTCATGGTTGCTCTTGCCCAATGAGTGGGAAGGGTCTAAGAAAAAAAATGGATACTCAAACTAATATTATGAGCTTATAGAGACCATGAAAACTTCAATATAATCATTACCAAAAAATTTCAATGTTTGATCATGTCTGAAGAGACCTCAAATTAATAAACTCTATCTAGACTGAACTGTAGGCCTATGTGAGAAGAGCCTAGTAAGGTTATCTTGGGTTTAAGACTTAAATATTTACATTTTCATCTATAATGGATATAAAAATTTTATTAAATTACCTATCCAAGTTATCCATGATGATTTTATATAATTACTTACCACTCAGATAGACCTTAGAACCTTATTCTTCACCACTAAGGGTTTCTAAGCCAACTAGGCCTATTAACCCTAGAGTTCTTAAACTAACTATTATTCATCAATTTCATGGTGAAATATTGATGATGTATTATTAATATCATCATATTTATCCTATTTTTACCTTTTTTTGAGGGAAACACTCTCCATACTTGGTTATAGGGTAGGCTTTTAGGTTCATACTGGATTGTGCCTAGTTAACTATATTTTAACTAAATTCTGCCCTATAAACACTTCCATTGAAGTGTAATCCATTAAAAATTATTTCAAAAAAACATGAAAATTATTTTTAACACTAAAATAAAATCATTTTATTATTTCTACCTAAAAACTCATGTCTCATACTCTTATTTCTCCATAAGGACTAATTACTACAAGTACTTGGCTGTAGGTGTATGTGTCTTGTTCCTTGACTACATTATGTTAATATATAAACTCATCAATAATAAATTTGTCCTTAATAATTATATTAGATATATCATATATTTATTTATGTTTTAATTAGGCTTTATATCCTTTACAATTTCTATTCTTCATTAATCCCAATACCAATATGTCTCCCCTAAGTTTGTAGCCTATACGTATCTTTTTTAGGGTGATGATTGTGTTTAGTGTATTTAGGGATTCACAATAATTTTAAAAACCTCCTAATGGAATTTAACATATTAATATTCTCAAATTAATTTAATATCTTTTCAACATCACTCTTTTTCTTTTCCTTAGATTTAACACTAGGCTAGATTGAGTCCTTATAGTTTGTAGGTCTCTTTCAGGTTTAATAATATGCTTTGGGTTTAAACCCTCTCCACTAACATTCAAACATTTCAAATTATTTAAACTTTATTAAAGTCTTAATTTATATTTTAAACACCCTTAACACACCTCTTCAACTTATATTAATACTTTCAAACCACTTGTCATCTACCCATTTACATACAGGTACAATTAAGACATGGCTATAGGTGTTAGATTATCAACTTCAGTTTCCTTGACTTCCTTGACCTTTCAAGTTGATTAGAATCTCTTAGATGAGTTATTATGTGTATTCATAGAAGCCAAGATTTAATTTTTTGGCCTTTATTTTTTTGTTTTTATGTTTATTATAGTCTAAGATAAGGACTTATAGGCCTAAGCCCCGTAGGTCACCTTTTGACTATCTTAGTGTTACAAAGAAACACTCCTTAAACTTGGTATTGTTAACAACTCCAAAATACTTAAAAATTATTGTAATTATTTCAAGGATAAATAGGGCATAAGAAAAACATATGAATACCAATTAACTTAAGTCAGATTATTACATCACCTTTAGTTGACTGTAAGTAGATCATGGCTATAGTTGCTCTTTTGTAACCTATACGGATTGAGGTAGAGAATTATCTTAAAAAAGACCCTAAAATGTATATGACATAGATTAAAAAAAAATTATATTGTGAAATCATCAAATAATATCACTCACCCAACATAATTTCATCTTCTTTGTTGTTCATATTACACTTTGAACTTGACTGTGTTTTCCATTATGTAATTGTAGGTGGTCATTGCACTTGTATGGACTGCCAATTCACTAGATCATTCCATTTACTATAATTATATCTATATTATTTATTTCTAAATGTTAATTCATTAATTTTCCATGATGAGGATATAATAGCAGGGAAAAAATGAACAACCTATTACCTTAAACAATGCTAACTTATCTTAAACTCTACCAAATTGAGTTTCAGGCTAGTTTTCTTCATGATTTTGATGAACATTACGATCCTTGTAAGCACTCATATCCATTGAAATGACCTAGATCATCTTGAAAACTGATTTGGAACCCTCATAACATATTCATAATGGTATAAAGTCCCTTGGAAGGTCTCTTTAGTTGACAACACAATATCACATAATCCTTTAATGTTATCTTAGTCATTTGAGGATCTAAACTAAACTTTTTTCCTCCAAGAGTGTATTTAGTCACCTTATTCTCTTAGAGAATTATTGGAGGTATATATGTTATTAAATATATCCTTAATTACCTCATAACCTTTCAATCATTCAAATCAATCTCATTAAATATAGTTGTACCTTGTTGAAGAGACTAACTCACCTTAAATTATCTCAAAGTATATATAATTAAGATGGAGATCTATGATACTTGGATTGGATTAATTAGGTTTGAAATGAATTAGATATTGAATTTATAACCCTTTAAGATAAATACACTTTATTTATAACTCAATTCATGTTCCAAAATTGATCAAAATAGACCATTCACAAGGATATTATATGAAACTAGTTTTGTACCATATGTACCTTAATGGAAGGAGTTACATAATGAAACCAAAATGAAAAATATATCCATTAACTATAAAAATCACCCTCAAAATCATTCCATTCAATCTAATTCTGAGCTTGAGAAATAGGTGCAAAAATAGACCCATGTTGGATGAATAGGCCATAGTGACTTACTATCACTCTTAGTAATTATTCATAAAGAAGAGGACACCAATACAAAAAATGAAAATTATTTCAATATTACTATGAACCATGATAACTGAGAAAGTCTTAGCTCCTAAATATCTCTCCTCTTTCTATATTGAGCATTTGAAAACTACCCTTCTAGAGTAAACAAGGAGGTCAATATAGGAGATAAAATATTTTTCTTCATTTTAACACCTAAAACCTCATCAAAATAACTTTTTTTACCTTTTAATTTATAAATAAGGTCTTTAATATTCCTTATGCTCAATTTCACCTGAAGAACTATGCAATTGGCCTAAAAATAGGACTTTTTAGCACCAAAACTACCAGGATCACATGACAAGCCTATTAAAACTGATGTAGAACATATCCATTGGATATTTCAATTCCATAATAAGTAAATAATGTATTTAAAATAGAAATTTTGGGTTATATGGGTTGGAATTTGGCCTTAAGAGTCCAAATTGCCAATAATACCCTCAAGATAGTGTTTTGGTATTTGGCAAACTAATCATATTGGCTGTAGCTAGCTTAAAAAACACTACTTCAATGGGTTCACCAAGATTTATAAATACCTGAGGAGTGGATTTTATTTTTGGATCAAGGGTTTATAAAGTTGTTTATTTTGGCATCTTAGGTGTCAGTCTAGGTTGCTATGTAGGTTGTGCTTGTTAGATGGGTTGCTGATGAGGAATAAGCTACATTTATGACATGGGTTGAGAAGATAATGTTTGAACCATTTTGACATGGCATAATTAAATTACTCCATTTATAACAATGTTATTTTTGTGTTTGTATGCTTTGGACTTTTCATATTTGCTAGCTTGAGCTAGTGTAGACACTTGTGGTTGGAGTTGGTTAGGGATTTAACTTGGACCTATATCTTGGTTTTGGTTCTGACTCTAATTTTAGGAGGTTAATTTGATAATCCATTTATTAATAATGTAATTTTCAATATGCAAACCTTTATCAATAATCTCTTTGAATGTGTGTGTATATTAAAGCTCCGAATGATAGGATATCTCATTGTGCAGATTTTTAGTAAACACAATAATAATTAGTTGTTTGGTAAGTTGTGGGTAAAGAAATTAGAAAACACTCTCCATATCTATAAGTATCTTACAAATATTTCACCAAATTTCTTCTTGGCCTAAGTCAAATATACTAGTGAAATATCATACTAAATATTAAAGGAGAAGTGTTGCACAAACTTGTATGAAAAGTTGTCAAAATTAGATACTAACTTTTTCAATAACTTGAGGAACCACTCCAAATACTATACAACTAGACTTCAAGGAAATAAAAGGAATAGATAAATGTCACTATAATCCATTATATTTAAAGTGACAAAGAACTATGTTAGATTTTCCTAGGGTATCCTCTACTTTTGAACTTGTCAAATTTCAATGGTTCATAACCTAGAGGAAATGGTATCTAAAGATACTCCATGTTGAAAGGGTATGAACACATGTCATCTAATTTGAATTTCTTGGTCTGATTCCCTATTTTAATGGTAGAAATTACATCCCTCATTTATTTTAGTTCTTGGGCTAATAAATTAGATGGTACACTTAGTTAGGGTTATGACTAAGCAGTCAAAGGCAAATTACCTTGAATAGGGTATAATGGAGGTATGGTTTGATTTGGAATGTTATCTTTATGAGTGAATTTACTAAGAATATGAATGTATGGATTATGACTTGTCTATTGAAATTGAACATGATGATAAATATTCTAGTTTAGATTTGGTATATGGCCTTGGGTTTGGGGAAATTCAATGAAAAGATATGGCTTTATGAAACATATTATATACACCTAATTTTTTAAACTTTTATCAAATATTGATAATTTACATCTTGAAGAAACCCATCGAGACTCAATCTCCTTGAGTGAACTCCTTAAAGGGAGGACCGAGAAAGGAGTTGGTAGACCATTGGTGCTTCATAGGATTATTATCCCCTTTTTCTACATTATTACCAATCCAACTAGCTCTTAATTCCATTCCCTAAGCTATTAATCCTTTGTTTGACACTCTTCCAGTCTTTTTCCTCTTTCCATCCCACTTTTCCTCACCTTAAGTCCCTTTTATCAGTCAGTTATACTGGGCTGACTGGGTTAACCCTGTATAGTTTCAGGATATTTTCATTTAGGAATTGGTTAGCCTTTGGATGATGTAGCTAGAGACCTAGTGTATAATTATTTGGAATTATATTGGGTCAAATAGGTCAACCCTATCAACCAATTTTTTTGGAAGGGTTTAGGGTGAAATCAACCTATATATACAAGATCATTTCATCATTATTTTAAAATTCAATCAAGAGATATATTTTCTAACACTTATTTACAATATGTTCATCTATGATTCTAATTGAGGATTTTTATCTTAGGGTTTCTACTTGTAGAATATAGTCTTGTGGATAATTATTGGATGCTTTGGCCTTTCTTAGTTATCCTTACAAACCACAACAAACTCTTGTGAATCCCCATTAGCCAAGGGAGAGATTGAGTCTCAATGAGTTCATATTTAGGTAAGCATTCTCTAATTTTTCTCCTTTCTTTAGTAGATAGAAGTAGCATAAGTATTGGCTTCAAATAATATTACTCTTCTATTATATGTATTAAGGTCTTACTCATACTTAAGTTTATTGATATTATCTTATACATGTTTTTATTGTTTACTAACCCCTCATGTTGTGCCACAAACTTTGGTGACCACTAGATTAGATTTAATTTTCTTGTTATTAGATTAGGTGAAATATCAAAACATAGGAACCCCTTAGGGTTATTGCATGATTGTGTTAGATTTAAGGATTTGGAACCCTCCTTAGTATAGTGTATTTTGATAAGTGAGCCCCTAATTAGGTTTAGTAGATCCCCATATTGGTCATGATCCCGCTTAACAAATGTATTCCCAATTTAAAGTGTAGGTATTATTTATCTTCTTTGAGCTAGGATTGATATATAAACATGATGCATTTCTAATTGCATACATTCTAGTGAACCTGATGTGAACTAATCCTTATAGGATTTTCTCACTTATTTCTTTATTTTATCATTTTTATCATATATTTTATATACTAGGTTGATGTCATCAACCCAATTATAAATTTTGTGTTCAAGTTTAACACACAATCACATCCATACAGCTTTATTCTTTCTATGCAAGTTATTTTTTAGGTACAAGCTACTAGATTGACCAATCAAACTAGTACAATTTTTATAATTTTTAGACATCCTGTCCAGACTACTAGGATGACCCAATTGACTCCATATGTTTTAGGCACTTAATAATATGATTTTAAAAAGTCAGATCAACCTAGTCAACCCTATTAATATGACTTGTATATATTTACCAAAGTTCTTTGACAATAATATTACTTCTCTGGATCTTGAAAATCACCAAGGTTTCTTTCTATCCTTTCTCTCTTTCCTTATAGTCTTTCTTTTCATATTTTACAATCTTTAAAACTGCCCTTGTACAGTTAATTGGATCAACCTTGTAGACATAGTTTTGTATTTTGTGTGTTATCTAGATAACTAGGTTAACCTAGTCAACCATATTCATTTTTATACTTTTTCTTCCATATTACAAAGGTGAAACTTTTGACCCCATTTCATATTATGTACATATACTATCATCTGCATCAACACTGTACCTTGTTTCAAAGTTGGAATTAACCCTTATATGCTAGTAATTATCTCACACATTCATTTTTTATTACTTGCATGGTTAAAATATATCACATAGTGTAATTAGGTGGTTTTCAATTTACCATTTAGTTTCACTATTTTCTATTTTATGCACACATGACCAAATCACAAAATATTAGTAAGCACTTTAACAATTATCTACCCAAGGCCAACCTACCTAGCTTTCATCCCAAAGAGGGAGTTGACTTGGTTTTATAGCCAAGTGTAAATATGTGGTTAATGGTATGTTATGGATAAGCACCTAAAACCATTATCACTGTGGTGTGTGAATTGAGGGCATAAGCCCCAATACCAAGCATGTACCATTGCCAATACATATCCCCTTCAGGCCAAATGTCTTGAAACTATCCTTAGTTTTCTTTCTATTTCCTTTTTTATAGCCAACTTCCCATCAAATTTAAATTAATATTCTAATAATGTAAATAAAATTTAGGTTGAACATCTAGTTTATCTTTTAATTTTTAAGTTTATTGCTTACTCTTTGTTTAATTATATTTTGTATTACCAAAACTTGAATTAGCCAACATTGGTACAAGGTTTTGTGTTGTGTGCCTTAATTAGATCACCCTCATTAATCCAATTGATTGTTTGTTTCCTTTAAGTTCTTAATTTTTAAAGTAATTAAAAAATTATTTTTAGTACATAGTTGTTTTAGTTGACACAGTCTATTATAGTGCTGTAGTAAAGTAGGTATTTCAGGTCATGGGCCTAGTCACTTGCCTAGCTAGTTATCCAAGTCAAATTTAAGCTTATTTCAATGAGGCATAGGCCCTAACTATTGTTAAAGTTCTCAAAATTTAATCACTTGGTGGTATTGGCATAAATATACATAAGGCGTAAGCCTTATGTTCTCACGTAAAGTGTAGCAAAGAAGGGACTGAGGTCTATTGTGCTAGTTGTGCCATAGATCAACTTGGTTGTGAAGGGGATTGGGTTAGAAAAAAAATTGTTGGTATTTAGAAGGTGAAATACTTGGGTTTCATAGGCTTTATGGCATCTATATTCTTGAGATCTAACTAGTTATCTAGTTAAGGGGGTTCAACACGGTCTTGTGTTTATGCACGGGTTTCATTCGAGGCATGGGGTTTTAACCATACTTAGTGTATTTCATCTCTGAGCATAGGTTTCATTGTCATTCATAGGTCAACCATGAATTAACCAAGTTGGGATCTCAAGAGGACCCAATCATATATTTGATATAAAATAACATGTAATCAATAAACATTCAAGTCTTAACACATTTAGTAATTTTAACTAGTTTTGCAAAGCATTCCTCATTAATACATTTAAACCATAATGTATACATAGTTCATATAAACCAATCATGTGCTAAACATAAACTACTAAAGCCCAAGCTCATAAGTGATCTTAGGAATTACAAAGGGGAGTGTCAAGCTACATCCTGAATAAGTTCTAATCTTATGACAATCTTCTAGCAATAATTCACTAGAGTTTAGCTACTCTCTAGTTTACCTTTTTTCCCTTTATCCAAACTCAAATTACTTTTATAGGCTTCATAAGATCCTAGGGTCATAAGGAATGGGGCACATTGAATTCTAAGATGGCACTAGAGGTACACATCCCACAACCCCCACTACACTTTACCTTCAATGTGTAGTCATTATTCCATGCACCCACTTCCCAATGTTGCATGATTTAAAAAGGAGGCACTTCTCTTAAATGGATAGTCATTGTCCTATACACCCAGTTCCCATTATTTCTTAGAGTTGTTAGCAGCTAGCTAGTTGGCATTGCTAGAGGATACAAATAGAAACCATCCAAAATATTTCCTTACACCTAGGTGTCTATAAAGTTTGTGTGGATCCATTACTTAGCATGAAATAGGGCCCAACATTACCCCATACAAAACTGTTAGTCTACCCTTGGACTATCCTTTAAGTGCCTTAGCTATGCAAAATTTGGGTACTCTCTACTGTAATTTTATCTTGAAGTTTTTAAAGCCCTAGATTTTGAGCTTGGTTTCTTCAATGGTGATATCTATCTTTGTAGAGGTTGCCTCAAACATGAGAACATCCATGTTGTCAAGTTATTTTTTGAAGGCCTCTAGTGTTTCCTTAGATTTCTAGACCCTGTTATCAAGGATGGATCCTTATTCAATCACCTTTATCTAAAAAGTACAAAAATTTTCCTCTAAGTATTGATCACGGGTCTTCATTTGGGTGCTTAATGTATTCATCTGAGCCATTACCTATGTGCTCATACCTACGGATAGTGAATTCCTATTTCATTAGCACATCCTTTTATCCCTTTGTCTTTTGGAGGCATGTGTCAATGACTGACACTTCATTGGAAAAATTTAAAAAATATGACATCGACATCATCTGCATGTTCCTCCAACCTTGTGAAGAGGTCCTCTACCTCATTGATCTTTTTATTGAGATATTTCTTCAATGTTTTTTGAGTGTCATCTTCCTCTTCCTACACTAGTTTCTTTGAGGGATCATTTTATTGACCAACATGTACACTCTATCCACTTCTAAAAATTGGGAGGTTTTAGTACCATCAAAAAGGGATGGATATGCTTTTTCAATGCACTCAACCAACTACTTGAGCTTGAGCTTCATATAACTAAGTTCTTCCACCTTGAGTGCAATATATTTTTACTTGGTGGCATGAACATCATTAATAATGTTCTTATGTACCACCTTAGAGGCCATCTTAAGGAGAGAATTAGCTAACCATATAGGTTTCATGTCCTAAGGGTTGACCAATTAGTAATCATGCCCTTATTTTAGATTTTGAACATTATATATCCCCTTGGTTAGCACTTTGAAATATGGTTCATCCATGTAGAAGTCAACTACAAAGGACACTTGATGATACATCAATGTTATTTCAGCTCTAGAGGTCATGTATTCTAACATGTAGAAATCCTCATCTATGATAAACCCCTTATGTGCATTTTCTCTATAGCTTGGCTTGAATTCCTCTTTATTAATGGCCATCTCCTTCTACTCCTATGCCTATTTGCTTATGCTACTCTCTTACTTGATGCCTTCTTCATATTTTTTCTATAGGGGTTCTTCTTCCTTTGAGGCACTAACATAACCTTTTTGTCCCCAAGTGCCCATTTAACACTAGGGTGTGATTGTTCAACAACTTTCTCTACTAGGTTGGTGTAGGCGCTAGGCACCTCTATTGATTTGTCTTTAATGAGTTTTGTGCCTATGAAAACCCTCTTTTCTTCCTCCTCCTTAATGGCGTTTTCCTTCTTGGTCTTATTTATTTATACCTTCATTTTCTTGATGATTGTAGTGGTTTTCTCTTATCTAGCCCTTATCTCCTTGGCCTCAACTTTATCGATTTAAGATTGAGACATACCCTTGGCCCTTATAGCCTCTCTTTTGTAGTACAACTCTAGCACCACATTGATGTGATCCTAATCTAGGCCTATTCCCTTCCATTTTCATATTAACTCTTATTCAGTTAGTACACCTGATGGTCTTGCTTATCTAAGCATAATAGTGGTGATACCTTGGAGAGCCTCATATAATTTCATCACATTAGGATCTTCATTTATTTCTTCTCCCACTAGGCACCTTTCTTTAGCCTCAGATTCCTCACTTCTTTCTTCCTCTGTAACTCTTGTACTTTTTGGATGTCCACTTTGGTAAGGCCAAGCTTCCTCTAATTTTTTTCCTGCCTCATTTATTTAGTTTATGGTGGAGGGGAAGTTTCCTCGCTAGATGAGGAGTCTTATTCATTCATTATATATACACCCTTCCCAAATTCTTCCCTCTTTTCTAGCTCTTCCTATGCCTCTTTGTCTACTAGGGTGATAGTGCACATAGTAGATGGAAACTTTGACTTCTTTTACTTCTCCTTTGAGATAGGAGAAGTCTTTAACACAAACTTTATGTGCTTATTGTTCTAGGTTGATAGAGATGCTTCATCACCTAAGGCAATCTTGAACTTTATACAATCCTCCATTTCTTCTAGTGTCTCCCTTTTCTTATTCTTGGGAGACTTCCTTATTTCCACTACTGTAAGCATAACTGCATCATCGATCCTAATGGGAGGGTCATAAATCTGATCTATGGTAGAATTGGGGCCCTTCCTCCTAGGATTATTCTCATAGTAAAACCTATAGATTTATCTGAGTATGGTCACTTATTGAAGGGGGTAGATATTAGTATGATCTAACTCATCTTATTCATAGCTTGTTGCCTTCCCATCTAGGTGTATGAACTAGCACTAAAAATTGTTTCTCTCCATATCTATTTCTCTCACTAGCATGTCTAATTTTTACACATTGGTGATCCTCCTAAGTTAATTCCTAAAATACTTGGCCAAAAAAGTGTATGGTAATTGTTGATGCAGTGGATTACACCCCTGCCAGGAGGTTGAGCTCTTGCCTTCCATATGCAACAATGAAAACTCCCCTCTTGCCTGTGGGTATGACAAAATTGGGGGGAGAGTCTCTAGATAAGGGATAGCTCCCTTTGATGTATCATTTAGGTCTTGGATTTCCCTACTGCTAATAAATAAATGAAAAAAGGTAGGGGGGTTGAAAAGGGAGAAGGATGCTTAAAATAGAACCTAAACCTAAACTAAAAAAGGTGATACACCAAAAAAGGTTGATCTACTAAGCTCAGATCTACACTTTTCACCAAGAACAAGCCCCCATACACTTCATCTAACATGGGAAACCCTTCTGCATCAGTGAGTCAGGGGTCCATGGAGATACAAGGAGGAAGAACTACCAGAGGAATTTTGAGACACACTTTGGCAGCCTATTCACATGCACCTATATTCCTACTAAGGACACTTCTGACCAACTTGTAAAAGGAAAACTCATGATGCACTAGATATGATGAAATAATCTTACAAAAGCATAAATGGAAATGACTTAACATAGAACAAAGGCATAGACACATACAAAAGTGAAAAACTCAGAATGGAGGTAAAAATGATGTCTCGATTCAAGGTAAATCTGATAGAGAGTTCTTGCCTTATAGGCTAAGAGATATTCCTCCCAAGCTAAGAGATAGATCCTTTTCTCAAATGAGAAGTTTAAAATATATATAGAAAGAAAAGAGGACTTTTGGAACCCTTTTTATAAGTGACCCATGTGCATTTTGAGCATTGGGAAGAGGAAGCCGCTTAAAAGTTAATGATGTGTCAGCTCCTATCATATGTGAAATTATGGTCCATGCTATTTATCTACAAATAAGACTGCTCCTTCAAGGAATTCACGTGGCTTGTCTGCTCATCAATGCAAAGTGAAGAAAAATGGGTCATGGTGTTTACTGTTCACACCTCTTGATGACCACTTGGCAGGCACTGTGTTAACCACTGGAGTAATTCCTTGAGTTGACACCTTCCTCTACCACTTGGAATATTTTGTCCATTTCTATGATTAACTCTTTTGCCTCTTCTTGGATCTATCTTCTACTACTTCTTTGTCTCTTTGGGCTAAGAGCGCTCTATTTTTGACATTTGTCACAATCCACTGCTTTGAAGCTTATAAGGCACTTAAAATGTAGATGCAAACACTTGTTGCACTCTGCTGAGTTATAATGGGACATGTGGCATCATCTGATTATCTTAAGATATCCTTTGATAGTCCCATGGAAGATGACACATGGTGGCTTTTGCTTACTTTAGCAATTCAGTTGGGGCCCACCACAGTCCTTACTCAATTATGAAACCAAAGGTGGAAGCTTTTAGATGTTGACACATGGTAGATTCCACTTAGCTTTAATAAGGGACATGTGGTGCTTTCCACTACATTTAAAGAAACACATTTAAACCTTCTACAATTTTCACTTGGCACCCTCTGCACGCATTGAGAAAAGCTTATTTGAAAGAATCTTTTTTGAAATTTGAAATGTAGATGCCAACACTTGTCATGCTCCAATGAATTATGAAGGGACATGTGGCATGTTCCAATACTTTTAGAATCAAAGAAAAAAGGGGCACAATAGATGACACTTGGTAGCTTCTGCTTGAATGGTTTGGTTTGTGCCTTACTGCCCTCCAAAAGGGCAGTTGTCCTTCAGCCTTTTGGATGCTCATTTGAACCACCCAATTAAACTAAGCCTTTGAACCAAATAATTGAACCAAAGTGATGAACCAAATCTTGGAACCTATTTCTCCTTTTGCCAAAAGACTCGTATAAACCAATTTAAACTAGATCAAAATAGCAGGGAAAGAAGGGGACTGATTTTGGCCTATTGGACCAAAATGGTCAACAGATTGGTGACTCCCAGAGGAATCATGACTACTATGCTTAGAGACTAGTTGCCTTAAAATCTATTAGGCATAGAGTCATAATGCAACTTGAAAAGTTAGCAACAATGCTGATATATCCAAGAATCAATCATGAAGCTTTTTACCCCAAACATAAAGGAAAACACACACAAGGCTAAAAACACCACTTGTGCAAACAACACTTAGGGAAAATAGGGAAAGAAAATTAAAAGCAAACTACTATATATAGCTAACCAGGTATTTTTGACTCCCTCCTGGATCAAAGGGAAATTTTCTTAAGTCCCCTTCCTGGCTAGGAAACTTATGGTGCCAGACAAGTGGCTGAATGGAATGGAGACTTGGTGACCTACTCCTCTTGCCTATCACCTTGATTGGCTTGCATCTAAGTGGATCAAAATCAAACATGCTTCCAACATATATGTACTCTTCTTGTCCTTGGAAGCTTGTTGAATGTTGGTCCTTCATGCTAGTGTGTCTCAAGAAATCGATGGTTGTTAGCTTATCACCATAAGCCTTTTGATATGCATAGCTCCTTGGACATGCATCATGGATTGACTTATCCACTTCTACCTCATTGAAGACTCTATCAAGCTCACCTTATGCTACCTCATGGCTTTCTTGAAGAAGGGTGACTATTGTGATGTCTGAAATAGACTCACAAACTAAGTATTCATCCCACAAAACATCACCTTCTTATTCAAAAATTTATTCTTCAATACTATTCTCAAGATGAATAGGCCTCTCCTTTTCCTCCTGATCCTCCTCCAATTTAGGATCCATGGCATAATCATCCTCCTCATTGAAGCAACAAGGAAATTCATCAAACAAGGGAGGAGAGAACTTATCGTGCTTGTGTTCCTCTTAATATTGTTGGAACATCTTCATGTATGCATGACTTACATCTTCTCCATTGTTGATGATGTCTTCAATGGGAGCCTCGATGATGATTTTCTCTTCATTGTTGCTCATGATAGCCTCTTGGGAAACTACAGATTGGATCTTCTATTCTTCACTCACCTCCTACAAAATAGGTTCCTCCTTGAGAAGGGATGAAGTGGAAGGCTGATGATAAAAACCATGTGGAAGAGGAGGTAGTCCTTGAACTAAAATTAAATGATTCTACTCTTTCCATTTGGCTAGCACTTTAATTATATTAGGTGTGGCCTAATAGCTCTCTTGGGGGTGTGTAGATGGGGTGTGTTTAGACATGTCCATCACACATTAGCTGAGGAATCTCACTTTGGAATCCAAATCTACAATTCTCCTAGCTAGATCTTCTTGAAAGAGACTTTCTTGGAGGTCACAAGGATCACCAATGTTATCTTCTTTAAGGCTTTGAGCTGGTTCTTGGCATTCCCTCCTCCAACTTGGAATCTTGACATTATGTTGAAAGACCTGAGGAGGTTGAGGAACACTAAGAAGAGACTATTGATGTACAGGAAGAGTCTCTAGAAGAGGGATGTGTTGGTTCATTTCCATGAGAGGTTACTCTAATGCCCCTTGATGTTGGAAAGATAAGCGCATGGGGTTAATAGCAGGCATGATTAATACATCAGATGAGCTAGAGTGAGCAAGTGCTATCTAATAAGAAGGATTAGGTACATAAGAGGGGGATTTCTTTAGAATAGGAGGGGGCACACAAGGGTGACTACCCTAAATGAAGGGACTCTTCCATTTTGCTACCTCTTCTTCCATAGATTGCAAGGTCTGAGCTTGCCTAAACAAACACTCCTCTTTATACATCATCTCTTGTTGATATTCATACTGCTCATCCAATCTGTCAATCTCCATTACCTACTTATCAAACTCTAGGGCCACTTCCCTTATTATTGAAGGGCAACTAAGAGAGCTACTTGAGGGGATGCCATAAATTTTTTGAGCTTGATTAAAACTATATAAAGGAGCATAAGACCCATGATTCTTATCAATGGGATTATACATACAAAAAGTAAGATTTCTTGATGGCACCAAAACTGCTTAACCAACTGATTAAACTCAGAGTCACCCTTGGTGTTGATGGAAAAACCTCCAAAGGCTAGTTAGTTGAAGAACACACCAAAAATTGTTTAACTCTTTAGACACAACTTGTCCTAGTTGGTCCCACCAAGCATGCCAAAAATTGTTGATGCAACATATTGCACCCCTGGCAGGAGGCCGAACTCCTGCCTTCCACGTGCAACAATGGATACTCCCCTCTTACCTATGGGTATAGTAAAACTAGGGGAGAGTCTCTAGATAAGGATTAGATCCCTTTGATGTATCTTTTAGGTCTTGGATTTACCTACTGATAACAAAAAAATAGAAAAAAGTGGGGGTTGAAAAGGGAGAAGGATGCTGAAAATAGAACCTAAACCTAAACTAAAAAAGGTGATACACCAAAAAAAGGTTGATCTACTAAGCACAGACCTACACTTTTCACCAAGAAAAAGATCCCATACACTTCATCTAACATGGAAAACCCTTTTGTGTCAGTGAGTCAAGGGTCCATGGAGATACAAGGAAGAAGAAGTACTAGAGGCATTCTGAGACACACTTTGGCAGCCTATTCACATGTGCCTATATTCCTGCTAGGGACACTTCTGACCAACCTACAAAAGGAAAACTCATGATGCATTAGACATGCTAAAATCATCCTACAAAAGCATAAAGGGAAATGACTTAACATAGAACAAAGGCATAGGAAAATATGAAAGTGCAAAACTCAGAATGGAGGTAAAAATGTTGTCTCGATTCAAGGTAAATTTGGTAGAGAGTTCTTGCCTTATAGGCTAAGAGATATCCCTCCCAGGCGAAGAGATAGATCCTTTTCTCAAATGAGAAGTTTACAATATATAGAGGAATAAAAGATGCCTTTTGGCACCCTTTTTACAAGTGACCCATGTGCATTTTGAGCATTAGGAAGAGGAAGCCACTTAAAAGATAATGTCATGTCAGCTCCTATCATATGTGAAATTATGGGCTACACCATTTGTCTATAAACAAGACCACTCCTTTAAGGCATTCATGCAACTTGTCTGCTCATCAATGCAAAGTGAAGAAAAATGGGTCACGCTTTTGTTGTTTGTGCCTCTTAATGACTGCTTGGCAGGCACTGTGTCAACCACTGGAGTAACTCCTTGAGTTGACACATTCCTTTGCCACTTGGACTATTTTGTCTATTTCTATGCTTAGCTCTTTTGCCTCTTCTTGGATCTATCTTTTGCTACTTCTTTGGCTCTTTAGGCTGGGAGCACTCCACTTTTGACATTTGTCATAGTCCGCTACTTTGAAGCTTATAAGGCACTTGAAATGTAGATGCAAATACTTATCATGCTTCAATAAGTTATAATGGGACATGTGGCAGCATTCGCTTAGCTTAAGATGTCCTTCAAGAGTCCCATAGAAGATGACACATGGTAGCTTCTGCTTACTTTAGCAATTCACTCGGGGCCCACCATAGTCCTTACTCAATTATGAAATCAAAGGCAGAAGCTTGTAGATGTTGACACGTGGTAGTTTCTACATAGCTTCAACAAGGGACACATGGCACTTTATGCTTCATTTAGAGAAACACATTGAAACCTTCCACAGTTTCCACTTGGCACCCTCCACATCCACTGAGAAAAGCTTATCCAAAAGAAGCTTTTTTTAAATTTGAAATGCAGATGCCAATACTTGTCATGCTCTACTGAATTATGAAGGGACACATGGCATGTTCTACTACTTTTAGAATAAAATTAGAAAGGGGTGTAGTAGATGACACTTGTTAGCTTTCACTTCAATGGTTTAGTTTGTGCTTGACTACCCTTCGAAAGGGCACTTGTCCTTTGGCCTTTTGGATGCTCCTTTGAACCGCTTGATTGAACTAAGCCTTTGAACTGACCGATTGAACCAAGGTGATGAACCAAAGCTTGGAACCTATTTCTCCTTTTGCTAAAACACTCGTACAACCTGATTTGAACTAGTTTAGAACAATAAGGAAAGAAGGGGACCGATTTTGGCCTGTTGGATCAAAATGGTCAACAGTAACTTTAACTAGCTAGACTTGTTGCCATCAACCAACACCAGGTAAAATATGTAGAAATATTGCATAATGACAAAGGTCGATGTACCATACATGATCTTGAGGAGATATTATAGGATACACCACTCAATCTTAAACACCTTTATATATGTCTCACACCATCTCATCATGTGTACCTTATAATTTACATTCAAGGAATTTAGGCAAGTGAAATACTTATATTTTTACATCAGGGAGTCATTGTGTTCTATAAAAACATAGAGATTATTCTCATTCCCATCTAGTATTATAATATCCTCCATGACTATCTAGATGAGAATGGATCCCCACCTAAATGTCCCCTTCATCATGTGTCATTATAGTGCATTCTTCATGAACTCTTCAACAATAAATTTGGAAATGTTAAACTTCATACCTTACACTATATGGTATGTATTACAGAGGTAAGTTTTTGTCACATCAGTCTATCAACCATTGGGGTATATTTTTGAGCTTATGAGGTGTGAGGCCACCCTCATTCTTGGGTCCTTGCAATATTTGATGGGGAAGATGAATCCCTCTGTTTTATAAACTCATGAGCTTTTCCACATGCCCCACATCTTTGTCATCACCCTTCATCTCATGGATGGCTCTTCTAGTGTTTCAGGGCTTGATGATCCTTCCAATGAGGTGTATTGATATCCTAATGTTACTCCCCATGAAGTGAATATGGTCACCATGGACACACAATAGAAGGAATTACACAATCTCCAACTTTTTAAAGTATGGAAACTCTTACAGCTGAGTTACACTAAAAGCTATCAAATTATCTTGAATGGTGATGTCTAATAGTACCACACCCTATTTTGTCTTTCTCCCTATATCCACTATCTAATCTGATGCTAGGTCTTGCATATGGTTGGAAGTGTGATTGTTGTACTCCTTCAGCTAGTAGGTATACTCAAATGAATGACAATTTCCCCTATCAAAAAATCTAGGGAGAACTACATGAATTGATAATACATTTTAGTTAGTGTTTTAGGGTAAAATTACATGATGTTGACCAATTATACCATCAACATTTTTGTTCTTATACGGGCTACTTCTAATACCACATGTACCTAGTTCAGACTTTGTTACTATGGACCCATTCTTTGTTACTTATTTCCCATCCTAAACCCAATGGTATTGAATTTTGGTAGGTTAGGTCTACTAAAAACTCAAATTGTTACTAGTGATTCAAAATCATAGGATTTATGATTGTACCTTCAGCTCTGAGCTTTGTAGGTTTTTAATGGTGTCTTTAGTGACAACTCACTTTTCTATCAACTATTTCTTATTCAAATTCCTTTCCACCCCTCTGTCTACCAATATTACCATGAGCATAATTTATTTAGCATCACAATCATTCATGCTAGGTGTTTTGGGGTGCTTAGATTCTTGCTCTAGTAAGGTCTTTATGTTTTGGCTCTCTGGTTTACTAGTTCACTTTGGCTCTATTGAAATATCAAGTTTGCATAAAGTTTGTAATAGAAACTAGTCAACCACGTGACATTTTATATCCTAATTCCATATACCATATTTAATTTAGGTGCATTAATGGCATGAAATCATTTATATTTTTTGAACTCCATGAAAATCTACAAAATCCAAAAAAATCCTCTACCACCAACTCATTTATTATGTATCTTTGTGCCTCCACCATCACCGCATTCAATACTTCTAACAATATTTTAGTTAAGTGAATTATGGTTCAAATGGTCACTACCTATTCAAATCTATGTGGATGCTATATATCTATGATGATTCTCTTTTTTCACTTTGTTGTTTGGTGTAACCTTTGTTGGGATCTAGGAAGCACAATTGATTACTTTTCTATAAGCAATTAAACATGAAATTGAACCAGAATGATTTAGTAACTAGAAACTTGAAACAACAAAGAATAGAGAAACAATACTATCTATATTAATACTCTTCTAGAAAAGAATTACAATGAAGAGATGCCACACTCTTCCACCTTACAGGCTTCCCACACCAAGTGTTCACTAATTCACACTCAAGAGTTATCTCTCTCTTTCTCAACCATAACTAACTCAACAACCTGAGTTGTTATCCCCTCATTGATAGCTTCAGCTGATCTCCTTGACCTTGCACCTTACAGATCTCCTTGACCTTGCTTTCTTGCTTCAATGCTTTACTTGCCTTCATTACAATACATGCCCCATGGGTCTCTTAAATAGGATCCCAAGCATACAATAATTAGACTTCTAATTACAATAATTAGAAACATAGACTCAAGACTTAAATTAGTCTTCAACATGTAAACACTCTCAAACCTCTAAAAATTAGATGAGTCTAATTCTGGAAATGCGTTCTAAAAATGCATGCAAGTGCATGCACATGCATAGGTGACCGACGTCAATTGCTGTCAGTCTGCTCCTGACTGACATCGGCCAATCCCTAGTCCCTACCTGACTGATGTCAGTCGTACTGCCGATGCTAGTTACTGGTTGCACTTAGTAACCCCTGATTAGCTTCCTAGTGAAGCTTTTAGCTCCACAACTTAACAATCTCCCACTTGGAGATAAATAGCTGCACCTGTACAACAATCTCTACTAACCATCTCAGGCACCTCCATCTTCAAGCTCAATTTTGAAGACCATCCACCACACATCCTGTGATGCTACACCTATCATCCAAGTCCCCTACCATATCTAAACTTTTTGACAACTCCCACTGCTTGGGAAAAACTCAGGTCTACACCAGACCTTATGTGATTTTGAACACTATTCTAAGCTTAGCTTGAACTATCCAGCCCTTGTTGTGCTTACTGGTTCTGCATCCTGCGTATTGAACCCTACCAACACCTTCTTCACATCAACTCCCACTGCAGACAAAATCAACCTGTGATCTTCCATGTATCTGAACATACTTATGCCAAAGAATCTTGCTGCTCCTAGATTCTTCATGACACCCATCTGAACTAACTTTACCTTTAGCTCAACAACTCCCTGTATGTGTAACCCTACAACAAGCACACAATATAGTAATAGGATAATGTAGCTAATATTATCCAACCTGGTAAAGAGAAACACAATGGTCAAACTTCCATTGCCCTGTAGCTTACTCAAGACCATATACCCTGGCCTTCTGTCTCACGTGTCCATTCCCACTCTTCTTCATCCTGAAAATCCATTTGTCTATCAGTGCTTTCTTCCAGCTGGCAACTCCTCCCAAAAAACCCCCATTTGGTTCTTCTCCAAGGAATCACATTCCTCATCCATGCCAAGCTCCCACTGTTTCTTGGATCTACCTACTCTGCTTCTTTAATTACTTCCTAGTTCTTGACCATCAGTGAGCTACAAGTAGTGTAAAGAAGGGAAATGATGAATTTGAGGCTTACTTACCCTTTTAGTCCTCCATATGGGCGTTTAAGACTCCTTGACAGCTTGTTGTCTGCCCAACATCTGTTCCAATGACCGATCTTGGCCATCTCTCAGTCTGCACCCAATTGATGTCAGTTCCATGTGATTGACTCTACCGACATTAGTTCCTACCTGACCGACATCAGTTCCACTTGCCTGACACTATCAACTCTGCTAGTCTGCACATGACTGATGTTGGTACCTGCCTGATCGACATTGGTTCCATCTGACTGACATTGGTAACTGTGTTTTTTTATAAGTGATGACTTCTTTACCCGTGAGCTCATCTTGGATCAAAACCCTATCCATTCTACCCTACTCAAAATTATTCATCCCTTGTGACTGATCTCTGTCCATTATCTCCTTCATAAACACCAAGGCTTCCCTGTTTTTGTCAAAAGCATCAAATTTCCTTTTCCTATAATGAACTCGATCTATGCCCTCCAAATCTGAACTCATACCTTTTGACTCAAGAACATGCATCTCCTTCTTATTCATGTGACCAAGCCTATTAAGACACATCTCTGAATCTACAGCTGAAGTAGATAAACTAGAAGGAGAATTAGTAATACAAGTAGATAGGTAAAGCATACCTACTTTTTTGCCTCTTTCTAAAATAAGTGCACCCTTGGAAACCTTCCAAGAATCTATTGTGAGGGTTATTGTGCATCCCTCATCACCCAACTTTCCTATAGAAACTAAACACTGCTTCAGGATTGGGACATGCATAACCTCCTTCAACACCCATGTGTTGCCTGTCTGCAATTCTAGCTGCACTTTCCCTTTGCCAACCATTTGACAAGGCGTACCATCCCCTAAATAAAGCACTCCAAAGTCTCCCTAGACATACTCATGGAACAAATCTCTATTTGGGGATGCATGAAAAGAAGAACCATAATCTAAAACCCATGATTCTAGATGACTATCCAAAGAAAGTATGAGAACATCTTGTGCCATAATACCTGCATCCTTTGCTTCTTCATTTCCTTCATGTTGATTTTTTTTATCCTTCAATCAAAAATCTTTCTTTGTGTGTCCTTTCTTTCCACAAAACTAGCAAGTGATACCTCCATTTTTGGATTTGGATCCCTTTTCCATCTTCAACCTTGATTTCCCTTGCTCAATCTTCTCTCTTTGTCTTCCCCTACTTTCAACACTTAAAGCACTCCCTAATGATTCACCTATGCTTTTCCTATGAATATCTTCATTCAAGATTACACTAACTACATCATCAAATTTTAAGATTTTAGAAGCAGATGCAATATTACTTACTACCATTACCAAACTCCCCCAACTTTCAGGTAATGAGCATAATATTAAGAGAGCTTTTATTTCATCATCAAAAACAATATTGACTGAATTTAACTGGTTTACCAAACCATGGAAATCATTAAGATGGCTATATATTGATCCACCTTCCTGCATTTGCAAAGTAAATAGCTACTTCATAAGAAATACCTTATTTGAAGCAGAGGGCTTTTCATATAAATTTGCCAAAGATTCGATCAACTCTTCCATTGTCTTACAGTGTGATAAGTTAGAAATCACAGACGATGCAAGGCTCAACCTTATGGATCCTAGAGCCTTCTGATCAAGGAAGTTCCATTATTCATCCTTCATATCTATGGGCTTGCATGCAACCCCACCCAACGGTAAGTACAAATCTTTCTGATACAGATAATATTCTATATGCATCCTCCAATGTTGATAATTCTTGCCGTTAAACTTCTCCATTCATAGCCTACTTTATTCTACCATTACTATACTCCCACTCAATCAAAAACCCTTGAGAATGACCTGTAATCAAACAATAACCTACTCCCTACAACCTTAGCTCTGATACCACTTGTTGGGATCTAGGAAGCACAATTGATTACTTTTCTATAAGCAATTAAACATAGAATTGAACTAGAATGATTTAGTAACTAGAAACTTGAAATATCAAATAATATGAAAAACAATACTATCTATATTAATACTCTTCCAGAAAAGAATTACAATGAAGAGACGCCACACTCTTCCACCTTACAGGCTTCCCACACCAAATGTTCAGTAATTCACACTCAAGAGTTATCTCTCTCTTTCTCAACCACAACTAACTCAACAACCTGAGTTGTTATCCCCTCCTTGATAGCTTCAACTGATCTCCTTGACCTTGCACCTTGCACCTTGCAGATCTCCTTGACCTTGCTTTCTTGCTTCAATGCTTTACTTGCCTTCATTATAATACATGCCCCATGGGTCTCTTAAATAGGATCCCAAGCATACAATAATTAGACTTATAATTAAAATAATTAGAAACACAGACTCAAGACTTAAATTAGTCTTCAACATGCAACCACTCTTGGACCTCTTAAAATTAGATGAGTCTAATTCTAGAAACGTGTTCTGGAAATGCATGCACACGCACAGGTGACTGATGTCGGTTGCTGTCAGTTTGCTCCTGACCGACGTCGACCGATCCCTGGTCCCTGCCTGACCGACGTCAGCCGTACTGTCGATGCCAATTAATGGTTGCACTTAGCAACCCATGATTAGCTTCTTGGTGAAGCTTTTAGCTCCACAACTTAACAACCTTTGCCTTCAATGTGGTAACCTAGGCATAATTCCTCACATACATGTGATTTAACCTCCTTGATTCCCACTCCTCTTACTGTATTTTTAATTCAAGTGTGATTATATATATATATATATATATATATATATATATATATATATATATATATATATTGGTTGGTTTATTATGATTAATATTTGCCTTAGCCTATCCTACCCCATAAAAATCCCTTGTGATAGTCCTCTATCACTTGTTTCTTCTTTTCTTAGGTCTCTTGCACTTGACCAAATGGTGCATCTTAACTATCTTTCTCTACATGATCAAAGTTATACATCTTCACTTGAGTCTGGAGAGTTTCACATGCCCACCACTTAGATGTCTAGCCTTAGACACTCCTCAAAAATGTAAGGTCTCCACTCACTCAGTTTGATTTATGCATGAAAGGCCATATGAACTTCTACTTGGGGCTTGAAAGTTCCCTAAAACTGGGATTAGGCACATGGTGTTTGGTGTCCTTCCTTTTTCTAATGTTGATAATATTCATGCTCCCATAACTTAGGTGTTTAGCCTCAAGTGATTAGAAATCACAATTTCTCAACTCACTTAGCTAAGATTGAGTGATGTGTCAGTAGGTTTTTCTAGTGGGCTTCAAAGCTCCACTTCTTTATGCTTTACTCTACTGCTAAAGAGAAAAATAAGTAAAAAGGAACCATTTGGATTGTACCAAACATTATTTTGGTCATCTCATCCCAAACTAAATAGTGACCAAGAAGTCAGTGTTCTAAAGGTGTAAGCACCATCTTATTGTCGATATGGCTTCAATTTATTGTCATTAAAATGCCTAGGGAGCATTTTGATGGTTAACATGTGTAACTTACATGATCTTATCTCTAATATGTGGTGGATAATAGAGGGACCCATCCACCTTATCTATAATTTACCTAGGTGATTGAAATACTTAGATTCATAGAGAAAAATAAATGCTCCTTCTATCAACACCTTGTACTTTATATGTTTATCATGCCATAGTTTCTAGCACACCTTTTCTATCTAATAGCTCAACTTGGCTTGGGTGTACGTCTCATCTAAGTGATTAAAATCCTCTAGCCTTTTGTTTAGTGACTCTTGGTTATATAACCAACTAATGAAATAAATAAGTAATGATGGAGCTAAGAATTCCATTAGTAGGATTTCCTTAGCACTAAACTCCAATTAGAATGGTGTAGCCTTGTTTAGGTGCTTGTAGGTTATGTGATATGCCCATAATACTACCGACACTCAATCAGCCCAATCCCTTCACCCAATTTCACATATCTTTTTGAGGCACACTCTTAATATTTTATAAAATACCTTAGCTATTCCATTTGATTATTGATGATACGAGGTCATTTTGTGGTCCACCATCATATACTCAACCAATAAAATGTGCACTATTTCATTGATAAAGTGAGTGCCCCTATCACTATTCAAATTGAGTGGGCACCTAGATCTACTAATTATGTTATCCTAGATGAACTGCATGGCTATGGAAAATATGTAATTTTTTTTGGTATAGCCTTAGCCCACTTCGTGAAATAATCTATGGCTAACAGAATATACCTTACACCTTTGCCTCATGTTGTAAGAGTTATTAGCCCAACAAAATCAATGGTCCATTTCATGAATGGTGCATGGGAAAGAATGGGGATGAGGGGCATCTTATCTTGATGTTTGGGCTTCCTCATGCACTAGAATATATCACATGTCTTGGTTTAGTTCTTTGATATTGGAATAAGCTTAATCACCATAAGCCTAATTGTAACACTTTTCTTGTCATTGCATCTCTGGTGCAGTGTCCTCCTGCTATGCCTTTATGCACCTCCTACAGGATGGAGTCTATTTCATGTTCTAAGAAACATTGGCATATCACTTTATTTTTACTTATATTTTACATTTCTCTATTGATGAGCTAAAAGGGGTAGCAAAAACTATTAGTTTTTTCCTTTTCTTTATTTGTCATAGCCTAAGGGTAAACTCTAGATGTTAGAAAGGTGGTGATATCCATAAAATCCTTGGGGATGCATTAAAATTGATACAGTTACACATCCAAAATTTCATCCTTAATAGGCATCACTACATCACTAGAATTGATGTGAGACAAATGGTCTGGCCATAAATTTTGATTTTTAATCTTTACTAAAAAGAGAACTAGAACTTATGGAATAGAACTATCTATCTGCATACGTGCCTATGTAAAATAGGCTTATTCATGAGGTACTTAAGTTCATTATGATAATTAAAAAAGATGAATGGGGTTTTCAATAAGTATTTTCTAAATTTTTACAAGGCATAGACCATGGAAAGTGCCTCACACTTTGTGGTTGTGTAATTCTACTCTACTGAGGTCAACTTTTTGTTGGCAAAGGAGATGGGATGATCCATTTTGCCTTCACTAGGTTGTACCAAGATTATGTCAATTATAGAGTGTTGACATGATAGATTGCACACTTGGTAAGAGGCTGAGCTCCTGCCTTCCATGTGCAACAATGGAAACTCCCCTCTTGCCTGTGGGTACGGCAAAATTGGGGGGGGAGAGTCTCTAGATAAGGGCTAGATCCCTTTGATGTATCTTTTAGGTCTTGGATTTCCCTACTGCTAACAAATAAATAGAAAAAGGGGGGAGGGTTGAAAAGGGAGAAGGATGCTAAAAATAGAACCTAAACCTAAACTAAAAAAGGTAATACACCAAAAAAGGTTGATCTACTGAGCTCAGACCTATACTTTTCACCAAGAACAAGCTCCCATACACTTCATCTAACATGGGAAACCCTTCTACATCAGTGAGTCAGGGGTCCATGGAGATACAGAGAGGAAGAACTACCTGAGGTGTTTCGAGACACACTTTGGCAGTCTATTCACATGCAACTATATTCCTGCTAGGGACACTTCTGACCAACCTGTAAAAGGAAAACTCACGATGCACTAGAGATGCTGAAATCATCTTGTGAAAGAATAAAGGGAAATGACTTAACATAGAACAAAGGCATAGACACATATGAAAGATCAAAACTCAGAATGGAGGTAAAAATGTTATGTCTCGATTCAAGGTCAATTCAGTAGAGAGTTCTTGCCTTACAGGCTAAGAGATATCCCTCCCAGGCTAAGAGATAGATCCTTTTCTCAAATGAGAAGTTTACAATATATAGAGGAAGAAAAGAGGCCTTTTGGCACCCTTTTTACAAGTGACCCATGTGTGTTTTGAGAATTAGGAAGAGGAAGCCACTTAAAAGATAATGTTGTATCAGCTCCTATCATATGTGAAAATATGGGCCGCACTGTTTGTCTACAAACAAGACCGCTCATTCAAGGCATTCACGTGGCTTGTCTGCTCATCAATGCAAAGTGAAGAAAAATGGGTCACACCATTTGCTATTCATGCCTCTTGATGACTTCTTGGTAGGCACTATGTCAACCACTGGACTAACTCCTTAAGTTGACACCTTCCTTTGCCACTTGGACTATTTTATCCATTTCTGTGCTTGGCTCTTTTGCCTCTTCCTAGATCTATCTTCTGCTACTTCTTTGGCTCTTTGGCCTAGGAGAACACCACTTTTGAATTTTGTCATAGTCCACTACTTTGAAGCTTATAAGGAACTTGAAATGTGGATGTAGACACTTGTCACGCTCCACTGAGTTAGAATAGGACACATGGTAGCATTCACTTTACTTAAGATGTCCTTCAAGAGTCCCACAGAAGATGACACTTGGTGTACTCTGTTTAAATATAGCACTTCACTCAGGGCCCACCACAATCCTTACTAAATAACGAAACTAAAGGTATAAGCTTGCAGATGTTGACACGTGGTGGCTTCCACTTAGCCTCACTAGGGACACATGGTAGCTTCCACTAGACTTTAAGAGAAGCCTATCAAAAGAAGCTTTGAAATTTATAAGAGACCAGAGAACTCAGATGCAGACACTTGTTGCGCTCTACTAAAAAATGGGAGAGGACACTTGGTAGCATCTACTTAACTTTAAGGGGTCCTTTGAGAGTTTGCAGAAGATGACACATGGTAGCTTCTGCTTACTTTTTCCTTGATGATTTCTCTTCTACAAAGTTGATGTCTGCATGCCCATCACCATTTGGGCGATTCCTTAAGCCTTTTTTTGTTTAGAAATGCCTACAAAGTATGTAAAAATGGTTGTAGAGTCTGTAGAAATGCTTGTAGAGTCCAAAGATTTTATGCAAAATAAAAAAATGAAATTGGCTTAGAACAACAAGGAAAGAAGGGGACCAATTTTGGCCTACAAGACCAAAATGGTCAACAAATTAGTGACTCCTAGGGGGAGCATGCCTTCTATGCTTAGAAACTAGTTGCCTTAAAATCCATTAGGCATGGAGTCAAGATGCAACTTCAAAAGGTTAGCAATAGCCCCGATAGATTCAAGAATCAATCATGAAGATTTTTACTCCAAACACAAAGGAAAACACACACAAGGCTAAAATCACTACTTGTGCAAACATCACTTAGGGAAAATAGGAAAGGAAATTGAAAGAAAACTACTATATACAGCTAACCAGGTATATTTGCCTCCCTCTTGGATTAAAGGGAAATTTTCTTGACTCCCCTTCCTAGCTTAGAAACTTATGGTGCCAGACAAGTGGCTAGATGGAATGGAGATTTGGTGACCTGCTCCTCTTACCTATCACCTTAATTGGCTTTCATATGAGTGGATCAAAATAAAACATGCTTATGAAAAGTATGTACTCTTCTTATCCTTGGAAGCTTTTTGAATGCTAGTCCTTCATGCTAGTGTGTCTCAAGAAATTATTGGCTGCTAGCTCATCACCATAAGCCTCTTGGTATGCATAGCTCCCTGGACATGCATCATGGACTGACTCATCCCCTTCTACTTCATTGAAGACCTTGTCAAGTTCATCTTTTGCTTCATCTTGGCCTTCTTGAAGAAGGGTGACCATTGTGATGTTTAAAATGGACTAACAAACTGATTATTCATCCCATAGAACATCATCTTCTTGTTCAAGGTTCTCTTCTTCAAGGCTTTCCTCAAGATGGATCAGCCTCTCCTTTTCCTGCTCAAGGATTAGAGTCTCTAGTTGTTCAAAAACATCCATCTGATCCTCCTCCAACTTAGGCTCCATGGCATAGTCATCCTCCTCATCGAAGCAACAAGGAAGTTAATCAAACAAAGGAGAAGAGAGCTCACCATGCTTATGTTCCTCCTTGTATTGTTGGAACATCTGCATGTATGCATGACCTGCATCTTCTCCATTAATGATGAAGTCTTCAAAAGGAGCCTCCATGATGATTTACTCTTCATTGCCACTCATGATAGCCTCTTAGACAACTACAAATTGGATCTCCCACTCCTCACTCACCTCCTACAAAATAGGTTCCTCCTTGAGAATGGATGAAGAGGAAGGTTGATGATTAAAACCATGTGGAAGCAGAGGTAGTCCTTAAGCTAGAATCGAATGGTTCTCCTCCTTCCATTTGGCCAAAACTTCATCTATATCAGGTGTGACCTGATAGCTCTCTTGGGGGTGTGTAGATAGGGTCTATTTAGACATGTCCATCACACGTTGGTTGAGGAATCTCACTTTGGACTCCAAATTTGCAATTCTCCTAGCTAAATCTTCTTGAAAGAGCCTTTCTTAGAGGTCACAAGGATCACCATAATTATCTTCTTCACGGATCTGAGCTGGTTCCTGGCATTCCCTCCTCTAACTTGGAATCTTGACATTATGTTGAAAGACCTGAGGAGGTTGAGGAATACTAGGAAGAGACTGTTGATGCATAGGAAAAATCTCTAGAAGAGGGATGTGTTGGTTCATTTTCATGAGAGGTTGCTCTAATGCCCCTTGATGTTGGAAAGCTAGGCAGATGGGGTTAAGATTAGGATTGATTGCTACATCAGATGAGCTAGAGTGGGAAAGTGCTATCTAATAAAAAGGATTAGGTGCATAAGAGGGGGTGCACAAGGCTGACTACCCTGAATGAAGTGAATCTTCCATTTTGCTACCTCCTCCTTCATGGATTTCAAGGCCTAAGCTTGCCTAAACAAACACTCCTCTTTATACATCAGCTCCTACTTATATCCATACTACTCATCCAGTCTATCAATCTCCATTATTTACTTCTCAAACTCTAGGGCTACTTCCCTTATCATTGAAGGGCAATTAGGAAAGCTGCTTGGGGAGATGCCATAAAACATTTGTGCTTGATTAAAACCATAGGAAGGAAAACAAGGCCCATGATTTTGTGTAAAGGGATTATACATATAAAAATATGATTTCTTGATGGCACCAGGGCTGCTTAACCAGTTGATTCAACTTAGAGTCACCATTGGTGTTGATGAAAAAGCCTCCAAAGGCTAGTTGGTTGAAGAACACACCAAAAATTCTTTAACTCTTTGGACACAACTTGTCCTAGTTGTCCCACCGGGCATGCCAAAAACTATTGACACAACAGATTGTACCCTTGGTAGGAGGCTGAGCTCCCGTGTTCCATGCACAGTAATGGAAACTCCCCTCTTGCCTGTGGGTACAACAAAACTAGAGGGAGAGTCTCTAGATAAGGGCTAGCTCCCTTTTATGTATCTTTTAGGTCCTGGATTTCCCTACTGCTAACAAATAAATGGAAAAAGGGGGGGTTAAAAAGGGAGAAGGATGCTGAAAATAGAACCGAAACCTAAACTAAAAAAGGTGATACACCAAAAAAGGTTGATATACTGAGCTCAGACCTATACTTTTCACCAAGAATAAGCTCACATACACTTCATCTGACATGGGAAACCCTTGTACATTAGTGAGTCAAGGGTCCATGGAGATACAGGGAGGAAGAACTACCAAAGGCATTCTAAGACACACTTTGGCAGCCTATTCACATGTGCCTATATTCCTGCTAGGGACACTTCTGACCAACCTGTAAAAGGAAAACTCACGATGCACTAGAAATTTTAAAATCATCCTATGAAAGCATAAAAGGAAATGACTTAACATAAAACAAAGGCATAGACACATACAAAAGTGCAAAACTCAAAATGGAGGTAAAAGTGATATGTCTTGATTTAAGGTAAATTAGACAAAGAGTTCTTGCCTTACATGCTGAGAGATATTCCTCCCGAGCTAAGAGATCCATTTTCTCAAATGAGAAGTTTACAATATATAGAGGAAGAAAATAGGCCTTTTAGCACCCTTTTTACAAGTGACCCATGTGCATTCTGAGCATTGGGAAGCGAAAGTTGCTTAAAAGATAATGTTGTGTTGGCTCCTATCATATGTTAAAATATGGGCCGCACCATTTGTTTGCAAACAAGACCACTCCTTCAAGGCATTCACACAGCTTGTCTACTCATCAATGTAAAGTGAAGAAAAATGGGTCACACCATTTGTTGTTTGCACCTCTTGATGACTGCTTGGTAGGCACTGTGTCAACCACTGGAGTAACTCCTTGAGTTGACACCTTCCTTTGCCACTTGGACTATTTTGTCTATTTATGTGCTTAGCTCTTTTGCCTCTTCTTAGATCTATCTTCTACTACTTCTTTGGCTCTTTGGGCTAGGAGCGCTCCACTTTTGACATTTGTCATAGTCTGCTACTTTGAAGCTTATAAGGCACTTGAAACATGGATGTAGACACTTGTCATGCTCTACTGAGTTAGAATGGGACACATGGTAACATTCACTTTACTTAAGATGTCCTTTGAGAGTCCCATGAATGATGACACTTGGTGCACTCCATTTAACTTTATCACTTCACCTAGGGCCCACCACAGTCCTTACTCAATAATGAAACCAAAGGTGAAAGCTTGTGGATGTTAACACATGGTGGCTTCTACTTAGCCTCACCAGGGACACGTGGTGGCTTTCGTTGCCTTTTAGAAACAAAGTAGAAAGGGGCTCGGTAGATGACACTTGGTAGCTTTTGCCAAACTTTGAGAGAAGCCTATCAAAAGAAGCTTTGAAATTTATAAGAGACCCAAGAACTCAGATGCAGACACTTGTCATGGTCAGCTGAGAAACGGGTGAGGACACTTGGTAGCATCTACTTAACTTTAAGGGGTCCTTTGAGAGTTCACAGAAGATGACACATGGTAGCTTCCATTTACTTTTTCCTTGATGATTTCTCTTCTACAAAGTTGATGTCTGTACACCCATCGCCATTTGGTCAATTCCTTCGGCCTTTTTTTCTTTGGAAATGCCTGGAGAGTCCATAGAAATACCTGTAGAGTATGTAGAAATGCATGTAGAGTATGTAGATTTTATGTAAAATCAAAAAATGAAATTGGTTCAGAATAACAGGGAAAGAAGGGGATCGATTTTGGCCTGTAGGACCAAAATGGTCAACATAGAGCTAAAATCATCAACATAGACATGAAAAGGTGTTGTCCAGTCAATAAATTGTGAGATAGGTGCATTAACCAATCTAAGGTTTAGGGTCTCAAAATCCTCCTCTTGTGCTTCACCCCAGTAGAATGGTCCATCCTTATGTAGAATATTTTTTAGTGGAAAAATGATCTTCATATAACTCATTATAAAAATTTTGTAATATCCAATGTAACCAAGAAAGATGTAAACATATTTATAATTCAAAGGATTTTGTAGCTAAATGATGATGGTAATCTTCATGATATCGATGAGAAAACCATCCTTATAGATGATGTGCTCAAGCAGGGTTTGAAATGTTGTTGTGAAGATACACTTATTTAGGTTCAAGGATATATTGAGATGCATACACCTCTCAAACATTAGGCATAATTTATCACAATGGTCCTTCACAATGCCATACAATGTCCAATCATCTAGATAGACTTGGAGAAAAATGTGTATTAAATCTTTAAATGTGCTAATCACCACTCTGGAGAAAACTGTTGGTGCATTCTTAAGTCCAAAGGGTATCACATTATAAAAAAATAACCCCATTTAGTCACAAGTTATTTTAGGCTTATCCTCCTCCACAATCTAAACATGATGGTAGCTAGAAAACCCATCAATGAAGGTGTTACTCTCACAACCTGTGATGCCTTTTAGGACTTCATCAGTAAATGGAGTTAAAAAAGGGTCATTGATGTTGGCAACATTCAGCATTATGTAATCAATGAAAATGCAAATAAATCTATCCTTCTTGATTCTTATTACCATTGGTCTCACCCACTTGGACTCTTACACATGGTAAATGACCCCTATAACTAGTATAACATTGATCTCTATTTTGACCTTGGTGTGGAGGTTGGGATTCATCTATTAGGGATGTTTTTTGATAAATCTTGTGCTATCAATTAGTTTTATGCTTATCTTTCCTAGCCATGGGTGGATGCCCTTCATGTCCTGATAAGTCCTAGGGAATAAATCATATAATTCCTTTAGGATCTCTATGATTTATTCCAGCTCTACATCAGGCCAATAGGTGCCTAGAGTATCCATCTTTGGCTCTCCTTCTACATTGATACCCACTTTTATGGTCTTAAGTATGGTATAGTATGGCTCATTATTTTCTTGGTGAGAATCCCAACCTATTGGGTTCCCTTTATTGTCTTAACATGAAGATGAGTGGGGTCTTCTTCACTAGAAGCGCTATCATCTACTTGATGCATGATATTTATTTTGGTGGTCAACATTTTCCATTAGCACTTTTTCCAAGTTTCATCATCTTCCTTGTTGGATTAAATATTGATTGTTTGTTCTTTAAAGAATGTTAGGAGTGCCAACCCCTTTTCTCTAAACATATCTTTCAAGCACTTCTCAAGGATGGTGGTGTCTTTGAACACTACCCTTTAAATTACCTATAGTGGTTCAATCAACTCCAAGTTTTGTGAGGAAAAGGAGAAGGTGTGTAAAAAATTCTCCTTAAGATCCTATCAATTAAATATCTCTTGACATGTCTCATTGACCATGTACCATGCTCACTCCCATGTCTTTAGAGTTTTATAAAAAACATGCACCCATAAGTTCTTTAGGGTATTCATGCCACATTTAATCCACGTCTCTTCACATAGGTGCACATGCACCATGGGGTTAAATTCATCATATTACATAGAGATATCTAAGTTCTCATTACTCCTTTTGAATCTAGTGCATATGGCCACCTTAACCTTTGAACAATTGTTTCTCTTAATTTCTGCTCATTTTTTATTTTAGAAGAAGATAAGAAACTAGTAATAAGGGTGTGGTATAAATACCTAGTTAGTTATGTGTGTATAATCTAGATGATGATGGAGGAATGCTCTTTGACTAGGAAGGAATAAACTACAAATAATAAAACACTAAAAAAAGGGGTTGTTATCAAGATAGTTAAGTGGACTGCCTAGCATAAGCTAGATCTAAGAAGCATATGCTTACTAGGAGGCTGTCAATCCACTATTGATAAAAATTATGTTGAAAATGATAAAGTAAAGTACTTGAATAAATTAAATGAAATGAAATACAAGAATAAATTAGAATGATTGTTAAATAAAATGTCTAAATATGGCAAAAGAAGGTCAATACTTATGTTAAAGTGGGTGGGATCTAGTTTAGAAAATAAAAAAAGATTTTATGAACAGGTAGGAACATAAAAAGTTGTATTTGGTTGGGGGTAAGGGGCTGAAAATAACTTGTTATTTTCTATGAAAGTGACTATCAATGGTTGGTTGAACCATTAGTTCTTAAGTTGGCCATTAGTGGTTGGGTAACTATTGATAGTTGGGGTGACCATCAATAGTTGTGCTAACCATCGGTGATTACCTGTGGGTTTCGAAGGGTGATTAGAAAAGAGTTATAGAATAAGTAGATGGGTAGACAAAAGTTATGTTGAGGATATATTGGAAAGGAAATAAGGTGAAAATAGGTCTAATTAGGTCAAGGAGGTCAAAAATCTAAAATAATAATGCTAAAGTATTGATATACCTATAGCTTGATAGTTAGTTGATGGTTGAAGGCTAAAGAAAATTTGCCAAAGTAATGGTACTTTAGCCTCAAAATCAAATTTGATAAAGGTTTGGGTCTCTTTTTATGATGGTGATTTGTTGAAGGAAGACTAGATGATGGAGATATTGAATACCTATGTGTAAGAAAATTTGATAGATTAAACATCAATCTTTTTCACCTCCCACTCCCCTCCTTTTATAAGAAAAGAGAGATGGAGGATGGAAGGTTCCCTAGAGGTTGAGGTTACTAATCAAGATGCTTAGAAGTTTTTTAGCATAGCGTAAGGTAAATATATTAAATTGTGCCTTATTATCTCAAACACATCTGGTTGATGTGTTAGTAAAGTGAGGAGGTGAGGACTTGACCATTAATGGTCAGGCTAACCATCAATGGTTAGGTTGACCATCAACAATTGAGTGTCCAAGGGAAAAAGGGTTAAATTAAGTTAAAAGGAGTTAGTTAAAAAGGTTAAGTCAGTAGGTTGAGCTATCCAACTAGGTAGTTAACAAGACTCAAGGTCTGATAGGGGTCCTAAGGCATTTTGACAACTAGAATTGTTGTGTATAGTTTTATAGTGTCTATATTCTACCCATTTTTGTTATGTAGCTTTGAATCAACAAGCTGTAAAACAAAAATGGATTGTTGATCAAAGGTCTGACTACCTTGAGTATGAGAGGAGGTCTTTCCCATCAAATTGGGAGTCGATGAGGTGAAATCAAAATCAAGCTGGGGTTTGATAAGTAATTGATGGTGAGTCACTAGGTGGTGACAAAAAGGGTGGGCATTCAAAACATAAACATATGCATAAAATGTGACTAAGTGTGATAGTAAAGATAACACATAGACTAAGGATTCCAATGTTGGTAAAAATAAGGTAGGTTCTAAAAGGACAAGTGATAGGATAACTGATCCATAATATTGGTCATACTAATTAGGTGATGCTATAAGTCTCCTAGATAGGGTTGGTGTTTTTATAGGTATCTAAGGTAGGAAGTTCTCTCTTGAAAAACATAAATGGTTTGGTCATGCACTAGGTGGTTTAAATTCAAATGGTCAACATGGAAAAAATGGTTGGTGCAATCAAGAAGACCACATAGGGTTGTCACAAAATAAGTTAGTGCTTGGGTCAAAAATGGCCAATGTCAAGGTGGACATAGTCTAGTGGTAGGTCAAAGAAGGGTAAACTTCAAAAAAATTTCAAATTTGGTATGGGGAAGATTACGTTATCTCTAAAATTGGGGCACTTAGGTTAGGTTCAAAATATTGTTTTTTGGTGAAAAGATGGGATCTCCTGACCGTTGACAGTCAAGGGTCTCATGGTCAACTGTTGATGGTCACCCTAACTATCGATGATCAAGGGGAACCCTAAAAATCCATGAATAAAAATTGAAAAACAAAAATCATTTTCACTTTTGATAAGTTTGACCTCCATGCTTTTTGCTCTAGTGATTTTTCAATTGTGCATTTGGTTGGGAGTGGTTGACTAAGTGTTCAACTAAGGTGGAATTTTTGGATTGGTTTAGTGTGTTTATGTTCATGATCAATAGGGACTAGTGATGTAAGGTAGATGAGGGTGAAACTAAGCAACTGAACATGGGATGAGACCTTGACAATGATCAAGGAATGAGGTAGGTGATGTTTTGAAATTGTTAGTTGATTAGGTTTATTTGATAATTGAATTTGTGGTAAATTTGATATGGTTATTTAGGGGTTTGCCCTATATTATCATTTTGGTAAATTATGAAAATTTAACAAGTGAAATTAAATTTTGATGGGGGTTTGAGGTTGGGAATAAGTGATAGGGTAGTGTTAGGTAGTTTTATTATTGAATTTTATTTTTTTTGTTTGTTTTTAGGTGGGTAGGTCAAGATTTTTATCACCAGTGGTCACACACAGTGACTATTAGTGGTTAGACCCAATTGTCGATGGCCAGGTATGATTGTTAGTGGTTAACCACTGAAGGAAGATGTTCACATGACTGTCAATGATTATAATAACTATGGATGGTTGAGCATTTAGGAAAGGTGGGTTAAATGATGTTGAAATGTTGAAAAAGGGGTTAAGGGTAGTGAAAATAGATTATGTAGGATATATGTTGGTTTTGATGGGTTTAGGTCAGTTGTAGGAGAATTTCATGGGTTTAGAGTTAGGTATTGTTTGGCTGAAATGTTATGCATTTGGTTTTATATGTTTGGGTAGGTTTTAAAATAAGTGGATGTTGGTGGTTTTAGGTTGATAAAAAGGTTAGTGTCAGGTGGGTCATGAAAATTAAGTGTGTGAGCTAATTTGATTATTTTGTATACCCAAGACTAGATCCAAATGAGGAATCAGGTATCAAGATTTTTATGGAGATTCATGATATGATAATTGTGGATGAGTGGACTCATATAATGGAGGTCAAACTTGGGGCCATCATTCATTACTAGTACCTTCCATGAGATGTGACTATGATCATGGCTCTCATTGAGAGATGGGACCCAACCATGAACACATTTTTATTGTTGACTGGAGAGATTAGCTTCATATTAGAGGATGTTCATTAAATTATATGGCTAGCCATTTAGGAGGATCTAATTTACCATATTGAGAGTTAGGAGAGGGATGTACACATGGAGTTTTTATATGGTGAAGATTGGGTCCATACCAAGGGGCATTCTAGTGGTTTTAGCCTTAGGCCACTATACCAAAGGGCTCTAGAGGAATGATGTCTGATGAAAATGATGATGATAATGTCTTATTTTGCATTAATAGATTCAAGTTGTGGTTGGTTTTCATATCTAATGTTGGTATTATTAGTAGAGATGTTGTTGGGCGGGACTATGTTTGGGTGGGTTCTTATTTTGTTAGTCTAGATTTATAGGGAGATCTAGGCTATCAGATCTCATAAGTGATATAGTATCAGTGTTGAGTTTATGATCCTTTGTTATGCATATGAGCATATCAAGGTGTTGAGGCCATTTGGGATAACATGGGATGGATACACCTAGGTACATTTCATAATGGGATTTCTATAATAGAATGGATATTATGCATTGACTAGAGTAGGTGGATGTGCCAAAAATATTTATTGGTTTAGAGATTTGTTAGAGGATTTGGTTTTGGGTGATATCATTTGGAGGCCATATGTGGGCTGGCCTAGGTGGGCCCAATATAGTTACCACACTCTACCATTATATATCTGGTGATGGATATATGGGAGGAGAGAGGGGGAGATAAAGCTTATCCTATTTAATCAAGTTTGGTGGTAGTTTAGTCTTATGTCGGGGATTCTAGCTCCTTTGCATAGGTATAAAAGAGAGGATGTAGAGTTTCTACTTCTAGAGCCACAACCATAAGATGTAGTACTCAACCATGAGGATCTGCTAGCTAGAGCAATGATAGATAATGTTGGTTTTATGGATAGATATGTGGCATGGTATCAAGCCTTATATGTAGTAGATAATTTTGGGTGGGATGATAAGGGTCAATAGGCCATGGATGTGTATCTTGTTAGGCTACCAATTTAGGGTGGTGGTCAGGATGGGTAAACACACATAGCACTAGCAATGGCACTAGATCAGATCATAAATTTACAGGGATAGGTGGCCACTCTATAAGGCTAAGCTATCACTTTATAAGGCTAGGTTACCACCTTGACAGGAGACCAAGATCAGGTGAGGATCTCTTTTGGTTTAGTGACCCAAGAGAGAGATACTTTGAGATAAAGGCTAAGAAATATGGTAGCACTAGTAGGAGGACCACTTGATATGATTTTTTTTGACACAGTACCTAGATACAATTGAGGAGTTGAGGTATTATGAGGTAATAATGCTGTTACAATGTCCATAAGAGCTGAGGTATATAGATTATAGGGATATCTTAGTAGGTGGTCTAGCTATAGCTAATCCAAGATAGTGGTCATCTATAGTGGGTTAGGCAGGTATCCTAGGAGGGTTGGCACAAAATGATAGTGGTAGTAGAGCACACAGGGAGAGTGTTAGTGGTGCCCCAAGGGCCTGATTATATGATTTACATGTATATATTTTAATATCAGCCTACATGTTGATGATGTGAGATGTATATGAGAGAGAGAGAGAGAGAGAGATTTCATACATTGTTACATGTATCTTTATTTGTTGGGCATGATGTATATGATTTTTTGTGATGATATATATATGATGTGTGTTCATGGTTGTATGTTTTGATGTGATCTTTATGCTTATATTATATGATGTTTGTGATGATGATGATTTTTTTTATGGTTATAGTTATGTTGATGTGGTTTTATGATTTGATATTATAAGATAAATTATTGTGGTGTTATGGTAAATAGATAAGATGAGACATAGATAGATAGACGATGTATGACATGGTTCATGATGTTTTGATTATCAATTTTGTTTATGGGTATGATGATGAATGGTTTAATTATGGTTGTTTATGACATGATGTGAGTTCATATGATGTTTTGATGGTAGATGGATATGATGATATCATAGAGAGAGAGATGATGTATGATGTGATTCATGATGTTTATTATTCATAGATAGATATATGATGTGGTTCATGGATATAGTTCACAGTGTTATTGTTGTCACTTGAATGCACCCAATGAGGAGATGGGATGATCTTCTCCTCACTCAACTGACACAATGGAACCACCCCAAGGCTATGGGTATCTTTATTGGGGGGTGGATCTCTATATTAGGGGCTAGCTCCCCTTGATGCATCATTTAAGCTCATGTTCCTACTACTATAAACTTAGGGGGATGAAAAGGATTAGAATAACTAAAAGTAAATATATCCTACTGGAGGTTATGAACCAAAAGATTTTTTCTACTCACACTCTTGACATGTACTTTAAACTGAAAGAAGACTAACATACATTCCATATAATAACAACCTTCTTGTTGCATCAAAGTTTTAATATGGGGTATTGGAATTAGCTTAAGCTAGGAAGACTTAGATAATAAGAATTATAAGACACACTATTGAGTTAGCTATTCACTACACCTACAACTCCATTCAAAACTTCTTGTTGACCTATAAAGAGGATTTTTTTGAACTCATAAGTTACTAATAAAATTGACATGTGAAGGTAAGCTAAGATACACTTTCATAAGACAATAACCATCACATACACTTTGAAAATTCTTGGATGAGGTAAGAAGAAACTATCTTTATTAATTTAAGACATAATTTTGTTAGGGCTTCACCATACCCAAGTGGATTTATCTTCACAATTGCCAAAAGGGTCCAATTTATAGAATTTCTAATAATAGAAAAGAGGGAAGCTCAAAGGTCATAAAAAACATGGTCTGGCCTGAGAACAAAAATAGTTATGTTGCACATATGGTTTAGTGGGAAGCAGACAATGAATATATCCTAAGATAGATGTCCATGTAAAATCATGGCAGACTCTTCCAAAATGGTACAATGACTCTTCTACCATCCTTCATGAAGCTACCTCCATCAAAGACCATCCATAAGCATTTGAAACTATTAATAGGGGAGCCAACACCTAACACTGCTTGAGGGAAATAGAATGCATTTTGATAGTTAGAAAATGCTTTCCCTAACTGCTAGCCATTCTATGGACACCTATGTTTATCATTTTGTGGAATAAATTTGATTTATTCAACTGCCAACAATGAATCAAACCATCAACCTGTCTAATATTCACTTATTTTGCCTACACCAAATGCTAAAGATCTAGCCATTTTTTACCTCCATATTTTCCCTCGAGTTCCTACCAAGCCTTTTTGACTCCAAGAACTATTTTTTGTAGTTTAAAGTTGACATTTGTAGTACTATCACCTTCTTTATTCCTTTAGAACATTTTCCTTAGACTTAAGTTTCTTTCAAAAAAATTGGTGAACCTATCTTTTGGACTTTCTCCCAAAGAAATCATTCAAACAATATTTTTGAAAGAATTTCATTTGGATTTCTCAAGATTAAGTTTTGTGGATATTTTTTTGAAATAATTCCTTTGGGTTTTTGTTTGGTCCTTCAGAAATGTTGAAAATGTCCTTTCGAATTTATGTTTGGTTCACTTCGTTGTGGAGAGGTACCCTTCAAAAACTTTGTAAAGGACCATTTTTCCAAAAAAATACCCTTCAAAAGGACTGTAGAGTGTCCTTCAAAAAAGATGAAGATGACCACTTCAACTTTTTGAAATGGTTCCTTTAGCATTTTTTTGAGAAAAGTACCCTTCAGATTTCTAGAAATAGAACTTCAGAGTTCTTGAAAATGAAACTTTTGAAAGGAAACTACCCTTTGGGTTTTTGTAAAGTACCTTTTAGCTTTGAAATGGGCACTTTCTTTAAGAAAAATACCTTTGGAATTCTAGAAAGACCCCTTTATAAAAATTGAAGTGTCCTCTAGAAAAATTGAAGTGGACAATTTTACTAAAAGATTTTTTACCCTTAGCCTGAAAAAAGATACCCTTTGGGAAAATTGCTTTAGACAAAATGTTTGAAACAATTCATAATATTTAAAAAAAATCCTAAAACAAAACCTCTAATATAATGAATACTTGTAATTTTGTTGTGGGATTTGTATGAAACATCTCTTCTAAAGTAATTCTAATAATAAGAAGACTTGAAGTTGAAGACCAAGATAAACCCAAAGTGAATGGCCAAGTTTGAATGACTATGTCCAAAAATGTTTTCAAAGAAAGTCTTTAAACATGAAAAACAATTCTTGTGCTTCAGTGAAGGACCTCAGACCTAGTACATAGTAACTTTGAACTAGGAGAGTAAACCCACATGCTCAGCTTCCTCTACAACTACTGCACATGTAAGATCTAACACTTTGAAAATGTTCTTTAAACTTTACTCAGACCTGTTAGGATGACTCAAAGAAAGTAAACGGGCCTAGAAAACAAACTAATCAAAGCTAATAGAATTTATATTACATTTAATAAACCTAAGATTACACTATGACATGATATTTACCCCTAAAAGATCTAAAGGCCAAATTTTCAAATAGGGGTGCCCAATTTTGATCTAAAGGGCCAACATTTGTTCAAAAAATTAGTGACTCATAAATGTAGTATGCCTACTATACTAACCAAACCAGTAGCCTAATTATTCCATTAAGATTATGGAGTCATCTAAGGATTAAAATAAACAAGAAACCTTGAATATTAACTCAAACCTTGGTCAACAAGACAACCATTGAATACCTCAAACACATAAAGGAAATACACACACAACAAATATCAAAGAAAACACACATGTGATACTTAAAACTTAAGGAAAACAAAACACAACAAAAATGAAAAAACTGTGTACATTTCTCTTTCTCAGAGATCCCTTCCTGGATTAAAAGGGAAGTATCTTAGGTCTCCTTCCTCACTAGTTGAGTGAGGGTGCCAAGCATGCTTCTTTTTAGATGGGGTATTAGATGACTCTTGCTTCCTCTTTGATCTTGTCTTTATTCATCATCTAATGTAGACATCTCCCATGTATTTTCAATGTAGGCAAGGTCCACTTGAACCTCAAATCATGCCTCAAGTTGTTACCCCTTCATCTTAACATGACAAATCTAAAAATCCATGTATGGAGTAGCTTATTGCAAGTTCATCTCTCCTTAAAGGATCTGATCATCCTTTTCCATTATCATAATATATTCAAAATCTTCGAGGATCATTGTATCATAACCATTTGAAGGTGTTTCTTGATTTCATTCTTCATGAAAGTTTATAGAGGTAGCTACATAGGTGGATGTAGAGACAAGTTCCAAGTTTCCTTCAAAAGGCCTAAAATCATCATAGTTTTCTCTACTATGATCTAGGTTCTCTTAATGATGATGATCTTCAACTTGTACTTATTCTCTCTCATCTTGAGCTAGCTTATTTAGGATCCTGGTATTTTCCTCCTCCTCATACTCTTGGAACATTTGCATTTGAATCTGCCACATGTCCTCATTTTGAGTAACATCTTATTTATCATGACTCGTCAGCTCCAAGGAATTTGTATGTTCTTTGAGAACTTCAACTTCATTACATATGCTCTCAAATAATTTTCATATGTCATCATATTTTGGCTATCTTGGATCATGAAAAGGAGAGACAAAAATGGCCATTTCTTCTTCTTCCTTAGAGTCCAAGAGAACTTGCTTCAAGGCATCTTTTCTAACACAAGGAGAATCTTCTTTCATGTCCCCATAACCTGAGTTCTCCTCATCATCACTCAGCCCTTCTTCATCCTCAATCCAACTAATATTTAAATCTCATGCTCCCTCTTAGTGACATCAACCTTGGGCACTTCAACAATAGGGAGCTTGGCTAAGGGGGATTCCTAAGTAACAAGATAATTTCCAACATTAAGAGGGTAAACTTAATCAGTTGGAAGAGGTGAAAGGATGGTTTCAATATCTTCTTTAGGAGGGGTGGTAGGTATTTGAATGATTCAAAAGGTCTCTTCCCTAACAAATTCTCTATTTGAACATGACTTGTTCTTTTCCTCATGGGCTGCCATCACATATTTCCATCTTGGGAAGGTGGGTTCAAGGATATTTTCATGGGATTGAGAGGTTGATGAAAGGGTAAAAGATATGTTTAGGAAACTTAGATTTTCCTTGGGATTGACACTTTTATTTAAAGTTAGAGAAGTAGGTTTAGATAACTCACTTTCAACCACCATGATAGGTTTCATCCATATCTAATTTGCCCATTCAATTGGTATACCTGGGCTGCTCAAGCAATATATATGTATGTGGAGTTACCATTGATGTTTGTTAAAATTACCACTTAAGGTTGATGTCTTGAGGAGAACACTAAAAATCCTCAAGGAATGGACTCAATAATCCCATCGAGCATGCCAAAAATTATTGTCACTTGAATTCACCTAATGAGGAAATGAGAAAATATTTTCCTCACTCAAGTGACATAATGGAACCACCCCAAGGCTATGGGTATCCTTATTGGGGGGTGGATCTCTAGATTAGGGGCTAGCTCCTTTTGATGCATCATTTAAGCTCATGTTCATCTTGTTATCAACTTAGGGGGGTTAAAATGGTTAAAATAACTGAAAGTAAATCTATCCTACTGGAGGTGATGCACCAAAATATTTGTTCTACTCACACTCTTGACATGTACTTTAAACCAAAAGAATCCTAACATACACTCCATTCAATAACAACCTTCTTCTTACATCAATGTTTCAACATGGGGTCTTGGAATTGGCTTAGGCTAGGATGACTTAGATAATAAGAATTCTAAGACACACTATTGAGTTAGCTATTCACTACACCTAAACTCCATTTGACACTTCTTGATGACTTGCAAAAAGGAGTCTTTGAACTCAAAAGATACTAGGAAAATTAACATGTGAAGGTAAACTAAGATACACTTGCACAAGATAATAACCATCACATACACTTAGAAAATTCTTGAATAAGGTAATAAATAACTATCTTTATTGATTTAAGACAAAAAAATTCTAGGGGTTCACCATACCCAAGTGGATTTATCTTCACAATGGCCAAAAGGGCCAAATTTATAGATTTTTTAGAATAGAAAAGATAGAAGCTCAAAGGTCATATAAAAACATGCTCAGGCTCGAGAATAGAAATAGTTACACTACATGTATGGTTGAGTGGGAAGTAGAAAATGACTGTATCTTGAGATAGATGTTCATTTAAAATCATGGAAAACTCTTTTGAAATGGTGTAATGACTCTTTTGCCATCCTTCATGAAACTACCTCCATCAAAGATCATCCATGAGCATTCAAAACTATCAACAGGGGAGCTGACACCTAGCACTATTTGAGGGAAATGAAATTCATTTCAACAGTTATAAAATGCTTTCCCTAATAGCTAGCCATCCTTTGGACACCTGTGTTTATGATTTAATGGAAGCCCTTTGATTTAGTTAGCTGCTAACAATGACTCAAACCATCGACCTATCTATTATTCACTTGTTTTACTTGAAATAAATGCTTAGGATCTTACCATTTGTTACCTCCATATTTGCCCTCAAGTTCTTTCCAGGCCTTTTTGACTCCAAAAACTATTTTATATAGTTTAAAGTTGACATTTTTGGGGCCATCACTTTCCTTATTCCTTTAGAACATTTTCCTCAAACTTAAGTTTCTTTCAGACTCTTTGGTGAACCTATCTTTTAGACATTCTCCCAAAGAAATCATTTGGACAATCTTTCAAAAAGAAATCTTTTGGGCTTTCTCGAGCTTAATTTTTGTGGACTTTTTTTTTGAAATAATTCCTTTAGGATTTTTATTTGGTCCTTCAGGAATCTTGAAAGTTTCCTTTCAGCTTTATGTTTCATTCACTTCACTATGGAGGGGTACCCTACAGAAACTTTGCAAAGGACCATTTTTTCTAAAAAGTACCCTTCGAAAGGATTGTAGAGTGTCTTTTGGAAAATATGAAAATGATCCATTTAACTTTTTGAAATGGTTCCTTTACCCTTCTACTGAGAAAAGTGCCCTTTAGATTTCTAGAAATAGACCTTCAAAGTTCTTTCAAATGAACCTTTTGAAAGGAAAATACCCTTTAACTTTTTGTAAAGTATCTTTTAGCTTTGAAATGGGCCCTTTATTTGAGATAAATACTGTTAGGTTGTGGAGCTAAAAGCTTCAACCAATGCAAACATGGAGGAGGTTGCTGAGTTCTAGGCAACTGGCGTCGGCAGAGTATGGTGCAAAAGGCAACTAGCATCGGCAGGAGTCGGCCGACATTGGTCACCTCCAGGCAGACAGGGACTAATGTCAGTCACCTATGGTAGTTCAGAACTGTTCGTTGCATGGACAGTTAGTTTGTTGAACCGAGTGTTTGCATGTTAAGGGCTAATTATAGTCTTGAGTTGCATTTCTAATTATTGTAATTAGGTGTCTAATTATTGTTTGCATGGGATCTATATAATAGACTCATGGGCTGTATTATAATTAAGGATCAAGGATTCAAGGAAGAGATTCTTCAGAGAGTGCAAAATAAAGGAAGGCAAGGAAGTTCCTTCCAAAAGTGTAAGATCATTGATTTTCAAGTTGTTGCAAGATCAAGGAGAAGATCTACATGGTAAGTTAGATCAGTTTGAATTGCAGGTTGTTGCAAGCTCATGGGAGATCTACTTGAAGTACTTTGAGTACATGTGTACTGGCAGGGTTATTACTGACCATTTGGAGGTGAACACCAATTTTGTGTTTGAGTTGTGTGTTGGGACCGTTTTGGTAGGAGAGTGAACTCTTGATTGAGAATAGCTGTACACTTGAGGTGTGAGAATCCTCTGAGAGGTGTGGAGAAGAAGTGGCATCTTCTTTATTGTATTTTTTTTCTATATGAGTATTAATACAAGATAGTGTATTGTCTCTCATATTTTGTGCTATTTGTGTGAATTCTAGTTACTTGTTCAATCTAGTATAATTTCATGTTTAGTTGCTTATACAAGGTAATCATATTGTGCTCTTATTGAGGAACAAGATCCTAAAAAGTGGAATCAAAGCTATTTATTGTTCTAGATTTCCTAATAGTTGGTATCAGAGCTTTTGGTTGGGTTTACTAACAGGTTGTATCAGATCTGGTTAGTGTTTGTTGATTACAAGTTACTCACAGGGGTTTTTATTTGAGTGGGAGTATAGCAATGGTAGATGAAAGTAAGCTATGAATGGAGAAGTTTAATGGCAAGAACTACCAATTATGGAGGATGCAGATAGAAGATTTTCTATATCAGAAAGATTTGTACTTACCATTGGGTGGGGTTGCTAGCAAGCCCATAGATATGAAGGATGAAGAATGGAACGTTCTTGATCAGAAGGCTCTGGGATCTATAAGATTGAGTCTTGCATCGTCTGTGATTTCAAACTTATCATAGTGTAAGACAATGGTAGAGTTGATGGAATCTTTGGCAAATTTATATGAAAAACCCTCCACTTCAAATAAGGTATTTCTTATGAAGCAATTATTTAATTTGCAAATGTTGGATGGTGGATCTGTACATAGTCATCTTAATGATTTCCATGGTTTGGTAAACCAGTTAAGTTCAGTCAATATTGTTTTTGATGATGAAATTAAAGCTCTCTTAATCTTGTGCTCATTACCTGAAAGTTGGGAGAGTTTGGTAATGGCAGTTAGCAATACTGTGTCTGCTTAGAAAATCTTAAAAGTGGATGATGTTGTGAGTGTAATCTTGAATGAAGAGATTCATAGGAAAAGCACAGGTGAATCATCAGGAATTGCTTTGAGTGTTGAAAGTAGGGGAAGGCAAAGAGAGAAGATCGAGCATGGGAGATCAAAGTCGAAGATAGGTAGGAGATCCAAATCTAGGTATGGCAGAATAACCTGCTAGAAGTGTGGAAAGCAAGGGCACTTAAAGAGAGATTGCAGGTCGGTTGTAGATCAGCAAGAAGGACATGAAGAAGAAGCAGATGTTGTAGAATATGTTGCACAAGATGCTCTGGTATGTTCTTTGGATAAATTAGAATCTTGGATTTTAGATTCTAGTGCCTCTTTTCATGCATCCCCAAATAGGGAATTTTTTCATGAGTATGTCCAGGGAGACTTTGGAGAAATTTATTTAAGGGATGGTAAGCCTTGTAAAATGATTGGCAAAGGGAAAGTGAAGCTGAAATTGTAGATAGGCAACACATGAGTGTTAAAGGAGGTCATGCATGTCCCATTCCTAGAGTGGAATTTGATTTCAGTTGGAAACTTGGGTGATGAGGGTTGCACAGTAACTCTCATAGTGGACTCTTGGAAAGTTACCAAGGGTGCACTTATTATAGCTAGAGGTAAGAAAGTAGGTATGCTTTATCTACCTACTTGTATTATTGATTCTCCTTCTAGTTTATCTACTTCAGCTGTAGATTTAGAGCTGTGGCTTAATAGGCTTGGTCACATGGATAAGAAGGAGATGCATGTTCTTGAGTCAAAGGGTATGCTTTTGGATTTGAGAAGCATGGATGGTGATTTCTATATGCAGAAGAAAAAAGTTATGTTTCTTGAGAAATCTGATGTTCATGACAAGAACAGGAAAGCCTTAGTTTTCAAGGGGAAGATGACAGATAGGTATCAGTCACAGGGGCTAAGGAATTCTGAGTAGAGCAAGGGTGATTTGGACAAGGTTTTGTTCCAAAAGGAGCTCGTGATAAAAAGTCATTTCTCACAAGCAAAACATAAAGACTGATGTCAGTTAGAAAACTGACATCGGCATCTAGACAGGGACCGATGTCAGCTATGTGCAAACCATTGTCGGTGAATCAGGGTAGGTAAAAACTGGCTTCAGCCAGAGGAAACTGGCGTCAGTAGGGTGGAAGTCGCATGAAACTGACTTCAGTCAGGTGCAGACTGAGATGTGACTGACATCAGTCACTGAGATGTATTTTGGGCAGATAGCAAGCTATCAAGGAGTCTCAAGCACCCATATGGAGGACTGAAAGGGTAAGTAAGCCTCAAATTCATCATTTCCCTTCTTTACACTACTTGTTGCTCACTGATGATCAAGAACTAGGAAGTTGTTAAAGAAGCAAAGCAGGTAGATCTAGGAAATAGTGGGAGCTTGGCATGTATGAGGAATGTGATTCCTTGGAGAAGAACCAAATAGGAGTTCTTGGGTGGAGTTACCAGCTAGAAGAAAGCACTGAGAGATGAATGGATTTTAAGGATGAAGAAGAGTGGAAATGAACATGTGAGACAGTAGGCCAGAATATATGGTCTTGAGTAAGCTACAGGGCAATGGAGGTTTGACCATTGTGTTTTTCTTTACCAGGTTGGATAATATTAGCTACATTATCCTATTACTATATTTTGTGCTTGTTGTAGAGTCACATATATAGAGAGTTGCTAAACTAAAGGTAAAGCTAGTTCAAAAGTGTGTCATGAGGAATCTGGGAGCAGCAAGATTCTTTGGCATGAGTGTGTTCTAGGGACATGGAAGGTCATAGGTTGACTTTGTTTCAGGATGATTGTGTGAAAACGGTTAGCACACCGATGGTTAGACAATTCTATGAACAGTGTCTTGTTTCACATAATGAGGTTGAGTACATGTGTACTAAACCTAGGTTTTTTCCCAAGCAGTGGGAGCTGTCAAAAAGTTTGGAGCCAATTTGGGAAAGAAGCACTGGAGGGCAGTTCAGTGAATTCTTAGGTATTTGAGAGGGACCAGCAGCAGGTGCGCATGCTATGCAGGGTCAGGTTTCTTTTCTACATGGTTTGTAGATGCAGATGTGGCAGGTGATTTGGATGACAGGAGGTGCACCACAGGATTTGTGGTGGTTAGTCTTCAAGAGTGATTTTGAAGATGGATACATAGCCAAGATACAAACTAGATGATGTACAGGTATAGGTATAGTTGTAGCTATTTATCTCCAAGTGGGAGATTGTTAGGTTGTGGAGCTAAAAGCTTCAACCAATGCAAACATAGAGGAGGTTGCTGAGTTCCAGGCAACTGGCATCGATAGAGTATGGTGTAGAAGGCAACTGGCATCAGTAGGAGTCAGCCGACGTCGGTCACCTCCAGGCAGATAGGGACCGATGTCGATCACCTGTGGTGGTTCAGAACTGTTCGTTGCATGGATAGTTAGTTCATTGAATCGAGTGTTTGCATGTTAAGGTCTAATTATAGTCTTGAGTTGTGTTTCTAATTATTGTAATTAGGTGTCTAATTATTGTTTGCATGGGATCTATCTAATAGACTCATAGGCTGTATTATAATTAAGGATCAAGGATTCAAGGAAGAGATTCTTCAGAGAGTGCAAAATAAAGGAAGGCAAGGAAGTTCCTTCCACAAGTGTAAGATCATTGATTTGCAAGTTGTTACAAGATCAAGGAGAAGATCTACATGGTAAGTTAGATCAGTTTGAATTGTAGGTTGTTGCAAGCTCATGGGAGATCTACTTGAAGTACTTTGAGTACTTGTGTATTGGCAGGGTTATTACTAACCAGTTGGAGGTGAACACCAATTCTGTGTTTGAGTTGTGTGTTGGGACCATTTTGGTAGGAGAGTGAACTCTTGATTAAGAATAGTTGTACACTTGAGGTGTGGGAATCCTCTAAGAGGTGTGGAGAAGAAGTGGCATCTTCTTTATTGTATTTTCTTTCTGTATGAGTATTAATACAAGATAGTGTATTGTCTCTCATATTCTGTGCTATTTGTGTGAATTCTAGTTACTTATTCAATCTGGTATAATTTCGTGTTTAGTTGCTTATACAAGGTAATCATATTGTGCTCTTATTGAGGAGCAAGATCCTAATAAGTGGAATCAGAGCTATTTGTTGTTATAGATTTCCTAACAAATACCTTCAAATTTTTGAAAACACCCCTTCATGAAAATTGAAGTGTCCTTTGAAAAAATTGAAGTGGATAATTTTTTTGAAATACTTCTAACCCTTTGCCCAAAAAAAGATACCCTTTGATAAAATTACTTTAGAAAAAATGTCTAAAATAATTCCTAACACATAAACAAAGAACCCAAAAATAAAACCTCCAAGAGAATGAACACTTGTACTTTTTTTATGGGCTTTGTATGGAACATCTCCTCTAAAGGAATTTTACATAATAGGAAGACCTGAAGTTGAAGACCAAGATAGACCTGAAGTGAATGGCTAATCTGGAATGACTAAGTCTAGAATGTTTTCAAAGAAAGTATTTAAACATGAAAAAAAATTATTGTGATTTGGAAAAGGACCTTATACTTAGTACATAGGAAATTTTAACTAGGATGAGAAAACCCACATGCTCATCTTCCTCTGCAACTACTGTGCATGTACGATCTGGCACTTTGAAAATATTCTTTAAACTCTACTAAAACATGTTATCATGACTCAAATAAGGTAAAAGGGCCTCAAAAATAAATTTATAAAATATAATAGAATTTATATTATGTTTAGTAAACTTGATATCACATTATGACATGATATTTACCCCTAAAAGATCTAAAGGCCAAATTTACAAGTAGGGGTGCCCAATTTTGACCTGAAGGGCCAAGATTTGGTAAAAAATTATGTTTATCATTGAATTTTGTTATTCATGATCATATAGGTGTAATGTGATTATGGTTTAAGATGTAATGAAAATACATAAAGTGATTTAGATAACCAATTAAATGTATAATAAAAAATAAAGAGATGAGAATTATGAGATGGATGTCTACATGAACCAATGATAAGAGAGAAAATAAAATAAACTTGCCTTTTTATATGTAAGGATCTAAAAAACTAAAATTTATATTGTCTTATGGAAACTAATACTTTTTAATGCTTCGTAATAGAATTCTTATGTTGATAAACATGTGTCTTGATCACAATTGTGTTAAGGAAGCTCCAAATCCCTTGATTAAAAGATGATATAAAGGGGAGGTAGGTAATAAGAGTATAAAAGGAAATGGGTGATAGGTAAGGTAACCTTGTGGGTTATTTTTCCCGTTTATAGGTGACCTAAGAAATATTATAGATAATTCCATGTCATATTCTAGGTGTACACTGATCGATCCGGAAGTCTACTAGTGCTAAACATGAAAGTTGGTTGCAACTTTCTTGGGATAACTTTTGTTTTTTGGATATAAGGTCTACTTATTATTTATTTTTGTTTTTGATAGATTTGTGACTTTTTTAAAATCAATTTAGGAAGCTTCAAATCATTTCTTTTGACACATATGACTTAGCCATCCTTCAAGGGATTGGTCTAAGTTTGGATTTGTTTATTTTGGTAGCTATCCTTCAAGGAAGAAATCTATCTTTTAATAAATTTAGAGGATTTTAGGTATTTTATTTCAAGGGAGAAGTTTGCAATGCTATAAATATGTGACACAAATGATATTTGGTTTTAGACATGGATAAGTCTAATTAGGCTTAGAGGTTTACATTTATGAGGGCAAAAACTTTTAGCACAAGGAGGTTAATGGTAGGTGAAAGGAGGGGTTTGAGAGAGAAAAAATCATGGGATTCCATCTAATTAGAGATGAAAATTATCCTTGAGAACCATGTTATAGATAGAGATATGGTACCCATATTTAGGATTAGGTTATAACTGTGATGGATGATCACATGGTTCTATGTTATAATCCATTGTTCTCAAAGGGAGAGGGATAGGTAGGTTAAGGTAAAAAACTCATAAATCAAGGGATGAGCTTAAGTTAGATAAAAATGTGAATTTGACCCTTTTTTAACAAAAGAAAGGATGTATATGTGAAGCATTGAGAGGCTTAGGGTCTGCTTTTCCTTCTAGAGAGAACAAATGATAAAATCTTAATCCATACTTATGGGTAATGATATAGCATCCAAACCCATTAAAATCAAATTCACCTCTTTTGATTTTATCCATGTTGGTTAAATGTTGGTTTTAATTTAAAATGAGGTCTCTGATATTGAGTTCCTATTATTTTAGTTATTTATTGTAGGCAGGCTTGATTCATTCTTGATAAACATGAAGATGGTTGAGCATTGTGAGGAAATGTTCATCAAGTAACTCAACTCGAGCTAGTCATTCATGGTGATAGTCACTCTTAGAGATGATATATTTCAAATATATATGAAGAGAGGGAATATGGACTTCAATAGGAAATACTATCTCTACTATAAAACTAGAGAGAAAGGGGTAGCACTTGTATAGGTTTGAATGCTAGTGTGATAGGCCCATAACATCAAGGGGATGTGCAAGTGCCAATTTTGACCTAAAGAATTGACGAATTTGGTTAACATTTTGTTAATAATTTTGTTAGAGGCTTATACTTATCCATTTTCTTATGGATAGTAAGGTGAGGAAAAGCCTAACTTAATACCAAATGCATCATAAAGACCTTGGACAGATGATGTGATGGTTGATTACGTCAATAATTTTCTCAACTTTTTTAGAGATGAGAGGAATAGCTTCCACTAACTTGGTCAAATATGTGGTAGTGATAATGATGTATTGGTGGTGTTGTGATGAATGAGGGTTGATTTCCCTAATGAGATCTAGGCCCCATTGTGATAATGGCCAAAAGTCTTTAGATACTTGTAGGCCATGGGCTAGTGTATGGTGTAAATTAGCATGTTGTTGACATTTGACACACTTATTTACATAATCATAATAGCCTTGGTTAAGGGTGGGCTAATATTAGACAAGGAAAAGGATGCATGTAGTGATGGATAAGCTACTAAAATATCCCCTACACATTTTGTTATGTGTTTCCTTGATAACATGGGAATATTTATGACTGGGAAAATAATAGAGAAGGATACCACCAAAGCTATGTTTATAAAGGATTCCCCCTAGTATTTTATAATAAGAGGTACTTTGAACAAAGGCTTTTCAATAGTTTCTAGAGAGTTTTGGAGGAATGATGTTGAGGTTGACATAATCAAAAGTTTGTTCATACTAAATGTTTGATGGAAATGTGTTTATATTAAAAATAGTAGGAAGGTCAAAATGGATATATGATGGGAGACAAAGTGATGAATGGTGACAAAGAGTTTAGAATTGGAAGGTTAAGATGGGATTTGGGAAGTAAGGGGAGCCATTATATCCATGAACTTATTGGAAGATCATGGAATAGAATGGATAAGGTAATGCTTGAATGATGCTAAGAGTACATCTACAAGTTTTTTTTTACTTTAGTAAGACATAATTTTTATATTGGTAAGATCTGTTGACTTGGTTGACCTGGTCGACCATAATTTGGGAATATTTAAATATGTTGATTATCTTGACTTCAATGTCTAGAGCAGTTTGAAGACCTATGACTATGGCTTCATACTGAGCCACATTATTGGTGCATTCAAAGGTAATTTTAAATGAATGGATAAAAGGTTCACCATTAAGGGGAATGATAATAACTCTAGCACCCCCACCATGTTTGCATTTATAGCTATTGAAGAACATGGTCCTTTGGTAGGTATGGTCCTCTTGAGAAAGAGTCATAATGGACTCGTCAAGAAATGCAAGAGGAAGAGGTTGGTTGTTTGGTAGAGGAGCTTCATTAAATTGGTTAGTAATTACTTACAATTTAATTGACTTCTGTTAGAGGAACTCAAGATCAAACTCAGCTAAGAGCCTGAGCCACTTAGCCATACACTAGTTTTGGTATGGTTTAGAGTGCATGTACTTGAGTGGGTCAGTGTTAGTGATAACATAGGTTTTATGATTAATAAGGTAGTGATTAAGCTTAGAATATATGAAGATTAGGGTGAGGAAATTTTTCTCAAGAAGGGAATACTGAGTCTCATACTCTATAAACATTCAACCTATGTAGTAGACAACTTGCTCTTTATTCTATTTATCATGGTGAGTGAGCATTACCCCTAGGTTATGGTCAGTGGAAAAGATGTAAATATATAAGAGATGATCCTCATTAGGAGGGGTCAAGATAGGTGTTATTTAAGTAAATCAAAGTATTTTTGGTAGTTTTTAGTCCACTTGAAAGATGTGTCTTTCTTAAGAAGATGGTGAAAAGATTGCCATCTATCTGATAATTGAGAAATGAATCAATGGATTGATTAGAGATTCCATTGCAATATTCATATTTGCTTAAGGTGGGTAGGCGGAGACATCTCCAAGGTTTTTATGACTTTATCAAGGTCTATATTGATTCCTCAAAGGGAGATAATAAAGATAAGGAGATTTATATAAAGGACCCCAAAAATACATTTTTTGGGGGTTACATTTGACATGGAAATGGATTAAGCATTTGAAGATGATTTTAAGGACATGAAAATGATCCTTGTGATATTTATATTTGCCAAGGATATTGTCCACATAGTCCTCTATAATTTTATGGATGAGGTCATGGAAGATATAGGTCATGGCCAACTCGTAGGTTGCACTAGTGTTCTTTAAATTGAAAAGCACGAATCTATAGTAAAAAGTTCCCCATGGGATGATGAAATAGGTTTTGAGTTGATATTTTAGAGTAATCAAGATATGATTATATCTTAGGAAACCATTCATGAGAGATAACATCTTGTGGCCAGTGGTAAGATCAATATTTTGGTCAATGCTAGGAAAAGGAAAGTCATCCTTTAGGCAAACAAGGTTAAAGACATGAATGTTGATACAAAGGTGAAGTCCCCCTATGGTTTTGGTAATGTTAATAATGTTAGAAACCCATTTAATATAGTCAATAGGTTGGATAAAGTCCACATACAAGATTTGTTGAAGCTCCTCTTTTACAAGGAGGATGATGTGAGGGTGCATTCTGTGAAGCTTTTATCTGATAGGTTTAACATTAGGATGGGTGATGATGTTGTGGAGAGAAATAGAAGGTTCAATCCTTTGTGTATCATGATAATACTAAGAAAATGTTATGTTGTAGTCATGAAAAAAAGAAGGGTAATCTTATTATTCTATGGAGTTCAAAGATTGACTGATCTTGACAATGTTGGGGTTATCCTAAGTACCCAAGTTAACATCAATGGTAGATTTTTTCAACATGGTATAGTTTTCAAGAAGAAGAGATTTATGGATAAAAGAGTCCCCTACACTGAGTTAGGTGATAATGGAATTATCATCCTGACATTGGATGGCATTGATGGTAAGAGAATTAGTTTCTACCATTTCAAGATGGATGAGAGGAAGAATTTTAGTTTGGCCATCCTTTTGATAGGTTAAAGGGCCCAAAATAATAGTATTTATCAAAAAAATGTTATATGGGATGATATAAAAATTCTCATACTTCAAGGGAGATAGGGTTGGTGAGGATGTGACATCATCATTAATGGTGGTGATGGATTTTAGTTAGGTGGGTTCTTTTGGTGGTATGAACCTAAGGCTAAATAACTCATGAGGTTTTTGGGTTTGAATTATGGGTAGTTCATGAGGTCCTTATTTGTAAATGCCAAAGCCAAATCCCTTCCAAGTGTAACTATAAAGGTATGCTTTGTCAAAGGTGGGTTTGTTGAGATATGTGAAATGAGATGTAAATGGTCAGATATGAGGAGTAGTAGAGGAAATAAGAAGTGGGTGATTGAGTCCACCATAGATGAAGTTGGTTTGATGATTGTGTGGCCCAAAATGGATGATGGTTCCAATGTTGGGGTTATAACTAGGATCATGGGTGAGGTTCCCATACTCTTGAGGAGTAGGGAAAGCATCCAAGGATAGGAGATATTATTCCCCTAATGAGAGATGTTGGAACATTGGTTCCAAGGGGTCCTCTATGAGGATTTGTGAAGAAGGGATGGATGAGCTTGTTAAAGCTTCATCAATGATAGGGGTGGAGGTGTTAGTAGTTTAGGAGGATGAATGAGCAATAAGGACATAATTACGATTGTACATCATATTGTAAGATGCAAAGGGACTAGGGTCAACTAGTATGGTGATGACATGACCTTTTTTTCTCAAATTTGATGCAATGATTTAGAGTGAAAGGGACATAACTCATAGTGTGGATCCAAAGGAATCTAAGTAAAATGTTTTATTATAACTCACCCTCTACAATGTAAAATAGTTCTAGAATGGTGTGATGTCCCAAGTGAATATGGAGAAAAATTGTTCTGAAGCTAGTTGCCATGGTGTCATTCAAAGAGAAAAGAACCACTATAGTTTCAAACATGATATTATTAGGCAAGTCAATTTGGTCATAGGAATTAGAGGAGATAATGTTGATATTAGTCCCTCCATCAATCATCACCCTCTTAATGTGGGTTTGGTTGATGTATGACATGTTGAAGATGGGAGGATTAGGATCTTTAGGATGCATAGAAGGTATTTCTAAATCCTTAAAGGTGATAAGGGTGGAAAGTTTAAGGGCTATAATAAAGGCTTCAATGGGTTGAGGATCTTTAGTTTAAACCTTTATGGATTTTAAAATCTCTATTAATGTTTGAAAATTATGAGGTGAGGTGTTGATTACTTCATAGAGGCTCATTTTCACCATAGTTTGGTGAAGTTGTTTCAACACTACATGCTGAATGGATTCAGAAGGGTTGGAAAGGGATACATCCAAAATGGATACTTTGGGTTTAGGTAATGGAAAAGGTGTTTGGATTTAGATATAAGTTTGAGGGGTTGAAGGGTATGTCCATATAATACACACTTTAGTCTTTCCCTTATCTTCTTTTTGTGCTTGAGATCGAGTAACCATATGAATGGTGTGGAGAAGAGGAAGTGTTGGTTTGGATTTTTGATTTGATTCCTCCTCACTCTTAGGTGAGAGTGGGGGAGTAGATAGGTGCTCGTTAGCTTAGATTGGTGGTTGGGTTGGTAAGGGACTTAAGTGAGGCTCATATTATAATAGATCATCCTCATCCCATAGGATATGGACTAGTGTTTGGAGAGCCTTGCAGTTCTATGTATCATGTCCTAGTGTCTTATGGTATAGGCAAATCAAATTATCATTGAACCATGCTAGTTTAAGATGTGAAGGATTAAAAGGTTTGATGGGTGTTAAGGTTAAAGAAGAGGTTTATAACAACCTTTGTAGAATGGTCAAATAATATTTGACCAAAGGTGTTGAGGGTGTTGGATTTTTGGTTTTGGGAGTGGGAGCCTTCTTGGGAGTAGGCTTTACCACAAAAGTTAGAGGTGGTGGGATGGTTTTAATGGGTGTTTTTATTTGGGATTTTTTGGTTATGGTTGGTTTGGAGGATTTAGAGGTGGAGGATGAAGGTTTGGTGATAGGTGAGAAGGTAGAGGTAGCTAAGTTAGTCAAAAATGATGGGGATTTTATCATTTTGGTGGAGGTGGGTGTAGGTAGAATAAAAGGAGAAGGTTTTATGGAGAAGGAATATGTAATAGGGATAGTATATGGATGATGTTGGGTGAATATTTTGTCAATCAACTAACTGATGAGTAAAATAGGTCTAATCAACCATAGTAAGGAAGATTGGTCGGCCAAGTGTGCAAGTTTACCACATCAAAAGGGGAAAAATCTCTCCTCTCATCAAGGGGAGGTTCCCTATAAGTATGAAGGAACTATATATTATATATATGCCAAAAATAACACTCAGGGGTAGGGTATCACCATCCATATCTCTTTTTTCAGAGATGATTCTCACAAACAAAGGAGAAATCTTGGTGAAGACACTGAAGGCACTTCTCTTTTTTTAGAAGTGGTCTTGCAGGAAAAAACAAGAGTTCTTTCAGGTAGTGACAAGTAACTAGTAATAGGGGCCTAGTAACCAGTAGCCTGAGATGTAGCACAAAGTCTCCACCTCAATTTCCCAAGAGTGAAATATGAAGGATAATGAGGGCACAAATTCATCCCAAGGTCCTTTACACAAGAACAAAAAAATACAAACACACTAAAGGAAATTGTAGATAGCCCAAAGTCCTCTTACAATTGGCTTTAGGACACCTTCTTGATTACTTCCACTAGTTCTACTTATTTCATTAACTGGACAAAAACACATTCTGAAGATAGACATAAAAACAATATCCTAAAATGATACAAGCTATAACAGCACAAAGTATGAAAGTAACTTGCTTTCTCATTGAAATAAATAAATATGATTAACAATCTGAGCTCAAAGTCTCAAGAAATGCCTTTCAATTTGGGTAGAGTTTTGCTTCTATATCAGAGAGATTTCCTCTAAAATAATCAAAGAGATTACAATATATAGATGTCAAGAGAGGCTTGGCACTTTGTTCTATGGAATGGCCCATGTTGTACATTTAATGCCTTGAATGCATTTTTAGTTTTATCAAAGAGGGCCATGCTGGAATAGGGCGGCCACCTTAACTATGGCATGTTGATTCATCTCAAATGTCTTCTCCCAGGTCTGAGTCTTCTAGTTTGTCACTTGATATCTACATAGCTGTCCACCTCACCTTTACTCCAAGGGAGACAAACAAGCTACACCTTCAATGTTTATAGGCTTAAATATCTACTTTTCAAACTGTTCTACCTACTAGAATAAATCCTACATAGATATTTATAATCTTCCCTTCTTTCTACTGTGGTTTGAGCCCTCAGGCTATCTTTTCCCCTTTTTGGTTCTTTTTGCTCCTTTTTTAGCTGGTCGCTGAGTTCATTTTTAGGTTCCTCACCACTTTTGAAAATCAACAGATATTCCATTGTCTTGAATTTGATGTCCACAAGGACGTCATTGGTTCACTGCTTCAATGGTCTGAGTGGCCTTTGGGTTTTAATCCCTTTATTTATTTCTTTCTTACTTTGGCCACTTTTTGTTGATCTTAACAATTAACACATGGCACGTTCCATTGTGAAATAGGCTAGGACACTTGGTAGTATCTATTGGTCTCTATCAAGGACACGTGGAAACCTCCACAGCTTTTAGAAACAAATTATAATGGGTCTCGATAGATGACACCTGGTAGCTTTTAATGGACTTTGAGAGAAGCTTATCAAAATAATCTTTGAAACCTATAAGATTTTTGAAGCTTCAAATACAGACACTTGTCACGCTGCACTGAGAAATAGGTGAAGACACTTAGCAACATCTATTTAACTTATAATAGCTTTAGGGGTCCTTTGAGAGTCACACGAAAGATGACACATGGCACACTCCACTTACTTTAGCAATTCACTTGGGGCCTACCATAGTCCTTACTCAATAAAGAAACCAAAGGAAGAAACTGTGGATGTTGACACGTGGTGGCTTTTGCTGAGCTTCACCAGGGACACATGGCATGTTTTGGATGTATTTTTAGAGTCATGCAGAAGATGACACATGGTGGCTTCCACTAAGCTTTAGCAACACTATAAAAACATTTAGGGCTCATTTGGGTTCTCACAGATGATGACACTTGGCACACTCCACTTACTTTCAGTAACTCACGAAGGGAGGCCCACCACAGTCCTTACTCAATAAATAAACCAAAGGAAGAAATTGTGGATTCTAACACTTGGTGACTTCCATTGAGATTTACAAGGGACACATGGCATGTTCCGCTATTCTTTAGAAACAAATTATAATGGGTCTCAGTAGATGGCACTTGGCAACTTTTACTCTTTAATTTTTTTCTTTTTAGGCACTCCTTTGAACCATTTTAATTAAACAGACTGATTTAACCAACTGCATTGAACCAACTGCATTGAACCTTTGAACCTATTGAACCTGTTGAATCTTGACAAAGTGCTTGACTCTTTAAAGCTTTCTGACGACATTGAACCTTGAACCCGTTGAACAATTGAACCAAAGTGGTTTGAGGTTCACCAATTCAATGGTTCAAGCCTTGATTTAAAGCTTGCTGATGAACCCTTTTGGTTGAACTAAGGTATTGAACCAATCTTGAAAATGCCTAGGTGCTAGAAACTTTCCCCTTTTGATTTAACTTGCTCGAAGAAGCCATTGAACCCATTGAACCAACTAGTCCCTTTACTGAAAAAGCTTGGAAAATGAGGAAATGGAATGCTCAAAACAAATTTTGAAAAGGGAAGAGACAATTTTGGTCTTGCAAGACCAAAATGGTTCATATGTTGTCCCAAAAAATGAGTGACATTTTTCGGGGACAACAGATGGGGTCTTAAAATTGAAGGTAAAATATTAGGAGGTGGTATGGGTCTAGTTCTAGATGGTTTGGGTAGTTCTAACATTTTGATAGGTTTAGGCAAATGTTTATTTGGTAGAATTGATGGGGTTAATTCCAAATTCAAAGATGGATGAGCCAAGCTAGGGGTATGAAGTATTCCTATATTCTTGATGGGTTTGGTCAAAAAGGTGTAAGGTGATTTAACAATTTTAGATTGAGGTGGGTTAGATGGTTTCCCTATGGTTTTGGAGGAATAAATTTCTGCATATGGGATTGAGTTAGTGATGTGTTTGATGGTAGATTTAAGTGAGGTTAAAGGTTCTTGTTTTTTTTGGTAAGGTATCCCAATATGGTTCCAAAAGGTGGCCTTATCTAGATTGGTTTGAGAAGTAAACTCTAGATTTTGGACCAATCTAGAAAAAGGTTTATAGATGGGTTTTATTCTTTGGTTATTGGTTTCAAATATTAAACCCATAAGTTGAGGTTAGGGATTTTTTTCTTCACTTTTTTATTGGGTGGAAGGTTCTATGTTGAATAATATGATGTTTATAGGGAAATAATATAGAAGATAATCTCTTCCTTTGGAGTGGTTTCCAAAGAAGGACTGGTTAGTTGTATGATAGGTAGAGAAGGTGTGGTTGGTTCAAGTGAAAGGCAAGTGGTTACATTCTTTGCTTGGATATTCAAAGGAAATAATAGTGATTCCACCACTTCCAAAATTGGATTGGAGGAATAAGTAGTTGAAACAATGGTTGGCATAATGGTGGCCTCCTCTGGTATTTCTATCAAAGGAGAGGTGGGTAAGTCAATGGTCTCTTCAATTGAAAGTGAGGAGGTTTATTCCATTGTTTGGTTTTTCAAAGGAATAAGAGAATATTCCACCACTTCAATAGGTGGGGTGGAAGAAGAGGTAGTTGAGGTAATGATTTCCTCAATAATAAGTTCAATGGTAATAACATTAACCATGTGTACCTCATGAGTGTGAGATGATTCCAATTGGCTATTGTCATGGTTGGTGGAGGGTGCATGGTTAGGAAAAGGTTTCCAAACAATGTCTAATGATTAGTTTGGAGGTGAATTGGGATTATCTAATGCAAGTTTGTGAACATAGGATTGTAATAGAGGGAGATTAGTATTGTGTTAGTGAATAAAACAAATCAATCAAAAATAGACTAAACTAACACCCTAAACCTATCTCAAAGGAGGAGCTTAGTTAATAAAATAAAAATGGAAAACTCAACTAAAACATGAAATAAAGACCTTCCTTCACCTTCTTTAGATGCTCCAAAATTCTTGTTGTTGTGGCTTGCTTAGTTTGTGCTCATGAAGTCTTCATCAATGAAGTGTGGCTACTTTCATCTCTCCTTGGCACCATATTTGGCTTTGGATTGGCTCAAAAATTTAGTATTATAACACTAATTGCAAAGGATTTTGTAATTATTTATGCATTATAACTTTGCATTATCCAAGCTTAAAAATCAATAGGCTAGGCCTCCTATTTAAAGATTTTTGAAATGGTTTAGGATCAACAATGACCGTCCATCTCAATATTGAGATGTGTGGCCATGAATTAATCCAAATTATGTAATAAAATTTATAAATATCCCCCATACATATTTGGAAATAAGGGGAATTTAAGAGGCATGGGAGCCATTGATGAGGATTGGGAGGGTCTTAATGAGGCATGGGGTGGCTTGATGAGATATTTTATGCATTTATGGCCTAACAATGTCGTTCTAAGAAATGATGTCATTTGATGATTTAGATATTCAATATCAATTTATAAAATTAAATATTCAAAAATTTCCATGTAAAATTAAATTAATATCTTGATTTTTTTTTAATTATCCTTAAATATGATTAGTTATTTTTGATGCAAAACCTTGGCAATTTGTGCACAAATTAATCAAATCAGTCAAAATGTCATTTTATTGGCCAAAATTTGACTAGATTAGAATTAAAATTCTATGGTAGATGTATTGGAACTGTTATCCCATTTATAATGTTTCCAATATAAAATAACAAAGGCACATGTCTCATACAAGAAATTCAAAAGAAAAGAGCACTCCAGAGCACCCAGGTGCAAAAATGTCATTTTGAAATGAATTGATTTGATCAAAGTTACTTGCTTCATAAATTGTAGTGCCCCACTTAATAATACCTTGGAAAAAATTGACACTTGAATATAAAAATTTCAATTCTTTTAATGCATTTTAGTGTTTTTAAACCAAATTGTGCACTTTGGTAGAAATTGGTCAAAAACATAGTTTAAGGTTATTGATGGCTAGTTTTTATTGTCTACAGTTTACCCTTAGCTAGGAATGTTTTCCAAACTATAATTATAGTAACATCTTCTCAAAGAATGAAAAGGTCCTATATGCTTACAACTTCAATGACAATTGATGAATAGTATGATACCCCATCAAGGGACTAATTGGTAGAATTAGGTCAACAAACTATCCCTCGAAAAGAAAGAAGCAAAACAAAAGAACTAAATAAAGGAAAATGATGGGGTGAAAACATAATGAGTTTGAAAAATTTGTCCAAAATCACTGAGAATGTAAGTGGGATGGTGTATAATGGTTTTCCCAAAGGTGGTTATAAGTATTGTACCCCAATAGTGGTAACATGGTATAATAACACAATAATTTGCCCAAAGGTAGTTATAATCATTGAGAATATGCAGCTAGCCTAGTTAGGATAGACAAAAAAGATAACAACATGCCCCTATTTGGGAAAAAGAAAGTAAATTTGGTGATAACACAATGATTTACCCAAAGGTGGTTATAATCATCAATAAATATAGGGGGGATGGTGTACAAAGCTTTGCCCATAGGTAATTATAATAATTGGACCCCAATTATGGCAAATGTGATTGATTTGGTTGATGATGATGATAATCTGATATGAAGGATAAATATGAATTAGGATAACCTGCTAGTAAGGAGATGTTCATCTTAACTAAACAAAAGTTGAAATTGTTTCATTGTTTAATTACTCTATGTAGAATATGATTGATATTGAGTTGGGATGTCAGTGTTGAATAAATGTCAATGCCACCATTATTGAATAAACTTCCTAAAACTAAGGTTTGTTTTAGCACATATCGATAGCCATCATGGTATAACATCATGAGGACTTAAACAAAATATGCATAAGGACTGACTCCCATAATTCAATACTTAATATCAAATAATGCACCAATGATATAAACCATGATGCCAATGTAGACGTATGAATATGGATGGATTCAAGTGTAAGTGTAGATAAGGAATCACCCAATGAATACACAGACTAAATCAGGGTAATAATACTGAAAGCAAATGAATAGGAACATAAACAAAACAATAAAGAAACAAATAATTTAATTTAAGCCATACAAACATTGCCCCTAAAAAATAAGTGATAACTTAATAAACTAACAGAATGGGGGAATAGAGGAAAAGGAAGGGGGTGGTCGAGCTATCTCTATATGAACTAGGCAAGTGGATGTTGCTTACATAATTCCATGAACATAATATCTAATGAAAACTTTAGCCTAGATGTAGTTCTCCTAGGAAATGGGGAAAAATGATAACTAATGAAAACAACATAATAGATGTGATATAAGAATATGAATGGTCTTGTAAAATGACAAGTGCATGGGAGAAAAGGCTTAAAAGGATGAGGAAACTAAGTGACAAGTTATTTTCTTGTGACTTATTAAGGGTTCCCATAATATTTAAGGAAAAGAAGTGGTCAATGCTTTTGGTTTTTCTTACTAATTTTATAAATGTTTTTGGAATTTTTACAGTATCTCAACTCAATCAAGAATGACAAGACACTAAATGGTTCAAGATCAAAAAATAGTGAGAGCATTACTTAGGTTGCTTTTGAAATGGTGAGAGCATAGCTTAGATTACTTGGAAAATGATGAGAGCATGGCTTAGGTTGCTCACAAAATGGGGAGAGCATTTAAACTTAACAATTGCTCACAAAATGGAAAGAGAGTGGATTAGGTTATTTTCAAAATGGTGAGAGAATTCAAACTTAAAATTGATCAAAAAATGGTGAGAGCATGGATTATGTTGATCATAAAAATGGTTAGAGTGTTTAAACTTAACAATTTCTTGTAAAACAGTGAGAGTGTGGCTAAAAAGGGTGATTGAGCTAACCTCAACAAGTATCGAGCACTACCTACATAGTCCCAGAGTAGGACCTCAAGTTATTATAGTTCTAACCTATAATGGAGAAATCTTACTAGTGTAGTAGTCAATTCAAACAAAATAGGCATAGTTGGTATAAATGCATAGTATGTAATAGAGAATGGCTAATTGGTATGTTTAAGGCACAATAAATAAGTGTTGCCCCTAGTTTGCCCATAGGCAGTTATAACTAGGATACAATGGCATAGGTCACTAAGACTAATTTTTCCATAGGTGGTTATAATTAGGATCAAGACAATGAGAGAGAATGAAACTGTTAAGCATAGAATATACTGAGAGGGGGGGGTGAATCAGTATATCATATATCTTATAAAACTTTTCCTTAATCAAATTCCACTTAATCAAACATTTAAGATATGTAATAAAATTAAAATAATAAACACCACACAAGAGAGAGACACCAGATATAATGTGGAAACTCAATGTGGGAAAAACCATGGAGAACAATCTCAATTATATGAATGAACACCAACCCAAATAATATTCACAAGCACCAACTTAAAGGAACACAAATCCCTTTGCTGAGCACCAACCCAGAAACAATTCGTGAGCACCAACCCACATGAGCACCAAACCCTTTACTGAGCACCAACATAACAACAATTCATGAGCACCAACCCCTTTGCTGAGCACCAACACATCAAAAATTTGTGAGCACCAACCCATAGGAGCACCAACCCCTTTGTGTAAACCACACAACTATCTCTCAATGTTGCTATCTCAACAAATGATAGTTCATTACAACATCTCTTTCCTCTCTCTCACCTTTTCTCTTCTAAGATAGCTATAACAAATACAAATCATATTCATCTCTCACAAATGATCTTCTAAGTGAGATAATACAATTTCAAATCAACCTCTTTCTCATACATTACAAATGGCTTCTCAAGACTTTATTTATAGATTTATAAATGACCTTTGGCCTTCCCCATTTGTGACCCTTCAATCCTCATGGAAAATGGCAGAAAACTTGTATGACCCTTCATATTCTTGCCTTTGAAAAGTCATGTGGTGACCCTTCATGAGCAAAAATGTCCTTCCCTCTTTTGTCTTTACTTTGGTGACTTTTCATATTCCTCAAAGTGTCTCTTCATGAGAAATTGTGCCCTTCCTCTTTTGTCTTCACTTGGTGACTCTTGGAATTCCCCAAGATGAATCTTCATAGGAAAATGTGTCCCATCCTTCTTTTGTCTTTACTCCATGACTTTTTGACTTCTCCATGGACCCTTCTTTTGTCTCATATGCAACCAAAAATATATTCATTAATATTAAATAAATATTAACACACATTAGCCAAGATATATTTATTAAAAACATCATTAAATGCAATGGGGCCTTTATCACAAAAAATGCTAGACCTTTGACATTAATGATAATATTTTTGACAATCTCCCCCTTTGTCATTGATGGCAACCTCAATCTTGAAACTGCCACATCATGTCACCTACACATATTGTCATCTAAAAACATACAGTAACTCCCCCTTACTATTACAACTAATACCTATTCCCTGTACCTATTTTTGCACCTATACCTGTACCTGTTATTCTCTCCCTTTGACATCAATGGCAAAGGGCCTACTTGGAGTTAACACTTAGCTCCCCCTCAACTGATGTTGAACCTCAATAGCAGGAAGTAAAGGAAATTACTCCCAACTTCTCTCATAGATACTCAAATGTGTCTTTTGGTAGTGCCTTTGTGAAAATTTTTGCAATCTGCTCTGTAGTACTAATATATTCCATCTTAACCTATTGATCTATAGCCTGCTCTCTTAAGAAGTTATATCTAATGGGAATATGTTTTGTTCTTGAATGCATTACTAGATTTTTTGAAATATTTACAACACTTGTGTTATCACAAAAAATGGAAATAGGTTCATCATACTTTACCTTGATATCTTCAAAATTTTGCTTCATCTGAAGCACTTGAGTACAACACAATACTACTGCAATATATTTTAATTCAGTTGTAGAAAGTGATATTAAGTTTTGCTTCTTACTTAGCCATGATACTAAGCTATCACCAATGAAGAAAGCACCTCCACTTGTACTCTTTCTGTCATCTAAGCACCCTACTCAATATAAATATGTATAAGCAACTAAAGTGAAATCTTTACCTATGGGATAACATAATCCATAATCCAATGTCCCCTTGATATATCTGAATATTCTTTTCACCAACTGAACATGACTATCTCTTGGAGATGACTGATATCTTGCAACCATACCTATTGCATGCATGATGTCTAGTCTCGATGATGTCAAATATAAAAGACTACCAATCATAGATCTATATAAAGATTGATCTGTAATAGGTGAATCTTCATCTTTGCTCACCTTATTTCCTGTACACATAGGTGTGCCAACTGGTGCACAATCCTCAAAACCAAACTTCTTCAACATTTCGTTGGCATATTTATTTTGAGATATGAAAATTCCATTATTTGATTGAAATATTTGCAACCCTAAGAAAAATGATAATTCTCCAAGCATAGACATCTCAAATTCTTTTTGCATTCTATCAAAAAAATCTTTTGTCATCTTTTCAATATTTCGTCCAAAAATGATATCATCAACATATACCACAACAATCAATTGATGCCCACCTTCTATTTTGATGTAAAGATTACTATCATCAAATCCTCTCTTTAATCCTTTATCTTGTAGGTACTTATCAAGTCTTGCATACCAAGCTTTAGGAGCTTGTTTTAATCCATACAATGCTTTCTTCAATATGAATACATGGTTACTAATATTCAAGAGAATAAACCCCTCAGGCTACTCTATGTAGACCTCTTCTTCAAGATTCCCATTTAGGAAGATAGATTTGACATCCATCTGAAACACTTTGAAATTTTTAAACACTGCATATGTAAGAAATATTTTAATAGCCTCTAACCTTGCCACTGGTGCAAAATTTTCTTCAAAATCTATTCCCTCAATCTGAGCATATCCTTTACATACTAATCTTGCTTTATTTCTAGTCACTTCTCCATTTTCATTTAACTTATTTCTATAAACCCATTTTGTTCCTATCACATTTTGATCTTTTGGTCTAGGCACTTATTCCCGAGTATCATTATTTTCTATTTGATATAATTCTTCATCCATAGCCTTAACCCAATGCTCATTATGTCTAGCTTATAAAAAATTTCTAGGCTAAATTTTAGATAACAAAGAGAAATTAACTTGTTCAGATTCACTTACCATCAATCTTGTAGGGTAAATTCCTTCTTTTATATCCCCGATGATGGAACTTTCATTATGATTTTTCTAAACATATTTGGATGGAGTCTTGGTGCCCTTTTTCTCCTTCTCCTTTTCCTCATCTTCATCTGATTCTTCAAAGCCTTCCTCTTCAATGATTTCAAGAATGTCTATTGGATCACTGATTCTTTGTGTTCCATCTTCTTCTATCCTGACACTTGCACTTTCAACAATTTTATTGGTTCTTTTGCTATAACATTTATAAGCTTTACTTTTGCAAGAATAACCAAGAAATATACCTTCATCTACTCTGGATTCAAACTTACCAAGTTTTTTATCGGTTCTCTTTATGAAGCATTTGCTATCAAAAACTCTAAAATAATCAAGTATTGTTGGTTTGTCTTTCCATAGCTCATAAGAAGTCTTGTCACTATTGACTCTTAATAAAGCTCTATTTTGAATATGCACTATTGTACCAACTACCTCTCTCTAATATTTATTTGCTATCTTGGATTCATTTAGCATTGTCCTCGCCATCTCTTGAATTGTTCTATTTTTTCATTCAACTACTCTATTTTGTTGTGGAGTTCTGGCTGTTGAATATTGTCTCTTTATTCCATGATCTTCACAAAACTCAATAAATTTATTTGACATGAATTATCCTCCTCGATATGATCTTAGACACTTAATCTTTAGATTAGTTTTATTCTCAACTAATGCTTTGAATTTTTTGAACTGTTTAAAAGCTTCTGATTTTTTCTTTAAAAACATTATCCAAGTCATACGTGAAAAATTATCAATAAGCAACATGAAATATTTATCACCTAGAGTACTTTGAATCCTCATAGGTCTACATAGATCAGTGTGAACAAGCTCTAGCATCTGAGTGGTTGAGTACTCTTTTGTTTTGAACTACCTTCTAGCCTGCTTCCCATGCTGACAAGGTCCACAAAGCGTGTTAGATGGCTTTGTGATCTTTGGAAGATTCTTAATTGCTTGTTTTTTATAAATTTTGACAAGATTGTCAAAATGTATGTTCCCCATTCTCTTGTGCCATAGCCAAATTTCTTCAATCTGACTCAAATAACATTTTTGACCTTTGATGTCTGATAGCATATATAAGTTATTACATGTTCTTTGAGCATCTGCAACTAATACATCTAAATCATTTCTTCTAATTTCAAAACCTTCTACATATAAATTTAGTGTGTACCCCTGATAACACATTTGACTTACACTTAAAAAGACTATGCTTAAGACCTTCTACATATAAAACATTTTCAATTTTAGTTCTACCATTATCTAAACTTAGTGTACCTTTTCCAGCAATTCTGGTAGTAGTATTGTCCCCAAATTTCACTGTGCCACCATTGATCTTCTTCAAGGTTATGAACTTTCTCTTGTCTCTTGTCATGTGCCTCAAATATCTGCTATAAAAAAACAATGGCTTTTCTTCATTTCTTGTATGCAAATCTATCTGGACCAACATAAAACCTTCAAGTTGTTTCTTCTACCATGTCTAAAATTTTTTCTTGATGAATGAAGCCCTGAAACTCTAGTCCTTTTTGACTGACTCAAACACACTTCTACAATACCGAGCTATGTGTCCAAAGTTATTACACTTGTAACAAAGTATGGCCTCTTCATCAAAGCTTGATAGAGGAGCAAAAGAGTTATAACTTTTGCTTGACTCTACATGACCTTGATTTTCTTTATTTTTGAGATTGTTAGCTCTTTTTCTACATTCTAATTTCTTATGACCATATCCATTACAATAAAAATAGTAACCATAAAATAGGACTTGTTTGTGAATCTCTGACCTGATTACTTTTTATAGCTCTGTTCCTTCCAACCTTATTTGTCATCTGTATTATTCACTTCTTCCCTTCTTGTTTCCTCATTTGTAAGAGCTTCAACATAGCTCTTATTCTTTTCAAAACTGATACCTATCTTATCTAATATTGCCTTTTAGCTTTCTAATATCTTATTCAGCATATTAGTGTTATTCTCAAATTTTGAATCATTGACTATTTTATTATTGATTGCTTTCCCAATCTCTTCTTTTAAAGAGGCAATTTCAGTAACATACTCTTTTCATTCTTTTCTTTTTATTTCCAACTATGCCGTTAGATCTTCTTCATTCTTCTTGGCTTCTAAAAAGTGTGCTTGTAGATCTTCAATTATCTCCTTTGACTCCTTTTCATTTTTCTCGATCTGGCGCTTCAATCTTTGATTTTTATTTTCAATAAATTTTAACTCTTCTACGACACACATGAGTTCTCCTTCCATATTTACTTTGGCTTCATCCTCTTCTTCTTCTTGATCAACTGTTATTTTGCTCGCAAAGGCACCTATATGTATGGCCATCTTGTGCTTTCCTGATCTACCTTCAAGCTGTAAAACTTTTTCAAAAATGAACCTGCTCTGATACCAATTGTTAAGCATAGAATATACTGAGAGGGGGTTGAATCAGTATCTCGTATATCTTATAAAACATTCCCTTAATCAAATTCAACTTACTCAAACAATCAAGATATGCAATAAAATTAAAATAATAAACACCACACAAGATAGAGACACTAGATATAACGTGGAAACCTAATGTGAGAAAAATCATGGAGAATAATCTCAAGTATATGAATGAGCACCAACCCAAACAATATTTTCAAGCACCAACTTGCAGGAGTACCAACCCCTTTGCTGGGCACCAACCCAGCAACAATTTGTGAACACCAACCCACAAGAGCACCAACCCCTTTGCTGAGCACCAACACAACAACAATTCATGAGCACCAACCCATACGAGCACCAACCCCTTTGCTGAGCACCAACATAGCAACAATTCGTGAGCACCAACCCACAAGAGCACCAACCCCTTTGTGTAAACCACACAACTATCTCTCAATGTTGTTATCTCAACAAATGATAGTTCATTACAACTTTTCTTTCCTCTCTCTCACCTTTGCTCTTCTAATCTAGATATAAAAAATAAAAATCATATTCATCTCTCACAAATGCTCTTCTAAGATAGATAATACAATATCAAATCAACCTCTTTCTCACACATTACAAATGGCTTCTCAAGTTTATTTATAGCTTTCCAAATGACCTTTGGCCTTCCCCCTTTGTGACCGTTCAATCCTCATGGAAAATGGCACCAAACTTGTATGACCCTTCATATTCTTGCCTTTGAAAAGTCATGTGGTGACCATTCATGAGCAAAAACGTCCTTCCCTCTTTTGTCTTTACTTTGGTGACTTTTTGTATTCCTCAAAGTGTCCCTTCATGATAAATTGCACCCTTCCTCTTTTGTCTTCACTTGGTGACTCTTGGAATTCCCCAAGATGACTCTTCATGGGAAAATGCATCCCATCCTTCTTTTGTCTTTACCCCGTGACTCTTTGACTTCTCCATGGGCCCTTATTTTTTCTCATATGCAACCAAAAATATATTTGTTAATATTAAATAAATATTAACACACATTAGCCAATATATATTTATTACAAACATCATTAAATGAAATGGGGCCTTTATCACCAAAAATACTAGACCTTTGACATCAATGAAAATATTTCCAATAGAAACATGAAATGAAAAATGCAACTACCAAATATCTATCACATTACTCCAAAATACAATCTCTGCCTGAAATGCTTGAAACAACCATTGAAATTGATTTGATTCAATGGTACTAAAAATGTGAAATTAATGGTGAAACCAAAGTCAAATAGGTTAGGTAGATAAGATTCAAAACATGCTTGGTTGATATAATGGAGTGGTAAAATAGATAAGTAATAGGCTAAGAGGAAATATAAGAATGATATTTGTACAAAGAATAATAGTGATAAAATGGTACAACTGAAATGGTCCTTATAAACAATACGCCATAGTGCTCAAGCATAGTACTACTTGAGGTGAATAATATTCATCAACTCAGGAAGTTCATCTCTATCTAGTGTGATGAGCCTATATGCTCTTGATCCATAATCTATAGTAATGATAAAAGGCCCTATCTAGTTTGGTTTGAATTTATCTTTATGCTTGTTCTCGACCATGGTATTCTTTTGGTTTTCTTTAAGAACAAGATCACCAAGTTCAAATGTTTTATTCTTGATGCATTAATTATAGTGGCCTTTGAGTTAGTTTTGATATGCATGAAGATTTTTAGTTAGGATATTGTTTGTAGTGATGTGTTTTCATTGATGTCAAGTGGCATTGGTGATGACAAAGTGGTATGAGAGTCTCATATGCATGATCTTAGTACTTGTTTTCTAGTGAGAGCTTGTGGGAGAAGTTGGTTTTATGGAGGTATGACTAGATGTCATGGATCATGGAGAGAGAGAGAGAGAGTACATGTTATGTCCATATGATTGAAAGAGCAATTGGAGTCCTTCCAAGTGTCTTTAAGTGGGTAGTAGGTTTATTGGCTTTAGACCTAGTAGGCTTGGTAAGCTAGTATGAGTAATCATGAAGAAGATCTATCTTGGAAAAAATTAGTATGATTGGAATTTGCATGTTTGACATGTATAGGGTGATAAAAATTCAAGTGTATGGTTTGCAAGAGGTGGCTAGTGGTTTGCAAGACAGTTTGGCCATTGGATTAGTTGGCCTAGGTGGGCTTGTAAGGCCTTGTGAAGGGTCAAAGGGTGTTTACAGGTTGGTGAATCTTGTTGTTGCATGAGAGATGGTTAGGCATGTCTATTTTATAATTTTGATGAGATTTGAGGTTATATAAGGAGATATAAATTCAATACAAGTCTTCATATGTTTTAGAAGTGGCTCAAATGGTGCATTTTGAGCTCGATAAAAAAGTTTTAATGTTCACTAGTTCAGGTAGACTTTGCATGGAGACCTCAGACTTTTGAGAGAGGTATCACATAGACCTAAGAATCCTTTCCAATTATTTTTTAGTGGATTGATGGATAGAACTTTATGAACATTCATTAATAATATAAACTAGTCAGAAACCCTTTATAAACCCTCATAATGGAGTGATTAGAGAGATATTGATAGAAAGGATCTAGAATGGATTGGTTGACCAAGTATAACTATTGGAAGCTATAGAGGTCTACTCTAATAATCTATAGGTTGTAGTGGTGTGTCAGGGTAGTGAGTAGAAGGTACAAAAATATGCTTATTTCTAAAGATTTTAGTGCTACAGGTAGGGTTGACTGAGTCAACACATGAGAGTTATTGGAGCTTTAAGACCAAGTTTTTATTTTGAGGTCTATGGAGTCATTTTGGTAAGAAATAGTCACTATCTCAATTATCGAATTAAATCAATTTGACTAGTCATTAATCTATAGATAGTGAAAAGAGTGAACAATATCAAGGTAGAGTGAATATGAGTTTAGGGAAGTGTTCTAGGTGAGTAGGTATAAATCAAATGGTTTGGGGTCTTTTTTTAAGACCTATAACTTAATTTACCTTGATTGGTATGAGATGTTGATGACCATACATAGGCAATAAGGTGTCTTCTAGAAGACGTATTTGAGTAATGAAGACTGTGAGATAATGATCTAAGGAATTGGTATGTTAGACCAATGGATGATACAAAAAAAGAGAACTATCTACCTTAGAGTGATATAGATATAACATAGAATATATGAATGTTTATTATAAGGTATTAAGGTTTTCTTTCATGTGCTAGACATGAACATCTACATTACTAGTTTCTGGGACTTATAGGCAATCTGAAGTGGACTATTTAAAAAGACTATTTTGAGCTATTCTAAGTAGATTTTGAGGTGAGTAAGAAATTATTTGTATTTTATGAGTGTTATAGCTTAATTACATGTATTTGGATTCATATTTTGGCTCTATTTTGGTTGGAGAAGTCAATGTTCTTTGACTAAGTTTCTAGGGTGCTTCACTAGTTTAAGTAATCAGTTTGTTTGAGTTGGTTTGGACCTATGTGAGATGTTTTATGGTGACTAATGGAATTTGAGGTGTTATTATATTCATGTAGGACATATCCATGTGATGTTTTTATATTTTTTTCATAAAATCAATAGTGTGCCTCAATTCTTCTTGGCAATATTTTCTAGGTGTTTACAGGACTTGGAGTGAGAGAGAGAGAATGGCTTGGATGGAGTAGTGGTTTGGAGTCCCAAATGGATTGGAAACTTGGATAAGTTTGAATTGGTTTTATAAGATATATTTTGATGTGTTTTAATCATTGGTAAGGGCTAATATTCATGGAGATGGTCATATGTGGTGAATTACCTTTAAGGGCTAATGCATTAGGCATAATTTAGTTCTAATAGAGGATTAAGCTTGATTTGGGAAATGGAAGACCAATGGAGAGATTATCCCATTCATGGAACTTTTGATAAGATTAATTTTAGGGTAATTAAAGGTATGGTATCCATCATGGCTGACCAAGATGGGTTAGATGATGAAGTGATATATATATATATATATATATATATATATATATATATATATATATATATATATATATATATATATACATATATACATATATATATATATATATATATACATATATACATATATATATATATATATGTATATATATATATATATACATACATACATATATATATATATATATATATATATATATATGTATATATATATATATATATATATATATATATATATATATATATATATATATATATAAGGTCAAATTGACCTATTTAGTGTGTATAAGAGGTGTGGACAAAAGTGAAGGAAGGATCTTAGTCAAATATTAGATATGAGTAATTTAGGACCATCATAGGGTGAATAATATCAATCATTTTTTATTTATCATGTTCATGAGCTAACAATTCATTAGACGTAATAGTCTATAGGGTGACTTGGTTGAGCAAATGAGGTAGGTGTGCCTGCCTTGAGAGAAGAAGTAGTTTTGTAGGTGTTAGAGAAAAATAAGAACATCATCAGGATTAGAATAAATTATATTAGTGGTGGAAATTATATAAAATGTGTTTGAGTGGGTTATTAATCAAGTAGGGTGTTTTATCCTCCTTTCTAGTTAGATCTAGCTAAAGGTCTAGTTGGAGCTAGACTAAATTGAGGGGTGGATGTTTCTTGACCAGTTGGTGCTGGTCTAAATTATCTTGTTTTATTCATCTTATATTATTGTATTCCAATTTTTTTGAAGTATTGTGAGTGTTTTTTCTCCCCTTAGCGGATTTCCAACAAAAATGATGTGTTTATATGTTGTATGCTCTTGTTCATGTTTTGATGTATAAGATTTCATGTTCATGTATGATGAATGGGTTTAAAAATTGATTGTACATTATTTTATATTAATTAAACCCAATATTATTATCTAATTCCATTAATTTGTATCAAATAAATTATTTCTTGAGGCTTAATCATCTTGGAAGGTGATCTTGTGAGTAGTTTGGTTGTTGGTGTCTACCTAGTCAACTTGTTTACATAGATGTTAGAATTAGTGTTGATTAGTATGGTATCCTAGTTTTTCATGTTTTTTAAATTTTGAATTAAATATTTGGTGATATTTTATGGTTAGTTTGGTAAGAATATTAATGTTAAGAGTTGGATTTTTCTTCGCTCAAGCCAAGGTGAGTTGTTTATTATTATAGGTGGTTCTTCAAGCGTGAGGGTTTATCAAAGAAGGCATATTGAAAATAAGAAAGATTATTTTGAAGTAAAGTCCAAGATCAAATCTATGTTCATAGACAAAATGACCTTAAATACATAGTGAAAGATAGTCTTATTTTTATTAGGTCTCCATGAGACTTAATGAGGGTATGGGAGCTAATGAAGCTTTTTGAATAAGAGTGAATATATTGAAGATCAATTTACATTAAAAGATGAGGAAGAGAGGTAAGAATGGCTATGAGGTCATGCCTCAGGATCATGCATTGATTATCTAAGGTGATCTTATGAAAGAGAGCAAAATTTTTCCTAGTTTATTGTGTTTAAACACCTAATGAGAAAGAAGAAAAAAAGAACTGATTAATTGAAGATTTAGCTTGTTTGCATGTAGAGGCTAATTTGAGAAAGATAGAGATCAAAGATTCCATCATCAGTGGTGAGAGGACAACAAAAATAATTTGGAGTTTTTAGGTTACTTAGGTTGGCTTGTACAATCAAGGGTTTGAGTTCTTGATTAATTTACAAGACCAATGTTGCTTGTGGGATTGAAGAAGATTTTTGAAAGTGATCTTGAAGGTTTTATGGTGAATATCCTATTTCCTTATTTTCAAAGTGACCTCATAAGGTCATAGAGGTCTATGATGGCATCTTGAGTAATTTTAGGTTGATAGTGTTTTTTGAGTTTCTTATCAAAATTTTGATTTTGCATAATAGGGTCTTAACTCTAAAGATAAGGTTGATTCTTTGAGTCAATCTGAAGGGCTTTCATGAAGATATCAATGGGATAAGAGGTTGGTTATGACCTTAATTTAATGTATCATTATTTTTATTATTTTGGTATCCTATGTTGAGTGTTTTGAAGTAAATATTTCTTATTAGATGAATAATAGATAATAGGTGTATACACAAAAATTTATGACGGTGTGTTTCCATGAAATGCTTTGAAGAGTTCTTAGCCATAATAACTTCTGGTGTTTAAAGGATAGATGGCTAATAATATGGGAAATATTATTTATTGTATCAGATGTTAAATCCTACTTGAGGAGGTGTAATTGATCCTATAAGTCAGTGAAGAGAAAAGAAGTAAGGATGATCATTCAAAAGGTATGTTTAGGTCTCTTTGTCCTAAAGTGCATTTTTGATCAATTTTTGATGCTTGGTATGGGTATTGATTTGAAATATAAGGAAGAATTGGATTGTATGGGAGCATGAATAAGGTTTTCATGAGTCATTCCTAGGTGGTGTGAGTTCTTGATGTGCACATATGTGAGTTTTGTGGTCAAAAGTTTGAGTTGACCATTTTTTGTAGTGATGACTACCTAGAAGGTTCCCAAGGTGCTCTTTTGGTGATTTAAGATGGATATAAGATTATAGAAACTTTATTCAAGTTGGTTTTGGCATGACTAAGTAGGAGAGAAGGATTTATGATGACTAAGAGGAAGTTAGATATGTTTTTGATCTTTTAGTCATGGTGCTTGTTGTGTGTAATGGCTCTGTAAGTTTAGATTGGTGGTTCTAAGGAAATTCCATGATATTGGGATAATGTCATGAAGTATTTTATGCTTAGTAAGGTATTAATATATGTATGAGACATTCTCTAGATGATTTCACATGTTGGATAATTCAATTTTTGATGTATGGAAGGTTTTGAGTGATCACAAGCTTCTCTTCTCATGAGCATGTGTTTGGTGGCCTAAAAATAAGTCATGGTTCCAAAATGTGTGGAGGATTATAATTTGTCATGGAATTTAGTTTTTATGGTCTCCAAGTGTGGTATCTAGCTTAGCTATTTGGGTTGACTGGAGGTTAACCTTTGACTAAGGTTTACTTTAAAGGCCTAGTCACTTAAGCATGATTGAAAAATTGGTCCATGTTTGGAGTTGGAAGTTATAAGATTAAATTTCATGGGACAAATGGGTAGATAAAAAAAAATTATATTGGTATTAAGGTAAGAATATTTCACATTATTCAAGTTTTGGTCTTCTAGGAGACCTAATTAGGTTATGGGTTATAGAAGGAAGTATGATAAGGAAGATGGTTTGGAGGATAATTATTTGAATGTTTAAGGGGGTATGGTAATGGAATATATATATGTATCTATATATATATATATATATATATATATATATATATATAATTTCATTATCTTAAAGTTCACACATAAAGAGTTATGAGGTCTATAGTGGACAAACAGGGCTACAAGGGGTCTAAGTAGGCCTAGTGGAGGAATTGAGCAATTTTGTGATATCTTTCCAAAGAAGGTTGGATTTGATGGTTATATTTAAGTAAGTATATTATAAGCATGATTTAGGTGTGTTTATTTACTTAAAATACATTTGATTTTCTACAAGGTGCTTTGAGTGCAAAGTTATATGAGCTTGCATAGTGTTATGGTAATCATGTTGTTGTATGAGTTGATGGTAGTTGTTCTTGAAGATCCTAAAAGTATAAATGGTTTGTATAGACTGAAGAAGAGCCTTCAAATTAGATCAGGGTCCTAGGGGAATCTATGTTAGTATTAAATTGATAGGTCTAAGGATCTAGGTTGCTTGGGAGGAGGACTGAGTTCTAACTATTTAATTTTTTTCTTGAGAGGATTGAGTTGTATGATTAGATATTTTGAAGGAAGAGAGTGTGATTAGGTGTTATCTAGGTCTCTTTGAGACTTAGAGGTCTGATTTATAGTCTTTATCAAAGGGTGAGTTGAGTTCTTTGACTCTCAAGTGGCAATGATATGATGGGGAGCTAGTGTGCTTTCCTAGGTAGTCAGGTATAAGGATCATTTAAGCCTATTAAAACTATGACCTGAGTTGGTTATTAAAGGGAGATTGGTATAATTGGGATCACTATGATTTCTTTGTGATATAATTCTAACATTTGGTATGCTCTAAGTTTTAATGGATGAGAGATGAAAGGTATGTGCTCTTAGTTATGTTCATGGTTTAGCTTGTTAAATTTCTTGATTAAAGAGGACAAGAACTTGTTGTTTGGTAAATGATTCCACTTTGTCATTTTGTAAAAGGGGGAAAGAGAAAAGGAGTGTTGTCATCAATGAAAAATGGGGAGATTATTGGGATATTGGTGGCCATGATGTGTTGTCATTGATGTCAAGTGGCATTGGTGATGACAAAGTGGTATGAGAGTCTATTATGCATAATCTTAGTACTTGGTTGCTAGTGAGAGCTTGTGGGAGTAATTGGTTTTATGGAGGCATGAGTGGATGTCATGGATCATGGAGAGAGATTACATGGTATGTCCATGTGATTTAAATATCAATTGGAGTCCTTCCAAGTGTCTTCAAGTTGCTAGTAGGTCTATTGGCTTTAGTCCTAGTAGGCTTGGTAAGCTAGTATGAGAAATCATGAAGAAGATATATCTTGGAAGAACTTAGTATAGTTGGAATATGCATTTTTTACATGTATAGGGTGCTAAAAATTTATGTGTATGGTTTTCAAGAGGTGGCTATTGGTCTACAAGATAGTTTGGCCATTGGCCTAGTTGGCCTAGGTGGGCTTATGAGGCCTTGTGAAGGGTCAAAGGGTGTTTATAGGTTGTTGGAGCATATTGTTTCATGGGAGATAGTTAGGATAGTTTTTTCTATCATGTTGATGATATCTGAAGTTAGATAAGGAGATACAAAGTGAAAAAGTTTTCATGTGTTTTAGAAGTGGCTTGAATGGTGCATTTTGAGCTCGAGAGAAAAGTTTCAATGTTCACTAGTTTAGGTAGACTTTGCATGGGGACCTGATACTCTTGGGAGAGATATCACATGGACCTAAAAATTCTTTACAAGTATTTTATAGTGGATTGAGGGATAGAGCTTTATGAACATTTATTAAGAATGTAAACTGGTTAGAAACCCTTTATAAACCCTCATAATGGAGAGATCAAGGAGATATTGCTAGAAAGGATCTAGAATGGATTGGTTGACTAAGTATAAATATTTTATGGTATAGAGGACTCCTCTATGAATCTTCAAGTTGTAGTGGGTATTAGGCTAGTGAGCAAAAGGTATAAAAATATGCTTATTTTTGAAGATTTTAGTGCCACATGCAAGGTTGACTAAGTCAATGCATGAGAGTTGCTGGATCTTGAAGGCTAGGACTTGATTTTGAGGTATATGGAGTTATTTTATTAAGAAATAGTCATTATTTCAATTATCTAAGTCAATAAAGCTGATTAGTGATTAATCTATAGATAGTGAAAAGAGTGAACAATATCAAGCTAGAGTAAATATGAGTTTAGGGAAGTGTTCTAGGTGAGTAGGTATGAATCAAATGGTTTGGGGTCTTTTTTTAAGACCTATACCTTAATTTTCCTTGATTGGTATGAGAGGTTGATGACCATATATAGGCATGAGAAGTTAATGACCATACATAGGCAAGAAGGTGCCTTCAAGAGGACTTATCTAAGTAATGAAGACTGTGAGATAGTGGTATAAGAAATTAGTCTGTTAGACTAATGGATGCTTACAGAAAAAGATAAATATCTATTTGAGAGTGATATATAGATCACATAAAATCTATGAATGTGGATTATAAGGTATGAAAGTGTTCTTTCATGTGCTAGACAAGAACATCTACATGACTAGTTTCTGGAACTTGTAGGCAATCTAAAGTGGCCTATTTAGATAGGCTAGTTTCAGTTATTCTGAGAAGAGTTTGAGGTGAGTAAGAGTTTTTTGGTATTGTATAAGTGTCAATGGGGTGCTTGACTAGTTTGAGTAATCAATTTGTTTAAGTTGGTTTGGACCTGTGTGATCTATTTGATGGTGATGAATGGATTTTGAGGTGTTTTTCAAATCATGGAGGACATATCCATGTGTTATTTTTATATTATTGTTTGATAAAATCAATAATATGCCTCAGTTCTTTTTGGTAGTATTTTTTAGGTGTTTATAGGACTGGGAATAAGAGAGAGAATAGCTTGGATGGAGTAGTGGTTTGGAGTTTTAGATATACTAGACACTTGGGGAAGTGTAAATTGGTTTTATAAGATCCATTTTTATGTGTTTGAAGAATTGGTGAGGGATATTATTCATGGATATGGTCATATGTGGTGAATTATCTTTAAGGGCTAATGAATTAGGCCTAATTTAGTTCTAGTGGAGGATTAAGGTTTCTTTGGGAAATGGAAGACCTATGGAGAGATTTTTCCATTCATATAATGTGTGAGAAGAGTAACTTTAAGTTAATTCAAGGTATGGTATGCATCTTGGTTGACCAAGATGGGTTAGATGATGAAATGATATATATACAAGGCCAAATTGGCCTATTTGGTGTTAATGAGAGATGTGTATAAAAGTGAAGTAAAGAGCTTAGTTAAGGGGCAGAGATGAGTCATTAAGGACCATCAAAGGGTGAAGAGGATTAGTCATGTTTGATTGATCATGTTCATGACCTAAAAAGTCATTATACCTAACAGTCTAAAGGGTGACATGGTTGAGTGAATGAGGTAGGTGTGCCTACCTTGAGAGGAGAAGTACTTTTGTAGGTGTTAGAGAAAAATAAGAACATCATCATGTGTATAAAACATCATAGTAGTGGTGGAAATTAGAGCATAGGTGGTTGAGTGGGTGCTTAATCACCTAGGGGGTTGTAGCTTCCTGTTAGTTATAACTACCTAAAGGTCTAGTTAGAGCTGGACTAAATTGAGGGATGGATGCTCATTGATTAGTTGGTGCTGATATAAAGTCTCTTATTTGATTCATCTTATATGATAGTAGTCCATTATTATTGCTATCTTGAGAGTGGGTTTTCTCCCCTTAGAGGGTTTCACACATAAATGATGTGTTCATATATTTTATGTTCTTATTCATGTTTTGATGTATAAGCTTTCATGTTCATATATGATGAATGGGTTTAAGAATTAAATGTACATTGTTGTCTAATGATTCACCCCCCTCTTAGTAGGTACTTCCAACATTGTTGAGTACAACTATATATTTTTAATCAAGCAGGTCTAGATCTTGCAGTTGACCTACTCGATAGTCATGATCATCTAGGACATGCTTGAAAGATATTCATAATGAAGGTAACTCAACCTCAATAGGAATTATGGATTTAGTACCATAAACAAGTGAGTATGGAGTGGGCCCTATGGGGGTATGATGATTGGTATAGTATGCCTAAAGGGTACATAATATCTGAAGGTGCTAGTCATGATCAACATCATTGACAATCTTTATGAGAATGTTAATAATTTTTTTGTTGGATGCCTCAGCATGACCATTACCTTGAGGGTAATATTTTGTAGATAAATGTTGTGTAATATTGTATTTAGTACATAACTATTTGACATATTTGTTTGTGAAGGACCTCCATTATCAGATATAATGTTGAAAGGGATACCATAGTGGTAGATGAGATGGTTGAAAAAGAACTTGGAAATCTACTTTCTAGTCACATGAGGAGTATAGATTTGACCCACTTAGTGAAATATTTAGTGGTGGTAAGGATATGTTTATGGATATTTGAATATGTAGGATTGATTTTCCTAATGAGGTCAAGTCCTCATGTAGCAAATAGACATGGTGTCAACATTGATTTTAGAGTCTTGGCTAGGTATGAATTAGATTGGCATGCCATTGACATTTGTCACACTTATTTACATATGCAACTACATCTGCATCCATTGTGGGCCAATAATAACCAATACATAAAATCTTTTTGGATAAGATTACCTTGTTAAAGTGGGCTCCATATAATCCTTTGTGTACTTCTCATAACTCTAGTGTAGATTCTACCAAAGTTAAATAATGAAGTAGAGTTCCATCAAAAATATGATGGTAGAGGGTTGATCTAGGTAGAGTATAACAAGTGGAGTGATGGATAAAGGCTTTGGTTTGTTTTTAGGAGAGGTCAGGTGGTAAAACTTGGTCATGAAGTTAGTTGTAAAGGTATAAGTACCAGATAGAACTAGGACCAACAATATCATAAATAATCACAATAGTGGAAGGCTCATGAGCTGGTGTGAACAAGTTCTTGATGAGGAACTAATACTCTCTAGCTTTGTTTTTTTTGTCAAATCAATGATCCAATAGTGGCCATATCATCTATAGTTTTGTTACTTGACCTTGGTATATGCTCAAATTGAATGTCAACAATCTATTGGTTGAGAGTGTTGACCATGGACTTATATGAAACCAACTTAACATCTTTGGTCTAAAAGTGGTTTGTAATATTATTGATAATTAATTGATAATCACCATAAACCTTGAGATGATATATGTTCCATTTTACCACTTGGTGAAGCCCTACAACAAGTGCTTCATATTTGTCCATGTTCTTGGTATAAGTAAAACTAATCATGAATGATTTAGAGATTAGATACCCCTATGGTGTAATAAATAAAAGGGCTAGCCCTAATCCATGTGTCATGAATGATCCATAAAAATACAACTTCTAGTGTTGCTCTTCAAGAGGTATGTCAATGATGGTCATTATGGATTCATTATGAAATTAGAATGTTAGTGGCTCTATGTCTTTAAGGGGTGATTTATCAAGATGATATATAATAAATTACCCCTTAATGTCTTTTTGATTGATGTATTTGATGTCAAAATCACTAAAAATCATGATCCATGTGGCCATTATACCTTGTAAAGTTGTTTTAGATAGTAGATACTTGAGCAAATATACTTTTGAAATGACCATGGTCTTATTTTTCAACATGTAGTGTCATAATTTTTGAGCTATGAATACCATGGATAAACACGATTTTTAAATAGGTGTATAGTTGTGTTCATACGTGACCAATGTACAGATTAAGTAGTATACTACATGATCTTTTACATTATCATCATGTTGAGTTATAAGTTCCCACAAACCATTATCTATAGCTGATAAGTACAACAAAAAATGGTTTTCCTAGCATAGGAGATAAAAAAATAGGTGGATTTTCTAAGTAACCTTTTAGCTGCTAAAAATATTTTTAGTAGTGATTATCCTAGTATAATGTAACTCCCTTTTTTAGAAGATGTTTAAATGGATGAAAATTGTCTACTAATTGAGATATGAAGTATTGGATTGACTGGATCTTACCCTACAAACCGTGGAGTTACTTTAGATTGGTTGGTGGTGCATCTCTATTATAGCTTGGACTTTAGTTGGATCAAATTTAATGCCCCTATGAGACATGATAAAGATAAGCAATTTTCTTGTTGTTACTCCAAACACACATTTATTTGCATTTAGTCAGACTTTGTACTCATGCAGTCTTTCAAATATTCTATGTAGCATTGTTGAATAGTCGACCCTAGTTTTTGATTTGCCTAGTATGTCATCAATGTAGTCTTTAATAATATCATATATCATATCATGGAATATGCTGGTCATGACTCTTTAATAGGTGGATCTAGTATTCTTAAGACCAAATTGCATTACATAATAATAAAATTTTCCCCATGGAGTGGTGAATGCTATTTTATGTTGATCTTCTAGTGCTATTATGATCTGAGTGTATCTTGAAAAGTCATCCTTCAGTGAAAGCATCTCATAACCCACCTTGGAGTCAATAATCTTGTCAATATTAGGCAATAAAAAGTCATCCTTAGGGTAATACTTGTTTATGTCTCAAAAATTAGTACTAATTTTGATTCCTTTAGGATTTTTACTAGTAGATATAACATTAGATATCCATTTTAAGTAGTGAATGAATTGAATACATCCTAATTCTAATATTTTTTCAAACTCTTTCTTTACTAATATAAAAATACAAGGATGTGCCTTGTGTAACTTTTTATTAACTATTTTGGCATCAGGATTTACCATAAGGTGATGTAAAACCAAGGCAGGGTCCAAACCTGGTAGGTCAGAATAAGCCCATGCAAAGATATCTACAAATTCTCTCAACAGAGTTGTAAATACTTCATGTTCCTCCTCAATGAGTGATGTACCTAATTTTATCTATTTCAAGTTTGATGGAGTCTTGATGTTTATCTCTATTATATCTTTGACTAGAAGGGTCAAACCATCTTTTAGGATAGTAGGAAAAGACCTAAACTATTAGATGATATAAGGGTCCTCTGTTAGAACTTACTATTTAACATCTCTTAGGCATGATGAATTTAAGTCCCCTAATGGGAGATTTGGCCATGTGACAAAAATAGTCAAAAATTCTTGAAGAATTCAATCAAACACTTGTTGTTTCTCAAAAATTGAACTAAGATCCATAGGCAAGTTCATCATTGGTGGTCTCTTGGTCTAAATTCAAAGTATAATGAACATTCCCTTCTAATGGTGCCTAAAAAACGTTTTCACCACTAGACTATCCTTTATCTTTACTTTTTCCCTAGTCAGAAAGTGTCTCAAAGAGTTTTTCACTTTGGGACCTTTATTTTTTTTAATATATTTGTTTTTGGCCAAGGGTGTTCACCTACTATAAAAAATAGGCTTTATGATCCAATGTGATTGAGAATCTTGATTTATGATGTCCCAATGAAATGTTATCTCTAAGGCCTAGAAAATCATATAATGCCTCATCATTTTGAAACTCATCAATTGATAAATTAGATTTTTTTTGGTCCCAATCTATCAGTTAGGGATAGTATAATGGTAATGGGTTTTGATGAATGAGTGGGGTAAGGGTGTAAATGGCATTATTATCAACCATGTTAGTCTTGGATAGTCATCAAAGATAAGTTTGTGATCAGACTCTACTTTGCTATTAGTATCACCATCACTAGTCGACAGTAATGGAATGTAAATAAGTTATGTGGGGTCACCCCCAAATGATTTAAATCCAAGTCCATAGGGTATTTTGTATTTGGTCATGGAAATTGGCTCAATAGTTCCTTATTGATTTGGTATGAGGCCTCTTTCTTCATATTATTTATTCTCCATGATCCTATTGGGAATAGGATATTTTTCACTCTTATAACAATCAACTTGGTTGTCATTATATAACCATGATTCATCTCCCTTGAGAGGGTCTAGTTCTAGGATAGATGTTGGTACAAACATAACAGGTCCTTTATTTTTGGTATTTTGTTTCCAATTCATGTGTGGGGTAACTTTAGGTCTTCCAAATGTCTTTGGATTCTAAGGAAGATTGGCAATATGAAAGGTATCATGCATTAAATATTCTCCTAGGCCATTATTTGAAATAGTGTAGTGATTGGAAGCTTTAGGAGGTAGCAAGTGGGAAAGGGAATCCAAGGTATTAAGATTTATGCAATTGTCCTATGGAGAATCGATAAGTATGGCCTTTCCTTTATCTTACTTGGAACTTGGATTCATGCCATATTGGTAATTGTAGCTTTGAAACTCAGTCGTGAGATGTTTATAGTGTTTATATGGGTGAAAATATCTTGGAATATTTACTTCCATCCCTGAGTGGGATAACTTGATACATTAGTGAAATGTTGATGGACCTACATGAACATCATATAACTAAGGCCTACCTAGAAGCATATTATATGAGAACACAAGATCAAGCACATGGTAAAGCGTATAATGGGTTAAAGGCCCAAGGATAACTATTAGGTTAATGGTGCCTTGTGATTCTCTCTCCTAATTATCAAATGCTTTGATAGTTATCATTTTTGGTTAGAGATCTACCATTATCTACCCAAGAATCTTGATGAACTTTAAAGACACTATGTTGAGGCTTGATACATTGTCTATAAGGACACATTTCACTTTATTTTGATTTAAATAAACCTTTATGTATAATGGATTATTATGGAGTGGGCCAAGAGAAGACATATCACTTTTTTTGAATGTGACTTCTTAGGTGGGAGCTAGGTGTCCAACCAAAGATTGAAATTTATCAGGGAATATGTCACTAACAATAGTGGATTAGGTTAAGAAATCATTCAAAATGTTCTTGTGGATTATTATCATTTGCAATAAATCTAAAATGGAGATGTACGCTGGTATCTTCTATAATTATTCCATAATATCAAACTTCTTATCTCAGATAATGTTAAATGGTTTGTTCTGGGGCTGAATGGCTAATTGGATAATGGGTAAGGTGGTAGATTGTTATGGGCCTAGAATGGTAATCTTTTACCTCAAATTTTTGATTTCATAATTGGTATTAAGTATAGGACCATGGTTACTAACAAATTATGGTAATGGTGTGGGACCAGATAAGATAAGTCACGATTGTTGGTGCCCTTGTATGTGGTCACAGGGTAAGGACAAGTTATCAGTATAAGATTTAAAAGTGGAAATCTTGATTTGTTAGTTTGCCTATATGTGGTCCTAGATTAAAGAAGGATTATACATGTAATTTGGCTAAGTGGAATTGTTTATCAATGGTCTAGATTGATTGGTTCTCGATTTAGGATTAATGAATATGGTATTAAGACTACCCCCTGTAATATGACCTAAACCCCTATTGTAGTCATGTGCAACTGCATGGTAGGTTTATTGGTTATTACCATTATAACCTTATTTTTATCTATTATTATAATTTTTTTGGTTTTGCTATTGATTCTTCTTGTTTTAGTAGTTTAGCCTTTGATTTTGATACTGTTGATTTTTTTGTTGCACTAGTTATTGTTGTTGATGTTAGCTGTGTTGGGGAAAAGGGTTTTGATGAATCCAAAGAGTCTGATTAAAGGTGAAATCACCACCATCCAATGTGATCTCCCCATTCTCTAACATATTCTCAATAAAATGCTTGAATATCACACATCTTCATAAATTATGTCTATGGACCCAATGATATTCATAGAATTCATTTTAATGGTACCAATCAAATAAGGAATGCCTTATGGATAATACTTTGGTATAGGCCAACTAATCACATTATCGGCAATAAGATTATGAAACACATATTCAATAGGCTCTCCAAGGTCACTAAAAACATGATGAATAGGTACTATTCTCCTTGGAGGAGGGTTTTTCAATGGTAATTGTTGTGGCATTTGATGCACAGGTCTTGGTTGTTGTGCTTGTGGAATTGGTTGAAGAGGTTATCAGAGAAGTAAGCTAAAAGGGTGGTTCAAGTTGAGATGATAATTTTTACACCATTTAGACATGATGTGACTCATTCACTCTATTTACCATAATATTCTTATTGTAGTTGAATTGTTTTGGTCTATCTTGGTTATTGGCCTGTGTCGATTGTGATACTTGTGCTTAGATTGGATGTTAGTTTTGGATACTTCCCTAATTGGTACCTTGGTTATTATTAGTTGAATTAATATTGATGACTCCTTTATTAATGATCACTCAATTGATCAAAAAAACTTTGTCAATTATTTATTTAAAGGTATGTGAACATTGTAGTTCTATATGATAGGCTATCTCACTATGCAAGTTTTTAGTGAATACAATGGCTAATTGTTTATCTAGTAAACTATGAGTAAATTAGCTTAAAAGTGCTATCTATCATTGTAGATAACTTGTAAAACTCTCACCAACTTTTTGTTTTGCTTATGTTAGGTCAACCAATGAAATATCATCTTTGAGATTATAGGAAAAGTGCTCATATCTTGAAGGAAATGGATTTTGTAAGTACTCCATATTGAAAGGATAGGAACACACATCATCCAACTTAAATATTCTAATCTATTTCCCTGCTTGGATGGTGGTGATTACTTTCTTCATCTATTTCAACTCTTATTCTATAAAATTATAAGAATATTGGCCGAGGTAGATGGTTAGGTGGTCACAATTGAAGTAGTTTGACCAAGGTATGATGGGGGTATTTAGTATACATTCGATTGGTTGGGGAATGAACCAAGAATACATATACATGGATTAGGATGTACTTGTTGAAATTTTACATTTGGTTGTGTGATATTTTAGTTTGGGTTGGTGATGAAGGTTTAAATTAGAGAATTTTGAGATTGGGATTGAGGGATATATTGATAGTGTCCATATTGTAATTGAATAGGGACCTGTTTCTGACTACTATAACCTTGTTGTTGAGTGGTAACTAGTGAGCCAAGACCCTATATATGAAATTGTGGTATACTCTCCATAAAAGGTAATTGTTGCCTAATAGGTATTTGAGAGAGATTTGAACCCCCTTGTTATGTGAATATCAGTTTGGAAGTGGATGCATGTTGGAGATTTGACACATATCACTAACCAACATGAATACATTTTAGATTAAAAATCATTTGGTTTTGAATTGGCATGTTGGTATGTGAAGAAGAAGGTATGTTTAGTACCACCTAATGAGGTAGAACATTAATTTCCCCTTGTTGAGGTGGAAATATCTTCATCCTTTGTTACATTGGTATATTCATTTATGCCTATTTTTGTGGAATTATACTCATCACCTATTAAGGAGGAATAGGATCCATCACATTTTGTTGTTGAGGCACAATGTTGGTTACTGGTTGACTACCTGATTATGTTGGTTGTGCACTTGATGAAGTAGTTGGCTAAGGTTGGGGTATAAAAGCTCCCATTCCTAGGTTTATAGAGCCATTCATGTTATTAACTAAAGGCATATGTTGTTAACTAGTTGTTTGTGTATTAATACCACTTTGATTTGGATTAGATGTTGCTTGTGCATTGTCCACTGTATTTTTTCATTATTCTGCATAGAAGTAGAAGACATTTCTTCAATAATTGGCATAAGAAATAAGTTGTCTACCAAAGTGTTTTGTTTGAATGGGTTTAAACTCTAAATATCTTGACCAGTTAACTCTTTCAAAACTGCTATTTAAGAAAATAAGTCAATAAGAAGTTTACTCACCATGGTCATCTGATTGAAATTGTGTGTTACATTTAGGTAGGTTTGATATGTTGTCTGCATTTGGTTAAAGTGGTATTCCATGAGATTATTTCCTTTTTTAGGCATATTAGGGTCCTGATACATCATTTGGACTAGAGTTATAGTATTGATAGAAGATGCATGTTGATTATACAATATGTTGTCAGGTAATCTTACTAGGCTTGGTAAACATTCATGAGGGAAGTTTGCTAGAAACATATCCCCTAATTTTATGGGTCTAACCAAAATATCATATTTGTTCTCCAAAAAATGACACTCAAACAAAAATAGATCATATTTGGAAGGCATATTAATAGAGTACGATTGTTGAGGAACTGGTTCTTCAACTATGGGTATCATATCTAGGTATTATGTTATTTGTTCTTGGTCCTATTCTGAATATGGTGGCATATTAACTAAATAGCTAGCCAAAAGATCTTGCTTTTGTGCCTCTATTTTAGTATTATAATAGGGATAAGGATCCATCTCATAAGAAATATTATCTACGTAGGGGTCTCGCACCATTTCTTCTTACACAACCACATTACTAATCCTTGGATTGTACATAAGTCCACTACAAGTGTATGAATACATGTTGGGATCCATAATAAATGTTTTTTCAATATAAAAGGGATGAGAGTTATACAAAATCTAAAAATACAATGTCAAAAAGATTATATTCAAACTTGGTCTAGATTCATCAAAAAATATGGAAAGGTTTATGTAATAATTTTTGATAAAACAAGCTAATGTTAGGTATCTAATGTTACACGTCTTATACATAAATATCAAGTAAATGGACCTAAAATTGAAATGCCAAACTCTAAGGTCAAAGTGTTTCAAATCAGTCTAAACTAAGAAATTAAATTATTTCTAGGTCTTTTGGCCAAAAATAGCATCAAAATCTAGACTAAAAAAAACATGTTCTAGGACTCTTGGCCAAACGACATCAAAATCTAGACTTAATTAAATGGCAAAAACTAAGCATTTGACTCTTGGACATGAAATCAATTAAATAAGTATAAGATGTGAAACAAAAGGCACTTTATAGATATTTTGTTTTCTCATAAATAATGGTATAAAACTTGGTTCTTTTGACAAATGGGCTAGATAAATGTAAACAACGTAATTGTGTTAGACAAAGGTTCATAAAAGGTATACTTGGATTGACATGAAAAATGTGTACAAACTTGAACTCTATGCAAAAAGGTTTATGAAACAATGTTTGAAATGTTTTGGGAAGCATAATAATGCTAAACTACTTAAAATACGTGACAAAATGTTTGTTTCAAAAACCCTATAAGGAAAAGATGGTTTCTCACAAATTTAGAAGTGCAACACTACCTTTTTTTAACTCAAATGACATACATATATTCAAAGTTTTGACAATGTATCTAAGGAAAAAAGGTATCTATTCATATGATCTTAATGGAAATAGGATGGTAAAACAATTTTTTTTGGTGCATAGACTCAAAGTGAAAGTGTTTAGCAAAAAATGATTAAGTCTATCAAGTGGTGATAATGATTATGATTCTTTAATGACCTTCAACCCAAATTAGAAATTGAACCTCAGTTCTCTCAAGTTTAGTACAAATGGTGAACCGACTTATCACATAAACCCTATGAACCTATGAAGGTGAAATTTTGAATTTGGATTATAAATGAAGGACTTTAAACAATGTTTGGTAATAGTCTAGACTCAATTGGGTAGCATAACTAAGCCAAAGTGGATGATATGACTCCAAGTTTTGATGAACTTTGAACAAATCAAATTGATGATTCACATGGGCAGAATAATTCCTCTTTATTCAAAATAAAATGAGGAATATGTGTTGTATTTTGTATCATTTGTTCACACCAAGTTTTGACTCCAAATAAGACTTTAATCTAGGATAAAACAAACTAATTAATCACTCTTAAGTCCTAAACTAACAAGGTTTCTTGGTATTGTTAGAATCCATTAATATACATCATCTGAGATGATTTTAGTGTGCATCCATAAATTAAAATGCACATTATATAGTAGGGTTTTTACACCCCCTTCTTTCAAATGGTAGTTCTATGACATGGACCTTGAGGCACACTTTGTACCAATAACACTTCTATGTCAAGTGGGGATTTGTCTAAGATCTATAAGTTTTTGAATGTCTAGATGGATCAATTGCCCAATGACTTTCAGATCACATTGTAGAAGAAACACACTTAAGTGGGGTTTTTATGACACTTAGCTTGTTTCAAAAAGGTCTTGTCCTTTTTGTAACCACTACATCCATCACTTGATCAATATAGTGTGATGTCCAAAATACAGATGTGTCTTATATGCAAATCCAATAGTAGAAGGTAGTTTAACCACTCAAACCTTTGATCCTAGTGGGAGTGGTTGAAGTCAGTGTTGAGATATGAAACCCTAGGTAAAATCTTCCCTAGGGAAATTGTGGGAGCTAATGAATTCCCCCTCCCAAGCCAATATACAACAAACTAAATGACTAATAGAAAGACTTTAGGGTCATTTCAAGATCACCCAAACTATTATGAGTTTTTAAGGAGTGTTGTAGATGACATTATTTATATGCCTTAGAATAGGAATGTTTGTAATAAGGACAATGCTTTTGATTCCAAAAGTTACCTAAAGGGGAAGGATGGAAGAGCATTCATGCAATGTCCCTCTTTTTTCTAATCAAATTCTAAGTTTAAACAACTATTGAAAACAAAATTTGATAACTGAGTTAAATTTTAAGCACCAAATGAAAGATTAGGTGGTGTTATTTTGACCCCTTGGTCTTAAGTTGTAAAAACATATAAAGATTACAACAAAAAATACTAACTAAAATAATAAGCACCTAATTTTTTTTTCAAAGTGTTCAAGACTTAGCATGTTAAAGATTCATTTTAGGCACCGGATTTAAAGTGTGCATGTTTTTAACCAAGTTCATTTTAAAACTCTAAATTGAAGTCTATGATTAGTTAAAACACCCACATTAACTTCCAAACCATCCTTTAAACCTTCAAAAATAAGATTAGGAATACCTACTTTGAAGCACTTTAGAGGATGAGACAAGGAATTTTGAAAAATGAGCTCTTAGGTTGACAATCAAGTTGGGTTGATAGGCAAGTTCTATTAGCAAACAAGCTGAAAGTGAGTTAGGATGATTTAGAGTTGAGTTGGCATCAAGTCAGAGTGAGTTGAGGTGATTTGGGGTCGAAATGGAGTCAAATTTGGTTGAGTTGGGGCTGAGTTAGGGCCGAGTTGGGGTCAAGTCAGGGTGAGTTGGTGTCAAGTCAGAGTCGAGTTGGGCCAAGTTGGGGCTGAGTTAGGGCTGAATTTGGGTTTATTTAGGGTAAGTTAGGTTGATTTGGGGTGATTTAGGATGAGATGGGCACAAATTTGAGCTAGGTTACATAGTCCTAAGAATAAAACCATGGCTTCCAAAAAATAGATTTTTGCTCAAATCTTTACCTTGTTTGCCTCTACACTCCAAGATCATGCATGAAAATGGTTAGTAGGTTACTTGTAGGTGTAATTTGACAAATTTTTTGAGGATAAGTCTCAATGGGCATGCCATTTGTGAACATAATATTATAATATAGGGAGATTATTATTGTGTTAGTGAATAAAACAAATCAATAAAAAACACACTAAATTTACACCCTAAGCTTATCTCAAAGGAGGACCTTAGTTAACCAAAAAAATGGAAAAAACAACTAAAACATGAAATAAATACCTTCCTTCACCTTATTTAGATGCTCCAAAATTCTTTTTGTAGTGGTTTTCTCAGTTTGTGCTCATGAAGTCTTCATCAATCAAATGTGGCTACTTTCATCTCTCCTTCGCATCATGTTTAGCTTTGGCTTGGCTCAATAATTTGGCATTATAAAACTAATTTAAATGGATTTTAGAATTATTTGTGAATCGTAACTTCTCATTATCCAAGTTTAAAAATCAATAGGCAAGGACTCTTATCTATAGATTTTTGAAATAGTTTAGGATCAACCATGACAGTCCATCTCAAAATTGGCATGTGTGGCCATGAATTAATCCAAATTATGTAATTAAATTCATAAATATCCCACATAAATATTTAGAATATAAGGGTAATTTAATATGCATGGGAGGTATTGAAGAGGCATGGGAGGGTCTTAATGAGGCATGGGGTGGATTGATGAGATATTTTATGCATTTATGGCCTAGGAATGTCTTTCCAAGAAATGATGTCATTTGATAATGTAGATATTCATAATAAATTTATAAAAATAAATATTCAAAAATATCTATGGAAAATTAACTTAAGCTCTTGATTTTGTTTAATTAGACTTAAACATGATTAGTTAACTTTGATACAAAACCTTGGAAATTTGTGCACAAATTAATCAAATTGGTCAAAATGTCATATTATTGGCTCAAAATTTCACTGGATAGAATTAGAAGTCAATGTTAGATTCATTTGAAAAATTATCCCATTTAGTATGTTTCCAATATAAAATAATAAAGCAATGTGTCTCATATAAGAAATTTGATAGAAAAGATCAATCCAGAGTACCCAAGTACAAAAATGTGATTTTGACTCAAAATGATCTAATCAAAGTTAGATGCTTCATAAATTGAATTATATAATTTAATGATACCCTATAAAAAATTAGTACTTTAATATAAAAATTTAAACTCTTTTAATGCATTTTAGTGTTTTAAAGCCAAATTGTGCACTTTGGTAGAAATTAGTCAAAAGCCTGGTTGAAGGTTATCGATGGCTAGTTTTTAGTGTCTAAGAAGTTCACCCTTATCAATAATGTTTTGGAATATAGTTTCAAAGGTATTACACCTAATAATATCATGTCCAATATCATGATGGAAGGCACATAAATCATTTTCATTATACTATCTAGGTGTGGGCTGAGAGGCATTAAATTGTTGGGGAGGTTTGATAGGAGGAAGTTGGATGAGGTTAGATTTAAGAAATTTATCAAAAACCAAAGCATATTAATCCCCTATGAGAGTATATTATCTTGGAGTGGATCAATTTTGGTTGTGACTTTATTGGTTTGATGGGTTATAAGAATTGGTTTGATTAGGTTGGTTGATAATTGGAGGTGGGGTAGATTTGAGGAAAACCATGTTTGTGGTTGCCTTTGTCTTAACATTATGATGGTTAGATGGATTGGTATTTTTGGATGAAGAAGGGTCATTGATTTTAAAGCTAGAATTCTTATTTCTCAATTTCAATTTCCCTTCATCAATGGCTCTAATTTTAGGTTTACATGCCATGGTAAATGCCTCATCAAAGCTTCTAAAAGTCTAAACATAAAGAGTTGGAAAAATATGTTTGGCATAACCTTAAGAAAAGAGTTCAATCAGTTTAGGTTGGGGTAATGAAATATAAATTTGGTTAATGAGATCTATCCATCTAGCTATGAAATCAATAATTGATTCATCATCTAATTTCTTAATGGAGTAAAAGTCAGTAATGCAAACCTTTTTAGATATATTAACTAAACATTGATGTAAAAAGATTTGGGATAGTTGATAAAATGAGAAGATAGAGTGCTTGGTGAGAGCACTATACCAATCCAAGGCTCATCCAAATAGGGAGATGGGGAAGGTATGAAGAAGAATAACATCATCGTATATGACTAAATAGTGGTGGAATGCTCTCAAATGTTGTTGGGTGTCCTCCTTACCTTGAAACTTGGAAAACTTAGGTATCTCCCATTAAGGAGGATAAGGTCAGATAGGAATGGATGGATGAATGGGTTTATTACAGATTTGGTCATAATATAGAAGGTTATGATCCCCAAAAATAGATGATTCAAGATTGGACATTTTATCCGTTAGCATCTTAACTAAATCTATTTGAGGTTGAGGAGATCCATAATTAGGTGGTAGGTTTGGTTGAGGTTGGGTAGCTACAATGTATGGATAAGAGGTAGAGGGTTGAGAAGAGGCCACATATTGGTATGTTATCATGGAAGGTTGGAATGATGCCCCATATTGGTATGTGGGCATAAAAAGTTGGGTAAAAGGGGGTATATATCCTTGTGGGTTAGAAACATATTGGTAAGAGGCCATAGGTGTTTATTGAGGTATAGACATGGGTTATTTTATAGGTAGGGTTGAAGTGGTAGGTTTAGGTTGGGTGGTGACCCTAGTGATAATAATTAGAAGGGTAGGGGGTATGGAAAGTACCAAATTTTGAAGAGGGGTAGAGAATGGTTGGTTGGTAGTAAAAAGGGGAAAGGTAGAAATTAGGGTAGAATATACCCCCATGGTAGGTGGGGTATACGTAATAAGAGGTAAGGTTACCCCTACATTGGAAGTGTTGGTTAGTGTAGGTGGGGTTTGATTATAGGTTGGAATGTTGTATTGGGTTTCCATGGTAGTAGTGGATGGGATGTTGGTATAAGAAGAGGCTTGTGTAATCAAAGGTTGGCTAGAGGTAAATCCAACCATAAGAGGTAGAGGCATACTAAAGGGTGGATCCATGGGAGGAACCGAAGTAATAGAGGTATGGTGGGATAAGGTGTTAAGTTAATGTTGAAAGGCTACAAGGTTATTAACAAGGAATGTGGAAAAATCCACATCACCCTAAAAAACTATCTAAGGCATGGTAGGAAGAGGAAAATGAGAAGGAGAACCCTCAACATCTAAAGTATACTCCATAGAGGAGGAAGAGGAGGAGGAAGGTGGTCCTTGGTTGATTTGATTTCTCAACTTCTATCTAGTAAAGACCATGTGAGAAAATAAGAAAGGAATAATGAAACTCACACCTCAAACAAAAATCAAGCCAAAAATAAGAACTCAATGCAACCAAATAAAATAAATCAATGCAATCCAAACATACACTAAAAGTGTGTTTAAACTTAGGATTATTTTTAGATTACTTTTAGATTATGCTTTAGAAAGTGTGAAAAAGAAATTTTAGTTGCAGATCAGGTACTAAAAAGTAAATATAAGGTTGGTTTTAGGTTGTGTTTAGGTGTTCAAGAGATAATCTGTACTGATCTTCAGTATGTGGCTTCATATTGGGGCCTACCCCCTCACTTCACACATTGCAATGATAAGGGTGTTGAGTGCTTAGCCAAGATATATTGAATTTTGGAGTTTATACTCAACTAGAGAGATAAGTTGGTTCTCCCCTTGGTAATGACCTCAAAATGGGATTACTAGGAAAGGGTAAGGTTGACCACTAGGTGATGAAATCCTAGTTAGCCCTTATCTCAAGTTTGTTTTGATGTGTTGATTGGTTATGTGGTTTGGATAAGTGTGTGATAACAAGAGTGAAAACTATGATTAATTACTTCACCTTTAAGTTACTATATGAACTAAAACAAGCAAGCAAGCAAGCAATGTAATGCAATGGGTTTATTTTATGCCAAAAGAAATTTTAGATTTTATTTGATGAACATAGAATAAAGGAAGAAAGAAAGGGAACTTAGATGATGTTAGGTCCCACTAGGCATGCCAAAATGTTTCTCTTAATTTCTACTCATTTCTTAATTTTTTTAGGAAGAAAAGAAGTTATTAATAAGAGTGTGGTATAAATACCTAGTTAGTGATGCATGCATAATCTAGATGATGTTAAAGTACTTCTCTTTGGCTAGGAAGGAATAACCTGTAAATAAGAACACACTGACAAAATGGGTTGTTAGTAAGATAGTTAAGTGGACTGCCTAGCATAAGTTAGATATAAGAAGCATATGCTTTCTAGGAGGTTGTCAATCCACTGTTGATGACAATTAAGATGAAAATGATAAAGTAAAGTACTTAAATAAAGTAAATGAAATACAATAAAAGAAGAAAGTATAATGTTTGCTAAATAAAATGACTAAATATAGAAAAAATGGGTCAATACTTGTGCTAAAGTGGGTGGAATTTGGTTCAAAAATTAGAAAAGAATCTATGAATAGGTAATAACACAAAAAGTTGGATTTGTCTGGGGGTAATGGGCTAAAAATAACTTGCTATTGTTTTTTTCCATAGTGACCAACAATGGTTAAGATGATCATCAGTAGTTGGGTAACCATTGGTGGTTGGGGAGATCATCAATGGTTGTGCTAACCATCAATAGTTTTATGTGGGTTCTAAGGGTGATTAGAAGAGAGTTATAGAATACATAGATGGGTAGATAGAGGTTCTATTGAGGATGTGGTGGAAAAGAAACAAGGTGTAGATAGGTTTGATCAAGTAAGGGAGGTCAAAAATCTAAAATAACAATGCTAAAGTACTAATATACCTATAGCTTGTTATTTGGTTAATGGTTGAAGGCTGGATTAATTTTGCCAAAGTAATGGTAGTTTGGCCTCAAAATCAAATTTAGTATAGGTTTAGGTCTCTTTTGTTGATGCTAAGTTGCTCAAGGAATACTAGATGATAGAGAGCTTGAATACCTATGTGGACAAATATTTGATAGCTTGAACATGGATCTTTTTTACCCCCCACTCCCCTCCTTTTATAGGAAAAGATATATGAAAGATGGAAGGTTCCCTAAATGGTGAGATTACTGATCATGATGCTTGGAAGTTTCTTATCACCACATAAGGCAAATATATTAAATTATGCCTCAGTATCTTGCACATAGTTGGTTGATGTGTTAGGAAGGTAAGGAGGTGAGGACTTGACCATCGATGGTTAGGCTAACCATCGATGGTCAAGTGTCCTAGGGAAAAAGGGTTAAATTAATTTAAAAAGGGTTGGTTAAAAAATCTAAGTTAGTAGGTTGATGAGTTAGCTAACTCGGTGGTCAGCTAGACTCAAGGTCTCATAGGGGTCCTAAGCCATTTCAATGATTAGAACTATCATGTGTAGTTTTCTAGTGTCTACACCAAGTTGGTAAGTTATATCTTTGTACTACCCACCATCATGTGACAATGTTATTCAAGGTGTACACTAGTGTACCCATTTTGTTTGTATCCTTTTGGGTGCATGCTTCAAGGTCGTTAATATACCTTTATACTGGGTTATTCCCCTTAAATTTTGGGAACATAGTAAGCTTTCCTTTTCTTAGGTAGAGTACCCTTTTTCTTTCTTCTCCTAGCACAAGACCCATCACTTTAGAGCATGATCAATCTAGACCCAGCCAGTCTTACAAGCATTGATTCCTTTGCACATACTAAGTGACATCTAAGACCAGTGGTCTCATATGCCTCTTTAATCTAATAGTTGTAAGTGGCATCGATGGTGTATGAGGTTGACTATCCATCTTCTTAGGGAATCACTCCATGATTATAAAATTAAATATTTCTGATTCTTTGTACCATGATGTTATAAATAGGGTTGATCTCATCCTCCAAATCAATGCTCTCCACATATGGGATTTTTTGGTCACTTGAAAGGGGGATTACTACCCTTTCTTTATCATTCTCAAAGGTCATATACCACTTATTAAAGCACATATCTGCATTGTTAGTATAGTCGCAAGGCCTTCCTAGGATAGCTAGATAGCTATCCTATTCTACTAAATTAATCACCTCAAAGTCAACATGGAATTTAGTACCCATAATATCTAAAATGGAATTTAAAGAACATTGATTAGCTATGCTCAGGTCGTGTTGGCCATGAAGAGTAAATGGGGAGAAGGTCTTAGGGTTGGATTGCCCATATTTTCCCATGCATTCTTGGTCAAGATATTAACCTTTGCACTAGTGTTGATCAACACCTCACATACAGACCAACCATGGATGGTGGTGTTTAATAGAAATTATTAGTCATAATCTACATTCTGAGTATGCCTTACTTAATGCACCTAGTTTGTATATGGTGTAAAAACTTTAATTTCATGGAGCTCAACAACTTCACTTAGTTTCATCTCTACATGCTCTAAGAGTAAGTTTTTAGCAAGGGAAGCATCCCATCCATTTACAAGAGGTGAAAAATTTTTGTCAACTCCTGTACCTCAACTTCCTAGTCATATTGATATATATGTGAGGTGGTAACCTATGATTCATAGTATCTAGTGAATCATAATTCTCCCTAAAAATTTTGTATTACACTCATGGCTTCTTTCAAGATGTCCTTTTGATGCACTAGGTCAATGTAGGGCATAGCTTTTGGCTCAGGATGAGCTATGTGCTTGGTGTAACCCGGTTCACCATATTTTAGGTGCAAATATTATATAGGTGTAGTTGGTATTTGAATGGTGAACCCACTCCATGTGTTTTTTTTACCTTGATTAGCTTTGGGTAGGCTAGCTATGCCTTTAGAGCCTATTTCAAATCCTTAGGCTCATGCTTGATCATACTTTCACCCTTATTAGGACACATCTTTACTTGGGTTAGTTTTTTATACAAGTTGAGGCACTCTTTGACCACATGCAATCCTCAATAATACCTACACATTGGATGCATCAGGTAGTCACATTGATAGTGTTCAGTCGACCCATACTTATAATATGATCATTGTGGGAATCTTCCTCCACCTTGCCCTTTAGTACCTCTTTGGTTTATATAGCCAAAATTATATGGACCTTAACCCTCATTTACTTAATTGTCCTACCTTCTATCTATTATAATTCCCCATCATGATCCTCTCTCCATGTTTTAGTACATTTCATCAATCACTCAAAAATCCACTATGTTTTGAGTGTAGGCATTACACAACTTGTAGTAGATGCTATTTTGACCTAATTGGCATGTTGCAATAAGGGGTAGTTGCAAACATCATATGACTCATGAATAAATTCAAAGATAAGAAGTAATTCATGCATATTCCTTTGATGGTAGTTATTTTTATTATGATCCTCCATTTCATAATTAGTGCACAACAACCCACTTTGAGCACCTTGTAATGAACTAGTGGTCAGTTTATGCAGTTGGGAGGCCATAGACACAATCTATGCCTTTATGAATGGGATGATACCTTTATTAGTGATTTCAATCACCTCAGATCTAAGCATAACTTCAAGTACTTCTTGATGGTTTGTGAACATTTTCATGGAGAGCACCCTTATGAATGGCGCTAATATTCCTCTAATAAACCATTATGCATGCTGGGAGGGGTGAATGTCATAAGGGAGATTAGAGAGGAATGTTTTGAAACTAGTATCAAATAAGTGCATGCTTTCTAATAATCCATGGTTTATCTCCTTGAGCATAACAATGCTTTGCTTCTCAAACTTAGGTATATCAAACTCCTTTAGGAATTCTCCCTTTAGGGTGTCATAATAAACCATGGCTTGATTAGGATCAAACTTCCTATACCAAGTATGGGCATGATCATGCAAGGTTATTTCAAAATGAGTTACCTTATGCTCAGATTAAGTTATCTCCCAAGCATGACATTGTAACTCACACTTGAGCACATGTTCTATAGCATTTTCCATGCCTCAATACCCTATTAGGCATATGACCATCTCATAATAAATTTGGGGCTAGGGAACAACTAGTGCATGATGTTCTTGTCCTTTTGGTGCTTGTCCTAGTGTTAGCCCTCCAATGCCTCCAATCACTATGCCAGATGTTAGTCTAGTGGTTACTTCTGGCAATACAAAAGATAATGGTTTCATAATACCAACTAATGGTGTAGGGTCACTTCCTACAAGTTATTTCCTAGGCTGTGTAATTGACATTGGCTAAATTGGGGTGCTTGTACTTAGGTTTTATCTATTCAAGTTGGTGCTTTGTATTCTCAAGGTATCCTTAATTACCTCTTCATATAAGATGATTTGTTTAATCACAAAGTTCTAGTCCAAATTTTTAAAGTGGTCAAATTCTACATCGATAACAAGGTTAGTTGTCAATCTTCTATTTTCCTTTGGGGAATCTAGTACATGAGTTCACACCATAGGTTCAAAGGGGGTAAGTGAATCTGGTGCATCTATAATGGTTGATTTATTAAGGGACCGTAAACATTCACCCACTAGCTATGGATCTTGTTCCAAGGATTTGAAGGCTCCTTCCTCTAGGCATGGCTACCATTCAAGAGATCCTCCCCCATGCCCTCCTTGCTCACTACAGGTCTTCTCAACACTTCTAAATTATAGATATTTTATTATTCCATGCCTCTTTTTGTTATAATCCTATCACCTGAGCTCTTGGTTATTAATCTTCTCATCTCCTTCCATTTTTCCTCACCTACATGTCCCCTTCTTCCCTATTACACTGCTCACATGTGAGGGGTCTTTAGCCTTCCATCCTCACTATTTCTAAGCCATAATCCACCATTATCTTCTTTAGTTTAGTATTGAGTTATTTCATAGATATGCCTCTAGGATCATGCAATAACTAGTACTCTACTTCTTTAGGGTAAGAGTACATCGATATTGTGAACTCAAGCATATAGCTATTCAACACCCCTTGCCACTATATATTTGTGGCTCTAGTCTAGGTGGAATTCAAGTTCTCAATCCTCTCTAGGTGATCTTCCATCCACTCAAGGTGTTATCCATAGCTTCCACTTTTATGGATCATATAAGTAGGACACCAATGGTATACTTGCTCTAGTAGTTTTTAAAAGAACACCTCGTATAGGGCATCATACAAGTGGTTATAGACCCACTTCCTAGGGTTCTTCCCTTTACAAGTTAGATGCCTCAACATAAATCTATCTTCCATTCTTTTTAGCTAGCACTTGATGTTATTGAGGGAGAATCAGAGCATTTTCTTGGTGTATCATCACAATAAGAACATTTAATGGGTCCCAATAACAAAACTAAAATATTGTAGTAGAGTAGGTATTCTAGGTCATGGGCCTAGTAACACACCTAGATAGCTATCTAGGTTAGATTTAGGCTTGTTTCACTTAGGCATAGGCCCTAAATACTCCTAAGGTGATCAAAATTTAATCACTCGATGGTGATATCATTAATATACATAAGGTGCAAGCCTTATGTTCTCACTTGAAGTGTAGTAGAGAAGGGACTAGGGTTTGTTGGGCTAGTTGTGTCATGACACAACTTAGTTCTAAAGGGGCTTGGGTTAAAAAAATTATGGTTTGGATTTCATAGGTTCAAACCTTAGGTTTCATAAGATTGATGGCATCTATGTACTTGAGGGCCAACTCGTTATCTAGTTAAGGGGGTTCATCATGGTTTCACACTTAGGCACAGGTTTCATTTGGGGTCTGGGATTTTAACCACACTTAGCATATTTCATCTTTTGAGTGTAGGGTTCATTATCATCCATAAGTCTACCATGAATGAACTAGGTTGGGAGATCATGAGGACTCAATCACACATTTCATATAAAACAACATGTAATTAATAAACATTCAAAGACTTAACATATTTAGTGATTTTAGCTAGTTCTGTAAAGCATTCCTCATTAATATGTTTAAAACATTATATACATAGTCCATATAAATTGAGCAAGTGCTCAAAATAAAATACTAAGCCCCAGGCTCATAGGCAAGCTTAAGCACTACAAAGGGGAGTGCCAAACTACATCCCAACTAAGTTCTAAGCCTAAGAAAATCTTATAGAAATAATTCATCATAGCTTTGCTACTCTCTCATTCAAATATTTTCCCTTCGACTGAACTCAACTTCCTTTTATAGGCTTTAGAGCATTTAAGGTTCATGGGGAATGGGACATGTTGACTACAGAGCTAGTGTTAGAGGTACACATCCTACCACCCTCACTATGTTTTGCCTTCAATATGTAGTCATTATCCCATACACCCACTTCCTAATGCTGCATGATTCAAAAAGGAGCCACTTATCTTAAATGGCCAATCATTGTCCCATACACCTATTTCCAAATGCTTCTTGGAGTTGTTAGCCACCAACCAACTAGAACCACTAGAGTACAAAAAAAATAACAATCAAAAAGGTTTCCTCAGGCCTAAGTGTCTATCGAGTTGGCATGGATCCATTAATTAGCATAAAATGGGGCCCAACATATAGGCTATCTAATTTTCCTTGTCTGTTATGCTAGTTTGACCAAGTTGACCTTGTAAACTTTTTTAGTATCTATTTGGTGTGCTAGGTCAAATTATTTAACCTTGTATGTTTATAGACCCTATTCCCTATGCTAGGTTGACCTAATCAACCATGTACTATTTTCTACCTTCTTTGTTTTCCTATCTAGTTCACTATCTTTCCTTGTTAGCATTATGTTCATTTTTTTCCAATCATAATGAAGTCTCATATCAAAATTTTCTTGGATAGATTTAATCCATTTAGATACTATATGGGATGTTCATTTCTCCATCTCTTTCCCTCCCAAGAATACCATCACTTTTGGGGCACCTCTTCCCCTCCATCATCCTTGATTTCTAACATGGTGAAAATCACACCTCAAGATGAAGTTGATGGGTATGATCCTTTCTATACCTACCAATATACTTATCATCTCCAAAATCTTCAAAATAATGTGGGAGAAATTAACATAAATTTAATCAATAATCTCACTTGTAATCCATCTTCTAGTAACCTTCACCCTAACACCAATCCACCTCTTGATACAACTCAATTTCTTGCCCAAGTTATCCAAAAAATGAACATAATGCAAAACTCTAATACCAATTAAATTATGTAACTTCAACAACATTTGATTAATATGGATAATCAACCTATGACTATCCATCCTCAAGCTAATCCTAATTACATTCCTCCACCTCTTAAAGATGCCTCAAGAAATGTTATTCCTTAACCCATAATGAATAACAAGATGCTTCAAACTATTCAAAATGAGCCTTTATCTCCTTCATTGTGTCCATTGGTATTGGTAACATATCTCCAAATATCAAATATGATGGGACTAAAGACCCTACCTCATTTATTAAATTCTTTGGCAAGTTTTACAAAGAATGGATCCAAACTAATACCTTTTTCACAAATAAACTTTTATTCAAGACCTTCACTAGAAATGTATTGGAATGGTAAAATCAATTACCCCAACATTCTATTTGAAAACTTTAATATTTGGCTAATCCCTTAGTTAAATATTTTCAACACAATGATCTTCCCAAAAATTGTCTTAGCCACTTCATCAGTGCTAAGCAACCTTCCACTGAATTAGCTCATGATTTTATCAAAAGATGGAAATCATTGGCCCATAAAGTTGAAAATAATGACTCAAGATAAGTTTTAAAAAATCTTTATCACCACTTTGACTCCTTCTATCAAATATAAGGTTTGAACCTCTACTCCCTAAACACTTAATTAAACTCTTGACCAAGCTAAACGTCAAGACCTTCTCATGAAGAAATTTAAACATAATCCTAAACTCCTAAAAGGATATTTTAAAACATCTACCAAGGCAATCACTATTAATACTCTGTAAACAAATAAGGGGGTTGAAAAAATTAATCTTCCTTCACCTTCTCACACACCTCTCTTAGTTTAGCAAATGAAACAATTTTTACCACCTTCTAAACCTTTCATTTATCATAATAATCCTCCCAAGTGGTATGACCCTAATCTATTTTGTTGGTTTAATTCTGACATTGGTCATTACCACAAGTATTGTAGAGGGCTCACTAATTTTTTTGTTTTATATATGTTTGGTGATTAATTTAATCATGATGCCATGATCAACCTTCATCATCAAGATTACACCACTACTTCTCAAAAATGATAGGTTTATAAATATTTTATTTCAAATAACCAAAAATATTTTCCAAATACTCAACCAAATACTAAATATGTTTGTGCCATTGATGCCAATTATGACTAATATTATAAAATCTCTCAATATGTTCATACTGCCAAGGTCAAATATCATCATAATCCTAATCACAAAGATCATGTTACCAAACCTAAGAATCCATGTTTAGAAGAACAAATTTTTAAAGATACTACCATCACTAATCTTGCTTCAAAAGCCCATGAGGAACCACCTCCTCATTCTAATCCTCCAACTACATCTATTTCTTCTAAATCTAATTTACCTTCTAAAAATCATGTTGGTTCTTATTCTAAATCTCAATGAAACTTTCTTGAGGAACTTAACTCTATGCCTTGTAAGATTCCACTTATGGAATTGGTTTGTACCTCTCCTTATCATCATAAGTTCCTTATGTAACAACTCTAATAAATTGAAGATCCATATTATATTGATGAAGAACCACCTTTTATTTAATATCAACCTACCAATGTCAATACCATTGAAACTATGTGTCCTTCTAAACCTTCCATTAAATTTTGTGAAGAGGACATGATCAATGATGAAATTATCTTTCATGATGATGATCTACCACTTTTTATTAAAATAGCCATTAATAACACCCTTATCCATAAAGTTCTAGTTAATGAAGGATCTGGTATTAATGTGACATATTTATGGCTTATCTAACAACCTAGTTATAACAAGTATCATCTTAATCAAACCTATCTTACTTGTCATGGTTTTAATAAGACTAATCAAAATTTGTGTTTTTGTATTTGATTTCCATTAACCATAAAACCTAAGACCATTCAAACTAATCTTATGGTCCTGTTGACCATTTTGGACCTATAGCTCAAAATCGGTCCCCCCTTTTTTTTCCATGCTATTCTAAATTAGTTCAAATCAGGTTTTACAAGTCTTTCAGAAAAAGGAGAAACAAGTTCAAAGCTTTGGTTCATCACCTTGGTTCATCGATAGAGTTCAAAGTGTTTGGTTCATCACTTTGGTTCAACACCTTGGTTCATCATGAAAAGTTCAAAGGAAAGGATCAAAGGCTTGGTTTAAATCAGAAAAGTTCAGAGGAATGGTTCAAGGTGGTCAATTGAAAAAATGGCATGTAGCATTAAACTATTGAACCATTTTTGGTTCAAGTGGTTGGTTCAAGCAAACGGTTCAAGCGCTTGGTTCAAGCAGTTAAAAGAACAAGCAAAATGTACTGTAGACACTGAAATCATGTCTAACTTTGGTCTTCTTCCCCCCCCTTAGTCCATTTTCTAACCTATACACTTATTAATTTAAAATAATAAACTTATTTTAACCCCCCCTCCTTTGACACCTCACCTAAGACACCTCGCCTTGGACTATTTCCTATCCTATGACTCACCCAAGACCTATTCTTCCTTCCCTCTAACCGCCTAACCAACTCTCGTGCGTATTTAGCTTTTACCTTTGACATTCTCTAACGGATCTTGCACTTGGCGAATGGAGAATGGGCTTGGTGGCTCTTTTTACCCGTTCTCCACTCACCGACGTCGGTCAACTGCCGGCCGACGCCGGTGGAATCGCCAACGTCGGTTTACTTAAACCAGTTGATAACCCCCTTTTGAGCTAATCACAAAAATTATAAAATGACTAATCTCTGGTGAGCTAACAGGCGAATCAAAAACCCTCTTTCGGCAAAACAAAGCTCTCATGCTATTGCTTCTTGGAGTTCTGGCTTCTTGTTTTCTTGCAGGGATCAGCACACTTGATAGCTTCTCTTAGGCACTGGGATCTTGCATCTGACATTTTGTACCAGGACTGCATACTATCTCCATCAACCATCCAATGCAGCTAAGTATTTGTACTATCTTTATTTCTATATCATTTCATTTATATCAGCACTCTGTCTACTGTTTATCTCAACATCCTTGACCCAATCTCCTCTATTCTTCTCGGAGAGGCTGAAAAGCCCTCTCTCCCGTCCATCCACCTTTCACCTCTATCACCTATCCAGTCCATTCCCAGAAAATATTCTCTGTCCCTTAGACCTCAAGTAACCCCGCACAGACCCTTAGGCCCACAGACGAGACCATAGACCATTCTGCAGCCCTGAAACCAATCCTATAACCAGCTCTTGACCATTGCCCCAACCGACGCCGGTCACTACCCCCACCGACGTCGGTAACCTCCTGACCGACGATGGCAATACCACCGACATCGGCAACTGTGTAAAACTAGATTGCTGATTATCAGGTATGCCTTTATTTTCAGCTCTTTCATTTTATCTTTCATCATTTTATCACTTTCTGTCTCTGTCATACTCTGTTTCAATAGTGGATTGTCATCCTCTAAGAAGCCTTAGCACTTCTAGGATCAAGCTTCTGCTTGGCAGTCCACCTTTTTGTCTTCTAACACCTTCTCTGTCTTAGCCTCTTTCTTTTACAGGTGTCATTCCTCCACAACCAAAGAGGAGTTCTCACAACGTCTGGATAACGGTGCACACGACTTCATCCAAGTACATACAAGCCTTGACCATCTCTTAGTTTCTTAATTCTTCTCTTGAATGTAGAAAGCAAAATCTAGCATAGAAACATTCTGGCACGCTCGGTGGGATGCTTAGGGCCTTCTTTGGGTTTTCCTTTCCTTCTTTTTTTCATTTAGGTGCATTAGGTTTCTCCCTCTTCACCTCTTTCTTCTCTCTTAAAAGACATCATAAGCAGGAATAAAAAGAATTTCTCTCTCTTTTCTTGCATTTCTAGACTAGTCCAAAATCATATTCTTCAACCCTTTCTCAAATTTGTTTTCATTCGAATTCACATTTGGACTTGGGGCTTAAAAACACATTGCATTCCATTTCTGCTTGCTTGCATTTCTTAGTCCACACTTAGTAATTAACAACTGCATATTGAATTAATCGTAGCTCACTTGATGTTACACAACCAGACCACTTGCACCAAATCAAACATCAAACTCACTTGAGACAAGGCCCGACTGGGATTTCATCACCCAGCAGATACCTTACCCATTCTGGTAATCCTACTTGGATTTCACCACCAAGGGGAAAGCCCACTCTGTTCTCTGGCAGAGTCTAATCTATAGGGAAAGTATATTTTGGCTAAGCGAAACCAGCTCACCATTGGGATCGTGAAGTGAGGGGAGCTTGCTCCTTAGCACCAGGCCAGTACAGAACCTAATACAGACTTTTGAACACCTAAACATACCTAAAACCATCTCTAGATTACCTCTTCTAGGACCCGACTCATAAAGCCAAACTTCCAAACACTCTTTAAGGCATAAGCCAACACGATCTTAATAAAATTATTCTTAGGGATTTAACGTTTAGGATCTGTCTGCCTTCATCTTATTCTCTATTTTTATCTTGTTTTTTGAGCTAGTAAGGATGCTTTCTTCTTTTCCAAAAACTTCTAAATTTTTCTGAGTTTCTGGAAAATACAGTTACCGACATCGGCATTATAACCGACGTTGGCAACTCTTTTTTTTTTACCGGTATCGGTTATCTCACCGACATCGGCAGCCTTCTTCACTGGCATTGGTTATTTTACCGACATCGGTCACTGTCAAATCTTTTTTATCAAAAAAAAATAGCAAGCTTAAAACTAAACTCTCTTGTTGTCTAGACACCCATTCTGAGTTTCTGAAACTGAAAAAACATAGTTTTCTGAAACCTGACCCTTTCTTGCCTTGAATGGTTTTGACACGCACACAAACCAAGGCTCTTTTTGACTACGCTAGACAACAACCACTTCCACCTTCACCATCTATAACCAGTCCTATAATGGAGTTGCACTCGAAGACTGAAAGAACTCCAACTCGCCCAACCTTGCCTTAGACTCCTATTGTCCCAGAAGGGGACCAAGATTTTGTATGATTCTTGGACCTCAACGCCAAATCCTTGCAACACTATCTCGCGCACAACCAAACGTGAGACCCCCTGGGCAACCCAATCTATGGGATGCCCACTTCCTTAGCCGAAACAATGACCACATCAACAGTACCTACCATTCCACCTATAGACAATCAAACCAACACTACGACTAATAACCCAACCATATCTTACTTTCAAAACTTAGCCTCTCCTTCTAGACCTACTTCCATGGGGGTTCTGATACCCCCTCAACATCAAACTACTCAACCAAATCCTTTCCAAAACCTAGTGGTCTCCATCCCCTCTACTCTTGCACCTATAAACACAAGAGTGACTGTTTACCCTTCAACAAATCCGGCCACACCTCAACCATCTTTGATGGCTCCTATCCAATTTATGCCTACCAACCCCATAACACACGTGCCCTTTACTTCAACTTCTGTCCCAATAACTATTTACCCATATGTTGCGTCCACACAACCAACCATGTCATATGTCCCTCCCAATATCTTTCAAGCACCTTATAATCTAGGGGGCACTCCACCCACCAATCCGTCAGCAGATATCATCAAAATGCTGATGGACAAGATGTCCAGCCTAGAGACCTCCATTTCCGGCTCACGCAATGCTCTCTCATATGAGCAAATTTGCAATGAGCCCATTCATCTTTCTATCCCAATTAGGCCATATCCCAGCCAATGGCAACTTCCTAAATTTTCTCGTTTTCAAAGCAAGGAAGACCCACAACAACACTTACGGGCATTTAGACATGCCTGTTACCTTATTTCCCATGACGATGCGTTGCTTTTACACACGTTTCCTATGTCTCTCTCAGGCACTGCACTTGACTGGTATAGCTCTCTTCCCAGCCATTCCCTCTTCACGTTTACACAGCTGGCCCAGCTCTTTCTAGATCACTTCTCCATCAGCATCACCAAGAAGGTCTCGATCACAGACCTCTATTCTATCCACCAATTCATGGACGAATCCATAGCTGACTTCGTTGCTCGATGGAGAGGTCTCATCAATCAACTCTCCTTTTCCTTACCCCAACTTGAACTCATTGAAATTTTCTCCTGATCCTGTGCCAAACATATTTCTTCCACCCTATGGGTTCAGACCTTCCATACCTTTGACGAAGCCTTCACAATGGCCCACAAACTTGAGACACGTGCCGTTGAGGAGAATAAAGTCAAGTTGCGGAGTAAGAATCCTAACTCTAAGACTAATGACCCCTCTTCAAAACCTTCCTCTTCTAATTCTAAGTCTAAAGCTTTAGCAAATGCTGTGGTCCTTAGATCCTCCTCATCTTCCCCTTCAACTAACCAGCCTGAGCCATCTACGTCTCAGAGTGCCACCCTCCAATTCTAGCAAAGATACGTACAAAGACAGTATACTCCAATTGGAGAGTCTTACGCGTCTGTCCTAGAAAAACTCATCAAACAGGGGGTCATCAATCTCCCCCAGATCTGACCACCTCCATAATTTGACCCTTCATGCACTATCCCTGCGTGGTATAGGGAAAATGACTTCTGCAACTACCACCATGTCAAAGGTCATGACACGGATAACTATAAAACCTTTAAAAATATAATCCAATACATGCTTGAAAAGGGTGATCTCGTCTTAGATAATCCCAATGTACCTCCTAATCAGGGCATTGACATCTTCAAGCAACCATTTTCTAATCATCTGCCAGCCCAAAATAATGTCCAGACCTTGATTGACAACACTCATGAACACAACATTCAAACAGTCAATACGGTCTTGCCCCTCATTTTCAATCAACCTCAAGAAGTTAGTCCAACACATGTAGATGAGCCTCTTTCTCCGGTTAGTTCTCCGTCAACCTCTCTCATCTTGGAGGATGCCCTGACCCTACCAGCACCACCTGTTTCACCATCCTCCTTCTTATTACCCATGGAGGACTTCACCTTTCCCACTCCTCGACCACAAGTGGAGGGCACAATCATTCCTACCCTTTACCCGCTTGAGGAGCCTCATTCTCCTGTTTCTTCTCCTCCCAGGGAAGAACCTGCCTCTCCTTCGTCTCCAATCAAGGATGAACCTATCACAACTTCATCACGCCTTGAGACTAAGACTACTACATCCATTTTGTCTTCGGCCATACAAACGACAACATCTTCTCAAGAACTCAACTCCCATCCATCATCTTGCCAACCATTTTCCCGATTAGTGGAGAAAATTAGACTTCTCTCTGCAAAGAAAATGGAACGTCAGATATTGTGGGATCATCTCAAAACTATTCAACATGCCCATGCCCTCTCGTCTCATGCTGCCAATCCTCCCAAGGCACAATCTCCCATGACCATCAGCAAAAACCAGACTCCCGTTTCTAAACCTCAACCAACTTCATCAAAACCAAAACCCGCATCTACCTTATCCAAACCTATCAAGTCACTCGGCGTTCACCCTGCCTCTACCCTCACTCATCCGCAAGTGAAGGTGGACCTAGACCAGAGCTCGGCCAACAGTAGTCTTCCAACCAAATTGAAGAAGACTGTCAAACCATAGAGGTGAACACCTCCTCCTCCGTCACCATTGCCCTCCATTTTGGGCCCCCATCCTTCAACCCTAACTAGAGTCATTCCTATGCGGGCCTTTAATCAAAACCAGTTGCCTCCTTTGCTTCATTTGCCTACCTCCAGTCTACCTTCTATCGAAAAGATGACACCTCCAACGAACAAAGTGCGGTCTCCACCGGTCACCGCACCCTCAACCCACAAGGTGGTATGAAAACCTCCTCCGAATTCACCTAAGCAAAATTCACCAGTATCACACACATCAGCAGGTATCGACCCTTTAGCATGATCATACTCTCTAATATTACACCAACTTTTGCAGACTTCCAGCATAACCCTCCCATCCATCAGGCCTTTCCAACCCCTCAGATCTAAGCCCTCCTAGTTTGACAACACGAAGATTTGTTTATATCATCGTACGCCAGGACACGATACCGAGACTTGTTGTGCCCTAAAGGCTGTCATTCGCCAACATTTAGAGAAAGACACTCTTTTCTTTGAGGACACTCTCGACCAACCCTTGACTTCTCATAACCCTTCGACCTCTTCAAACCCGTCAACATCTCATCAACAACTTATAACCCCTCTATCTCCTTCACCACCTATCTTTGAAATTAATGCCATCCATATAGCCACTAGGTCACAAAAGGATAAAGCGAAGGAAAAAGCTACTATCCTATGGACCTATCTTTTTGTCCAGCCACCTCAACCACCGAAAACCAAGATTTCCATCTTAGGTCCATCTCAACCTGCTTTTTTAGAGGCAATTAAAGACTCTATGATAAAACAACTTCACCAAACGCCTGTGAAGATGACCCTATATGACCTTATCTAAAGCTCCCCTCAGCATCATCAAGCCCTTATCAAAGCCTTATAGGTAGCAGAGGTCCAACCTGAAGACCCTCAACCACTCGCTGCCCTAGTCCATTCCTTCTCCCCCGTCGCCTCCATCACTTTCAGTGATTCTGAGATTCCCACCTCTACCTTGGAAGATCAGGACACTGCTCTTTTCATCACCACCTACGTTGATCAAACCCACATTAAGCGAGTTATGATTGATGGGGGTGCTAGCATTAATATCATTTCAACCCATGCCTTTGATCAATTGGCTCTTCCCAAGAATTGCGTATCGAAGACTGACACAATCCTTAGATCCTTTAACGACACTACTGCTAATACTATTAGCACTGTTGTCCTTCACATTCGCATTGGTCCGCACACAATCTCGGAGCTCTTCTACATCATTGAAGGAGAATTATAATACAACATGCTCTTAGGATGACCTTGGATCTATGCCATGGCTTGCGTCCCTTCAAATCTTCACCGTTGTGTCAAATTTGAACATGACAAATAAGTCCATGTCATTCCAGCCGACCCATCTCCTTTTAAGACTTGTAATAACACTTATCGACCAAACGATGTTCTTATTCCTATCAAAACACCAACCCAAACATCCACTCCAACTGTGGAAGTGTCAATTAGCATGCAAACAGTAGTGGCCATCACATCACCTTCCTAAACGACAACTAAGGACCCCATGGATGACATCTTCCAAAAACTTTCACTGGGGGAATATCGCCTTCTTACTCTAGACATGTTCTAGACTCCTCAAGAGTATGGATAGCTTCATCAAAATCCAAACTATGACTGTCGGCTCGGAATGGTCATTCCTTATGGTCCTCCTAGCCTTCGAACTAACCTCATCTATGGGGGGCTGGATCAAGCTCCTACTGACGGGAATCCTTTTACTTCACCTCAACTATTCACTTCTGATTTCTCCTTTCTTGGTAACCCCACCTTTGCACATACCTATCTTTATAAGTGTGCATGGAAGGGGTTTGGCTTTGGGCGATACGAACAAGGCTCTCATCAGCCTATTGAACCTGTTTCTATTCAAATTTTGCTTTCAGATATAAAGGAGAAGAAACTTAAAGAAATGGTCAAGGCTTGTGAAGTACCTGGATAAAGTCTGCACACTGTAATCCAGACGCTGTGAGCACTCCTCTTTGGCTGTGGAGGAATGACACCTGCAAAGAAGAAGACTTGGACAAAAAGACGTTAGATGGATAGATGGTGGGTTGCCAAGCAAAAGCCTGTTCCCAGAAGTATGAGAACTTCCTTAAGGGAGGTCAACCCACTAGTCAATAAGAGAAGTTTGATAAATGACAGAATGCTAAAATGACTGAAATGATAGAGAGACTGAAAGAGAAAAGGAAGCAAAGGCTTACCTGGAAGATGCTGTCAGCTTAGTTACAGTCGCCGACATCGGTGGTCCTACCGGCGTCGGTTGTCAGGGTCTGCCGACGTCGGTTAGTCTGCCGATGTCGGTGGGGGTAATGACTGACGTCAGTCGGGGAAATGGCCTCCGGATGGGTCTGGTCAAGTTATGGTCAGGTCTTGGTCTGTAGATGGTCTGGGCTTGGTCTGTGGTTTGTTTGAGGGGTTTGTGGACGAGCCTAAGTCTGATTTGAGGTAGTCAGAAGGTCTGTGCAGAGATGCAGGGGAGTCAAATGGACAGAAGGGTAGAGGAGGCCAATCAGGGAGATAGGAATCCGAGTCTGCCTGGTTGGGTTAGCAATTTGGTCTGGGGGATAGAAGTGCTGAATCTAGTTTAGAAATGACTAGAAAACACAATGAAAATAAATAGAGTACTTACATGTGCCCTGCTGAAGAAGTGTTGCAGACTGGTGTCTTATTGCTAGTGATGCCAGATTTGAAGACCTGTTGCAGAGTCGGGTGATGCGAGAGAGAGAGAGACAGAGAGAGGTTGGCAGATTGACGGATGACTGAAGACTCTAGATCCCAGATTAGCTCTGTGATTGAGAACCTGATTAGCAGTCGTGATTCCATGATTGTCAAATTGTGATTAGATTTGTGATTTTCTGATTCTCGGGGGGAAGAAAGAGGTTAGACGTCGGTTAAATAAAACCGACGTCGGCGATCCCGCCGGCGTCGATCGACAGTTGACCGACGTCGGCGGGTTCAGAATGTGGAAAAAGGCCAGCAAGCCCGTTCTGCATCCGCCAAGTGCACAGTTGGTTGGAGAAGTGGTCAAAGGTGAGGATAAATACACGTGAGAAATGGTTAGGCAGTTGGAAGGAGTGAGAATAGGTCTAGGTGAGTCATAAGGTGGGAATTAGTCTAAGGCGAGGTGTCCAGGCGAGGTGTCATAGGTGAGGTGTCAAGGAGGGGGGGTAAAAGGGACTTATTTAATTAAAAATAGATGATTATTTCCAATTAATAAGACTTAGGCTAAGAATGGGTTAGGATTGGACCAAGGGGGGGAAGAAGACCAATGTTAGACATGATTTCGGTGTCTACAGAACCACCCAATGATGATTATGCTAAGAAACACTATGGCTTGGGTTTTCAAGAGCCCGTTGAGGCTTTTGCAATTCCTTGCCCCGAACCCACCGTCGACTCATCTATTTCAGACTCACCTATTCTTCCTTCCTCACCTACAGAGTCAGTGGTTTCCATCCCTCCTAGTTTTTTTTGTATAAACACCATCCGTTTGGAACCCCTAACCTATCAACTCAATGGGGTTCCCAAATCTCTTCCTCTCATTTATCCTAGCATGATAGACGATGAATCTGCAACCATTAACATTGTTCACTGCAAAGATGACGACGCTATTCTTACCTATATGGGTGCCGACGATTCTTTCATCTAGCGCTCCCTCCCATCTGAAACGCAAGTTATGTTAAATGAATCGACCATTAACATTAACCTTCCATCTTTTGGTGTTCCTCATGTCTTGAATATTGGTCAATCTTTAGACACTCAGGAGCAGCTTGACTATACCCAGTTCCTCTCTGATAATAGCAAAGCCTTTGCCTGGACTTACAATGACATGCCTGGCATTGACCCCACCATCGCTACCCATAACATCATCACAAACCCAAAGGCTAAGCCTGTTAGGAAAAAGCTTCATAAAATGCATCCTCGTGTTGCACTTCTTGTCAAAGAGGAGCTTCAGCATCTTCTCTCTGTCTCTTTCATCTAACCCATTGACTATTTGTAGTGGGTATCTAACATCGTTCCTGTTACCAAAGTGACTAGGGGGATCCAAATCTGTACGGACTATCGCGACCTTAACCTGGCTTGTCCTAAGGATGACTTTCCTCTTCCAAACATTGACCAGCTTGTTGATCTCATGGCTGGCCATGAGATGTTATCTCTCATGGATGGGTTTTCAGGATATAATCAAATCCTGGTTGCACTGGAAGATCAGCACAAGACCACTTCCATTACCCCATGGGGGACTTTCAGATATCAGGTCATGCCTTTTGGCTTAAAGAATGCAGGTGCCACTTATCAGCGTGCTATGACCTATATTTTCCACGATCTCCTCCACAAAATCATGGAGGACTATGTGGATGACCTATTAGGCAAGTCCAAACTTCGCCGTGACCATCTGACCATTCTCAAAATCATCTTCTCTCATCTTCTTCAATACAATGTTCACCTTAACCCCAAGAAATGTGTTTTTGGGGTCCTCTCTGGTAAGCTTCTAGGCTTCATTATTTCTTTCTATGGCATTGAGATAGATCCCGCCAAGATCTGCGCTATCCTCGAAATGCTGCCTCCAACCAATCTCAAGTAGCTTTGTAGTTTGCAAGGGAAACTCCAATCCATTCGACGTTTCATCTCCCAACTCTCTGATCGCTGCCAACCTTTTCATCATCTTCTTAAAAAAGACATCTCTTTTACATGGGATAAGGACTGTCAAGAGGCTTTTAAAGCCCTTAAACGCTATCTGATCTCCCCACTTGTCCTCATTCCACCTCAAGACAATAAACCCTTTTACCTTTATATCTCAGCCACTAATCATTCGTTAGGTGCCATGATCGTGCATCGAGACGAGCATCACCGCGAGCAAGCAGTTTACTACATCAGCTGAACATTAGTCGACTATGAAACTCAGTACACCCATACCGAGAAACTCTATTTGGCGTTAGTCTTTACTACTACCAAGCTCCGCCATTATCTTCTTAACCATAAAACCTTTGTCATCACTCACACTGACCCTCTCAAGTACATGCACTCCAAGCCATATCAGAATCAATGTATGGCTCGGTGGCTCATGCTGTTTGCTGAGTTTGACCTCGAATTTGTCCAACAAAAATCTATAAAGGGGCAAACAATCGCTGATCAACTAGCTGATTCTCCTCTTCCCGACAATCAACCTTCTCACTGCGAGTTTCTTGACGAGTCTATTACCACACTTTCCACTGATGACACTGTCGATCAGATGACCATGTTCTTCGATGGCTCTAAATGTCAACTCGGTGGGGGCACTGGGGTAATTCTCATCCCTCTTGAAGGATAACCCATGCCTCTGTCTTTTAAACTTGACTTTGATTGTACCAATAATATGGCCGAATACGAGGCCTTAATTTTGGGACTTCAGACCACCCTTTCTCTCAACATCAAGACCATTAACATCTTCAGCGACTCGCAGCTCGTCGTCAATCAGGTCAACGGTTTATACCTCTGCAAAAATAAAATTCTGCAAAGGTACAAAAATCATACTGACACCCTCCTGGCATCTTCTGACCATTACCTCTTGCAGACTGTTCCTCGATCCACAAACAAGTTTGCCGACACCATGGCTTCTCTTGCCTCACATATCCCATCTTCTTCGTCTGCATCTAGACTATTTGTCACAGTGCATCATTTGCCGTTACCTTCCTATCTCTCTCCTAACATTAATTATATCAACACTATAGACTCTAGCCCATGGGATGACTGGTACAAGCAACTTGTGGACTACTTATCTCTTTCTATCATTCCTCCCAACCTCTCTAGTAATGTGTGGCAAGCTTTCATCAAATGCACCGCTTGTTATACCATGCTAGGTGGTCTTCTTTATAAGCGAGGTTTCGACGGCCTCCTTCTTCGCTGTCTCACCTCCACTGAAGCCTCTCATGCCATTAAGCAAGCCCACGATGGGATTTGTGGTGGACACTTCAGTGGAAATTTGGTTGCCAAGCGCATCCTTCATCTAGGCTATTATTGGCCTACTCTTCATCAAGACTGTAGCGATTATGTTCGACGATGCGTCAAGTGTCAGTAGCATGCTAACTTGCTTCATCTCCCTAGCCACACCTTACAAGTTGCTCAGGATTTTTGGCCTTTTTCATAGTGGGGTTTAGATCTCATTGATGAGATTAACCCTCATTCATCTCTTCGCCATCAGTCCATCATCACCACCACTGAGTATTTCACTAAGTGGGTGGAAGCTATTCCTCTTGTCTCCACAAAAGCCGACAAGATCGTTGACTTCATCAATAACCACATCATCTGTCGCTTCGGTGTCCCTCATAAGATCATCACCGACAATGGCAAGTCCTTTAAAAACAAAATTGTCCAAAAGCTATGCGACTCATTCGGCATCAAGCTCAGTTTCTCTTCGCCTTACTACCCACAAGCAAATGGGCAGGCTGAGGCTTCCAACAAAATTCTGACCAAAATTCTCATGAAGGTGGTCAACGACACAGGAAGGGACTGGCACATTCACATTCCCTTTGCTTTATGGGCCTACGCACTAGTATCTGAACCTCCATGGGTGCTACCCCTTTTTCTCTCATGTATGGAACAGAGGCCATCTTACCTCTCAAAGTACAGATCCCATCTCTTCACATTTCTCTACATGACATCCTTTCCAACGATGACTTTTGTCAAGATCGTTTAGCTCAACTAGAGTTACTTGATGAGCATCGTCTTGCTGCCCTTAATCATCTCCATGTCTATCAAAATTGAATCAAATGAGCATATAACAAAAATCTGAGAGAACGAGACTTTAATATCGGAGATCTCATCCTCAAAGAGAATCAGCATGTGACTAATATGGAGCGAAGTAAATGAGGCAAATTTGCTCCTAATTGGCTCAGACCTTACATCATCACACACAAGTACGGATCAGGGACTTATCATCTATCTTCTCTTGAAGGCCGACCAGAACCTGAACCCCTTAATGCATTGCATCTACGACCATTCTACTACTAGACAAGTACTCATTTACTTAATATTTAACTTGAGCTCGTCCCTTGAGAAATCCTCGTCCTCTTGATCCCATTTTCTTTCAACCCTATTCCCCATAACAAATCCTTTAAAAACCCTTTTATACAGTATGGTTACTTTGTCCTAATAAAAGGGAGCCCTTGAACTTCTATAAGTCTTGTCCATGACTCAATCTCTATCCACAATAAATCAAGATGTCAAAATATCTAAGGTCATTATCTCAAGCTCAACCATTAAAAAGGTAGACTGTTCCCTCGAAGGACAGTTGTACTATCATTGCTGTAACTAATAGACTGCTCCCTCGAAAGACAGCTATTCAAAAGCCCTCTTATTAAACAAAAATCTAGACCACTCCCTTGAAGGATGGCTATGACTAAATATGGAAACAATAGCACTATCTTGGAAGCTTCTCACATCGAACAACTACACAACTGACCACCAAGCACAATGACATCACTATACAGGCTTCCCACATTGATCAGCCTCAAAAAAACAAAAAAAAAAAAAAAAAACGGGTCATGGACTTGACTTATACTTGTCTCAGGGTCTCCTATACAAAAGGGAAAGGTTATCTCTGCTCTTAAAAAGGGTTACCCTATTTTCTCCTATCCTAAATACCTGCTCAAGGGACTTCGAGCTCACTTTAATGTAAAGTGATTCGATTACCGCTCTAACACAGCTTATGGTCAATGACGCAACGCATGAATGGGGTTCTTGGTTCTAATAACCCCTATCTATGTTGTCCTTTTGGTCCTTGTTAATGAAAGAGCAAATATGCCTTTCACTTATCTTTTACACTTTAGTCACATTCAAGCAAACCCTTTTCTACCATAACCATAACCATGACCATAACCTTGGCCCTGACCAGACCATTTTTTCATTTCGACCCTCTTCCTCCCTTTGGGGAGAACTACATAGGCCTGAGGTCCCTAAATGACAAGGGGCTATGTAGGCAGCACTCAGTTGACATGGGGTCTTCTGGGGTTAGCTCGGCCATTCTTTCTTCGCATTCCTTCATCGCTTTTCTTCCATCACATTTTATTTCAACACCTGTCAATCACATCACAAACAATCACTTATTTTCATAATCATTAACATTAATCATTTTTGTCATTAATCATTAATCCTAATCATACATTCATCATCATATAAACACAACAATATCAGCATCATAATCTTAAACATCATATCATAACATTCATCAAATCAAAATAACATCATTCACATCATAATCATCAAACCATAAATGACATCATCATCATAAACTTAAACATCCACATTATCAAACATCATCATGTAAATTTAAACAAATCATAACCACTTACATCATTCACATCATAAAAACATAACATTATCATTATCATCTTAGTCATCATAATCATTAAACATAACATTACAATTATCATCTTAGTCATCATAATCATAAACATAATATCACAAACATACATCATTCACATAATCTCAAATGCTGAAAACATAACATATTCTCATAACATCTCAAATGACCAAAATCTCATCATATATATATCATAAATGTTTTACAATAGGCATAATCATGCCTCTATCACTCTATCTCTCAAAAATCTATACATCTCGCATCATCAGCTCGCAGGCCGGTATATACATAGTATCAAAACTCTCTCAGGGCTGTGGCTGTGGCGGTGGCAGTGGCAGTCTAGAAGATGTTGTGTCATCTCCTCCCTCTGATCTGTGCCTCCTGCGTGACTCAGTAGCCTTCATCCGTGACCTAGACCGCTACCGGCTCTACTCTGCTCTCATATCAGAGTATCACTATATTTGAGGGAACCCCCTAATGGCTCCCTCATAATAAGCAATCTCGTCTAGCGCATTATGGTATCTAACCATAGATACCATCTGCGGTGGACCCATCTGACCTGCACCTACGCCCTGCTCTGAACCCTGAGGCTGTGAAAATGTTGGCTGTGCCGATGCCGACGGTCCTGCCCCTTGTGAAAATCTTGGCTACTGAACCAGCTGCTACAGTGGGCCCTGTCCCCCAAAAACCTATCCTACCACTGCCTGTGCCTGGGCTACGGTGAGCGATCCCTATAGGAGTGTGACCTGACCTGTCAACACTGCCACTCACCCTGTCATCTCTGCCAGCTGCCCTGTAACCCCTGCCAGCTATCCCTACAAAACTGTGACCTCAGCCTGTGCTGCATCCCTCTCTTACTGTGCGGCATCCCTCTCCTCACGAGCTGTATCCCGCTCCCTGGTGATGGCCTGTAGATCTGGCTATGGCCTGACCTATATCCCTGTATACTATCCTACCCACCAAGCTGTGTAGGCCTCTGTGCACCCTAGGTCAGCCACCCTAGGTCCTACCGATAACTCCTCAAAATCTGGGCCCTCAGTCTCCTCTGGCAGTGGGAGCGGTGCCTCGATGTCATCCCATATATACAGTGGAAAGGCAGGCGGCACATTCTGTAGTAGCCCGTACTGGCACCGCACTCTCTCTGCCGATATCCTCTTGAGCTCGCCAGCTCGTCTACCCCTGACCCATCTCAGGCTCTGCACCCCAACTAGCTGCTCTGCCTGGTCCCTGAAAGCTAGATACCCTAGGTATGGTCTCCAAATGATGTTTGCTGGGATTAAGGCCTCCAGTACCCCTCTGTAGTGGTTGATGTCCCTGACCACTCCATCCATCCATGCTTGCACCATCATCTCTCACCACCACTTGAATCCGACCCTAAAGCCAGCCTGAATCGCCATTGGGAGGCCAAGAGGATGCGTAACCACTATGTACTCATAAGCCTAGCAGTGCAGGAGGTGGCCTACACACAAGATATACCACCACCGTTGACTGATGCCCCATAACTCTATGTAGACCTGGGCTAGAAAAACTGGTACCCAGGCAAACACTGTCTGTTGCTCAATCATCTCTGTCAAAATTCTGGTCATGGCGATCGGAAACCTACCTCCCTCCGCATTTGACAATGCGTATACAGTGATGCCAATCATCATCAACACCGCCAACCGATGTGCCTCCTCATCCACTACATATAGTAGCTCATACGCAAAACTTGCTGAGTGGTAGCTCGTCTCTGCGACGTGCTCCCCAAACAGCGTGACCATGTGAATATCATGCACCTCTCTCGAGCATGCATATAGATCTACTCCGTGTACCGGTAGCCACAAAATCTGGTACACATCCTTGATAGTGACCGTCAGCCCCCCTATAGGTAGGTGGAAGGTGTTGGTGGTATGGTCCCACCACTCGATCAGTGCCACCATGAGACTCACGTCTCGCACCACTCTATAGTAGCGATGCACCCCACCTAGTCTGATTGCTGCCATGTGACCCCACTCCTCGATGGTCACACCTCCACGTATTTGCATCAACAATGTGGGGAGGCGATCCCGCAGCATCAGCGTCTACCTCACCTATAACCACAATCTCAAGTCAATTTCATGTTACACAATTTTCCTCTATTTGACTATTTATGCCTGACCCACCACCCGAGAAGCCATTACCGTAGCTTCGACCCTTCGACTTGACCAATTTCACAAATTTTTTTGACCAGGTAGCCACTGACATCGGTTAGCATGCTGATGACAGCACTCATCTAACTGATGTCGATCACATAGTGACCGACGTCGGCTAGTTACTGACCGACGCCGGTCACTGGTCGGCCGACGCCGGTGAACCCGCCGACATCGGTGACTGGTTTGGCCCTAGGGCTGAACGGGACGAGCCCTAAATTTAGGGCTTCCCCATTTCCTGTCCCTTGGACCCCTAAAAACCCTCCTAATTACTCCTAAACCCTCTTAGACCTCTCCCCCACCCCCCTAACAACCCTTCCCCCTCACTTCCTAGCTAATAACATCAAAAATTCAAAAAACAAAACCAACATTAAAAATAATCAAACAATGTTCATTAGACCTCCTACCTCATCCCGTCAATGCCGGTGTGGTGGCACGATAGGTGCCACTGGTGGAGGACCTCCTGCGGGTCCTCTAGTACCCTCTGCCATTTCCTCTATCTCGATCTCTTCTCGAACTCCTACTAGCCCATAACCACCTCAATCCACTCCAATCCACTCCTTCTCTCCACTAATCACACTCTAACACCTCACACCGCTAATGCAATCACAATCGGTCACTTTTTCACCAAAATCTCCAGAGCTCTTTTTCTTGACTTCTTCACAAATTGCAAATGACTTTTGGTGGGCCACCAATCCGGTTTTGTCAGATTTGGCAGGCTACTGATGTCGGCATCGGCGTGCTCTAGGCCGTCGACGTCGGCCCACTTCTGCCGACATCGACCATTTTTGGGAACCGACGTCAGTTTTGTCACCGACGTCAGCATCCTTCCAACCTCTTTTTTTTTTCCTGTTACCCCAAAATCATGCCCATAATCAGTCAATTCTCTAGACCACGTCCTATTAGCCCCTTGGGGCACCCCAGAGATCTCTTTCACCTCCGCCCACCTCGACAAATAGACCTTAGAGATCATGACTATCTCCTTTGACTACGACTGCTTCCAAAGCAAATTTGCCCTAGTTATTTTTGCCTATCTGCTACCTCATGAATGGCTAGCAACATTGTATGCATATTTTTGACCTTCACAAGTATAGGATCGCAAGCTGGTTGACTCCCACTACTTGTGACATTTTTTCGTATTTTTGGGAGCACTTCCTAAGCTCAGGATACCTGGAATACGATGACCCATTGGAGCTTCAGCTTAGATTGAATAACCCAATCAGCTACGACTATATGCTGGGGCCCGATTACTTCAATATTGACACTCTTTGACCCTTGACCTATGACTATTTGACCTGACCATCTCGTGAAGTAGTGTACGTGCAATCACGACTTTTGCCGCATTCTCACTCTATCTTCACAATCTTCATCCACTCTTTGTCAAATCAGCACCTGATTCCAGGTTCCTTTCCCTCAACTCCTGCTTTGAGGGGGAATACCTCATCCACTCAGGGCAACCAACTCTTATTTTTGTCTTGCAATTCACTTGGACAACCAACAAGATGAAATCAACCTTATCCTGCACCTGGGGCAACCAACTCCTATTTTTGTCTTGTAGTTCGTCTAGAACAACCAACAAGACAAAAAGGGGCAAATGCAGACACTGAAATCATGTCTAACTTTGGTCTTCTTCCCCCCCTTAGTCCATTTTCTAACCTATACACTTATTAATTTAAAATAATAAACTTATTTTAACCCCCCCTCCTTTGACACCTCACCTAGGACACCTCGCCTTGGACTATTTCCTATCCTATGACTCACCCAAGACCTATTCTTCCTTCCCTCTAACCGCCTAACCAACTCTCATGCGTATTTAGCTTTTACCTTTGACATTCTCTAATGGATCTTGCACTTGGCAGATGGAGAATGGGCTTGGTGGCTCTTTTTACCCATTCTCCACCCACCGACGTCGGTCAACTACCAGCCGACGCTGGCGGAATCGCCGACGTCGGTTTACTTAAACCAGTTTCTAACCCCCTTTCGAGCTAATCACAAAAATCAGAAAACAACTAATCTCTGGTGAGCTAACAGGCAAATCAAAAACCCTCTTTCGGTGAAATAAAGCTCTCGTGCTATTGCTTCTTGGAGTTCTGGCTTCTTGTTTTCTTGCAAGGATCAGCACACTTGACAGCTTCTCTTAGGCACTGGGATCTTGCATCTGACATTTTGTACCGGGACTGCATACTATCTCCATCAACCATCCAACGCAGCTAAGTATTCATATTATCTTTATTTCTATATCATTTCATTTATATCAGCACTCTGTCTACTGTTTATCTCAACATCCTCGACCCAATCTCCTATGTTCTTCCCAGAGAGGCTGAAAAGCCCTCTCTCCTGTCCATCCGCCTTTCACCTCTGTCACCTATCCAGTCCATTCCTAGACAATATTATCTATCCCTTAGACCTCAAGTAACCCCGCACAGACCCTCAGGCCCACAGACGAGACCATAAACCATTCTGCAGCCCTGAAACCAATCTTGTAACCAGCTCTTGACCATTGCCCCAATCGACGCTAGTCATTACCCCCACCGATGTCGACATCCTCCTGACCGACGACGGTAATACCACCGACATCGGTGACTGTGTAAAAACATATTGCTAATTATCAAGTATGCCTTTATTTTCAGCTCTTTCATTTTATCTTTCATCATTTTATCACTTTCTGTCTCTGTCATACTCTGTTTCAACAGTGGATTGTCATCCTCTAAGAAGCCTTAGCGCTTCTAGGATCAAGCTTCTGCTTGGTAGTCTACCCTTTTATCTTCTAATGCCTTCTCTGTCTTAGCCTCTTTCTTTTACAAGTGTCATTCCTCCACAGCCAAAGAGGAGTTCTCACGACGTCTGGATAACGGTGCGCACGACTTCATCTAGGTACATACAAGCCTTGACCATCTCTTAGTTTCTTAATTCTTCTCTTGAATGTAGAAAGCAAAATCTAGCATAGAAACATTCACCATTTGAACCATTGAACCATTTTTGGTTTAATAAGTTGGTTCATTCAATCATTTCAATGGTGCATCCAAGAGGTTGAAGGACAAGTACCCTTTCAGAGGGTAGTCAGACATAGACCAAACCATTCTAGCAGGCTGTGGAGGGCACTTAAGCAACAAAAGACCTTTGCATATCTTTTAAATGGCAATTAAAGGGACCATTCATAAGCTTCTCTCAAAATGTAGCAGAAGATGCCAAGTGTCATCTATCGAGCCCTTTTCTACTTTGATTCTAAAGGTGGCAAAACATGCCATGTGTCCTTTCATAATTTAGCAGAGCGTGACAAGTGTTGGCATCCATGTTTCAAGTTCTCAAAGCTTCTTTCTATAATATTTTATTAGTGCACACGGAGGGTGCCAAGTGGCAACTACAGAAGATTTCAATGTGTTTCTCTAAATGTAGCAAAAAATACCACATGTCCCTTATTGAGGCTCAGTGGAAGCTGCCACATGTCAACATCCACCGTCTCTTTCTTTGGTTTTGTTATTTGAGTAAGGAATGTGGTGGGCCCGGGTGAGTTGCTAAGGTTAAGTAGAGCGTGCCAAGTGTCATCATTTGTGAGAATCCAAATGAGTCCTAAAATGTTTCTATAGTGATTCTGAAACTCAACGGAAGCCACCATGTGTCATCTTACACATGATCTCAGAGGACATCCAAAGCTTCTATAGGTTAAGCAGATGCTGCCACATGTTCTGTTATAACTTAGCCAAGCATGACAAGTGTCTGCATCCAAAGCTTCAAGGTGATAGGTGTGCAGATGTCAAATTTTTAGAAATGAAATAACCATTGGTTTTTTAATGAAAGGCGTGAACTTGAAGGAATTCAAAGGCTTAAAGCCAGAAGGAAGAAATAGATCCAAGAAGAGGCAAAAGAGCCAAGTACAGGAATAGACAAATAGTCTGAGTGGTAAAGGAAGGTGTTGACTCAAGGAGTTACTCTAGCAGTTAACATAGTATCTACCAATTGGTCATCAAGAGACATGAACAGTGAACAGTGCGACCCATTTTTCTTCACTTTGCATTGATGAGCAGACAAGTCGCATGAATGCCTTAAAGGAGTGGTCTTGTTTGTAGACAAAAAATGTGGCCCATAATTTCAAATATGATGTTTAATATATCTTGAAATGCCTAAAATCAAAATTGGAGCTAACACAACATTATCTTTAAGCACCTTTCCCTTCCCAATTTTCAGAACGCACATGGGTCATTTATAAAAAGGGTGATAAAAGGCCTCTTTTCTTCCTCTATATATTGTAGACTTCTCATTTGAGAAAGACATCTCTCACATTGTAAGGTGAAGCCTTGCTATTTTTCACCTAGAATCAATAGAATACACAATTTTACCTATATTCTGGTTGCATATATCTCTAAGTGCATCTGAGTGTTATTCTTGTGTCCAGTCATTGCTTCCTATCACTTTCACAAGGTTAACACCAACACACCTGGTATTTGTAAAGCACCATTCCTGTAGGTGATAAGAAGAGTTGTACTCAGAGTATAGAGGTAGAAGGATATTATAAAATAGTTTGATTTCCCTACAGTGCCTATGGTAAGTCCTTTTTCTATGTGTTTCCATTAAAGCCTCCTTGTTAAGCTCCCTGCAGTCTGGTCCTCTTACCAGTTAAAGTGTATGTATGTGTTCTTGTGGTTCAGAGTGTGAGTGTGAGTAGATCAAAATTGTTTGGTGCATCACCCTATTAGGTTAAGTTCTATTATTTTTAGCATCCTTCTCTCTTTTCACCCCCCTCAATATATATATATATATATATATATATATATATATATATATATATATATATATATATGCATTAGTAACTTACTGAAATAACTCAAATGCATCAAAGGGAGCTAGCCCTTATCTAGAGACTCTTCCCCCAATTTTGCCCTTTCCCCACAGGGAAGAGGGGAGTTTGCATTGTTGTGTGTGGAAGGCAGGAGCTCAGTATCCTGTCAAGGGTGGAATCCACTACGTCAACAATTTTTGGCACACCTGTTGGGACTCAATTTTTTACACTTAGTAAAGTTTCAGGATTAATGCTAGTCTTGTTACAGCAAAATCAACCATTTTCAACATCTTCTAACTCCACTGGTAAGAGCTTCAATTTTTGATCAAAGACCAGCCTGACCTCCTATGCCTAAAATCACTACATGATCTACTACCAAGGGTGTCCCTTTCAAATTCCTTGAATTTCCTTTAAACTCAGCAAAGTGACTAAGGTTCAAAAGGACTCATCCTTATTTAGAAAATCACTTTCCCAAACCTGTTATAAAATCCACTCAAGCTAGCAGGCCTCATTTGCATCCTATCATAGCTATGGCATTACCCTTTGTGACTTTTTGTGGTTAGATTCCTTTAAATCTCCTACATTATTACCTAATTCTAGGAGAAACTCTTAAAAGTGTGCCTCCTTTCAATGGAGAGGGGCCCATTATAGCTATTGAACACATCAAAAGGGTTGCTAACTTTTGCAATATTCACAATGTCACCGAGGAGAATATTGCAATTAGATTGCTAGCATTGTCTTTTAAGGGCAAGGTTCTAGACTAGTATGGGACTTTACGCATGAATTTAGTTGATTCTTGGAATGAATTGGGCATCCTCTTGATGAACCAATTTGGGGAGAAGAGCGATGACCTCTCACTTGCCGAATAGCTAACGATAATGAAAAGAGCTCCACATGAATACATGCAATATTTCAACACTCAATTTTAAAAGACATGGGATAGAATCCCCATTCTGGTAAAGTTGACTCCTAGCTATGCTTTCATTTATTACTTAAGAGCATTGAACAATGATATCACTATTATGATACAGTCCATGGGAGGACATGTGCTACCTACCACCTATGACATAGCTATAGTTGCTGAGAATTGCCTAGTGTAGGCTGGGAAAATAGCTCTTAGACCTCATATGTCACTTTTCCCTAAAATGTTGCCCCTAATCCAGATTACTGCTCCCACCTTAGCTCTTTTTCCTAGCATAGAAAATCTAGCTGCTACTCCATCCAATGACCTCCATGAAGTCAAAAGCCTATTACAAAATGTAACAAATGAGTTAGTGGCTATTAAAAGGTAGCAAGCTCAAAACAATCGACCAAACCAAGGATATTAGTAGTATGGTCAAGTAAATAGACCAACATTCCAAAATTACAATCAAGGGCAGGGTCAATTTGCATAGGCTAGACCTTTTTAGGGCTATAATCTAGGTGCCTCTTCATCATCCAAGGCCATGGTGTCTATTCAAAACAATCTAGTACAAGAACAACCTAGTTGCTTAACCATGGAGTATGGTCAAGAGCAAGCTATTTATACAAATGAAATGTCGATTCACTACACAAATGTACAAGATAGTAAAGCAACCACCCAATTCCCAAGTTTTGAGACTTCAATGCAGCCCAACATGAGGAGTAGTCAGACCCAACCTGATTCTACCCTCATGAATCACCTAGAAGGTGAGTTCTACGTAGTCAATTATGTGGGTACTGCAGACAATCAGGGTGACTATGTCACAACCAACACAAGATCCAAAAGGAGAGCAATGGAAGAAGCTTAGGCTGTTATCCAAATGTCAGTAATGCCTTCTTCATCACATATAAACCAAAAGGTCCCAAACTTTAGACCACTAGATGTAACTTCAGTTCCTTAGCCTGTGCCTTAGGCAGAAAATAATCCCAAAGAAAATTTGAAGGAAACCCTCGAGTCAATGTGGTGGACCAAATGAAGAATTTGCACATGAACATCTCCTTATGGGATGCATTGTCTATAACATGGCAAAAGGACATGCTGTAAAAGGAATTGCATGAGCTAAATAGACAAGTTATCCCAGTAAAGGCTGATAATGTTTTGATGATGAATGGACAGCCTTCCACCTCAGGCCAAGTCAGGAAAGAAGAAAAGGTTCCCCCTTTTTATGTGTCCTTGGTCATATGATATTTATTGATGCATAATTTCATCATTGACAATAGAGAAAGAACCTCGATAATGCCTAAATGCATAATCAACAAGTTGGGGTTGAAATATGAAGAAATGAATAAGGGAGTCTTACAACTGGATGGAACACCAGCAAAGATAGTTGGAGTGGTGAAAGGTTTGAACATAATGCTACATGTTTACCTGACCTTCTCAATTCCTTAGGATTTTATAGTGGTATATGTTCCTCCTTACTTCACCATTTGCTTGTCCAGGGATTTCACATCCAAGATAGGTAGCTACCTAGTAGTAAACTAGTCCTATCTAGTTTTTAGAACCAAGTATGGGACTAAAGTTAAGATTGAATATGAGCCACTCCATAGAGATCATCTAGAACCATACTCACTCAAGGCAGTGAATGTTAGCTATGCTATTATTGACCAAGAAGAGTTCTAAGTGGATCAATCTCCATCATCTACCCTTGAAGGAGTTGTAGACCTGCTCTTAGAAAAATGGGGAAGTGACAACTTCGAGCATGATCCTTACAACTTCATAGAGGAGGCAGGCCTTAGAATTTATTGCATACATGAAGAGGGTACTTTTTTACCAAATTTAATGATGGCAAGTCTAGAAAGTTCATGTCTATGATAGTTATTCTTTGATGGCTCCAGAAGTAAGTTAGCACCTGGTGGTGGAGCGGTGTTAATTTCTCCTTCTAAGGAGAAATAATTTTCAAGTTTCCAATTTCAATTTTCTTGCACGAGCAATGTTGTGGAGTATGAATCCCTCATCCATGGTTTGGAGTGGGTGACAAAAAGAGGAATCAAAGAGCTACAAGTTTTTAGTGACAGTGAGTTGATTGTTAATTAGGTGAGAGGCCAAAATTTGATAAATTTTTTTTTACTAAAGTCTTACAAACATAGGGTATGGGACTTGGTGGAAATTTTTTTTTCTTTCAATGTTACCTCTATTCCTAGAGAGTAGAACAAGCAAGTAGATAGGCTGATAGCAGTTGGTGCCCAGTTTGATATCCCTAGGGAATTAGGCTGAGACTCTAGTTCACACCACTTGAAGGTAGTAATCCAGCCCTCTATCCTTGACAACATCACCAACTAATAGGTCTTTGATAGGGACCGACAAATAACACTCTTCTTATAAGAAGAATCTGAGTCTGCTATAAAAAACTAGGTTAAGCTATAGTAGCAATATGGCAGCCAAATTGTTCATCTAAGGAATAACAAACTCCCCAAGGGCTTGGTCACTCTAGAGAGTATCTTCAATAGAGATGACCAGTTGAAAAGTGACAAGGCATGCATCACAACAAAGGAGGAGAACTATGAGAAGGTTGAGATATTCAAGGATAAGCTGCTTGCACTTGGGAAAATGTGCACAGACTGTGAGAGGTAAAACCTCATCTTGTTGTGCCAAGAGTTTACTGACATCTTCACTTGGGAATATAGTGATTTAAAGGGTTTCAATCTAGGTTTGATCCAACATACCATTGAGCTAGAAGAAGGCACTAGGGTGATCAAGCAGAAGTAAAGGCCTATCAACCCAAAGATTAAGCCTCTCATCTGGAAGGAACTAACCAAGTTGATTGAGTCCAAGATAATATTTCCAATCAAACACTCTCTTGGTTGGCCAACCTTGTTCCTATCCATAAAAGGAATGGGGAGATCAGACTATGCATTAATTTCATAGACCTTAATAGAGTCTCTTTGAAAGACCATTATCTTTTCCCAAGCATGGAGTAGATCCTTTAAATGGTGACAGGTAGCAAGCATTTCTCCCTCCTCAATGGGTATTCATGAGATAATCAGATTTTGGTGCAATATTGTGATCAATATAAGATAGCCTTCACTACCAAATGGGGGACACTTGCTTATAGGAAAATGCCATTCAAATTGTCCAATGCTAGTGCCACCTTTCAACGAGCCATAGACATGGCCTTTTGGGGCCTAATAAATAACATTATGCTAGTGTATCTTGATGATGTGATAGTTTTCTCCAAAGAGGTGAGCCAACACATGAAACACCTCAGATAAATCTTTGAGAGGTGTAGAGAGTTTGGTATCTCTCTCAACTCAAGGAAATGTGTGTTCACTATCCATGAGGGGAAACTCCTTGGCCACATTATTTTCCAAGGAAGGCTTAACTATCAACCTAGAGAGAGTTTGTTCCATCCTAGAGCTATCCTTGCCTAAACACAAGAAAGGCCTATAGAGCTTCTTCGGCAAGATAAATTTCATCCAGAGATTTATTCCAAATTTTGTGGAGGTAGTCAAGCCATTGACCTCTATGTTGAAGAAGGATGAGGATTTTACATGGATAGTGCAAAGAAAGGATAATGTTGAATAAATCAAGCAGGCTATAGCCCAGGCTCCTACTTTGATCAACCCTAATTTCACCAAAGATGTCAACCTCTACACCTTCAAAAATGAAGAGGTAATCTTTGCCATGCTTACCCAAATAAATGGCAATAACCTTGAACAACCACTTGCATTTTTTAGCTAAGGCTTATAGGGTTTTGAGGTCAGGTACACATATGTGGAAAAGCAAGTCCTTGTGGTCATACAGAGTCTAAAGAAATTTAGGCATTTTCTATCCAATAGTATAATTCACCTCATGGTTCCACATCCCAACATCAAGGATTTCTTGACCAACTGTGACCTAAATGAAAAGAGAGTGGGGTGGATCACTAAGGTGATGGAATATGATGTGGATATCAAGATCACCAAGCTGGTAAGAGGGAGAGGCCTATGTGACCACCTTGCTATAGACTTTAAGCAGCAAAAAGAGGATAACCTACTAATTCATGATGCAGCTACAGTACAAAAACCAACTATCATGAAGGACTAGACATCAGACTTAAGGCATTTTCTTCTCACTGGTGAGTGCTTATAGGGCCTTAACAGGACCAAAACGATGTATTTTAGGCTCCAGTCTCTCCCTTATGTCCTAATTGATGGAGTGTTGTTCTAAAGGGATCTCTTAGGAGTCCTTTTAAGATGTATAGACCTAAGTCAAGCCGACAGGGTGTTGTCTGAATTCCATGATGGGCTAGCTGGTGGTCACTTTGCTCTTAGGCCTACTACTACAAGAATAATGAGAGCTGGTTACTTCTAGCCTAATCTATTTAGGGACACCCACGCCTAGGTATGAAAGTGCTAAAAGTGTGCGCTCTTTGATGGGAAGCAATGGCTGGCTGCCATGCCTTTACAACTTATTCAGGTGGAGCAGCCATTCATGTAACGGGGCCTTGACTTCATAGGGATGATTAACCCTCCCTCTAGTGCTAGACACAAGTGGGTCCTGACAACCACATATTATTTGACAAGATGGGTAGAGGCTATTGCTTTGAAAGAAGCCAATGAAAGTGCGGTCCTAGATTTTTATGAAGACCTGGTGACCAGGTTTGGGGTTCCAGCTACCATAATCTCATACAACATGTTAGCTTTTATGGGAACTAAAATAAGTGAATGGGTAATGAGATATGGTATCTATCTTAGCACTTCATCTAATTACTACCCATATGGGAATGGACTGGCTAAGTCCACCAATAAGAATCTGATCAGGATCATCAAGAGAATAATGGAAGAGAATCAGAGGACTTGACATGCCAAGTTGAAAACATCCCTGTGGGTAGACAGGGTCACTCCAAAGAGGGCAATTGGAAATTCATGGTACAAGCTCATATATGGAAGGGAAGTTAGGCTTCCCATTTCACTTGAATTTCTAGCCTTGGACCTCACTCACTAGCTACAGTTAGAAGAAGGCAACATCATGGAGGTTAGACTATGTGAGCTGATGGAGCTCTAAGAGACAAGGGATCAAGCCATGGCTTCTATGACTAGCCACCAATGGTAGACGAAGAAACAATTTGATAAGAAATCTTCATCAAAAGGTTTCTCTAAAGGAGACATCATCTTGAAATGGGATGTAGATTGAGCTAAGCCTAGAAAGCACGTAAAGTTTGACACCCTATGGAGTGGTCCATACGTCATCACTTAGTGTAAGCAACACAATGCATTCCAACTCTCCAGGTTGGATGGTGAAGAACTGTATATCCCAGTCAATGGGATACATCTCAAGCATTATCACTAAGCCCTTCATCCATCATGTATATATTTTCTTTGCTTTTTTCCCTATTTCCCTAAGTGCTTTTGCACATGTTAGTAGCTTTCTTAGTCTTGTGTGTGTTTTTCATTTCCCTTTCTTTTTTGGGGGTAAAACCTTTGTATTTGATTCTTGTATGTCTCAAGGTGGTTTCTAACTCTTTTTTCAAGCTACATCTCAACTCCGTGCCAAATGGATTTAAAGCAACTGGTTTCTAAGCATAGCAAGCATGCTTCCCCTAGGAGTCACCAATTTGTTGACCATTTTGGCCCTGTAGGTCAAAATCAGTCCCCCCTTTTTTCCATGCTATTTTGAACTAGTTCAAATTAGGTTGTACAAGTCTTTTGGCAAAAGGAGAAACAAGTTCAAAGCTTTGGTTCATTACCTTGGTTCATCAGCAGAGTTTAAAGTGTTTGGTTCATCACTTTGGTTCAATGCCTTGGTTCATCATGAAAAGTTCAAAGGAAAGGATCAAAGGCTTGGTTTAAATTGGCAAAGTTAAAAGGAATGGTTCAAGGTGGTCAATTGAACAAATGGCGTGCATCATTAAACCATTGAACTGTTGAACCATTTTTGGTTCAAGTGGTTGGTTCAAGCAAATGGTTCAAGTGCTTGGTTTGAGTGATCAAAAGAATAAGAAAAATGCACCATTTGAATCATTGAACCATTAAACCATTTTTAGTTCAAGTGGTTGGTTTATTCAGTCAGTTCAACATCGTGTCCAAGAGGCTGAAGGACAAGTGCCCTTTCGAAGGGCAGTCAGACACAGACCAAAGCATTCCAGCAGGCTGTAGAGGGCACTTAAGCGATAAAAGACCTTTGCATTTCTTTTGAAAGGAAATTAAAGGGACCATTCATAAGCTTCTCTCAAAATGTAGTGGAAGATGCCAAGTGTCACCTATTGAGCCCTTTTCTACTTTGATTCTAAAGGTAGTAGAACATGCCACATGTCCTTTCATAATTTAGCAGAGCATGACAAGTGTTTGTCAGGATCTGGAAGCACACAATTGATTACCTTTGTATAAGCAACTAAACACAGAATTTAACCAAAATGCACAAGTAACTAGAATTCAAAAATAACATAAAATATGAGAGACAATACCCAATTGTATTAATACTCTTCCAAAAAAGAATTACAAATGAAGAGATGCCACACTCTTCCACACCTTACAGGCTTCCCACACCAAGTGTACAGTAATTCACTTTCAAGAGTTATCTCTCTCAATTATGGTCCCAACACACAACTCAAACACAGAGTTATTGTTCACCTCCAACCAATCAGTATCACTACTATCAATACCACTAGTTAGTATCACTACTACCAGTACACAAGTACTCCATATACTCCAAAAGTACTCCACATACTCCATGATCGAGTACACACCGTACTCCAAGTAGATCCCACCTAATCTTGCTACCTGTTGTGTTGTGATCTCCCTGATCTTGATACCACCTGTAAATCAACTTGGTTTTGCAACACCTACAAACCTAGATCAAACACACATAAACACTTATAGATCAATGATCTTACTTACCATGTAGATCTCACCTGATCTTGCTATACCGTAGATCAACCTAGCCTTGCACACCTGCCAACTGAGATCATACATACATGAAGAACCCTTCTGATTCTCCAAACTATCACCCCTATGGATCTCTATAAGAAATTGCACAACCTACAGCTTTACCTGATCATACACACTCGACACCTCTGTGGAACTAGGAAGAGCTACCCTTGCTCTCTTCACACACTAAAGGAGCTAGCCTGTTCAACTCTAACTAGCACACCTTTACAATACAACCCATGATTCTATTATATAGATCCCATGCAAACAATAATTAGACATCTAATTACAATAATTAGATCCATAACTCAAGACTAAAATTGGCCTTTTACATGCAAACAATTGGTTCATTAACTAACTGTCTATGAAACTGACAGTGCCAAAACTGCACAGGTGACTGACGTCAGTCCTTGTCTACCTGGAGGTGATTGATGTTGGCTGACTCTTAACTGATGTCAGTTGCTTCCTGTCCACCACTGGCTGATGTTGGTTTCCCTAACCGACGTTGGTGACTATGACACTTAGCAACCTCCTCCCCTATTTGCATCAGTGAAGCTTTTAGCTCCACAACCTAACAATCTCCCACTTGGAGATAAATATCTACACTGTACCTATACCTGTACCCCATCTAATTTGTTTCCTAGCTTGTATCCCTCTTCAAGCTCAACCTTGAAGACCAACCACCACAAATCCTATGGTGCACCTCTTGTCATCCAAGTAACTTGTTGCATCTACATCTACCAACCCATGTAGAAAAGAACTTGACCCTGCATCGCATGTCAACCTGTTGTTGGTCCCTCTCAAATACCTAAGAATCCACTGAACTACCCTCCAATGTTTCTTTCTTGGATTATCTCTAAACATGTTGATAGCTCCCACTGCATGGGCAAACCTAGGTCTAGTATGTATGTACTTAACCTCATCATGTGAATCAGGACACTATTCATAGAACTATCCAACCATCGGCGTGTTGACTGATTTCACACAATCATCCAGAGACAAAATCAACCTATGATCTTCCATGTCTCTAGAACACACTTATGCCAAAGAATTTCACTCCTCCAAATTCTTCATGACACACCTCTAAACTAACTTTACCTTTAGCTCAAAAAAACCCTGTATGTGTAACCCTGCATCAAACAAACACACAACATACAATAATAGGATAATTTCATAACCATCATCCACCTGGTAAAGAAACCATAGTAGTTACAATGACATTGACTAAATCCATGCTTTGTCATCCACCTGTCAAACCTGTACCACTGTCCTAGAGCTTCCTCAAGACCATATGACCTGGCCTTCTATCTCACATGTCCATTCTCTCTATTATTTAACTAAGGTATCCATTCATCTTTTAGTGCTTTCATACTGGCTAGCAACCCTACCAAATCTCCTATTTGGTTCTACATCATATTCATGCCATGCTCCCACTGTTTCCTGGATCCTTCCTACTCTGTAGTGAGCAATGAGTATAAAGAAGAGGAACAATGAATTTGAGGCTTACTTACCCTTTTAGTCCTCCACATGGGCATTTGAGACTCCTTGACAGCTTGTTGTCTACCCAAAATTTGTTCCAATGACCGACCTTAGTCACCACACAGTCTATATCCAACTGACGTTGGTTCCATGCAACTATCCTGACTATCGACACCAATTTCCTGACTGACATCGGTGTCTACCTATCACTGATGTCAGTTCCCTGATCGATGTCGGTCTTACCCTGCCTGACACTACTAGCTCTAGTCTACACATGACCAACATTGGCACCTATTTGTTCCATGTCGGTTCCTCCTGACTGACACTGGTACCTATGTTCTCCTATGAGTGATGACTTTTTACCTACGAGCTCTCTTTGGATCAAAACCCTATCCAAACTGCTCTACTTAGAGTTACTCAGTCCCATTCACTGATCTCTATCCATCATCTCCTCCATGTGTAGACACCGAAATCGTGTCGACTCCCCTGGTCATTCCTCGTCTTCTTTCTTCTTCGCCTATTGAACCCTTGCCGATCACTTGTTTCACCAACCTTGACCCTGGCAGCATGTAAAGAGGAGCACAGAGCGAAAGCTAGACTCTATCCCCATTATGCATCTGCCGACGTCGGTCTTTACCCAACCAATGTCACCGACGTCGGTCACCTATCGGCCGACGTCGGCAATCCTGCCGACGTCGGTCACCTTCCCCTTTACCGTTATCAGTTACCATTCGGTTTCCCGAAATGGTTGACGAACCGTTTCTGGAACCGTCCCCGTCCCCCACCTTCATCAACCTCCGCCAGCCATTCGAATCCAATCCCAGAACGCTGATCAACCGAACGCTGAGCAACCAACCTGCGAATTTCTCCACGAACCTGTGAACTCCGAGCAATCATCGACACTACGACATCAACTAATCTGCACACCACGGCTTTCATCGGGTCTTCTACCAAGTAAGTCTTTATTCTATTTATTTCATTTTATTTCTTAGTTATTATTTATTTTTTGTCTTCCCAACTGTTCAAACTCCTCAGACTCTGTTTAAACCTCGTCCCTGTCCTTATCAAACCCTGTCTCGACTCTGTCTAAACTTCGTCCTTGTCTTTATCAAACCCTACCCTGACCATATCAGACCTTGTCCCGACTGTTCAGACCTATCCCGACTCTGTTCAAACCCCCCAGACTCTCCCTGAACCTACCCGACTCTCTCAGAACCTGTCCCGAACCGTTTCCCAGAACCTGCCCCTACCGACGCCGGTCACTGCCCCGACCAACGACGGCACCTTGACCGACGTCGGCACCTTCCCTAACCGACGCCGGCATCACAGAGACCGACGCCGGCGACTGTGCAGAACAGTGCCGCTTATTAGGTACACCTTTTATTTTTTTGTCATTTATTTCTATCATTATAATCTACTTTCGTTCAATATTATGCTCTTTTTTATCAGTGGGTTGATATCCTTCTAGGGAGTCTTCGTACTTCCGGGATCGGGCGTTCGCCTGACAACCCACCATATCTTTGACTAACGTCTTCTCGTGTTTTAGTTTCTTTTTCGCAGGTGTCATTCCTCCACAGCCAAAGAGGAGAATCTTCCAACGTCTGATTTCGGTGCGCATGACTTTATCAGGTACTTCTAGCCTTAACCATTTATTTCAGTTTCTTATTTCTTCTTTGAATGTAGAAAGCAATTTTGCATAGAAACATTCTGGCACGCCCGGTGGGACCCTAGGTCCTCCTCGGGTTCTTTCTTTCTTTCGTTCATTTAGGTGCATTAGGTTTCTTCCTTTTTGCCTCCTTTCGTCTCTTCTTAAACGACATCATAAGCAGAACTAAAAAGAACATTTCTTTCTTTCTTGCACTTCTAGACTAGCTAAACTCATATTCTTCGACTCTTTCTCCATTCGTCTTCATACGAACAAACATTTCGACTTGGACATTAAAACACTCTGCATTCATTTCTGTTTGCCTGCATCTCTTAGACCACACATAGTAATTAAATCACATATTGAATTAATCTAGATCACTTCATGTTACACGACCAAACCACCTGCACAAAACAAACATTTTAACTTACCTGAGATAAGGCCCGACTGGGATTTCATCCCCCAGCGGATACCTTACCCGTCCCGGTGACCCTACTTGGATTTCATCACCAAGGGGGAAACCCACTCCGTTCTCTGGCGGAGTATAATCTCTAGGCGAGGTATATCTTGGCTAAGCGAAACCAGCTAACCACTGGAATCGTGAAGTGAGGGGAGCTTGCTCCTTAGCACCAGGCCACGTACTAGACCCTAACACAGACTTCTTGAGCACCATAACAAAACCCGAGACCATCCATAGACTGCTTCTTCTAGGACCCATTTTTTTAGCCAATCTTTCTCTACATACACATTCTAAGGCATAAGCCACTATAATCCTAAAATTTTATTTCTAGAGTTTCAGGATCTGCTTGTGTCTTCATCTTTTTGGTTCTTATCTGCTTGTTTGAGCTTGTGAGGACGTTCTCCCTTGCCTTGAATGGTTCTGACTCGTAGCCAAGCCAAGGCTCTAGTCGATCACGCGAGGCATCATTCTCTTCCATCTACCCCGCCTACAACTAACCCTACAATGGAGTTCAACTCAGAAACTGAAAAAACTCCTACCAGACCATCTCCGCCCCAAACGCCTATTATTCCAGAAGGGGACCAAGACTTCGCACGATTCTTGGACCTCAATACTAAAGCCCTGCAACACTATCTCGCGAATAGCCAAACGCGAGACCCCTTTGGCAATCCAATTTATGGAATGCCGACTTCTCTCCTCGCAACTGCGGTCGTATCAACAACGTCTGTAGTCCAACCTTTAGACACCCAGGCTGTTGCCTCAACCAATGACCAACCTTTCACCAACCATCCAAGTGTGGCCTCTCCTTCCGTTGTTGGGCCCACTTTCACCGGGGTTTCGGCCCCCAATCAATCTCAGTCTACTCAACCACTTTCTACCCCCTTTCAAAACCTGGTCGTCTCTATTCCGCCCACTCTTACTCCTATCAACACTAGGGTGGCTACCCATCCGTTAGCCCATGTTACCTCTAACCAACCTCCCATGACAACATCAAACCTACCCATATCTTCCATCCAACCATCTTTAGTCACTTCTTCCGTCCCTACGACTAGTCATCCGTACGTTGCGCCCTTATTGGTACAACCGACTACGTCGTATACCTCTTCCAGCCTCTTTCAAGCGCCTCACAATCTAGGAGGTGCTCCATCCGCCAATCCGTTAGTAGATATTATCAAGATGCTGATGGATAAAATGTCCAACCTAGAGACCTCTATTACCGGCTCACGCAACACTCTCTCGTACGAACAAATCTGTAACAAGCCCATCCATCCTTCCGTCCCCATCAAACCATATCCCAACCAGTGGGAACTTCCTAAGTTTTCTCGTTTTCAGAGTAAGGAAGACCCACAACAACATTTACGGGCATTCAGACATGCCTGTTACCTTATCGCCCACGACGATGCGTTACTCTTACGCACGTTTCCCATGTCTCTCTCGGGTGCTGCACTTGACTGGTACAGCTCTCTTCCCAGCCATTCCATCCTTACATTCACTCAGTTGGCCCAGCTCTTCCTCGATCATTTCTCCATCAATATCACCAAGAAGGTCTCTATCACAGACCTCTATTCTATTCGCCAGTTCGAGGATGAATCTATTGCTGATTTCGTCGCTCGGTGGAGGAGCCTTATCAATCAACTTTCATTTTCTTTACCTCAGCCTGAGCTTATTGAACTTTTCTCTCAAGCCTGTGCTAAACATATTTCTTCTACCTTGAGGGTTCAAACCTTCCGCACTTTTGACGAGGCCTTCACGATGGCTCGTAAACTTGAATTACGTGCCGTTGAGGAGAATAAAGTCAAGTTGTGGAGTAAGAATCCCAACTCTAAAACCAATGACCCTTCTTCTAAGCCCTCCTCGTCCAATCCTAAATCTAAAGCTTCAGCAAATGCTGTGGTTGTTAGATCTTCCTCTTCTTCGCCTTCAACTAATCAACCTGAACCATCCACATCCATGAGCGCCACTCGTCAATTTCAGCAGAGATACATACAGCGACAGTTTACTCCACTTGGAGAATCATACGCGTCTGTGCTGGAAAAACTCGTCAAACAAGGGGCCATCAATCTCCCTCAGATCCGACCTCCACCACAATTTGATCCCTCACGCGCCATCCCTGCGTGGTATAGGGAGAATGACTTCTGCCACTACCACCGTGTTAAAGGTCATGACACGGGCAACTGTAAAACCCTTAAAAACATAGTTCAAGACATGTTGGAAAAGGGTGACCTCATCCTCGACAATCCTAACGCCCCTCCTAATCAGGGTATCGATATCTTCAAACAACCATTCCCTAATCATCCACCAACCCAAAACAACGTCCAGACCTTGACTGACAATACCCATGAACATAATATTCGAACAGTCAATACAGTCTCGCCCCTCATTTCCAACCAACCCCAAGAGGTGGGTTCATCCATCAGTCCATCACATGTGGACGAACCTCTTTCTCCGGCTAGTTCTCCCTCAACTTCTCTCATTTTGGAGGACGCCTCGACCTTACCAGCACCGCCAATTTCACCATCTTCCTTCTTGCTGCCCATGGAGGACCCAACCTTTCCTACTCCTCGGCCACAAGTGGAGGGCACTATCATCCCTGTCCTTTACCCGCTTGAGGAGCTTCATTCACCAGTTTCTTCTCCACCCAGAGAAGAACCTATTTCTCCTTCATCTCCAACCAAACATGAACCTGTCACAACTTCATCCTGCTTTGAGCCCGAGACTACTACATCCGTCCCACCTTCAGTCCCACAACCATTGGCATCTTCTCAAGAGCCTAAACCTCATCCCGCATCTTCTCAGCCATTTTCCCGACTAGTGGAGAGACTCAAACTTCTCCCTTCTAGGAAAGTGGAACATCAGGGATTGTGGGACCGTCTCACAGCTCTTCAACAAGCCCGGGCCCTCTCATCTCATGCTGCTAATCCTCCCATGGCAGAACCTTCTAAGACTATCAACAAAAATCCGATCTCCACTTCCAAACCGTCTACATCTCCATCAACCTCATCAAAACCAAAACCCTCTTCTACCCCACCTAAACCTATTAAATCACTTGGCGTTCGCCCCGTCTCCAACCTCACTCATCCACAAGTGAAGGTGGACTTAACCCAAACTTCAACTAATCGTAGTCTTCAATCTAAATCTCAAAAAACTGCCAAACCACAGAGGCGAACGCCTCCTCTTCCGTCACCATTGCCCTCCATTTTGGGCCCGCATCCTTCAACCTTAACCAAAGTCCTTCCCGCTTCAACCTCTAACCAAAACCGGTTGCCTCCTTTGCTTCCTTTACCTACCGCTAGCCTACCCTCTCCCAAAAGGGCGATACCTCTCACGAAGAGTGTACCGTCTCTGCCTGTCATCGCACCATCAACCCAGAAGGTGGTACGAAAACCTCCTCCCATTTCGCCCAAGCAAAAGTCACCGACATCGCATACATCGATGAACATGGACCCTTTAGTGGGCTCATACTCTTTGATCTTGCAACGACTTTTGCAAACTTCTAGCATAACTCTTCCACCCATCAAGCCCTTTCAACCTCTCGGGTCTAAACCTTCCTGGTTCGATGACACGAAGATTTGTTTATATCATCGTACACCAGGACATGACACTGAGACTTGTTGTGCCCTCAAGGCTGTCATTCGCCGTTATCTAGAGAAAGACACTCTTCTCTTTGAGGACACTTTCGACTGCACCCCGACTCCTTCTCACAACCCTTCAACCTCTTCAAACCCATCCACATCTCATCAACCAGTTACAACCCCTACATCATCTTCAACTCCCATCTTTGAAATCAATGCCATTCACATCACCACTAGGTCACAAAAGGATAAGGCGAAAGAAAAAGCCGCCATTCCTTGGACCTACCCTTTTGTCAATCCACCTCAACCGCCTAAGCCTAAGATTTCTATCCTTGGCGCGCCTCAACCTTCCTCTCCTTCTTCTTCTTCTGGACCAATCCACGACTCCATGTTGAAACAGCTTCACCAGACGCCTGTGAAGATGTCCCTCTACGATCTCGTCCAAACCTCACCTCAACATCGTCAAGCCCTCATCCAAGCCCTGCAGGCAGCGGAGGTCCAACTTGAGGATCCTCAGCCACTTGCTGCCCTTGTCCACTCCTTAGCCCCTGTTGCCTCCATAACATTCAGTGACTCTGAGATTCCTACATCCAACACGGAAGATCAAGACGCCGCCCTCTTCATCACTGCCTACATTGATCAGACATGCATTAAACGCGTTATGATCGACGGGGGCGCTAGCATCAACATCATCTCCACTCATGCCTTTGATCAGTTGGCTCTTCCCAAGAATTGCGTCTCCAAAACTGACGCAATCTTGCGCTCTTTCAACGACACTACTGCCACGACCATTGGCACAGTTATCCTTCATATCCGCGTTGGTCCACGCACAGTCCCGGAGCTCTTCTACATCATCGAAGGAGAGTTCCAATACAACATCTTGCTGGGCCGACCCTGGATCCGCGCCATGGCCTGTGTCCCCTCCACCCTGCACCGTTGTGTGAAGTTTGAGCATGATGGACAAGTCCACACCATTCCCGCTGACCCTTCGCCTTTCAAAACCTGCAATACCACCTACCGTCCAAACGATGTCCTCATTCCTATCAAGCCATCAACCTCGGCACCTCCTCCATCCGCAGAAGCTTCAACCAGTTCGCAACAGGCGGTCGTCCTTACACCTCCCCTTCAAGCGACAACCACAGATCCCATGGAAGACGTCTTTCAAAGACTTTCATTGGGAGAGTATCGCTTGTTGGCTTTAGACATGTTCCAAACTCCGCAAGAGTATGGACGCCTTCATCACAGCCCCAGCTACGACCATCGAATTGGGATGATCATACCTTATGGTCCCCCTCACCTCCGCACCAACCTCGTCTATGGAGGGCTTAATCAAGCTCCTACTGACGGTAATCCTCTTTCTTCACCTCAACCTTTCACATCAGATTTCTCATTTCTTGGCAACCCCGCCTTTGCACATACTTACCTTTACAGATGTGCATGGAAGGGTTTTGGTTTCGGACGCTATGAGCAGGGCTCCCATCAGCCTATCCAACCGCTCAATGATGACAACGCCAAGAAATGGTATGGTCTGGGATATCACGACCCCACTCAAGACCCTGTAGACCTTTATCCTGAACCAATCCTTGACCAATCTCCTCCACACTCGCCTATTTCGTCACCTTCACCTACGGAGTCAGTGGTTTCCATTCCTCCTAGTTTTTTTTTTCCATAAACACCATTCGCCTGGACCCCTTGACTTATCAGCTCAATGGGGTATCCAAGTCTCTCCCTCTCATTCTTCCCACCATGATCGAAGATGAGTCGGCAACCATCCACACTGTTCACTGCGTTGACGATGACGCCATTCTTTCCTACATGGGCGCTGATGATTCTTTCATCCAGCGCTTCCTCCCTTTTGAGACCCAAGTTATGTTAAATGAATCAACCATTGACATCAACCTTCCTTCTTCTGATGTTCCTCATGTCTTAAAGATTGGCCAATCTTTAGACGCTCAGGAGCAGCTTGACTATACCTAGTTCCTCTCCGACCATAGCAAGGCCTTTGCCTGGACTTACAGTGATATGCCTGGCATCAACCCCACCATCGTTACCCATAACATTGTCACCAAACCAGAGGCTAAGCCTGTCAGGCAAAAGCTTCGAAAGATGCATCCTCGCATTGCCCTCCTTGTCAAGGAGGAGCTTCAGCGTCTCCTTTCTGTCTCCATCCAACCTATCGATTATCCACAGTGGGTCTCTAACATCATCCCAGTCACCAAGGCAACTGGGGGGATTCGGATCTGCACAGACTATCATGACCTTAATCTAGCCTGTCCTAAAGACAACTTTCCTCTTCCTAACATCGACCAGCTTGTTGATCTTACGGCCGGCCATGAGATGCTATCTCTTATGGACGGGTTTTCAGGATACAATCAAATCCTGATCGCTCCGGAAGATCAGCACAAGACTACTTTTATCACCCCATGGGGGACTTTCTGCTATCGAGTCATGCCTTTTGGCTTGAAGAACGCAGGCGCCACTTATCAGCGTGCCATGACCTACATTTTCCATGATCTCCTCCACAAAATCATGGAGGACTATGTGGATGACCTTCTCGGCAAATCCAAATTTCGCCGTGACCATCTGACCATTCTCAACATCATCTTTTCTCGTCTTCTTCAGTACAATGTCTGTCTTAACCCCAAGAAATGTATTTTTGGGGTCCTCTCTGGCAAGCTTCTCGGCTTCATCGTTTCCTTCTGTGGCATCGAGATAGATCCCGCCAAGATTCGCGCTATCCTCGAAATGCCTCCCCCGACCAATCTCAAGCAGCTTCGCAGTTTGCAAGGCAAGCTCCAGTCCATTCGCCGTTTCATCTCGCAGCTTTCTGACCGCTGCCAACCCTTTCATCATCTCCTTAAGAAGGACGTCATTTTTACATGGAATAAGGACTGTCAAGAGGCTTTTGAAGCCTTAAAATGCTATCTGGTCTCTCCACCAGTTCTCATTCCACCTAAAGACGACCAACCCTTCTACCTTTATATCTCAGCCACTCACCATTCGTTAGGTGCCATGATCGCGCACCGAGACGAGCATCACCGTGAGCAAGCCATTTATTATATCAGCCGCACACTAGTCGACTATGAAACTCGGTATACCCATATCGAGAAACTCTGTTTGGCGTTAGTCTTTGCTGCTACTAAGCTTCGCCACTATCTTCTCAGTCACAAAACCTTTGTCATCACCCACACCGACCCTCTCAAATATATGCACTCCAAGCCATATCAGAATCAACGTATGGCTCGGTGGCTCATGCTGCTTGCTGAGTTCGATCTCGAATTCATCCAGCAGAAATCTATCAAGGGGCAAACCATCGCTGATCAACTAGCCGATGCCCCTCTCCCTGACACTCAACCTTTGCAGTGTGAATTCCCTGACGAGTCTATCGCTGCGCTTTCCTCCGACGACACCACCTATCAGATGACTATGTTCTTTGACGGGTCCAAATGTCAACTAGGTGGAGGTGCCGGGGTCATTCTCATCCCACTCGAAGGGGAGCCCATGCCTCTGTCTTTTAAACTCGACTTTGATTGTACCAATAATATGGCCGAATACGAGGCCTTAATTTTGGGACTTCAGACCGCCCTCTCTCTCAGCATCAAGTCCATCAACATCTTCGGCGACTCGCAGCTCGTCGTCAATCAGGTTAACGGTTCATACCTCTGTAAAAATGAAATTTTGCAAAGGTATAAAAATCGTGCTGACATTCTCCTTGCATCTTTCGACCATTTCCTCTTGCAAACTGTTCCTCGATCCACGAACAAGTTTGCTGACACTATGGCTTCTCTTGCTTCCCATATCCCATCTTCCTCATCTGCATCCAGACTTTTTGTCACGGTGCATCGTGTGCTGTTACCTTCATATATCTCTCCTCACATTCATCATGTCAACACTATAGACCCAAGCCCACAAGATGCTTGGTATAAGCAACTTGTGGACTTCTTATCTCTCTCTATCATTCCTCCCAACCTCTCTAGTAATGCACGACGAGCTTTTATCAAGCGTACTGCTCGCTATACCATGCTAGGGGGTCTTCTCTATAAGCGAGGCTTCGACGGCCTCCTTCTTCGCTGTCTCACCTCCACTGAAGCATCTCAAGCCATTCAACAAGTCCACGACGGAATTTGTGGCGGACATTTCAGTGGAAATTCGGTTGCCAAGCGCATCCTTCGTCTGGGCTATTATTGGCCTACCCTTCATCAAGACTGTAGCGATTATGTTCGGCGTTGCATCAAGTGTCAGCAGCACTCTAACTTGCTTCATCTCCCCAGTCACGCCTTACAAGTTGCTCAAGATTTCTGGCCTTTTTCTCAATGGGGTTTAGATCTCATCGGTGAGATTAATCCTCATTCGTCTCTTCGTCATCAATCCATCATCACAGCCACTGAATATTTCACCAAGTGGGTGGAAGCCATTCCTCTCGTCTCCACAAAAGCCGACAAGATCGTCGACTTCATCAACACTCACATCATCTATCGTTTCGGTGTCCCTCATAAAATCATCACCGATAATGGCAAGTCCTTTAAAAACAAAACTGTCCAAAAGCTATGCGACTCCTTCGGCATCAAACTCAGTTTCTCTTCGCCTTACTACCCACAAGCAAATGGGCAGGCTGAGGCTTCCAACAAAATTCTCACCAAAATTCTCATGAAAGTAGTTAGTGACACAGGCAAGGATTGGCACATTCACATTCCCTTCGCTTTGTGGGCTTACCGCACTAGCATCCGAACCTCTACGGGTGCTACCCCTTTTTCTCTTGTGTACAGAACAGAGGCTGTCTTACCTCTCGAAGTACAGATCCCGTCTCTCCGCATTTCTCTACATGACATTCTCTCCAACGATGACTTTCGTCAAGATCGCTTAGCTCAACTTGAGTTACTTGACGAACACCGTCTTGCTGCCCTTAATCATCTCCATGTCTATCAACGTCGCATCAAACACACCTATGACAAAAATCTGCGAGAACGAGATTTCAACATCGGAGACTTCGTCCTCAAAGAGAATCAACACGTGACCAATATGGAGCGAAGTAAACGAGGCAAGTTTGCTCCTAATTGGCTCGGACCTTTTATTATCACGCACAAGTATGGATCAGGGACTTACCGTCTGTCTTCTCTTGATGGACGCCCAGAACCTGAGCCTCTTAATGCGTTGCATCTGCGACCGTTCTACTGCTAGTCGAGTATTCATCCACTTGACACTTAACTTGAGCTCATCCCTTGAGCAATCCCCGTCCTCTTAGTCCTACTTCCTTTCAACCCTATTCCTCTTAACAATTCCTATAACCCTTTTATGCGGTATGGATGCTTTGTCCTCATAAAAGGGAGCCCTTGACCTTCTATAATCTTGTCCATGACTCACATTTCTGTCAAAACAAATCAAGATGTCAAAACATATCCATGGTCACTATATCTATATCTAAAAAAAAAAAAAGAGACTGCTCCCTCGAAGGACAGCTGTACTATCATTGCTGTAATAAATAGACTGCTCCCTCGAAGGACAGCTATTCAAAAGCCTTTTTATTAAACAAAAATCTAGACCACTCCCTCGAAGGATGGCTATGACTACTCTGGCAATAAACAACATTATTTTAGAAGCTTCTCGCATCGATTAGCTTCACAACCTGACCACTACAACAAATGACATCCCTCTGCAGGCTTCCCGCATTGATCAGTCTGCAAAAAAAAAAAAAAAAAAAAAAAAAAAAAAAAATGAGTCACAGACTTGACTTGTAGTTGTCTCAGGGTCTCCTATAAAAAGGGGCAAAGTTATCTCTGCTCTTAAAACGGGTTACCCTCCTTCCTCCTCCTATCACCCGCTCAAGGGACTTCGAGCTCACTTTAATGTCTAAGTGATTCGATTACCGCTCTAACATAACCACGGTCAACGACGTCACGCATGAATGGGGCTCTTGGTTCTCATAACCCCCTATCTATGCTTCCTTTTTGGTCCTTGTCAATGAAAGAGCAATATGCTTTTCACTTCTTCTGCACTTTGGTCACATTCACCTTCATCACTTGTCAATCGACTCAGCTCAACTCTCTTTTCAGACCATCAACCTGACCTAGCCTATTCACCCTAGTTTCTATGGACACCAATACACATGGAAACTATCGACTCGACCCAATTTATGTTAAGCATAAACCAATACTTGCTGAAGCATAAATAGACCTCAATTCATTTTTAGCATACATCCATCACGAATATGGAATATTGCTAGGGATGAAAAACCCGTCAACCAATGTTGCAGAATACACCATTTGGAAAAGGCTGCAACATCTTTTTTTTTTCCTCATCATTTCATCCAATCATCGACCAATCTATCAACCATTTTAACCACCTATCTACCACTCGGACCCTTTGTCTGAACTACATTGGTCTGAGGCCCTATCACCAGGGCTATGTAGGCAGCACTCAGTTGACATGGGGTCTTCTGAGGTTAGCTCGACCATTCTCGTTTGTCCGTCTCTCTGATGGACAACCCTTCTTTCCTTCTTTTAACCATAATCTTGTCCTTGACCACCACCCATTTTATCCCTTTGACCCTCCCTCCCTTCTAGGGAGAACTACATCGGCCTGAGGCCCTATCACCAGGGCTATGTAGGCAGCACTCAGTTGACATGGGGTCTTCTGGGGTTAGCTCGGCCGCATCCTTTCGTCCATTCATCCATCCATCGACCACCAACCATTGGAGATCATACCTATCTCCTCCGCCCTCGACCACTTCCAAGACGTTGTTGCCTTGGTTGTTTTTGCATGTATGCTACCTCATGACTGGTTAGCAGAATTGTGCGCAGACCTTTTTGGACCCTCACAAGTATAGGATCGCACACCGGTTGATCCGCACTACTTGTGACTTTTTCGCGTTTCTAGGAGCACTTCCTGAGCCCGGGATACCTGAAATGCGACGACCCATTTGGAGCTTCAGCTTGGATTGAGTGACCCGATCAGCAGATGACTAAATGCTGGGGCCCGATTACTTCAATTTTGGCACTCCTCGATCCTTGACCTGCGACACTTTGACCTGACCATCTCGTGCAGTGGTATGCGTGCAATCACGACCTTTGCAGCGTTCACCCTCACCCCTTTTTCATCCGCTCTTTATCAAATCAGCACTCGATTCCCGGTTCCCTTCCCTCGATTCCTGCTTTGAGGGGGAATACCTCATCCTTACTCAGGGCATTTTGCTTCCTATTTTGTCTTGCAGTTCATTCGAACAACCAACAAGACGAAATCAACCTTATCCCTCACCTAGGGCACTCACTCCTATTTTTGTCTTGCAGTTCGTCCAGAACAACCAACAAGACAAAAAGGGGCAAATGTAGACACCGAAATCGTGTCGACTCCCCTGGTCATTCCTCGTCTTCTTTCTTCTTTGCCTATTGAACCCTTGCTGATCACTTGTTTCACCAACCTTGACCCTGGCAGCATGTAAAGAGGAGCACAGAGCGAAAGCTAGACTCTATCCCCATTATGCATCTGCCGACGTCGGTCTTTACCCAACCGATGTCGCCGACGTCGGTCACCTATCGGCCGACGTCGGCAATCCTGCCGACGTCGGTCACCTTCCCCTTTACCGTTATCAGTTACCATTCAGTTTCCCAAAACGGTTGACGAACCGTTTCTGGAACCGTCCCCGTCCCCCACCTTCATCAACCTCCGCCAGCCATTCAAATCCAATCCCAGAACGCTGATCAACCGAACGCTGAGCAACCAACCTGCGAATTTCTCCACGAACCTGCGAACTCCGAGCAATCATCGACACTACGACATCAACTAATCTGCACACCACGGCTTTCATCGGGTCTTCTACCAAGTAAGTCTTTATTCTGTTTATTTCATTTTATTTCTTAGTTATTATTTATTTTCTGTCTTCCCAACTGTTCAAACTCCTCAAACTCTGTTTAAACCTCGTCCCTGTCCTTATCAAACCCTGTCTCGACTCTGTCTAAACTTCGTCCTTGTCTTTATCAAACCCTACCCTGACCATATCAGACCTTGTCCCGACTGTTCAGACCTATCCCGACTCTGTTCAAACCCCCCAGACTCTCCCTAAACCTACCCGACTCTCTCAGAACCTTTCCCGAACCATTTCCCAGAACCTGCCCCTACCGACGCCGGTCACTGCCCCGACCGACGACGGCACCTTGACCGACGTCGGCACCTTCCCTAACCGACGCCGGCATCACAGAGACCGACGCCGGCGACTGTGCAGAACAGTGCCGCTTATCAGGTACACCTTTTATTTTTCTGTCATTTATTTCTATCATTATCATCTACTTTCGTTCAATATTATGCTCTTTTTTATCAGTGGGTTGATATCCTTCTAGGGAGTCTTCGTACTTCCGGGATCGGGCGTTCGCCTGACAACCCACCATATCTTTGACTAATGTCTTCTCGTGTTTTAGTTTCTTTTTCGCAGGTGTCATTCCTCCACAGCCAAAGAGGAGAATCTTCCAACGTCTGATTTCGGTGCGCATGACTTTATCAGGTACTTCTAGCCTTAACCATTTATTTCAGTTTCTTATTTCTTCTTTGAATGTAGAAAGCAATTTTGCATAGAAACACCATGAACACCAAGGCTTTCCAGTTCTTAAGTTTGTCAAAGACATCTGACTTTTTTTTAAGAACATGCATCTCCTTCTTGCTCTTGTGACCAAGCCTACAAAGCCACATCTTTGCAACAGAAGAAGAATCGGTAATATAAGTAGATAGATAAAGGATACCTACTTTCTTACCACTTACTAATTCAAGTGCATCCACTATGAGAGTTTATGTGCATCTCTCATCACCCAACTTTATTGAAGTAATTAGCCTTATCTTCAGAATCAGGACCTGCATGACCTCCTTCAACACCCATGTGTTGGCCGTCTACAATTTCAGCCACACTTCCCCTTTGCCAAAACTTTGACAAGGCACACCAGCCCCTAAATAAATCTTTCCAAAGTCTCCAAAGACCTTAACATGGAAAAATACTATATTTCGGGCTGCATAGAAAGAGGCAACATAATCTATAAAATAAGATTCTACTTTATCCAAGGAACATCCCAGAGCATCCTGTGCGACAACACCTGCAACATCTACTTCTTCAGTTCCTTCATGTTGATCTCTTACCAACCAAAAATCTTTCTTTACCTGCTCTTTCTTTCCATAACAGCGTAATTGACCATTCATGCTTTTCAATTCCTCCATTCTTAGTGTACTTTCTTCTGCCATTGCTATACTCCCACTCAATTAGAAACCCCTGAGAGTGACCTGTAATCAAACACAAACCTACTCCCTACAACCTTAGCTCTGATACCACTTTGTCAGGATCTGAAAGCAGATAATTGATTACCTTTGTATAAACAACTAAACACAGAATTTAACCAGAATGCACAAGTAACTAGAATTTAGAAATAACACAAAAAATGAGAGACAATACCCAATTGTATTAATACTCTTCCAAAAAAGAATTACAAATAAAGAGACACCACACTCTTCCACACCTTACAGGCTTCCCACACCAAGTGTATAGTAATTCACTTTCAAGAGTTATCTCTCTCAATTATAGTTCCAACACATAACTCAAACACAGAGTTGGTGTTCACCTCCAACTAGTCAGTATCACTACTGCCAGTACCACTAGTCAGTATCACTACTGCCAGTACACAAGTACTCCACATACTCCATGACCGAGTACACATTGTACTCTAAGTAGATCCCACCTAATCTTGCTACCTATTATGTTGTGATCTCCCTGATCTTGCTACCACCTACAAATCAACTTGGTTTTGCAACACCTGCAAACCTAGATCAAACACACACAAACACCTATAGATCAACGATCTTACTTACCATGTAGATCTCACCTGATCTTGCTATACCATAAATCAACCTGGCCTTGCACACTTGCTGACCGAGATCATACACACATGAAGAACCCTTCTGATTCTCCAAACTAGCACCCCTGTGGATCTCAACAAGAACTTGTACAACCTACAGCTCTACCTGATCATACACACTTGGCACCTCTATGGAACTAGGAGGAGCTACCCTTGCTCTCTTCACACACAAAAGGAGCTAGCCTACTCAACTCTAACTAGCACACCTTTACAATACAGCCCATGAGTCTATTATATAGATCCCATGCAAACAATAATTAGATCTGCAACTCAAGACTAAAATTAGCCTTCTACATGCAAACAACTGGTTCATTAACTAACTATCTATGAAATTGACAGTTTTGAAACCACACAGGTGACCGACATCGGTCCCTATCTGCCTAGAGGTGACCAACATCGTCTGACTCCTGACCGATGTTAGTTGCTTCTTGTCCACCACTAGCCGATGTCGGTCAGCCTAACCGATGTAAGTGACTATGACACTCAGCAACCTCCTCCCTTATTTGCATCAGTGAAGCTTTTAGCTCCACAACCTAACAATGTTGGCATCTGTGTTTCAAGTTCTTAAAGCTTCTATCAATAAGCTTTTCTTAGTGCATGCAGAGGGTGCCAAGTGGAAATTATGGAAGATTTTAATGTATTTCTCTAAATGTAGCAAAAAATGCCACATGTCCCTTGTTGATGCTCATCGAAAGTTACCATGTGTCAACATCTGCAATCTCTTCCTTTGGTTTTGTTATTTAAGTAAGGACTATGGTGGGCCTTGGGTGAGTTGCTAAGGTTAAGCAGAGCGTGCCAAGTGTCATCATCCATGAGAATCTAAATGAGTCCCAGAATGTTTCTATAGTGATTCTGAAGCTCAGCAAAATATGCCATGTGTCATCTTCTGCATGACTCTCAGAGGACATCCAAAGCTTCTATGCGTTAAGTAAATGCTACCACATGTCCCGTTATAACTCAGCAAAGCATGACAAGTGTCCGCATTTGAAGCTTCAAGGTGATGGGCATGCAGATGTCAACTTTGTAGAAATGAAATAACCATTGGTTTTTTAATGAAAGGCAAAAACCTAAAGGAATTCAAAGGCTTAAAGCTACAAGGAAGAAACAGATCTAGGAAGAGGTAAAAGAGCCAAGTGTAAGAATGAACAAACAATCTGAGTGGCAAAGGAAGGTGTCGACTCAAGGAGTTACTCCAATAGTTAACACATTATCTACCAATTGGTCATCAAGAGGCATGAATAGTGAATGGCGTGACCCATTTTTTTTCACTTTGCATTGATGAGCAGACAAGCTACGTGAATGCCTTGAAGGAGTGGTCTTTTTTGTAGACAAACGGTGTGGCCCATAATTTCACATATGATGTTTAATATATCTTGAAACACCTAAAATCAAAATTGGAGCTGACACAACATTATCTTTAAGTAGCTTCCTCTTCCCAATGCTTGAAATGCACATGGGTCATTTGTAAAAGGGGTGCCAAAAGGCCTCTTTTCTTCCTCTATATATTGTAGACTTCTCATTTGAGAAAGACATCTCTCACATTGTAAGGTGAAGCCTTATTATTTTTCACCTGGAATCAATAGAATACACAATTTTACCTCTATTCTAGTTGCATATATCTCTCAGTGCATATGAGTGTTAGTCTTGTGTCCAGTCATTGCTTCCTAATGCTTTCAAAGGGTTAACACCAACACACTTGGTATATGTAAAGCACCATTCATGTAGGTGACAAGAAGTTCTGTACTCAAAGCATAGAGGTAGAATGAGATTATAAAATAGTGTGCTTTCCCTACAACACCTATGGTAAGTCCTTTTTTTGTGTGTTTCCATTAAAGCCTCCCTGTCAACCTCCCTACAGTCTGGTCCTCTTACCAGTTAAAGTGTATGTATGTGTTCTTGTGGTTTAGAGTGGGAGTGTGAGTAGATCAAACTTGTTTGGTGCATCACCCTATTAGGTTAGGTTCTATTATTTTTAGCATCTTTCTCTCTTTTCACCCACCTTAATATATATATATATATGCATTAGTAACCTACTGGAATAACTCATATGCATCAAAGGGAGCTAGCCCTTATCTAGAGACTCTCCCCCTAGTTTTTCCCTTTCCCATAGGCAAGAGGGGAGTTTCCATTGTTGTGTGTGGAAGGTAGGAGCTCAATCTCCTGTCGAGGGTGCAATCCACTGAGTCAATAGGTCCTTGATTTACCATTATCTTATAACATACTCCTTGGTCACCCATGAACTCATAAAATGAAGGCCATTGCTTCTTCTGATAGCTAATGCATTAAATTTTTACTTAATGGAATATGGTATAAGGATGAGGCTAAACCCAACTCATGGAGTAATCAAATTCCTAATCCAAAATACCAATATTGTATTCTTACCATTCCTAAAATGAATAGTACTCCTTTACCCAAGTTCATCAACATGAATCCTAATCTACAAGTTACTTGTGTATATTTTGATGATGATGAACCCAATGATTAGCAACATACTTGCAATACTACCAAGCTACCTCCCTATATTTCATAATGGCTTCCTCCTTATTTAATTCCAATAGACCATATTATTCCTCTTAATGATGAGATTACTAATTTTCCCTTCCATGTAATGCTCAAGATCCTTATTTACAAAAAGATGCCTTTACTTGTAATGAATTTGGAGTGGCCAAATTATTTCAAGATCCTCTCATCATGTCTCCTCATATATTTAGTAATATTAGGATTTCACCTTCTTAAAATCCCCATGACTCTCAAGCATGTATAATTTCTCCAACATATGATGATAATTATTTAATGGCCCAATATCAATATTGATACTTAGATGTCTATCACTATCATAAAAACTTAGCCCAAATTCATTATTTTAATCAAAATATCCATAACATTTCTATGGATCATTCCTTAGATCCTGAAGGTCATGTTCCTCCTACTAATTTTCCACTTATTAATACCCCTTGAGTGGTAGATAAAATCATACCTTTCAAACCTTTAAAAATTATTACATCCCCTTTACCTCCTATTAGTCCAATCATTTCATTTGATTCTTTTCCTATCACCGAACCCACCAACACTCCAATCCCTTCTAACCAATCTACCTCTCCTACTTCTGAGATTACACTCGATGCCAAGGAAACTAATGTCTATCAGATACATTTTGAGTATGATATTTATGGTAATCATATTCTATATCTCAAAATAGATGTTGAGTATTATGGTCCTATTCCCACCTTGATTAGTGATGAATCTATTGTTGAAATACTACATGCTTGAAAACCTCAACTTCCTTGACAACATCATAAACTTGGGAATTTTAAAACTAAATATCCTTGTTTTAATAACTTCATTGCTAGAATTGATCCTAAAACTAATCCTATTTCTTCCTTGCCTAATGCACCATATAAATTTAAATATGGTAATACCATGCTTATTAAATAAATCACTCACATTGAATATAGTACTCCATCTTATCCTCAACCAATTACTATCTCTCATGAAGTCTCACCTACCGAACATGATAATTTCAGATTATTATTTGATAAATATCATGAGATATTTTCATGGTCCTATGAGTACATGGTTGGTATTAACCCTAGAATTATGGTGCATAACATCATTAATTATCCTGATTTCAAGCTAGTGCATCAAAATCAAAGGAAATTTCCACCCAAGGTTTCCACTCTATGTCACAAAGAAATCATCAAACTACTTGATGCTAAATGTATCAAACTAGTGGACTATTTTGAATGGATTTATAATATTGTTTCTATTTAAAAAAAGGTAAATATGGCCATTCACATTTGTATTGACTTCCACAATATTAATATTTTTAGTCTTAAGGACAACTTCCCCTTGCCTTTTATAGATGCCATCATCAATTCCACAACTGGTTACAAAATGTTATCTCTTATGGATGTCTTATTAGGATACAATCATATTTACATTTCCCCTAAGGACCAACATAAGACTACTTTCACCACATAATGGGGAACCTATTGCTATGTCAACATGTCCTTTGATCTTAAAAATTCTAGAGCCACTTACCAATAAGCAATGAATCACATTTTTCATGATCTTGTCCATAAATTGTTAAAACCTATGTGGATGATCTCATTGCTAAATCCAAAAATCATACAACTCACCTATTATATATTTCTATCATCTTTGATTTCCTCCTTAAATATCTAGTTAGAATCAATCCTTATACATGTGTCTTTGGTGTCACATCTGTAAAATTGTTAGGATTATTAGTTTCTCTCTATGGCATCGATGTTGACCCCACTAAGATTAGTGTTATCATCAAAATGCCTATTCCTCCTTCTATTCTTGACATTCATATATATATTTATTCAAACTTGGGGTAATTAGATGGTTCATCCTTGAAATGGCTTATCGCATACAATTCATCAATTCTCTTCTCAAGAAAGGTATTGCTTTAGAATGGATGTACCCTTGTATAAAATCCTTTGATAACCAAAAATAATCATTTCTTCACCCACCTACACTTTTTCCTCCTTATAATGATACACCCTTTATTATATTACTTCTTCCACACCAATATCAGTTGGTGCAATGCTAGCCCAACATGATGATACTAGAAGAGAATATGTTATCTATTACATTAGCTAAGGCCTAATAGACTATGAAACACATTATACAAAAATTGATTGTGATTACTTCACCATCTATTTTACAGCTAAAAATCTTCACCATTACATGTTATACCAAAATAATTATGTTATCATTCATTATGACCCCCTTTGTCACTTCTCCAAATATTTTATGCCTGGAGATAGAATTGGAAAATGGATGGTCCTCCTTATGGAATTTTATCTCCACATTATCACTCTAAAAGCTATCAAAGGGCAAGTGATAGCTAATCAACTTTTCATAATTCTTATTCCAGCTAATACTCCCCTTAAATATAATTTTACAAATTATAATATCCTCTATATTGAAGGTCTTAATTAAGTTATTTTTCTCAAAGATTAATTTCATAACTTTATCTTTGATCTTGAAACAAATAACCTTGATGAATCCTTTATTCCCTTTGATACTATTAAACCTAAAGTAGTTATCAAAGATCTTCTTGAAATTAATGTCAACATGTATGAGGATAATGTTGATGATTTGAAATTGCGCTTGATTCTAATCAACAACAATGGGAAGTTTCAAGATATGGGACTTGCATCTTGAAACAACCTCCAGATTTTAGAGAAGTTGGTTCTTTAAATTGAGAATATACTGGGAAAAGGGATAAGAATTTAAATTAGAAACACAATACAAGAAAGAAAATCTAATCTATGGTGATGCGCCTAAGATGTAATTCAACCTTAATCCTAAACACAGTGAGACTATATGTAGGATTCATTTACATTTAGGAGCAAACAAGTGCATGATCAATGTAAAAGATTGAAAACAATAGAAACAGAGGTTCACAACGTAGACTTCTTTTGCTAAGATACAAAAAATGTCAAAAAGGCATAGGGTTCAATCTTCTTATTCAAATTTTCCAATCACATAAGAGGCAGAGAAACATGTCTAGTTATGTAAACTTTCCAATTCAAGAAAAGAAGACAAAAGCAAATGACATTCCTAATCTCAACTCTAGAAAATCTACAGTCTAGACTACTTTTGCAAATGACACAAATAATATCAACAAAGGCATAGGGTTCAATCTTCTTATTTGAATTTTCCAATCACATAAGAGGCACAGAAACACGTACAATTATATAAACCCTCCAATTCAATAAAACGAGACAAAAGTAAATGATATTATTTAGCCACAGCTCTAGAAAGTCTAAACTTGTTACAATAATTCTCTCTCAGAAATTCTCTCTGATAATGGATTCCTCTTTTAGATGATCTCTGCACCCTTATTTATAACCTCAAATTCACTCTAGATTGTCTATTTATTCTCAATCTAATGGCCCAAATCAAATCTTCCCTAACTGAATGTGTCTAACAATAGATATCTTATAGATTCTAGAATGCTTCATCTTCTGGCCATTCATTGGCTAAAACAAATTTCAGGATGTTCCCTTCTCTTGAGTGTTATGGTGACACTTAGCCAATCTCCTCTTATTATTTTAGCAAACACCAGAGGATGACACTTATCATGTTCCACAACACTTATTTAAGACATGCGGCACTTTCCGCATAACTTGTATTCTTTTGTGTCTTTGCCTAGCCATGTTCTGCCTTTGACACTTATCGCTATCTGCTTCCTCAAAACTTCAATAGCTTAAAATAAAATAAGATTCATAGCATTTCTTACCTGAGCAACTTTGAAAAGGAACATAGGATAGGTGGCAGTCTCTGCTACTTCTTTATCTTATACTATGGAAATGTTCAGGACACATGTTAGGCTCCTTCAGATGGTGACACTTGGTGGCTTCCACAGACTTTTGAAATAAAACCCAGGACCGACCACAATCTTTATTCAAAAATGAAACACAAAGGAGATCTTTTTAGATGGCGACATGTGGTGGCTTTCATTGCTTCTATGAAGATATGTGGCAGTTTCCATGACTTCTACTAGGGGTATGTGGCATCTTCCACTGCTTTTGGGAATGGAAAAGAAAGGGGATAAAATAATGACACCTGGTAGCTTTCACTTGAATGGTTTGGTCACACCTTACTTGCCTTTTGAAAGGGTACTTGTCTTTTGGCCTTTGGGACACTCCCTTGAACTACCCATTAAACTGACTGATTAAACCAAAAATGGTTCAATGATTCAATGATTCAACACTACACACCATCTACACATGAACTGAGGCATTGAACCACCTTATTGAACCAAGTATTGAACTACCTTGTCTCAGATGCCAACACGTGGTGACTTCCACTTTCTTCTGCTGAGATACGTGGCTGCTTCTGCATATTTTAGAAAAGCAACACTGAGACCTTCCACTATTGCCACTTTGCACTTTCTACCTAAGCTCGATACTTAGCTCTTTGAAACCTTTTACTGCAAAAGAAATAAAATGCAGGTGCTGACATGTAACTATAGACACTGACACTTGGTGCATTTCATTGAGCCACTATGAGACACATGGCACATTCTGACTAACTCATAGAAAGTATGAAAGGTACTTTAGAAAATGACACTTGGAATTTTTGCTTGAGAAAGGATGCCTTAGGCGATGACATTTAGTGACTTCCGCTTGATTTCAACACTTAGGCAAAATGAATCAAAATAAAAATAGAGCCTGTGCTCTATATTATGACTTTGTCATATTAGACCAATGAATGCAAGGACAAAATCTGGCGGTGAATAGCTAAAAAAATAGGATGAAATGTAGAGTAATTTATAACTCTATAGTTATTGGTGACCCCAAGGACTTTTGAGCCTACTAAAAAAAAACCACAATCTCTCGTTAGATCAAAATTGCAAAATTTACAGCTTCAACAATGTTTTCTGGTAGGTGGACCACTCATGGTCAGATAACCCTTGCTTGTTCTGTAATTTAGTGAAGGCTAAATCAAGGTTAATAATATCCTTGTGTAAATTTTTTTGCAAAATCTAAACTGTAGCCTTCAACTTGAATTTGAGCTAGGAAATAGGAACCAGAATAGCTTCTACTTTTGAGACTGAGGAATCATCTCATAAGTTCTAAAAAATTGTTTGATCATTCTATTTTTCCAACAACAATGGTTCAATTTGATCTACCATTAGCACTGTGTTATCATCAATAAATGGAGAAGGGAGGCCTAATTGCACCAGATCTTCAATATGCTACTTCATTTCACTGATGCCTTCCTTCATGACTTTGAGGAGCTCTCTACAACTGATGGCTACAAAATTGCAACTGAGAACCTCATTGACTCACTTTGCAGTGACCATTCTGTTAGTGATTCTTACAGCTGCCAATGTTGCATCCATTGCGTCATAGAGCTTCTGTAGCAATGTTTTAGAGTCCATGACTCTATCAGAAATTGTAGACAAAGTATTCTTCACTGAATCCTCCACCTTTTCACATAATTTTTGTGTGTTTAGCAGGAAGGTGAGAGAAGGCCTGAGCTAAATAATCTCTAAGGAGATTCTTTTCCACATAGACTTGTAGAGCTCCTTTACCAATTTTATCACTCTGACATTGCTTGGCCTTGCTACCAGCTCCAATGTCAGTTGTGCCACTCTCTATTGCTTTGCTTGGAACTGGGCTTGAATGGCTACAATATTATTCTATTTAGTTAGCAACTTTTATTGTAATTGAGCAATTTGTAGTAGATGTTCCTTGCATTGTCCTTGCAAAGTTGCCTTTTCACACCTAAGGGTCATCATTGCATCCTTTACTTGTGTGAGCCCTACTTTTAAAGAATCATTTTGGGCCTAAACTACCCTCTGAGTCTGAAGAGAATAGTATTTTACAGCTGTTTATTCAAATTCTCTACCTCATTATTTTTGCTATTGATTTCTAAAGTCAAACTAATACAGTTTGCCTTTTCCTTGGTTAGCTCAGCTTCTAGCTTCTGCAGCCTCCTTGAAATCTTCAAGTAGTCTTCAATAACTATAGAAGTGGATTCAATCAGTAGCTCAACTTTGTCCTGTGGCCTAAAAAGTGACATGTTGATGGCTACAACATTCATTGTGTAGTCCTCTAGCTGCATTTGCTCAGCTGGCTTTATTACATTTGGTGACAAATGGGTCACCATCAATTACTGCTAAATGGGGTCAAATTGCGACTGTAAATGAGGTATAACCAAAGCTTTATTCTCCTTAATTTTCTTCTTCTCTTTTCAGGATTCCCTTGCCTTCCTAATAGCATCTACTTAGGTTTGGAAGGTGGAAGGAGAGGCAATGTGCCCACCCACAAAAGGATGTCCTTGTGGAAGACCATATTGAATAGCCAATTATTGGTTATGGGCAATTTGAGGGAAAGGTTTCTTGGGAACAGAAGGGGAGAAATGTGGTAATGTTATGGCCTGAGGTGGTAGTGATGGGGTGAAATGGGAAATGAGAATGGTAGAAGTGGTAGGGGAAGAAATAGATTGAGAAGGAGAGGGAGGAATAATACTTACTTGAGGAGCAATTATAGTACCCTGTAATTGGCACTGTGATGTATCCATCTCTTCTTCTGAAGTAACTTGAAATTGCACCCTTTTTCTTTTCTTGGGTGTCTCTTCTTTCGACTATACTTCTGCTCCTTTTAATGTGGCTTTTTGGGAACTAGGAATATCTATAATTGAGACTGATGGGGAAGCTTGTGATGATGAAGGCACCATACATTTCTACATTTCTATGGCACTGAGGGATGGAGGCCAAACTGATATAGTTGTTGTAGCCATAGTTTGCTCTGAAGCTTATGATTCTTGGCTTGACCCAACCCTAGTTTCTTGTTCTTCACCTGGTGTAGGCAAATTACCTGTATTCAGGGTAGATACATGGGATAGATGACATTCATCCCATAGTTCTTCCCATCTTTCATCTGTGTCTACATTCCCAAAATAATGGGTTGTTTAACAAATTTTCTCCCTATACTTCCAATAGGCCTATATCTTCTCAGTATCCCAATCTTTATTCTTTAAAGCTCTCCTTAAGCCAGAAGTCATTTAGACTTTGGGATCATAGTCTCTCTACTTATCATAGAATGTCTCCCATGGCCTATTCTATGGGAGTGGCAAGTCTGTCAACTCAACATAAAATCCAGGATTATCTTCCCTAGGATTTTTCTTGGTTTCCCAAAAAGGGCACCCCTCATGTGCAATTCTGATTGTGACTCTATTATTTCATACCCATGAGGCTATGAAATTGTTTGAGTCATAAACCCATTAGTCCTCTATCAGAAGGAAACCTAGAATGGCTATCTTTCTAAGTAATACAACTTCAACATCTCTAGTTTCCAAAACCATGTCGTTGGTCATCCATGGCATATTATACATTTTTCTCTTTCTCTTCCCTGAGCCAAATTCATTATCAATTATGGATACCTATCTGGTAACCTCTAGGAATGCTAACTTAAGGGTCAAGATCTTGGGTAACAATATTGGTTCCCCACAAAAACCATGGACTCTTATAATGATATGGTGAGATCCAAAATAAAAATCACAAGGTATTGGGCAACTAGCCAGAAGATTTAAAACACTGGGAAATAATCTATTGATAATTGGTTCAGGGTTGAGATGGAAAAAGGTAGGAGTGACAAATAATTCCCAAAACTCATATGGGTCACTAGTCTTTGATAGAATGTGTGTCCATAGACAAAAAAATGGTCCTTTGGAGACCAAAATCTGGGTCATACATATTAAGATACATATGTTGGGTAAAGAGTTCAGAGTTCTGAAAAAGTATGAGATGGAACAAATAGGAAGAATACCTGAACACCCCCTTTGATTTGAAATGGGCCAATTGTTCTACCATCAAGAAAACAATTTGTTCAGAAAAATTGAGTCGATATTTCTGGGTTTTATCAATGGTCTTCAGCCTGAATAGGATAGCCATTTGCTCTACATATACTGCCATATCATCTTTCATGCCAAAGATGAGAGCCATCATAGACAATGCATCTTGGATGGCCTGTGTGAATTGAGATCTTGGTGCAGGGAGTGTGGGTACCTTAGTATCATCATCACCCATTTGTAACTCAGATCTCAAGAACCTTGTTTGAGTGTTGATATTTGCCCATGTTCTTTGCATCTTAGAAACTGTGGGAAATGTGGTTATACTATCATGATGTAGGGCTAACATATCCCTGATAGCTTGTGGTGTGATTTGTACTATGAATGGGACTCATTGAATGATGCCTGAAGGTGAATGGAGTAGGTCTACACATAATTTGACCAAGTCAAGGCATGAATGCACAGCTGGGACAATGAACTGAGCCAGTTGTGAGGTCTATATCCTCATGGTGAATGTTTCAAAATATCCTACTCTAGCTCTCTAAAGACACCTTTGATGTGCCCCTTCTCTAAGATTTTTTCCACTAGCTCTCTGAAGAATTAGATCCATGATGCCATCTGCATAATCCTTTATTTTCATCGAATCACTTGTTGGGCTAGTTTTAGGAAACTTGGTCCTTGGATAGTTCTTCAGTAGCTGCACAAGAGCTAAATCATATGATTTACTTGCAAGAAATTTATCAAGGGATTCATACATCCTAGCTCCTTGTTGTGAAGATTGTGCCCCCTCCATCTTTGTATCTTCTTTCCATGAACTTTTGCAAAATAGAAAATCTTTCGCTGAAGCAATTTACTAAGCACAAAAAATGCAAGTAGCAGGATATTTTTGCATAGATGCAAGAGTGTTTGAAAACTTGTAAACTTTAACTCTTGTTAAGAGCTATTTATTGACCTATCAAGTCTCGAAATGGCATTAAACTTAGATAACCATTAGCGGATCCTACTCAATCTTTATGGAATAGTGGGATAGACACGTTATGCAAGTGGCAGTGCAAGGCACCTTAAGGATTTCTAAAGATTTAGGAGACATTCAATGTATTGGAGAATTTTTTGAAAATTTTGAAAATTTTGAGCTGTCGACTACGTGTTCAAAGAACACTTATTTAAAATAAAAGTGGGAAAACAACAAAGTAGGAAAACAAAGCAAAATGAAAAAGGAAAATTACCTAAGTACATTAATGAAATATCTTTATCTCCCTCCTAAATCAAAAGAAGAATTCCTAAAGTCTCTTTCATAACAAGCCAACTTATGTTGCCATACAAGTGATCGAATTGGGTATGGTTTTGGTGAATTGCCCTCAGTGTATGTCTCATTGATTTGCCTGCATTCAAGTGAGTCTGAGTCAAACACGCTTCCAACATATATAGACTTTTCTTGTTCTTTAGCATGTTTTACCAGGAAATCAATTATTGACTTAATTCCTTCTACTTCAAACTCTGGTTCTACTGCATGATCATCCTCCTTAATAACTTCAAAATTACCAATATCTTGAAAGGATAATTCTGGAAGTTTGCAATAATTTTGCACATGTAATTGAGGCTCAATGTTGTTCTACTTATCTGCAACCAGTTCCCAGCTATCTTGAAAAATGGTGTAACTAGACTCAATGATTTCAAACAAATTTTTTAAATCATGGTCCAAAAATTGTCCATGCTCTTCCTCATTATCTTGAAAAGTAAGAAGAAAGTCAGAGATTATTTCTTCTTCATCATGGGTCAAAATATATGCTTGTGATTTCTCACTAGGAATCTGGTATTCATAAGAGACCCGAGGATTAATAGAAGAGGTATCTTTTGACTTTTCTTCCTCTAGAACATTTGGAATTCTATGATCTTCATCAAGTATAACCTAAGTGCCTAGACCAATGGAGTTGTAATTTCCATATGGGTCACTTTGCATCATAGCTAATAAATGATCATTTTTTCTTCTTGATTATACCCAGTCTATTCACCTAGCTCTTTGACAAAGACCCTCTCTTCTTTATTCATCATAGCATGAGCTGCCTCTAACTTTGTAGTGGGTTCATTAGTGATGTGATCCTTATATAATGGTTTAGACAATATCTTCATCTTTGAACCATATTTGGTTCTTAAGATGAGATGAGACCAATCAAGGGACATATATCCCCTATTTTGGCTGTAAAGTCTCTTGATAAACATAATCCAAAAATAGGAGGTATATCTATCACTACTACATCTTGATTCACAATTATATTGGGACAAGCATATAATTGTAATTGGAGTTGTTTGATTTTCCCTATGGTTTATACTGCTTTGCCATCTAGTTGTATGACTCCTTTAGTGAGTGGCTCATACTTAATTCCTAAAGCATTAGCTATCTGCTTGGGCATTACTGTGGTACTAGCCCCTGAATCAATCATTGCATTATGCAGTAGTTTCTTACCCACTATCAAAGTTAAGTAGAAGGGATCTAGTTTAGATTTGCTTACCTTTGCTTTATTATTCACTAGGGTTGCTATCTGTAGATGGACTGTATCTTTTAGCTTTTCTTTTCTAGTAGGTCCTTTGGTAATGGTATCTTTGAGTATTGCTTGTCCTTGCAGAGCTTCTTGTAGTAGTGTCTTCTATTCAAGGATAGCCAATATATTCCATATTGATACTTATGCTAGAGTCTTCTTTAATTGATCCACCACATTTATTGGTCTCAGAGTCTGAGCTTTTTGAAAATAGGGGTATCTTTTTTTTCCTAAATTTGGGCTAGACTTCCTTAATTTTGCACCAGATGAGGAACCTCTTATCTGACAGCTATGTTTCTTTGTCCTTGACATGGAGGATTCTCCATGACTTGACCTTTTACAATCCCAGGCTGTTCCACTATCCTTCTCTTTGATCTGGTGTAATAATTAGATTGCACCACTAGTTTTTTGGAGGTAGATGCTTCGTTCAAGAAAATTGCTTCTTCATCTTCAACCCATGAGAAAAAAACATGTTCTAGGGCTATTTCTTCCTCTTATTGCAAGGACATTCCTTGCATTTGAGCCACTAGGACTAAATTCTGCATACCAGGAGATTGGTAAGCTTGATTGTCACTGGAACTTACAAACTGACCATCCATTCTTCTCTGCTCTGCCACCTTTTGTTGTAGATTACCCATAGGACAATCTCTAAATGCATGAGCATTATTGCAATGGAAACACTAGGCACTAGTGTTATCTACATAGTTATTTTGCCCTGGAACAATCTCCCTATTTGAATTGGGAGGAATAGTCTATGAGGGTGTGTGAATTATAACCAATTGGTTTGCTGGCTAATGGTTATTTTGTCTTGGAGGACCCTAATATTGGTTTGACTGAGATAAAAATCTATTTCCTTGATAGCCTTGATATGGAGGCTTAGAGAAAGTATTCTACTATCTTTTTATATTGATCAGCTCATTAGAAAGTGTCCTTAGGATATTCTTGATATCATCCAACTCAGATGACTGAGTAGGGACAGTTTCTTTAGCAGATGGTTGAGGATAGGTGTACATAGACACATGTTGGTTTATATATTTAGAGACTTCTTGAGGTAATGGCAAGGAAATTTTTGGGAACATAGGCATGGGAGGCCTTAGAGGTAACTTTCCAGCATCTATTAAATTGTTCTCAGCTCTAACCACATAATTATAAGCCTCAGGCAAAGTGTGTCCTCCAAGTGACTGAATCATAATAGGTATATCTGAATTAAAAGCTTTAAGATAAAACAATATGGCCATACCTAGTAATGGTCTAGCTGTAACAGGGATTCTATCTTAGGGCTTTTTAAATCTAAAATTGAAGTCAATCATAGCTTCTTGTGGTCCCCTTTGAATGGTAATTAACTGTTGTAACAAAGAAGACTTATCACCCTTCTCTACAAATCTTTCAAAGAAAAGATCTCTGAGCTCATCCCATGTAGAAATGGTATTTGGGGTCAGGGACCTATACCATTGTAAAGATTTCCCTTTAAAAGAAGCTGCTAATAATCTTATGGCCACATTTTGATGTGTGACAACATGTATAACATAGACATCTACAACATCTTGAAGATGTTCCTCAGGTGCTTTAGAGTCTTGCCCACTGAATTTTGGCAGAGATTTTAAGGCATTCACTAGGATAGGGTCCCAAATGGTTGGTGGTATTGGGAGAACTAATGGACTACCAATATTCTAACTTGCATAATTTATTGGGGGTATATGGGCTCCCATATTTTCTATTGCTATTGGTGCAAATTGGTTGGCTCTTCTTCTTGGACTTGTTACCAAAGGTGGAAAAAGAATACCTGGATTAGTAGCAGATTGTGATCTGGTTACTGGTCTATAGTTATGACTCGTCGTAGCTCTTTGGTCATATGATCTTGAAAGAGACTTCAAGATTAGTCCCACTGGGCATGCCAAAAACTGTTGATGATTTAAAATTGTGCTTGATTCTAATCAACAACAATGGGAAGTTTCAAGATATGGGACTTGTGTCTTGAAACAACCTCCAAATTTTATAGAAGCTGGTTCTTCTTTAAATTGAGAATATACTGGGAAAAGGGATAGGAATTTAAATCAGAAACACAATGCAAGAAAGAAAATCTAATCTATGGTGATGCACCTGAGATGTAATTCAACCTTAATCCTAAACATAGTGAGACTATATGTAGGATTCATTTACATTTAAGACCAAACAAGTGCATGATCAATGTAAAAGATTGAAAATAATAGAAACAAAGGTTCACGGCATAAACTTCTTTTGCTAAGATACAAAAAATGTCAACAAAGGCATAGAATTCAATCTTCTTATTCAAATTTTCCAATCACATAAGAGGTGTAGAAACACATACAGTTATGTAAACTTTCCAATTCAAGAAAATGAGACAAAAGCAAATGAAATTCCTAATCTCAACTCTAGAAAATCTATAGTCTAGATTACTTTTTCAAATGACACAGATAATATCAGCAAAGGCATAGGGTTCAATCTTCTTATTTGAATATTCCAATCACATAAGAGGCACAAAAACACGTACAATTATGTAAACCTTTCAATTAAAGAAAATGAGACAAAATTAAATGATATTATTTAGCCACAGCTCTAGAAAGTCTAAACATGTTACAATAATTCTCTCTCAAAAATTCTCTCTAATAATGGATTCCTCTTTTAGATGATCTCTGCACCCTTATTTATAACCTTGGATTCACTCTAGATTGTCTATTTGTTCTCAATCTAATGGCCCAAATCAAATCTTCCCTAACTAAATGTGTCTAACAATAGATATCTTATAGATTCTAGAATTCTTCATCTTCTGGCCATTCATTGGCTGAAATAGATTGGAGGACGCTCCCTTCTCTTGAGTGTTATGGTGACACTTAGCCAATTTCCTCTTATTATTTTAGAAAACATCAGAGGATGACACTTGTCATGTTCCACAACACTTATTTAAGACATGTGGCACTTTTTACATAACTTGTATTCTTTTGTGTCTTTGCCCAGCCATGTTTTGCCTTTGACACTTGTTGCTATCCGCTTCCTCAAAACTTCAACAGCTTAAAATAAAACAAGATTCATGACATTTCTTACCCAAGCAACTTTGAAAAGGAACATAAGATAGGTGGAAGTCTCTGCTACTTCTTTAGCTTATACTGTGGAAACATTTGGGACACATGTTAGGCTCCTTCAGATGGTGACACTTGGCAGCTTCTGTAGACTTTTGAAATAAAACCCAAGACCCACCACAATCTTTATTCAATAATGAAACATGAAGGAGATCTTTTCAGATGGTGACATGTGGTGGCTTCTGCTGCTTCTGTGAAGATACATGGTGGCTTTTGCAACTTCTGCTAGGGGTATGTGGCATCTTCTACTACTTCTAAGAATGGAGAAGAAAGGTGATCAGACAAAGACACTTGGTAGCTTGTACTTGAATTTTTTGGTTGCACCTTACTTGCCTTTTGAAAGGGTACTTATCTTTTAGCCTTTGGGACACTCCCTTGAACTGCGCATTGAACTAACTGATTGAACCAAAAATGGTTCAATGGTTCAACAGTTCAACACTGTGTGCCATCTACACATGAACTAAGGCATTAAACTACCTTATTGAACTAAGTATTAAACTACCTTATCTCAGATGCTGACACGTGGTGACTTCCACTTTCTTCTACTGAGATACGTGGCTACTTCTGCATATTTCAAAAAAGCAACACTGAGACCTTCTGCTATTGCCACTTAGCACTTTCTACCTAATCTTGATACTTAGCTCTTTGAAACCTTTTGCTGCAAAAGAAATAAAATGTGGGTGCCAACATGTAACCCTAGACGTTGACACTTGGCACATTCTACTGAGCTACTATGAGACACGTGGCACATTTTGACTAACTCATAAAAAGTATGAAAGGTACCTCAGAAAATGACACTTGGTGTTTTTGCTTAAGAAAGGATGCCTCAGATGATGACACTTGGTGACTTCTGCTTGATTTCAACACTTAGGCAAAATGAATCAAAAGAAAAATAGAGCCCATGCTCTGTATCACGACTTCACCATCTTGAACCAATGAATGTGAGGACAAAATTTGGTAGCACGCAGTTGAAAAAATAAGATGAAATGTAGAGTAATTTATAACTCTACTGATACTTGGACCCTTCACATTGATGATGATAAATGCCTTCAAGGAGCTAGGGTAGGGTGTATCCTCACAAGTTATCTTAGTAATAGTATTCCTTTAGCTTTTCACTTCACCTTTGATGTCACTAATAATATGGCTAAATACAAAGCTATCATCTTAGGCATGAGAGATGATCTTGATTTAGACATTCAATATTTTCATGCCTTAGGTAATTTTCAACTTATTTTCCACCAAGTCAATGTTGATTACCAATTCAAAAGTGAAATCTCATTACCTATCATCAAATTACAACCAATATCACTAAATATTTCATCTCCTCAACTATTGAAACTATTCCTAGATATCAAAATTCCATTGTCAATTCTTTTGCCTCTTTAGCATCTCTCTTTCATCCACATCAAGTTATTTACAATCCTACTTTTATTATACAAATCAAAAAATAACCATCTTCAACACAAGACCAGATTCTTTTATTTGACACATCAAGGGTGTTACCATTTGATAAAGCATGTGGTATCAAGACATTATTTTATTCTTAAAACATAAAACTTATCTTTCTAACTTAGATTCTCATGAAAAGATAAGTATTCATAAACAATATTTTAAATTTGTATTTTGACACAACATCCTTTATTATCATAACACTAAAGGTACCTTTCTCTATTGTGTTATGCAAGATGAGGTCCTTCCTCTTCTTGAACAAGAACATGGGGGAATTTATGGCAGCCACTATAGTAGACATGCTATAGGCCAAAAATTCCTATGTATGGGTTACTTTTGGACTACTTTTGAAAAAGATACAATTGAATTCACTCAAAAGTGTACCCCTTGAAAACTTCATGATGATCTAATTCATTCACCTTCAGTGGAGCTTCAAAATATCAAATCTCCTTGGCCATTCTTCATGTGGGGATTTGATATCATTGGAAAATTACTTACTTCCAAAATGGTCATGTTTTTATCATCATCGCTACCAAATATTTTACCAAATGGGTAGAAGCCATGCCCCTTCTTAATGTGACTAGTCCTACCATTTCCAAATTTACTCTTAATCAATCATTTTCCATTTTGGTGTTCCCCATACCATTATTTTAGATAATGGTGGTAAATTAAAAAATAAAATTGTTAAACAACTTTGTGTTAAATTCAAGATCAATCATTAATTTTCCATGCCTTATCCTCCACAATGCAATGGTAAGGCTGAGATCACTAAGAAAATTCTCAACAAAATTATCCAAAAGGAAATTTGTAAAACTTAAACATATTGGCATCTTCATCTTTACCTTGCTCTTTGATCCTATTGGACTAGTATATGTATTACCACTAGGGAAACATTGTTCTCTCTAGTTTATGGTTATGATTTGGTCCTTCCCTTAGAAGTTAACATTCCCTCTCTTTGCATATCTCTTCATGGTATTATTCCTAATGAATAATTTTGAGAATCTCACCTTCATGCCCTTTATGTTCTTGATGAACATCATCTTTATGATTTAAAACATAACTGCCAATATAAGGCTCATTTTTACAAACAACATAACAAATGCATTAAAGTTTTCACATTTAATGTTGGTGATCTTATCCTTAAATTAGATTTCACCCATGAATAAGAAGGTAAATACACCCAAAAATGGTGGGGCCCATATTTAGTCAAATATATTCTTATTCCAAGCACCTATCACCTTCAAATAAATGAAGGCCATGTTTTGAAAGAGCCCATGAATGCACAATTCCTTAAAAACTACTTTGCCTAAAAACATTCCTTTCTTTTCATGATTTATATCTACATCTATGTAACACTTTTTATAGGTTACTTACATAGGTCTCTCCCTCTACCACAATTATCTCTTTTTACAAACCTTTAGTCCTTCAAATTTGGTCTTTTGGCTTTCTCTTTTTCTTTCATGAGTTTCATTGTAAAACCACAGATAGGACCTAGTATTCCTTGTAGTAAACCATAGTCTTATTTATCTTTATTATTTTTACATTTTATTTTGACATACCTTGTATTTATATTTTGTGAGTTACAGTATAAGACCATGGATAGGACTTGGCCCTCCTCACAAAAATACCATATTTGATTCTTTTCTCATTTTATTATTTCACATGCCTATGTTTGGCACCCTCATGGATTTATCTTTTATGAATTGTAGTGTAAGACTACAGATAGGAACTAACTCTCCTCATAAAATTACCATCTTTTCATTAATTTTAAAAAAAAAATGTTATTGATCCTTGTTCTTCAACTTTAGCTTTTGCTTCTTTTGATAGATGGATTTTTTGCAAACATCTATGTTAGCATGTTTTCACACATTTTCCTCATTATTATGACAAGGAATCACACTTTATTATAATTATATCTATTTTTCACCCTTTTATCACATTCTTTGTGATTTGAAGTAATTAAAATTGTTCTATGTGTCTCTCCTCTTCATCTCCCCTTTCTTTTCACTCCACATTGGATAAAACAAGGTCAAAGTGAAGATGACACTTTTATTTCACTTAGATTTATGATACTCTTAGACCCCATACTCTTTTAAGTTGTCTCTCTTAGAAACCAAGTACCAAATATTCAAATGAAAGTCATTTTTAGCACCCATGTTTGGTTTTCCAAATCCATATGGAGGAGGAATAGAAAAAAAAGCCATCAAGAAAGTTAAAATCCAAATCATTTGAAACAAAAGGTAATGATATATACAAAAGGCAACATACAACTCTCAAAATTCAATCACACAAAAAGATGTGATTACAAGCACATCTCCTATCTCTAATAAAATCTCAAACTCCACAATTGGCCTCACATAGAGCAGAGGTCCTTTGGGGTGTGGTAGGCTAGTAGTTTCGAATAGGAGAATTCAAGAAACTCTATGGTGCTACCTACTTTCTCACGCAAGTAACCAATCTTCATAGAAGACTAATGGATCTATAAGGGGTTTGAGGAATGGGGAACACATTATGGAAAGGTAGGTACATTTTAATTTTTCATGTATATAGCCTTCATGCGATGATCTATATAATACATTTTTTAACTTAATACTTGTGTGGCTAAGGTAAGTTCTTCAAAGTCCTTAAGTTTGAAAGTCATGTTTTTTTGACAAACCTAATGTGAGTGTCTTGACTTCAATAAAGATTTACTCTACCTTGGTTTTTCATTCATTCTTCCCTCCGCCCATTTCATTTACCCACTTGATAGGCAAATTGTGATTCCAAATATGTTTTCCCTCTTCTATATTTCCTTACTCACCTCTTAAAAACATTATATCACTACTTTGTTTTAGGTTTATCTATCCTTAGAGAGAAAAAACATATTTTCACAAATATGGATCACATTATTTACACTATAAAATTGCATTTCTAGACTTATTTTAATTTCCTTTTACTATTTATTATTGTTATACTATCTTGTTATCATGGACACCTAAATTTGTACCTTTTTCCATTGTTGAGTTAGGTTGACTTGTTACTTCTCACTCGATAATGTTGTTTTCCCTTTTTTATGCACCTTTTCCATTGATGATTGAGATAATAATTTATACTATTAAATCATCAATGCTGTTTTACCATTTTGTTATTTATTTTACATTTGATGTTTTATTACCATCCTTTTTGACTTGTATCCTTGGTTTAACTTGGTGAGTTAGCCTTTCTTACCTAAGGTGCACTTGTTTGAGTTTTTTGGTCTTTAGTAGACTTGGCTTTTAGTTACCCAATTTAATATTGTTTTTGACTTTGTCATTTGGTCTAACATAGCACTTATCACCCCATCTTTCCAAATTCCCAAGTACATCCCATCTACATAGCACGAGTTATCTTGGATTTCATGCATTTATTTTTTTTTGCTCTTTAGTTTTGTATTCTTGGGTTTGTCAAAAGCAGTCTGTGTGCCCTACACAATCAAAACTAACAACACAATAGAAAACCATCCAATGATAAAGGTAAGTCAAGTAATGAATCACATTTAATTTTCAATTATTTCCCTTTCAATCATTTATTTTATGCTTTAAAATACTATAAATTTTTTTAGCATAAGTTTTATGTGTCCTTATGTTCTTTATCGAAGCACCATACCTTATTATACCTTAGTGACATGTGATGAGATTAAAAAGGGGAATATGTATACACTTAATATTTTAAAATTTTATCAAATACTGATCCTTTACATCTTTTAGGAACTTGTTAAGACTTAATCTCTTTGAGTGCATGTCTTAAATGGTGCACCAAGAAAGGGGTGGGTAGACCATTAGTGATTCATAGGATTGTTGTCAGCTTTTGATATATTATTACCAATACAAAAATTTCCTAAAACCATTATATAATTTATTACTCCTTTGTTTCACACTCCTCTAGTCTTTTTCTTCTTGCCATCCCTATTTTCTTCACCTTAAGTCCTTTTGTTAGTCGACTATACTGGGTTGACCCTATATAGTTTCAAGATATTTTCACTTAGGAATTAGGTTAGCCTTTGGCTAACCTAGCTCAAGACCTAGTGAATAATTATTTAGAATTGTATTGGGTCAACCCTATCAGTTGACAATTTTGGAAGGGTTTAGGGTAAGATATGCCTATATATAGAATATCATTTCATCATTATTTCAAAATCCAATCAAGAGATATATTCACTAGTGATTCTTTACAATCTTCTCTTCCATAATTCTACTTGAGGAGTCTTAGCTTAGGGTTTCTACTTGGAAAATTTAGTCTCATGGAAATTTTTGGATGTTTTGGCCTTTTTTAGTGATCCTTACAATCCATAACAACCTCTTGCAAAGCCCATTGGCTAAGTGAGAGATTGAGTCTAAATAGGTTCATATTTAGGTAAATATTCTCTAACTTTACTCCTCTCTTTGGTAGATATAAGTAGCATAAGTATTGGCTTCAAATAATATTACTCTTCATATTACATGTATTAAGGTCTTACCCATACATAACTTAATTTAGATTTTCTTATACAAGTTTTTATTGTTTACTAACCCCTCATGTTGTGACATAAGCTTTAGTGAGCAGTAGATTAGATTTAATTTTATTATTATTAGATTATCTAAAATATTAAAACCTATTACCCCCTTAGGGTTATTGCATGATTGTGTTAGACTAGAGGTTTTGGATCCCTCCTTATCATAGTGTATTATGATAAGTGATCCCCTAATCGAGTCTAGCAAATCCCCATATTGATCATGCTCCCTCTTAACAAATGTATTCCCAATCGTAAGTGTAGGTATGATCTATATTCTCCAAGCTAGGATTGATTTATAGACATGATACATTTTTTATTGCATACACATATTGTGCTTTTTGAGATTGAGTAGGGACTTAGTTTTGACTAGTCAAACCTAGATGAATAAAGGGAACTTATTTTAGCCTAAGGCCCTATCTTTGAATCTATGTCACTTGTAGAATAAAATACAATGGTTGTCTAATAGGTATTAATTAAACACTAATACCTATTTATTATGCAAACACCTATTATAAACTAGATGCTTTTTGGACGTTTGGAATGTATCTTTGACTAGTAGAAATATGTTGTTGATTAGACAATACTTGTGATTATAGAGGGACATTTTCTATGACTATTTAGGTAAATTTATCACTACTTGTTGAAGTGGAACATTTTTTTCCTCCTATTGAGGTGGCATAGTGTTTTTCCTCTATTTTTTTTTATTAAATTAGACTATGCCTATTATTGTGAAATATTAATCATCACATATTTATGTGGGATAGTATTTGTCACTTGTTGTTTCCCCAAAGAACTAGCTAGTGTTTGGTTGCATACTACCTATTGTTGCATTCTTAAAAAAGTAGTTGGTTGAGGATTTCAAGTAACCTATTATGTTTAATAAGTAGTAATCCATGTGCCCTATTATTTTTAACCACTCATGGTACTATCTAAAGGCAATTTTATTTTGAAACTATTTGTTGGCGCATTTAAACCACTTTGGCCTAGATTGGAAGACACTTGCATGTTATCCATGGTATTTGGCACATTATTCTATGTAAATTCCACAATAACATCTTTAATAAATGGGAAATTGATCATGTCACATACTGAAGTTCTTTGGTCAAATGAGTTAAATTAATTAGCACTCTTATTGAAGGATTTAGCTCAATGAGTGGATCATTTGATATGGCCATGGTATTACAATTCTTTGCTAGGTTTAGGTAGGTTTGATATTTTTTTTAATTTATGTGAATTGGTCCTCCATGGGAGGCTTTCCTCTTGTAACCATATTTGGGTCTTTATATGGCATTGGAATGAGTGTTGGAGGGTAACTAGTAAGGGCATGTTTGATTATTTGGGTATAAGGCATATTTCAAGGAATTTTAACTAGACTAGGTAGGTTTTAATGGTGAAAGTTTATTGGAAAATTGGCCCTTACCTCCATGGATATGACTAAAACCTTATCCTTATTTTCAATCAAGTGATGATAAAATAAATATGGTTCATATGTTGACATAATAGTAATATAGTATGGCTGAACTTGGACTTGTTCCACAATCGATGGCACACTATCAAGATATTGGGTCATTTATTATTGGTATTGTTCTAAATATGGAGGTGTGTTAACCAAGTAATGTGCCAATGGACGTTAAAATATTTCCACATATTGAGTAGTGTAAGGAAGATAGGGATCCATATCACAAACTAAATCGTAAGCATATGGGTTTTGAACAAATTTATCATTCTTGACCACATTATCGTAACCTATATTATACATGGCTCCACTATAAGTGTAATGATACATATCCAAATCCACAACTAACATTTCATGACAAAGGGCTAGAATTATACAAACTCTTAAAACAAGGTATGAATGGTATAAACATGGTATAAATGGTAAACTTGGTCTAAAAAGGTATACTTGGTTTAAATTTGACCTAGAAATGGAACTATTATCTAAGGTTCGATTAATGATAAACTTGGTCTAAAATGTCCTCAAGGTATAACATAAAATTTCACACAAAAATGGTCAAATGAAATATAAATTTGAATGTCAATTTTGGTAAAAGTGTTTCAAAGAACTCTAATCTAGGTCTAAACATGAAAATGTTGCTAGGTCTTTGGGAATAATGCACAAAGCTAGGCTTAAAATAACTAGGTCTAAAATAAAAGGTAAAATGCTAGGTCTTTAGAAATATGTCACACATATAGAATTAGAGTAACTAAGTTTCAAAACAACTAATAAAATGTTAGGTCTTTGTAAACATGAAATTGAATGTAGATGTGAAACACACTATGTTGAGGTAAAAATAGAAAGATAATTAATTACACAATTTTAAACACTTGGTATCAAATCAGACATTTAGATTCAAACACAAACTTAACCATTGGTAAAAGGAATTAGACTTAATTTTAAGGTATATAAACAAAACTAATTGGGAAAATCAATTCAAAGTAGGCTAAAAATAAGGATTAGGAGTAAAACATTCAAGACCAAGTGATGATCAAGACTCAAAAGCAAACTAATCACACTTAAAGTTGTACTTAGAGAGAGAGAGAGAGAGAGAGAGAGAGAGAGAGAGAGAGAGAGAGAGAGAGAGAGAGTTTCAACCTTAATTATAAATACTAAAAGATACATAAGACATACATAAAATATCACTTCCTGAATTTAGGCATAAAATATGTTAAAATCAAGTAAGGAATTAATATAAATTGCACAATCCAAAAGTGAGAGATAAACATCTAAGCCAAAATTAAGTGAGGCATAGGCATAAACCAATCAATGTTTGAATCTAAACTTCACAAGACTAATTTTGAACTTAGTTTTAAAATGATTGGTTTCTTAGATGGAAAATAATCTAGATAAAATTTAATGGCATAATGGTACTTGGTATAAACCAAAAAGACGTACGTGGTTTTAAAATTGATTAGACACAAGATAAATGTCTTTTGAAACAATACGAGCAACATAGAAATGATATCTTGCTCAAAAGTTATGACAAATTATTTGTTTTAAAAAGTCTAAGGTAAGGAGTTAGAATGAAACATGAAACATAAATATGCCCCTTTGAAACAAGTGACGCACACAAAAGAAGTTTTCAAAATGACTAAGGTAAAGTGTGGTGTCAAATGGAGTACATAATACCTCTCTAGTCAAACCATGGTGTATAAAAATGTGATTGGCTCATGATGCATTTTGGATATGTGTTTGATAAAAAAATATATTTTTCACTCCAAAATAATGAAAGTAAAAATGAAAATACATAAAATTACCTAAGTGTATCATCATATCCTAAAAATTGATAAGGTGGCTTCATATTGTCAAATTCTATCTATATACTCCTTGAGAGGAAATAATTTGTTAATCCAAAAATTAAATATGCATGAAAATTAGGGTTTTTTAGGCCCTATTTTCTCTCAAGAGATGGTATGGTGATGTGTAACTTTAGGCTACTCACCCTACATTGACAATATTTACACAACAAGTGGGGTTTGTCTAAAACTATAAGTTTTACGCATTATAGATGTTCCCAAGTGTGGTTAACACTAGATATTCAATCACATCAATTAGTTCATAATATATAACTTACTATGCAAGGGTGTATTCATTTCATAACAAATCCATCCATGTACTTATTAGTGAAGTTTGTTAGTTATTTATACCTAACTCAAGTTTTTATTACTATGAGAGAGGGTAGTCTCTTAGGGCCCTAGTAATCATAGTATCCATGCTTGATTTATATACCCCATTGTTGAGCAAGGTTGAAACAATGTTTGGATGTGAATTCTGGGTCAAATATTCACTAAATAACTTATGGGGAAGTGATGAAATCCCACCCACAAGCCAAGATGTAAGAAAGTAAATGTAGGAATTTAAAGTCATTTTAGGGTCACCCAAGTCATTTAGATCTTATAAAGTGCCTTAACAACATTCCTTCAATGCTTGGACTAAGTAAAAAAATGTAGAGGACAAAGTTTTTTTGTAAATTGAGTTCCTTAAAGGGGATGGGGGTAAAGCATACATGCTAAGCAAATTTTTTAAAAACAACACAAATAATCAAGTAAAATTATAAATAAACAAGTTCTTAAGAGAGTTTAGTCATATTTTGTTTTAATTTTAAAAAACCAAAGCAAAATGTCATGTGAAATTTATCCCCTTATCTTTTTTTTGAGTTTTAAAATTTTAAAAAATAAAATAAAATATCTAAAATTATTTTTAAGCACCAAATGTAGATGTGTTTTGCACTTTTCAAGTGTTAAAATTGTTCTTCCTTGGCCTTGTATGGTATTGCAAAAGTGTTAGTGGATTTTTACCTAGAATCTACAATATAAATGAGAAAATGATAATTGAAATTTATCTCTCTAGTTTATTTTCTTTTCAAATAGTGCAATACTACATTTACTTAGAGAAAAATTGCAACTTTCCTATAAAACTACAGTTGTTAGCTCAAAACCACATCTACTAACAACATAGACTATTATTATAAAGCCACAACTAAAAAATGCAATACCATAACTTTTGATGTTAATAATATAACTTCATAGCTCAAAACTACCTTTCCTTGTAAATAGATAGTGTGAATGTAATACAATAGTTTGGTACTACAAACCTACATATCATGAGGGTATTACCGCATATAACCTTTCAAACCCATATTTCACCCTAAAATCTACATAAGTCATTACAAACCTACATTTCATAGGGTCAATAATGCATGTAGGACTAAAATAATGCAACTGTAGGGAAAAATAAATCTTAACTATGAAAAAATGTAGTTTTAAATTGAAAACCAACTATTTTGAAGCAAAAATACACTTACTAGTGCAATATCACAACTATAATATCATAACTCTATAGTGAAATACTATGTTTACTAGGTGAAAAAATGCATGTTACAAATTCAATATTACAAGTTCTCGTGTCACATTCGTGAGCTTCAAATTTACACTTTTTTGGTCATCAAGTAAAAAATTTAGCATGACAAATATTAGCAAGAAGTTCTAAAATTTCATGGGAAATTTTTTTTATGGTACAGATTCCTACCTAGCATGTCATTATGTAGCATAGGATTATGAATAGGATTATTAATCTCTTGTGAGTGAATAAAATTAAAACCAAACAATTTCAGTACAAACTAACAATTCTTGCCTACATACTAGGGTGAGTATAAATAACAAGAACATAATTAAGACACAACTAAAAGAAAAAAATATAGAAATTCCTTTTTAAATTCCTTGTAGATCCAAATATTCTTTTTTATTTGGCTTGATCAGCTATATTCTTAATATTTTTTTGTCAATTCAACTCCGTCGCTTCACCTCTCTTGGCACCTTGGTAATGTTGGTTGGCTTAGCTTGTCTTATGAAATTGGCATGATAACACTAAAATGATGAAGGATTTGTATGTTTTTAGCATAATAACTTAAAAAAATATATATATTAATGGGTGAGGATTTATATTTATAGCCTCTAAAATTAACTCTCACCCAAGTGTAGTTAGGATATAACTAACTATAGTTGAGTTTGAACTAACCCTAGGTGAGTTAAGGATTACCTTAGTTGAGTTAAGGAGGGCACATGCAATTAATATTTTAGATATAGATCCTATTTATTAAGCATGGCTCTCCATTTTTGAATTTATTACATTTAGGTAAATATTTTGAATTTCTTTGATTTTGAGGGTGATGATGTCATCATGACCTCATATTTATTGAAATTTCCTTTTTGATTTTTTTTTCACTAATTTCACATGGAAAAGCTACTTAAGAATTTTATTTGTTTTAATTAGTTTATTCATTCTTATTAGCATTTTAACACTTTAGGAATTATTCAAGTGCCCCACTTAATGGGTCCAAAGGCCAAACTACCAGTTGTTAGGTCATAAGTTGATTAGAAATGAATCTATGATAGGTTATTATTGTATATGGTATAATAACCCAAATAGGGATGCCTCAACATGATTTTGAGCACTAATGTCTGATGTGTAAATGAATTTGGAGCATTCAATGACTTTGATACTTAATTTGAATTATTTGGTAGGAATCAATCTAAAGTCTGGTTGGAAGCCACTTGTGGCCAAAATGGGGTGTCTACAATTCGAAGTATAATACCATGGATAGGACCAGGCTTTCCTCACAAAATATTCTTGATAAAGTTTCATACCATGATTGGTCACAATAATAAATATCACTCTTTCTATTTATATCTTACTTTTCTTAACATTTTGTGTTACATGCTTAGATATTTGAGTTAATGTGTCTTACATTTTGAATTATGAGTCATTTTGCATACTTACCATCTTGACTTAGTATGTTTTATTTTTACTTTAAAAAGTTTCATTTTATCCTTTTTTTTTAATATTTTGATTGTGTGTTTCACATTATGATTCATTTGACATATTTCCCATATTTTTTTAGTATTTTTGATGACCTTTGTCATTATTAATCTTTAAGATAATTCAACATTCCTTAGCTTGATTTGCTGTGTTTTATACCAATTACATTAGTAATACAAACTTTTCAAAATACTTGATCTAAGTGTATTTTACAAATTAATTCCTTTATTTTAATTTTACACATTTCCCATCATGATGTAGTATGTACTATATTTATCTTACTCTTATATTTAGATTTTATTATTCTTTTAAACCATGCATTTGTTCACAAATATATAAAAAAGAATCCAACATATACACATGTTTTCTCATAGCATATAACATAAACTCAAAGACACGTGCTATAAAGGAAATATAGATCCATAGACATCCATGATTAACATAAAATAAAAAACTAATGTAAAAAAATATTTATCCATAGATCAAATGTCTATTATAATAAAAAATGTCAAAGTAAGAAGTTTCAATGCTGGTGATCTAGTCTTTGATGGGTGTCATTGTCATCCCTTCATTTAACCAATCTATGTTGGTGTCATTACTTACTAGGGCCAGTGTCTACGGTTATCTACAATAATGTATTTATTTATTTTAGCTAATAGTGTTGGATGGAAATTTTTGGAGTTAATCTATCTAAAGTTTCTACTTTCTAAAGTCTTAACTATGTGCTTAAAGAAACACACTTGATCAAAAAGTAAAGACACCAAACTAAATGAAATGCTTGGAATAAATCACACAATGTTGTCAAAATGTAAACACACTGAAATTGAATAACAAATGCACACTTAAGCTAAGTTTCAAAATTAAGGTTACTAAAAATAAAGAAATGATAAATGTTCATTTGAATCATAAATCACACACATGTTAATAATCTATGTATCTTACAAGTTATCAATCCAATAAAATAAAGTATTTATATTAATTCAAATTAACAAATAAGAAACAAAATATAAATACCAAAAGTAAACATGTCTTGTCACCTTGGGGAGTGGATGTAATATCCCAAATCAGAATATTATTTGTTAATTTGTATTTCTCAAAATTTTATTTTAAAGTTTGAAATAATATTATTCAATAAATATAGAATTAAGTTCTTATTAACAAGATAATAAATTCACATAACAAATAATGTTGTTTAATGATCAAATGTGTATTGAAGAATTTTGGTCATAAATATTCTAATAGATAACTTTCAAAGGATTTCATCCTTGAGGGGTTGATATCAAGGGGTTTCATCCTTGTATAAAATAAATTAGGGGTTTCATCCTTAATTATAAAAGAAGAGGTTACTACCTAAACTTTAGATAAGGGAATGAATGTTAAATTTGAATATATATCCTTTTCTTTCACCAAGTTCTTCTTATAATTACCCTTCATAGCTTTCCATCAAATGATGTGTCTCATTTCTAAAGTGATGTGTGTTTTTATAAAATGGGATGACTTGAATTAATATAAATTATATTTCTTGGATTATATGTGGCTCTGCTTCCCATATGGATAATTTATTTAATTTAGTTGGTATTGTTTAAGCCAGAATTTTCACTTTTATTACTAAGAAGAAATAAAAACATAAAAAGTTATGGAAAAGGGTAAAATAGATATGGTAGAAAAACCTAGTAGAAATGCGCACGTGATCCAGATGACATGGATAGCTCTTCTTTGGCTAGGGGAAAATTACTTGCATAAGAAATCACTCAAAGAAATATTATTTTTTAGACAAGGAGGAAGGGTGGATTGCCTAGCTAATGCTAGATTCAGGAAAGCATGAGCTATCTATGGAGGCTATCAATCCACTCTCTGATACAAGTTAATGCTAAAAGAAAGGAAAGGAAATCAAGCATACATGAAAGAAACATAAATGAATACTTTTAAAATATAAGCTAAAGATATAATAAACTAATATAAGAAAATTCCAATTCATTAAATGAAAGTTTCTATTTTATTTTGTTCTATTGTGTTATATTCGAGTTTGATCTAGGTCTAAAAGTGGAAAACATAGTCTAGTCAAAGAGGTGATCAAAAGGAGGGTTTTGTCATAGGGGGCCAATCATCAGTAGTTGGGGTCCCAAGAGTTAACCATCAATGGTTGGGATAATTGTTGGTGGTTGCCTACTAAGCTTGGGAAGGTAGAAAATGGCTTATGAGCAGAAAGGTCTTAATCTAGCTTGTTTGATACAAAGAGTCTATTAAAGATTTAATAAGGATAGGGTGGATAGATAAGTGTTTCTAGGATGCATTCATAGGTCAGATAAGTAAAATCTAGATATAGATAACTAAGTCTATGGAGAGAAGGCAATACATAAAATCAATTAAATACTTACCTAATCCTAAAGAGATTTTGGAAGCATAACGGTGCTTGAGGAAGAGCTAATGAAAATCTACCAAAGGTTTAGGTTGGTTGTTATTAGAGAAACCTACATGAAGAATCCTTGAATTCCTAGAAGATTTGAATACCTATATGAAGAATAGCCTAAATACTAGAAATTTGGATCCATTTCTCTTCTTACTCATTCCCTTTTATAGGGAAAAGGTGATAAATCAAGAAGATAACCTTGTAGATTTATGATGCATTTATGATGTGTAAGAGGATAGTTTAAGCAAAAGAAAGTATTAAATTTGGTGCCTGATTGCTTCGAGATCAGCTGGTGATGAGTTATAGGTTAAAAGGGTCTAATCATTAATGGTTATAGTCAAACAAGAATAATTATCAATGCTTAAGGGTACCATCAATGGTTATTACTAACCATCAAAAGTTAAGTAACCATTGATGGTTTACATTAACCATCAGTAGTCAAGGTATTATTGAAGGGGTGTTAAGATAAAGTGTCAAAGGGGTCAATATGGTTAGTTAGAGTAAAAAAGTCTTAGCTAGTTAGTGAGCTAACCCACATAATCTAGGGTGAGGTTAGGTTAAATGGATTAGGTGAAGGGGTCAGTTCAAGATAGGTTATTTTGAATTTCTTGGTGTAGTTAAAATAAGTGAATCCCTAGGTATTTGGACAACTAGAACCATGTGTGTGGCTTTCTAGTCTCTAAATTTTACTCCTTTTTGTTATGCTACTTGTATCTACAATCTACAAAACAAGAATAGATGTGGTATCAGTTAAATATTAGTTAAAGGTCGATTTACCCCATGTATGGGAGGAGTTCCACCTCAAACTAAGAGATGATGAGGAAAGGTCGAATCAGGTCTAGGTTTGATAAATAGTGTATGGACTAAGGGTGAGGGACTAAGGGTTGGTTCAAAAGCTAGGCATTTGTAATACAAACATGCACATAAAATGTGATAAAAAATATGATAGCCAAGATCATGCAAAAACTAAAGATGCCAATATTGGTAAAAATAAGCTCAACATTAAGAAGACTAGTGACCAATGGACCACATGACTAAAGGGTGATGGCTGGGTACACTTGTTAGCCTTCTACGCAAAATAGATTGGTGTCCATCAGAGTATCTAAATTTAGAAGTTATCCCAAGTGTGGGTATCTAAAATTAGAAGTAATGTCATCAAGGACTCCAATGTTTGGTTCATACACTAAGTTTAAAATGTTTAAATGGTTAACATGGCAAAGTTAGTTGATGTGGTCAAAAAGACCATGGGAAAGTCACTACAAAATATGTGAATAGTTTGGGTCCAAAATGTTCAACATGGTGATGGATTTGGTGTAATGGTTCAATGATAATGTTTAATGGTTTGCTGTGAAAAGAAAAATAATGGCTGAGATGACTCCAAATGCACTAGGCAAATGAATTTTGCCTACATAGTTCTATGGACATAGTATCCAACAAAAACATTAGGTCATATGTAGTTCTGGTCTGATTTGATAATGATGTAAAGAAAAAAAGATCTCACAAATGGTCAAAAAAGGTAGAGAAAAGATAATCTCTAAATGCTTGATGGTCAAAATATGGGTTAGTAGTTAATGCTTGGGTGAAATGTATGTTATAAAGGGTGTGTTCAAGTTGACCCCATATGCACTAAGAAAATGAATGTTACCTACATAGTTCTATAGACATAGTATCTAACAAAAGATTTAGGCCATATGTAGTTCTGGTTTAATAATTAGATGATCATTAAAAGAGGAAGGAAGAAGGAGAAGAGTAATCTCCAAAACTCTTAGGGAAGGAAATTCCCCACATAGGTTGAGGTGGTTTTCAAATGAGCCTGCTCAATTTGACATATCACATGGTTTAGGTTTTGTTGAAGGTAGTGTCACTTTTGATGAAAAAATGGTTTAATAAAATGGTGGAGAGTAACACTCTCCAAGAACTAAGTGATGGATAAGGAATCTCCAAGAGGGATGTCTTGTTTGGTTTGGGGTGATTTTTTAAGAGAAAGGTGAAATGTGGGAGAATTAGAAGACGATTATTTCCAATTGTCAAAAATAAAAGGGAAAGAAAATAAGCATGATGATTTTTCATTGGTAAAGACTAAAAACATCACCAAAGTTAGGTGGGACTTACTAAAACTTAGCCTTTCGAATCCTTTGCATAAGCATTCTTTGGTTGATAAAATTGTGTCTTGATCATGTTATATCTAGTAAGCTCAAAATCCCTTGATTCATAAAGAATAGAAGAAGGGGAATAAGTAAATAGTAAATGGATGACTAGGGGAGATAACCTTATATGTGAAATCTTGCCCCTTATTTAGGTGACTTAAGAACCAAATTTAGAAAATTCCATGTCTTATGGTAGGTGTAGATTGATCGATGAAGGAAGTCTACTAAAGGCAAAGATGATTGCAGCTTTCTTGGGATGTTTGTTCTATTTTTGAGAAAGGGTCCATTTTGTGTTTTTGTGAAGTTTTGTGAAGTTGATCGATGTAGGAAGCTTCAAGGAATTGATCTTTATATATATATATATATATATATATATATATATATATATATATATATATATATATATATATGTATATGTATATATGTATGTATGTATGTATGTATGTGACTTAGCCATCGTTCGAGGGAGTGGTCTAAGTTTCTAGTTTTTGGTAGCTATCCTTCAAGGGATCAGTCTATCTTTTAAGCAATGTTGAAGAAATTAGGTAGCTATCTTTTAAGGAAGTAGTATGTAGAATGCTATAAATATTGTGACCCAAATGATATATTTTGGTATCCCAAATAGTTTAAATGCTAGTTTCTGACATGGACAAGTCTAAATAATGCTTAAAGGTATACCTTTATGAGGGTAAACTTTTAGCACAAGAAGGTAGAAGGAAATGGGTTTCGAGAGACAAAAGACCATGGGATTTTATCTCATAAAAGACAAAAAATAGCCATGAGAACCATGTTATGGGTAGAGCTAGGGTACCCATATTTAGGTAATAATTATGATGGATAATTACATGGTTCAATTTGAATCAAGTTGTCTTTAAAAATAGAGGGAAAAAGGAATATGAGGGTGGAAAACCTTATGAATCAAGGGATGAGGTTAAGTCAGACAAGTAGGTGAACTCAATCATTATTTTAACAAAAAATGGATGCAAATGCAAAACATTGAGAGGCTCAAGTTCTATTTTGCCTTTGAGGGAGGACAAATGATAAGCTCTTGATCCACACTTATGGGTGATGATGTAGGGTCCAAGCTAATTAAATGAAAAATTGCCTCTTTTGCTTTAATCCATGTTAGTGACATGTTGGTTTTATTTGAGGATGAGATCTCTGATTTTGATTTCTCTCTCTCTCAATTTTTTTATAGGCATGTGTAATGCATTATTGGTATATATGAAGGTGGTTAAGGGTTGCGAGGTGATGTTCATCAAGTAATTATAGTTGGGCCAAATGTTCTTGATGATAGTTACTCTAAAAAATAATGTCTTGCAATGATATGCAAAGAGAGGGAATTTGTACTTCAATAGGTAAGACTACCTCTACTCTGGAGATAAGGGAGAAAGGGGTAACACCCATAGAGGTTTGAATGCTAGTATGATGGGCCCATAAAGCAAAGGGGATATCTAAGTACCAATCTTGAACTAAAGAATTGATGACCTTGGTTAGCATTTTGTTTAGAATTTTGTAGGAAGCCTTGGCTTGTCCATTTGTTTGTGGATGATAAGGCAAAGAAAAGCTAAGTTTGATGCCAAAGGCATCACAAAGACCTTAAACTTTATTTTATTGAAATATTTACCATTATTAGTGATGATTTTATGGGTAACACTAAAATGATAGATGATATGGTGGTTAATAAAGTCTGATATTTTTTTCTTTCATAAAAATAAGAGGAATAGCCTCTACCCACTTAGTGAAGTATTCGATAGTGGTGATGATAGAGTGGTGACCTTATGAAGAATGAAGGTTGATTTATCTAATGAGGTCTAATCCCCATTATGATAAAGGCCAAATGTCCTTAGATGTTTGAAGGCTATGTGTAGGTGTGTGATGTAAATTAGCATGTTGTTGACATTTAACAGACTTCTTTACATAGTCATAATTGTCTTGATTAAGGGTGGGCCAATAGTAGCCAAGATGAAGGATATGTTTAGTGATAGCTAGACCATCAAAGTATCCACCACAAATTATATCATGGGTTTATTTTATAGCATGAGAAGCCTCATGACTACAAAGAAAATAGAGAAGAAGACTGTCAAAATCACATTTGTAGAGTATTCCTCCTAATATGGTATAATGAGAATTGGTTTAGATGAAGGCTCATCGGGCATTCCTAGAGAGGTTAGGAGGAATGAAACTAAATTTGAGGTAGTTGAAAGTTTGTTCATACCAAATGTCTAAGGTAGATTCTTCCACATTGAAAATGGTAGGGAGGTCAGAGTGGATATATGAGGGTATGGCAAAATGGTGAACGGTGATAAAGAATTTAGAAGTGGTTGGTTGGGATTGGATTTGGGAAGCAAGTGAATCAATTGTATCCATAAACTTGTTAGTGGATCTTGGAATAGATTGGATATATTAATGGTCAAATGACACCAAGAGTACATTAACTAATTATTTATAATTTTGTAGGACATCATTTTTGCATTGGTAGGAACCATTAACTTGGTTGATGACAAGTTAGGAATTATTGAAGATATTAATGGTTTTGACTTGTAAGGCTAAGGTGGTTTGGAGACCTATCACTAGGGTTTCATACTCAACCATGTTTTTGGTACACTCATAGTTGAGTTTGAAAGAAAAAGGAATGGGTTCTCCATCAAGGGGAATGAGAACAACTCCAACACCCCCACCAAATTGGTATTTGGATCCATCAAAGAATAAGGTCATTTGATAGGTGATGTCTTCTTAGGAAATAGTAGAAATAGACTCATCTAGAAATGTAAGAGGAAGATGTTGATTTTTTGGTAAAGGAGCTTCAACCAATTGATCAATAATGAATTTCCCTTTGATTAACTTCTACTAGTGGAACTTAGGGTTGAAATTAGTGAGAAGCATTAACCACTTAGACATATGCTAGTTTTGGTATGGTTTAGAGTGCATATACTTGAGGGGGTCAGTGTTCATGATGATGTAGGTGTTATGATTTAAGGAGGTAATGATGAAGTTTGGTAGCTACGGAGATGAGGGCAAGGAAAATCCTTTTGGTATGGGCATACCGAGTCTTATACTCTATAAGTGTCTGACTAATATAGTAGATAGATTTATCCTTACTTTGTTCATCCTAATGTGCAAGCATTGCCCTAAGAGAATGCTCAGTGGTAGATACATACAAATATAAAGGTTGATCCTCCTTAAGAGGGGTGAGAACAAGTGGAGAAAGAAGGTATTATTTGAATGAATCAAAGGCCTATTGACAATCTTTAGTCTACTTAAAGGAAGTGTATTTCTTGAGTAAATGGTGAAAAGGTTGGCATCTATTAGATAATTGAGAGATGAAATGATAGATGGATTGGAGTTTACCTTGTACGCTGTGGATTTTTTAAAGGTGGGTTGGTGGTGGCATTTTGAGGATGGCTCAAACTTTAGCTGGGTCTACTTTGATTCGTCATAGAGAGATAATAAAGTCAAGGAGATTTATAGATAGGACCCCAAAAATACATTTCTTGGGATTTATCGTGACATGGAAATGGATAAAAAATTCAAAAATGATGGTGAGAATATCTAGGTGGTCCTTGTGATGTTTAGATTTACCAAGGAGATTGTCCACATAGTCCTCAACAATTTTGTGAATGAGGTCATGAAAGATGTAGGTCATGGCACACTAGTAGGTTACCCTAACATTATTCAAAGTAAAAGGCATGACCCTATAGAGAAAGGTTCCCCATGGGGTGATAAAGGAGGTTTTATGTTGATCTTTGGGAAAAATCACGAATTGATTGTATCCTGAGAAACCATCCATAAGAGATAACATTTCATGGCTAGTAGTAAGGTCAAAAAATTGGTCAATGATAGGTAAAGGAAAGTCATCCTTTGGATAAGCAAGGTTAAGGTCATGAATTTCAAGATAGAGTCAAAGTCTCCCCATAGGTTTGGTGATAGGAAAAATGTTAGAAACCCATTGAGGATAGTCTATGGGTTGGATGAATTTTAAGAGTAAGAGATGTTGTAGATCCTATTTTACAAGAAGTTTGATGCAAGGATGCATCCTACAAATATTTTAGCACATGGGTTTGACATCAGGATAGGTGACAATGTTATGGATGGAGATAGAAGGGTCAATTCCTAGCATACCCTTATAGGACCAAGCAAAGGCAATGCTATGATAATGAAGAAATGAATTAAAATCTCATTGATCCTTGGGATTTAAGGATTGACTAATTTTGACAATGTGGGGATTATCTTGAGTACCCAAGTTGACATTGATGGTAGATTAGTTCAACATGGTTTGATTATTAAGAGGAAGAGATTTATGGATAGAAGAATCTTCTACACCAAGGTAGGAGAGAATAGAATCATCATCTTATTATTGAATGGTGTGGATGGTAGGAGAATCAAGTTTGATCATGTCAGGATAGATGAGAGGAAATGTTTGAGTTTATCCATAATTTTTATAAATCAAGGGGCCCAAACTAACAATGTTGATTAAAAAAAGTTAGGAAGAATGACCTCAAAGTCCTTAGACTTGGAAAGGGATTGGGTTGGTGATGAATGGGTTTCATCCTCAATGTTTTGATGGGTTTTAGTGAATCAGTGGGTTCTTTAGGTGGTTCAAACCCATGACCAAAGGAATCCCAAGGTTTTTGATTTTTGATCATGGGTATCTCATGAGGTCCTTGTTCATAAAATCCAAGACCAAATCCTTTCCAAGCACACTTGTGAAGATATAATTTGGCAAATGTGGGTTTGTCTAGGTATGAAAAGTCTACAGTAACTGGTTTGGTAGAAGAGGTAATAGTTGGAGAAATAAGTGGATGATAAAGTCCCCCATAGATGAAGTTAGTTTGATGGTTGGGAATCCTAAAAGGAATGATAACACCAATGTTAGGGTCATAGAATGAATCATGGAGGAGGCTCACATATTCTTGAGGAGTGGGGAAATAATCTAAAGCAAAAATATGATATTCCCCCAGTGAGAGATGTTGAAATGTGGGTTCTAAGGGGTCCTCTATGGGAATTTGAGATGAATGAATGGATGAGCTTGTTGAAGCTTCATCATGGGTAGTGGTGGAAGTTCTATTGGTGGGTGGTGAAGTGGATGAGGTAGGAATGAGGACATCATTTTGATGATAGGTCATATTACATGAAACAAAGGGACTGGGGTTGTCTTTGATTGCAATGACTTGCCCCTCATGTTCAAATTTGGCACATCAGTGCAAGGTAGAGGGAAAAAAACTCATGGCATGGATCCAAGGGCATCCAAGTAGAACATTGTATTAGAATTTTCCCTCTACAACATAGAAGAGTTTAGGAACAATGTGAGGACCTAAATAGATGTGAAGGATGACCATACCTAAAGTAGTGGCCATCATTTCATTGAAATAATAAAGGACTATTATAGTTTTAGACATAATATTCTTAGGTAGCTATAGTTAGTAATAAGCATGTGAGGAGATAATGTTGATACTAGCTCCCCCATCAACCATCACCCTTTTGATATGGGTTTGGTTGATGTATGTAGTGATAAATAATTGAGGATCATCATCCTTAGGATGAATAGATAGAATCTCAAAATACTAAAATGTGATAAGGTTGGAATGATGAAGAGCACCAAAAAAGGTTGATAGAGGTTGGGGATCATGTGGTTGAACCTCAATAGATTAGAGAGTTTCAATGAGTGCTTGGCAATGGTGGGGTGAGGTGTTAATGAGTTCACAAAGACTAATCTTCACTAGAGTTTGGTGAAGTTGCTTAAGCACTAAACATTGTACAGATTTTGAGGGGTTGGAAGAAGGGACACCCAAAATGGATATCTTGGGTTTTAGTGATGGTGTGAGAAAAGGTTAAGGTATGTGGAGTTGGTTAGAAGGTTGAGAATTGGTAGGGTAGGTCCATGGGATGGATGCTTTAGCTTTCTCCTTTCCCTTTTTTGGGCCCTGGAATGGGTGACCATGTGAATAATATGGATAAGGAAATGTGTTGGACAACGTGGTTGCTCTGGTTCCTCTTTACTTTTAGATGAGAGTGTGGGAGAGGGTATGGTTTGGAAGGGTTGAATGAATGGTTGAGTTGATAATGGTCTAAGAGGTGGTTCATTCGATAATAAATCATCCTCTTCCATCAAGTTATGGATAAAAGTTTGAAGTGATTTTTAGCTTTTTGTATCATGTCTAGGTGTTATATGATAGGTGCAAATTAATTGTTTGTTAAACCAAGATGGTGTAGGATGTGAGTAGTCAAATTTATTATAAGGCTCAATTATTTTGATGGGTGGTAAATAGATGGAGGAAGTTTACAATAACCTTTACAAGATGGTTGAATAGGATTTAGTTAACGGTGTTGAGGGGTTCAAGGTTTTGATTTTAGGTAATAGAGTGGAAGTTCTTTTTGGAAGAGGCCTCACCATGGATTTTGAAGATGACTGAATAGCTTTGGTGAATGGTTTAGTTTGAGGTTGTGTAATTGGGGTTATCTTTGTGGAAGATTTAGAAGTTGAGGGTGTTTGCTTGGTTATAGGTGGGAGAGTAGTGAGGGAAAGTTTATCCAAAAATGAGGAAGATGAGGTTAATGATTTGGTAGAAGCCATAGGTGAAGAAAAGGGTGAAGGTTGGTGAGATAAAGAATATGGAATAGGGAGAGTTGAGGGATGATGTTCAAAAATAGAAGGTAAGCTGGAAGGAGGTGATATGGGTCTAGCTTAAGGTGGAGACTTGATTGGTTTGAATTTATTGATAGATCTAGTAGGTGTCTATTTTAGTAGATTATGAGGGGTTAAGTCTAAATTTTAATGTGGATGGACAACATTGGGTGTAGGAATATCCCCAGATCTTTGATGGGTTTGGTTTGGGATATGATGGGTTTAGTTTGAGGGGTATATGATGATGATTTGGGAATTTTGAGTGGAGGAAGGTGAGAAGGTTATCCTAGAGTCATGGAAGGAGAAAGGCCAGTTGGAGGTATAATGGGTTTTTAGTTTGAAGGAAGTGTGGTTAAAGGTTGGGGTTTGTTTTGATAAGATAGAAGATGCCAAAAAGTGGATCTATATAAGTTAAGTTGGGATGTGAATTCCATATTTTGAACTAACCTTGAAAAAGGTTTGTAGATGGGATTAGTTTCTTGATCCTTAGTTTCAAAGATTAAGCCTTTAAATGGAGGTGAGGAGATGTTCTTGGGAGAAGATTTTAAAGTTTGGGAGGATGATTCCATCATGGAAGGTGTTGGTGAAGAGGTTTTCTTCTTTTATAATGATTTCCAAAGAGAGGTTGGATTGTTCAATGACATGTGTGATGGGCTTAAGTGAGGGGATGGATATGGTTTCCTCTTTGGGTCAAATTTCTAAGGAAAAGGTGGGTGAGCTCACTTTCATGGGTGAAGAGATTGTTAAAATAATATTTTCCTCCTTTTGTATTTTTAACAAAGGAGGTATGGATAAGTCCAAGGTTTTCTATAATGAAGAGGGAGGTGAAGTGACTTTTTCAATTTGGATGCTGAAAGGAAGGGTAGGTGAGTTTGTCACTTCAAAGAGTGGGATAGGGGAAGTGGGGATTGAGGTAATGATCTCTATAACTATGGGTTTTTCAATGATTCTATCAATTTAATTAACCTCATGTGTATGGGATGTTTCAGGTTGATTATCATTATAGTTAGTAGATAGTGTATGGTTGGGAAATGGTTTGTGAAAGATGTCAAGGGATTGGTTAGGGGGTGCATTAGGATTATAAAATATGATTTCCCCCTTGTTAATCATGTTTTGGACAATCATTTTGAAGGTATTAAACATACTAACATCATGTCCAATAACGTGATGGTAAGCATATGAATAATTTTCATTGTACCAACTAGGTGGGGGGTGAGTAGTGTCAATTTGTTGAGGAGGTTTTATAGGTGGGAGTTGTATGATGTTTTCTTTGAGTAGTTTTTTAAAAACTAAAGCATAAGATTATCTAATAGGAGTTATTATTTTGGGAGCCCATGGGTTTGGTTTAGGTTGGGTTATTTGAAATAAGAGGAGGAATTAGTTGAAGGGTTGGATTGGTTGATGGTTAGAGGTGGAGCGGTTTTGAGAAAAACCAAGTTGGTAGATGCCTTAGATTTGGAAGGGTTGGATTGATTGGTGGGTTTTGATGATGAGGAAGGATAATTAGATTTAAAGGTGGAATTATTGTTCTAATGTTTTAATTTTTCTTCCTTGATAGATCAAACTTCTAGTTTGTGTTCCATGGTAAAGGCCTCATCAAAAGTTCAAATAGTTTAAACCTTGAGAGTGGGTAAAATGTGTTTGGCACAACCTCGTGAGAAGAGTTCAATCAATTTAGCTTGAGATAGTGAGAAAGAAAGTTGGTTGATGAGAGACTTCTCCATCTAGCTATGAAATCAACAATGGATTCATCATCAAATTTCTTAATGGAATAAAGGTTAGTTATGGAAGCTTTTTAGATATATTGACAAAAAAGTGATCTAAAAATATTTGGGTGAGTTAGATGAAAGCAAAGATGGAGTGCTTAGTGAGAGAACTATACCAATCAAGAGTGGGGCCTATCAAAGACATGGGGAATGTTTGAAGAAGGAGAGCATCATCATATGAAATTAAATAACATGAATGACAAAATGCCTTCAAGTGTTGTTGGTGGTCTTCCTTGTCTTGACATTTCAAAATTTTAGGCAATTCCCATTGAGGAGGATAGGATCAGATTGGGATGGATGGGTTTATAGGTTCATTGCATATTTGGTCATAAGAGAGAAGGTTATGGGTTCTTGAGAAAGATGATTTGAGATTGGTTACTTTGTCAATCAACATCTTGACCAAATTAGTTTGAGGTTGAGTAGGTGGAGTGTTGTAGGATATGTTGGGTTGAGGTAGGGTAGATGAAATGTATTGATAAGAGGATTGTGAAGATGGGACATATCTATAGGTGTTAGTTAAATTCTGGGATGGTGCCCCAAAAATGTTGGTGGGTAAATAAGATTGGGTAGGAGGGGGCATGTGACCTTGTGGGTTAGATATTAGTGTAGGTTTTTATTTTTCCCTATTTATTAATTAGGGAAATTGTATTTCTTGTGCATACATGGAGTTTTCATACATTTGTGGGATAGGCTAGCTTATGTGGAGGTGTGTGTCATAGATGTGTCATAGGTGTCATAAGAATGTCATAAGTAACTCCCTTGATGGGAGTTACTTCTCTATTCTTAGCACCTTGTCACCACCTTTCATGGAGGAGTTATATTCTATTCTTTGGGTGCCTTGTCCACCTTTTTTGGAGGAGTTACTTATGTACTCTCCTATTTGTATTCCTCACTTTGGCCATCTCATGCTAATTAGATTTTGGCTTTCTCCATTTTGTCTTGTGAAATTTCTCTTATTATGTTATTTTCAAATTGCTTTAGCATCTATGCGGTGTGCACTTGCTTCAACTTGTGTGATCACATCTCCATTACACCCATATTATCTAGATTCTAGCAACAACTCTGATATGGTATCAGAGCTACTCTGGTAATCATGTGTCTGGGTATGCTAGTAGTTTATTTTGAAATTCTTACTTTGCTTTCCTAGTTTAACTCAGTTGCATTTGAGAGTTTTGGTAGAGTTTCTTGAAAACTCATGCAAATCCATATGAAAATCTAAGTTAAAATTTGTCAAGACATCTTGATTGATCTGTTGTGGCTTCAGTAAGGTGGAGGAATATATTTTTGTCATTTTGAAAAACAAAACTCTACATTCTGTTTGCTGCTCTTGGACGCCACTTGTCTCTACATTGTGTTTGTGTGACTCCATCTTGAGGAAAGAAAGAGGATGTTCCAAATTCTCCATGCCACCTTCCAACCTACTACTCCACAGTGTTCAGATGCTGCCCAGTCCATACGATGCGCTTCTACACTAAGTTTTTAGCTGTATGGTGTGCTTTTGTATTTTGCACCAAGTTTTTAGCTGTATGGCGAGTTTCTGCATGCTGTGCCACACTCCTTCCAACTGGGCACCTTCAATTCCAGTAGAAAATTTACTTCTCTTCTGTAACACCTTTAGCCTTTTCTTGTTTGCAATGCCACATCAGGCTGTACGATTTCAACAGGGCTGCATTTGTTTTGTCCTTTTTGCAAGATAAAATCTGCACTTTTTTTTGCGCCCCTTCCTATTTGGCATCCCATGTGGCACTCTTAGACACTTGCCATTCTATCCAAACTATCTTTGTTTTATTTTTTTAGTGGAAAATTGACTTGTTAAAACAAAAACCAGTCAATTTGACTGAGTATTAAGGTTCTTAGACAATTTGGTAATTTTGGGGGTTTGAATTAAAACTTGTATCTTCGACCTACGAAGACGAAGGGTGAGGTCCAAGTTGGCAGGAGGCCAATTCCCCCTCATAAAGACCTCCTTTAGATTCCTCATTCTATGCTAAATCCAATGAGTGGTTGGAAGGCCACTTTCTCTCCCCATAACAGGTATTTTTTTAATGTTTTAGTGCTTTTTTTGCAAAAACACTAGTTTATGGGAAAATTGTAACTTTAATATCTTACAAATGGTAGCTCATTTTTGGGTGCCATTTTTTGCAAAAGTGCTTGTAATTCAATTTTATATAGTGTAGGCTTGTTATTTGTCAAAAATGCACTAGTTTATAAAATGCCAAAATTTGGGTCTCTTGGGACGCATTTTTGGCTGAGTCCGACGTCCTATTTGCTTTAGTCTTGCATTGATTGCTCTAAGATGCATTTTCAGCTGAGTCTAGCATATTTTGAGCATGCACTTGCATATTTGGGGGGGAGGCTCAATATTTTAGGGGGGTGTGATTGTTTTTCACAACTTGCTTTCATTCTCCTTTCTGCATACATTCACAACTTGCAATCAACACAACTTCACCTAAATTCAACTAAAAAATAGATTATTTTCAACTTAAACCCCTAACACCCTTCAACTATCATGAATGGAAAGTTAAAATTTCAATCATTCTTAGAAGCAAAGGGCTGTATAGGATCACCATGGGTACAGAAGTAGAACCCAACACAGATGCTAAAAATGTCAAGTGGTACAACCGTAGTCATGAAGCCTATGGATTACTGAGCTTGTCTATGTCTCTCAAACTTATCTTCCATCTAGAATCCTCTCAGACTTCCAAAAACATATGGGACACCTTAGAAAAATTATTTGGGAAGCTTGATGAGATGAGAGGTCATGAGCTCGAAAACAAACTCATAAGTCTAAGTCCTAGCAACTTTGACACCCTACAAGACTTCTTCACTAAGTTTAAGGCCCTTAGATTATAATTGAAATAATTTGGGATAGAGAAGAAAGATGATCAACTCATACTTTCTATTCTCGCAATGTTAGGTCTAAGCTATTATGTCTTTGTCTCCACTTTAAATGCCACAAAAAGTGCCCTTGGCACTACATGGAGAATGCCTTCTTTGGATTCATTCATTGTCGACTTGACTAAGGAGCAAGATAAGCTAATTTAGATGGGCAAAATGAAGTCTACTCAACCCCAAGTCTTGATAGCTGGAAATGGTAAGGATAATACTTCAACAAAGGAGAAGAAAAAAGAACAAGGACTAGGAAAAGAAGAAAGAAAACACCAATCCTGCCAAAAACAACACTGAGACTTCATCTTCTAATGCTAAACCTAAGAAGGAGAAGGTTAAGTGTGCCTATTGTAAAAATACAGGGCATGATGAACACAAATGCATGAAGAAACAAATAGATCACCTAACTCATCTTCTAGAGAAGAACAACATAGGTGTTCCTGAGTCCATCAAGAATAATTCATCTACCCAAGATTCTACTAAGGCAAAAGGCAAGGGTAAGGAAAAAGAAAAGGGCAAGGCCCTTATAGCAACTACAACTTCTATATCTTCATGGGTCATAGACTTGGGTGTTTCTCACCACATGGGCTCTTCACTAGTTGAGTTTTCATCTTTAGAGCCTTGTAGCATGACTTTAATTAGTTTGGGTGATGACACATTAGTTTCCATTGCAGGGAGAGGGTTAGTTGAAATGGAAGGAGGAACATTCAATAATGTTCTAAGTGTTCTTTCTCTTTCAACCAATCTCTTATCAGTGTACCAAATCACTCACATTGGTCGGGGCATGAGAGTTGAGTTTTCACTAGATTTAGTGGCTATCAGGGAGTTGCGTAGTGATACTACAGTGGCAGTGGGTAGGGCAAATCACGAAGCCAAGTTATACACCTTCTCACATTTTGCATCAAATTATTCTCCAATAACATTGCTTACTCATTTAGATGGAGTTAGTAAATTATGGCATGAGTGGTTTGGCCACCTTAACTACCGCTACCTTGAGAAACTTTGCAAACATGACATTTTCAATGGCTTACTTCATGTCCAATTCTCAAAAGGACTTTGTGAGGGGTGCTCCCTTGGGAAGCATCCCAAAGCAAAATTTGACAAAGGCAAAGCTTGGAGGGCTTCACAACCTTTGGAGTTAGTTCACAATGATGTATCAAGACCCTTTCCCAAACCATCTTTCACAAGGGCCAAGTACATCCTCACTTTCATTGATGATTTCTCTAGGTACACTTGGATATATTTTCTCAAACAAAAGTCTGAAGTGTTTGAAAATTTTCTAGACTTCAAGGCTCTTGTTGAGAAACAGAGTGAGAAATCCATCAAGGTTCTTCAAACTGATAATGGAGGGGAGTATGTCAGCATTAAGTTTGAGCAATTTTGCACCGCATAGGGGATTGATTTACAGTGCATAGTCACTTACAGTCCTTCATAGAATGGGGTTGCAGAATTCAAGAATAGGTTATTGAAAGAGATGGGTAGCTATATTATTCACTCTAAATCCCTAGCACCATAGTACTGGGCTGAAGCCATCAATTTTGCTTGCTACATTAAGAATAGGGTTCCTCATAAAGCTTTTAAAGGGATAACACCATTTGAAGCTTGGCATAAAAAGAAACCTGATGTTGAGCACCTTAGAGTTTTTGGATCCCCAGCCATGGCCTACATTCTGAAGAAGAAACACAAAGCTATGGAACATCAATCCAAGCCTTGCATCTTTATAGGATATCTAGATGGTATTAAGGGATATCACCTTCTAGATCTAGTCACTCATGAGTTGTTCATTGAGAGAAGTGTCCACTTTTAGGAGAGTCCTAGAGACTCAACACTTGACACTTGTTCTCCCTCATCAGATCTACTTCTTCATGATGATTCCTCATCAGATTCAAATCAGCCACAACAAGTTCTTGAGCCAAAGACATCTTCTTATTCTTCTTCAAGTTTAAATAGTGAGGATAGTGATGCAGTGTCATCCACCTCTAGTCAGTCAGAGGATGAGGAGTTAGCACCTAACTCACCCACTTTTGGGCCACTTTGGGCTAGACAGACACTTGAGAGTGCTAGCACTTGGGTAAGAGATCTCGTAGATGACAGATGTACTAGGGGGGATTTTTAGAGAGATCCACATGCCTTCTTTGCTTTAGTTTTAGATCCATAAACTTTTTGAGAGGCATCAGGGGTACCTGAGTTGGATAGTGCTATGGAGGAAGAATATTCTTCCTTAATCAGAAATCACACTTGGGATTTGACTTCACTTCTTAAGGGAAGAAAGATGCTTAAATATAGGTGGATATATCGGACCAAGTTTGCAATAGATGGGTTGGTTGATAAGTACAAGGTGAAATTGGTCGCCAAAGGTTTCTCACAACTGGAAGGCATTGACTACTTAGAGACCTTTGCACCCATTACAAAGATGACTTCTATTCGACTCACCTTGTCTATTGCCATAGCACATGGTTGGGATGTGCATCAGATGGATGTGAAGAGTGCCTTTCTTCATGGTGACCTAGAGGAGGAGATCTACATGGAACAACTACCAAGATTTGTTCAAGATTCTTCCTTAGTATGCAGACTTAGGAAATTTATCTATGGCCTCAAATAGGCCCCTCAAGCTTAATATGCCAAGATGGATTCCTTCCTTCTCACAGTGGGTTTCACTAGGTGCCATTCTGATCCCAATGTCTACTTCTTATGGCAGGATGATTCACTCTTTATTTTGGTTCTATATGTTCATGACCTTTTGATCACCGAGAGTTCTTCATCGGCTATTGCAGTGGTGAAGGCATCTCTCCAAGATAGATTTGATATGACAGACTTGGGTTTATTACACTAATTCCTTGGCACCGTGACTTCACAGTCAAATTCAGGGATTTCTCTTACACAACCTAAGTATGCTCTCAACTTATTGGCTCAATTTCACATGGCTAATTGAAAGCCATCTCTGACTCCCTTTCTATTAGGAGTCAAGCTTGAGACTGATTTTTCTTCACCATTGGTTGATGCCACTCGATATTGACAACTTGTTTGTAGTCTCATCTACTTGACTCACACCAGGCTTGACATTTCATATATAGTGGGACTTGTCTCCAGATTCATGCAAGAACCCCATGAGCTACATTGGAAAGCAGCTAAGAGGATCTTACATTACATATAGGGTTCACATAGATATGGGATTCATTATAGATTTGGCATAGAGGTTGACTTGGTTAGATTTATAGATTTAGATTGGGCTGGTGATTCACAGACTCACAAGTCCACTTCTAGTTATAGTTTCTCTCTAGGTTTAGGTCCTATCAGTTGGTCTAGCAAGAAGCAGAATGCTATTGCTATATCATCCATAGAGGTAGAGTACAAGGGAGCTATTAATGTAGCTACTGAGGCTATTTGGCTTCAGGGGATTCTTTCTAAGTTTGGAATTCCTATCAGGCATCCCACCATCATTTATTGTGACAACTAGAGTACCATTCATATTTGTAAGAATCTAGTTCAGCACTAGCAGACTAAGCACATAGAGATTCACATGCATTTCATTTGGGAGCTTATTCATATTTAGGTCATTAACTTGATATTTTGCCAGTCTTTGGATTAGGTTGCAGACATCTTCACCAAACCTTTCACTGAGAGTAAGTTCATTCATCTACGAGTTCTTCTTGGGGTGCAGTCCACATCTGTAGTAGCATCATCTTCAAGGGGCCCTTCTACCCTCTTCTTTTCTTTTATGTCTCTCTTTTAGGGGGGAGTTTTTCTCCTATGGGTTATCTCCTTTTCGCTATCTTATGGGAGATTGTATTTGTACATGGCTACCTCATCAGGCCTAGTTTCCAGGACCCATTTTATATTTCCACACTGCCCACCTAAGCTACACTTATGGGGGGTATTAGTGTAAGTTTTTATTTTTCCCTATTTACTAATTAGGGAAATTGTATTTCTTGTGCATACATGGAGTTTTCCTACATTTGTGGGATAGGCTAGCTTATGTGGAGGTGTGTGTCATAGATGTGTCATAAGTGTCATAATAATGTCATAAGTAACTCCCTTGATGGGAGTTACTTCTCTATTCTTAGCACCTTGTCACCACCTTTCATGGAGGATTTAAATTCTATACTTGGGGTGCCTTGTCTACCTTTTGTGGAGGAGTTACTTACGTACTCTCTTATTTGTATTCCTCACTTTGGCCATCTCATGCTAATCAAATTTTGGTTTTCTCCATTTTTTCTTGTGCAATTTCTCTTATTGTGTTATTTTTGAATTGCTTTAGCATCTATGTGGTGTGCACTTGCTTCAACTTGTGTGATCACGTCTCTATTGCACTCATATTATCTAGATTCTGGCAATAACTTTGATATTAGATACATATTGATATGAGGTCATGGGTATTTTTTAGGATTTTTTATGGTTAGAGGTATGGATGTATAAGTGGGTTGGGGTTGAGTTTGAGTAGTGACTCATGTGTTGAAGGGTGGAAGATTTTGAGGTATGGAAAGTACCAAGTTTTGAAAGGGGGTGGTTGTTGGTTGAGTGGTGATGAGAGGAATGGTAGAAAGGGTTGTAGAGGTTATACCTATGGTTGATCGAACATAAGTGGAAAGTGGTAAGGTTGACCCTACATTAGATGTGCTAGTTGGTGTAGGGGTGTTTGGGTACTAGTGGGAATGTGTGATTGGGTTTGGATGGTGGTGAAAGATAGGTTATGGGTGGAAGAAAAATCTTTGGTAACTAAGGGTTGGGTGGAGGTAACACCCACCATAAGAGGGGGTGACATGCCAAAATGAGGATAAGTAGGAGGAACTAAATAAATGGGGATACGATTGGCCACAGTGTTGAGATAATGTTGAAGGGAAATGGGATTATTGTGAAGGAAGGTGGCAAAGTTTGCATCACCTTCAACAACAATACAAAGCATGGTATGTGGGGGAGAATGATGAGGATAACTCTCAACCTCTGAATTATACCCCATGGTGGATGAAGAATAAGTGGTAGGTGAATTTTGATGGGTTTGATTCCTCAGATGTTATCAAGTAAAAACCATATGATGAATTGGAAAATAATGTTGAACCTCTCACCTCAAACAATGAGAAATTAAATAAAAGTTCTAGGCAAACAAAGCATAAACTAAAAGTGAAATTAATCCTAGGATTCATTTTAAATCACTTTTGGCTTATGCCTAAGAGAATATGAAAGAAGTTTGGATTATGAAGTAGGTACTAAAAGAGCAAGCTAAGGTTAGTTTTATGTTTGTTATGGTGCTCAAAAATTATATGCACTAGACCAAGTATGGGCCCTAGTAGTGGGTTCTTGCTCCCCACATTTCATGAACCTAGAGCTGAGCTAGGCTACTTATCCAATATATACCATTTGTCTAGAGTTTCTACTCTGCTAGAGAATGGAGTGGGTCCTTCCCTTGGTTATGAAATCCAAGTAAGATCACCATAAAGGGTAAGGTGATCCAATGGGTGATGAAATCCCAATGGGCCTTGTCTCAAGTATGTTGTGATGTTTGTTTTCGTGAAATTTGTTTGGTTGTGTAACATAAGTGTGATACAATTAATTCATGATGATTTAATTAACTAGGTGAGCTAATCAAGCAAGTAAAACTATGAATGCAAAAAAATATTTTATAGCCATAAAAATGTTTCAGATTTCATTTGATGAGCATACAATAAAGAAGAAAGGGAAATAGGGTCCCACAAGGCATGAAAAAATGTTTAAGCTATAATTTTCACTTTTATTACTAAGAATAAATAAAAAGATAAAAAGCTACAGAAAAGGGTAAAATAGATATGGTAAAAAAAACTTGGTAAAAATGCATGCATGATCTAGACAACATGAATAACTCTTATTTGGCTAGGGGAAGATGACCTGCATAAGAAAGAACTCAAATAAATCTTGTTTTTTAGACAATGAGGAAGGATGGATTGCCTAGTTGATGTTAAATCCAAGAAAGCATGAGCTATCTATGGAGGCTATCAATCCAATCTCTGATACAAGTCAATGTTGAAAGAAAGGAAAGGAAAGTAAGCATACATGAAAGAAATAGAAATGAATACTTTGACAATATAATCTAAAGATCTAATAAACTAACATAAGGCAAATGCTAATTCATTAAACAAAAGTTTATATTTTGTTTTGTTTTATTGTGTTCGATTTGGGTCTGATCTAGGTCTGAAAGTAGAAAATAGGGTTTGGTCAAAGAGGTGATCAAAAGGAGGGTTTTGTCATAAGGGGCCAAATATCGATGGTTGGGGTCCCAAGAGCTAACTGTCAATGGTTGGGTTAACCATCGATGGTTTCTTGCTAAGCTTGGGAAGGTATAAAATGGCTTGTGAGCAAAAAGGTCTTGATCTGGCTTGTTTGATACAAGGAGTCTATTCAAGTTTTAATAAGGATAGGGTGGATATATGAGTGTTTCTAGGATGAGTTTAGAGGTTAGATAGGTAAAATCCAAACATAGATAACTAAGTCTATGGAAATAAGGAAATAGATAAAATCAATTAAATACTTACCTGATCTTGAAGAGATTTTGGTAGCATAATAGTGCTTGAGGAAGAGCTAAGGGAAATATGCCAAAGGTTTAGGTTGGTTGCTATTGGATAAACTTGCATGAAGAATCCTAGAATATTTGAATACCTATATAAGGAATAACCTGAATACTATAAATATGAATCCATTTCTCTTCTTACTCACTTCCTTTTGTAGGTAAAAAATTGATGGAGCAAGAAGATAATATTGTATATTTATGATGTTTTTATGATGTGTCAGAGGATAGTTCAAGTAGAGGGAAGTATTAAATTTGGTGCCTTATTGCCTCGAGATCAGCTAGTGATGAGTTAAAGGATGGAAAGGTCTAATCATCAATGATTATGGTTAAATAAGAATGACCATTGATGGTTAGGGGTAACCATCAATAATTATTACTAATCATAAATGTTTAGGTAACCATTGATGGTTTACCTTAACCATTAGTGGTTGAGGTATTATCAAAGGGGTAAATATGGTTAGTTAGGGTAAAAAAGGCTTAGTTGGTTACTGAGCTAACCAACATAATCTAGGGTGAGGTTAAGTTAAATGGACTAGGTGAAGGGGTTAGTTCAAGATAGATTATTTCAACTTTCTTGGTGTAATCAAAATAACTGAAGCTTGAGGCATTTAGATAACTAGAACCATGTGTGCAGTTTTCTAGTGTCTACAACTATTGTAGTTAATTTAATTACTACTAATTTAGGTGTTTCCATTGGTGATTTATTTACATTATTTTAATTCATGTTTATGGTCTCCTTTATATTTAGATATATTAAAGACCTCCCTTATTCATATTGCTTCTCCTTGATCAATTTTAAACCTAATAGTACATTCCACAATAAACTATAATCTTTTTGAAGATTAGATTTTTCTTTCCCCATCCTTTTAGAATGGATCACATTATTATTAGTTTTATCTTGCAAGGGATTATTGTAATTGATATTTCCCAGATCACACAACGTTATGCCATTATAATCATTTCTATAATTATTAATTATATCTTGGTTGAGCATAAGGGTCTTAGGAACTTTACATACTCCAAATTGATCATTTCTTGCGCTGATAATGACCTATTCAAGCTTATTTGTCACCAAATTTATCCTTAAAATATCCATTAATGACTCACCTCCACTATCGATGAGCAAAAATCTTTTCTTTATGCTATTATGAAGACCAATCGATGGTTCATATTTGATAAAATATTCATACCTATTTTCAGTATGATAATAGGATGAATTTATGGTTCTCATAAGATGATTCTAATGTTTGTTTGGCTATTCAAGTTTAAGAACCATCACTTCCAACTTGAGCTCAATGAATTTTGTGAGTGATATTGTTGGGATGTTTTCAATAATGAATATTTTACTTCCACCAAATACTCCTAAAACTCAAGGTTTTTGACTAAATCATTGTCAACAATCAAAATTTTATAATCCTTTAGTAGCTGATCTATGATGACTTGTTTGACAAAATTTGGCTACTATTCATCTTATGGTACACATTTTCAAAATAAATGGAAAAAATCTATGAATTTTAATTCATCCCTTATCATAAGATCAATATTTAAATATTTATTGTGACATGCATTAATATAATTGAAAACCATCTCAACCTCATCTTCTTCATGTATTGGTTCCTCTCATTGAAGGAATGTGGGCATGGTTGGGTGTATATAAGTCCTTGATGGGGGTCCTTCATGACTGTTATTAAATATATAACCCTTTTATGCTTGTGATGATATTCCCTCACCATTATATTTATAAGTTAGTGACTATTCAACTACTACATTTATTTAACTAATTATGACATCAATATATATACTCGAATTTGCCCTTGTGCCCACTAGTCAAAATGTGCACATTTATGTTATTTATGTTGACCTTATGATTTGTTCATCAAAACCCTCAAGATGGTAGGATGTTGATACCATATAATATCTCAAATTGAAATATTATATGTTAATTTGGATTTCTCAAAATTTCTTTTTAAAGCTTGAAATAATAATATTCAATGAATATAGAATTATGTTCTTATTAACAAGATAATAAATTTGTATAACAAATAATTTTATATAATGGTCAAATATACAATGTGAAATTATGGTCTTAAATATTTCAATAGATAAATCTAAATGGGTTTCATCCCAAAGGGGTTGATATCAAGGGGTTTCATCCTCAGTCATAAAAGAAGAGGCTACTGCCTAAACTTTAGATAAGGGAATGAATGTCAAATTTGAATATATATCCTTTTCCTTCACCAAGTTCTTCTTATAAATACCCTTCATATCTTTGTATCAAATGATGTATCTCCTTTACAAAGTGATGTGTCTTTTCATCAAATAGATAATTTGCATTAATATAACTTATATTCCTTGCATTATATGTGGTGGTCTTTCTCATATTGTTAATTTATCTAATTAAGTTGTTATTATAGTTAATTTAATTATTGTTGGTTTAGGCAATTCCATTGGTGATTTATTTACATTAATTCATTTCATTTTTATGGTTTATTTTGTATTTAGATATATTACATTGGGCCCTTGCTCACCCTTGGATTTAGGGTCAAAATAATTTAGTCCTTATAAAGCAATCTTGACTAATGCATATAAATGAAAGAGTATTCTTTACCACAAAATCATCTTGTATTCTGTATTCAAAATGATAATTCTTAAAATATTTCACACACCCTAAAAATAAAGTAGGGATATGCCTTTTATTACATACAAATGATTTTAACTATCCTTAAATACTAGGTAACAACTTAACTAGCTAAACAAGAGAATATTCACAATATTAGTTTATATGGCCAAAATAGGAAGGAGCATTACAAAAAATATCCACATGTGGTTTGGGATATCCTTATGGGATTTGAAACTACTTATTTCAACCATATTTGGTTACCAAATATTAGATACAACATTTTCATATCATCTTGTCCAAAGTTGCAACCTATATCTAGTAACTTTTATAAATGAAAAACTACATATAGATAGAAGTCTGCATATATATATATATATATATACATACATATATATATATATATATATACATATATATATATATATATATACATACATATATATATATATATATATACATACATATATATATATACATACATATATATATATATATATATATATATACATACATATATATATATATATACATACATACATACATACATACATATATATATATATATATATATATGCAAAAATATAAAGTATCTAAAAGATAGATAGAGGAGTCTAGATCATCATGGAATGGTTGAAGGAACCTTTATAATGATTTCGAAACATGTTTTAGATGAGTTCATAGTGTGTTGTGGATGTCCATAAATCGGTTGTCAAAATCCATAGATTGACTGTTGAAATACACAGATATCTACCAAAGTTCATTGAATACCTAACAAAGTCTAGAGCTTTGATAGAATGATAGGTTTGTGACTAAGGCCCTTCTTTTTCTTCATGAGATCATATCAAGACTCTTATTTAGATCCCATAATACCTATACATATAAAAAATGGATAATTAAACATGAAAATAGTTAGAATATTTATGTAAAGAAAGCTAACTCAGACTCACAAAATATTAAAGAGACAAAATCATTCATCATCTACTTTAGACTAGTTAAAATCCCTAAGAATACGTGAAATGAACAACCTAAATGGCATATTAATGGATGTGAAGGATGATATATTATGGTTATAATAGGTTATAATGTAGACTCATCAGTCCTCAAATTAGATTATACACATGACAAAGAAGAAACATATGTTCCAAAATGGTGGGCTCAATGGACATCTAGTTCCTATTAATGTGGTGCTATAATTGTAAATCTAAGAAACATTCTATGATAATGCATAATATAGGTTAAAATCATTAAAATGTGCTAAATGTTTTGAGCTTATCATATATAGGTACTAATTTAGCTTAATGTATCTCTGAATAGGGAAATTCATTTTATGTGATTATTATCTTTTATCAAATCATTTTGAATCAAATTTTGACCATGAAAAATGACACTCATACCAATGAATTATTCTAACTCCTTAGCACATGTCATTTACATGTGTTATTTCAAGTCTATAATTCCCTAATTAGGGTATTTTTCTACACATAATTGACACCTTCTTTTATACTCTAGTCAAATTATGAATTTTTAAAATGACATTTTTGACTAGGTTGATTACGCATGTAATAGATTTGAAAAGAATTAAAAAAAATTAATCAAATCCACTTAAGAAAATTAAACCAAATCAAGATCTTAAGTGAAAATTCCATAGAATTTATTGAAAATTTATTTATTATAAATTCATTCCTTAAATTTGCATCATCCCATGACATCACTAATAAGGTGGCATCCATTGGCCATTAATGGAACAAATATCAAGGTCAAAGTATCCCATACCTCATTAATACCCCATTATTCCAAATATAAATGAGAATATTTATGGCTTATCCCTCCAAAATTGAATCATTTTATGGCAACACATATTGATCTTAAGATGGACAGTCACGGTTGATCCTAGAAATTTTTATAAAGCTATAAATAAGTGAGCCAAGACAACCATTTTAAAGTTGTAGCTATATAGACTTACTATGTAGAAATTACTATAGAAAATCTTCACCTACTTGCACAAATTGAAAAATCTTGTGAGCCTAAGCCATTGATGCACTAGGAAATGATGGAGGAGTAATGTACTCATCATTGACACAAACTTAGAACACCAAATGCGAGGAAAACATGCTTTTTGGACACTCTTAGAAGGAGGGCCATTATTTGGAAGGTTTGATAGTATTCCTTCTTTAAATATCTCTTAAAATTTATTTTCAACACCCAATGAGGGAGTAGGATTGATATGTAGTGTTTATATGCTTATTTATAGAGACTTTCCTGACTAATGCATGGACTAACGCATCGTGTATTCCTAATATACATTTTGGCATGCTAAGTGGAACCCACACCTTACACAAGTATGTATAGCTTATAAATATGCATTCAAACCCTATTTTGAGGTTGTTTTATACTTATTTTTCTCTCATTTTATATTTATATAGCTTATAGGATAAATGATGGGATAGACCTATAAAATGATAGGATCGATCTGTAAGTCTATAAGATCGACTTGAACATTGATGAGATTACCTTATGAAATAGTGGGATTTATTTTATCCACTCTTTATTTGCCTGTGTGTTTTATAGGATCAGTGATATCATGCTACAAATTGGAAGGATCATTATATATAATGGTGGGAATGCACTATGGATGGGTGAAATCATTCTATAGATTAGCAAGATCGATCTATAAAATGGTGAGATAAATATGGACCATAAACTGATAGGTGTATGTTATTTTATTTTTATCATTTTTATCATTTCAATAGGAATGCCTTGTACTTAGATGAGAATGCCCTGTTAATCAACAATATCACCCTGTCAATCAACAAGATCATAAACTAGTGTTTCTTTTATGATTTATTTCAATGAGATTAATCTTTATAATGGTAGGAATGCACTATGGAATGGGATATTACTCTATAGAATGCTGATATATACCTACATAATAAAACAAAGACTTAAAATAATAATCTAGAAGTTTTTTTTAACAAGATTCACACCCTGATTTCAAATTTCTAACATCTTCTTTACATGATTTAAGTCACTTAGTCTCCATTTTTTAACAATTCAAAGTAAAAATTCATTCACACTTTATTTTGGTTATTAAAATGAACTATCACAATTAGCTAAATACTCTTAAGAGTTCTATTTTGATGTTTATTTATTGAAGTGTTTGATTTTATCAAAATGAGTGTTACATGTATGCTCTCCCCCCATCCCCTTTAGGTAACTTGGGTGACCAAAAGAACTCATTATTTACATTTGGTTCCTTGTGTAAAGGTGTGAATAAAAATTTCCTATGGCCCTCCTTAAATCCATACAGTTTAGGTGATTCTAAAACAACCATAATGTCTTTTCACTTGTCTTTATTTTTATGCACTTTAACTTGTGAGCAAGAGTTTATAGCATCATCATGAGTTATCTAAGGAAGCATTGACCTAGGAATTAATCTCTTGGCATAATTTCAATCCCAATATATAATGGGGTATATAAATTTAGGGTGACCCACTAGGATGCTTGTTTTGAGAGGTTACAATAAGCTCCATTAGTGGATATCAATCTTGGACCATAGGGGAACTCAAACATCACACTACACTAAGAATTTGAGAGATGTAGTGGTTTTGGAAAGGGAAAGACATTTTCATAATAATATGGTTGATGTAGATTTAATTTAAGTGAACATCTCTAGTGTTATCCACATTTGTGACCATCTAGATACATGTAAATTTAGTTTTAGAATAACCCTAATGTTTATAAACATATTATTGATGCATGGTGAGTAGCCCAAAGTTTCAAGTCTTCATATAAAATCTTGAGAGAAGAGGGGCCTAAAAACCTTACTTTTCATTCACTTTTAGTTTTGGATTAACAAATACAAATCCTCTAAATAGAATGTATACAGATAGAATTTGATAGTACCAAGTAGCCTTATTAATTTTAAGATTTAGGACATTACACTTAGATGTGTTTGTTATTTTATCATTTGATTCATAGGTATTTTTGAGTATAAAACTATTTGTGTGAAATAAAAAACACATAGAATCACAAAAAACTTTGTTATACATCATTCTATTTGAACAAAGAGGCATTAAATTGACCAAATTGAAATCACCTTTTTCCTTGTTCAAATAATCATTCAGAAGATTATGTTTATATTTTTATGTCAATATGTTTATGTTGTCTATTTGAATCTAGACCATTTTACCACTTTAAAAAAAAAAACTCAAAGTAATTAATTTTTTGTCTAAATTTGAGATCTCACCTTTCTAAGTTCTGATGCAAGGTTCTAAAAATTTAGCTTATGCACTTGGTTTGAGTAACTTAGGTATTATTTACCATTTGGATTAAAGGTCATTACCAAAACTCATCATCATTTTATTCTCATTGTGGACTTATATTATCTTGCATTCACTCACACTCTAAGTTCTTAGACCATTCCACATCTTATTACCATGTGGTGGTGGTGTGCTTCCCATTTGGTTTTGGCTTTATACTTAGGATTTATTTTGTTAATTCAAAATTTGATATTCTTAGTTCACATTGTTATCTTCCTAATTAGAAAGATCTTCTAATTTTTTAATTGTAAATTTTCATAGTTGTATCTATATTTTATGGTATTGACATATATTTGACCTAAATTTGTTGTACTAGCCTACATTTTAAGTTCCAATTTTATCTTACCCACTTCTAGTTTGATGATTTCAACCCACCAAAGTTGAGTAAAAGTTATAACCATTTTCTTCTAATTGTGTAGTACTATGCCTTTATTGGAAATATTATCATCATTGATGTCAAAAGGGACATTATGAGCATGTCATTGATGTCAAAAGGGAGATTATGGATGTCATTAATGCTTAAGGATAAGTATGGTGTTTTGAGGATATGAAAGGCATCCTATCAAAGGTTAAGGATGATTAGATTTCTTATGTGCATGAGTGGAATTCATCTGGTTGTTCACATTATTCATTTAGACATTATGGGTTTATAGAGGAAAATATGAGTAGGCATTTTTCTTACATCACCATTACCACATGTGGATGATTCTTGGGGAATTGGTCATATGGTTATGATCACATTAGTCCTTAGTTGTTATGCACAATATTTGAAGACATGAGATGAAGTGTAGTTGAAGTTATGGGGATGCAAAGTTGGCTACTAAGACAAAATTCACTAATTTTTTATACTTAGCCAAATTTGTAAAAGGGATAAACAAAGCCAAGTAAACATATTGATGAGGTTATAATTTTCACAAATGGAGGTGTTAGGATAAAATTATCACATGGGTCTATTCATATTTATCCCTAGTTTATTTTCACCAAATCTTAGGTCATGTGAAGTAGCACAAAAAAAGATATTATTGATCAAAGTAGGGACCCAAGGCATTTTGATAGTGTTTTCCAACATTTAGTCAAATTTGTAGGTTGTAAGAAAAAAGTGAGAAGGAATTTTTATGATGTCATATCTTGCACATATGAATGCATCAATAAAAAATGGTTATATGGATGGAATACCATATGTAAGAGGATCATATGTGTTAATTTTTATGTCATTTGACTAAGAGTAACAAGAGTTATGTAGTCATAAAGTTATCCTTCCAGCAAAAATTAAATGGTCTCCATACTTTGACAAAATATGCACAAGGTCATGAAAATTTGTCGTGGTTTAACAAAGCTCGTCTAGTGACTTTTTCAAAAGAAATAAATGGTAGATATATTATGGGTTTTTCATGAGCATCTTTCATATATAGACTACATGTTTAATTAAGAATGAATTAGCTCAAAATTGAATTATCTTTGCTCTCAGACTAGATAGGGTTTCTTAGTAAAACCCTAAGGGTTTAATTCATGGCATCAATAGGCACTTTTTATTTTGGTGGTGATTTCCTATATCCTATATCTAGTAACCTAAGTTATAACTTAAGCCTTTTTCATCATAGCGAAACTAGCCCCTTCAACCTAGCAATTATCGATTCTAAGGACTTAATATTTCCTAAGTATTAGACTTTATATTATGTTCAATATTGATCAACAAATAACACTTCATCATATGCAAATGATATAATGGAGTGAAGCAAAGTTAAATTATCAAAAGGAACTCTGAGTGAGCATATAAATGACAAGTCTCACATTCATAGGGCTTATCAGATAGATACCCAAAGAGCATAAGCTTGTCAAAGTTAATGATCAAGCTTGTTGAGAAGATAAATGGCTCATTCTTAATTAGACATTGGAGATCTAATGGAGTGTGATGAAGTCAAAGTTTCAAAGGTCCCTCAAAGTGAATGCACTAATACCAAGTGTCACAAGTACATGAGTTTGTTAGATAGAGGACCAATGAGAATGAGACTATCAAAGATAATGATCAATCTTATCAAAATATATGATGGTGTATGGGTGATTATGTGAAGGAGGTCTAATGGAGTGAATGGACTCAAATACAACAAAGTGATTGATGTTTATCAATATAGAGATAAGTTAAAGACTGAGTAGGTTTAAGAAGATCGATAGAACATAAGTGATCTAAAGATATAAGAAGTAATGAGATGGGATAAAGAGCTCAAAGTTTAACATATCAATAGAAATAAATAATGTGCATCTTCGAAGATCCAATGGCACACAAAATATAGGATCTAGAGATTGATAGATACGTTTTAAAGAGAGGAACATTAAATTTTAGTAACATACAAAGATTTGTGATGCAGGAGCATCTTGGGAGTGCTTAGATGTGGTAGGTAAAATATTATAATTCAAAAATTTAAATCTTGTACACTTGTCAGAGGAGAGGATAGGCTTATTTGAGTATTGTAAAGGTCAAATTTAGTTATTGACAACCGTGTTATCATGTAAAATTAGGAGAGTTAGCCATAAGTGGTGTAGGATTGATAGTAGTTAAATAATTCTATGTTTAAAAACATTTGTTGAGTTTTTATAGGTGTTGGTTGAGTGTTATTCCTAGTAAATTAGGACTATTTCAATATTTTGGGATGTAGTATAGGCAGTAGTGTAGGAGGTAGTGTAGGAGGAAGTGTAGGAGCAAGTCTGGGAAAAGGACTGCATACTGACGGATTGTAACAGATTGAGGAAATAATGATTATGGTGTGTTTCAAGCATGTTGCAAGAGGTATTTATCAATTTTTTGATTGAATCATGCATATAATGGTAATAAAGTCTGTGTATCCTCTTATTCTATGTGTGTAATTGATTCTGAGATTAAATACTTAAAGAAAAATGTTGTGTACTATTTATTTTGACATGATTCTAGCCGTTTCGATTTTCCTGCTGGGTCACATTCCTTAATGCTTGGCGTGTCAATGTTATAAGTTAGGCGATAGTCTTTAATCCAGTTAGAATATAGACATGCAGAGGTGTGATTGAATTCATTGACTCTGTTAATATGAATTCAGTTACTGTGTTAATTCCAAGTTTGCCAATTTTTTGTATATGGTTCCTTGGAGATTATGGTTACATGTGGATATAATAGTCCTAGATTGGTCTTGGACACCGTCATGTTCTTTAATTTATATGTCCTGTCTAGACATGGAGATAAACACATAATTTTAGTCTGTTGAAAAGCTTGTTGTCTTTTTGTTTGGAGCATATTTTGACAGAATATCATGAGTCTCTTATGGCTGTTGACACTGGTGCAAGTGAAAAATTTATAGCAGGGGAAACATATCCAGAATTAGGGAGCAGGCTTGAGGAAGCTCTTGACTGCTTTGTTGAGGGTCCTCCATTTACACTTCAATGATTGTGTTAGAGATTATTGAATCCACAAAGCATCTACCCATATATATCTAAGGCTTCGCTTGCATTAGAAAAGATTTTTGCTGGTGACATTCACCCTTCTAATAAGTGTTGATCAGCTTTTGCTGGTGACATCCACCCTTCCAATGGAATTGATAATACCAATGAATCTGTGAATGCCAATGAAGCTGCTAGCATAGCTGAAATAGCCAACCCGATATGTATGTCTTGCTTTATTTTGCAACACCAAGCTGAGACAATTAGCGTTGATAGGAGAATTCTATATTAGCTAAACTGAGTCTATTTGAATAGAAGCCTAAAGTGAATTGATTTCCTTCTTGTAGAGACAGTGTGGTGTCTATCATCACATTTGGTAGCAAACAATCTATGATCTGTCATCATTATTTAACCCTGTAGATCTACAAGGTCAGCGTATCAATCATTTTAGTAGCTCGAAGTTGAGGGTGAAGACCAAGCTGAAAGTGAAGGAGAAAGGTATAGAAGCTCTCTTGAAAGAGAAATAAGAAAGAAAAGGATGGACAATGAAGAAATAGAATGGAAGGGAAGATGATCAAGAGAAGTCCAAGGCTAGAGCTATCATTTTGGTAACAGGCAGTTTAAGGTAAGTCTTTTCATCATTTAGTATCGAAGCAGTCTTAGATCAGTTGGTAGAGTTGTTGCTTCATTTTGGATCAGAGTTTTAGAATTTGCTGAAGGTCACATTTCATCATTTGGTATTAGAGTGCAAGGTTTGAGTTCTTGGAGAAGCAGCTACATCAAAGAATTAGGTATTGAAGTTTTGTGAAAATATTGTTTTGAAGAAAATGTATGTTGGTAAATTGTGTTGGGAAAGCGGTATGCAACAAAATCCATCCAAGTAAAGGTGAATTGAAGCTTGACAGGAAATAAAGGTTCTTGAAGACCTTGAAAGAGAGGATTAGTGACAAGATGAAGATTCTCCTAGACAAGATGGAGGTATAAACAACCTTGAAAGGTAGATGGTTTGATTTATTGTACTTTATTTGCATTTGTAAAGTTGGAAAAGGTAGAGATTTTTGAATTTCAATGAAGAATAGATATAGCAGTAAGGCTTGAAAGGTTTGAGAGAGAAATGAAAAACCTTGATGTGGAAAGAAAGGAGTGAGTAGCAAGAGAGAGTCCAAAAGCCATAGAGGCTTGAAGAACAAAGAAAGAGAGCTAGTAAGCTCCTGGAAAAAGAAAAAAGTAAAAGTTTGTACTCTTCTAATCAGTGTTTGACAGAGATAATGTATTTTGTGAGGTTGTAGGTTCAAGGCAGTCAAGCCATTGAGGCTTAAGAGGAGAAGAATCCAAGTAAGGCTTAGTGAAGAGCCAAGAGAAGCTCTAGAAGAAGAGCATAGTGAATTGCTCAAGAAGAAGAACAAGATCTAAGAAGAAGCTTGGATAGTTTGCCAAAAGACTAAGGTGAAATAGACTTAGGTGAGGTAAAGGATGGAGTTTGAAGAGTTGAGAAGAGTGATAGAGGGACTATCTAGAAGAAACATGAATCAGATAAAGAGAGAGAAATAAGAAAAAGAAAAACAAAAGAGACAAAGAGAGGAAGAGTACCAAAGAGAAGTGAATGAGATAAAAGCAAGGATAGCCATGATATAAATCATGGTAGAGAATATGCAAAACCCATGGCAACAATGGGTAATGAAGAAGAAAAGAGTAAGATGGCCAATTATATTAGTGATGGAGAGGAGAAGAAGAAGAATGCTAAGAGTTACCTTAAGGAGAGAGATGAAGAAGCATAACCAAAAGGATAAGCTCAAGAATGAAGAGCTTGGAGAAAAGTTTTAGTTTGAAGAGGAAGTTCAGTATGAGATGGATCTCATCATTGAAGAAATGGACCAATATCAAGTAATCACTCAAAAGATCAAGTGGCCAAATGTTTTTGTATCTGACATTTCATTTGATGTTTTGTTTACAGGAAAGTAAGTTAAGGAGGAAGGAGAAATATATGATCCAATGAAGATGCTCATGGATCAAGGAGGTGAAGCACCTCATGAGAGAGTGCTTAGACAAGAAGAAGAGGCTTGTTGTAATGCCTCAAGTGATGAAGACATGAAGAAGGATCAGTTGGAACTCCAACATAGAGAATTGATCAAGCAGGAAGAAGAAGTCCTTACTCAAGAGGATAAAAGAAATGAAGAACTACATGTTGATGAAGAACAAAGGTATAGTGATCAAAATTCAGAAGTGGAAAAGATTGAAGATGAAAATTTTTAGTTGCATAATGTTGATAGAGTTGATTTTGATTCAAATGTACTAATCACTAAGGAGGAAGATCTCTTAAAATAAATATGGCAGTTTGATCAAGAATTTGCAGGTGAAGGAGAGTTTCTTGATAAGAAACAAGAATGTGTATACCAAGGGGTAGAATAGCTGCAAGACGAAGATGGAGAGAAGGTTAAATGCTTAGCCTTAATAATTGAGGAAGATATCTTGAAGGAGATAGAAAAACTTGATGGAGAGTTTCTAGTTGAGGAACCAAACAAGCTTTTTGTTTATCAAAATAAAGAACAGTTGTTGGAAGAGTGGGCAGCCTTAGAATATGCCATTAACCATGAAGAGAAGAACAAAACTTGTCCTATAATAGTATTTGAGGAGGTAGAACATTGCTGTGAAGAAGAAATGAAGACAAAGGACCAAGAAGTCATAATTGAGCAGCAAGTACGGGTTCAAAAATTTGGAGAGACCCAAGGGTCTCAAATTTTTGCTTCTAATTTTGCTTTGAATGGTGATTGTACAGGTTTGCTTGATAAGGAGGTCAAGTACTTGGAGAAGAGAGCTCTTCTAAGAGCTCAAGAAGAGATAATGGAAGTTGATATCCTCATTCAAGAGGATGAATATGTAAAGAAGAAGGCTGTAAATAAGATGAAGAGACAGAAAGATATACATTGGAAGGAAAAGACATCAAGCAAAACAAGACACAAGTGTGGTAGTCAAGAACATGCACATTTGTATGAAAAATTGAATGAAGACATTTGTTTTATAAAAGTTTTACCTTTGGGCAAATGAATGAAACTCATGACCAGGAGCTCATGAAACTTTTTAAGCCCAGGAATCTGATGCAGGAGCATCTTGGGAGTGCTTAGATGTGGTAGGTAAAATATTATAATTCAAAAATTTAAATCTTGTACACTTGTCAGAGGAGAGGATAGGCTTATTTGAGTATTGTAAAGGTCAAATTTAGTTATTGACAACTGTGTTATCATGTAAAATCAGGAGAGTCAGCCATAAGTGGCGTAGGATTGATAGTAGTTAAATAATTTTATGTTTAAAAACATTTGTTGAGTTTTTCTAGGTGTTGGTTGAGTGTTATTCCTAGTAAATTAGGACTATTTCAATATTGTGGGATGTAGTATAGGTAGTAGTGTAGGAGGTAGTGTAGGAGCAAGTCCGGGAAAAGGACTGCATACTGACGGATTGTAACAGATTGAGGAAATAATGATTATGGTGCATTTCAAGCATGTTCTAGGAGGTATTTATCAATTTTTTGATTGAATCATGCATATAATGGTAATAAAGTCTATGTATCCTCTTATTATATGTGTGTAATCTATTTTGAGATTAAATACTTAAAGAAAAAGGTTGTGTACTATTTATTTTGATACGATTCTGGCTGTTTCAATGTCTGGCCATTTTGATTTTCCTACTGGGTCACATTCCTTAATGCTTGGCATGTCAATGTTATAAGTTAGGTGATAGTCTTTAATCCAGTTAGAATATAGACATGCAAAGGTGTGATTGAATTCATTGACTCTATTAATATGAATTCAATTACTGTGTTAATTCCAAGTTTGTTAATTTTTTGTATATGGTTCCTTGGAGATTATGGTTGCATGTGGATATAACAGTCCCAGATTGGTCTTGGACGCCATCGTCTTCTTTAATTTATATGTCTTGTCTGGACACAGAGATAAACACATAATTGTATTCTATTGAAAAGCTTGTTGTATTTTCGTTTGAAGCAGATTTTGATATAATATCATGAGTCTCTTATGGCTGTTAACACTGGTGCAAGTGAAAAACTTATAGCAGGGGAAACATATCCAGAATTAGGGACCAGGCTTGAGGAAGCTCTTGACTACTTTGTTGAGGGTCCTCCATTTACACTTCAATGATTATGTGAGAGATTATTGAATCCACAAAGCATCTACCCATATATATCTAAAGCTTCGCTTGCATTAGAAAAGATTTTTGCTAGTGACATTCACCCTTCCAGTGAGTGTTGATCAGCTTTTGCTGGTGACATCCACCCTTCCAATGGAATTGCTAATACCAGTGAATCTGCAAATGCTAATGAAGCTGCTAGCATAGCTAAAATAGCCAACCTGAGATGTATGTCTTCCTTTATTTTGTAATGCCAAGCCAAGACAATTAGCATTGACAGGAGAATTCTATATTAGCTAAACTAAGTCTATTTGAATAAAAGCCTAAAGTGAATTGATTTCCTTCCTATAGAGATAGTGTGGTGTCTGTCATCACATTTGGTAGCAGACAATCTATGATCTGTCATCATTATTTAAGCCTGCAGATCTACAAGGTCAGTGTATCAATCATTTTAGTAGCCAAACGTTGAGGGTGAAGACCAAGCTGAAAGTGAAGGAGAAAGGTATAGAAGCTCTCCTAAAAGAGAAATAAGAAAGAAAAGGATGGACAATGAAGAAATAGAATGGAAGGGAAGATGATCAAGAGAAGTCTAAGGCCAGAGCTATCATTTTGGTAACAAGTAGTTTAAGGTAAGAGTTTTCATCATTTAGTATTGAAGCCGTCTTAGCTCAGTTGGTAGAGCTGTTGCTTCATTTTGGATCAGAGTTTTAGAATTTGCTGAAGGTCACATTTCATCAATTTGATGGAGCAAGAGAGCTTAGATATGGCATGAAGAAAGAGACCAAAGGCCAATATTTAAAGTGTCTAAATACAAATGGTAACATGTAATAACATGTAAGAATTTGTGTATAAGCCATGAATATCAACATAGATAATGAGATTGATAGATCCAACTAATCAAATATACATTAAAGAGCTTATGCATCAAAACTTGAGTCTAACAGATGTTATAGATAATAAAAAACTTATAATTATGGTGTGATGCATGAAATCAAGATGGAAGAAACTATCAGTTTCTGTCATAATAAAGTAGAGTCTAGAATTGGTGTGATGTGTTACACTCTTAGTATAAACACAGAAGATATGGAACCCTAGATCATTTATCTATAAAAATGATATGTAGGATAAAGGAAAAGTTTCTAGTGTGGTTAAAATTATGTCAAACAAAAATATATAGACACAGAGGTATAAGTGCAAAGAAGATGAGCTATTTTTCAAGAGTGTCAAATAGAAAATATAGTGACACAGAGGAGTACAGTGAGAGAGAGATGAAGTGTGTTGAATAAAGACATATCTAGACATAGAAAGAAAAGGGAATAGAGGAAGAAAGGCACATGGAGAGAATGTGTACAGTATTACCAATTACATATTAGACTTGTAACATAGAACAAAGACATGAATTCATTTATGAATCTATTTTGTATACTAGAGTTATAGCTCCATATATCTGAGTAGTTGGTACCATCAGATAAGATAAGTTGGTACTAAGTTAGGGGATTAGTCTCTTTAGGTTTGGTTCCCTTAAACATTGTAACCAATGAGGTTAAGCTAAGTTGATACTCATTTAGGGAGTTGGCGCTCTTAAACCAGGAGATTGGTGTCTCCTTAAGGTTGGTGCCCTTAAATGTTTAACCAGTGTGGTTTACTAATGAGGGTTGAAACTATGAGGTTAGATTAGAATACTAAATTCTAGTAGCTATTCTCACCATGGTTTTTACCTTTGGGTTTTCCATGTATAAATTTGGTGTCATGTGTATTTGTGTGTGTATGTGATCTCTTAATTTATCTTTTAATCTACATATGATTTTGAATTTACTTTGAAAGGATTAAAGGAATAGTTTTATTTGATATACTAATTCACCCCCCTCTTAGTATCTAGTTGTGTTCTAATAATTGTTATAAGAGCCTAGGGTTCCTTGAAAGAATCTTAATTAGCTTAGGTAGATCTTGGAATAGTGAACATAATGGCTAGTAAAGAAGGATCTTTATCAAACAAATCACCTCTCTTTGATGGATTAAACTATGCATTATAGAGCATAAGAATGGAAACATATATATCTTCATTAGGGTTTGAGTAATGGATGTCTATGGTAAATGGATATATAACCCATATTACAACTCCTACTGATCAGTCTGCCAAGAAGGAATATGAAAGTAGTGTTAAGGCAAAGAATGTTATTCTCTATGGATTATCCAAATTAGAGTTTGTCAAAGTGATGCATTTTCAAAATACACAAGAGATCTAGAACAAGTTAAAAATCATCTATGAAGGTGATGACAAGGTAAAGCAAGATGTTTCTCTATGTTTTTTCTAATTACGTTCAAGGGAAAGAAGAAACTAAAGTTAAAGGTTAGGGGTTTGTACGTTACCCAGATTAAGTTGCGCACCGTATCCAAGCATTATGGGAGATCCTCTTTGGCTGGGGAGGAAACACCTATAGAAATAAAGAAACTTGAACAAAGAAAATGTTAGAAGATGATATGGTGGACTGCCAAGCTACACGCTCGGTCTCAGAAGTGTAAAGCTCCGTAAGGGATGATAGTCCACTATTTAATGAAAAGAGTTTTGTATAAAAAGAAATGATAAAAGACTTAAAGAAATGGAAAGGTAGAATGTTGTGTACCTATTCCCTATAGTTTTTGAGTCTCAGAATGCTAGACGGAGGTTTTGTCTAGTCTTTAAGCTATTTAGATAAGTTTTTTGGTTTACACAGTCATCGACATCAGTTAGGCTGCCAATGTCGGTAGGTGAATGGTGCCAATGCCAGTTAGGCTACCGATGTCGGTAGGGGCAATGGGATTTTGGATGGGTTTCAAGGTATTTTTGTGATGGACAGAAGAGTTTCTGGGAATTAGGAGGTTTATGCAGGGTTACAAGAAAATGAATAGGGTCTGAGGAAGGGCAAAAGGTAGAGGGTAGGTGTGAGAAGAGGGTAAGAATAAGAGGAAGGATTTTCAGCCCTTCCACAGAAGAATTTGGATCTTCTCAACAGTTCTTAGAAATATCAAATGGAAACTAATTACCAATGTATTCTAAAATATTGAAATGAGACAGAATACTTAGCTCTATTTGGTGGAGAACCAGAGGTGTTAGAATGCTTATTCCTGTTGTGGCTGATGTTGAGGTCCTTGTACAGTGTTTCAATCCAATGTCTAGAGTGACTTGTGTAGGGCTTCGATCGCCAGGAGAGTGATAGTTGAGATCTGATGATTGGTCTTAGCGTGTGCACATCAATTTGCAAGAAGTCAGGGGCCAACTCATTGTTGAGCTTAGGCTTATGTAATTGACGTCAATGATCCCACTGGCATCAACTGATAGTTGACCAACATCGCCAACTAGAGAATGGGTAAAAGGGCTATTTTTAGCTCTTTACCCATTTCTCCATCCACCAAGTGCATTTGCCATTGGAGAATGATTAAAAGATAGGTTTATTAGGCACGAGAGCTAGTTAGGAGGTTAAGATGGAGTGAGAATAGGTCATGGGTAGTTAGGATTTAGATGACCTAGTGTCAGGGTGACTCATAGGGTAAGAAATGGCCTTAGGGTGAGGTGTCTAGGTGAGGTGTCATGGTGAGATGATTAATTTAAAATAAGTAATTTATTTTAAATTAATAAAGTGTACAAGTGTGGGTTAGGAGTGTTAAAGTTAGAAGGGGACCAACGGGGGGGTTGACACAATATTGGTGTCTACATTTGCCCCTTTTTGTCTTGAGGTTTGTCCTGACGAACTGTAAGACAATAATAGATATTGTTTACCCCAGGTATGGGATGAGGTATTCCCCCTCAAAGTGGGAGTCGAGGGAAGGTAATCTAATATCAGGTGCCGATTTGATAGGTAGTGGATGGGAAAGGTGAGGTTGGAGTGTGAATGTTATAATAGCTGAGATTGTGTGCATACCACTTCACTTGATAGGCAGGTCTAATTGTCACAGGCAAGGTCGAGGAGCACTAAAATCAAAATAATTGGTCCCCAACTTATTAGTGGTAGCTGATTAGATTAAATGATCAAAGCTATAGCTCCAATGGTCGTCATGTTCCAAGTATCCTAGGCTAGGAAGTGCTCTTGGAAAACATGAAAATGTCACAAATATTGGGGATCAACTTGGGTGCAATTTGAAAATAGGTGTGAGGGTTGTGGACAATTTGCTAACTGTTCATGAGGTAGCATATGCAATCAAGACAACCAAGGTAGAGTTGTCTCAAAAGTGGTCATGGTCTAAGGAGATAATTGTGATCTCCAAGGTCATTTGTTGAGTCAGGCTGAGATATAAGTGATCTCAAGTGTAGTTTGTTGTGGTTAGGGAGATATATGTGATCTCCAATGTGCCCCATGAGGAGTCTAAGATGACTTTTAGTGTTAGGGCTAGTTGTTTGGGCATGATTTTGGGTAGTTATAGTGAAAACCTATGTTTTGAGGTTACTGATGTCGGTTATCAAACTGATGTTGGTAATACAAAAAAGCATTTTACCACCGATGTTGGCAGGTATCAGCCAATGCCAGTGGCCTAGGGCATGGTTTTGCTGACATCAGCGGCCTCCCAAACCCGACAAAAGTAGATTGGTAGCCCACCAAAATTCATTTGTGACTTTTGAAGTATTTGAAAAAGAGAGCTCTGAGGTGTTGAGTGATAGAGACTTCTGGTTGTCTATGGCAGCAGTGTTAGGTGTTAGGTTGTGAGTGGTTAGGAGTGTTTGTGAGTTTTGGAGGATTGTGAGAGGTTGGGAGTGTTGTGGACCATCAGGGATTGGTTTGAGGAGATGAGGTAGATGGAGATGGCAGATGTCAGAGGAGGCCCTGCAGGAGGAGCACCACCACCGGCACCCGTGATACCACCTTGGCAATGATGACGAGATGAGGTAGGGTTTGTTTTGTGAAATTTTGAGTGTGTTTGAATTTAATTTGATTTTTGTTATATTTTGAATTTTTAGCGATTAATCAAGGGGGAGGTCTAATTAGAAGGTTGGGTAGGTTAAGTAGGGTACTTTAGGTAGTTTTAGGAGGGTTTAGGGGTAAAAATGGGGGTAAAATGGGGAAGCCCTAATTTTTAGGGCTCACCCCATTGGGCCTTAGGGCCGAACCAGTCATCGATGCTGGTGGTTCTACCAACTTCAATCGATAAGTGACTGACATCAGTCAGGTAGGTGTTAACATCGGTTAGGTAGGTGCCATCATCGACACTCTAACCAATGTCAGTTGCCTTAAAATGATATTTAGGCCTTAAAAAAGCTGAAAATGATAATCTAGAGGGATAAAGTCATGCCGAGGCACTCTTGGGTGTAGTGATAGGCATATAGGTTTGGTTAGTTGGTCCATTAGGTAGATGAATGGGACAATGGCTGAGCTAACCTCAGAAGACCCCATGTCAACTGAGTGTTGCCTACATAGCCCCTATTTTAAGGGCCTTAGGCCTATGTAGTTCTCCCAAATGGGAAGAAGAGTTAAAGAGGTTTATGGCCATTTACATAATGTGAGTTAACATTGTTACATTTATGTTGGTTAGATGTAGGCTAGGTAGTCATTGATGTTGAGAGATCATCTCCCAACATTGTTGATGCAGATGTGTTGAGACATCACAGGAGATGAGTGAACACACATGGCCATTGTAAGGCTCAGTGGATTATGATGATATTGCCATGTAGCTAGGGATGTTAGCTTGATGGTAGCATTGATCGAGTGGTGGGATCATACCACCAACACCTTTCACCTACTGATCGAAGAGTTGATAGTCATAGTAAAGGACATGTACCAAATTTTGTGGTTGCTGATACATGGGGTAGATATATATGCATGCTCAAGAGAGGTGCATGACATACATATGGTGACACTGTTTGGGGAGCACATTATTGAGGTGATCTACCATTCACTGAGTTTTACATATGAGCCATTTTATGTGGTATATGAGAAAGGGCATCGACTTGCCATCTTGATGATGATTGACATCACAGTTTATGCCCTTTCTGATGTAGAGGGAGGGAGATTCTTGATTGTGATGATTGGGGTTTTGATAGACATGATAGTGGAGCAAACAATTTTTGCATGGGCTCTAATATTTTTAGCCCAGTTATACAGGGAGCTATGGGGGATTAGCTAGCGGTGATGGTACATCTTGTGTGTGGGCCACCTCTTGCACTGTTGGGCATATGAGCATATTGTGGTCACACGACCTCTTAGCCTCCCAGTAGCGATCCAAGCTGACTTTAGAGTTAGTTTCAGGTGATGGTGAGAGGTTATGGCATAGACAAATGTAGGTGCCATTGTCTGAGATATTGATTACTATAGGAGGGTACTAGATGCCTTGATCCCAACAAATATCATTTAGAGGCCGTACTTGATATATCCAGCCTTTAGAGATTAGGTAGAGCAGCTGGTGGGGGTCTAGAGCTTGAGATGGGTGAGAGGCAGGTGAGCTGGTGAGCTTGAGAGAGTTCCTACTGAGAGAGTGTGATGCTAGTATGGGCTGTTACAGGATGTGCCACCTACTTTCCCACAATATAGATGAGATGACATTAAGGTGCCACTCCCACTTCCAGAGGAGACAGAGTAGCCAGATTTTGAGGAGATACTCATAGGTCTAGGTGTGGTAGATCTGGGGTGTACAGTGGCCTACTCAGCTTGGTGGGCAGGTCAGTATGTCAGGATTCAGAGGGGACAACCTCTTGATCTATAAATAGTTAGTAGAGGAGGGATGCTGCCATCTAGGAGAGAGATGCAACACATGCACATGTGGTAGTACTGTAGGGATAGGTGACAGTTTTGACAACATAGGTGGCTACTTTGATAGGGTAGGTTACTACATTATAGGAGTAGTTGGCCACAGCTCAAGAATAGGTATTACCAAGGTAGGGTTTTGGAGGGTAGGGCCCTATTTAGCCAACACAATAGTAGTCAGTGCAGTAGCTAGTGGTTCAGCAGCCACCACAACAGTCACCTCAGCCATAGCCACAGAGTTCTTTACAAGGCATGGCATAAGGTTCGATGGGTCCACCGTAGACTATACCTTTATCTAGGTACAACACTATGCTAGATGAGATCACATATTATGAGGGTGCCATTAGGGGGTTTCCTCAGATCTAGTGGTATTCTGAGATGCTAGCTCAAGAGTGATCTATGTCGCATGCCACGGCTTCCAGTTCTCAGAGATGGCAAGAGTCAGAGTGGAGATGATTTGGCATCTTCATGACCATGACCACGACCACCACCACAGCCTTGAGGCATTTGTAGTTAGTTGAGTTATATGTACCGGCCTGCGTACCATTGATGTGAGATGTACGTACATTTTGAGAGAGATATGTATATATTGTACTGTGTCAGATATTGATGTATACCTTTATTTGATAGTGAATATATATGAGATGTTTTGAGATATTGATATGTTATGGATGTGATTGTGTGTTATTATGTTAGTGTTTTTAGTATTTTTCATGTTTGATGGTATATGCTTGTATGATGAATGTATGATGATGTTATAGCCTTTTCCATATTGGTGATGGTATATGATTGACATAAATTGTGTTTGGTTGATAGTTTCCATGTGTATTATTTTCCATATAAACTAGTGTGAATGGGCTATGATAATTCATATAACACAAATTGGTATTTGCATTAAATAAATCATGATATTATGTTAGTGGTTAGAAACTATTTTGGTTGTATGTTATGGGCATGTGACAAAATGTGAGAAGTGAAAGGCATGTTGTTCTTTAATTGACAAGGACTATAATGATAGCATAGATAGGGTTGTTGTAAACAAAAGCCCTGTTCATGCATTACGTCATTGACCATCAGTTTTTGTTAAAGAAGTACCCTAATCACTTGACATTATGTGAGCTCAAAATTCCTTGAGTATTTTGGGTTAATAGGTGTGATTATGTGATATGTGAGGATAACATAACCCCTTTTTAGCAGGGATAACTTTGCCCCTTTTATAGGTGACCCTGAGAATGACTATACACAAGTCCATGAATTAATAGTTTGTAGACCAATCAATGCAGGAAGTCTACTTGGGGATGTTGTCTTGATTTATGGTTATGTGAAGCTAATTGATGTGAGAAGCTTCTGAGAGGGAGCTATTTGTAGCAAAATTTGGTCATAGCCATCCTTCGAGGGAATGGTCTATAGTTTATTTTGTATGTTTTAACTTTATTGAATAGCTGTCCTTCAAGGGAGTAGTCTATTTATTATAGCAATAATGCAGCTATCCTTCGAGGGAACAGTCTACATTTATAGTTTATGACCTTTTGTTAGGCATATATATTATTATTATTTTTTTTCTTTTTGACTGAACTTTTAGTCATGGACTAGGCTATAAAGGTTTAGAGGTTTCTCTTTTTATTAGGACAAAGCATTTATTGCTTTAAAAAAGGGTTAGCTAATTGTTGTAGGGGAAGAGGGTTGAAAGGAATAGGAATGAGGATGATGAGGGTTACTCAAGGGACGAGCTCAAGTTAAACATCAAGTGAATGATTACTTGTTTAATAGTAGAATGGTCATAGATGTAAGGCATTAAGGGGCTCAGGGTTTGGTCATCCTTTGAGAGAAGATAGACGATAAGTCCCTAATCCATACTTGTGCATTATTATATAAGGTCCAAGCCAATTAGGAGAAAACTTGCCTCGTTTGCTTCTTTCCATATTGGTCACGTGTTGGTTTTCTTTAAGGATGAGATCTCTGATTTTGAAATCTCACTCTTTCAGATTTTTGTTGTAGGCACGCTTGATGCAGTCTTGGCAAAGAAAAGTCATCCTTTGGGCAAGCTAGGTTGAGGTCGCGATAGTCAGTATAAATTTGAATTCCCCCAATTGCTTTTGTGATAGGGATAATGTTTGAAACCCATTGTGGATAATTAATGGGTTGGATAAATGAGATAGAGAGAAGACGTAAGAAGCTCCTCTTTGACAAGGATGCATCCTATGAAGTTGACAGGTTTAGTTTGAGAGGGTGAGATCCTGATCTTCCAAGTTGGAGGCAGGAATCTTAGAATCACTGAAGGTGATGGAGGCAATAGTGGGTAATGATTTGACTAAAGCAGCTAGTGGTTGGGGGTCTTCAGGTTGGACCTCCACTGCTTGTAAAGTTATGATCAAGATTTGGTGATGTTGTGGAGAGCTTTGTATTAGGTCATACAAAAACATTTTCATAGGGTTTTGGTGAAGTGGTTTCACCATGTAGTCATGAATTGCTTTCGAAGATGTTGGTTGAGATGTGCCCAAGATAGTAATCTTGGGTTTTGGTGGTTGAGAAGGCTTGACAAATGGACATGTCCAAGGGATAGAAACCTGCTCTTTTCCTTTATCCTTTAGAGTTTGGGACCTAGTGGCCACATTAATAGTGTTAATTTTGAATAAAGGGGGAGAAGGTGGTAGAGGGACCATAATCTTGTGTTGAGATCTCGATTCTAGTGAGGAGGTTTGGGAGTCATGGGATGGTGTCAATAGTTTATCAAAAGAATCCTCAACAAGAAGGGTATCTTTTTTCAAATGTTGGCAAATGACAACCTTAAGAGCACATCAATTCTCAGTATCATGCTCAGGTGTGCGATGATATAGATAGATTTTAGTGTCATTGAACCAAGATGGTTTTGATCTTAGAGGTTGGAATGGTTTAATGGGTGGGAGAGTGATGCTAGAAGACTGCAACAATCAGCGTAATAGTAAAGCATAGGAACCCACTAATGGGTCCGTGCTCTTTATTACAGTAGGTGTTGACAACTTCTATTTAGGAGTTGTAGGGGGAGTTTGTCGTACCACCTTTTTAGTTGGTGGTGTGACCACTCACATAGATGGTGCTTTCTTGGTGAGAGGTGTCAATTTTTTTGGAGGAAATATATGTTTGATGGGTAGAGGGAGTAATAGAGGTAGTTTGTTTTTGTGAGGTGTTGGAATAGGGAGCACTCCTTTTAAAGTCGAAGGATGTGGACCCAAGATAGAGGGTAATGGTGAAGGTGGGGGAGTTTTTTGTACCATTTTTTTGGTTAGGGGAGGAGTAAACCAGTGTGGTTTAGCATCCTTCTTTTATTTGGTGTAAAGACCACTATTATGTGAGGCAAGGTTCAAATCTACCTTCACTTGTGGGTGAGTGAGGTTTTATATAAGGTGAACACTGAGAGGTGTAATCTGTTTCAGCATGGTGGATGCCTGCAAGGGTTTGGGTTTAGATGTGGAAGGCTGAGCTTCTGATGTTTTAGAAGTGGAAGCCCATTCTTTGTCAGAAACTTTGGGGTCAATCATTGTGAAAGGGTTGGTAGTACGAGATGAAGCGAGGTGTGTAAGATAAGGAGCCTTAAATCACTCCCATAATGCCTCATATTCTAGGTTCCTTGAATGGATAAATTCTAAGTTTTTAGCCAATTGAGAGAAGGGTTTAGAGGACATTGCGTGAGGCTTTATAATTGGTATTTTGGAAGATTTGGGTGGTTGTAAGAGCAAAAACATGTTGGACGTAGTGATCTCGAGCCAAAGGTGAGAGAGAACCATTACTAGATCTTCTTTGGCCAAAGTGGGTGAAGTTGTGAGTTCTTCTCTCGGTGGAGAAGGGATTGGAGAATGTGGCTCTTCGAGAGGATAGAGCACAGGGATGATCATGCCTTCCACATGTGGTCTAGGAGTGTGGAAAGTATGATCCTCCATTGGTAATAAGAAGGATGAGGGCTGAGCTACCGATGTTGGTACTGTCAAAGCATCCTCTAATGTAGGAGAGGTCAAAGTAGACACTCCTATGTGTAAAAGGCAGGTGGATGGAGGACTATCCTCCATTAGTGGAGGACAAATAGGAGAAAAAGGCTCTTCTACCTATGGTGGAGAAATAGGTTGACTAACCTCTTTAGACTGTGGGAGAGGTTGGTTAGGAATAAAAGGAGAAACCATGTTGATCGTGCATATGTTGCACTCTTGAGGGTCATCGGTGATGATCGGAACATTGTTTTGACTTGGGGGATGGTAGGGAAATGGTTGTCCAAAGACGTCTATGTTTTGGTTGGCCAGTGCATTTGGGTTATCCAAAATAAGATCCCCTTTTTGTAACATGTCTTGAATAACATTTTTGAGGGTTTTGCAATTGTCTATGTCATGAACCTCGACACAATGATAATTATAAAAGTCATTTTCCCTATACCATGCAGGGATGGCTCATGAGGGATCAAATTGGGGTGGTGGTTAGATTTGAGGGAGGTTGAGGACTCCTTGCTTCACAAATTTATCCAACATGAAAGCGTATGATTCTCCTATTAGAGTGTATTGATGTTGTACATACCATTGTTGGAATTGTCTCATGATGTTTTGTGATGTGGAAGGCTCAGATTGGTTGGTTGCAGTAGAAGATGATGATCTGAGGACCAAAACATTTGATGATCCCTTGGACTTAGAGTGGGAAGAAGGAGATTTGGAAGAAGAAGGGTCATTGGATTTTGTGTTGGTATTTTTACTACACAATTTGACTCTATCCTCTTCGACAACGTGAAGTTCAAGCTTTTGGGCCATAGTGAAAGCTTCATCAAATGTGTGGAAAGTTTGAACCCACAAAGTGGATGAGATGTGCTTAGCACATGCTCTTGAAAAGAGCTCAATGAGCTCAAGTTGAGGTAATGAAAAGGAGAGTTGGTTGATCAAACCTCTCCAATGAGTGACAAAGTCTGCTATTGATTCATCGTTAGATTTTCTAATAGAATAAAGGTCTGTGATGGAGACCTTCTTGATGATGTTGGTTGAGAAGTGGTTGAGGAATAATTGAGTGAGTTGAGTGAAGGTAAAGAGAGAATGACTGGTAATAGAGCTATACCAATCAAGGGTGGCACCAAAAAGTGACATGGGGAATGTGTGAAGTAATAACGCATCATCATGTGCTATGAGGTAACAAGCATGTCTAAACACTTGTATATGTTGTTGTGGGTCCTCTTTATTCTGAAAGTGAGTAAATTTTTGGAGTTCCCATTGGCTAGGGTATGGTTAAATGGAAACTGAAGGGTGGATATGTTCATTGCAGATTTATTCGTATGAAAGAACACTTCTCAAACTTGAAATAGATGTCTCAAGGGTGGACATCTTATCCATCAGCATCTTAATTAGATTGGTGGATGGATTGGCAGGAGGGGCACCCCCTAAGTTATAGGGTACCTAGAAGGCATTGGGAGGGGCGTATGACGTAGTTGGTTGCATTTGTATAGGTGCAACATATTGATAGTTCATCATTAGGGCCGATGTCGAGGCCAAGGGGGCTTGTGCCATGAAGTTAGAGGGCATAACTTGACTAGATGCCGACAAGGGTGGTTGAATGGTGGTGACACTAGTTAAAGGATAGGTAGTAACTCTCATGTTTATATGAGCAAGAGTGGGTGGGATAGAGACAATCAAGTTCTGAAAAGGTGTCAAACTTGGTTGAATTGTTTATGGTTGAGGGGGAATGGAAACCCTGATGGAGGTAGGTCCAGAAATAGAAGGGGAGGCCAAATCTTGAACATTGGCCATGGTTGGGTTACTGGTTGAGGTAATGGCTTGAGTGACCATAGGTTGGGTAGCGGATATTGTTGATATCATTGCCATTTCAACCAAGGAAGTTGGCATCCCATAAACAGGGTTACCTAAAGGATCTCACATTTGGCTTCTAGCAAGATAATGTTGGAGAGCCTTGACATTGTGATCAAGGAATTTCTCAAAAGCTTGATCCCCTTCGGGAATAATAGGAGGTTGATTGGTGGGGGTAGGTTGGATAGGAGTATGATTAGTGTCTAAAGTATACTCCATTAGATGACTTGGTATGAAAGGCAAAGGTGGGAGTGGCTATTGAATCATGTGTTCAACAAGAGATTTGACTTGACTGCGTGTCAGAACCATTCAAGGTGAAATGGATTCAGGTTCCAAAAACTATGTGTTTCAATTTCAAAAAACTAGAATTTGTGTTTAACAGCAAGAAAGTTGGGTTTTAAGCTTGTTGTTTGGAAAGGAAATTTTTATTTTTATTTTTTTATGATAGTGACCGATTTCAGTTGTTTAACTAATATTGGTTATAATGAGTTACTGGCATCGGTCAATTAACTGATGTCGGCGAAGTAATGTTGCTGATGTCGGTGTAAAAACTGATGTCAGTTTCTATGTAATTCTAGAAACATAGAAAACTGATAGTTTTTGGAAAAAGAAGAGATTTTGAGTTTGTTTTAGACCTCAGAATGATGTGACCTTACCAGCTCAAACAATCAAATAAAAATAATAGAATAGATGATTAGGCAAGTAACCTCTAAAACGTTAGATTCCTAGTCATAAATTTTAGAGTCGTGGTGGCTTATGCCTTAGAAGAATGTGTTTGGGAATTGGGCTTGTAGAACAGGTCCTAGAGAGGAAGTCTATAGCTAGTTTCAGGTTGTGTTTTGGTGCTCAAAGATCTATGTTAGGTTTAGTACATGGCCTAGTTCTGGGGCTTACTCCCTTCACTTCATGAACCCAGAGCCGAGTTGGGCCACTTAGCCAATATATACTTTGCCTATAGTTTATACTCTGCTAGAGAATAGAGTGGGTCCTCCTCTTGGTAGTGAAGTCCAAGTAGGATTGCCAGGTGGGGTAAGGTATTCGCTAGGTGATGAAATCATAGACGGGCATTGTCTCAAGTAAGTTTAGATGTTGAATTTGATTGTGATCATGGTTTGGTTGTGTAACATTTGTGCACTGTGATTTATTCATAATGATTTTTAATTACTAAGTGGGCTAAATATGCATTCAAGTAAGAATGAAATGCAGTAGTTTTTTAACCCAAATAGAAATGTGTTTTTCAAATGCAAACAATTGAGAAGAGGTTAAGAGTATGAATTTTCACTACTCTATGATGCAGGGAAGAAGTGATAGGAAGAAAAAGAGATGTTCTATTTAACTTCTGTTGATGGTTTCCTTTTGAGACAAAGATAAAAGAAGGGGATGCAAGAAGAGAATATTTTACTAATGCATCTGTATGAAAATTTGCTTTTTCAGAAGAAGAAGAATAAACCTAAGGAAAACTCTAGGGGTCCCACTGGGTGTGCCAGAATGTTTCTCTAAGTTTTTGCTAATTACATTCAGAAGAAAGAAGAAACTAAAGTTAAAGGTTAGGGGTTTGTACATTACCTAGATTAAGTTGTGCACCGTATCCAAGTGTTATGGGAGCTCCTCTTTAGCTGTGGAGGAAACACCTGTAGAAAGAAAAAAACTTGAACAAAGAAAATGTTAGAAGATTATATGGTGGATTGCCAAGCTACGCACTCGGTCTCAAAAGTGTAAAGCTCTATAAGGGATGACAGTCCACTATTTAACAAAAAGAGTTTTGTATAAAAAGAAATGATAAAAGACTTAAAGAAATGGAAAGGTAAAATGTTGTGTACCTATTCCCTATAGTTTGTGAGTCTCAGAATGCTAGACAGAGGTTTTGTCTAGTCTTTGGGTTATTTAGATAAGTTTTCTAGTTTACACAGTCACCGACATTGGTTAGGCTACTGATGTCAGTAGGTGAATGGTACCGATGCTGGTTAGGCTACTGATGTCGGTAGGGGAAGTGGGATTTTAGACAGGTTTCAAGGTATTTTTGTGATGGATAGAAGAGTTTCTGGGAATTCGGAGGTTTGTGCAGGGTTGTGAGAAAATGAATAGGGTATGAGGAAGGTCAAAAGGTAGAGGGTAGGTGTGAGAAGAGGGTAAGAATAAGAGGAAGGCTTTTTAACCCTTCCACAGAAGAAGTCAAATCTTCTCAATAGTCCTTAGAAATATCAAATGGAAACTAATTACCAATGTATTCCAAAATACTAAAATGAGATAGAATACTTAGCTCTATTTGGTGGAGAACCAGATGTGTTAGAATGCTTATTCCTATTGTGGCTAATGTTAAGGTCCTCATACAGTGTTTCAATCCAATGTTTGGAGTGACTTGTGTAGGGCTTCAGTAGCCAAGAGAGCAATAGTTGAGATCTGATGATTGGTCTTAGAGTGTGCATGTCAATTTTCAAGAAGTCAAGGGGCAACTCATTATTGAGCTTAGGCTTATGTAACTGACGTTGGTGATCCCGCTGGCATCAGCCAATAATTGACTGACGTCGGTGGCTAGAGAATGGGTAAAAGGGCTATTTTTAGCTATTTGCTCGTTTCTCCATCTACCAAGTGCATTTGCCATTGGAGAATGGTCAAAAGATGGGTTTATTAGGCATGAGAGTTAGTTAGAAGGTTAGGATGGAGTGAGAATAGGTCATGGGTAGTTAGGATTTAGATGACCTAGTCTCAAGGTGACTCATAGTGTAAGAAATGGTCTTAGGGTGAGGTGTCTAGGCGAGGTGTCTAGGTGAGGTGTCGTAGTGAGATGATTAATCTAAAATAAGTACTTTATTTTAAATTAATAAAGTGTGCAAGTGTGGGTTAGGAGTGTTAAAGTTAGAAGGGGACCAAGGGGGGGTTGACACAATATTGGTGTCTACACATGCCAAGCTATAAACATATAGATGAATGTTTGAAAGTCATAAAATGACTAAAGAAGAGAATATTTAAGACTACCTTATCTAGGTAGATGAAATAGTCAATGCAATCAAAGGCCTTATAGAAGAAATAAAAGAATGAATCATTGTCTAAAATGTCCTAAGATATTTTCCATCAATATACGATTCTAAAATATCTATAATAGAGGAATCAAGAGATCTAGATAAGCTCATAGTAGATGAGTTGCATGGAACCTTCATTTTCTATGAGATGAGAATGGGAAAAACAAATATTTCTAAGAGAAAAGCTGAATTCAAATCATCCAAGCATGTAAAAGTATAAGCATATACATCTAGATTTGAGGAGATTGATGAAGAAGAAGCCAACTTTATCAGAAGATTGGAAAGAGGATCTGGAAAGTAAAAAGGTAAGTTACCATTTAAATGTTTTAATTATGGTAAAGTAGGAAATTTTGATGCTAAATGACCTTATTATAAAAAGGATAACTCTAATAAAGAAGATGATGGCAACATAATGAATCTCCACTATTCCAAAAGGAGTAACCTATTTAAAAACAAGAAAAAATTATATATAAGAGAAGATAGTGACTCATTGGATGATAGTGATAGCTTAGATGATGACCATGGCTGTGCCTTTATTTTTGATGGAAATGAGTTTGTTTTCATGGCATTAGGATCAAATTCTATATATTGGGATCAAGAAGAAGTTTAAGACTCTAATGAATAAGAGGAAGGATAAGTGGACCTTGAGTGTGAACTCATCTATGTTCTAGATGAGATTGACATGCTAAGAAAAGAGAACTCAAGATAGAAGAAGCTTGGACAAAAAGAAGTTGAAAAACTATCCAAAAGTATTAAAAGATCTAATCAGATGATAGTGAGTCTAAAGAATCAAGTTGAAGAGGTCAAAATAATAGAAGATGTAGTCAAAATTGAACTACAACTTAAGTCTATTGAATATATGAGTCTAGAAATAGAGATAGTGGCTTTGAGAAAAGAGCTTGAAAAGGATAAAGAACAAATAGACAAAGGTCTCAAACTAAAAGAGGATGAGATATTCTTTATGAATTGATCTAATTTCAAAATCCATCAAAAGATAAATTTGGTCTTGGTTATGAAAAGGAGAAAAGTCCCATAACCAATACATCTGCTAAGTTATATGACAATTTAAAGTAAAAGAATCAAGAGAAAAGAAAGAGAAAGTTTGTAAGGATACAAAGACAAACATAAGTAATGATAGAGTGAAGAAGGATAAATATGGAAAAAAGATTGAGGAAATGAAAAATAATAATGACTCCATCTCTACAAACTCAAGGAAGATGCAAATGGTTACACAAGGGTAAGCAACTTTAAGAAGCAAGAGTTGAGAAGAACTCCTCATCCTGCATAAAGAAAAGCTAGGACCAGGTATTCCTCATCCTTTTATCATTATTGTTATAAATATAATAATTTTGTTCATAAGTATAGTAATTGTAAAGTTTTACTTATAAGGAGAACTAATTTTGGAAATAAAAATTTGTTTCCACCCTTGTTAGATACAAATGTAATGTGTTATAATTCCAATAATTTTGGTCACATATATAAACATTGTAGAACAAGATTTGTAAGATTAAAATTACAAAGTAAGAAGAGAGGTATGCTTATAAGTGTGAACAAAGGTTCACAAGTCTCTAAAAAAGAGAAAAGTAAGCCCAATAGGACATATAAGTAACCCAAGCATGTATGGAAAGTGAAAGATCAAGCCATGATGAAGAATGATATAGAGGTTAGAAAATCTCAAGAGATCTCAATGTCTGCACATGTTGAGAATGAGAAGACAAATCTCAAGGAGTTTAAGGTGATATTCAAGGATAGTTTTGTGGTATGTATAGACTCAAGTGAACATATTACTACTATAAAGCAAGTATTATGCATAGAAAATTAGTATTTTGTGCCTAGTAATGAGATTATGAACTACAAGGAAGATTCATCAGATGAACATATATGTCATAGATCCATATTGTCTCCATGTAATGTTAATCCCATTATATAATAAAAGGAGAACAATGTAATTTATGAGCATGTCACTTATCTCAAGCCTAAGAAGAAGAATAAGAATATAAAGCACAAGTATACCAAGTAAGAGAAGGAATATGAGGAGTTATTGGTAACTCTTGGTTTCACATTGTTTTATAACATTGTGAAGTAAGGTGTTTCTATCTATGCTTATTAAGAGACCCATTTTTAATGGAGAAGAAAGTGATGTCTTATAAAAATGATAAATCAAGCAGGTTGTGATATTGACTTGATCAAATCAAGTTAAGTGTTGTGTATGTAGTGTATAAAAGGATAGAATGTGTGTCTCAATATGACCGAATGAGATTCTTAGAGTACGCACACACACACATATATGGTCTAAACTTTTAGTTAGCCTAAGGGTTCTAATGCAAGAAACCCTTGACATGGTGTATCCTATGTTGTATAATGAGTTGGGTCACCAAAATTAGTAAACATGTGTAAAATGATGATATACATGTGAAAAATGGAGTTATGGTGTGCTATAGGTAGGCCCTTGATTCAAAGATGGAGTATGGTGTAAGGGGGAACTAGATTACTAAGTCTATTAGAATAAATAAAGATCATAATAAAAGAGCTTGTTGTATGTTCTATGGTGGTATATTTAAAAATTCTCAAGTAGATTCTAGTTGAGAATTGTCTATGTTAAATAATAAATAAAATCATGTAGAAGGACTCTAAGTTATGAAGATGATATGTTATATTTAACATGGAGTTAAGGGGAACTAACTCAGATAGCTTGAATAGCTCTAGGAGCTATGCATGATGTGAAAAAAGGATAATATGTGAGACGCTTTAGTCATGATTGAAAGATAAAGTGTTGTCTACTATAGATGTTAACTTAAGAAAGTTGAGATGATGAATTAAACAAAACAAGTCAAGTGCTTAGATAGTGTATTGAATCCTCGTTCACAAAATAAAGTAGGAGTTTTATAATTGGTTAGGTCCTAGGATCAGAGGACTATGTATGGAGACCTGAAGATGATCAAGTGATGCCATGAGACAATATTTGGGAGTGATAGCTCTTACATCACATCACTAGATACTAGTGATGGAGCATAAGTCTAGAGGATGGATCATACAAGCCTTGTTCATCCCCATAAGAGAAAAGGCAACCTAGGTATGTATACTTCTAAAAATTACTAATGAGTTGAAAGTTGTAGATTCTTAGATAAACTCCTTTATCTAATAAAGGGGCGAAATATTTGTAAAAATAGTCAACAAGATTCCCTTTTCCATTGATGTCAAAGAGGGAGAAAAGGTACAAATTCTCTCTATGAGAGAAAAAGAGTAAATGCTCTCTATAAAAGTTTGGAGGAAAAGTGTAAATGTCAAAGTATAAGCAGAGAAAGTGTCTAAGCTGAGTATTAGAAAAATATGCCATTATTTAAGCAGGAGCAAGTTTGGTATGAATAACATCAGTTCATACTTATAAGAAGCCAATGTAAGCAATGTCATAGAAGGAGTTGAATAGTAGAAAATTAGAGAATTTAGTTTGCCATCAATGACAAAGGGGGAGATTGTTGGAAATATGATTATCATTGATGTCAAAAGGGACATTATGAGCATGTCATTGATGTAAAAAGGGATATTATGGATGTCATTGATGCTCAAAGATTAGTATGGTGATTTGAGTATGTGTAAGGCATCCTATCAGAGGTCAAGGATGATTGGAGTGCTTATGTGCATGAGTGGAATTCATCTAGTTCTTCACATTGTTCATCTAGACATTTTGGGTCTATAGAGGAAAATATAAGTAGGCATTTTGATTACATCACCATTGCCACATGTGGATCAGTCTAGGCACATTGGTCATATGGTTATGATCACATTAGTCCCTAGTTGTTATGTGCTAGATTTAAAGACATGAGATGAAGTTTAGTTGAAGTTATGGGGATGTAAATTTGGCTACTAAGATAGAATTCACTAAGTTTCTATACTTAGCCAAATTTACAAAAGGGCTAAATATAGCCAATTAAGCATATTGATGAGGTTAGTGTTTGCACACATATAGGTGTTTAGATAAAATGATCACATGGGTCTATTAATTTTTATACCTACTTTATTTAAACTAAATATTTGGTCACACAATGTAGTATGACAAAATATATGCTTTAGCAAAGTAGGGCTCCAATGCATTTTGACAGTGTTTTCCAATAGAATCAAATTTTTAGGTTGCAAGAAAAAATTGAGAAGGCATTTTTATGATGTCATATATTATACATATGAATACCTAAGGAAAAAATGGTTATATGGATGGAATCCCCTATGTAAGAGGATCATATGTGCTAATTTGTACGTCATTCAACTAAGAGCAAGAAGAGTTAGGTAGGTGCAAAGTTAGCCTTCCAAGCAAAATGAAATGGTCTCCATATTTGGAAAAAATATGCACAAGGTCATACAAAGTTGTCATTATTTTACAAATATCATCTATGGAAATTTTCAAAATAAATATATGGTAGATCTATTATGGGTTTCTTATGAGCATCTTGAATATATGGATAACAAGTTCAATTGAGAAGGAATGAGCTCAAAATTGAATTATCTTTGCTCTCAGAGTGGATAGGGTTTCTTAATAAAACCCTAAGGGTTTAAGTCATGACATCAATAGGAAATTTTTATTTTGGTGGTCAATGGCTATATCTTATACCAAATATCTTAAGTTATAACTTAAGCCTTTTTCATCATTGAGAAACTAGCCCCATTAACCTAGCAATTACTAATTTAAATGACTTAATATTTCCTAGGTCTTAGACTTCATATTATGTCTAATCTTGATCAATAGCCTATACTTTATCATATTTAGATGATCCATTGGAGTGAAGCAAAGTCAAATTGTTAAAAAGACCTCTGAGTGGGTGCACAAGTGACAAATGTCACATTCGTGGAGCTTGTCAGATAGAAACCCAATGAGTGTAATCTTGTTAGAGTTAATGATCGAGTTTGTCAAGAAGATCAATGACACACACTTAATCAGACATTAGAGATCTAATAGAGCATGATGAATTATGTCAAAGGTCCCTCAGAGTGAACGTGTTAATGCCAAATGTCATAAGCACATGAGTCTATCAGATATAGGATATTCAACAAAATGGGAGAGACCATTGAGTTTGTGTTCCAAAATCTCATAGAAACAAATCTATTTATGTGGCATATACCACAAACATTCCATGAATATCAAACCAAACTTGATTAATATTAGGAAGATGAGTTTTATAACTCTCATCATGTTATTGGCCATGGAATTTACTAATGTGTTCAATTGATACATATTATTGAGGGCATGATTGAAAGTGGTGAAATTGAAGTAAGACACATGATGTGAAACAATAATCAAGATATGGGCATTTACAAAGACCCATTCCCTAAATAAAATCAATAACTAAAAAGAAACAATTAGAATGAAGGGAAAAACTAATGTAATCAAAGACAAGGCTAGAATCATAATCCCATATTAATAACCTACATTAAAATAGCATGCCATATGATTAAAATAGAACCATGGGATGTGTTTATAAAAATCATGTTACTATAATCACCATCAAAGATCATGAATTATTTAATGCTTCTTGAAGTACTAGACACCCCATTATAGTTTCAAGACCCTCCTCTTCAAGTAACATTATGTCAGTTTCAAGTGATTATATTGCACCTCAAGTTTTGTGGTTTATGATTTCTTGACCCCCTTATTCTAATCATAATGACTCCTTATTGACTCAAAATTATGCAAATGCAATTAGATGCTTGTGAGTCACCATCCAAGGCTCTTTACCTTTTTCCTTTAATTATAATGGCTCCTTACTAACTCTAGATTACATAATCACAACTAGACACTAGCGAGTTACCCTCTAGGGCCCTTTACCCTGTTCTAATACTAGACCAAATGTGAACACCATTCCTTCATATCCAAATTTGAACACTATACCATCCATGGCTAAAGTCTCTCATACTTATACTGAAAATACGTATAATATCCCAAACAAATTAAGTAAAACTCCTACACAAATTTCTATCTTAGATATTTTATATATGTCAGAAGTCCACAAAACTATTTTAAGTGACTTCTTATAACAATCCACTATTACACAAGACATTAAACCTAAATAATTTAAAACAATGGCAGGTCATTTATTTCCTTTCCAATAAGTTACATTTGATGATAGAGATATGTGTAGTATTGGTCCAAGCCATAACAACCCATTGTATAGTAAGGTCATTATGGAGAATCATTAAATTAAGTGAGTTATTATAGGCAATGGTTTAGGGATGAACATAGTGTTACTCAATCTAGTACAAATATTAGGTTATACTTCAAAGTACATCACACCAGAAACAATAATGATTAAGGCATATGACAATACCGAAAAGGAATATTCTAAAATTATTTATCTTCTAATCATTGTTGGGTCTATATCCCTTCATACTTTGTGTTGTAATATGGATATTGATTTTTCTTATAACATACTTCTTCATCTTCCCTGGAACCACAAAATATAGGCCATCTCACCCATTTTACACCAATGCCTCAAATTCCCCCATGATGGGATTGAAGTCACCATTCTTGTTGATCTACAACCCTATCAATATTGCAAACACCTTCAGACTAAATTTCATAATTATAACTATTATCTTGGTTTGAATTAATAATGAATAATTACAAAGAAATAGTTTCACAATCTAATAATATCAACCCAAGTGACCTTGCTTTCACTTAGGCTGATCCATTTCCTACAACACTTACACAACATGTCACTATTGAAGATGCATGCATTTCCACATACCATTTGAAATATGCCTTTCACATTGCTAAAATTGCTAAGTCTCCTAAGTCTTTCAACAAACCCAAGTCTTCCCAAATCCATTATAGGCCCAATAGGATTTTTCAAAATAAAAAAAGACACACAAAAAATAGCATTAGTATTCATACCTACTACTTCACAAAAATAAGAATAGGAAGCCTTTATCAAAGGAGATCATCTATATCTGGATGGCATTACTAATTATTTATAAAAATGTAAGTATCATATCCCTAATCAAATTGTGGACAACTTTGATTATAAAATTAAAGGCCTTGGTCTACAAGAATAGGGAATCTTGGAACCATTGTCAATTGATAAGACTAATATGAGTTGAGGTCTTAGATTTATACCACTTAGGGTGACCTCATGTATTTGATATTTATTCTTTTGAATTGATTAAAAACATAGTGACACAGAATCCCATTATTTAATCTATAATGAGCTTGTAGACATAGAACTATTTAATTCCCACTCCATTATGACTATTACCTCCCATTATGATCTAAGGGGATCTATGTTTCACTCCTAAAATAAAGTTGTCAAATTGTGGAATCATCATTGGCACAACTTAGAGCTCGATAATAACTTTTTGGTGTAATTTGAATGGGTCCATTATGAGACCATATGTATAAGATATCACACATTGAAGATTAAATAGTGTAAAAATGACACAAGAAAAAAATTGGGTTTGGTTTATAATTTGTCTTTGATCAGTGTAAAAAGCTGACTATGGGAATCATAGCCAGTGAATTTTGCTTTTATCTCAGAGGGAGACCCTACTATCGATGGAGTTGTAGACACCGAAATTGTGTCTAACCATTATCGTCATCTTCCTCTATCCTCAATTTTTATTCTCCCTCGCCTATTTCACCCCTGTTGACCATTTTCTTACTAGCCTTGACCCTAGCAACATGTAACAATGAGCAGAGAGCTAAAGCTAGCCCCTGTCTCCATTCTGCATCTGCCGACGACGGTCGTTACCTGGCCAAGGTCACCGACATCGGTCATTTATCGGCCGACGTCGGCAATCCTGCCGACGTCGGTCACCTTATCGTTACCCGTTATCAGTTACCATTCAGTTCCCAATCGGTTTCCCGATCGGTTATCAAACCGTCCCTCGAACCGTCCCTCGCTTTCATCAGCAAAACCATTTGAAATCTCTAATCAATAGAATCCCAAACTCAGACATTCACAGACTCTTGCAATCAACTCTGGCGATCAACCAACTCTGGCATCAACCAATCTGCATTCGCTTTGATCAACTTCTGACAGAGCATCGACAACTTCAACAACGTCAATCATGTCTTCGCACTGTGACAGGTAAGTATCTTCCTCTATTTATTTTTATTTCCTTTTGGTTATTGCTTGCTTGTTATTTCTATCACTCTGGACTATAGACCCGAGCCCTGATTTCCTTCTTTACACTTCTGCCCACTATCCCCTGACTACACTATAACTCTATCCAGACTCGACCAAAACCCCCAGACCCTGTGCAGACTCAACCTTACCTTGACCAGACCCTATCCTGACCTTGTCTCGACTCTACTAGACCCTGTCTCGACCCTGTCCAGAACCTACCCTGACCGACGCCGGTCACTACCCTGACCGATGCCGGCACCTAAACCGACGCCGGCACCTTTCCCTGACCGATGCCAGCACCACAGAGACTGATGCCGGCGACTGTGCAGAACAGTGCTGCATATCAGGTATGCATTTTATTTTTCTATCTTTAATTTCTATCATTTTATCTTTCATTATCTACTTTCGTCAAATATTCTGCTTTTTTATCAGTGGGTTGATATCCTTCTAGGAAGTCTTCATACTTCCAGGATCGGGCGTTCGCCTGACAGCCCACCATATCCTCGATTAACGTTTTTCGTCTAGTCTCTTTTTCTTCGCAGGTGTCATTCCTCCACAGCCAAAGAGGAGTACCTTCCGACATCTAATTTTGGTGCGCATGACTACAATCAGGTATCTTCTAACCTTGACCATTCTTTAGTTTCTCATTTTCTTTATCTTTGAATGTGAAAGTGAAATTTACATAGAAACATTCTGGCACGCCCAGTGGGACCTTAGGTTCTTCCTCGGGTTCCTTTTTCTTTTCATTCATTTAGGCGCATTAGGTTCCTTCCTTTTCGCCTTCTTTCGTCTCTTCTTAACGACACTATAAACAGGACTAAAAAGAACATTTCTTTCCTTTCTTGCATTTCTAGACTAGTCCAAATTCATACTCTTCGACTCTTTCTCCATTCGTCTTCATATGAACAAAACATTTCAACTTGGGCATTAAAACACTCTACATCGCATTTCTGTTTGCTTGCATCTTTTAGACCACACATAGTAATTAACAAACGCATATTGAATTAATCTAGATCACTTCATGTTACACGACCAAACCACTTGTACTTAAACAAACATTTTAACTTACTTGAGACAAGGCCCGACTGGGATTTCATCCCCTAGCGGATACCTTACCCGTCCCGGCGATCTTACTTGGATTTCATCACCAAATAGAAATCCCACTCTATTCTCTGGTAGAGTCTAAACTATAGGCGAAGTATATTTTGGCTAAGTAGGCCCAGCTTACCACTGGACTCGTGAAGTGAGGGGAGCTTGCTCCTTAGCACCAGGCCTTGTACGAAACCTAACACAGACTTCTTGAGCACCATAACTAACTTGAAACCATCCATAGACTTCTTCTAGGACCCGACTCGAAATCCAATCTTCCTCTACACACATTCTAAGGCATAAGCCACTATAATCCTTAAAATTTACTTCTAGGGTTTTAGGATCTGCTTGTGTCTTCACCTTTTTTAGTTCTTATCTACTTGTTTGAGCGTGTGAGGACATCCTTTATTGCCTTGTATGGTTTTGACACGCAGTCAAACCAAGGCTCTTCTTGACCACGCTAGCCATCAACCACTTCCGTCCACCCTGTCTGTAACCAGTCCCATAATGGAGTTCCACTCGGAAACTGAAAGAACTCCTACTAGACCATCCCCGACCTAGACACCCGTCGTTCCAAAAGGGGACCAAGATTTCGCCTGATTCTTGGACCTCAATGTCAAAGCCCTGCAACACTATCTCACGAATAGCCGAACACGAGACTCCTTGGGCAATCCAATCTATGGAATGCCGACCTCTCTCCTCGAAACTGTGGCCATATCAATAGCGTTTGTAGTTCAACCTTCAGACACCCAAGCTATTGCCTCAACCAATGACCAGCCTTTTACCAACCATCCAAATGTGGCCTCACCCTCCATCTTTGAGCCCACTTCCACCGGGGTTTCGGCCCCCTATCAACCTCAGCCCACTCAACCACTTTCTACTCCCTTTAAGAATTTGGTCGTCTCTATTCTGCCTACCCTTACTCCTATCAACACTAGGGTGGCTACCTATCCATTGGCCCATGTAATCACTAACCAACCTCCTGTCACAACATCGAGCCTAGCCGTACCTTCTACCCAACCATCCCTAGTCTCTTCTTCTATCCCTACGAATAGTCATCCATATGTTGCACCCTTACTGGTACAACCGACTACGTCGTACGCCTCTTCTAGCCTCATTCAAGCGCCTTATAATCTAGGGGGTACTCCATCTGCCAATCCGTCAGCAGACATCATCAAAATGCTGATGGATAAGATGTCTAGCCTAGAGACCTCCGTTTCTGGCTCACACAATACTCTGTCATACAAACAAATTTGCAATGAGCCCATTCATCCTTCTGTCCCAATCAGGCCATATCCCAACCAGTGGGAACTTCCTAAATTCACTCATTTTCAGAGTAAGGAAGACCCACAACAGCACTTATGGGCATTCAGACATGCCTGCTACCTTATCACCCACGATGATGCGTTGCTTTTACGCACGTTTCCTATGTCCCTCTCAGGTGCTGCACTTGATTGGTATAGCTCCCTTGCTAGCCATTCCATCTTCACATTCACTCAGCTGGCCCAACTCTTCCTCGATCATTTCTCTATCAACATCACCAAGAAGGTCTTAATCACAGACCTCTATTCTATCTGTCAATTCGAGGATGAATCCATCGCTGATTTCGTTGCTCACTGGAGGGGCCTTATCAATCAACTCTCCTTTTCCTTACCCCAATCCAAACTTATTAAACTCTTCTCCCAAGCCTGCACCCGACATATTTCTTCCACCTTGAGGGTTCAGACCTTCCGCACCTTCGACGAAGCCTTCACGATGGCCCGTAAACTTGAGTTACGTGCCATCGAGGAGAATAAAGTCAAGTTACGGAGCAAGAATCCCAACTCCAAGACCAATGACCCCTCTTCTAAACCTTCCTCATCCAATCCTAAATCTAAAGCTTCAGCAAACGCTGTGGTCATTAGATCTTCCTCTTCTTCACCTTCAACTAACCAACCTGAGTCATCTACATCTCACAACATCACCAAAAAATTCCAACAACGGTATATCCAGCATTCATACACTCCTCTTGGAGAATCATATGCTTCCGTTTTGGAAAAACTCATCAAACAGGGGGTCATCAATCTTCCTCAGATTCGACCACCTCTATAATTTGATCCCTCAAGCGCCATCCCTGCGTGGTATAGGGAAAATGACTTCTGTACCTACCACCATGTTAAGGGACATGACACGGGCAACTCTAAAACCCTTAAAAACATCATCCAAGACATGCTCGAGAAGGGTGACCTCATCCTCGACAATCCCAATACGCCACCTAATCAGAACATTGACATCTTCAAGCAACCATTTCCCAATCATCTGCAAACCCAAAATAATGTCCAGACTATGACTGACAACATTCACGAACACAATATATGAACAGTCAATACAGTCTCGCCCTTCATCCCTGACCAGACTCTTTCACAACCTCAAGAGGTGAGTCCACCCATCAATCCATTACATGTGGAAGAACCTCCCTCCCTGATTAGTTCTCTGTCAACTTCTCTCATCTTGGAGGATGCCTCGACCTTACTAGCACCACCAATTTCACCGTCTTCCTTCTTGCTGCCCATGGAGGACCCGACCTTTCCTACTCCTCGACCACAAGTGGAGGGTACTATCATTCCTACCCTTTACCCTCTTGAGGAGCCTCATTCTCTGGTTTCTTCTCCACCTAGAGAAGAACCTGCCTCTCCTTCGTCTCCAACCACGGACGAACCTGTCATGACTCCATCATGCCTTGGATCTGAGATCGCTACACCAGTCTTATCTTTAACCTCATTACCATCTACATCTTGTCAAGAACCCAAACCTTATTCCACTTCTTCTCAGCCATTTTCTCGACTAGTGGAGAAACTCAAACTTCTCCCTTCAAGGAAAGTGGAACAACAGGTATTGTGGGAGCGTCTCACAGCTCTTCAACATGCCCGTGCCCTCTCGTCTCATGTAGCTAATCCTCCCATGGTGATATCTCCCAAGACCCTTAACAAAAACTAGACTCCTATTTCTAAACCTCAACCAACCCCATCAAAACCAAAACCTGCATCTACCCCATCTAAACCTATCAAATCACTTGGCGTTCGCCCTATCTCCAACCTCACTCATCCGCAAGTGAAGGTGGACCTAGACCAGACCTCGACCAATAGTAGTCTTCAACCCAGGTCACAGAAGACTGCTAAACCATCGAAGTGAATTCCTCCTCCTCCATCACCATTGCCCTCCATTTTGGGTCCCCATCCTTCGACCCTGACCAGAGTCCTTCCCACTCTGACCTTTAATCAAAACCAGTTGCCTCCTTTACTTCCTCTGCCTACCGCTAGCTTACCCTCTCCCAAAAAGGTGGTACCTCTCACAAAGAAAGTACCGTCTTCACCTGTCACTGCACCATCAACCCAGAAGGTGGTACAAAAGTCTCCTCTGACTCTGCCCAAATAAAAGTCACCAGTATCGCACACATCAACGAGTACGGATCCTTTAGTGGGTTCATACTCTTTGATCTTACACCGACTTTTGTAGACCTCTAGCATAACCCTTTCGCCCATCAGACCTTTTCAACCTCTCAGGTCTAAGCCTTCCTGGTTCGATGACATGAAGATTTGTCTATATCATCGTACGCCAGGACACGATACCGAGACTTGTTGTGCCCTCAAGACCGTCATTCGCCGCTATCTGGTGAAAGACACTCTTCTCTTTGAGGACACTCTCGACCAACCTCTGACTCCTTCTCATAATCCTCTAACCTCTTCAAACCCATCAACATCTCAACAGCAGACCACGACTTCTTCATCTCCTTCACCCCATATCTTTGAAATCAATGCCATTCACATAACCACTAGGTCACAAAAGGACAAGGCTAAGGACAAAGCCGCCATTCCTTAGACCTACCCTTTCATCCAACCGCCTCAACTGCCCAAGCCTAAGATTTCTATCCTTGGTGCGCCTCAACCCTCATCTTCTTCTTCTTCTCCCGGACCAATCCATGACTCCATGTTGAAATAGCTTCATCAGACGCCTGTGAAGATGTCCCTTTATGACCTCATTCAAACCTCGCCTCAACATCATCAAGCCCTCATCAGAGCCTTGCAAGCAGTGGAGGTCCAACCCAAAGACCCCCAGCCACTTGCTGCCCTTGTCCACTCTTTAGCCCCCGTTGCCTCCATCACATTCAGTGATTTTGAAATTCCCACATCCAACACAGACGATCAGGACACCGCCCTCTTCATCACTGCCTATGTTGATCAAACATGCATTAAACATGTTATGATTGACAGAGGCACCAGCATCAACATTATCTCCACCCATGCCTTTGAATAGTTGGCTCTTCCCAAGAATTGTGTCTCCAAAACTGACGCGATCTTGCACTACTTTAATGACACCACCGCCACGATCATTGGCACAATCATCCTTCACATTCACGTTGGTCCACGCACAGTCCCGGAGCTCTTATATATCATCGAAGGAGAGTTTCAATACAACATCTTATTAGGCCGACCCTAGATCCGCGCCATGGCCTGCGTCCCCTCCACCCTCCACCGTTGTGTGAAATTCGAACATGATGGGCAAGTCCATACCATTCCTGCTGACCCTTCACCCTTTAAAACTTGTAACACCACCTACCGTCCAAATGACGTCCTCATCCCTATCAAGCCATCAATCTCGACACCACCTCCATCCACATAAGCTTCGACCAGTTCACAACAGACAGTTGCCCTCACACCTCCCCTTCAAGCGATGACCACAGACCCCATGGAAGACATCTTCCAAAGACTTTAATTGGGAGAATATCACTTGCTGGCCTTAGACATGTTCCAAACTCCACAAGAGTATGGACGACTTCATCACAGCCCTAGTTACGACCATCGAATCGGGATGATCATGCCTTATGGTCCTCCTCACCTCCGAACCAACCTTGTCTATGGGGGGCTCAATCAAGCTCCTGCTGATGGCAATCCCCTTTCTTCACCTCAACCCTTCACATCAGATTTCTCATTTCTTGGCAACCCTGCCTTTGCGCATACTTATCTTTACAGGTGTGCATGGAAGGGTTTTGGTTTCAGACGCTATGAGTAGGGTTCTCATCAGCCCATCAAACCGCTCAACGACAACGATGCCAAGAAACGGTACGGCCTGGGATATCATGACCCCACTCAAGACCCTGTAGACCTTTGTCCTGAACCAATCCTTGACCAATCTCCTCCAGACTCACCCATTCTTCCCTCTTCACCTATGGAGTCGGTGGTTTCCATCCCTCCTAGTTTTTTTTTCCATAAACACCATTCGTCTGGAACCCTTGACTTATCAGCTCAATGGGGTGTCTAGATCTCTCCCTCTCATTTTTCCTAGCATGGTAGAAGATGAGTCGGCGACCATTCACACTGTCCACTGCGTTGACGATGATGCCATTCTTTCTTACATGGGCATCGACGACTCTTTTATCCAGCGCTCTCTCCCTTCTGAGACCCAGGTTATGTTAAATGAATCAACCATTGACATTAACCTCCCTTCTTCCGATGTTCCTCACGTCTTAAAGATTGGCCAATCTCTAGATGCTCAGGAGCAGCTTGACTATACCCAGTTCCTTTCTGACCATAGCAAGGCCTTTGCCTGGACCTACCATGACATGCCTGGCATTGACCCCACCATCGCTACCCATAACATTGTCACCAAACCAGAGGCTAAGCCTGTTAGGCAAAAGCTTCGAAAGATGCATCCTCGCGTTGCCCTCATTGTCAAAGAGGAGCTTCAACGCCTCCTTTTTGTCTCCTTCATCCAACCTATCGACTATCCATAGTGGGTCTCTAACATCATCCCAATCACTAAGGCAACTGGGGGGATCCAGATCTATACAGACTATTGCGACCTTAACCTAGCATGTCCCAAAGATGACTTTCCTCTTCCTAACATTGACCAGCTCATTGATCTCACGGCCGGACATGAGATGCTATCTCTCATGGATAGGTTTTCAGGATACAATCAAATCCTGATTGCTCTGGAAGATCAGCACAAGACCACTTTCATTACCCCATGGGGAACTTTCTACTATCGAGTCATGCCTTTCGGCTTGAAGAATGTAGGTGCCACTTATCAGCGCGCCATGACCTACATTTTCCATGATCTCCTCCACAAAATTATGGAGGATTATGTGGATGACCTGCTTGGCAAATCCAAACTTCGTCGTGACCATTTGACCATTCTCAAAATCATCTTCTCTCGCCTCCTTCAATACAACGTTCGCCTTAACCCCAAGAAATGTGTCTTTGGGGTCCTTTCCGGTAAGCTTCTCGGCTTTATCATTTCTTTTCATGGCATCGAGATAGATCCTACCAAGATCCACGCTATCCTCGAAATGCCGCCTTTGACCAATTTCAAGCAGCTTCACAGTCTACAAGGGAAGCTCCAGTCCATTCACCATTTCATCTCACAGCTTTCTGACCGCTGCCAACCTTTTCATCATCTCCTTAAGAAAGACGTCTCTTTTACATGGGATAAGGACTGTCAAGAGGCTTTTGAAGCTCTTAAACGCTATTTGGTCTCTCCACCAGTCCTCATTCCACCTAAAGATGATCAACCCTTATACCTTTATATCTCTGTCACCAACCATTCGTTAGGTGCCATGATCGCGCACCGAGACGAGCATCACCGTGAGCAAGCAGTATACTATATCAGCTGAACATTGGTCGACTATGAAACTCGGTATACTCATACCGAGAAACTCTGTTTGGTGTTAGTCTTTGCCGCTACCAAGCTCCGACACTATCTCCTTAATCACAAAACCTTTGTCATCACTCACACCGACCCTCTTAAGTTTATGCACTCCAAGCCATATCAACATCAACGTATGGCTCGGTGGCTCATGCTGCTTGCTGAGTTCAACCTCAAATTTATCTAGCAGAAATCTATCAAGGGACAAACCATCACTGATCAACTGGTAGATGCCCCTCTTCCCAACAATCAACCTTCACAGTGCGAGTTCCCTGACGAGTCTATCGCCGCACTTTCTATTGATGACACTATCTACCAAATGACCATGTTTTTTGATGGCTCTAAATGCCAACTTGGTGGGGGTGCAGGAGTCATTCTCATCCCACTCGATGGTGAGCCCATGCCTCTGTCTTTCAAGCTCGACTTTCATTGTACCAATAATATGGATGAATACGAGGCCTTAATTTTGGGACTTCAAACCACCCTCTCACTTAGCATCAAGTCCATCAACATCTTCGGTGACTCGCAGCTTGTCATCAATCAGATCAACGGTTCATACCTCTGTAAAAATGAAATTTTGCAAAGGTACAAAAACTATGCTGACCTTCTTCTTACATCTTTCGACCATTACCTCCTGCAGACTGTTCCACGCTCTACGAATAAGTTTGCTGACACCATGGCTTCTCTTGCTTCTCATATCCCATCTTCCTCATCTGCATCCAGACTTTTTGTCACGGTGCATCGTGTGTCGTTGCCTTCCTATATCTCTCCTCACATTAATCATGTCAATACTATAGACTCTAGTCCATGAGATGTTTGGTATAAACAACTTGTAGACTTCTTATCTTTGTCTGTCATTCCTCCCAACCTCTCTAGCAATGCACGGTGAGCTTTTATCAAGCGTACCACTCACTATACCATACTAGGGGGTCTTCTCTATAAGCAAGGCTTTGACGGCCTCCTTCTTCACTGTCTCACCTCCGCTGAAGCTTCTCAAGCCATAAAACAAGTCCACGATGGGATTTGTGGCGGACATTTTAGTGGAAATTCAGTTGCCAAGTGCATCCTTCGTCTGGGTTATTATTGGCCTACCCTTCATCAAGACTATAGCGACTACGTTCGATGTTGCATCAAGTGTCAGTAGCACTCTAACTTGCTTCATCTTCCTAGTCACGCCTTACAAGTCGCTCAAGATTTTTGGCCTTTTTCTCAGTGGGGCTTAGATCTCATCGGTGAGATTAACCCTCATTCGTCCCTTCGTCATCAATCCATCATCACCGCAACCGAGTATTTCACCAAGTGGGTAGAAGCCATTCCTCTCATTTCCACAAAATCTGACAAGATTGTCAACTTCATTAGCACCCACATCATCTATCGTTTCGGTGTCCCTCACAAAATCATCACCGACAATGGCAAGTCTTTCAAAAACAAGACCGTCCAAAAACTCTATGACTCATTTGGCATCAACCTCAGTTTCTCTTCGCCTTACTACCCACAAGCAAATGGGCAGGCTGAGGCTTCCAACAAAATCTTGACTAAAATCCTCATGAAGGTGGTCAGCGACACTGGAAGGGATTGGCATATTCACATTCCCTTCGCTTTGTGGGCTTATCGCACTAGCATTCGAACCTCCACGAGTGCTACCCCTTTCTCTCTCATGTACAGAATAGAGGCTGTCTTACCTCTCAAAGTACAGATCCCGTCTCTCTGCATCTCTCTCCATGACATTCTTTCTAATGACAACTTTCATCAAGATCGCTTAGCTCAACTTGAGTTACTTGACGAACACCACCTTGCTGCCCTTAACCATCTCCATGTCTATCAACATCGTATCAAGCGAGCCTATGACAAAAATCTATGAGAATGAGATTTCAATATCGGTGACCTCGTCCTCAAAGAGAATCAGCACGTGACCAATATGGAGCGAAGTAAATGAGGAAAGTTTGCCCCTAATTGGCTCGAACCTTTCATTATCATGCACAAGTATGGATCAAGGACGTATCATTTGTCTTCTCTTGACGGATGACCAAAACCTGAGCCTCTTAATACATTGCATCTGCGACCATTCTTCTGTTAGTCAAGTATTCGTTCGCTTGAAATTTACCTTGAGCTCGTCCCTTGAGCAATCCCCATCCTCTTAGTCCTCATTCCTTTCAACCCTACTCCCCTTAACAAATCCTCTATAACCCTTTTATACAGTAAGGATGCTTTGTCCTAATAAAAGGGAACCCTTGACCTTCTATAGTCTCATCCATGACTCACATTTCTATCAAAAATAAATCACGATGTCAACATATCCAAGGTCACCAACTTAATCTAAAAGGCAGACTGCTCCCTCGAAGGACAACTGTACTATCATTGCTGTAGCTAATAGACTGATCCCTCGAAGGACAGCTATTCAAAGCCCTTATATCTAAAGCAAAATATAGACCACTCCCTCGAAGGATGGCTATGACTAATTCTTGCTACAAACAACAATCGTTTTCTGAAGCTTCCCGCATTGATCAGCTTCACAACATGACCACCAAGCAAATGACATCTCTCTGCAGGCTTCCCGCATTAATCAGTCTGCGCCAAAAAAAAATGAGTCATGGACTTGGCTTATAGTTGTCTCAGGGTATCCTATAAAAAGGGGCAAAGTCATCTCTGCTCTTAAAATGGGTTATCCTCCTCCTCCTCCTATCACCTACTCAAGGGACTTCGAGCTCACTTAATGTCAAGTGATTCGATTACCGCTCTAACACAACACTGGTCAACGACGTCATGCATGAACGAGGCTTTTGTTCTAATAACCCCTATCTATGCTGTCCCTTCTGGTCCTTGTCAATGAAAGAGCAATTTACCTTTCACTTTTTTTCTATATTTTGGTCACATTCAACCCAACCTTTTTTTACCCAATCAATTCAAACAAAGCCAACCTCAACATTTTCATCATTTTCATCATGACATCAGACATCATCATTGTCCATTTCACATAGTTTCTATGGACACCAATACACATGGAAACTATTGACCAGACCCAATTTATGTTAAGCATAAATCAATACTTGTTGACGCATAAATAGACCTCAATTCATTTTTAGCATACATCCATCATGACTATGGAAAATTGCTAGGGATGAAAAGACCCTCGACCAATGTTACAGAATACACCATTTGGAAAAGGTTGTGACATCTTCTTCTCCTTATCATTTTGACACTTGACCACATCCAATCATCAACCATTTTGCCTTTTAGTCTGAACTACATTGGTCTAAGGCCCTACGACCAGGGCTATGTAGGCAACACTCAGATGATATGACATCTTCTGAGGTTAGCTCGACCACCCTCGTTTGTTCATCTCTTTGATGGACAAACCTTTTTTCCTCCTTTTTACCATGACCTTGCTCTCGACCCCGACCAATTCCATCCCTTTGACCATTCCTCCCTTTAGGGAGAACTACATTGGCCTGAGGCCCTTCACGTAAGGGCTATGTAGGCAGCACTCAGTGTTCTGAGGTTAGCTCGGCCACATCCTTTCATCCATTCATCCATTTCAACTAACGACCATTGGAGATCATACCTATCTCCTTCGACCTTGACCACTTCCAAGACAATGTTGCCTTGGTTGTTTTTGCATGTATGCTACCTCACAGCTGGTTAGCAAAATTATGCGTAGACTTTTTTTGGACACTCACAAGTATAGGATCGCAAACTGGTTGATCTGCACTACTTGTGGCATTTTCGTGTTTCTGGGAGCACTTCCTGAGCCTGGGATACCTAGAACACGATGACCATTTGGATCTTCAGCTTAGATTGAGTGACCCGATCAGCAGATGACTAAATGCTGGGGCCTGGTTACTTCAATTTTGGCACTCCTCGACCCTTGACCTGTGACAATTTAACCTGACCATCTCGTGACGTGGTAGGCGTGCAATCATGACTTTTGCAACGTTCACCCTCACCCCTTTTTCATCCATCTCTTTGTCAAATCAGCACCCGATTCTTGGTTCCCTTCCCTTGACTCCTGCTTTGAGGGGGAATACCTCATCACCTGGGGCAACCAATCATCTTCTTCTTGTTTTTGTCTTGCAGTTCATTCAAACAACCAACAAGATGAAATTGACCTTACCCATCACCTGGGGCAACCAACCTCCTATTTTTGTCTTGCAGTTTGTCCAGAACAACCAACAAGACAAAAAGGGGCAAATGTAGACACTGAAATTATGTCTAACCATTGTCGTCATCTTCCTCTATCCTCAATTTTTATTCTCCCTCACCTATTTTGCCCCTGTCGACCATTTTCTTACTAGCCTTGACCCTAGCAGCATGTAACAATGAGCAGAGAGCCAAAGCTAGCCCCTGTCTCCATTCTGCATCTGTCGATGATGGTCGTTACCTGGCTGAGGTCACCGATGTTGGTCATTTATCGGCCGATGTCGGCAATCCTGCCGACGTCGGTCACCTTACCGTTACCCGTTATCAGTTACCATTCGGTTCCCAATCAGTTTCCCAATCGGTTATCGAACCGTCCCTCACTTTCATCAGCAAAACCATTCAAAATCTCTGATCAATAGAATCCCGAACTCGGACATTCATAGACTCTTGCAATCAACTCTGGCGATCAACCAACTCTGGCATCAACCAATCTGCATTCGCTTCGATCAACTTCTGACAGAGCATCGATAACTTCAACAACGTCAATCATGTCTTCGCACTGTGACAGGTAAGTATCTTCCTCTATTTATTTTTATTTCCTTTTGGTTATTGCTTGCTTGTTATTTCTATCACTCTGGACTATAGACCCGAGCCCTGAGTTCCTTCTTTACACTTCTACCCACTATCCTCTGACTACACTGTAACTCTGTCCAGACTCGACCAAAACCCCCAGACCCTGTGCAGACTCGACCTTACCTTGACCAGACCCTGTCCTGACCTTGTCTCGACTCTACTAGACCCTGTCCAGAACCTGCCCCGATCGACGCCGGTCACTACCCCGACTGACGCTAACACCTTTCCCTGACCGACGCTGGCACCACAGAGACCGACGTTGGCGACTGTGCAGAACAGTGCTGCATATCAGGTACGCATTTTATTTTTCTGTCTTTTATTTCTATCATTTTATCTTTCATTATCTACTTTTGTCAAATATTCCACTTTTTTATCAGTGGGTTGATATCCTTCTAGGAAGTCTTCATACTTTCGGGATCAGGCGTTCGCCTGACAGCCCACCATATCCTCGATTAACGTTTTTTGTCTAGTCTCTTTTTCTTCGCAGGTGTCATTCCTCCACAGCCAAAGAGGAGTACCTTCTGACGTCTGATTTTGGTGCGCACGACTACAATCAGGTATCTTCTAACCTTGACCATTCTTTAGTTTCTCATTTTCTTTATCTTTGAATGTGAAAGTGAAATTTACATAGAAACAGGAGTTAATAGAACATCAACAAGTGTTAGAATGGGAGTGGTCCACATGGTGGGTTCTCAAGCCACCATTTGGCTTGACACTACTTATTATTTCATGATCAAATTTTATAGTCACCTATTGACTATATTTTTATGTAATTAATTAATTATCATGCCAAGACCATCAAATGTTCCATGCCACAAAGGTTTCATACAACCTACCACATTTCAACCTACCACCTTGCCACGTACCAAGCTCACATATCAAGCTTACCAAATGTTCATCCCACATCAAAATAACCCACATACCAAGTTTGCCACCAAGATTCCATGCCACCACTTGACAAGAATGAATAACAAGCCCAATGCCTCTGTATAGGCATTATCTACCATGAATTTTATGGTAGTTAAACATTAAAAAAGTCACCCACTTCCCAAATATGGGATAATTGATATGCCTTAGCCCAAAATCAATACCAAATGACTTGAACCTTGGCATTTGGGGTAAAAGGATAAAGCTCCCACCATTACACCTAGGAGCTTGAGCATTATATAAAGTGCTTGAGATTATATTTGAAGGCAAGATTTTCAATCTTATTCTGTGAAGAAAAGTTTTGGGAAGTTTTTGGTGGGCTAAGATTAGTATAAAGGGTTTATAAAGATGTAAGGAGTATTTTGAGAGCCACAAACTTGTGTTAAATTTTGAGACTATACTTCCATCATAATTCAAAGATTGAGAAGACAATTTGTAAGACTTCTTAAGGATTTGTAATCATTTTTCAATAAATTAATAGGAGAGATCCCCATTGGAGTAGATTTGGAGACATAGGCTATTAAGTCAAACTCTATTATCAAATCATGTTTGGTATTTTCTATCAATTTAACTCTATTTGAACTAAAAACATTTAGCCCATGTGAATTTTTAAAATTTTGTAATCATTTAAAATTTTGATTTTTATTAAATCATTAAAATAAGGTTTCAATCCTTTAATGTGTGTGTTTTATTATTACGACACTTATTTAATTATGATTATAGATCAAATTTTTGGTATCAGAGTCGAATTGGTATTTAACCATGCAGATTGATAGTGTATGTTGATAAGGTCAAGATCTAGGTGGGGTGAAGGAGAATTAGTAGAGTATGATCTAGAGGTTGAACCAAGACATACTATGGAAATGGGAGATGATTTTGAGTTAGAACAAGCATTTTGATAGGCCTTCTTAGAAATGAAGGATATGGTTGATGAGATTTACCATGAAAGATGAAGGAAAATAAAGCATGATGAATGTGGTAATTTTTTTGAGAAACCTTCTTCCTCTTCAAATAATGGTAAAGATAAAAAAGTTGTTGAATCTCTTCCTTCACTAAAAATAGATATTAAGTTTGAATTGCCAATGTTTAATGGTGAGGTTAATACAGAAAATATGGATAACTAGATAAAGAAAATTGAAGTATATTACAAGGTCCAAAATATTGTAGATGATGAGGCTAAAATTCAATTGGTTACTCTTTAATTAGGAGACACAACTCTTATCTGGTGAGAGAGTAAGTTGAAGGAAAACAAGATGATTATAGGATCTAGGTTCAGACTCAGGGGATGAAACAAATATTACAACCATGAGTATGCAAAATTGTTCTTCTCTTTCTGTTTCTAACACTAAGTCATCTAATGTTGCTTCCTCTTCAAAATAGAAAAATATGCATGATAATAAGAAAAGAAATGAGTTATTCCACATTAGGGTTGTTGCAAAACATTCTAAGATTGACACTCTATTTGATAGTGGATCACAAGCAAATTTAATTTTTGAAGAGATTGTTAAAAAGTTAAGCTTAAAAACCAATCCCCATATGAAACCCTATCCACTTGGTTGGGTGTGTGATGATGCAAAGATGCAAGTAACCAAAACTTGTAGATTAAAATTTTCCATCACATTCAAATTCATGGATGAGGTTGATTTGGATGTAGTCCCTCTCAACATATGTGGGATGTTTTTAGGAAGCCCTTATCTTTATGATAGAAAAGAAATCTTCTATAGGGAGGAGAATAAGTACTTGCTTGTTAAGGATGGCATTAAATATATAGTCAGAGCACATCACATTAAGATGAGTCTTTTCGTAGTTGCATTAGGGCAAATGAAAAGACTAGTCAATTTAATCAAGAATTTTTATCTCATGTTGATTAAGTTTAAGGAAAAATAATATTCCTAGGTTATGGAAAATTGTGATCCCAGACATAAAAAATAATTGGTTGAAATAATTTCTAGTTATGATGATGTGTTTCAGGATCCAAAAGGGTTTCCCCCTAAAAGGGGAGTTCTACATGAAATTTAGTTGTTACAAGATTCTCCTCTCCTTAACATTGGCATGTATAGGTTATTAGTGGTGAAAAATGAGGAAATAAAAAATTAGGTAATGGAGCTTTTGGAAAAGGGTGTTATTCATCTTAGTACATCTCCTATTGGTTTTCCTATCATTTTAGTTAAAAAGAAAGATGTCACATGGAAAATGTGTGTTGATTTCCATGTTTTAAACAAAATTATTGTTTATAATCATCACCCTCTTCATCATATTAATGATTTACTAGATCAGTTAAGAAATGTTAGTTAAATTTGAAAAGTGGTTATCATCAAGTTAGGATTAATGATGGTGATATTTGGAAAAATGCTTTTAATAAAAAATAGGGATTATTTGAGTGGCTTTTCATGCCTTTTGGGTTGTGAAATGCATTGGCTACATTCATATGTTTGATGAATAATTTTTTCAATCCATTCCTTGATGATTTTGTTATAGTCTACTTGGATGATATTTTGATCTTCAGTTAGTCTTGGGAAGATCATGTGATTCATATTAAGAAAGTCATATATTAATTGAGAAGGGAGAAAATTTATTTGAAATTTTCTAAATGTGAATTTGACGATACCTCTTTGGTTTACTTGGGTTAAATTGTAGGACATGGTGAGTTGAAAATTGATCTTTCAAAAGTGGAGGTTATAATTAAATAGCTGAAACCTAATAATGCAACTGAAGTTAAAAGTTTTCTTGGTGTATTATAATATTGGAGGAAATTAATTATTAATTTCTCACTTATTGCATCAACCTTGCATTCTTTGACTAGCACTAAACATGTCTTTCATTAGGGAGGCAAGCAGTAAAAGGCCTTTGACACTTTGAAGACAAAGATCAATACTACTTTTGTCTTGGCACTTCCTGATTTGTGACAACCTTTTGAGATCAAGATGGATGGAAGTGATTATGATATGGGAGTTGTTCTGATGCAAAGAAAGAAGCTAGTATGTTATCATTCTGAGACCTTCACAGGTGTATTAAGAAACTATCTAACTTATGATAAGGAACTGTATGCATTGGTTCAAAGTGTTAAAAAGTGGAAACATTACTTGATGGGCAAAGAAATGGTGATACATTTAGATCATCAGCCCCTCCAGTATCTCCAGTCATAGGCCAAGCTACAATAGTCTAGGCATTTTAATTGGATGGGTTTTTTTCAACACTTTCATCTTGTGATCAGGTATAAGAAAGGTATTCAGAATAATGTTGTTGACATGCTTTTTAGACATCCTATGGTAGTTGCATCTATTCTTTTACAACATAGTTCTTTATCTCATGAAAGTTATAAAGAATAGTATGATGATGATGTTGAATTTAAGGATATGCATAAAGAATTAATGAGTGGTAAATAGGTATAAGAATTAGACCATCATGTTTATAATGGACTCTTGTATCATTTGGGTAAACTTTACATTCCTCAAAATGAAAGGTTGCACATGATTAGGGAATCACAAACTTCTCTTATTTCTAGTCATTTTGGAGTTGGTAAAATGGTTACACATTTTATAATCTATTTTTACTAGCCTTGTATGTAGGAAAATGTTTCCAAATATATTAAGGGATGTGTTATTTGTGCCACAAGCAAGCCTAATAATAGGAAACTAGGAATTTCCACTCCCTTACCTATTCCTACCCTACCCTGGGAAAGTATTTCAATGGACTTTGTAGGGGGTTTTTCGATGTCATGAAGGAAAAACAATTACCTTTATGTGGTAGTGGATAGATTTAGAAAGTTGTGTGTTTTGATCCCTTGCACTAAGCAAATTATAGGGGAAGACATGACACACTTATTCTTTCAGCATGTATGGGCTCATTTTGGTTTGCCCACTTCTATTGTTTCTGATCAAGATTATCAATTTTTTGGGGACTTTTGGTCAACACTATGGGAATTAATGGAAAATAAGTTGAATAAGAGAATTTTATTTCATCCATAAACCAATATTTAGATAGAGGTTGTGAACCATAAAGTGGTACATTTTTTTAGGGGTTATTGCAGTAAACATCCCAAAGTTGTAGGATGAACATTTATACTATATTCAACATGATTACAATCATGCACTTCATTATTCTACTATGAAATCTCTTTTTTAAGTTTGTTATGGATATTTTCCTAACTTTCCTCTAGATGTTTGTTATGGACAAGATTTCACTGTTGATGAATGTAATGATGATGTTAAAGCCAACAATTTCATTGAAATGATACAATAGGTACACTAGACTATCTGAGATAAGTTGGAAAAAAGTTAGGAAAAGTACATAGTAAGACATGACAAACATTGTGTTGATCACCAATTTTCTATAGGTGATCTGATATGGCTTTGCATTAGTAAGGAAAGGCTAATAGGTAAAGGTAAAAAATTAAAACCAATATGATATTGTCCTTTATTGATTATAGAAAAGATTGGTAAGAATGCTTTTTGGTTAGATTTTCAATCTTATATGTAGATTTATTTAGTTGTGAATTAGACAATATGAAATTGTAAGAGCCTCCTATGATTGTAGATCATGATGAGTGTATCCATTCCTTTTATTGATGATTTTACTCCTGAGTATCTAATAGAATTGTAGGAAGATACAATTCTTGATAGGAATATTTAGACTTCATGAAGAGGATATGTTGAGTATATTCATGTTGGTCTCAAAAGGATACACTCAAACAAGGCCAAATGAATGGAAGATAGAATACTGAGGAAGAAATACCCTCACCTCTTTAACAATTAATCAACTTTTGGAGGTCCATAAGATCCTAATGGGGAGGATTGATCCAAGAGGATCTATGTTTCACTTTAAAAATGAAATCATCAAATTGCATAATGATCATCGACACAATTCATATGTCGATGAGAGATTTATGATACAATTTGAATAGTGATTTTTAGCCGTATGTGCAAGATATCATGTTTTGAAGGTCAAATAGTGTAAAAATGACACAGGCAAAAAAATTTGGGTTTGGTTTATAATTCATCTTTGACCAGCGTAAAAGGCTAGCTATGGGGACCATAGTCGATGAAGTCCACTTTTATCTCAAAGGGGGACCCTACCACCAATGGAGTTAATGGAACATCAACAAGTGTCAGAATGGAAGTGGTCCATGTGGTGGGTCCTCAAGCCACCATGTGGCTTATCACCACTTATTATTCCATGCTCAAATTTTATAGTCACCTATTGACTATATTTTAATGTAATTAATTAATTATCATGCAAAAATCATCAAATGTTCGATGCCACAAAGGTTTCATACAACCTAGCACCTTGCCACGTACCAAGCTCACATGTCAAGCTTATCGAATGTTCATGTCAGATCAAAACAACCCACATACCAAGTTTTCCATGAAGATTCCATACCACCACTTGCCAAGACCAAAGAACAAGCCCAATACCTACATATAGGCATTATCTACCACAAATTTTGTGGTAGTTAGACATTAAAAAAGACACCCACTTCCCAAATGTGGGATAATTGATATGCCTTAGCCAAAAAACAATGCCAAAGGACTCAAACCTTAGCATTTGGGGTAAAAGGATAAAGCTCCCACCATTGCATCTAGGAGCCACAACACTATAGAAAGTGCTTGAGTTTATATTTGAAGCCAGATTTTTTAATGTTATTCTATGAAGACAAGTTTTGGGAAGTTTTTGGTGGGCTAAGCTTTGGTATAAAAGGTTTGTAGAGACCTAAAGAGTATTTTTAGAGCCTCAAGCTTGTGTTAAATTTTGAGAGTATACTTTTATAAAAATTTAAATAATAAGAAGAAAATTTATAAGACTTCTTAAGGATTTGTAATCATTTTGCAACCAGTTAATAGGAGTGATCCCCATTGGAGCAGATCTAGAGACATAGGCTATCAATTTGAACTCTATTATCAAATTGTGTTTGGTATTTTTCTATCAATTTCTCTCTATTTTCACTTCAAATTTTTAGCCCATGTGAATTTTTAAAATTATATAATCACTAATTTTTTTGATTTTTATTAAATTGTTAATATAAGGTTTCGATCCTTTACAAGTGTGTGTTTCACTATTATGACACTTGTTTGATTTTGATTATGGATCACATTATCAAATTTGTCTTTATCATCCTAACCTCATTGATTGGGATCAACAAGATTATGCTATACCCCTTAATGAATTTTATAATGATGAATCTATTATCGAGTACATGGGACTCAAAGATGGATTGCCAATTGGTGATCATAAACAAGGCTTTGACTTATCTTTGGACTCTTCTACCTACTTTAGAGAGAAGCCAAACTTTCTTGGTCATGAAAAAGATAAAACATCAATATCTTGAAATGAAATCCTCTTTGATGAACTTGGTGATTACAGAAATAGTAAATAAAAAGACAATCACTTGAGATAAATCATGTTTTAGGCTCTCTTGGATGGGGAAGTTTGCTTAGCTCCAAAGTATACACAATGTCCATCAAGTCCTAGTTCTATCACTAGTGCCAATATCACATTAAAATAACATAAAGTCTTTTAATATCTTGAGATATTTTCTAGTTAGCCACTACCTAAATAAGCATATTCAAATTCATCTCATTATCTAGATCTTTGGTAACAATAACAAGAAGCTAAAAAGGATTAGGATCAAACATTGTCTACTATTATAGATGATGGTTCTACACTCCTCATATAAAACACTACTAAAGTTAAATTGGGGACTTATGAAAACACAAAAATTATTTATCTTGTATCTTCTCTCACCAATAAAGAGCATGAACACATTATCACCATTCTAAAAGATTTAATTAATATATTTGCATGGGCTTATTATGACATATTAAGACTAGACCCTGACTTGGTTGTTCATCAATTTGTTATCTATCCAGATGCTAAGAATTTAAAACATAAATTTATAAATTTGCATCCATGTATTGCTCTTTTTATAAAATTAGAGATGGAGAAACTATTATGAGTAGGGTTCATTATACCACTAGACTATTTTTAATGGATATCAAATATAGCCCTGATAAGCAAAAATTCATAGGGTATATGCCTTTGTATTGATTTTGGATAAATCAATAAGGCATGTCCCACAGATATTTTTTCTCTATCTAATATCACATTATTATTGAATATACAACTAGGTATGAGATGTTGTCCCTCATGGATAGATTCTTAGGATACAATCAGATCAAGATTGCTTAAGAGCACCAACATAAAACTGCATTCACCATGCTGTGAAGAACATTATATTACCAAGTCATGCCTTTTGGATTGAAAAATGATGGGGCCACCTATAGGCATGTTAAGAATATCATCTTCCATGACATGATGCATGATATTTCTAACTACTATGTTGATTACATCCTAGTAAAATAAAAAACATGTGGTGGACATCCTAATGTTCTACAAAGAATATTTGAGAGTCTTTATGAGTATAAAGTTTATTTGATTCCTAAGAAGTGTGTCTTTGGTGTCACTTTAAGAAAATTACCAAGGTTCTCTATGTCACAAAGGGGGATTGAATTGGATATTGATAATGTCAAGCACATTATATAAATTCTTCCCCTTTCTAGTCTTAAATAGCTCCATAGCCTGTAGGGAAAGATTCAATCTATTCACAAGTTCATTTCACAAGTAGAATATAAGTGCCACCCATTTACACACCTCTTAAAGAAAGGGTTCATTTTAAAATTGGGTGATTAATGTCAATTAGTATTCGATAATCTCATAACATACTTGGGCAACACACTAATTTTGAGATTGCTAACCCCTGTATAACCATTAATTATTTATATTTTAGCAATATAACATGCACTAGGAGCACTCTTGGCCCAACATGATGAACATGGAAAGGAACATGTGGTCTACTATTTAATTTGCACACTCATAGATTATGAACATAATTATACACCTATGGAGAATGCATGTTTATTAATGATGTTCACTTCTTACAAGTTACGATACTATATGTTGAATAATAAAACTATTGTTATTGCTAAAGTGGACCCTCTCAAATATTTATTGTCCAAACCAACTATTATGAGTTTCATGTCCAAGAGGATCATGTTTTTAATCAAATTTGATGTTGAGTACAAAAACCAAAAGGCTATCAAGGGGTATATTATTGTAGATCAACTTGTATAAGCTCCTATTATAGATACTCAACCACTCAAATTTGATTTTCCAGATGATTCTATTATGACAATGAATAAAGGTCATATGAACCTAAAAATGGAAGTTATTATTTGATGTATCTTTTACATCCCATGGATATAGGGATAACATTTTGTTTATTACACTACAAGGGGATTTAATCCTGAAGGCATTTCACATTAATTTTCACTGTATCAATAATAAGGCCAAGTAGGAAGCCCTTATTATAGGACTTCATCTTGTAATATAATAAAATATCTAGTGGTTAATGGTTTATGGGGATTCTCAATTGATTATAAATCAAACCATAGATCAATATCAGACTAGAGATGATAATCTTATACACTATAATCATATTATGGATAATCTCAAGACTCACATAAAATTCTTACAATTTGAATAATTACTAGAAGCCAATAATAGATATGTCGATGCAATGGAAATAATTGGGTCCATGATACAAATTTTTAATAGTGCTAAAGAGTATCAGTTTCTCATTAAAAATATTCTATAGCCTACTCATGTATTTATAAAATTAGGGGGTATGCACCATCGATGGTCCCAATCCCCCACATGAACTATATTGGTTCCAAGACATATATAATTATTGTCATGACCAAGTTTTACCACCTAACCTTTCCAATAAGCACTATAAAATATTCCTTCATCGAATAGACTATTATAACTTCTTGAGAAATATGCTTTATCATAAAGGCTATGATGGAAAACTACTTCCTTGTTTATCTTTATGAAAATCCAAGTTCGTACTTAAGGAGGTTCATGAAAGAATGTGTGTGGCCCACACCAATTGAGAATAGGATACTATTGGCTTAAGATGGAAATAAATGATTTTAATTATGTTAGGAAGTGTGTTTCTTTCCAACAACATGGTAATAAAATTCATGTACCTTCCTTTCCACTCTAACGTATTACTATACCATTGCCATTCTCTACATGGGGCATCAATCTCATCGAGAAAATACACCCAACCTCTTCAAATCACCACAAACATATTCCCACTTATAACAAGTATTTTACCAAGTGGATAGAGGCCATTCATCTCACTTACATTACCAATATGTAGATTTCAAAGTTTATTCATTACCATATCATCTTTTTATATGATATTCCACCTTGTATTTTATCTAATAATGGTGGATCATTTGTAAATAGATATGTTAAAGCTCTTTGTGCCAATTTCAAAATCAAGCATAAGAAATACACACCATATAACATGCAAGTCAATGGTCAAGCTAAGGCATCTAACAAAACCATTATTACCATCCTAAAAAACAATGTCAATGATGCTAGCTATAATTATTAATTGTGATTTTTTCATATCCTTTGGGCTTATCACACTAATCATCGAACCCACATAGGAGCCACTTGATACTCCCTTATTTATGGAACAGAGGCTATTATCTTGATTGAGATCAAGCTACCTTCACTACAAGTATCCTTGGATAATATTGAAGATGATAAGGATTATAGGGTTTCCAGATTGCAAAAACATAAACTCCTTGATGGCAAGCATTTGTATGCCTTGGGTAAATTGAAATAATATCAAAATAGATTGCATAGAATCTATAATAAGTGCATTCTCCCTTGAGAGTTTGAAATTGGTAATTTGGTATTAAAATAGAACCAAAAGAACACTAATGATGAATGAAAGAATAAGGGTAAATTTCAACCCAATTGGCTAGGTCCATATGTACTCACAACAAATTATGGATTGGGGGCATACCGATTGGATACTGCAGATGGTGAAGAGCTCCAAAAATCCATGAATATTATAAATCTCAATAATTTCTATGCTTGATAGCATTTTAAACCATTTTATGTAAGACCCCTTACTTGGGGGAAACATATGATGAATTCATTTTGTCCGACTATTATAATCTAGACCATCTAAATTATGGACCATTTTTATTCTAACTCATATTATTTTGGACCATTTGAGCTTGAAAAAAATTATTTTACTACTCTGGACCGTTGTAACTCTAGACCATCCTATCCTAGACTATTTTTATTTTTGTCTCATTCTATCCTGGACCATTATAACTTGAACAATATTCTTTTAGTACTTTGGACCATTGTTATTTTGGATTGTTGTACCCCTAGACCATTGGCACTTTGGATCATTTATATTCCATTGGACTCATTTTCATCCCATTCTAGACTGTTATAACCTAAATAGCTATATTCCATAATCAATTATGATCTTGATTATGATTCATAGGCATTATTGACACATTCAACACCCATTCTACGAAAGTAGTTCAACTTGAAAACTAATTCATAGATTCCTTTTATAGATAAGTAAATAAAGATATGTCAGTACATAGTTTTTTCCTACTAAAAGGTTCCTTAGATTTATTCGACAATGAATACTATTCTATTATTATTCTAATATTATTTGGTAGGCATTATTGCCTTGATATGATCACAAGGGCCATTGAAGTTAGATTTAGCTATTATTGGAACTTCTACTCTTAGGTTTACATCTCCTTGATTAGTTAGTTCCCTGTACCATTATTTATATTCATGATCCCCATTGCAACCAATTTAGCTATTATTTGAAATCTTACATATGGATGTGCATCTCCTCAGTTAAAAATTTATCTAGGACTTTTTGTAAATATTTTGTTTTTTTTGCTTATCTAAAAAACACAAAAAACATCGCAAACTAATTGACATAAAGAATAAAAACATTGCCTTGAACCTTTATTTATTATGATCTTATGCTCTCACTATTTTGTAAGCAATCATTTGAATGCTCTTGCTATTTTGTGAGCCCATTTCCTTATTCCTATACAACATCAATCATATATTATTATCATCAATTTTATTTCATTCCATTTCCTAGGAGAACTACATTTGGATTGAATTTCATGTTGGATCTTGCATTCATAGAACTATGTAGGCAACATCCACTTGCCTCTTGCATCTAGAGCCAGCTCAGATATCTCTTCTTTTTCTTTTATTTTTCCCCATTTTGATTTGTATTATTATTTCCATATCACTTGGGGGAAAACTTTTCTTCTATTTTTCTTGTTTTGTTGTGCCATTGTCATTATTTCTTAGATTAAGTGTTACTCTATTACATAGCATAATGCTTCTAATACACGTGCATAAATTAACTAACATTTTGATTAGCTATTATTTTTGTGTGTTTATTTTGTTTTTATTATTATTTTTTTATGCTTTGTTTACTCTTCATTTATTTTTTTTGGTGTTTTGTTGTTCATTTATATATTTGTCTTTACATTGTGTCATGTCTTTATTATGTTTTCTTTGTTTTATTAGGTTGTTATTTTATTTATTGTAGTTTTGTTACTTATGCATTTTTATTAGTATTTTGTTCTTTGTTTATTAAAGTTTTATTATGTCTTAGTTTTCATCTTTTGTTTTAATATTTGGTATTATTATTTATATTATTTTATTCTTTCATTTTGAAATTTATTCTATAAACATTTTAATCTAGTTTTCATTTAGGATTGACTTGTTTAGAGTTGTGTTTGACTTGTTTTATTATTTGTTTGGTTTCCAATAACATTTTTGTTAAAATGCATGGATCTTGTTTATTCATATCTTGATTTCACATTGTTTGAAATAAATTTTCTTGCTTTTCTTTTTTAAATTATTGTTCTTACTTAAATCATGATTTTTCATATATTGATTTTACGTTAGGTTACATGTTTGTATGGTTATTTTTCTCTTTATATTCTATTTATTTGTTATTTAAATGTAAATAGTTGGAACTTTGGTTTTGGTAATTTTTATCATTATCCTTAGTTATAAATATTCAAATTTGAACTGGCTAATTGAAAACAAAAATATAATGTTATTGTAAGTAATAATACTTATGATGCATAATTTCAATTTGCTATAGTAAACACCAAGTACTCCAAATTCAAAAGTCAATGAAGCTCTAAATATCATTTATGAATACACCAATGCCTAACACAAAATATATCCTAGGCTAAATTTGGGAACATATAAGACTCTATGCGAGATGTGCATCTCTTGACATACATTGTGAGTCTAATTGTCTATTTATATGATTAGTATGGGATGTGGATCTCCTAAATTATATTTTAGCATCTAATCATACATAAATCAAAATAAAAACACCAACATCCATATGCTAACTAAGGACATGTATCTCCTAAAACTAACATATCAAAGCACATCATAAATAAGAGTAATATAAATGAACACATCATGTGACAATCAAAAAATATTAACATTCCATGTATATGTAGAAATAATCCAAAACTAAATGTCATATATATATATATATATATAGACACACAAATACACACACACACACACACACACACACACACACACACACACACACACACACACACACACACACACACACACACACACACACATGTATATACATATCAGAATCAAGTTTCTATACATTGTGAGAATATATATACGTATCATAAGTATAAAAATAGAATAGATAACACAATTAACTCTCATCATGCTTATCCTTGAGAGTACTCTATTGAAAACTCTGATCTATTCTAGATGTAGACACTATTGGTGGACATGGTGGTGGAGGCCCCATGACAATCCACTATGAAGCTAATTACTCCACTGACCGCTCTAGCTTTGTCCCTTCTCTAGACCTAAATGTCAAACTATTCTATTGTGACCTCATATACTCCCTATAGGAGGCCATTATTTGATCCATAGGAACTACCACCTTGTACGCTCACCTCAAATAAGTTATTATGTCTGTAGAACATAGGACATCATCATTCACATGCAAGGCATCATCATTTGCCACAATCTTGTCAGCCAAGGTTCTAGTTGATCCATCTTTTGTATATATTCTATCTCTCTAAACCTCATCTCTCTCCTATGTTAGCCTATAACCTCCATCCAATCAACATCCCACTCACCAATCACTATCACAAACTCCACATATCATGAGGCTAACTAGGTATAAACCCATACTAATTATGCCACCTATCCTCTAATACCATCAATCTATATATCCCTAGCTATATTTAGACCCTATAGCTTAGTGGTCTCTCCTTATGTAATAGCCAAATATGTCTATAACTGATCCACAATGATTTGTCACCCTACTATCTCTAAGAGTCATGCATTTATCTCCCTTTTGAGCATGTTAATCAAGGTTTGGTCCTTTATAGACCTCCCTATTTATGAGGTCCCTACACCTCATGATCCTAATCTTGATTCTATACTTGTCTCAAAGGGCCTTGTCTCTTTGGAACCTATCCTGTAGCCACCTAGGTAATCCCCTATATCCACATCCTAGCCATCTAGCTTGACCATGTCCACATCTTCTAGAGGATTTTTCTATCGCTAAGGATACACAACCTATAGTGAATAACATATGGAATGGATAGATGCACTATCATCTGATTTTGCTACTATGTTGGGGCCTATCCTTAGTCCTTTCTCATCCACACCCATATTTATCTCAAAACTAGTTATTGGGGCAATGGCCTAGTTAGTCAAATGCATCAAAATCTTATCCACCATGTAATATATGCATATGTAACCCCTGCATATGGAATCCCACCTTTATAATCCCATAAAATTTGAACTAACCTATCATAATCCATGACTGATTATTTCTTAGGCATTGGTGTCCCCTACTCCTTGATCTCCTTAGTCATATGTAAAAAGTAGTTGAGACCCTCTAGGATGTATTGCTACATACCAAACTACTAGACAGATCTACCCTATATATCTCCACCACATAATCATGTCACCCTATGATGTAGCATAATGTGATCATGTACCCAATAATAAATAGGTCCTCTACCCATGAAAACACTATCCCTAAGTAGGCATGCCAAATAATATTCCCATCTTCCATCTCATTAATGGCTCACCTATAATAGGATAGATCCATTAAATGTCCCTACATCCTTGGTCCTATTGAATACCAAACCTAAGCCATAAAATCCTTTGGTCCCTTTTGATATCACTTCCTCATGAGCCATGTAATTTCTATATACTCCCTAGCCCATACCTATAGTAGTGTGTTATGGACTATGTTCTACCCTTCTTAATATGTAATCATGTGTAGATCCATGTAAATTATGTAAGAATCACAAGTCCCTAGAAGAACCATGCCAGGTGATCAAACATCTATTACACTACATTGATCAATCCCAAGGGAAATAATCACCCTCTCTTATCCGGTAGTAGAAGTCCACTAATAGAAATCAATACCACCACTTATGGGGGAAATATCCCCTATCATGATCCACCATTTGGGGGCCAAGCTAAGTCCTCCAGTGAATTAATGTCTATAAACTCATCCATAATATCCTAATCCACTACTCCTAATAGGTTTTATAACATGGACTTCCATCCAACCCCAATCTAAGTAATCCTAGGTCATCACATAGGTACATATAAAATTTAGTGTACATCCTCTAGTGTCATTATCAGCTCCATAGTTGATAGATGAAATGTATAAGTCTCAAAATTTCACCTCTTTGCTAGTGCTAACAAGTATGCTCTATTTGTATAGATCACTAGTAAGTGGGCCAGGTGATAGAAGGTTCACTACAATAAGGATGCCCTTGAGCTCGTCTATCATCAAATGTTGTCACTATAGTATTTAGGAGTGCCACTCTCATGATGTGATAACTTATACTCACTTTCAAAAATCAAACATATGGTATCATGCCAATTATATTTATATAATATTCTTCTAATTTTGAGGCCTAGACTAGTCCTCTATGTGTCTCTATCCCTCTTCTTCTAATTTTGGGCTTGGATTAATCTCCTTAGGGCCTCGTTATACTTTCTTCTAGCATCCTTTGTATTGCTTTGCCGATCCTAGAATTTATCAAGGAATTCTCACACTCTATAGGTTAATCCCACTGATTATCATAAAATCATTGTTTACCAGGTCATTCCTACCATTTGGTAGGGTGATCCTATAGCTTTTTAAAAACTCATCATTTGATAAGATGAATTTCACCCAAAAATGCAATTTTGCCATTACTCAAGTGAACTCACCATTTTGACTAATGATCCTATTGAATGGTCATTGAGATAATTGATATCATGGAATTCCCACCATTTTCATGGGTGAACTCACCATTTTCCAAATTAGAAAAATGGTGGGATTACCACAACTACCACTTTCCTAGTGTAATAAATGTAATAAATGCAATAAATTCTAAACATAAATAAAAAAGTGTACCTATTGATGTTCCACTCCTTAATGGTTTATGGTACTCTATCATACACTCCCTAAGATGATGGTGGTGTGGGATATTGGCCATTTTACTCAGCTCTCTCATGGATGAATATCAGAGCTTATAGTTTACTATAGTTAGGGGTATATTACTTATGTTTACCCCTATGGGTCAAAATATAGTAAATATTTAAATTTTTTACCCCATAAGACTATAATTGCATCATTTTATCTCTCTTGGTCTACTATTTTAGCCCCTTTAATCAATATTACCTCTCACTTTCTTCTAATTGCTCCATTTTTAGAAATTTTTACTAATATTTATGAGATTATAATATATTTCAATTGAGGGTCCACCCATCAAATATTTTCAAATTTTTTTTCATTCCATTGAGGGCATCATCGACTACCCAAATGATGTTTGAAGAATTTCTTTAACCTATTTCTTTGTAGTTCATGAAAACTTTAAACACAAAAAAGTGGGAACAAAATTTATTACTTTTGATTATAGTGACCTTTTCATTCTTTGAAAAGGTGTCACCTTGACCAAATGTCTCACCACACCTTCTCAAACAGGGGAAAGTTGTAGACATCCAATTCCTTTCACTATTTTGATTCAATTGTAAATCAAAGAAAAATTTTATGACAAAACACAATCTAGGCCAAAAATTACTAAAATTCACTAAATGGTTCAAACTTGTCATGTACATGTGTCGATTTAGGCTAATGTATCCCTGAATGGGTCAATGCATTTTATGTGATTATTAACTTTTCTCAAATTACTTAATGTCAAATTATGACCACAAAAAGGACATTCTAGACCATTAAATGTTTCTAATTTGGTAGCACACATCATGTGCATATGTTATTCTATGTCTATAATACTGTAACTAGGGTTTTATTTTGTACACAACTAACACCTTCTTATTATACTCTAGTCAAATTATGATTTTGTAAAATGAAATTTTTGACTAGATTTATTAAGTGTATAATAGATTTCTAAATAATTACATAAAATTAATCAAATCCACTTAAGTAAATTAAACCAAATCAAGAGCTTACGTGAAAATTCCATGGAAGTTATTAAAAATATACTTGATCAAAATTCATTCCTCAAATCTGTATCATCTCATGACATCACTAATGGGGTGGCATCCATAGGTCATTAATGAAATTAATATCAATATTAAACTCACCCATGCCTTATAAATACCCCATTATTAATTTGGATGTTAACATGTTGATATTTACTCATGATGATTATTGAGATATTATGCTTTGCGATGTTCTTTATGCATGATTTGTGTGTTGGTAGATGCTACTTGAGATGTTTATATTTGGTTGCTTTGACACTCTAGGGTAGTGAAATTTTATGGGTGAAGTGATGTTCATGTGACAAGAGTCCATGAAATGTAACTATGAATACACCAAGAATAGGTGCATCAATGGTATTATATGATTATTATTCTACATATCAGCCAAAATTAAATCTAATCCTAGTCTTACCTTATAACCTAGTTTTGATGTTTATCTTATTAGACCTTCATGAAACTATTCATATCCCATTTACATACCTTATAAGTTAATTTAAGTCATAAAGGTAAATATGAGACCAAATTTAGTTACCCTTAACCAAAAATTTGAATGAAAAATTAGATCCATGTTTTTTAGTTGGTGAAAAGTGAAATTTTAAGTTTGGTAGGTGTATGTAAGCCCCTTTTGACCAAAGGGGTAGACTTAAACATTATTTGAATTTTTATATATGTTTTAGGATAGGTAATGTGACCATTTATGGCATGGGTAAGATAAAACTTTTATGAAAAATAGAAATCCTCATTTTCCCAAATGGGTTTGTAAGAAGAGTTATTACAATGGAAGACTTTTGGTATAAGAGCCAAGGAATGGGAAGCGACAAGTGTCACCTTCTCCTTGACCATTATGATGGAGTGTTTTATCTATAATAAGAATTAAAGTATCCCTTAGAAGGATTTTTTTCTAATTTTTAATTTGGAGAGGTTAGCTAGATATTGAGAAGAAGGAAGGAGCTTGGACAAAGAGAAGGGATAGATTTGTTTTTTCTTAAAATAAGACACTTGTAGGAGGTTTTATTATTTTGAATAAAGTGGTACACCAAGGTAGTACTTTCAATTTCACCATGAAGTTACTTATTTTTTTGTTTTGAAATAAATTTTCCCTTATTTTAGTATGTGTATTTTAAGAGGTTATATGTCCACTTGGCTTACCCTATTTTTATTATTGTTTGCCAAGGTTGGGCCAATTGACATCATATGGTTTTTAGCCTCTTTTGGGGCATTGATATGTTCAATCCCTTCAAAAAATTTTGATTTTATGATAGCCATTTTTTTGACATGAAATTTTAAATATATAATGCCCAAATGGGCCTAGCTTGTGTATTTATTAAATTGATTTATGGAGAAGGGTTTGGGCATGGGAACTATGTTCCAAATTATTCATTAGATATATTGCATGGGGTTTGGGAAATAGGTAAAAGTATGTTCCAAAATTCATCCCATGTCTAGAGAGAAGGGTTTGGGTAAGGGGAAGCATTCTAAAGTCTACCTTCTCCCACCCCATAATGAATTAGTTCATGGCCACACATCTTGATCTCAAGATGGATGGTTATGGTTTATCCTAGACATTTTTAGAAATCTATAAATAAGTAAGCCAAGACAACCATTTTTAATCTTAAATTATAAATTACTATGCAAAAGTCGTTATAGAAAAGATTCATCTATTTTCACAAATTGAGAAATCTTATGAGCCTAAGCTATTGGTACACTAGGAAATGATGAAGGATCAAGATACTCATCATTGATGCAGATTTGGAGTACTAAATCTAGGAAAAAACACTCTTTTTGGTTGATCTTGGAAAAAGGGACATTTTTTGGAAGGTTTGATAGTATTCCTTCTTTAAATAGCTCTTAGAATTTATTTTCAATATCCCATGAGGGAGTAGGCTTGGTGTTTTAGTGTCTATATGGTTATGTATATATATTTTATTGACTAATGCATGGACTAATGCATCTTGTAGTCATACTCTACATGGTCCTTAGTAAAATATATCCTTGGTCCTAGTACCTATCAATTACAAACTAATGAAGGACATGTTTTCAAAGATCCTACCAATGTTCAATTTTTAAAGAAATATTGTGCCTAAGCATTTAATTTCTTTCTTTTCATATACTTTAAATATTAATATTATTTGCAACTCTCTTACATTAATCTCCAATTTACAATAGTAAATTATACATATCATCCTTATTCCCTCTCATTATTCCTTTGGGTTATATTTATTACTTTCATTTAATTCATGGATTACATTGTAAGACCACATATAGGACCTGACCTTCCTCATGAATATATTTTCTTTCAAAAATCCAATATTAAAATTTTCTCTTTGATTATAATTTTCCATTTTTAAAAGTCTATTTTTCATTTCTTATTTATTTTATGAGTTGTAATGTAAGAACTTGGATAGGACTAGGCTTTCCTCATAGAATCTATTAACTTTTCAAAACTGTTTAGTGTTTTTATTAGAATGCAAGTAGTTTTTTAAGGTTTGTGATTTCATAAAATCAAAGTTAGTTGTATTCCCTTTATGATAATATTTTTTAAAACAAACTATCTATGCATGTTTCCATACAAATATATCACTTATTATGATATAGATTCATACTCACCTATCATTGTATTTTACTCACATTGTCACATTTTTATGATTGGAAGTAATTCAATCATTTCATGTTTACTATCCTCAATTATATTAATTTCATTCTACTATCGATGCACAAAGGTTAGTTTCAAGATATTATTCTTACTTAAGCCATAACATACAAGACTCATAGATACCATGCTCTCTAAGTTATTTTCTTTACTTACCAAGTCTAAATTTTCTAGTGATAGTCATTTTTAACACCCATATTGGTTTTCCAAATCTATATGGAAGAGGAATAGAAAAATCCAATTCATTTTAACAAAATTAAATGATCACATGCACAATCAATAAAAATTCAAAATCACACTAAAATACATGATTATTAAGCACACCTTCTATTCTAGTCGAATCTCAAACTCTAAAGTTGGCCTCAAGATAGAGTTGAGGTCTTTTAGGGTGTGGTAGGCTAGTATACTAGGATAGAAGATTCAAAATTATATGTAGTGATACGTAATTTCTCATGCAATTGCCCAATATTTGTAGTAGTAAGACAAATTTATAAGGGGTTTTGAGGAATGGGGAACATGTTGTGTCAAGGTAGGTCTAACCTTCATGGGATTATATTTATACTTCATTAGTTAACCCAAAATTGAATGGTTAAGGAAAGCTCTCTAGAGTCCTTAATGTCAAAATTCCTCTTATTTTTGTAACTCAATATGAGTGCCTTGATTCTGATAAATATTATCTAACTTGGTATCTCTAATGATTACCCCATAACCCATTTCATTTCCTCCCTTAAAAAACAAGTTTGTTTATAAATATATATTTTCAACTTCCCTAAACCCTATTCATCACATCTTATTAAAAATGTACTACTCATAGTTCTATTTTTGTTATATTTATACAAAAAATAAAACTATACTTTTGATTGACTATGCATTACTTCCTTATGCCATTATTCTATTCTTCTTGTATTCCATCAATTTTCTACAAAAATTATAAAAATTATTTGTCAATATTTTTGTTGATCATCTTGTTATGTTTCTATATTTCACTTTTTTCATTATTGAGTGAGTTTAGATTGTTACTTCTCACTCATTTATGTTATTTTAATTTATGTTCCTTTTCCATCTTTGTTCAAGTTTGGTTTATTACTTCTTTTATATTGATGATATACTCTCCATTTTACTATCACATTTCCTTCGTTTGACTGAGTTTATTACTCTTCTTGCTTAAAGTACATTTTGTTTGAGTTTTCCAATCATTTAGTAGCCTTGGATTTTTTAGTTACCTAATTTACTCTTACTTTCCTTTGGTCCTTTTTGGTTATAACTTATCACTTATCACCCTAGCTTACCAATTTTCATGTGATTTAGTTCATTTATACAAAGTTTAGTTACATTGATTTCCTTAGTTAGTTTGTTTTTGCTCTTTAATTTTTCATCCCTAAGGTTTTTACAAATCAATCAATGCACCCTCCATAATCAAAATTACATATAAGATAAAAATCCATTCAATGGTAAAGGTAAGTTGAGGTATGTATATGATTCTTTTACATTTCTTTAGTTATTTCCTTTATTTAATTATGCTTTTTAATGTAATTTCTACTAGCTCAGTTTTATGGGTTAATGTGCTCATTCTCAAATCACCATAACATGTTACAAATGGGTGACATGTGATGATATTTGAGTGGTAAAATATATACACGTAATATTTATAAATTTTATCATTTATTGATGTTTTCTCTCTTGTAAGAACCAATAAAATATCAATATATTTGAGTGCATGACTTAAAGGGTACATTAGGAGAGGGGTTGATAAACATTTGGTGCTTTTTATGATTATTTTCCACTATAACTTCACTTAAAACCAATATAAACTACTCTCATACATTTCCCTAGGCTTTGAAACCCAACTTATATACTTTCCTAAGCAACTCACCACCCAAAATAGCCCCTAATTTAACAAAACCCTGATTTTACCTTATTTCCTATTGGGTTGATTAGGTCAAATCAATTTTAGGATTTACCACATGTTATGGAACTATGTCATCCTAATCCAACATGGTTCAAGACCTAACAACTCTATTTCCTACATAGCAAGGTCAACCAAACTAACTCTATCAGATTAATTTTTTAGAAGGTTTAGGGTTTATACAAGGCTATATACAACCCATTTCATTTCATTTATAATAGAGGATTAATAAATTGTGCATCATTATTTCTCATTTATCCTTATGATTCTTACAAGCCCATAATAACCTCTTTCAAAGCACCATTGGCCAAGGGAGAGATTGAGGCATAATGAATTCACTTCTATAAAGGTAATTATATTCCTAATCCCTTAATATTTTGGTAATTAGATATTATAGAGTTAATATATGTTATATTTCATCTCTCCTTTCTTAGATATTATCTATGTTATAGATAGATTTGTCTTTGTATGTTTATCATCTTACCCATTTCTACCATAAGCTTTGGTTAACACTATATTAGCTTGCATATGCATTTATGTTTTAACCTTTTAGAATTTGGTGCAGGTAAATATAATGTTTGTTAAATAGACGAGTAGATTAAATTAGGTAAATAATATGCAATAAATATAACCATTAATTTTTAGAGAATTGACTAGCTTTGACTTTTTTTTAAAATAGTAATAAATAGTGAAAGTAAGAACTTAAACAAAAAATAATTGATACAGATGATTTGGGTGTTTTAAGTTGAGGTGGAAGATATTTTGAGTGTCATAATATATATATATATATATATATATATATATATATATATATATATATATATATATATATATCAATGTTAGAAGCCCTCCTAGATAGTAGTTCCATAATTAGATAATAGCACCATTCTTGGAAAAGTGGTGGTAGTGTCCTCATATTGGTGGTAGTGTCCTCTATGTAAGACTATCTTGAACTCTTGGGTGCACTTGTGTCTGGATATATGAAGTCTATTTATACAAAAAGAAGTCTTAAAACCCTATATCTTTCTTATAATGACTTATTTATTGTGTAAACCCTAATCCTCAATGTAACTAGGTCATCTAATTGATATTAGATAAAAAAAAATGTGTTTGTTAGTAGGGTAGGATAGGATAGACATCCTAAAGACCATTTTGTGAAGAGATTTGATTAAATACCAATATTATGAAGAGGATCAATCTTAATGTAGTTATCCTTACTAATTGATGGTACAAGTGCAAGGGATTTTAGTATGATAATGGCCTTGATTGCCTTGAAAGTGCTTGAGACTATAAATCTAGGTAATTTAAGTTTGGGACTATTGTAGATGGTAGTATTCAAAAGTAGGGAATAATAAGAATTGATAACCTTAATTATGTTCAACTTTCTCCAAGTTTAAATGTGTATTTTGAATCTAATATCCATACAGTGTTTATAGGGATAAAAATCATGTATATATACTACTTTGATGCTTGTGTGAGTGATACAAGAGGTCTAAGCTAACTTTAGGAAGTTTTAGTTTTGAAAAGATATCCATTTGGGAAAAGATAGGGAAAATGACAGTAACACCATTTTGGGGACACTAGTGCCATGTGGTGCTAGTGTCCTTATTATGGTGCTAGTGTCTAACTAGCATAACACTATGCACAAAGGGCAAAAATTAGGAAATGAGGGTCTAAGAACTATTTAGGATTAACTAGGGATTCTTATGGCCCACATGAAGTCTAAATAAGTGTGTAATAATAAACTCTAGAATAGGTTTAGGGATCATATAGGGATGGGTAGTCTCAATTAGCACTCGTAGCACTCAAATACCACTTATATGTGATTAAGTTTTCCCTCTTTATTTTAGAAATACAAAAAATCAAAATGACTAGGTTAAAGGAAAAATAAGCATACCTAGAGTTACCTAGGATGTGAAGCCCATAAAGCTAGGTCTAAGTATGTGAATCATGCTCCAATGCATGTTTTATAAATGAAATGTGCATAAATCAATACTTAAGCAATATCAAAAGAGAAATAATAAATTGAGTAAAGAAGTAAAACTAAGTAAAAATATAGGAAAGAGGAAAGGAATGAACACACCTCATTAGGTACATGAAACAATACATGGACCTAGTGACAACCTATGTGTGTGCATGTATATATTGATGAACCACTAAATATCTTGGACTGATATAGTGGATTGTTCAATCCTAATGTGTGGTTGTCTCAAGAAATCAATCTAGTTTTAAATCTATCATTGCCCACCCCTGCTTTGTTGATCATTTCTTGTGAATATCTTATATTGGACTGATAGTGTGTCTAACCCTTTCATGTTAGTAGATAAATAACTCAAGTAGGATTTGACTCCATTATTACCCACCCTTGTGTATTAGATATTTTTAAAACTAAAATCACATGATGTAAGTACAAATATCTAAGTTGGTATGTCAACTCTACATCTACTCAGGTATATTAGGTGGCTTTGGACCACTTGGAAATTCCAACCACTATAGATAGACTAAGACAATAAATTAGTGTGTAATCTAGAATATGATAGCATGTATATCAACATATTATCATAGGTCAAGGATTATTATAATGCTTATGTGCATGAATGGAATTCATCTAGTTCTTCACATTAATCATCTAGACATTTTTGGTCTATGACAGAAAAGATGAGAAGGCATTTTGGTGATGTCATCATGGCCACATGTGAATGAGTTTGGGGGAGTTAGTCCTAGGGTTGTGATCACATTAGTCCCTAGTTTTTATGTGCTAGATTTGAAGCCATAAGATGAAGCATATTTAAAGTTATGGGGATGCAAAGTTGGATACTAAGACAAAAATCACTAAGCTTCTATACTTAACCAAATTTGTAAAAAGGGCTAAATAAATGCATGTAATCATATTGATAAGGTTAGCTCTTACACACATAGAGGTGTTAAGATAAAATTATCACATGGGTCTATTTATTTTGGTGCCTATTTTGTATGCACTAAATCTTAGGGCATGTGACTAAATGTGACAAGAGTTATACAAGGAAAAATTTAGCCTTCCAGGAAAGTTTGAGGCATAGCCAGTTCTATGATAGAATAATCTTAGTAATCATATTAATGGCACTATATCTCACACACACAAAATATTTATAAATAATTGAGGATATGGGTTTGTTCATTTTCATGCCTAGTTTATATGGTCTAAATTTTAGACCAAGTGGTTGAGTGAAGAATAAGTTATGCAAGTAAAAAGATAGCATTCCAAGCATATTGAAATGGTTTCCATACTTAGTAAAATCTGCACAAGGTAAAGTCCAAACTAGTTAGAAGATCAATGGTTTATGCTTAATCAAACATTACAGATCTAATGGAGCATAGTGAAGTCAAAGTGTCAAAGGTCCCTTGGAGTTAATTCACATGTGAGAAGTGTCAAAATAATGGAGCTTGTATAATAAATATATGGTGTGGGTTAAAGTCAAAAGGTCAACAAATAATGTAAAGATGCTAAGTGTCTTAATAGAAAGAACTGATAGCTATGTATAGAAGCCATGTACTTATACCAAGTGTCATATCCTTGAGGATTAAATAGTTATAAATATTGAGCTTGTCAAAAGATCTGATGGTGCATAGGTGATCATGCAAAGCAGATCCAATGGAGTGAATGGACTCAAATGCTATAAAGTGCTTGATGTTTATTGACATAGTGTCAAGTCAAATATTGAGCAAGTTTGAGTAGATCGATGGGGCATAAACAATCTAAAGTTATAAGAAGCTATAAGATGAGGTCAAAGTGTCAATTTTTAATGACCAAGTCAAGGTAAAGGTCATACATATTTAAAGATCCAACAACACATAGAATCTTAGATGAGAAAGATCTATCAGAACAAACAAATTCAGATGGAACAAAGAGCTTAACATTTAACATCTTGATAGAGATAAATTTCAGAAGCATATAAATATCTAATGTATAATGTGATCCTATCATAAGGTGATCGAATGGACACATTTTAAAGTTGAGTTAATTGAATAGACACCATTAGATCGTGGTTATAAAGGCAAGATCAATGATCAACATTTAAAGTCATGTCTAGACAAATGAGTAGTTGTAGGAACATGTAGTAACTTACATATAAGTCATAAATCTCAACATAGATGATGTAATTAATCCATCTAATAGATCAAATCTACATTAAAGAGACTCTACATCAAAACTTGACTCTAACATATGATATAGATAACAAAAGAGACCTAAAAGTATGGTGTGATGAGTGAAAACTATTGTAAGGTGTCGTGGTTAGCTCTGACCATTATATAGGGCATTAACAGGTCGATCTTTTAATGCAGCATCAACCAATGGGTCAATAAAATCAAGATGTGGGAGCTTACAGTTCAAGTCATAATGAACTAAAGTCTAAAATTGACATGGTGTGTTAATAGTCTCAGTGTGAACATAGATAATAAGTAAACCTTAGATCAATTTTTTATAAATATGATATTTAGGACAAAGAAAATGAGTAGGCTAAACAAATACATTTTTTTGAGCCAAATTCAATGTAGATCAGAGTGGTTGATGAAGGCAATGAAGTGTGTCAAATGAATAAATGTGTAGACATAGGATTGAAGAGGGATAAAAAGGATTAGAGAGGAAGAAAGACACAAAAAGAATTCACAAATAATGATCAGTTGTAGATTATACCTACAATAAATAATAGAGATCTAGATTTATGTATGAATCTAATTTATAAAATTAGAGTTGTAGATCCATAGGAATCTGATTAGTTGGTGCTATCAGATAAATTGAGTAGGTGTTTCCTTAGATTTTGTTCTCTTAAACTATGGGATTGGTGTCTCTTTAGGATTAGTGTCCTTAAATGTAACCAATGAGGTTTTTCTAGTGAGGCTTTGAATTGTGAATCTAGATTAGAATATTAGATTCTAGTATCTACTTTCACTATGGTTTTTCCCTTTGTGTTTTCTATGTAGACATCTGGTGTCATGAGTATTTGTGTGTTTATGTGATTTCTACCTTTACCTTTTAATATGCATATGCTTTAAAAGGATTGAAAGACTAGTTTTAATTGATATATTGATTCACCCCCATTTTAGTATCTAGTTTTATTCCAAAAATTTGTATCATAGCCTAGGGTTCCTTTGAAATAAATTTAATCAACTTAGATAGATCTTGGAGTAGTGAACACAATGACTATTCAAGAAGGATCTTCATCAAACAAAACACCTTTCTTTGATGGATCTAACTATGCATTCTAGATCATAAGAATGGAATCATATCTATCTTCATTAGGGTTTGATGTATGTATATCTATAGTAAATGGATATACAACCCCTCATACAACTCGTACTGGTCAAGCTACTAAGAAGGCATATGAGAGTAATGTTAAGGTAAAGAATGATATTCTTTGTGGACTGTCAAACTCAAAGTTTTTCAAAGTGATGTAGTGTCAAAATGATCAAGAGATATGGAAAAAAATAAAGAACATCTATGAAGGATATGACAAGGTAAAACATGATAAGATACAAAATTACAAAGGCAAGTTTGAGAGTCTTAAAACAAGTGAAGAGGAAAATATTGTAGGTTACCTCCTCAAGGTAGATGAAATAGTCAATTCAATCATAGGCCGTAGAGAAGAAATGAAAGATTCAATCATTGTTAAAAAGGTTTTAAAATATTTTCCATCAAGATACAATTCTAATATTTATGTAATATAAGAGTAAGATATCTAGATAAACTCATTATTGATGAGTTACGTGGGACCTTCATAACCTATGAGATGAGGATAGGAGAGACAAACACCTTCAAGAAAGAAAATACATTCAATGTAAATATGAAAGCAAAGGAAGAAACATCAATATCTAAATCTAAGGAGACTGATGAATAAGAAGATAACTTTTTCAAAATACTAAAGAGAGGATCTGGAAAGTACAGAGGTAAGTTACCCTTCAAATACTTTAACTATGGTAAAGTAGAAAATTTTGCTTCTAAATGCCCTCAAAATAAAAAGGATAACTCAGAGAAAGTAGAGAGTAGAAAAAAGTGAAACCCTAATATCTTAAGAAGAAGAAATTCAAGAATAAGAAAGGTCTATACACAAAAGAAGATAGTGATAGTTCAAATAAAGATAATGATTGTGCCTTTGTGACTAAGGGAAATGAATCCTTGTTCATGATAGTAGGATTAAATTATGTAAATCTAGATCAAGAATAAGTTGAATACTTAGATGAAGAAGAAAAATGAGAAGTCGATCTAAAATTTGAGCTCATATGTGCTCTAGATGTGATTGATAAGCTAAAAAAAGATTACTCAAAATAAAATAAGTTTAAACAAAAGGAAATTGAGAAAATGCCTAAAAGTCTTGATAAATATGATCAGATGGTAATTATCCAAAAGACACAAGTTGAAAAGGCTAAAACAATAGAAGATGCAGTCAAAATGAAAATACATTCCAAATTTGATGAATGTGTGAAGCTTGAGATAGAAAGAGTGGATTTGAGAAAAGAACTTGAAAAATCCAAAGGTCAACTAAGTAAAAGTCTTAAGTTGATAAGAGGATCAGACATTCTTGATGAACTAATCAACTCTCAAAATCCCTGTAAAGAGAGATCATGTCTTGGTTATGAGAAGGGAAAAATTTCCTCAACTAGTACATCTAATAATGTTTATGAAAACTTCAAAATAGAAGGAGAATTAGGAACAAAGAAAGAGAAAGATTGTAAGGATACAAAGATAAATTAAAACACAAATGATGTGAAGAAATTTGAACCTAAAAATAAGCTTGGGAAGAAAAATAAGACAATGGTAGATGATGTTTATGGATACACCAAGGTGAGAAACTTAAAGAAACCACATATTAGAATAATTACTCATGTTGCACCAAGAAATGTTATGACCAGGTAATGCAAACAACTCAAACAAAGGAGTATGCAACTACAAAGGCTTTACAATTAGTTCTTACTAATCTTTGTGGTCTTACAAGTAGACAAGAGGATATAAATGAGAGTAGTAATTCATGTTATTTGTAGATGACTATTCAAGAATTACATGGCTAACCTTCTTGAAGGACAAATCTTAAGCCTTTGAGAGATTCAATATCTTTAGAGCCATGGTTGAAAATGAGATTAGAAGAAAAATAAAATTCTTAAGATCTAACAAAGGTGGATAATTCACCTTAAATGAATTCATAGAGTATTGTGAGAAGAATGGGATCAAAAGGCACTACTCTATAATAAGGACTCCATAATAAAATGGACTTGTTAAGAGAAAGAATAGAACAATTAAGGAAATGACTAGAATAATGCTAAAGGAGGCCAAATTACCTGATGGATATTGGAGAGAAGTAGTTCAAATAGTAGTATAAATCTTGGATAGAGTTCAACTGAGGGTAAATAGTGACAAAACTACTTATGAGATATGGTATGGAAATTCTACCTCTGTTAAGTATTGTAGAGTGTTTGGAAGCAAATGCTACATCAGAATAATGGAGGACAAACTAGGAATATTTGAATCAAGATGTGACGAAGGAATATTTATTGGTTATTCCACTCAAATAAAATCCTATGTATGTTACAATAAGAGGCTACACAAGATGGTGGAGAGCATAAATCTCAAATTTGAAGAAATCATAAAATATATTGAACCTAACAAGGAAATTAGTAATGAAGAGGTAGATCTTAAAGAAGAAATAGAAATTGAAGATATCGAGGAAGAGGATGAAAAAGCACCTTCAATATTTATTCAAATGGATCATCCTAATGAGAATACAATATACAATAAGAATGAAGGAGTTTATAAAAGTGGAAGAGCTATAATGAATAAGGAGTAAGTAAGTTTTGCTCTAATGTTTAAAATTGAGCCTAAGAGTTATGTTTAAGCTAGCAAGGATGAGAATTGGATAAAATTAATGGAATAAGAATTAAGCCAAATAGAAAAGAACAAAACATGGCAATTAGTTATAAGACCCTCAAACAAGAATGTGATAGGAACAAAATGGGTCTATAGAAAAAATCAAAATGAGGATTGAGTTATTATAAAAAATAAAGTGAGATTGGTGTTTAAGGGATATGGAAAATTAGAAGATATAGACTTTGAGGAAACATTTTCTCCATTTGCTAGATTGGAATCTATAAGAATGTTTCTAGCATTATCTATTTAAAAGAATTTCAAAGTATATCAAATAGATGTAAAGTGTACTTTATTGAATGGGAACCTAAAAGAGGAAGTCTATATTGAACAACTAGAAGGTTTTCAATTTTTAGATGAATAAGATTTTGTGTTCAGACTAAAGAAAGCATTGTATGGTCTAAAATAGGCACTTAAAGCATGGTATTAAAGAATGGACCAATACCTGCAACAATAAGGTTTCAACAAAGGATTTGTAGATAGTAATATGTACTTCAAATCATAAGGTGAACATATGTTTATTGTTTTTGTTTATGTAGATAGCATCATATTTAGTGATAGAAATAACAAAATATACAAAGAATTTACTACACAAATGCAAAGTGAATTTGAGATGTCTATGTTAGGAGAACTTTCCTTCTTCCTTGGTCTAAAAATAGCTCAAACTGATGAAGATATATTTATATCCCAAATCAAGTATTCAAAGGAGATGTGCAAGAAATTTGTAATGGAAGATAGAAAACCATTTAGTACTACCACGATAATTACATGTAAGCTGATCAAAGAGGATGAGTCCCTTGATACAAATTAGACTATGTATAGATAAATGATAGGTAACTTGCTATACCTAACTACATCAAGACCAAAAATCATGTAAGTAATGTGCATGGTTACTAAATTTTAGGCTAATCTTAAAGAGTCACATGATAATGTAGTGAAAATAATCTTTAGATACATCAAAATCATAGTTGACTATGGCCTACAGTACCCTAAAATTGAAGATTTCACTTTGAAAACATTTACAGATGTTGATTGGGTAAGAAGTGTGGTTGATAAAAGAAGCACTTGTGGTGATTAATTTTTCCTTAGAAATATAATTATTTCATGGTTGAGCAAAAACAAAGAGTCAGTTACCCTTTTTACAATAAAAGCAAAGTATATAACAGTAGTGGCATGTTGTACTCAATTCCTATGGATGAAGCAAACACTCAAGGACATCAAGGTTGAGTATAAGTCACCTATTTATATTTTTTGTGATAATTAAAGTTAAATAAATATATCAAAGAATCTAGTGATACATTCAAGAACCAAACACATATCAATCAAGTATCACTTCTTAAGAGAAAGGGTTGTAGATCAAGAGGTCACAATATAATATGTGCAAACTAAGGACTAGATTGTAGACATATTCACCAAACCTCTTCCCAAGTAACAATTTGAATATCTAAGATAGAAGTTGAGAGTAGTGGCTCCTACACCACATCACTAAATCACTAGTGATAGGGCATGAGTATAAGGGGAGTCTCATAGAATCTTTATTAAACCTTGCAAGAAGATATAACATTCAACTCAAGTATGTATATTTCTAAAAATTACTAATGAGTTTAAAGTTGTAGATTCTTAGACAAATTCTTTATTTGATAAAGGGGGAGAAATATTTAGACAATCAATTTAGCTAGAGTCCCTTTGTCATTCATTTCAAAGGGGTATAAAAAAGGTACACGTGCTCTCTGTAAGAGAAAGAGCAAAATATTATTTGTATAATTCCAAATGTCAAAGAAGAAGAACAAGTGTCCAAGATGAGTATTAGGTAAATGTGTCATTTCTTAATGGGGATCAAGTTTGGTATGAATAAATTCAATTAATACTTATCAAAAGCCAATGTAAGTAATGTTAGAAAAGGAGATAAATAGTATAATATCAAAGCATTTAGTTTGCCATCAATGACAAAGGGGGAGATTATTGAAAATATAATTGTCATTGATGTCAAAATGGACATTATGAGCATATAGTTAATTCTCAAGGTGAATATGGTGATCATGGTGATCCTATCAGAGGTCAATTATGATTGGAATGATTATGTGAATGAATGGAATTCATCTATTTCTTCACATTAATCATCTAGACAGTTTTAGTTTGTGATAGAAAAGATGAGAAGGTATTTTTCTAACATCACCATTACCCTATGTGATTGAGTATGGGGGAGTTGGTCATATGTTTGTGATCATATTAGTCCCTAGTTTTTATGTGTCATATTTGAAGCCATAAGATGAAGAGTAGTTGAATTTATGGGGATGCAAAGTTGGATACTAAAAAAAAAATCACTAATATTTTATACTTAGCCAAATTTACAAAAAGGGATAAATAGAGCCAAGAAAGCATATCGATAAGGTCATAACATACAGACATGGAGGTGTTAGGATAAAATGATCAGATGGGTCTATTCATTTTTATTCCTAATTTATATGCACTAAATTGAAATTCATGTGACTAAGCGTGATGAGAGTTATTCAAGGATAAAGTTGGCCTTCCAAGCAAGTTTTAGGCATAACTAGCTTTGTGATAGAATAAGCTTAGTAATCAGATTAATGACACCATGTCTCATATGCACAAAGGATTTATAAAGAATTGAGCATGTTTTTTTGTTTACTTTCATGCCTAGTTTATATGGTCTAAATTTTAGACCAGGCAGTTGAGTGAAGCATAAGTTATAAAGGTGCAAAGATAGCCTTCTAGGCATATTGAAATGGTTTCCATACTTAACTAAATCTACATAAGATAAAGTTTGAGCTAGTTGTAAGATCAATGGTTCATTCTTAATCATACACTAGAGATTCAATAGAGTGCAGTGAATTCAAAGTGTCAAAGGTCCCTCTCAGATAATTTGTAAGTGACAAGTGTCACAATCATGGAGCATAGATAGTTAATATATGGTGTGGGTTAAATTCAAAAGGTCAACAAGCAATGTGAGGATGCCAAGTGTCTCAATAGTGAGAACTGATAGCTATGTACAGAAGGCACATGCTGATTTCAAGTGTCATATCCTCAAGGGTTAGATAGATATAATGATCAAGCTTGTTAGAAGATCTAATAGTACATGGGTGATTGTACAAAGGATATACAATAGAAAAAATGGAATCAAATTCTATAAAGTGATTGATTTTTATCAACAAAGTGGCAAGTTAAAGACCAAGTAGGTTTGAGTAGATCGATGGAGTTTGAGTAGATTGATGGAGTGGAAGTGATCCAAATATATAAGAAGCTACAAGATGAGGTCAAAGTGTCAAATTTTAATGACCAAGTCAAGGTAAAGGTTGTGCATCTTCAAAGATCCAATGGCACATTAAAGCTTAGATGAGAAATATCCATCAAAGCAAGTGGATTTAGATGGAATAAAGAGCTTGACATTTAACGTCTTAATAGAGCTAAAGTTTGGAAGTGTATAAAGATCTAATGGATTACATGAGCCTATCAGAAGGTGATCAAATGGATGCATTTCAAAGTTGAGCTAATTAAATATAGACCATTAGATCATGGTGCCAAAGGCAATATCAATGATTGATATTTAAAGTCATGTCTAGATAAATGGTTAGTTGTAGGAACATGTATGAACTTGCATATAAGCCATGAATCTCAACTTAGAATAATGAGATCGATCAGTTTAACTAGTTAAATCTACATTAGAGAGACTTTGAAATAAAAATTGAGTCTAATATATGTTATACATAATAAATGAGACCTAAAATTATGATGTGATGCATGGAATATATTGCAAGGTGTCATGGTTAGCTTTGGTAATTGTATAGGACACTAATATGTCAATCCTTTGGTGAAATGGCAACTAATGTGTCAATAGAATCAATATGTGGGAGCATATAGTTCAAGTCATAATGAACTAAAATTCAAAATTGACATGATGTGTTAACATTCTAAGTGTGAATATAGATAAGAAGCAAAACCTAGATCATTTGTTTATATATATATATATATATGATATATAGGACAAATAAAATTAGTAGATTGAATAATTTCATTTTCTATTAAGCCAAATTGAATTTAGAGTACAATGGTTTCAGAAGGTAATGAAGTGTGTCAAATATATAAATATCTAGACAGAGGAACATAGAGGGATAGAGGGGAGAAGAGAGGAAGAAATTCATAAATAGAATGTGTGGAGAATGATTAGTTCCATATTAGACATGTAACAAAGAACAAAGATTTGGATTCATGTTTGAATCTAATTTGTAAAATTGGAGTTGTATCTCCATAGGAATCTAATTGGTTGGTGTTATTAGATAGACTAGGTGGGTGCTTATATTAGGGAGTGTGTGATTCCTTAGAGTTGGTGCTCTTAAAATAAAGGATTGGTGTATCCTTAATATTTGTGTCCTTAAATATAACTAGTGAGGCTTTGAACTATGAGGCTAGATTAGAATAGTAGATTCTAGCATGTATTCTCAGCATGGATTTTCCCTTTGGGTTTTCCACGTATACATCTAGTGTCATGAGTATTTGTGTGTGTATGTGATCTCTAAATTTATCTTTTAATCTTCATATGCTTTTAAATATTCTTTAAAAAGATTAAAATACTAGTTTTCATTGATATACTTATTCACCCCCCTCTCAATATATAGTTGTGTTTCAACACCTACATGCTAAAAATATATTATGAGTAAAATATAGTATCTTTATTTCTATGAAAAACCCATGATAATTCCCACTTTTTTAAGTGGAGTTATTGAACCTTTTCAAGAACTTTCCTCAAAATAAAAATCTGTACAAAATGTGTGTTATATAAAACATATATGATATCCATGTAATAATCCAATATAGTGTGCATACATAACATCATAATGTAATATAATATGAGAATAAGTATGTAATATAAGATGTATATCATGTTTAACATTCACAATTGTGTCAAGATATGTATAAAAATGTATGTAACACCAAATCTAACTAAAACTAGGTAGCTACCTAGGGGATGGGGCATGATGTCCATCATAAAACCCAAGTAGGAAAGGTAGATGCATGATGTCCCTCATGGCATAAAAAATTGGTGTCTGTAAAAATCAAATACAAGTGTCATGTTATTGATTCATACAAAAAAGCATACATACAAAACACATGAGGTACACAAAGTAGGCCAAGGGGACATAATGAAAAAGGCATGAGTACATGCCACTAAATCTAGTAGAATAAGACATAAAAAGACATTTTCAAATGTCCATATACAAAAGCAACAAGCAAGTGGGCTTATAGAAACATATAAGGATGTGTTCAAATGTTTTTATAAAAAATCAATAAATCACACGCAAGGATAAGGTAACAAGTAAAAATCACACATACTATGAATAAAAGTGGCATAGAGCCAAAAAGTAATGGAATATTCAAATGTCCTCAAATAGAATAATAATAGAGATACAATCAAGTCTAAACTATAAAATATAGAAATGAAAGTATGCATAAATATGGAATACATATATATGTAAGAGATAGGATCCACATATGCTAAGTCTATAGTATTAATATCCATGAAAAAATCTAAGTAAGAGTATCATGATCACTACCAATATATAACAATCCTAAAGATAGGATGTAGGGTATATAAAGATAGAACTTGGGAATTGAAACTATGTATAAGATTCCCCCAAGTGGGTGAATGTGTTAAGTGAAGACACATATATTGGTTTATATTCCCATAGTGGGTAGATAATAGAAAGTCTAGATCAATGTAATGGACCTAAGTCATGTAGCAATCTGCAAGCACTCAATAAGAACAATTGAAGCATGTATGTATGATAAAATTAACTATACTAAGATAGCTAGTATATGTAGTTTCTATAAAATATAATAAATGTAAACATTGAAATTCTTAAAGTCTATAATTTTACGTTTTATAAGTAATATTTTAATGTTTTTCTATTTTTTGACATATTATAATGTTTTTTGTATTTTTTTGATATAAGATATGTTTAAGCAACATGAAAATGAGCTATGTACAAGGATCAAGAGATAGGGAAAATATGAACAAGAAGGGAGGAACAATACTAATCTATGAGTCTCATGGGAGACTCACTATCACTATGACATGTGTCGAATAAAGAAACTATGATCATGCATGTTGTGTGCAAGGGTAATTGTGGTCCCATAATCTGTTATATTGAGTGATTTATATATATCCTTACCTATGGGTTGATGTTATAAATATATGAAAATACAATGGTTACATATGAAATTAATGGTACTTAGGAACCAATTTGGTAGAATAATCTATAGGTGGTGTGGGTGTCCTATGTGGAGAACCCCAAAACTCTAAAATATTGATCTCAATAGAAAGTGAGGAGAGAGAAGCCCTCTCGAATATTCAACATATCTCTAATATATGGGTATCTCCAATAATGGTCTCTATGGAAGAGAATGTGTACATGTCAATACTATAGGAGTATACTTCTACACTAGTGGATCTATTAAAATATATGGTATATCAATAGGAATTATGCTCTGAGCTAAATTGATAACTATGTTGTATCTAGTAATTGTGTTGTAACTAGTAATTGGGATGTAACTAGTTTTGGAATAGGTAGAGGATACTCATATGGAAGACCCTCGACTATGAACACTTGATTTTCATGTATATATTTTAGACATATGTTTGATTTGGATGGGATGGATCATAGTTTTTTAATCCATGGCCTACCTAATAACATGTAAAATACACTTGGACTAAGTACTACTAATAATTTAGTGGCCACATGTTTTGGTCCAACCTATAGCAGAAGCATGATGTCCTCAATGGAGATCTAAAAATAACTACCGAAACCACTAATAACTATGTATATAGAGGATACATCCTACTTTGAATACCCCAAATTCTATAAAAGTGTGATAATGCATATGCTAATGCTTGAACCATTGTGAACCATAACACTTTGGATAGGCTGATGATGTATGTAGGCTTGTACAAAGAGTGCATATAAATCTATATCATTATAAAAATCTCTTACTTTGATAAGGTGATGATTGGTTTAAATTGAATAATAATGTGGTACATACTTATTATATTATGAAATGGGTGTGCCTCATCTATAATAGTGTGATATGAATATGGTGGTGGGTGTGCCTAATATGTGTAGTGAACACGTGAAGTGTTCCCTTCCTCATTCATTATGTGCTTTGGAAACATATCTAAGAATATATTTAATACCTTAGCTTCCATTTTATATACTTTTTATGCCTATTTTGTTGTGCCCACATCAATAACATTAGCCTCAATCAAATCTTATAGCTTATGTTTTAGGCTAATGCATTTGTTTGTTATATGGCTTGGTTCCCTGTGATACTCTCATAAAGCATTGAAATAATATTTATTTGGAATAAGACATGTCATATCAACCTATTTTATGGGAGGGAGAGATATGACATTGCATTTAAAGAGCTATTTTAAAACCTATTATAGAGATTATAGAAATTTGCTAAAGACTCTGTATAGAGGAAATGATAAAATGAAGCAAGGAGATGGCTTTGAAGCTTTGTTAACTATGTAATTTTTATCACTCTTGTTTTCCATTTCCATTACCTTGTAGGGAGGCTTACTTGAAATATTATTATTTTATTCTAATTGGATTATATATTTTAGTTTTCCCATTAATAGAAGCTTGACTTATCTTTCTTTTACTATGTGACACAAATCAATGAATGTTGGAATATTTTTAAACAAGATAGATTCATGTAATTCTAGTAGAAGAATCTATTTTAAGATGTCATAATCTTTTTATCTTCCATGGGGATGGTCAATTTAGATAATATAGTCTTGTATTGTAAGATGTATTCTTTAATAGGATCAATTGAATTTTTTTTCAATTATGCAACTTGAGCATATGAGATCTTATCATTGATGTTTATGGATAAGTGTGATAAAAACATGTATGCAAAAGGATTGAATTCTATTATAGATTGGTTGGGTAATTCATAAAACTACTATAAGGAATAATACTTTAAATTATGTGGAAACAAACTTGTAAGGATTCAATCATTAGACATGTAGTCTAAACATGTTATGTGAAAAGATTAGAGATGATGCATTGTGTCACCTTTACCATCATCCAATATTTACTTAGGTGTCAGGATCTGGATAGCAAGAGATTTGCCTCTATGTGACGTGACAAAGGTGCATGCAATATAACATTAAAATCCAAGGCATGTTATGGATTATTGTCTCCTTTATCAAGATTTAACACCTTAGCCTAAATATTATGAACCTAATTTATAAGGGATTGTACATTTAGAGTGGAGGAAATATCCAAAAGAGGCATATCTATCACTGAATGTTGTTGAATTACAATTGTTGGTTGTGTTAGCTAAGTTAGACATAATGTAGTTCTAACAATGTTATTAACTAAGGGAGTTGAAGATTAACCATTATTTAATTTATTCTTAATTTCCATTATAGCTTGTAAAATTTGTACATGATCAAGGGTCTATACTCTAACACTATCTTTGAAGATCTATAGGATCTCATCATTATTAACAATTTGGTTGTCATTATTAAGTAGAGGGAGAGTGTCCTAATTTCCTATTTGTGTATCATATTGATATTTATTATATTGATCCTATTTAATGAATTATCATTGAAATACACATAATCATAGTGTGGAGGATAAACAAGGGGAGTTGAAACATGCCCCTTATCCATGGTATGAGATTGAATAATAATAATCTAAATATGCTCAATATTAGTATCACCTATCCTATCACTTATTCTTTATAGAAAAGATATATTTTTTTAATATGGAATATGTTAATAAGGAATTCAACATAGAGGGGAGATTAGCATAGTGTTAGTCAAGAAATCAAATCAAAACAAACACACTAAACTAACACCTCTAGCCTTGACACTCAAGGATTTATATAAGCACACAATTATCCAACAAAATGAAAGTAAAAAAAAGTGATCTTACCTTCCATGAGAGAGAGTTTTATGAGTTGGTCATGGAATGATGTGCTCAACTATGTGCTCAGGAAATATTTATCAATGAATATCCATTTATCCACTTATCATTGTCACTTTGGTAATGTTGGTTGCTTTGGATTGGCTTTGGCTTGGCATATGAGGCTATCCTATAGGAAATTCTACATTACTTATTTTCTCTAACAAGCTTGGTTTAGAGGTGTCTTATCACTTATATTTATAGGTCTCAAAACTAACTCTAACCCTAGTGACATTAGGTTTAGAACTAACTTTGGTTGAGTCAGTATAACCCTGGGTTGAGTTAAGCGAATGATGGGTTTGGTAAAATATAATCATGAGGGCCATGTGAGAGACATGGGTCAAGAAGGATTATGTCTCCCACTAAATTATTGATATTTTACAAGTAGATTGACAACTCATATAAGATAGTTTGGTTAATTTTATGAATTACTAAAAAATTAAATTCATTAATTATCCATGATCTATTTGGCCACTTGTCATGAGAGTTGAGGAATAAATTTAATTAGTGAATTTAAAAAATAGGAAATTACAAAATCTATGGATTTTATATATTTTTGTAAATTCATGATGATTTCATTAAATCTCTATTTAAGAATTTCTAAAAATGAAAATTCACTAACTAGCCTGGAATTTTCAACTATGCATTTAATTGGGTTTAATCAATGAAGCAATTTTATTTATGTTAATTGTATTTTATAAATGTATGTAAGGTTATCCCTTACCTTTGGTCAAAACCATCAATTTGGTAGGTCACAATTTGACTGTGGAGGAATTGAAGAGAGGTTATAATTGTGTATAGGGTAATAATCAAAATAGGGATACCTCAACATGATTTAGGGCACTTATGTCTAATGCATAGATAAATTTGGGATGAAAAATGATTTCTAAACTTAATTTTCAATGTTTATAGGAAATCATTCTGATGTCCATTTAGAATACAGTCATGGCCAAAAAGGAGTGTCTACATTTTTTCACTATTTGAGAAGGCATTGTAAGACACATGAATAGTAATGTATTTTCAAATAATGAAAAAATCATTAAGAATAAAAATAAGATAATGAATGATAAATGATGCTCCAAAAATGTTTTGGAAGCCTATGATGATGCCCCAATGAGGGAGTGGCTAACTCATATAATTGATGTATGATACCTCAAAAGAAATAAAGAAGAAATAAATTAATCCACGGGTGAGATTAATCTAATCAAGATAATGCATGAACACATTGATTTAAAAGTACTAATTTGCCCAAGGTAATTATAATATGATGAGACACTAATTTTCCCAAAGGTATCTATAATCAATGGTATAATTATGTTCCCTATCAGGGTAGATGGATCAAAATAATGATTTGACCAAAAGCTATTATAATCATTTTGACATCTTAGATTGAATAATGATTTTTCCCCAATAGGGTATATTTAAACATGATAAACTAGTTGTGCCCTAATAGGGTAGATTGAAAGGAATAACTCAAGGATATAAATTTTTATATTAAATAAGAGTGGATGAAAATATTGATGTGATGGCCTAATTAATGAATAAGCCACAAACAATCAGGCACACAAGGATGTGTAAAGTGATGAAAGAGATGATTACAAGAATAATGGTAGATGATATGACCCAAGATACATCATGTATCTAAGCACTTCATACATATTATAAATAGACCTTAAGAAAATTTAACTAACCCAAAAGTGTGAGAAAATGGAATTAGGCATAGAATAGGAGAATAAGAATTAATCAATTTGAATAATTTGGTTGTACTTGCCAATGTAGAGATGCTCATCCTTATTAGCATTGATATAACCATAATTTGAACAAGGAATTTTCAATTATGTGAAAAATTAATTTGAAATAGAGGGGAGGTTAGTATAGTTTTAGTCAAGAAATCAAGTCAAAATAAACACATTAAACTAACACCTTTATCCTTGACACTCAAGGATCTAGAGAACTACACAATTAACTAACAAAATAAAATTAAAACAAGTGATATTACCTTCCATGAGAGCAAGTGTTGTGAGTTGGACATGGAATGATGTGCTTATTTATATGTTCAAGAAATATTTATCGATGAAGATCCATTGATCCACTTCTCCTTGTCACCTTGGTAACGTTGGTTTGATTTGGCTTGGCAAGTGAAGCTCTCGTATAGGAAATTATGTATTAGTTATTTGTAATAATAAGCTTAGTTTAGAGGTGTATTAGCAATTGTATTTATAGGTTTTATAACTAAATCTAACCCCAAGGAGGTTAGGTTTATAACTAACCTTAGTTGAGTTATTCTAACCCTAAGTTGATTTAGCCTAACTTTAGTTTGGGTCAAGAATGATTGTCTCCCACCCAATTCTTGATATTTTTAGAAGTGGATTGACAACTCATAGAATATATTTTGATTAAATTTATGAATTTACAAAAATACAAATTCATTAATTTTCCATGATCCACTTGTCATGAGAGATAAGGAATACATTTAATTAGTGAATTTAGAAAATAAGAAATTCTAAAATCTATTGATTTTAGATATTTATGTGATGTCATGATGATCTTATCAAATATGGATTTTTGAATTTGTAATAATATAAATTCACTAATTATCCATAGAATGTTCAACATGAATTTAATTAGGTTTAATCAATTAAGAAATTTTTATCAGATTAATTGCATTTTCTAAATTTATGTAAGGTTGTCCCTCACCCTTGGCCAAAAACTTCAATTTACTAGGTCAAAATTTCACTGATGATCAATGGGAGATAGGATATTATTTTGTATAGGGTAATTCCCTAATTATGGATGCATTGACATGATCTAATACAATTACATCTAATGAAATAATAAATTTGGGACATTTAATGATTCCTAGGCTTAATTTGTAGTATTTGGTAAAAATCAATTTGAAGTCTGTTTAGAAGTCAGTTGTGGCTAGAATGGGGTATCTATAGTTTACCCATGTTTGAGAAGGTGCTGTGAGACATAAGTAAAGAAACATATTTTCAAATAATTAAAAAAAATTAATAAAAAAAGAAGATAATGATTTAATAAACAAAGCTTGGGGAGCCCATGATGCCCCCTTGAGGGAGTGGTCGATGCATACAATTGATAGATGGTCCATCAAAGAGAATAAAGAAAAAGAAATAAATTAACCCATAGATAAGATTAATCTATTGAGATAATTCTTTCATATGTTGATGAAAATACCAATTTAACAAAAGGTAGTTATAATCAACAATGAAGGTTGAGACAGTGATTTGCCCAAAAGTGGTTATAATCAGTGGCACATGTATGTACTTCAGTAGGGAAGGTGGGTAAAAATAATGATTTTTCTAAAGGTGGTTATAATCATTTTGACTACTTATATTGAATAATTATTTTATTCTAGTAGGGTAGATTTGAACATGATAAATTGGTTGATCCCCGTATGGTAGATTGGAAAGGATAAGTCAAACATATAACCTATTACATAGATTAAAGATGAACATGTGCAAATTTAAATGTAATGGTCTATTGACTGAAGAATCCAAAAACAACTAGGAATAAAAGGATACAGAAAGTGATGGAAGAGATGATTTGAAGAATAATGGTGGCCAAGATGACCCAAGATATGTCATGTATCTTACCACTACCTACATAGTCTAAATAGACCTCAGGCCAATGTATTTCACCCAAAAGTTGGAGAAAATGGAATGAGGAATAGAATAGGAGAATAATAATTGATCAGTGTAAATAATTTGGTTATACTTACCAATACAAAGATACTCATCTTTATTAATATCGATACAAATAGAATGGTCAATGGGTTTATTTGATCAAGGAGGGTGGGAGGATTTACCACAGTGAACAAGGACAAATTTATATGATACCATTACTTATAGTCTCCACTTAGTTTATATTTGTTGTAGCACATGATGGTATACACCATGATATAAAAAACCATGGTGACTAGGCCTTAATGTGCATAAGGACTGACTCTAGATCTAAAAAATAATTAAAAAATGTATAATGATAGAAACCATGATGATAATATATATTAACTCAAGTTCAATGTGCAAGGAATCACCTAATGAACACATATATACTAAGTTAAGGCATAACAATGAAAACAAATAAATAGGCAAATAAACAACTAAGCAAACACACACACAAAAATATTGAAAGTAAAAGCAATAAAAAGCATTTTGTCATTAACTAAGTCAATATCTACATGTGAAGTATTAATGCAATGTTAAATACATGGTGCCCCTAAACAATGTTATATGAAAGGGAATTGTTGGAGGTTTATAAGTTATGTCTCTAAGGTGACTAAGGATGTTGATGAGGTGTCATGTGTGATAGAATGACAATGACAAAGTGTGCTTCAATGTGATTTAGTGTTCTTGCATATTTCTTCAGTGTTTGACTTGGATATGTAGATGGTGAATGTTATTGATGGTATGGTCAAGTTATAGATACCCTATGAGGTATTATGAGTGCTTATAATGCTTACAAAAGTGAAAGGAATTCAATAGAGTAGTCATATGAGTGTCTATGTTCAAGTAGTCTTTTTAGCATACAAGGCTAAGTAAGAAATTTAATGACATTTTTTTTCACATGTGTGAAGGTTTTATTATAAATTTGATACATGTATGGATTCCCCTATGAGAGGTGATCATATGGTTCAAATTTTAGGTTTGGACATTGAGTGTAACAAAAATTATAATAGTGTAAAGTTGGCCTCTCAAACAGAAGTTCACTAAGTTTCTATACTTAGCCAAATATGCAAGGGGAGATCTAATGGTGAAAATTCATAAGACATAATGATGAGCATTCAATATGTTAAATAGAGATCTAACAGTGAGTGAGTGATTGTACAAATAAAGATCAATCACACGCATGAAGTGAACATGTCAAAGGTTCCTAAGATTGTAGGAACTAGTGATAAGCATCTTAATCATAAAGTTTGAGTATAAGATCAATGGTTCATGAATTTTCATATATATTGAGATAGATGGTGTGGTTCAATTCAAATAGTCAATATGCAGAAGGCACATAGAGCTTCCAAGTGGCATGATCACAAAAATGTAAATCAGTGATCAATGGTGAGCATTAAAGAGTTAAAGTTAGGTTGTTCATGGTGAGATTAGTGAAGTGTATTTTTTAAAAATTTCTAAGGTACATGATATGATGACAAGTGCTAGATGTTTTGTATCTAAACAATGACCATTTGAATTTGAATATTTAAATTAACAAAGGAAAAACAAGTCTACATTATTTGAGATATAACTTTTATTATATGTAGAATTTAATAATGGTGTCAAAAGAAAATTTGATTAAGATTTCAAGGTGAATATAGATAATGATTTATAATATTTTAATGTTCATATAGTATCATATATTGAGCTCCAAAGTTGAATGTGTGCTTGACCAATTTCTACAAGTGACCTAAGAAGGATAATTGAGTTGTTCTTGATGGTATTTTTATGTTTCAAGATTAACTATCTATTGGAGAGTGTTATATACCCCATAAGGACCATTTTTGTGTATTTTTTAGGTTTGAAAAATCAATATTCAGTGTGAAAAATTACTTATAAGTTGATTGTGTTTGTTAAATACACTCGTATATTGAGTGACCATATTACAAAAGTGAGTTGAACATGTTCTGATAAAAATTGAAGAAGAAAATGAGTATGGTGTTGTTATATAATTCCCAAATACTGATGATAAGGTATTTATGTCATGGTATGTCCTTTATCAGATATGGAGAGTCAAAATTTCTAAGTGTAATTTGACTATGTTTTACCAGATTTGAGTGAGCCTCTGACACAGGTGTTTTTTATGCTTGGAGCTTGAGTATTGAAACCAAATGGATTTTGTGTTATTTTTGGAGTCATGGAGCTACTATTCATGTGATTTTTTTATGTGGTTTTTTGAGAAAAAATAATTGTATGCCTGAATTCTTAATGACTATATTTTCTATGTTTTTAGGCCTATTGGCGAGTAGGCCAGAATGGCTTGGTTCATAAGGCAAGTGTGAGTTCCAAGTAAAATTGACATTTGTGAGAGTTATCAAGGTTCTATTTAAGATAGGTTTCATGTAATTGAAGCATTGTTAGAGGGTGAAGTTGGACTGAGGATTTGAAGTGTAATGTATGCCCTAGATAAGACCTATTTTCTTTAGGTCTCAACTAGGCCTAATGGAGGATTTGGGATAATGAGGAAATGGCTAAACTTTGAATCATGATTCTCAATCATGTAACATTTTTAGATACCTATTTCAAGTGTAAGACAAGTATGGTAATAATCTTGGATGAACAATATGGGTTAAATAAACAAAATGGTATAAGTAAAAGGCATATTTGGGTTGTTCGTATGGTTAAAAAAGTGTGTAGATGAGAAAAATATTTGTGAAGGTTGTGAGAGTGATGTGGATGTTGTATACACATAATATTTTCAACTTTTATCAAATATTGATGTTTTACATCTTGTAATAACCCATTGAGACTTGATATTTTTGAGTGCATGCCCTAGGGGGTACACTGAGAAAGGGGTGGGTAGACCATTGGTACTTCATAGGATTGTTGTCCCTTACTGCCACATTATTACCAATCCAACCAGCTCCTAAAACCATTACCTAATCTATTACTCCTCCCTTGAACATTCTTATAGTCTTTTTCCTATTTTCATCTCTTTTCCTTACTTTATCTCATTTTGGCCAGTCAATTATACTAGGTCGACTATGTCAACCTTGTACTATTTTGGGACATTTTTTAACTAGAAAGATTGCTAGCCCTTGGTTGACTTAGATCGGGACCAAGTGATTAATTAATTTAAAACATACAGGGTTAATTGGGTTGACCTTGTACAACTAATATATTTAGAAGGATTTAAGGTTAAATCCACTTATAAATACAAGATCATTTCATCATTATTTCAATGTACAATCAAGAGTTATTATTTGCTCATGCTTCTTTACAATATGCTCTTCCACCATTCTACTTGAGAAGACTTAGCTTAGGATTTCTACTTAGATAATCTAGTCTTGTGGATAATTTTTGGATGCTTTGGACTTTCTTAGTTATCCTTACAAACCACAACAACCTCTTGCAAAGCCCCTTTGGCCAAGGGAGAGATTGTGTCTTGATGGGTTCACCTTCAGGTAAGTATATTGTAAATTTGTTATCCTCTATTTATTAAATAGAAGTAGCATAAGTATTGGCTCAAATAATATAACTCTTCATATTCCATGTATTAGGGTATTAATCATAGTTAGATTAATTGAGATTCTCTTAACATTATTTAATTATTTCTAATCCTTCATAATTATCCCACAAGTTTTAGAGAGCATTACATTATATTTACTTTTTTGTTATTAAATATAATTGAAATATTAAACCTTAGGATTATTTTAGGGTTGTTGAATGATTGTGTTAGACTGTAGGCTTTCAAACCCTTCCTATCATGGTGTATTACGATAAATGATCCCCTAATCAGGTCTAATGAATCCTCAGATTGGTCATGCTCTCACTTAATAAATGTATTCCCAATCAGAAGTGTAGGTATGCTCTATCTTATTTGATCCAAGATTTATTTATAGACATGATGCATTTTTTATTTCATACATTCTTGTGAACCCAATGTGAAGTAACCCTTCTAGGATTTATTCACTTTATTTCCTTCTTTTTTATCATATATTTTCCATATTCAATCGATTTTATTAACCAAATTTTTAATCCATGTGCACAAGTTTTTAGGTATATGTTAATAGATTGACCCAATCAACCTAGTATAGTTTTTATCTTTTAAAACATCTATTTTAGACTACTAGGTCAGCCCAGTTGACCCTATACATTTTAAAGATTTAACAACAAGTTATTGCATAGCTTGATTGACCTAGTTGACCCAGTTAGTAGGTTTTGATAACATATTTCAAGGTTCTTGGAAAACAATATTCATTCTCTACATATGTGATCCACCAAGATTCCTTTATATATTTGTATCTCTTTATTTATTATCTTTCCTTTCATAGTTTGTAGTCTATAAAACTACCCTTGCATAGTCAACTAGATTGACCCTATCGACCCAGTTCTATGTTCTATGTGTTGTCTAGATAATTGGGTTGACTCTACCATCCATGTTCATTTTCAAACCTTGTTTTCACATTATAGGATTGACCCTATCGACCCTAATGTATATTATGTGCATATAATTATTGACTATATCAACATTTTACCTTGTTTCAAAGTTAGAACTAACCTTATATGATAGTAATTATCTCACATATTTCTTTTCTTATTATTTGCATGCTTATAATAGATCACGTAGTTTAATTATGGGGTTTTCAATTAACCATCTAGTTTCACTATTTATATTTTATGCACACATGACCAAATCATAAAATATAAACAATCACTTTAACATTTGACTACCCAAGGCCAACCTACTTCAATTTCATCACTAAGGGGGAAGCTGACTTGTTGTTCTAGTCAAGTATAAAGCATAGTTAATTGTATATTTTGGCTAAGTAACTATTACCCTTATTACTATGGTATGTCAAGTGAGGGGGTAGGCCCTATTATCAATCCTATATCATTTCCACTATAAATCCCTTTTAGCCCAAACTACCTTAAGCCATCCTTAGATTTTTATCTATTTCCTTGCTTACAGTCAACTTCCTATCACATTAAAAATCATATTCTAATAATATAATAAACATTCAAGTTGACTAATTAGTTATCTCTTTACTTTCCATGTTGATTTCTTTCTCTTTGCTCAATTTTATTACAAAATCTTACATTAGCCAATGTTGGTGAAAGATTTTGTGTTGTGTGCCTCAATTGGATTAGCCAGCATTAATCTATATCATTATTTGTTTTAGCTTTTACTTTCCTAGATTATCTACAAAAATTATCCTATTTCAATTCACAATCTATTATAAAGCTTCTTAATCTTCCCTATCTACTGTACTAGGTCAATCCAGTTGACCTTGTACCTTTTCTAGGATTTTTTCACTATACTAGATCAACCTAATTGACCATATACTATTTATAGGCCCTTTTTTCTATGCTAAGTTGACCCATTTGACCTTATGTTATCTTCTACCTTCTTTGTTTGCCAATATAATTCCATATCTCTCCAAATTTGCATTCTATTCATCTCTCTTTAGTCATAGTGAAATCTCTTATTAGAATCTTCTTGGACATTCTAAATCCATTTAGATACTATATGGGATGTTCATTTATTCCTCTCTTTTCCTCCCAAGAGAACCATCACTCTTGGGGCACCTCTTCTCCTCCTTTATCCATGAATTGTAATATGGTGCAAATAACACCTCAAGATGAAGTTAATGGGTCTAATCCTTTATATACCTACCAATATAATTATAAAAATCTTAAAAATAATGTGGGATTAATTAAAAAAAGTTTACTTAATAATCCCACAAATAATCCATCTTCTAGTAATCCTTTCCCTAACACCAATTTGTGGAGTGCCCCTACTAACACCAACTTTTACAACCCACCGCCTGATATAACCCAAATTTTAGACCAAGTTATTTAATAAATGAACATAATGTAAAATTCTAAAACCAAATAAATGATGAAACTTCAAAAAAATTTAATTAATGTAGCTAATCAACCTCCAAACATCCATATTCAATTTAATCCTAATTACATTCCTCCACCTCTTTGAGATGTCATAGGTAATGTTATTCCTGAACCCATAATGAATAACAAGATACTTTAAACTATTTAAAATGAGTGTTTATCCCCATTTATTGTATCCATTTATATTGGTAACATATCTCCAACTAGAAAATATGATGGGACTAAAAACCTTGCCTCATTTCTTAAAGCCTTTGGCAACCTTTACAAAGAGTGGATCTAAACTAATACCTTTGACACAACTAAACTCTTAGTTAAAAAATTCACTAGAAATATATTATAATGGTATATTAAACTTACCCAACATTATATTTTTCAACTTGAAGACTTGGTGAACCCTTTGGTTAAAGAGTTTCAACATGATGATCTTCCCAAAAATTATCTTAGTCAATTCATTAATGCTAAGAAATCTCCTACTGAATCAGATCATGACTTTACTAAAATATGGAAATATTTAGCTCATAAATACAAACAATAAAATGACTAATTATAACTTATTCAAACTCTTTATCATGTTTTTAACTCCCACTCTTCAATAAAAGGTTTGAACCTTTCCTCCCCAAACACTTAATGAAGCTCTTGACCAAGCCAAACATCAAGACTTTCTTATGAAGTAATTTGAACATAATATTAGACTACTTAAAGGATATTTACAAACATATAATTATATCACTATTAATACTCTACAAACCAAAATATGAGTTTCCAAAACCCATGTTCCTTCACCTTCTCACACACTTCTTTCAGTTCAGCAAATGAAATAATTTTTAGCCCCCTCCAAACCTTTCATCTATCCCAATGCTCCTCGTAAGTGGTATGAGCCCAATATATTTTTTTGGTTCCATGCCAAAATTTCACATTATAAATAATATTTTTAAGGGCTCACTACTTTTTTTGTCTCCTATATGCTTGGTGATTCATTCAACCATGAAGTTATGATCAATCTTCATCATCAAGAATGCATTATTGCTTCCCAAATCTGATAAGCTTCTAAAGATTCTACCTATAATAACCAAAAATATTTCTCTAATAATTAACCTAATACCAAGGAGTTTTGTGCTTTTGATGTTTATTATGACTAATACTATAACAATTATCAATACTTCAACACTACTAAGGTTAATTATCATAGTAAACTAGCCCATAAAGATCCTTCTACCAAGCCCAAAAAACCATCTTTATAAGAACAACTTATTAAATATACTACTACCACTAATCTTTCCTCAAAAACCCAAGAGGAACCATATCTTCCTTATAATCCTCCAACCACATATATTCCTCCAAAATCTAATTTACCTCCCAAGCATCATGCTGACTATTCTAAATCTCATTGGAATTTTCTTGAGGAACTCAATTATATGCCTTATAATATTCCACTTATGGAGTTGGTTTGTAATTTTCCTTATCATCATAAATCACTTTTGAAACAAATTCAATAAATTTAAGATCCATCCTCCATAGATGAATAACCACCTTCTATCTCTTATCAACCTACTAATGTCAACACCATTGAAATTATGTGTCCCTCTTCTAAGCCTTTCATTGAATTTATTGAAGAGGACATGATTAATGATGCAATTATTTTTCATTTTGATGATCCACCACTCTTTATTAAATTAACCATTAATACCACTCTTATCCATAGATTTTTAGTTAATGAAGGCTTTGGTATTAATGTGACATATTTATGGCTTATCCAACAACTTGTTTATAACAAGGATTATCTCAAGTAAAACCATCTTACTTGCCATTATTTTGACAAGACTAATCAAAATCCACTCGGTTTTATCTATATTCTATTAAACATCGGACCTAAAACTATTCAAACCAAACTTATGGTCCTTGATTTACCTTCATCTTACAATATACTCCTTGGTCATCCATGGACTCATTAAATAAAGGACATTGCTTCTTATGGTACCCAATGTATTAAATTCTTACATAATGGAAAATGATACAAGAATGAAAATAATCCCAACCCATGGAGTATTTATATTCCTAATCCTAAACCTTAATATCATATTCTTACAATTCCTAAAATTAACAATGATCCTTTCCCTGAGTTCATCAATATGAATTTTAATTTACAGGTTGCTCTTGTGGATTATGATGATGATGAGCGCAATGGTTTATAACATACCTGCAATACCATTAGGCTACCTCCATACATTTCACAATGGATTCTTCCCTCTCTATTACATAAGGACCGTACCATTACTCTTATTGATGAGACTACTAATTTTTCCCTTCCATGCAATGTTCAGGAGCTTTGAGTTTAATTTCAATGATTTTGGAGTGGCTAAATTATTTAAAGATCATATCATCATGTATCCTCATACATTTAGTAACATTAGGATTTCACCTTTTGAAACTCCCATTAATTCTCAAGAATGTATAGTTTATCCTACATACAATGACAAATATATAATGGCCCAAGCTCAATCAAGAGACGTGGATGTCTAGTATTATCAAAATAAATTAGCCCAAATCCATGCTTTTAAAAAAGATGTTCATACCATTTCTATGGATCATACATTAGATCCTGAGGGTCATGTGCCTCCTACCTATTCTCCACTTATTGATAATCCTTGGGTGGTAGAGAGAATTATACCTTCTGTACCTCTTAAAGCTCCTAAATATTCTCTATCTCCTTTGGATCCTAGCATTGCATCTGATCCTTCTCCCATCATTGAATCAACCAAAACTCTAATCCCTTCTAATCCATCTACTTCATCTACTCTTAAAATTACACTTGATTCCAAGGAAACTAATGTCCATTAGATTTATTCTGAATATGATAGCCATGGTAATCAAATTCTAGATCTTGAAGTAGATGTTGAGTATTATGGTCCTCTTCCTACCTTTCCTAGTGACAAAGCTATTCTTGAGTTAATTTATGCCCGAGAACCTCAACTTATTTGTCAGGATCATAAACTTGGGAATTTTAAAACTAAAACTGCTTGCTTTAATAACTTCATTACTAGTATTGATCCAAAAACAAATCCAATTTAACCTTACCTAATTAACCATACCAATTTTAAGACAATAATGCCATGATTATTGAAGAAACCACTCATATTGAATATGGTACTCCATCTTATTCTCAACCAATTACAATTTTTTGACAACTCTCACCTTTTAAACATGATAATTTTAGCTTATTATTTGAAACGTATCATGATGTTTTCACTTGTTCCTATGAGGACATGCCTGTCATTGATCCTAGCATTGTGGTCTATAATATCAATACTATCATGATGTCAAGCCTGTGCATCAAAAACAAAGGAAAATTCCACCCAAAATTTCTACTTTATGTCATAAATAAATCATTAAACTACTTGATGCTAAATTTATTAAACTAGTAGATTATTCTCAATGGGTTTCCAACATTATTCCCATTCGAAAGGTCACTATGGTCATTCATATTTGTATCTATTTCCACAATATTAATCTTTCTTGTCCTAAAGACAACTTCCCTTTACCTTCAATAGATTCCATCATTGAATCCATCACTAGTGACAAAATGTTCTCTTATAGATGGCTTTTTGGGATACAATCAGATTCATATCGCTCCTGAGAACCAACATAAAACTACATTCACCACAGAATGGGGCACTTATTACTATGTCAAAATGCCTTTTAGTCTCAAAATTTTTGAAGCCACTTACGAATTAGAAATGACTCATATATTTCATGATCTCATCCATAAAATTGTTGAAACTTATGTGCATGATCTTATCACTAAATAAAAAAGTCATACCACTCATCTATATAATCTCACTATCATCTTTGATCATCTCCTTAACTATATAGTTAGAATTAATCCTTACAAATATGTATTTAGAGTCACATATGGAAAATTATTAGGATTCTTAGTTTCTCTTCATGGCATTAATGTTGACCTAGCCAAGATTAGTGCTATTGTCAATATGCTCATTCCTCATTATATTATTGATATTCATACTTATTAAGGCAAAGTGGGGGAAATTAGATGATTTTTTACTAAGATTTTTGATTGCATTCACTCCATCAATTACATTTTCAATAAATTTACTAATTTATAATGGAAGGATCCATGTCAAAATGCCTTTGATAACATGAAAGAGTCTTTGCTTGATCTGCGTACATTTTTTCCTCCTTCCAATGATAAACCTTTGATTATATGTACTTCTTCCACACCTATTTTAGTTGGGGTAATGATTTCCCAACAAGATTAAATGGGAAGAGTGCTTGATATCTATTACATTATCCAAGGCCTCATTGATTATGAAACATGTTATACCAAAGTTAAACGTGACTACCTCACTATATATTTTAGAATTGAAATGATTCTTCATTATATGCTATTCTAGACTACTTATGTCATTATTTATTCTTAACCCCTTCAACATTTCTTCTCCAAAGCCTTTCTTCTTGAAGATATAATTGGTAAATTGATGGTCCTCCTTATGGAATTTAGTCTTGGCATCATCACCCAAAAAATTGTTGAAGGGAAAATCATATCTAATCCACTTGTCATAGATCCCATACCAGCTAATTCTTATCTTCAAGATAATATTCAAGATGACAATATCCTTTATATTGAAGGTCTTAATCAAGATGTTTCTCTTAAAGATGATTTTCATAGCTTTACTAATGATCTTGAAGCCAATAAAATCAAAGAATCTTCCACTCCCTATATTACTAATAAATTGAAATTAGTTATCAATGAGCTTCATGAAATCAATTTTGACTAGTATGAGGATAATTGGACCCTTCACTTTGATGGTGATAAGTTCCTTCAAGGAGATGGGGAAGGTTACATTATAATAAGTCCTCTTTGAAAGATTATTCCTTTAGCTTTATGTTTCACCTTTAATGTCACCAATAATATGACTAAGTATGAAGCTCTTATCTTAGGCATGAGAGATGCTCTGGATTTAAAAATTTAATACCTTCATGTTTTAGGTGATTCTCAACTTATTTACTGCCAAGTCAATAGTGATTATCATAAAATTGAGAACCTCATCACCTATTATAAAATTTCAACCACTCTTTCTAATTATTTTATCTCTTTTACTATTGACCTTATTCCTAGAGATCACAATTCCATTGTTGATTCTCTTGCCTCTTCAGCATCTCTCTTTCATCCTCATAAAGTTCTTTATGATCCTAATTTTCTTATATTAATAATAAAATATTCATATTCAACTTTACCACCTGGTTCACTTATTTTCTACATCGAGGCTATTACCATTCGACAAATACTATGGTATCAAGACATCATTTGATTCTTATAACACTAAATTTATCCTCCTAACTTAGACTCTTGTTTAAAGACATGCATTCCTAAGCAAACTTTCAAGTATATATTTCAACACAACATCCTTTATTATCATCATGTTGAAGGTACCTTGCTCTATTGTGTTATGCAATATGATGTCCCTCCTCTTCTTGAACAAGAACATGGGGGAATTTATGGTGTCCACTATAGAGAATATTATATGACATGCAAATGCCTATGTATGGGTTATTTTTGGCCTACTCTTGAAAAGGATGCAATTGAATATGATAAAAAGTGTAATCATTTATATCTTCATGATGATCTCATTCATTCACCTCTAGATAAACTTTAAACTATCAAATCTCCTTATCCATTTTCCACATGGGGATTCAATCTCATTGGAAAATTATCTCACTCCCAAGATGGGCTTCTCTTTATCATCACTGCTACTAAATATTTTACCAAGTGGGTTAAAGCCATGCCCCTTGTTAATGTCATTGGTCTTACCATTTCCAAATTTATTCTTAATCAAATTATTTTCTACTTTGGTGTTTTTTATACCATAATTTTAGACAATGGTGTTAATTTCAAAAATAAACATGTGAAACAACTTTTCAATCTATTCAAAATCAACCACAAGTTTTCTAGACCTTATCATCTATAATATAATGATCAAGTTCAAGCCACTAATAAAATTATTCAAAAGATAATTCATGAAACCTACATAGATTGGAATCTTCATCTTTATCTTGTACTTTGGGCCTATCAGACTAGTGTACGTACTACCACTAGGGCAACACAATTTTCTCTAGTCTATGGTCCTGAGTCAGTCCTTCCCTTAGAAGTTGAGCTTCCCTATCTTCATATATCTCTTCATGGTATTATTATTGATGAATCTTGTCATCATGCCCTTAATCTTATTGATGAATGTTGTCTTTTTGACTTGAAACATAACCACCAATATAAGACTCATATCGCTTAACAACATAGAAAACATGTTAAAGTCTGCATATTTAATGTTGGTTATATTGTCCTTAAATTATAATACACCAATGATAAAGAAGGTGAATATGTGAAAAAATGGTGGGGCCCATAGTTATGAAAGAAATTATTGGTCCAAGAACCTATCACCTTCAAACTAATGAAGCCCATGTTTTCAAAGAGCCCACCAATGCACAGTTCCTTAAAAAGTACCTTGCCTAAACATTTTTGTTTTCATGCTTTCTATCTATAGCTATCTAACACTTTTTGCAGGTTACTTTAGCATGGATCTCTCCCTCTAAAATAGTTCCCTATTTTTATAAACCTTTAGTCTTCCCTTGATTTCTTTTGGTTTCTTGATGTAGCATATCTTTTTTTTTATCTTTTTGAAATTCTCTTTTTAACACCCCTCAAGTTTTTATTTTCTGAGTTGCTTCAAAATATAGTGGATATGACCTGAAAATCCTCACAAAATCACCGTCTTTTGTTTATTTTTCTCACCTATGATTTATAGTTTTGTTTCCACACCTCTTGGGCTTTTCTTTTATGAGTTTATTCATAAAATTGAGGATATGACCCAACATTCCTCACAAAATCACCATCTTTTACTTACCTCACTTTATCTTTCACATGATTTTTTTCACCCTTTTGGGTTTATATTATATGAGTTTTAGTTTAAGACTATAGATAGGACCTGACCCTCCTCATAAAATTACCATCTTATCATTCCTTTTATAGAATGTATTTTGAAATGGTTTCATGTTTTACATCCTTGTTCTTAGCTTTAAATTTTGCTTCTTTTGATAGATGGAATCTACACAATAATCTATATTAGTATGTTTTCCTCTATTTCCCTCATTCTTATGATAAATAATCACACTTTGTTGTCATTTTATCCCTTTTTTCCCTTTGTCACATTTTTTGTGATTTGAAGTAATTCAAATTGTTCCATGTGTCACTCCTCTTGATTTCCTAATTCCTTTTACTCCACATTGGATAAAACAAGGTTGAAATTAAGATAGCACTTTTATTTCACCTAGATTTATGAGACTCTTAGACCTCATGCTCTTTGAAGCTATCTCTCTTAGAAACCAAGTGCCAAGTATTCAAATCAAAGTCATCTTTAGCACCCATGTTTAGTTTTACAAATCCATATGGAGGAGGAATAAAAATATCAATTAAAAAAGTTAAAATCCAAATCATTTGAAACAAAAGGTAATGATATATAAAAGGAAACATACAAATCTCAAAATTATAAATCACACAAAAATATGTGATTTCAAAGACATCTCGTATCTCTAATCTAAGCTTAAAATCCATAGTTGCCTCACATAGAGTTGAGGTCCTTTGGGTTATGGTAGGATAGTAGATTGGAATAAGGGAATTCAAAAACATCTATGGTGCTACCTAATTTCTCATGTAAGTACCCAATCTTTGCAGTACAACTATGACTCTGTAAGAGATCCTAAGGAGCATGGAACACATCATGAGAAGGCATGTCCATTTTAATTTTCATGAATATAGCCTTCATGGGATGATTTATATACTCCATTTCTTAACCTAAAAATTTTGTGGCAAAGAGAATTTATTCAAAGTCCTTTAAGTCAATAGTCCTCTTATTTTGACAAACCTAATTTGAGTGTCTTGACTTTGATAAAGAGTTATTCTACCTTGGTTTTTACTTCATTTTCCCCTCTACCCATTCCATTTCCATCCTTAATAGGATAATTATGATTCCATTTCTATTTTACCTCTTCTTTAATTCCTTTTCTTTCATCTCTTAAAAACATACTAATATTACTTTCTTTCAATTTTATCTATCTTCAAAAGTGAAACAACACATTTGAGCACCTTTGGGTCATTTTATTTATACCATAAAATTTACACTTCTAGATTAATTTTACTTTCCTTTTTCCATTTATAATTTTTTTTACTATATTTCTATTGTGGACACCTGATTTCATACCTTTTTCTATTTTTGAGTGAGGTTGGCTTGTTACTTCTCACTTATCAATTTTATTTTCACCTTTTATTCACCTTTTTCCATTGTTGAGTGAGGTAAGCATTGTTAATACTCACTAATCAATGTTTTTTTACCATTTTATTTAGTATTTTACCATTGATTTTTTTTATTACCATATTTTATGACATGTATCCTTGGTTTGACTTGCTGAGTTTGCCTTTCTTACTTGAGGTTTACTTGTTTGAGTTTTTTGGTCTTTAGTAGACTTGGATTTTTGATTACCCAATTTCATATTATTTTTTGACTTGTTAATTTGGTCTAACATAGCACTTGACACCTCAAATTTCTGAATTATAAAGCACATCCCATCCTCATAGCACCAATCATCTTGGTTGTCTTGCATTTGTTTGTTTTATATTCTTGGGTTTGTCAAAAGTAGTAACTATGCCCTACATAATTAAAACTAACAACATAGTATAAAACCATCTAGTGATAAAGGTAATTCAAGGTATGCATTACTTTTACTTTTTAGTTATTTAATTTTATTCATTTACTTTTAATTATTTTTTATTTAAAATACTACAACTTTTAGCATGAGCATTGTGTGTCTTTATGTTCTTTCTCAAATCACCATCCCATATTATACCTTAGTGACACATGATGAGATTAAAGTGGGGCATATATATACACATAATATTTTTAACTTTTATCAAATATTAATGTTTTACATCTTGTAGGAACCCATCAAGACTCAATCACTCTGAGTACGCACCTTAAGGGGTGCACCAGAAAGGGATGGGCATTAGGTTAGATTTACTCATTTGTATTATATATAAGTGAAATATTAAACCTTATGAATATTTTAGGGTTGTTATGTGATTATTTTAGAATGTAGGCTTTGGAAAAATTCATATCATGGTGTATTATGACAAGTGATCCCTTAATTGGGTCTAGTGGATCCCCATATTTGTCATGCTCTTGCATAAAAAAAATATTCCCAATTAGAAGTGTTGGTATGCTCTATCTTCTCTGATCTTGGATTTATTTATAGACATGATGCATGTTTGATTGCATATAGATGTCTTGAGAGGTAAATTAGAGTGTGAATTGCATGTATGACCTTGTGGTCATATTTCTAATGTTGAATTTACATGTTTGATGCATGAGAATAAGTGAAGGTGTGTAGATTGATCCAAAAGGTGGTTTTGGATACTTATGTGTGAAGGTTTGAATGGTTGAATAGAATTAAAGGAGGTTGTTTTATAGGGTTTATCCATCATATTGAGAATCAATCAAATTTTTGTTGTTCATTTGATAGATGTTGTGTTGTGCTCAACATCTTAGGCAAATTGGTGCTTGTCATCTTTAGGGGTTGGTGCTCATTGTGAAGTGGGTGATTCATTAAATTCTAATGTTTGTAATAATATTATAGGACACTTATTCCATGTATTTATAGGCTTGAGAGTGGGTTTTGTCCCCCAAGAAGGTTTCCCATATAGATCTTGTGTTATCTTGCTTATCTTTCATGTTCATTTTTATGAGTGGGTTATTTGCTTATTAATTAATTATGGTGTATAAATAAGGGATTAAAGTTTTTAGATTAAAGTTTTTAAATATCTTGATTCACTAACTCACCCTTCCCTCTCAGATATTGTACTTCTAATAATTGGTATCAGAGTAGGACTTTCTATACAAGTTTAACCACCTGAAGGTAATCTTAGGTAAAATGACAAGTTATCAAGGTTTATCTATCAAGAAAGTTTCATTGTTTAATGGATATAATTATTCTTTATATAGTGATATAATGAAGACATACATCATTTCCATGGGGTTTGACACTTGGAAATCCATTTGGATGGTTATTCCATGCTACTTACTCCTCCAACTAGTGTTGTAGACAAGAAGATGAGTGAAAAAAATTCCAAAGCTATGAATGTTATCATTTTTGGTCTTTCAAAGGTTGAATTCACCAAGGCAATCCATTGTAATTCTACCAAATATATTTGGGACAAATTACAGGTTATATATGAAGGATATTCAAAAGTTAAGTTGGCTAAACAATAAACCAACTAAAGGTAATTTTAAAGTCTCAAATTAAAGGAAGAGGATATTGTGGATTCTTATCTTCTAAGAGTTGATGAGGTAGTAAACATGATTAAAGGAATGGGAGAGGTTATTTGATAAGGCATTGTAGTGAAAATATTATTAAGGTTTCTCACTTTCAATTTTGATTCAAAAGTTTTTTCTATAGAATAAAGTCATGATCACACCAAAATGAAGATGGATGAATTACATGGCATTCTTTTTGCCTACGATATGAGAGTTAATGAGGACAAACCACCAAATAAATAATAGATTTCAATGCATAAAAGAAGATAAATAATAAGTTTCAAGGTAAGAAGGTCAAGGATGATGAGATTTTTGGTATTGATGATGATAAACTAATAGCTCTATTAACAAGAAAATTGAAACCAATTTTAGACAAATTTAAGGGTAAAATTCCCTTCAAATGTTTCAATTATGGAGAGATAGGTCACTTTTCCAACAAGTGTCCTCATAAGCATAATGGAAATGATAATGAATAACATGAAGAAGATCATGATAATGACAAGAATAAATTTAGGTCTAATAGGAGACAATAGTTTCAAAAGGTATAATGGAAAAAATATGTTTTACAAGGATAAGAGGAGTCTTTACACCAAGGGATATTTTAGCTCATCTGATGAGAATAATGGTAGTGATTCTAAGTATGATCATGAAGATGATGGTCCTACTTAATATGAATCTCTCTTCATGGTTGAAAAAGGTAGTTGCTCATATCAAGAAGAATATACATGGTTTGGATGTTGTTTAGGTGATACAGATGATGAAGAAAATAAAGTAAACTATGAGTCTGAGTTGATGAATTCCCTTGAATATTTGAATATTGAGAAGAATAAAACCAAAAATTTGAAGTCTCAAATAAAGGACTATGAGGTTCAATTTAATATTTTTTAGGCAAGAATAGATGAAGACTTAAAAGAGTATAAAAATTCAATCAAGTTTCTTAATGATAAATTAGAGACTATGAATGCAAACTTAAAGGACAAAGAAGTTGAATGTTCAAGATATGTAATTGAGATAGATTATTTAAAAGATGAGTTAAAAAAGACTTCAAGTTAAGTTAAGTCATTTTTGAAGTTTAAAAAGGGATCAATTGATCTAGATAACATTCTGAGTAGTTAAAAATATGTGAGCGATATAACTGGTCTTAGATACATATAATAAAAAATAACACAACTCATGATGACTTGAAGACATTTGTGAAAAATAATAATAAAACATTGAAGATAACCAATTAGTTAAGAAATAAAGTTGATAACAGAAGGAAGACAAATCAAATTAGACAACTAAATGTAATAAGGTATACAAACTTTAATGGTTACTATTACACTTGTAATCAATTTGGTGATAATACTAGAGAGTGTAGAAGACATTCTAGGAATGAATTTTATTGGAACTATGAATTTAATCATCAATCAAGTTTTATGAGTCAAAGTGAGTGCTATAGTTATCATGACATAAGACACATTACAATATTTTTTCAAAACAAGGTAAGACAAGTTGAGTTTCCATCAAGAAGAGTGGTTTGCTACAATTGTATAGGAATTAATCACATTGCTAAGTTCTAGAAAAAAAGGACATCAAGTTAAAATAAATAATTTTAGGCTCTTAGAGTGAAGTAGAAGGCAAATTAAAATATGGAAACCAAAAGTGGAAAGTATGTGCCATGATCAGTCTATAGGTCCAAGTGGAATGGTTGCCATGGTAGAAGTGTCTATAGAGGTTGAAGATAATCACAAGATCTCATTGTCTATTCATTTTTGAAATGAAGATACCAAGCTCAAGGAGAAGAAAAAGGTGCCAGTCGAGACTAGTTCTAAGCTGTGTATGAATATAAGTGAACATACTAATGTTGTTAGGCAAGTTGCCTATATGATTATTAGTTGACAATGGTAAGTGTTGATTCTTTGAAATGTGAGACTGATACTTCATGTGAAAAGATATGTCAATAATATTTTTTGTCTCTATATGTTTTCAATCCAATCTTAGAATAAAAGGAGAATATTATAATGGATGAGCATGTTTCTTCTCTTAAGCCTAATAATAATAAGAAGAAATATTAGTATTAGATGATCAAAGAGGAGAAGTAATATGAGAATTTATGGGCACCTCTTGGTTCTAATTATTCTAGGACATTGTGGGTTAGGGTGTCTCTATTTAGGATTCAATGAGACACTTGGTAGCAAGGGAAAGCATGGAGATATGGGGAGCTAACTCAATCAGAGTGAAAGTATTGAAGAGTTGTGCATGATGTAAGGGAGAGCATAGTAAGATGCTTCAATGATGATAGAAGTGTCAATATGTCTGCTACAATTTAGAATTCAAAAAGATTGATATGATGACTTGACAAAACCAAGTCATGTGTTTTGACAAGGTATTGAATCCTTAATCATAAACAAAGGGGGAGATTCGTAAATGGTTAGGTCTTAGGATCAGTGGACTATGTAGTATAATTTGAGATAGAAGGTATGAAGTCAATTATGATTGATTCATCATTATTGTAAATGGTCTGAAGATGATCAAAATGGTGTATAAGCTTAGGTGACTTAAGGGATCTCACTCTTAATGTTTTCAATGTAAGTTCATGCACTTTATATTGTTCAGTATGTTTTGTCTTCATAGAAGTTACATATGATCAAATAAGAGTGTATTCATGAAGCATGTTTGAGAAGGTCAAGGTGAAAATAGGTATGAAAAATTATAAGGGGAGCCTATATAATCTCACATAGGTGGTCCTTTACTATTATTGGTCCTTGAATTCTTTTTAGGTCTACAAGATCAAGATTTGAGCCCACTTTATCATTGTGTCAAAGGGGGAAAAAGTTCCTGAAGCGAGAGATAAAGTTTGAGCATAGGCTTTGTATTGGTGTTTGACATCAATGACAAAAGGGAAGATTGTAGAGGTTTATAAATGATGTCTCTAAGTTCACCAAATATGTTGATGAGGTGTCATGTGTCCTAAAATGACAATGACAAAGTGTGATTCAATGTGCTTCAATGTTCTTGCATAATTATTCAGTGTTTGAACTAAATAGATAGATGGTGGATGTTACTGATGGTATAGTCAAGTTTTAGATACCCTATTTGGTGTTATGAGTGCTTAAAATTCTTATAAAAGTGAAAATTATTCATTAGAGTAGTCATATGAGTGTCTAAGTTCAAGCAGTCTTTTTGCCAAGGCTAAGCAAGTATTTAGATGACATAATTTTTCACATATGTGAAGGCTTAAGGATTATTTTTATATATTGATGTATTCCCATATGAGAGGTGATCATATGGTTCAAATTTTAGGTTTGGACATTGAGCATAGTAAAATTTGTAATAGTGCAAAATTAGACTCTCAAATAAAACTTCACTAAGTTTTTATACTTAGCCAAATTTGTAAAGGCAGATCTAATAGTGAGCATTAAAAATATATAAAAATGAACATTCAATCTATCAAATGGATATATAATGATGAGTGAGTGATTGTATAGATAGAGATCAATGGCATGCATGAAGTCAATATGTCAAAGGTTCCTAAGATTGTATACACTAGTTATAGGTGTATCAATCATGGAGTTTGAGTAGAAGATCAAAAGATCATGGATGTTTTTATAGATGGAGATTGATGGTGTGGTTCAATTCAAATAGTCAATACACAAAAGGCACATAGAGCTACCAAATAACATGATCACATAAGCATAGTTCAATGATCAATGGTGAGAATTAAAGAGTTAAAGTAAGATATATCATAAGGAGATTGAAAAAGTGTATTTGTTAAAAGTTTATATGGGAAATGAGATGATGACAAGTGTCAGATGTTTTGTATTTACATAGTGACCATTCGAATTTGAATATTCAAATTAATAAAGGAAAAACTAGTTCACATTATTTGAGCTATAACTTTTGATATATTAAACATTTTATAATGATTTAAATAGTAAAGTTGAAGAGTATTTCAAGATGAATCTATATAATGAGTTATAATATTTGAATGTTCATACAGTTGTAGATATTGAGATCCAAAGTTGACTTTGTGCTTGACCAAGTTCTACATGTGACCTAAGAAGGATAATTGAGTTGTTCCTGATGGAATTTTGATGTTTCAAGATGAAATATATATTGGAGAGTGTTTTGGACTTCATAATTACCATATATGTGAATTTTTTATGTTTTATAAATCCATATTTAGTGTGAACAATTGCTTAGAAGTTGACTATGTTTGTTGAATACACTGGCAGATTGAGTGACCATATTGCAAGAGTGAGTTGAAGTTGTTTTGAGTAGAATTAAAGAATAAAATGAGTATGGTTTTATTCTATAAGTACCAAATAATAATAATTTATTGATGTCATGTTATGTCCCTAATAATATATGGTGATTCAAAATTCTTAATGATAATTGGACTATGTTTTACCAAATTTGAGTGAGCCTATGACATAGGTGTTTTTTTATGCTTGGAGCCTGAGACGTGAAACCAAATGGATTTGGTGTTATTTTTAGAGTCATGGAGGACCTTTTCATGTGATTTTTTTAGGTTGGTTTTTGAGAAAAAACAACTATATGCTTCAGTTCTTAATGACTATATTTTCTATGTTTTTAGGACTATTAGTGGGCGGGCTAGAATGGCTTGGTTCATAAGGAAAGTTGGTGTTCCATGGGGAATGGAACTTTTTGGGAGTTATAAGTTTTATATTTAAGATAGTTTTCATGTTTTTTAAATATTGGTAGAGGATGAAGGTGGACCAAGGAGTTGAAGTGTAACGTATGCCTTAGAGAGAACCTATTTACTTTAGGTCTCAACTAGGCCCAATGGAGGATTTGGGATAATGAGGTACTAACCAAACTTTAAAGAATGTGTCTTACCCACATAACATGTCTATAAAACTATTTAAATTTTAATACAAGTATGGTAAACGTGTTGGCTGACTAAGATGGGTTAGACCAAGAAAGTGGTATAAGTACAATGCATATTTTTGTTGTTCATGTGGTTAAGGAAATGTGTAGATGAGAAAAAGATTTTTGAAGGATGTGATAACTATGTGGATGTATTGAGAGTTATATAAAATTTTGAATTGAATTTATGACCTTATTATCATAATTCTAATGTTTAGTTTATAGGTTTGATGCATGAGAATAAGTGGTGTGTAGATTGATCCAAAAGGTAGTTTTGGATACCTTGGTTATGTGTGAAGGTTTGAATGAGTTAAGAGGATTGAAGGAAGTTATTTTTTATGGTTTTTAAATCAGATTTATAATCAATAAGAGTTATGTATTTGTTCATTTTATAGATGTTTTATTGGTTCTCAACATCTTAGGCAAGTTGGTGCTTATCATCTTTAGGTGTTGGTGTTCCTTGTGAAGTGGGTGCTTCACTAAAGTCCTATGTTTGTAATAATATTATAGAAAAATTATTCCATGTTTTTTTTGGGATTGAGAGTGGGTTTTCTCCCCCAAGAAGTTTTCCCACATAGATCTTGTGTTACTTTGCTTATCTTTCATGTTCATTTTTATGAGTGGCTTATTTGCTTCTTGATTGGTTATGGTGTATGAATAAAGGCTTTAAGGTTTTAGATTGAAGTTTTAAAATATATTTATTAATTAATTAACCCCCTTCTTATTTATTTTATCTTTAACAATAACATGTGGGGATAAGATATCCCAATATAATTTACATGCTTTAATCTTTCCCCTAGGGAAAATTCTATGAACTTGGCCTAAAATGTTGTAATTAGATAGTGTCCCTAAGTAAGGATACATTCAAATGGAAGGTCACATAAAAAACTAGTAGTGGAATGGATTGGAACAAACAATCTATTTTTCCCTAGTAGGGAAGATCAAGGATGGATGACTAGGTTTAGACTTAACAAATGTTTGTGGATTTTTTGGGCTTTATATCTCTCAAGGAGATTGTAAGCTGATTTTTATAATCTTTATAATTTTGAAATGTTTTGAATGTTTTTGTATTTTTTCTATGAATATAAAATCAAGTAAGAATTATGAGATAAAAAATGGTACAAATCATAAAATAATGAGAGATTTGGCTTAGGTTACTCAATAAATGGTGAGAGTGTGGTAAAGGGGTGATTGAGATGACCTCAATTTGAATCGAGTACTATCTACATAGACCAAATAGACCTCAATTCACTATATTTAAACCTAAAAAAAAGGCATTTGACTAAGTATCATCAAGTTTTAGGTAAATAAAAATGGTAAAAGAAATGATAATAGTAATGGCAATGTGATGTGGCAATGGATGGGAAATGTATTGCCCCTAATTTTCCCATAGGTGGTTATAGTTAGGAAAAAATGTAAAAGGTTTAGTGGTACTACTTTGCCCATAGGTAGTTATAATTATGAGCACATGGTAGGACACTAATTTTCCCAAAGGTAGTTATAATAAGTGGCACCCATAATGAAATATAACAACAAATAAAGGATACAATTACTAGGACCAATGTCATACTATTTTCATAAATTGCCATTTAGACATGTAATTATAAAATAATTATTGGAACTAAATTTATCATCAACCACTAAATGTGCCTAAAGTAAAAACGAGTTGAAACCAAGATCAAACATGACAATTGGGGTTAGGTAAAAAGAAATGGGTGGAGAAGGCTTAATGACATGGTGAAAATGGTACATGGTATAGTATGATGAAAAAAATGGTATATTATGGAAAAATAGGTGTTTAAGATGACCTCAATGTGAATGAAGTGTTCCATAAATAGTCCCAAAGTAACTCAAGTCACTATAGTTCAAACATATGGAAAGGTGTGAAAGGATGGTAAGGTGAGGCAAAAGGCAAGGCAAGGCACATAAAAAGGTATGAATTAATGGAAAGACATGAAAAATGTAAGGTAAATTCTTCTATTATTCTTGATAATGTGGAGATGCACATCCTAATCAATACATGATATAACTATAATAATCAATTATAATTTCTATCTCATACCTCTTGTAAATAACCACTCTGGCAAGAACCTACTACTGATTTAGACTCTAATAAATTTTTTTGTGATCTTCATTGGTTGTTGATTATATTTCCTCCAAAATTTTAGACAAGATGTCTTCATAGCCTCTATAAATTAAAGTAAAACTAGGGATGGTAAATACAAATAAACATTGGATAAAAGGTCTGATTTGGTAATGGGGAGATGGATCATAATAGAATGTATAATGGTTGGGAAATATATGAAGATAAGGATTTTTAGGTATACACAATCTTATTGATTTTAAATTCAATATAATTTTGGTTTTGGTGAGGTTGAATACTTATAAATATTCTCTTGATAGGACTACCATATTTTTATATTGTTTAGGCCTAAGAGTATCTTCCATTTGATTATGTTGTAGAATGGAAGTTGTACTGATGTTATATTTGATAATTTCTTCATTAAGGAATGAATAACTATTATGCTCAACTATTAGAACCTCAAAGATGTTTTTGCCAATAAAGTTGTCTTGATTTTCCAATGTCACCTCTAAGAAGGTTTCACCATGAAATGTTGGATTTTTATTTGGATTTGCTTTTATTGCCACAAATAAGGTTTCACTAGAAGATACTAAGTTTGGACTTTGATTTCCCCCTATCACCTCTAAAAAGGTTTCACTAGGATATTTTTATTATTCTACATGAATGTGGTATTTTTTCCCCTAATATTATTCAATTGATATGTCACCATGGATTTATTTCAACAAGGTGTGATCTTAATGGTCCTTATCAACACTTGTGGGAGGTGGAATGTTAATATAATGGATGTGTTGGGTAGTGTTAATGGTATGTGGAATTTTAATGGAATGAGAAGAGGTATCATAATCCTTATATAAGATACCAAGAGAAATTTTTTCAATTATGAGGTAAATGTTGTCACTTGGATTTTCACCCTTTCAAGATATGAAAAGCTCTCCTCATCTAAGTGGCACAATAGAATCACCTCTAGGCTTGTGAGAAGCCTAAGGAATGAGGTGAGTCTCTAAATAGGGTTAGCTCCCTTGATGTACCACTTAGGATTGAACCTATAAATAAATTTAGGGGATGAAAAAGGAGAAATATATATATATATATATATATATATATATATATATATATATATATATATATATATATATATAAGGGAGTTGATACACCAATTTTATTGATGACTTCCAACCATATGTATTCTACACTTGAGACCAAGAAACCAGCCAAAACATACACTTTCTAATCTAAATCTACTTGCATCAATGTTACATTATGAAGTTATATAATAATGTTTTAGGATAGGAGAATGAGATAAGAGTCCTTGAATGAAAATGATGAAAATACAAACTCACTTAAGCATGTACATCTCCTAGAACACTTCACATGCCTTGCAAGAAGAAACTACAAATAGGTGAGAGAATGTGACAACTTACTAAGGAATCCATAGTCTTCACTAAGTAAACTCAATATTCAAGTAAAGAACAATATTAAAAATAATTTAAGAGGTATAAATTAGTAATTTTATTTATTAAAAGGTATAAAAATGAGTAGGGCTTCACCATAATCAGGTGGAGCATAAAATATAATGGCCAAAATGGCTAACTGTTATAGAGCTCAGGAGAGAGAGAAGAAAAGAGAAGTACAAGCATAAAAAGGAAATAGGTAAAGATGATAAAATTATTTATCCATGCATGATAAGATGATATGAGTCTAACCATGCAAGGTAATGAAGTAAAAATGTCAATCCAAGTCATCAAAGTCTTACAAAGTGGCATAAAACTCATCATTTTACACAAAAAATTGCCTTCATGATTGGGCCTATTTTAACATCCTATAACTAATGGGGAGTACGTAAAATGATTGGAATGTAATTGAAGAATTTAAGATATGAATCTCCATCCATTGGTTGATTTCCTAACAATTTAAAAAACTCTAAAAGAGATCCATCATCATTTGTTATCTAGAAGACTACTCTTCCATGCACCCTACACACTTGGCCTCAAATTTAGCATCAATTTCCCATGAAAATATGTGGAATATGGTAAAGAAAAGTTTAAATACCCTCCATGGCCTTGGAATAATTAGGTAATATTTAATATCAGTTCAAGTGAAGCTTTTTACCCCTCTCATTAGCTTGTGCATTATGCCAGTTTTGACTGGCTGAGTTGAAGGGCCTATTTGAGACACTTAGGAACATTTCAAAGGAATGAAACTTACATGGGGAGTTATATTAAGTCTAAATATTTTCATAAATATTATTTTCATGTCTTTAAACTTCTTATAACCTAAAAAACACATAAAATAGTGATAAAAAGCTTATTTTTGCCCTCATCCATACAAGTCTGTACAACTAGTTGGCATGGGAAGGAGATTGAGTGATTAATATTCAACTTGAAATAGGTTTCACGTCAAAATATGACATTTTATTTCATATCTAACTCCATTTCTCCAATCTGGTCTCAATAAGAGTTTAACAGGGATATAGGCTTGTTTTTGTGAACTAGGTATTTGACTAAAAAGAGGAGATTAGTATGGTGTTAGTGACAAAATGAATAATTTTTTTTGAAAAAGAACACACTAAGTGAACACCTTAATTCCTAGTTACTAGGGTGAGCTTAGTAATAAAATCAAATGAAAAATGTAACTAAAAAGTATGGAAAAATACAAGAATTCCTTCACCTTCGTTAGATGCTCTAAAAGCCTTTGTAGTAGTGGCTTGCTTGGTTTTGTGCTCATAAAGTCCTTGTCAATGGAAGGTTGGATACCTCCATGTCTCCTTGGAACCTTTGGTTTGTGGTTTGGCTTGGATTGGAATCAATTTGGCATGGTAACACTAGTTGCATGAAGCTATTGAAACTAATCTTGCATTATAACTTTGCACAAATTAAGCTTAGAAATGATGTGGTAAGGCCTCCTATTTATAGATTTTTTAGATTGATCAGAATCAACATGAACCATCCATCTCAAGATTGATATGTGTGGCTAAGGATTAATCTAATTTTTCAATTAAAATTGATAAATAGGCTCATCAATATTTGGGATAGAGGAGCAATTAAGAGGCATGAAGGGCTTTGATGAGGCATGGGAGGCATGAATCCTGATATTTGTGGCATTTATGGCCTGAGGATGTCTTCCCAAGAAATGAGGTCACTTGATGATGCAAATATTTAATATTAATTTCAAAAACAAATTATTCAAAAAGTTTCCATGGAATTATCAATTATGCCTTGATTTGGGTTAATTAGCTCTTAAGCATGTTTAAGCACTTTGTGCACAAATTACTCAAATTGATTAGAATGCCTTGTTATTGGTCCAATATTTGAATGGATTGGAATTGGAAGGTAATGTCAGATGCATTGGATCTATTATCCTATTTAGGATATTGCTAATAATAAATAATCAAGGCACATGTATTGTGCAAGATATTTGATAGGAAGAGCAATCTAGAGCAGTTAGTTGTAAAATTAGCATTTTGACTCATAATGATCTAATAAAGGTTAGCTATCCCATAAATTGTATTTCCACATTTAATGATACCTTATCCAAAATTAGCACTTGAATATATCAATTTCAACTCATTTAACATGTTTAAGTGTTTCTTAGGCCAAATTGTGCATTTTAGTGGAAATTGGTCATAATCTTGGTTGGAGGTTATCAATGGCCAGATTTAGGTGACTACAATTTGAGTCTTAAGCTTGGTTCATAAATATTTGATGTCCAAACTACCAAAAAATTCCACAAATTCATTGTTCAAGACCCCTAATAGCTTCCCCTAAATCCTTTGTCAACCATGCAAAGCCTCCAAAAAGATATGAGCTTCTAAAAATTACTTATTGAGCTTGTTTCCTTTGTTTTCATAGGCTTGAGTTTGTATTTGAGTCAAAAATAGATTATTTGATGTTTTTTCTACCTACAAAAGTTTATATACCTATACTAGTGACTCACAAACATGTTTCAAGTCATCTATATGCTTACTTTATTCTAGAAATGGAAATGACTACTCATTTGGGTATAGACTTCACCATGCCTAATAGGATGAGGTTGTTAATTGAGGCTCAAAGTGAGAATTTATTAGTTTCCATATTTTTTTAAGGATTTAACATCTCTATCTTAACCATACAAACCTATTCAAACTTTTTATATAGTCTAACTCATGAGAGAAGTGAGAGTGGCCCCCCAATTGGGCTCTAGGCCAAAACCTACCTAGTAGGTATGCTTACAAAGCTAGGGGTTTAGACTTCCTTGTTTAGTTTCATGATCATATGAGGTTATATAATGATTTTATAAGTTATTTACAACTTTATAAACCCCTCTACCAATATTTCACACCTTTTGGCTCCATATCTCAATCTTACCTTCCAAGATTTATAGGTTTGTGCAAGAGGAAAGTGCCCCTATCTGAGATAAAACAACAAGAACTTACCCTATTTTATAACAAAAAATATATATTGGAGAGGGATATACAAGTGGAAAGGATTATTTTTTCAAAAATTTATCTCCTATTTGCATGATTTGACACTTCAAAACCACAAATTCCAAGATTGTTTCTTCTTGAAGTAGACTGTGGAGGGTTTAAGACCATGGACTATGTCTCTAGTTGTTTGATCCCTATCCCTATTATATATCCATTTTATAAAGGTATATGATACTATAATGAATACAATTGATGTATTAAAAACCTCATTTATTCTCTAAATCTATCATATGTTCCTTATATATTTTGACTCTATCAAGACTGTGTGTATAACTCTTGACTATGTTCTACCCTGAAGCCTAACTGTAGGTGAAAATAGGGTCTCAAGGGGTTTATTTCATCATGATAGGGTTTAAGTATTAATACTATATTTTAGGAATATACTTTTAGGATTGGTTTGTGATTCAAAATCTCTCTTAGCCCTTTCTATGCACTTGAACTCATAAATGAGCTTCTCCACTACCTGGTTGACTGACAAACATGCTTGTTGGTTACCTTATTTCACTTAAGGTTGATTATAGTATGTGTGAATTTTTCATAGATCATTTGAGGTTATACAACATTTTATATAATTTTTACTTACCTTTATACCCTTTACAAGCTCCTTGAACTCATAGGACTGAGTTCTCCCCACTTGACCGAGAAACTTGCTCTTAGACCCTACTATAAGCATCTTTTTGCTTAAACTGAGATTGGCTATGACATTTGAAAAGTATCCCCTAAATATGAAAAAGTCATTTAGAATTTAATTATGTTTTCATTTAGTTTTAAATGGTCTAAATCAACACCTTAACATCCATACTGCCTCAATGCTTGTACATCTTACTGTACATCAACTTCTTCTCAGTGTATGAACTGTGGGTGACCATTGACTTGCATAGTCATGGATAAACATACCTTGATGGCCTTAATGATTTTTTGTGTGTCATTTAACCCATTTAACCATTATAAACTTGAAAGTGTGTTTAATTTACTTTCTTTTGTGTCAAAAGTCATTCACAAATTTACAATCTTGTAGATGTCATTGTAGGATTTTAGTGTCTTAAAAGATAATTGGGGTATTCAAAATATACCTTTCATTGAAAATTTTACTCCCATCTTTGGAAAAGGTCTTGTATAATGTAAAGACTAAAATTTTAAGTCATTAGGAGGCAGAAAAGGCATTGTAAACCTTGTTATATGGTAATTCCAAACTACCCCTACTTTTTATTTTAATTTTTTTAGGGAAAATATCCCTCTATTAGTTATCCCATGCCTTTGAAGGTGTCCTTCATTCCTCATTTGGAAATATACCCCTATAATTAAGTTATCATGATCTTTCACTATATCAAGATGATGAAAAGGTTCATCATATGTTTCAAACTCTCCATATGACTCCTAAACACTCTTCTCAAGCCACCAATAGGTGTGATTTCAGTATGCAGGTAGTAAGAGTGAGTAAATTGGATAGTGGGTGTTACTTTTGATCATTTATATAATGAAATTACCTATATTTTTTCACACAACTATTTTATATCACAAAAAATAAGCAAATATGAGAGATTACACAATAATAATTGATAACAGAGCAGAATACTAGATAATATAGCAAGGCCACTTTGAGGGGGCAACCTCTATAATAATAAAATAATAAAAAAATACTTAACATAATGAGTAAAGACAAACCACTACCTCCTATATATAGTCTACTTATCCAAGGTTATTCCATATGCCAAACTATCTAAGAACATAGATAAATGTAACAAGTATATAAAGTAGGTATGCAAGCCATAAGTTGGCCACATATATCCCTAGACACGCCAATGGTTAAGGGTGTAGCAAGCCCCTCCCCTTAAAAATAATGGTGTCTTCAATGTTATGGAAACTTTGGATGTTGCTTCACAAATGCTTCATCCTCCCAAGTGGCATCTTCACATGGTATATTCTTCCATTTGATTAGGTACTCTGTAATCACTTTGGAATGTAGCTTCTTAGTGTGCATGTGAATGATCACCTCAGGATTAAGAACAACTCTACATTCCTCATCCAATTTTATTAATTCTATTTGAATGGAAACTCTATGTCCAATGACTTTCTTTAGGCATTATACATGAAATACTAGATGTATGTAAGTGGATGAAGGAATCTCTAATTTGGAGGCCACACTACTAATTTTTTTTAAGATCTAATAAGGTCCATAATACTTAGGGAACAACTTGTTATACTTTTTTTTGTTACTTTAATGACATTTACTTATATATATTTTTGTAAACAAAGACCCAATAACCAATGTCAAAATAACTATCACTTCTATGTTTATCTTCCTATTGATTCATGTGATTCTTGGCCATATCTAAATTTTCATGCAAACTTGCAAGGACCTCCTATTGATGGTGAATATGTTCTTCAACTACATGAACCTTAAGATGGACCTTCAAGATTGAAGTTATGGATGGAGGGTCGTATCCATATAGTGACACAAAGAGAGACATTTTGGAAGAACTATGAATAGAAGTATTAAACCATGATTCGACAAGTGGAAACCAATGAACCCATTTACCCTATTTATTAGAAACAAAACAATGGAGATATCATTATAGACATTTGTTGACTACCTTAGTTTATCCATCAAATTGAGGATGATAGGATGAACTATGAGCCAACTAGGTGTCCAAACATGTAAATAACTCAGTCCAAAAATTACTAGTGAAAATGGGATCTCTATCACTAATAATGATCTTAGGGGTCCCATGAAAATTTTGAATTATATTGAGAAAATTAGTAGTTATTGTACTAGCAACAAATGGTTGTGATAAAAAAAAAATGAGCATAGTTACTGAGATGATCCCCAAAAATCATGATAATATTTTAACCATTAGATCTTGGTAACCCTATAATGAAATCCATAGATACTTCCTCCCAAGGTTGGATAGGGATGGATAAATGTTATAAAATACATAGGGTTTTGATGGTTTCACCTTTGTTTTGTTGACAGAACGTACGTTCAGCCACATATTTCTAGACATCCCCCTTGAGTCCTTCCCAAAATAAATCTTGCTTGATTCTGTGATAGGTTTCTAAATATCCTAAATGACCCCTAATTGGAGTTCCATAAAGTTCCTAAAGGATTTTTATTTAAGAAGAGAATCCTTACATAGGTATAATATGTCTTTATACCATAATGTATTACCCTTTCATTTGAATTTTTCAAATCCACCTAAACCTTGTTGAATATTTTGAATCAAATCATGGGTATAACTATCATGTTCCCATTCTGATCATGCTTCATCTAGCCAATGTACCTATAAAATGGTTATGGTACATAAAAATGCCTCAATTAATTCGTCCTTTTTGGATAGTGCATCTTCCACCACATTTTCCTTGCCTTTTTTGTAGACTATTTAAAAATCATAACCTAACATCTTAGTTACCCATTTTTGTTGTTCTTCAAAAGACAACTGTTGTTCCAAAAAATATTTGAGACTATCATGGATAGGTCTTTACTTGAAGTGATGACCCATCAAGTAAGGTCTTCATTGTTCAAAAACATGGAAAATGGCCATCATTTACTTCTCATAGATGGGCTTGTGCTGATTTTTACCCTTTAGTTGACAAATTTTAAATGCAAGTGGTATACCTTCTTGCATGAGTATAACACCCATACCATACCCAAATGTATCAAATTCAACCACAAAAGTCTTGGAAAAATTAGGAGTGGCCAATATTGGAGTAGTGCACATAGCCAATTTCAATTGTTCAAGTGCTTGGATAGCTACATCAGTCCATTTAAAGGAGTCTTTCTTCAACAAAGAGGTGAGTGGGGTTGTAATACTACCATAATTTTTGACAAACTTGCGATAGTAACTAGTTAGTCCTAAAAATCCTCATAGTTATTTGAGTGTCTTAAGAATTGGCCAGCCCACCATTTCTTGGATTTTTTTAGGATCCAATTTCACTCCTTCATAAGAAACTAGATGACCTAAATATTCAACCTCACAAGCCCCAAAAGTACATTTGGAAGGTTTGGTATACAATTGATGGTGTTCCAAAATGGAGAGTACCTATTTCACATGTTGAAAATGGTCTTCCCAATTTTTGCTATAAATGAGGATATCATCAAAGAATACCAAAACCAATTTTCTCAAAAAAGGTCTTAAAATAGTATTCATCAAACTTTGAAAAGTAGATGGTGCATTTATTAGAACAAAAGGCATAACCAAAAACTCACAATGGCCCTCATGAGTCCTAAAAGTTGTTTTGGGTATGTCTTCATCATGGATCTAGATTTGATGATACCCATAACATAGATCTAACTTGGTAAAATAAAAATCACCATTAAATTCATCTAGAAAATCATTAATGATAGGAATAGAAAACTTATCTTTGATAGTGTACTTGTTGAGTTTTGTGTAGTCAGGCCACATCCTCTAGGTGTCATATTTCTTTCTCACCATGATAATTGGTGAAGAATATTTTCTTTGGCTGTGGTGAATGATTCCTACATCCAACATCTCTTGTACCATATTTTCAATTTCACTTTTTTGGGCATAGGGATACTTGTATGGCTTGATATTGGGTGGTGTACTACTAGGAATAATTTTGATAGCATGATCATGCATGTGGCTAGTTAGAAGTCCTTTTGGCATGTCACCAAAAATAATAGAATGAGAATCAATCACTTGTTGTAGATCAAGAGGTGGAGATGGCTGAGTTGGTTTTACTTCCATGGAAAAAAAGTGAGCTACAAATCCTTTAGCACCCTTATAAAGAATATTTGTCATTTGATGGGAGCTAACAAGTTGTGGATAATTATCCCTTAATCCCCTTGGATCAAATGTCCTTTATTTAAAATGAAAATGCTTGAATAATTCTTGGAAATTCATCTCAATAGTGCCCAAAGTGGTGACCCACTGTACTCCCATAACAATATTAGATCCACCCAAGGGAATAAAAAACATAGGATAATCTAACAAGTAGTCTCCCATGGAAAGTTTAATAATATGACATTTTCCTACATAGTTGATAGTACCACCATCTAGAATCATAACCTAAAATTTTAGAGCTAGATTAATGAAATAGTTTAAATGAGCCACCAATTTATTGTTGATGAAGTTGTGTGTGCTCCCAGAATCAATCAAGATAGTGACCTTCTATTTTTTAAGAAAACTAATCACCTTAAGAGTTTGGGGAATACTAATGCTTGAAAGGGCATGATAAGAAATATTAGGTTGAGAGTCTTTAGATTCCTCTTCAAGACCTTCTACATCCTCATCATGTACTTCTTTATCATCTTCATCATCATTAGCACCATTAATGTAAAACAACTTATTTTCAGCAAATTGATGGTCTTTACTCCATTTGTAATCATAACCATAACACAATCCTTTGGCTCACTTATCCTAAATTTGTCATTGTGTTAATCTAGTGGGCTATGGAAATGATGGTGTTAAAAAGGTGTGATCATGACTAATAGTGAAAATTTTCCTTTTGACCATCTCTTTTTCCTCTACCATACATGCCTTAGGGATAGCTTCTGATATATATGTTGGGTTAAACATTTGAACCTTCAATTAGATGTTATATTTGAGGCCACCCAAAAATAGATCAGTCAAATTTTCCTCGGTGATATCTTTCACTCATAAAGAGAGATTCTAAAACTGATGAATATAATCCTTTATAGTTTTAAATTCCCACAGTTTGGATAATTAGCTGAAATAGTTCTTAGAGACATTATTTTGATAATGATCTAACAACTCCTTAATGAAAATAGACCATGTAATAAGATCACCATTCATTTTTTTGAGCACATAACTAGTGATACCAAATGAATTGCTTAGGTTCTAAATATAGAGATGCCACTATCACCTTCTAAGAATCAAGGGTTTAATGCAACTCAAATAAATTCTCAATTTAGGTAATCCAAGTGACAGGATCGTTACCATTGAACTTACACATGTCCACTTTTGGAAACATCAATTTCATACCAGCATGGGAGTTGTTAGTGTTGAGAGGAGGATTTGAATGCTTAAGTGGAGAGTTATTGGGCTAAAACTAAGATGTAAGGGTAGACAATTATGTAGTGATATGATTTAATTCATTAGGAACCCCATTAATATCTTTGTGCATCCTTGAAACATCATATTGAAATGCAATAAAGTCATCATGCCTCACCAACTTCTTTATGTCTACTTGAAGCTGAGAAATTGCTAGATCTAAAGTTCTAGATTCCATGTCATCAATAAGAGTCTTAGGAGTTTCTTTCCCCCCATTTTCCTCCTCAAGTATGAGGACTTGATATATAAAAACCCAAGGAGGGTTTTTACCCCAAAAAAAGTGTACCAAGAGATGGTAACATTTTGATCACCTTGACAAGATGATTCTAATGACTACCTTTGTGAACTAGGGTAAACATTCTGGCACCAAAAAAGTGTACTAACAAAATATACCATTGTGATTGTCTCATCGGGATGAATCTAATGACTATAATTGTGCAAAGTAAATTTTTTTTCTAGACCCTTTTTTTTAAAAACATTTCAAGCAATACTATATTGACAAAAAAAAAGAATTCTTCCCAAATTGTAACTTATGTTTTTTCACTCTCACCACTCCTATAAGCCATAGCTTGTTAGTTCTAAAAGAAATGCCACAGGAAACTTGACCAAATTTAAGCTCTAATACCACTTGTAATGAAATTACTTAGATGTTCAAACATAATGATTTTATATCACACAGAATAAGCAAATATGAGAGATCACATAGTAATAATTGACAAAATAGCAAAATACTGGATAATATAGCAAAGCCACTTCAAGGGGGAAACCTCCACAACAATGCACTAATATCATAATACTTAACATAATGAATAAATACTAACCACTAGCTCTTATATATAGTCTACTTAGCCAAGGTTATTCCATAGGCCAACCTATTTAAGAACATAGAGAAATGAAATTTTTAAGTGATATACATATCTCATAATTACAAATACATCTTTCATAATTCAAATAAGTTGGAAAAAACCTCAAAACCTTCCTCTCAATGTGAAAACTTCTTTCAAAGCACTTGTAGATGAGTTATCTATGGTAGACTGACTGTTTAATATCATGTGACTGCATCCTCATAGAGATCTTACTTGGAGAAAGAGAATAAGAAGGAAAATGGAAACAAGAGAACATTAAACATTTAATGTTACATATTACAATAGTCTATATCTATTTAACAATCATGAAGATACTGCCACTAGTAGAAATCTATCAATAACCAAAATAGGACCAGTTTGAAACCTTGATGTGAAATGCTCATCAAATCAACTTGGAACATAAAAAAGCATTGTAAACATTTGAGGAGGAGTTAAAAATCATTTTTTATAGAAATAAATAATCGGTTCATATATATTTACCCATAATGAAGGAAAACCTACAGGGTTCACAGATTAGTATGCATAAAAACATAGTCAACTTAAAACGGATGTTTTATAAATTAAAATTGATCATTCTAAAATTTATTTCTATGAAAATTAATTTATATAAGTTTATAATATCCTCAAAAAATTATTCTACTTGAAACTCTTTATACTGGTCGTACCAAGTACAAACTTGCAAGTCACTTTTGTGTGTCTAGAAAGGTGAAAAGGAAGAAAAATAGTTTTGAGAAAGAAACTATATATATAAACATGGATATGAGTTTGAGGAAGTTTAAGATTCAATTTTAAATATTTTCCAAGTGGAACACTTCACAAGGAGGTCGTACAAGTGCCATTTTCACTTTTTTTCTTAGAAAACTACCTTTTCTCTAAACAACCTACCATATTTTTAGTAGTGTCAGTTATCTAAGACTTTTAATGACACATGGGGCATGAAATCACATTTTTAAACTTTTAAATTTCCCAATAAACTTATACAAAGCAATAAATGCACCTTTTTAACCCCTTAATGACCCAAAAATGATATAAGGACATAAAAACTAATTAACCAAAGCTAATATAGCATTATTTGACATCAATTAACCTATAAAACACCTCATGAATATATTTTACCTTTTTATAGACCTAAAAAACTAATGTTTTTACTAGGGGTGCTCCAATTTGACTTAAAGTCAAATTTGATCAGTAAATTGGTGACTCATAGGGGTAGTATGCCTGCTATACTAACTAGACTAGTAGCCCTATTAGTCCATTGGGCTTATGGATTCATATAAGGACTAATACAAATAAGGAGACATTTTACCATTGACTAAAAACCTTTGATCAAGATAAGACACTAAGGACTACCTCTTCCACACTAAGCAAAGGACACACACAATAAAGAAAGCAAACACACAAGACACTCACATGTGATCTAAGCACTTAGGGATATTAGAAAAAAAACATAATATGCACAACTAGAAATTAAACATACCTATTTTATAGGATTAAAAGGAAAACTTCTTGAGTCATCTTCATGGTGAGATGAAACATAGTACCAAGCATGCTTCTCCTTGGATTGAATGCTTTATGGATCAAACCTCTTCCTTGGCACTTCACTTGATCTGATATCAAGTAGATAATCCTTAAATAGGTCTCAAATATATATATATATATATATATATATATATATATATTCCTCTTGAACATGTTCACATAATTCATACTACTTCCTACTCTTCATTCCATAGTCAATTTGTATCTTCCTTGTAGGCATGGCTTTAAGAGGATTGATTCCTTGCTTCTTAGATTATTGAGGCCAATAGGAGTTTCCTCCATCTTTCAAGATATGATATTCAAACTGATTTATAAGATTCTATCCCATCTTGATGACTTCAAACATGTCATCATCAGATTCATATGCTTCTTGAAAGGATAGATTTGAAATAATGTTTTTCCTTTTCATACTTTCTTGTGTACCAATGTTGCCTTCTCCATCTTTCACTAGTTCATAGCCTCCTTGAAGAGGAGTATAACCTTCCTCAATAGTCTTAAACAAGTCATCTAAATATTGATTAATATTTTTTCCATTTTCATCCATGGTATCTTGTAAAATGATGAAATTGTTGATGGTCATTTCTTCCTCTTTAGAAAAAAGAAGATACCCTTATTTATCAGCCTAATTTGAAATCTCCACGCAAGAAATCACCTCTTCTTCATCTTTGATCAAATCATTTTCAAGGGATATTTCCTCTATCTTGGTCTCATGCGACTCTCCCAAGACTGCCTCTTCTTGAGGGGTGGTTTTAAGGTGTTCTTCCTCCTTGATAGCATATTCTACTTCAGATATGGAGGAAAAAACTTATGAACCATCTTTTTGTTCACCAAAGGGAGTCCCTATGATTATTTATTCATCATAAACACTTATTAGGTACTCTTTGTTAGCCATGAATTGATCATGTTCCTCTCCATTTGCCTCTCTCAACATTGGTTCTTCAACACAAAGACAACATTCTTCCTCATCAACCAAGCAAAGAGATTCAACATAAGGACTCACCTTATCTTCATCACTTAATGACTCTTGAAGGATTTCAAAATGAACTTTAGATGTCATAATCTGATCTCTTTTGTCAAGTTCTACAATATATTTAACCTCCTTCATGGTGATGCCAAGACTAGGCATCTTGAAATCATGTGATCTATCCCAATGAGGTTGCTAAGGACGTAGATTTTCTTCAAGCAAGAGTTCTATTTCTTTATCAGCCAGATGATCCTCTTTTAGTTCCCATACCATAATTACATCAAGGCAAAGGGTGATGGGGTAAGGAAAAAATGAAATAGTTGGTGGAGGTGGCACATATAACTCTAAATCAGATTGAGAATGCAAGGTAGGAGGCTCTTTAGGAAGCTATTGAGGGAGGGGAGATGGGATGTGTTTAGGCATAGGATCTTCTCTTTGGTCTAAACCTTCCATCACACCTTTAATTATTAGATTCATTTTTTCTCTAGAAATCACATGGATAAGTTCTCTTAGAAAAGTCTCTCTTGAAGCTCATAGGAATAATCATGAGGATAAGGAGTGCATGAGGGCTGCCATGGAACACAAGAAGCTTCTTGAGGAAGGGTGGGAGGGGCTTGTAAAATATCAACTCCATTTTCCACTTCACACTCTTTGAAAATGCTTCCATTTTCTTTCTTTCCCCATGAATCTACTATTTTTCTCTAGCTTAGGATATTGGTATTAGATGTCTTCTCAATTTCACACTTTTGATCAAGACTTTTCTCCTCCTTTTCCCATGACTCCACTATCTTACTCCAACTTAGTACATTGGAATTACGAGTCTCATTTTGAGGTGGTGGGGATGCAATGTGAGAGTGCACTAAGGGTTTGAACTCCACTTCCTTTGATACCAATATGGATTGTTGCATATGCATATTTTCCAACTGAATTTTCTTATCAAGATTTGCCTCAAACACAAGATTTCTATTTTCAACTCTTTCCTCCAATTGATTGGGAAAAGGATGACTTTGATAGACTTGATTTGGCTCATGAGTAGGGGTCATATATGTCTAATAGAGAACTTGGGGAACTGGGTATGAATGTTGATATACTTATTAAGGCTTCCTCTGATGAATGTTTATCTTCTCTTCCAAAGATGCAATCAAACCACTCACATTTATCATATCACTCATGAGCCTTTGCCAATTGGCTCTTTCAATAATTACCCACTGTTTCTTGACCAACTCGAATGCATTTCTCACATGATAGATGTAATGATTAGGAATCCATTGACCACATATCCTTAGAGTATCAAACTCTAAAATATACTTTTCATAGCTGAAAAGTGTTTGTTTGAAGGTGGAAATGGGTTGATTGGAGAAAGGATTAGGTTGATTAGGAACAAGACATTGAAAAGGATGAATATAAGACTGGTAAGGATCATGTATGGGCTATATATGATCATATTTATTTTTATGAAATTCATATTAGGGCTGGTAAGGGTCATGACAAGATTGACCAAGAACTTGTTCTTATTAATAGGAAATGACACAAGATTGAAATGTCTCACCAACTTGTGTAAACAAGAAATCAACACCAAAGTCAGCCATATATCTTCATTGAAAGTAAGAAATTAAATAAAACATGTTACCATCAATTTTTAAAGGATAACCTAAGATACTTGACCAACTAATATATCTTTAGAGTCTCCATTGATGTTTGAAAACATGGCTCTAAAGGTTGATTATTAAGAGACAACATCAAAAATATCTCAATCTCTTAGAACAAGAGTGCCACCAGGTGTGATAAAAACTATTGTCACTTGTGTTTTCACCCTTTGAGTAAATAAAAAAATCTCCTCATCCAAGTGGCATAATGGAATCACCTATAGGTTTATGGGTAGCCTAAGGAATGAGGTTAGTCTCTAGATAGGGCTAGCTCCCTTGATGTACCATTTAGGATTGAACCTACAACTAAACTGGGGGAGGTGAAAAGTTATAAGGATAATTGAAAAAAAACTAATCTAATAAAGGTGATACACTAAATTTATTGATTACTTTTAACCATATGTATTATACACTTTATACTAAGAAACTAACCAAAACATATACTTTTCCAATCTAAATCTTCTTGAATCAATGTTACATTCTGAGGTTATGGAAGAATGTCCTAGGTTAGGATAACTAGACAAGATGCCTTGAATGGAATTGATGAAAATAAAAACTCACTTAAACATGTGCATCTCCTAGAACACTTCACATGCCCTACAAGAAGAGGTTGTAAATAGGTGAGAGAATGTGACAACTTACTAAGGAGTCCATAGTCTTCACTAATAAAACTCAACATTCAATTAAATCACACTATTAAAATTCATAGAATAGGTAAATATTAGTCATTTTATTTATCAAAAGGTATATAAATGAGTAGGTCTTCACCATACTCAGGTGGAGCATATAATATAATGGTCATATGGCTAACTCTTATAGAGATTGAGAGAGAGAGAGAAGAGAAGTCCAACGGTCACAAGAACACTTGTAAATATAAGAAAATAAATTATCCATGAATGATAAGAGTATATGGGTCAAAACATGCAATGTCATGAAGTGAAAATTTCAATCCAAGTTATCAGAGTCTTGTAAAGTGGCACAAAACTCATCCTTTTGCATAGAAACACTACCTTTATGATTGGGCCTATTTGAACATCCTATAACTAATGGGGACTATGAATAATGATTTTAATGTAAGGGGAGACTCTTATACATGCCTTTCCATGAATTGGTTTCATGCTTTATCCTCTAAAAACCTCTAAAAGTGAGCCACACCATCTATTGTCTAGAAAACTACTCTTCCATGAACCTTACACACTTGGACTCAAATTTATCATTATTTTCATATGAAAATACATGGGATAGGTTGAATTAAAATTTAAAAAAAAACCCATGGAATTGGAAGCATCAAGTAAGATTTAAAATCAATTCAAGTGAAGCTTTTCACCCCTTTCACTAGTTTGTGCATTAGGCCAGTTTTGACCGGTTGAGTTGAAGGACCTATTTTAGATAATTAAGAACATTTTAAAGGAATTAGAATTATAAGGGGTTTTATCTTAATTCTCAATATTTACATCCATGTGCTTTTAATCTCTTTAAACTTCCTATAACCAACAAAACATGTAAAATAATTAGAAAAAGACTCTTTCTTACCTCATCCGTACAAGTCCTTACAATAATTTATCATGGGAAGGAGATTTAGTGAGTCATCTTAAACTTATAATAGGTTTTGTTGATGCAGTGGATTGCACCCTAGGTAGGAGGCTGAGCTCTTGCCTTCCACATGCAATAATGGAAACTCCCCTCTTGCCTGTGGGAAAGGGCAAAACTAGGGGAAGAGTCTCTAGATAAGGGCTAGCTCCCTTTGATGCATCTAAGTTATTCCAGTAAGTCATTAATGAATATATATATATATATATATATATATATATATAAAGAGGGGGGTGAAAAGGGAGAAAGATGATGAAAATAACACAACCTAACCTAATAGGGTGATGCACCAAATAAGTTCGATCTATTCACACCTACACTCTAACCATGAGAAAAACACACATACACTTTAGTTGGTAAAAGGAACAATCTACAGGGGATTAACAGGGATGCTTTAATGGGAAAACACAATAAAGGGACTTATCATAGGCACTGTAGGAAGAGCACACTATTTGATAGTCTTCTCCTACTTATGTGATCTGAGCACAACTCTTCTTGTCACTTGTAAGAAAGGCACTTTGCATACACTAGGTGTGTTGGTATCAACCCTATGAAAGCATTACGAAATAATGACTAAACTTAAGACTAACACTCAAACACACTCAAAGATATATGCAACCAGATTAGAGGTAAAATTTTGTGTATCTTATTGATTTCAGGTGAAAAATAGCAGGGCTTTGCCTTACAATGTGAGATATCCCTTCTCGAATGAGAAGTCTACAATATATAGAGGAAGAAGGAGGCCTTTTGGCACCCCTATTACAAGTGACCCATGTGTGCTCTGGGCATTGGGAAGAGGAAAGTTGCTCAAAGGTAATGATGTGTCAGCGCCTGCTTTGGGGTGAAATTATGGGCCATGCTGTTTGTCTGCAAAAGACTTCTCCTTTAAGGCATTTCATGGCTTTCCTACTCATTAATGTAAAATGAGGAAAAAATGGGTCATGCCGTTCACTATCTGTTCATGCCTCTTGGTAATCAATTAGTAGACACTATTTCAACTGCAAAAATAACTCACCTCTTCTTTGCCACCTAGGCTGCCTTCTTAGTTCTTCAGCTCTCTGGACTCCCTTTTCGATGATTTCTCCCTTCTAGCCTTTAGTCTTTGAGTTCCTTTAGGTTGGCACCTTTCCTTTAAAAACCAATAGTTATTCCATTCCTACAAAGTTGACGTCTGTGTACCCATTGCTTTGAAACTTATAAGGTACTTTGAAACACGGATGTCAACACATGGTAGCTTTCACTAAGTTTATAATGGGACATGTGGCAGTATTAACTTGACTGTAGAAACTTTCTAGCTACCTTAAAAATATTTGGGACTCATTTGATTCTCACAGATAATGACACTTGGCACACTCTGCATAGCCTTTAGCAGCTTACCCAGGCCCACCACAGTCTTCTCTTAAATAACAAAGCCAAAAGGAGAAAATCATGGAAGTTAACATGTGGCCACTTCTGCTTACTCCTTTCCTTCATGATTCCTCTACTACAAAGTTTGACGTTTACGCACCTTTCATTCACTTGATCAATCCCTTTGGCCTTTTCTTTGGGTCCCCTTTGCAAGAGTTCTCTGCCCTCTGCAAGGGCACTCATCTTTTAGCTTTAGGACACTCCTTTGAAACAAGCCATAGAACTGACCAATTGAACCAAAAATGGCTCAATGGTTTAATAGTTCAGTGATTCAACATTGTGACCCACTCATTTATTGAACCAAACCTTTGAACCTACCGCTTGAACCTAGAAAGGTCCAATGGTTTAATGGTGCATTTTTCTTGTTCCTTTGATAGCTTACACCAAACACTTGAATCATTTGTTTGAACCAACCGCTTGAGCCAAAATGGTTTAACGGTTCAATGGTTCAATGGTTCAATGTTGCGCACCATTGATTTGAATTTTGCTGATTTAAACCAAGGTGTTGAACCAAAGCCGAAGGAACCATTTGGTTGAACCTCATCATTGAACTTTGGAGTTGAACCAAGAGTGATGAACTAAAGTGATGAACCAAGTGATTGAACCTCACCATTTAACTTTGCCGATGAACCTTACCGATGAACCAAAGTGATGAACCAAAGCATTAAACTAGTTCAACGGTTCAAAGATGCTAACTTTGGAAATATCATGTCGTTGAACCACTTTTCCAACCTTTAAGAAAAAGTGTCTTGAACCATTATAGCTCTTTTCCTCATGAATTTCTTATGACAAGAGTTCAAAGAAGCTTTGTAAAACCTTGAACTCTTTGAATTGGTTCTTCATTTGCTGAAAGAAACACCTACAAAGTCTATAGAAATGCTTATAGAGTCTGTAGAAAACCCTATAGAGTCAGTGGAAATTTATAGACTTGTGCAAAATCAAAAAATGAATTGGCTCAGAACAATAAGGGAAAGAAGAGGACCACTTTTGGCTTTTTGGACCAAAAATGGCCAACAAATTAGTGACTCCTAGGGGAAGCATGTCTGCTATGCTTAGAAACTAGTTGCCTTGAAATCCATTGGGCATGGAGTCAAAATGCAGCCTAAAAAGTTAGCAATGGTCTTGAGACATCTGAGAATCAATCATGAAGATTTTACCTCCAAAAGAAAGAGAAACAAAAAACACAGACAAGACTAAGAAAACTACTAACATGTGTAAAAGCACTTAGGGAAAGCAGAAACAAAGCAAGGTAAATATATACATGATGGGAAAAGGGTTCAGTGACAATTTTTAAGATGTATCCCATTAACTAGGATATACAATTCTTCACCATCAAACATGGAGAGATGGAATGCATTATGTTGCTTGCAATGAGTAATGACATATGGAACACTCCACAGGGCATCAAACTTTGTGTGCTTTCCAAGCTTAGCTCAGTCTGCATCCCACTTCAAGATGATGTCTCCTTCAGAGAAACCTTTTGATGAAGATTTCTTGTTGATGTGTTTCTTCATCTGATGTTGGTAGCTAGTCATAGAAGCCATAGCCTGATCTCTTATTTCTTAGAGCTCCATCAGCTCACATAATTTGACCTTCATACTGTTGCCCTCTTCTAACTACAGCTGGTGAACGAGGTCCAAGGCTAGCAATTCAAGTGAAAGGGGAAGCCTAGCTTCCCTCCCATATATGAGTGTGCCCTCTTTGGAGTGACTCTATTAGCTCACAGAGCTATTTTCAACTTGGCATGCCAAGTCCTCTGATTCTCCTCCATGGTCCTCTTGATGATCCTGATCAAGCTCTTATTGGTGGACTCAACCAAACCATTTCCCTATGGGTAGTAATTGGATGAAGTGCTAAGATAGATACCATGTCTCAATGCCCATTCACTCATTTTAATTCCCAAAAAATCTAGAGCATTATCTAAGATTATGGTTGCTGGAACCCTGAACCTTACCACCAGGTTTTCATAAAAATCTAAGACTGCACTCTCATTAGCTTCCTTCAGAGCAACAGCCTCTACCCACCTTGTGAAATAGTCTATGGTGGTCAAGACCCACTTGTGTTTACCACTAGAGGGAGGGTTAATCATCCCTATAAAGTCAAGGCTGCATTACATGAATGGCTGCTCTACCTGAATAGGTTACAAAGGCATGGCAGCCAGCCATTGCTTCCCATCAAAAAGTGCACATTTTTGGCACTTTCTTACATAGGCATGGGTGTCCCTGAATAGAGTAGGCCAAAAGTAACAAGCTCTTATTATTTTGGTAGCTATGGTTCTGGGAGCAAAGTGGCCACCAGCCATTCCATCATGGAATTTGGATAGCACCTTATCAGCCTAACTTGAGTCTATGCATCTTAAAAGGACTCCTAAGAGATCCCTTCTAAACAACTCTCCACCAACTAGGACATAAGGGAGAGACTGGAGCCTGAAGTACCTTCTTTTGGTCCTATCAAGACCCTGTGGGCACTCACCAGTGAGAAGAAAATGATTCAGGTCCAATGTCCAATCCTTCATGACAGTTGGTTCTTCTATTGTAGTTGCATCATGAGTTAGTAGGTTGTCATCCCTTTGCTACTTAAAGTTTTCAACAAGGTGCTCACATAGACCTCTCCCTCTTACCATCTTGGTGATCTTGATATATACATCATATTCCATCATCTTAGTGATCCACCCCACTCTTTTTTCATTTAGGTCCTGATTGGTCAAGAAATCCTTGATGCCATGATGTGGAACCATGAGGTGAATTCTGCTATTGGACATCATATGCTTGAATTTCTTTAGGCTCTGTATCACTACTAGGACTTACTTCTCTACATATGTGTACCTGACCTCAAAACCCTCTAAGCCTTGGCTAAAAAATGTGAGTGGTTATTCAAGGTTATCACCATTTTCTTGGGTAAGCATGGTAAAGATTACCTCTTCGTTGCTAAAGGTGTAGAGGTTGAAATCTTTGGTAAAGTCAGGTCTGATCAAAGTAGGAGCCTAGGATATGGATTTCTTGATCTCTTCAAAGCTATCCCTTCTTTGTGCTATCCACAAGAACTCTTCACCCTTCCTCAGCATAGAGGTCAATGGCTTGACTATCTCTACAAAATTTAGGATGAATCTCTGAATGAAATTTATCCTACTGAAGAAGCTCTATAGGCCTTTCTTGTGCTTAGCAGGGACATCTCCAAGATAGAATGAACTCTCTCTAGATCAATAGATAAGCCCTCCTTGGAAATGATGTGGCCAAGGAGTTTCCCGTCATGAATAGCAAACACACATTTCCTCAGGTTGAGAGAGATACCAAACTCTGTACACCTCTCAAAAATTTGTATGAGGTGTTTCATGTGTTAGCTCGCCTCTTTGGAGAATACTGTCACATCATCAAGGTACACTAGCATAGTGTTATTTATCAAGCCCTAAAAATCCATGTCCATGGCTCATTGAAAGGTGGCACCAGCATTAGACAGCCTGAATGGCATTTTCTTGTAAGCAAATGTTCCCCATTTGGTAGTGAAGGTTGTCTTGTGTTGGTCGCAGTCTTGTACCAAAATTTGATTATATCCCAAATATCCATCCAAGAGGGAGAAATGCTTCCTGTCTGTTACCTTTTGAAGGATCTACTCCATGCTTTGGAGGAGATAATGGTCCTTCAAAGAGACTCTATTAAGGTCTCTAAAATCAACACATAGCCTGATCTCCCCCCATGGCTCGTTGAAAGGTGGCACCAACATTAGACAACTTGAATGGCATTTTCTTGTAAGCAAACATTCCCCATTTAGTAGTGAAAGATGTCTTGTGTTGGTCACAGTCTTGCACCAAAATTTGATTATATCCCAAATATCCATCCAAGAGGGAGAAATGCTCGCTACCTGTTACCTTTTGAAAGATCCACTCCATGCTTGGGAGGGGATAATGGTCCTTCAAAGAGACTCTATTAAGGTCTCTAAAATCAACACATAGCCTGATCTCCCCACTCTTTTTTTGGATAGGAACAAGATTAGCTATCCAAGAGGAGTGTTTGATTAGAAATATTATCCCAGACTCAATCAACTTGGCTAGTTCCTTATGCATGAGGGGCTCAATCATTGGGTTGACATGCCTTTGCTTCTGTGTGATTGGCCTGGCACCTTCTTCTAACTCAATGGTGTGTTGGGCTAAAATTGGGTCAAACCCCTTCAGATCACTATATTCCCAAGTGAAGACATCAATAAATTCTTGGCACAATAAGATGAAAGTCCACCTCTCTCGGTCCATGCATACTTTTCCAAGTGCAAGTAGCTTATCCTTGAATATCTCCACCTTCTCATAATTCTCCTCCTTTGTTGTGATGCATGCCTTATCACTCTTCAACTAGTCATCTCTATTGAAGATACTTTCTAGAGTGACCAAACCTTTGGGAAGTTTGGTGTTCTTTAGTTGAATAATTTGGTTGCCATATTGGTGATACGACTTTGCCTAGTTTCTGGTAGTGAACTCAGCTTCTTACAAGAAGAGTGTTATTTGTTGGTCACTATCAAAGACTTGCTAATTGGTGATGTTTTTAGGGATAGAGGGTCAAATTACCACCTTCAAGTGGTGTGAACCATAGTCTCAGCCTATTTCCCTAGGAATATCAAACTGGGCACCAATTGCTACTAGCCTATCCACTTACTTGTTTTGTTCTATGGGAATGGAGGCAATATTAAAAGCAAATAAATTTTCCACCAAGTCCTAGACCCTATGTTTGTAGGACTTTAGTAAAGAATTATTTGTCAAATTTTGGCCTCTCACCTGATTGACAATTAGCTCGCTGTCACCCAAAACATACAACTCCTTGATTCCTCTTTTCCTTGCCCACTCTAGACCATGGATAAGGGACTCATACTCTGCAACATTGCTTGTGCAAGAAAATTGGAAATAGAAAGCTAAAAAGTATCTCTCCTTTAAAGGGGAGACTAACACCACTCCACCACTAGCTCCCAACTTACTTCTGGAGCCATCAAAAATAGCTGCCATTAACCTAGGTCTTCTTGGCTTGCCTTCATTAGATTTGGTACAAAAGTACCCTCTTCATGTATGCAATAAATTATGAGGCCTACCTCCTCTATGAACTTGTAAGGGTCATGCTCGAAGTTGTCACTTCCCCATTCATCCAAGAGTAGGTCTGCAGCACCTTCAAGAGCAGAGGATGGAGATTGATCCACTTGGGATTCTTCTTGATCAATGATGGCATTCACTACCTTGGGCGAGTATGGCTCTAGATGATTTGTGTGGAGTGGCTCTGATTCAATCTTGACCTTAATCCCATACCTAGTTTTAAAAACTAGATAGGACCAGTTTGCTACTAGATAGCCACCTATCTTGGATGTGAAGTCCCTGGACAAGTAAATGGAAAAATAAGGAGGGACATATACCACTACTACATCATAAGGAACTGAAAAGGCTGAGAAATCATGCAGTGTCAAGCTCAAACCTTTCACCACCCCCACTGTCTTTGCTAGTGTTCCATCCAATTGCAAGACTCCTTTATTCATTTCTTCATATTTTAATCCCAGCTTGTCAGATATGCATTTGGGCATTACCAAGGTGTTCACCCCATTGTCAATGATACAATTATGTACCAAGAAGTCTCCTATGATTAAGGACACATAAAAAGGGGGAAATGTTTCTTCTTTTTTAGCCTAGCCTGATGTGGAAGGCTATCCATTCATCATCAAAACATTATCAGCCTTTATTGGGATAGCTTGTCTATTCAGCTCATGCAATTCCTTTTGTAGCATGTCTTTTTGTCCTAGAATAGACAATACATCCCATAAGGAGATGTTCATTTGTAGTTTCATCTGATCCACCACATTGACTCAAGGGTTGCCTTCCTTCAAAATCTCTTTAGAATTATTTATAGCCTGGGGCACAGGCTGAGGATCTAAAGGTACAACTGGTGGTCTAAAGTTTGGGAACCTTTGATTTTCATGTGATGAAGAAGATATTGCTGATATTTGGGTAGCAGCCTAAGTTTCTTCTATAGCTATCCTTTTGAATCTTGTGTTGGCTACAACACAGTCACCTTGATTTCCCATAGTGCCCACGTAATTGATTGCATAAAACTCACCTTCTAGGTGATTCATAAGAGTAGAATTAGGTTAAATCTGACTACTACTCACGCTGGGCTACACTGAAGCCTCAAATCCTAGGAATTGAGTAGATACCTAATTGTCTTGTACATTTGTGTACTGACCTAGCATTTCATTTATATAAATAGCCAGCTCTTGACCATATCTCATGGTTGAGCAATTGGGTTGTTCTTATACCAGATTATTTTGAGTGGGCACCATAGCCTTGGATGATGAAGTGCCTAGATTATATCCTTGATAGGGTCTGGCTTGTGTAGACTGGCCCTACCCTTGATTGTAATTTTAGAGCAAGGGTCTACTTGTTTGGTTGTACTGCTGATATCCTTGGTTTAGTCAATTGTTTTGGGCCTGTTACCTTTTGATAGCCATTAGTTCATTTATTACATTTTACAACAGACTTTTGACCTCATGGAGCTCATTGGATGGAGTAGCAGCTGGTTTCTCTATGCTATGCAAAAGAGCTAAAGTGGGAGCATCAGTCTGAATTGGAGGTAATGTTTCAGGGAAAAGTGGCATGTGAGGTCTAGGAGCTATTTTCCTAGCCTGTACTAGGCAATTTTCAGCCACTATAGCTATGTCATAGGCGGTGGGTAGTATATGCCCTACCATGGACCGTATCATAATAGTGATATCACTTTTCAATGCTCTTAAGTAATAAAGGAATACATAGCTAGGTGTTATCCTTGTTAGAATGGGAATTCTATCCCATGTCTTCTAAAACTAAGTGTTGAAATCCTACATGTACTCATGTGGAGCTCTCTTCATCGTAGTGAGTTGCTCAGTGAGTGAGAGGTCATCGCTCTTCTCCCCAAATTATTTTGTCAAGAGGATGCCCAATTCATTCCAAGAATTGACTAAATTCATGGGTAAAGTCCCATAACAGTCCAAAACTTTGCCCTTGAAAGACAATGCCAGCAATCTAATTGCAATATTCTCCTTAGTGACATTGTGAATATTGCAAAAGTTAGCAACATTTTTGATGTGTTCAACAGCTGTGATGGGCCCCTCTCCATTGAAGGGAGGCACACTCTTAAGGGATGCTCCTAGAATTGGGTCATAACATGGGAGGTTCAAAGGACACTGACCATGAAAAGTCAAAAAGGGTAATGCCATAACTATGACAGGATGCAAATGAGGTCTACTAGCTTGGGTGGATCTTATAGCAAGTTTGGGAAAGTGATTTGCTAAATAAGGATGAGTCCTTTTGAACCTTAGTCACTTTGCTGAATTGAAGGGCAATTTGAGGAATTTGAAAGGGACACCCTTGATAGTAGATCATGTAGTAACTTTAGGCATAGGAGGTCAGGCTGGTCTTTAAATTAGAAACTGAAGCTCTTACCAGTGGAGTCACCAGATGCTGAAAATGGTGATTTTGTTGTAATAAGAACAACATCAATCCTAAAACTTTTACTAAGTGTAAAAAGATTGGATCCCACCCAGTGTGCCAAAAACTGTTGACATAGTGGATTGCACCCTGAGCAGGAGGTCGAGCTCTTGCCTTCCACATGCGACAATGGAAACTCCCCTCTTGCCTGTGGGAAAGGGAAAAATTGGGGGGAGAGTCTCTAGATAAGGCCTAGCTCCCTTTGATGCATTTGAGTTATTCCAGTAAGTCACTAATGCATGTATATATATATATAAGGGGGGTGAAAAGGGAGAAAGATGTTGAAAATAATAGAACCTAACCTAATAGGGTGATGCACCAAACAAGTTTGATCTACTCACACCTACACTCTGACCATGAGAAACACACACATACACTTTAGTTGGTAAAAGGACCAGTCTATAGGGGATTGATAGGGAGGCTTTAATGGGAAAACATGGTAAAGGGACTTATCATGGCACTATAGGAAGAGTGCACTATTTGACAGTCTTCTCCAACTTATGTGATCTGAGCACATCTCTTCTTGTCACCTATAAGAAAGGCACTTTGCATACACCAGGTGTGTTGGTATCAACCCTATGAAAGCATTAAGGAATAATGACTGAACACAAGACTAACACTCAAACACACTCAGAGATATATGCAACTAAACTAGAGGTAAAATTTTGTGTATCTTATTGATTCCAAGTGAAAAATAGCAAGGCTTCACCTTACAATGTGAGAGATCCCTTCTCGAATGAGAAGTATATAATATATAGAGGAAGAAGGAGGCCTTTTGGCACCCCTGTTACAAGTGACCCATGTGCACTCTAGGCATTGGGAAGAGGAAAGCTGCTCAAAGGTAATGCTATGTCAGCTCCTACTTTGAGGTGAAATTATGGGCCGCACTATTTATATGCAAAAGACTACTCCTTTAAGGCATTTCACGACTTGCTTGCTCATTAATGTAAAATGAGGAAAAAATGGGTCGCACCATTCACTGTCTATTCATGCCTCTTGGTAATCAATTGGTGGACACTATTTCAACTGCAAAAATAACTCACCTCTTCTTTGCCACCTAGGCTACCTTCTCGGTACTTCAGCGCTCTAGACTCCCTTTTTGATGATTTCTCCCTTCTAGCCTTTAGTCTTTGAGTTCCTTTAGGTTGGTGCTTTTCCTCTAAAAACCAATGGTTATTCCATTCCTGAAAAGTTGACGTCTGTATGCCCATCACTTTGAAACTTATAAGGCACTTTGAAATGTGGATGTCGACACGTGGCAGCTTCTACTGAGTTTATAATGGGACACATGGTAGTATCCGCTTGACTATAAAAAATTTCTAGTTTCCTTAGAAATATTTGGGACTCATTTGATTCTCATGGATAGTGACACTTGGCACACTCTGCATAGCCTTTAGGAGCTTACCCAAGCCCACCATAGTCTTCTCTTGAATAACAAAGCCAAAAGAAGAAACTTGTGGAATTTAAAACATGGCCGCTTCTTCTTACTCCTTTCCTTGATGATTCCTCTACTATAAAGTTTGATGTTTATGCACCTTTCATTCACTTGATCAATCCCTTCAGCCTTTTCTTTGGGTCCCCTTTGCAAGAGTTCTCTGCCCTCCACAAGGGCACTCCTCTTTTAGCTTTAGGACGTTCCTTTAAACCAAGCCGTTGAATCGACTGATTAAACCAAAAAGGGTTCAATGGTTCAATGGTTCAATGGTTCAACACTATGCACCACTCATTTATTGAACCAAGCCTTTGAACCTACTACTTGAACCAAATGCTTGAACCTAGAAAGGTTCAATGGTTAAATGGTTAAATGGTTCAATGGTGCATTTTTTCTTTTTCCTTTGACAGCTTGCACCAAACACTTGAATCATTTGTTTGAACCAATCGCTTGAACCAAATGATTAAAACAACCACTTCAACCAAAATCATTCAATGATTCAATGGTTCAACACTTCAATGCTACATGCCATTCATTTGAATTTTTTTGATTTAAACCAAGGCATTGAACCAAAGCCGACTGAACCATTCGATTAAACCTCACCGTTGAACTTTGAAGTTGAACCAAGAGCGATGAAGTAAAGAGATGAACCAAGCGATTGAACCTCAATATTTAACTTTACTGATGAACCTTTTTGATGAACCAAAATGTTGAACCAAAGCAATGAACCAAAGCATTGAACCGGTTCAATGGTTCAATGATTCAAAGATGCTAACTTTGGAAAGATCATGTCGTTGAACCACTTTTCCAACCTTTAAGAAAAAGTACCTTGAACCATTTTATCTCTTTTCCTCATGAATTTATTCTGACAAGAGTCTGAAGAAGCTTTGTAAAACCTTGCACTCTTTAAACTAGTTTTTTATCTGCCGAAAGAAATGCCTGCAGAGTCTGTAGAAATGCCTACAGAGTCCATAGAAAACCCTGCAGAGTCCGTAGAAATTTCTAGACTTGTGCAAAATCAAAAAATGAACTAGCTTAGAATAGTAGGGAAATAAGAGGACCACTTTTGGCCTATTTTACCAAAAATGGTCAATAGGTTTCATATTCAAAATACTCCATTTTATTACATCTCCAACTCTATTTCTCCAAACTAGTCTTTGTAAGAGTTTAGTTGGGTTTTAGGCCTATTTTGAGTCTTAATCTTGGTTCATAGAAATATGGTGTCCAAAATACCAAAAAATTCCATAAAATCATTATTCAAGACCCCTACTATCTTCCTTTAATTCCTTTATCAGCCATGCAAAGCCTCCAAAAATATGTGAGCTTCTAAAAATTGCCTATCGAGCTTGCTTCCCTTGTTTTTATAGGCCTAAGTTTGTCTTTGAGTAAAGAATGCATTCCTTGATGGTTTTTCTACATAAAAAATCTCATATACCTCTATTAGTGACCCAAAAACATGTTCCAATTCATTTATATGCTTAATTTATGCTAGAAATGGAAATGAATACTCATTTGGGTATAGACTTCACCATGCCTAATAGGACTGAGTTATTCATTAAGACTCAAAGTGAGATTTTATGGGTTCCCATATCTATTTCAAGATTTAATATATATATATTAACCATAAAAACCTATTCAAACTTGTTATAGAGTCGAAATCATGAGATAAGTGAGAGTGGCCCCCTAATTGGGCTCTAGGCCAAAACATGCCTAGTAGGTCTACATGCAAATCTAGGAGTTTAGGCTTCCTTGTTCAATTTAATGATCCTATGAGGTTATATAATGATTATATAATTTATGTAAAAAATTATAAACCCCTCTTCCAAGCTTCCACACCTTCTAGCTCCATATCTCCATCCTACCTTCCAAGATTTGTCAGTTTATTCAAGGGGAAAGTGCACCATGTCTGAGACAAAATAAAGGAACTTAACCTATTTAATCACAAAAAATAGATATTGGAGAGGGATATAAAAGTTTAAATTATTATTTTTTGAAAAATTTATCTCTTAGTTGCATGATTTGACCCTTCAAAACCAAAACTTCCAACACTGTTCCTTTTAAAAGTAGACTGTGCATGGTTCAAGACCATGGACTATGTCTTTGCTTGTTTGAGCCCTCTCCCTATTCTATATCCATTGTATAAAGTTATATGAGACTATAATGAATATAATTTATGGATTAAAAACCTTATTTATTCTCCAAATATATCATATGTTCCTTATATACTTTGACATAGTCAGGATTGTATCCATAACTCTTGACTATGTTTTGCCCTTAAGCCTGATTGTAGGTGAAAATGGGGTCTTAATGGGTTTATTTAATAATTATAGGGTTTAAGGATTCATATTGATTTTATGAAGGCAATTTTAGTATTTTTTGTCATTATAACTCTCTTTTATCCCTTTTATGCACCTTAAACTCATAAATGAGCTTATCCACTGCCTGGTTAACTGAGACAAACATGCTTGTAGGTTACCTTATTTCACTTGAGGTTGATCATGGTATGTGTGAAATTTTCATGGATCCTTTAATTTCATACAACATCTGATATAATTTAAACTTAACTCTATACCCTTTACAAGCTCCTTAAACTCATATGACTGTGTTCTCCCCTTTTGACTGAGAAACTTGCTCTTAGACCCTGTTGTAATCATCTTTTTGCTTCAACTAAGATTGGTTATGATGTATGAAAAGTCTCCCATGAATATATAAAATTAATTTAACATTTAATTATGTTTTCATTTAGTTTTAATTTTTCTAAATTAACACCTTAACATCCATACTAGCTCATTGTTTATACATCTTGTTGTAGGTCAACTTCTTCTCAGTGTATGAACTATGGGTGACCATTGACTTGCATAGTCATGGATCAACCTCCCTTGATGGAATTCATCATTTTTTATGTTTCATTAAACCCATTAAAATATTATAAACTTGAAATTGTGTTTCATTTTCTTTCTTTTGTGTCAAAATTCATTCATAACTTTACAAGCTTGTAGATGTCATTATAGGATTTCAGTGTTTTGAAAGATAACTTTGGGGTATTCAAAATCTACCTTACATTGACCCTTTTACTCCCATCTTTGGTAGAGGTATTGTATAATCTAGAGACTATAATATTAAGTTATTATTAGGCATAAAAATCATTGTGAACCTTGTTATATGGTAATTCCAAACCACCCCTACTCTTTGGTTTACTTCTTTTTAGGGAAAGTATCTGTGTATTAGTTATCCCATGCTTTTGAAGGTGTCCCTCATTCCTATTTTGGAAATCCCCACATTTAAAAAATTTATCATTCTCTTTCACTATATAAAAATTATTAAAAGGTTCATCATATGTTTCAAACTCTCCATATGACTCCTAAACACTCTACTCAGGCCACCAGTAGGTGTGCTTTTAGTATGTAGGTAGTAAGAGTGAGAAAATTAGATAGTAGGTGTTACCTTTGATAATTTTTAAGTGGAAAACCTATCTCATATTTCCAAAATCATATTTAATACTTAAAATTATTTGAAAATAACCACAAAACCTTCCTCTCAATGTGAAAACTTCTTTCAAAGCAACTGTAGATGAGTTGTCTATGGCAGACTGACTGTTTAGTATCATGTGACTACATCCTCATAGAGATATTTATTGGAGAAAGATATTAAGAAGTAAAAGGGAAAAAATATAACATAAAACATATAATTTTAAATATTACAACCCTCAATATCCATTGAACAAGCATGAAGATACTGCCACTAGTAGAAATTTATCATTAACCAGAATAGGACCAATTTGTAACCTTGATGTGAAATGTTCATAAAATAAAATTTAAACATAAAAAAATAATTGGAAACATGTGAGGAGGAATTAAAAATCATTTGAAATCAAAATTATCAATTTTTTTTTGTAAGGATTTACCTATAATGAAGGAAAACCTATCGGGTTCACAGATTAGTAGGCATAAAAACATAGTCAACTTCAAATAGATGATTCATAAATAAAAGTTAATAATTATTAAACTTATTTATATGAAAATTAATTTTTTTATTTTATAATATCCTCTCAAAATAATTCTACCTTAAACTTTTTATACTGGCCATACCAAGTACAAACCTGCAAGTCACTTTTGTGTGTCTAGAAAGGTGAAAAAGAAGAAAAATGTTTTTGAGAAATAAATTACATATAAAGATATAAAAAATGTGTATATAATTCTTTGTAATCTTAAGATTCACTTTAAATATTTTCCAAGTGGCACACTTCCCAAAGAGGCCATATAAGTGCCATTTTCTCCTTTTTTGCTAAGAAAACTACCTTTTCTCTGAACAATCTACACTATTTTTAGTAGTTTCAGTTATCTAAGACTTATAATGACACATGAGTCATGAAATAATGTTTTAATACTTGAAAATTTCCCAATAAACTAGTATAAAGCATTAAATACACCTTTTTGACCCCTTAAATGACCTAAAAATGATATAAGGACATAAAACCTAATTGAACAAATCTAATATAACATTAGTTGGCATTAATTAACCTATAAAACACATTATTAAAATATATTATACCCCATTATATAACTAAAAATCCATGTTTTTTACTATGGGTTCTCTAATTAGACTTAAAGTCAAATTTGGTCAAAAACAAACATCCTCAAAAACCATGGAAGGATCATAAATGTATTAAAATTGATTTAAAAGGCATGTGTAACCAATTTTATAACAATCATGAATGTATTTTGATTATAAATTTATGTTTGACTCAAAGGAATGTAAATCTAATGTTAAGATTAATGTTGATTCTACTTCTGATGCTTAATCTAATATTGGTTCAAAAATAAAACCTCACTCTAATTTTGATTCTTCTTTGATTGTAAATTCTACTACAATGATGTCTTGTTAAATGTTTGGTAGTGGACAAGTAAACACCTATGATAGAATAATGATTTATTCTAAAATAAGTTCATCTAAGAGGGGTTCAACATAGATTGGTTCATCTAGGTAAATCCCCTCAAAGAGATGGAATAACTTTGTGTGACTTCACAAAGACTAGCTTGTCAAAGTGAGTCTTTACAATGAGTGGGAAAAGGTCAAGATATAACTCCATATAGACTATATTTTCAGAGGGGGATCTTTAAAAATAAGATAATGGTAAAGATAATGATTTTCCTAAAGTTAGTTATAATATTTAAGATATGACTCATCAAAGATTGGCTTATTAGAGTGAGACTCCTTCACAATAGGGAAATGATCAAAAGGTGATTCATCAAAGGTTTACTCATCACAAATATTTGTTTCAAAAAAAACATCATATGTTATTTGGTTATCTCAACCTTAGTTTATAGTTAGTTTTGCAATATTAGTTTTGAACATATCTTGGTCTTTGAATGATGGCTATTGGAAAGGTAATGACTGGTTCTGTTGTGGTTCAAAGATTGGCATCAGTTTTGTAAAGTACATGACTGTTGGCAATGGATGAAGAATGATTGGTGATTTAATAATAATCTCTTTGTAAATAGGAACCTCTATGATGGGATGAACAAAGGTTGGATGTTGGTCTAGGATGGTAATTGTGACTCATCTAGTCATAATTTCACAACCTTGTTGGGATAATGAGCTACCATATTTGGAAGGGCATGGAATGGTAATGGAAGGGCATTTCTAAGCTTTTATTCTCACATAAGTTGAAGGATTATAGCCTATAATGGTAATTAATGGGTACTACAGAGCTTGATTGTTGATGTAGGCTAAAGGATGAGGGCCTAAAATGTTAATAAATGGGCATTACAGAGCTTGGTTGATAACATAGGCTGAATGATTATGGCCTATAATGGTAATGAATGGGTGTTTCAGATCTTTCTAACTAAAGCAAGCCAAAATATGAATTCTTAGAATGTTAATCTTTAGGCATTGTGAAGCTTGGTCATTATTCTAGGCCAAAGGATGGGGGATAAGAATGATAAGCCTTAGGTAATGTGGAGCTTGGTTGCTCATGTAGGTCAAGTACCATTATCATTAAAAGGTATAACATCATATGTTAATTATCCCAAATAAGGGAAATCATGACATATGATATTCAACATAAGTGTGTTTGGGAAATAGCCCAAAGAGGGTAGTCTTGATCTATGAAAATGGTCTTGGTCTAGGTCTATGTTTGAAAGTGAAATTAGTCTAATAATAGGTCTTATCTATTTATATAAATGGTTTAAAATTGGCCTAGGAATGGATCTCTTTTTCAAAATAGTCAATGATAAACTTGGTCTAAAATGTCTTAAAGCTGTAACATCAAATGTATCACACAAATGGTCAAATGAATAAATAAATTTGAATGCCAAACTTTATAAACATTTTTCAAACAAATCTAATCTAGGGGTAAAAATAGAAAATGTTGTTAGGTCTTTGGGAACAAGGCATATAGATAGGCTCAAAATGAACTAGGTCTAAAAAATATAAAGGATAAAAGTGATAGGTCTTTTGGAAACATGACACAAAAGCTAAACTTGGCATAAACTAGGTCTAAAAGACAAGCTAAGATTATCTAACCACACTGAAACACTTGGAATCAAACTAAGTATTTAGATTCAAATACACACTTGATCATTGGTAAAATACATTGTACTTTAGGCATATGCATAAAACTAATTATTAAAATCAATCCCAAGTAAGAAAAAAATAATGACATGAAGTAAAACATTCAAGCCCAAGTGATGAGCAAGACTCAAATGCAAACTAACCATGCTTAAGTTTGTACTTGGAGAGATATTTTTGAACTTATTTATAATCAACAAAAGAGATACAAGGTATATTGAAAATAGACCACTTATGATATCTAGGAATAAAATATCTTCAAAGCAAGCAAGGAATTAGTCCAATTTTCATAATTCAAAAGTGAAAGATAAACACCTAAGAAAAAATTAAGTGAGGTATAGGCATAAACCAATCAAATTTTTTAATCTTATCTTAACGAGACCAATTTCAAACTTGGTTTAAAATACTTGGGTTCTCAATTGGACAATATTTTAGACCAAAATGAACAACATAGTGGTACCAATCACAAAACAAAAAAGTGCACATGGTTTTGAAATTGATTAGACACAAGGTAAAAAAGTTTATTTAAATAATTTGAAAAACATAACAATGCCATATTTCTCAAAATGTAAAACAAATAGTTTTTTTCAAAAAATGTAAGGCAAATACTTAAAAAGAAATGGGTAGCGTAATGATGCCCCTTTCAAATAAGTGACACACATACATACAAAAGGTTTGTAAAATGACAAAGTCAATGGTGGTGTCAAACATATGACATAACAACTCTTTGGGTCAAAAATGGGTGTATAAACATGACTTGACTTGGATGTTATTTGAAAAAACAAAGATAGTTTTGGATCAAAATAATTCAAGTAAAAAGGAAAAATAACAAAACAATCAATGTGTATCATCATATTCTTAAAAACTGACAAGGTGGATTCATATTGTCAAATTATGTCAATATACTCCTTGAGAGGAAATGATTTGTTAATCAAAAAATTAAATACACATGAAAATTAGGATTTTTAGGCCCTCTCTTCTCTCAATAATTCATATGGTGACATGGAACTTTGGGATACTCCCCCTGCATTGACAATATTCAATAGTAAAGGATGTTTGTGTAAAAATATAATTTTTATGCATTCTAGATGGTCCCAAATATAATTTAATGAGTTACAAATATAATCAATTATTAGATTGAGATGTGATTACATATTTGTTATATAAATTGTTAACCATAGTCACATAATGACTGTACTCAAGGATGGATGTACATATATATAGATGTACATGGATTTGCATTATTATAGTGAGATGAGTAGTATTATATATTTTATCAATAGGGATATCACTAATATTTATATAAATAATAGCGATAATGAACAAGTTGAAAGAGTCAAACCTATAACAACATATATAGATAAAATACATAGACTATTATAGAGTATAAACACATAAAATAACCTTGTGAATTCATTATATGTTGGATTTGAATTAGAGGTTGTTTTCTTTTATTTTGAGAACTAATAGTAAATAACGATAATGTAATATTGATAGAGAGAGGTCTATTTACTATGGTACTCAATTTATAACTGATGATTCATGGATATAATTATTATTGAAATCTTATAAAAATCTTGACTAGTGCCATAAATGACTATTAGTATATATATAAACAATATGGATTATTTATGTGGTACATATTGTGAGTATATTAATATTTATAAGTGTTTAAACATATATAACATGTAATAGTGAATCATGAAGTGTAACTATAAGTTAAAATTATTTAGATTGGTAGTATGAAATTTAAACATAGGATATACTCAGTTGGTATAAATTGTACTTGCTTGCCTATTATTCAGGATTATAGGACATTTGATGCTTAAAATTGTATGACTGATTAATCACAAATTGAATAATGAACTATGATATTATGGGATTTCATAGAGAGTATTATATTTAAAAACTATAGTCTAAATGTATGTTATATGTAGGAAATACAAATTATAATTATTATTTGTAGATTCATTCATACATTTGACAGACTAAATGTATGTGTTTAGCATGTTTTATGACAATTAGTAAGAAGTATTGTATTGTGCTTGCTTATAAAAATAAGAATATGTAGCTTTGTGTGTGTGTGTGTGTGTGTGTGGTTGGTATAATTTACACTTATTTTCTTATTATGTATGTAATAAATGGTATTGTGGAGATTCATTCATACATTGATAGGCTAAATATATGCATTTGATTATTCCTATGCTTAGCATGTTTTGTGATTTCTAGTAGAAAGTAATTTGTATGAATTTGTTATTTATATATATGTTAAACAAATATTTCATTGTTGGTACTGAGTAAGTGGTGAGATAGAATTCACTAGCTTAGTAGCATCATAATACCAAATAATGATAATTCAATTAGGTGGTGTTTATGAAATTGATTGATCCTAGAGATCAATAATTATTGGAAAATTTGGGCTAATTAATGTTAGTGAGACAATATCATTTCATGTGTATTATTTATATGATTATGTGATATATTGTTAGAATGAGTTTCTTTATGATACACCACATGTTTATTTTGAAAAATCATATAACACATAGGTACTAGCTTGTCTCTTTGGATTCATGTATCATCACTATCTACTCATCTATGAAGGGAGAGCCATTCTCTGATGAGAGATTATGAGGGGGATCGATGGTCCGTGTTTGGTTTGGAAAAGATATTGGATGACATTTGAGACTTCCATTAATACTAGAGTTAAGGAACTCATGCTATGTGGATCCATATATCTTGTATCATGTGCATTACATTGTATTTATTATTATTGATACATTAATATGATGATCTATAATTATTTACTTATTTGTACTTTGGTAGTATTGGTTATATCATTGTACCAACCATGGATGGGTATTTGTAATTACTTTCCATATTTGTTTATGATGTGTTTCATATGTTGATAGTGATTAGTGACTGTTAGATGTCACATGCTTATAGTTAATATACTTAGAGTGTTATATCTAGATCAAAAATTAGATTCTCTTAGTGAATTATAATGAAGAAATGTGTTGATTAATTTTATAAAAAATTATCATGTTTTTCTAAATCAAACCTAACAAGAGTGTTACATGTGGTATCAGAGCTATGATTCAAGTCTAGGACGTAATGAGTTAATTAGCATTTTTGTATCCTTATATTTATCAGAAAGGAGAATAGTATAAGTTAGTGTGTACAAAGAGGGTCATTCAAATGTCAATGATAATAACCCTCCATTTGTTTGTAACTTATTTGTCATCGAGTAAGTAGGAAAGATAGATCATATTCTCTTATCCATGAATGAAAACATAATAAAAATTTAGACATAGAGTATGAGGTTCATGGCCACAAAGAGGATTAATATCATAATGAACTTAGTGACATGTAGTATTAAACTAGTTAAGTGAAGTGTAATTTATACTTGTAGTGCCTTAGGGCAGACCATGTTACACCATGATTGGATTTTTGAGACTTAGTAAATCCTCATATATGGCTTGATAACTATTGTAGATAATAGACACCCATGAAATGTTGTATGGAACATTGAGTGTGTACTTTTAGGAATATTCATACCCTCTAAGAGTTATTAAAGGTTTAGTTTATTGAGTATCTTGATGGTGTTGGTTATGTACGATGTTGAGTAGGTGAGTGCATAACATAGTTCATGAGTTGTGAACAAGAGGTTTCAATATTATTTTTTATCACTTACATTTTGTATTTTGAGTGTAAAAATAATGGATGCTTCTTGCTTAAGTATATGTGCATTAATTTTGTGTCTTATATGATGGGTGTCATTAATCCCTTTCATTTAATATTGTCAATCTAGGGTTAATGTCTAAAGTTTTAATGCAATAGGAGAAGGATATATTTGAAAAATATTTCCTTCTATCACACTCCATATTTTATAGAAATTTAAAATCATGGTTGCAGAAATTAAATCACACTTACAGAAATAGAAACACACTTGCATGAAATTAAAGCATACTTGAATAAATTAAATCAAATGTATAGAATATAAATTGTTGAATTGAAAATAAATTATAAAAACTAAAATACATGCAAATTTACAAGTATTATGAAAGAAATGTTTACAACAAAAAATAAATAAACTAAGAATGTACGACAAAGTGATAATTACATAAGAAAGAAATAAACATAATTACATTGATCCATCTTCCTTGGAATGAGTGTCCATCTCATTCCTTGGAAGAATATTTATTCAAAACATGAATTTTAGAATTGACTATTTAGAATGATGGAAGAAAAATCTATATTGATTGATTATTTCATTCAGGTGTGGAAGTTTGCATTTATAATTTCATACTTCCACCAACACCTTATTTGGAAGTAAGAATCAAGATACTCTATCTTATCTCAATCTCCACAAAATATAAAGAGATATTTTATTCTGATAAATAAATCTATTACTATATAATCTTGATCTCCACCAAATATGGAGAGAGATAATTATTAAAATAAAATTACATAAACCTATATTTAAATAAATCTATAATGGAAAGTTTATACATAGAAACACACCCACACACACACTCACACATGCACACACATATAAAGAATTTAAATGGAAAGCATTCTTTGTGATGGCTGAAACATTAGAATACATTTAGAAATACTTTCCAAACAAGTCTATAGTAGTTTTATTGAAGTATGTAGTAATTTTATTGATATCCGTACAAACCTATTGAAATCCATAACAAACCTAATAAAATCCATAACAAGCCTACTAAATTCCATTGCCATTTTGTTGAAATCTATAGCTCACTAGTGTAATATGTAGCTGGTCTAATGAAATCTATATCTAGTTTGTAGCAAGTCTGTTGTAATCCATAGCTGATGTAGTAACTCTGTTATAATCCATAGCTACTATAGCAAGCCTATTGTAATTTATAGTTGTTGTAGCAAGCCTATTTTAATCCATAGATGATATATCAAGCTTATAACTCAACCATAATATTTGATATATTATAAAAGATTCTGACACTACTCCAACATTGTTCTTTAATGGTTACTCTTCATACTTTGAATCATTTCTAGTTTAGTAGGAACTGTGTATGCACTCATTGACACATTTTCCCAATAATCAGTAGTAATATCTAACAAATAGATAACAAAGAATTCTAAAAATATAACCATGATATATACTTACTATTTTATTCTAAATAAACCATAAGTTCAGAAACTATATTTAGATCCACTTCTTATGTAAGAAAAAAGATGTTATTTCATGGATATAATGAGTCATTTTATGGGCTCATCATCTCCCCCACACCTAATCTCATGTACATCCGCATGCATGCCACTATTTAGAACAACATAGTATATATTCATGGGTTAGATTTAGCTTCTTACTTCAAATGGGATTCCCAAATAGATTTCATTGGTACAAGTATAATGAAATTTATCTTTTAAAATCCTAGACAAAATGGCTAATAGAAATATAAATTTAAAGATAGGTTCTTATGTGGATGTTTTTGCTACTATCCTCATATTCTTTTTGATCCTTTTGACAGATGTTCTTATGTGTAAGTGTCATGTTTCTCTCCTTTTTACTTTAAGGGGGTGAGAGTAGGATCTTGTGTTTAGAATTTTCTATTGTGTTTACACATATTTATTTTGATCACAAAGCAACTTTTGATTTAAAAAAAAATTATTTTTACTTTAAAAACTATGTATAATAAAATTCTTGTTCCTTTCAAAACTATGTACCATGATCAAGATCAAATTATATTTTTATTAACTTGTATGTTTGGATAAACCCAATTATTATATCTTTGAATCTATTCTCCTCCCATGCACCTAAGCTCATGCATGTCCTCATGCATGCCAAATGAATGAAGTGAGATGAGATTACATAGATTAGATGGAAGGCTGTCCATTTCCCCAAAATAAATTTATTTTCAAGAGTGGATCTTCATGTAATAACAATACTTAAAAGTAAATTTAAATGCAAAATATTAAATTAAAATACCATAGAATACCTTTAATCTTCAATACTACTTCCATGATAGACAAAGTGAAATATGTTGGAAAAAATACTGATAAAAGTACAGTCCTATTATGCTAAACATTCAAGTAAAAAGATATATCAACCATTTAATTTAAAAATTTATATTCTTTTTGTTTTTATGTTTTTGCCCTTGACTAGTTAGTAAACTAGTTTTATAATCAAGGACGTTTATTCCAATACTTAGTCTTCCAGCAAGTTGGTTTTCAAACCAAGACTGCCAACAATGTCTGAAGGTTTTCATTGTTGATTTTTTTTCAAAATTTTTATTTATTTTTTTTTAATTTTCTAAAAATTTATGACATGGAAAATGTTAATCATAGACTCTATACACCTTTACACTACTTATATGTTGATATTTCTTCAGCATAGACACTTGTTAATGTTGCTACATAATTTTGTCAAAGATAACTCAAGATTATGTGGTGAAAAAATGTTGAAATTATGGGCATGAATTTTTCATCTTCAGAATGACTCCTTGTAATGAAAATATCTTGTAAAAACAAAAAACAAATAGAAATTTTGTAGACAAGTATAATATCAACAATGTCAAATAAATATAAATGTCAATAATAAAATGTTAAGATGAACATTTGAATGTATATGAAAAAATGCATTTCAACCTACATAAAAATGATTGATGGTTTAAGAATTAACATTATTTCTAATGAGATTTTATTGTGGAGAACAAGAACTTCCTTAGACAAGTTCTATTATTATGCAAATGGATATGGGTTTAGATAATCCCTAAATATGGATGGAAATGAGTGAAATGAAATATCATCAATTATTTTTTATTTATGAACTATGCATAAAATACTAACTATTATTTTTTACAAGGAAGATAAAATTACATTTCTAAATTAGTTGATAGAAATTAAAAACTAAAAAATATACCCGGATAGCTGAATTTTGGAGGTCCTTGGCTTCCTTATTTCAAATAGATTTTGGCATGCTCTTATTATTGCTGAAAATTCTATGCTCTTCATCTATAATTTTGCCTAAATTTGAATCATGCAAAGGAAACTTCTTTACTATATTCTTCCTTACTATGAAATCAAAAGCAAGGGTCTGGGGGGCAGCCCCGAATGTGGTCAAGAGGTAGTACCTCTTGAATCTAGGTCCAATTTATCACTTTTATAACCATATATTTGCTTAAAAATGAATATTTTTGAATGATTTCATGTTATTTGAGATATCTTGTTGAAAGCACATAATTTCTATTAATTTTTAGCATTTATAGTACTCATAAAATGTTAAACACTTGGTCTCATACAACTATATGTAAATTCAATGTTCTTGGTTACATGTTAGTCCAGAATGGATGGTAAATTTGATTATTTTTAGACTATCATCATTTTTTTCTTTTTTTTTATTACAAACTTCTTCATCCATGAAGACTAATAGGAAACATAAAAAAAAATCTAGTACTGAGACTGAAGTAATTAAATCTCTGAATTATTTCAATTAATTTTTTCCATAAAATATTATTTCTATAGTTTAGAAAAAAAACTGGTATAAACTTTAGTGATTAATCTAAGAGAAAATAGAAATTGAAATAGTTAGATCATCCAATTTAAGAGTAACAAATTGTACATGCTAAAAAATTGTAAAAATCAATGATTATATAAGAATCAAAAAATCTGGAGCTATATATCTATGATGACAAAGTTGTTGCATGATGTGTTTCCACTTCTAACATGATCTAACTTGCATGCATATTTTTAGCTTGTCCAATTTGTCTAATTCACATAGAATTCATACAAAATAGCTTTCTATGCATGGTGATATTGCATGTAAGATTCTAGAAGGCTATATTTGTGTATTTTATCCATAATATCTACATGAATCTCTTCATCCATTTACTTGACTTGATTTGGTGATTGTCTATATGAATCTTTCCAGGTCGTGACATGATTTAGTAAAAAAATATTGAAACCATTATCATGCATACAAGTTGATTAGCCATATGAAATCATTCTACATGAAATATTTTAAGAGATAAAATCACCAAGACTTTGGTAGAAGTGATAGTTCTTTTTAGCATATCATACAATTTTTTTTCTTTTCAATTTCTTGATCAATCATTACTAGAAATAAACTATGTTTAATTAAAAAAATTAAATACCCCATATAATTTTAGCTCAAGAGTCTTTTTTTAGCAAGTACACAGATTGGATTGTAGATAATTTTATTTTAGCATATATCATCAGCATAATTTTATTTACCTGCAATACCATCTCCTTTTATACTTCAGCCATCCTTTCATAAATTTTAGGCATTTCTAAATTTTGTTCACATTCAAAATCTAGTGTGTAATCTTATCTTGCTAGAATCTATTTGTGGTTTTCAACTAAATATAGAATAAATAAAAAATTATTATAGGTATGTATGTATTAGATTATTAAAATTAATTAGAGACCAATTTGGTATTGATTTTAGCCTATGTATCAACAAAAATAAGGATTATATTCAACTATTCTAGAATTATACAAAGAGATGTGTGATCTATTATAGGTGGTTCTGGGAAAGGTAAAACTCTATTTGTACAGATTTCACATAAACATATATAGTCAATATAACTAATTCAAAATGCATAGCATTCCCTAAATATGCATTTTAGATACAAAGGTATCTATTTTAGATTTGTTTGTTGTGAACAACTATAGAAATTTAGGTAATAGGCTATTTTTTCTATTTTTTTGGCTGTCTCAGAATTTCATTTCCACCCAACATCAATAATTAAATCTTCCTTCATGATGTTAGTTATTAATTTATACACAACAATGTTAATATTTGGGACTTTGGTTTTATTTTTTAAATCTAAATCCTAATTACAAAAAAATAAATTTTAATCTATGTTGCAGAAAATAAATTCTAAAGAAACCATTAACTAAGTGTCTTCTATCATAGAATTTGAAAAGAAACATTCCCTCTCACTAGGAATTTACTTAATATATCTTGAATCTCTTATTAATAATGTGCTTCTGTGACAATGGTGCTAAAAATGATGGGTATCATCAATCTCTTTCATTTAATATTGTCAATCTAGGGCTAGTGTTCACAAAGGTTGTATGCAATAGGAGAAGAATATATTTGGCAAATAGTTCCTTATATCACACTCCACACTTTATAAGAATTGAAAATTATGCTTCCAAAAATTAAATCATACTTGAAAAAATTAAAACACACTTTCATTAAATTAAAGCACACTTATAGAAAGTAAATCACATTAGCAAAATATAAATTGCTAAATTGAAAATAAAGTACAAACACACAAAATAACTTTAGGTTTACAACAAGATATACAAAAGAAATGTTTATAGTAAAAATAAATAATATAAAGATGTAAAATAAAGTGATAATTATATAAGAAATAAATAAACATAATTACATTGATCTATCTTCCTTAGAATGAGTGCCCAGCTCATTACTCGAAAGATGATTTATTTAAAACATGAATTTCAGAGATAGCTACTCAAAATGATGAAAGGAAAAGTTAAATTGATTGATTATTTCATTCGGATGTAGAAGGTTTCATTTGTATTTTCATGCTTCCAACCAACACCTCATTTTGAAGTAACAATCGAGATGATCTATCATATCTCAAAATCCATAAAATATGGAGAGAGATTTTATTGTAATAAAGAAATCTATTACTACATAATCTCGATCTCCACCAATTATAGAGAGAGATAATTAATTTGAATACAATCTATAATAGACAGTCTACACACACACACACACACACACACACACACACAATTTAAATGAAAATTATTCTTTGTGATAACTAAAACATTAGAATACATTTAGAAATACTTTCCAAACAAATTTGTAGCAGTTTTGGTGAAGTATGTATTAGTTCTATTAAAATCCATTACAACCTATTGAAATCCATAACAAGCCTACTAAAATCCATAAAAAAACTACTAAAATCTATAACAAGCATGCTAATATCCATAACTGACTGAAGTAATCCATAGCTAGTTTGATGTAATCTATATCTGGTATGTAGCAAATTTGTTCTAATCTGTAGCTACTATAGCAAGCTTATTGTAATTTTTAGACATTATATCAAGCTTTTTGTAATCCGTAGTTATTTTAGCAACCCTGTAACATGACCAGAATGTTGGATCCATTGTAGAAGATTCTAACACTACTCTAAAATTATTCTTGGATGTTTAATCTTCATACTTTGAATCATTCTTAGCTTAGTATAAACTATGTATGCACTCATTGACATATTTTTCCAAATAATCAATAGTAATAGCTAACAAGTAGTTAACAAGGAATTCTAAATACATAACCATGATATATACTTATTATTTTATTCTAATTAAACAATAAATTCAAAAAATACATTTATATCCACTTCCTATGCAAGCAAATTGATTTTATTTCATGTATTTAATGAGTCATTTTATTTGATCATCATTATATACACTAATCCTATGAGTGGGAATCATACAAGATCACTTGTGTATTGGCACCACCTAGAGCAATGAGAATTATCCTTATAGTGGAGTGTAGTTATCTTTGTTGAAGAATCCAATGTGTTAGGAGTTGGCTCATGAGTTATCACCCCATATGTTTATATGGAATGGGAAGAGGTGCCATTTCACATAGTTATCTTGAAGGTGAGCTTTTATTTTCTCACCCTCTTTTTACACCATTCTAAGACCACTTAGTGGATTCATATTTTCATGATGTTGATTAAGTGTTCCCTTAATCAAAAAGATTGTTTCTAAAATGTTGTTTTGTTAATATTCCCTAGAGTTCATGGGATAGTGTCTTCTACTTATTATGGATAGAGAAGATGTAGGATTGGAATGGATTGATGCATCTATGTGGTTTAAAAATTTTCCTTCCAGTTGTGGGAATAGGGGTGATACTACACTTATAGATTTGGTAAGTGTGTAGTGATTATGGAAACTTGAGATTTTTTGCTTTCTTCATACCATGTGAGGTTATTTAAGAGTTTTGTTGTTGAGTTGTTAGTTCACTACTTATGTATTTTTAGAGTCACACTTACTAGTGCTACTTTATCTAAAATTGTGAACTTTGACCACATGGAACGGTGAACCTTGGATTTATATTGGTTTTTGATTAAGATTTATAAGTTGATTATAATTATTATATTATTATTTACCTTTGATTAGATTGGTATTATTCTCATTATACTTAAAATATGTTGTTTTGATGAGATATTATGTACCTCCTACCTAGAGTGGATATGGAATAGATGTACAGAATATCTTGTTAGTCTAAAAGAGTTGAGATAAAATTTTCACTTGTTATTTAACTAGCTGAGCAAGTAGGGAGATATTGTCTCACTTGTTCCCTTTATAAGGTTATAAGGATGATGCAATATTTGGTCTTTGTTGGTTATGATAGTTTTAACATTATTATTTCTTACTCTTCATACTTTTAATCATTCTTAGCTTAGTATAAACTATGTATGCACTCATTGACATATTTTTCCAAATAATCAATATTAATAGCTAACAAGTAGTTAACAAGGAATTCTAAATACATAACCATGATATATACTTATTATTTTATTCTAAGTAAACCATAAATTTAAATAATACATTTAGATCCACTTCCTATGCAAGCAAATTGATTTTATTTCATGGATATAATGAGTCATTTTATGGGATCATCATTATATACACTAATCCTAAGAGTGGGAATCATACAAGATCACTTGTGTATTGACACCACCTATAGCAGTGAGAATTATCCTTATAGTGGAGTGTAGTTATCTTTGTTGAAGAATCCAATGTATTAGGAGTTGACTCATGAGTTAGCACCCCATATGTTTATATGCAATGGGAACATGTGACATTTCACATAGTTATCTTTTAGGTGAGTTTTTATTTTCTCACCCTCTTTTTACACCATTATAAGACCACTTAGTGGATTCATATTTTCATGATGTTGATTAAGTGTTCCCTTAATCAAAAAGATTGTTTCTAAAATGTTTTTTTGTTAATATTCCCTAGAGTTCATGGGATAGTGTCTTCTACTTATTATGGATAGAGAAGATGTAGGATTGGAATGGATTGATGCATCTATGTGGTTTAAATTTTTTCCTTCTAGTTGTGGGAATAGGGGGTGATACTACACTTATAGATTTGGTAAGTGTGTAGTGATTATGGAAACTTGAGATTTTTTGCTTTCTTCATACCATGTGAGGTTATTTAAGAGTTTTGTTGTTGAGTTGTTAGTTCACTACTTATGTATTTTTAGAGTCACACTTACCAGTGCTACTTTATCTAAAATTGTGAACTTTGACCACATGGAATGGTGAACCTTAGATTTATATTGGTTTTTGATTAAGATTTATAAGTTGATTATAATTATTATATTATTATTTACCATTGATTAGATTGGTATTATTTTCATTCTACTTAAAATATGTTGTTGTGATGAGAAATTATGTACCTCCTACCTAGAGTTAGTATGGAATAGATGTACAGAATATCTTGTTAGTATAAAAGAGTTGAGATAAACTTTTCAATTGTTATGTAACTAGGTGAGCAAGTAGGGAGACATTGTCTCACTTGTTTCCTTTATAAGGTTATAAGGATGATGCAATATTTGGTCTTTGTTGGTTATGATAGTTTTAACATTATTATTTCTTACTCTTCATACTTTGAATCATTATTAGCTTAGTATAAACTATGTATGCACTCATTGACATATTTTTCCAAACAATCAATATTAATACCTAACAAGTAGTTAACAAGGAATTATAAATACATAACCATGATATATGCTTATTATTTTATTATAATTGAACCATAAATTCAAAAACTGCATTTAGGTCCACTTCTTATGCAAGAAAATTGATTTTATTTCATGGATATAATGAGTCATTTTATGGGATCATAATTATATACACTAATCCTAAGAGTGGGAATCATACAAGATCACTTGTGTATTGGCACCACCTAGAGCAGTGAGAATTATCCTTATAGTGGAGTGTAGTTATCTTTGTTGAAGAATCCAATGTGTTAGGAGTTGGATCATGAGTTAGCACCCCATATGTTTATATGGAATGGGAAGAGGTGTCATTTCACATAGTTATCTTGAAGGTGAGTTTTTATTTTCTCACCCTCTTTTTACACCATTATAAGACCACTTAGTGGATTCATATTTTCATGATGTTGATTAAGTGTTCCCTTAATCAAAAAGATTGTTTCTAAAATGTTATTTTGTTAATATTCCATAGACTTCATGGGATAGTGTCTTATACTTATTATGGATAGAGAAGATGTAGGATTGGAATGGATTGATGCATCTATGTGGTTTAAAATTTTTCCTTCCAATTGTGGGAATAGGGGGTGATACTACACTTATAGATTTGGTAAGTGTGTAGTGATTATGGAAACTTGAGATTTTTTGTTTTCTTCATACCATGTGAGGTTATTTAAGAGTTTTGTTGTTGAGTTGTTAGTTCACTACTTATGTATTTTTATAGTCACACTTACCAGTGCTACTTTATCTAAAATTGTGAACTTTGACCACATGGAATGGTGAACCTTGGATTTATATTGGTTTTTTATTAAGATTTATAAGTTGATTATAATTATTATATTATTATTTACCCTTGATTAGATTGGTATTATTCACATTCAACTTAAAATATGTTGTTTTGATGAGATATTATGTACCTCCTATGTAGAGTGAGTATGGAATAGATGTACAAAATATCTTGTTAGTCTAAAAGAGTTGAGATAAACTTTTCACTTGTTATGTAACTAGCTGAGCAAGTAGGGAGACATTGTCTCACTTGTTCCCTTTATAAGGTTATAAGGATGATGCAATATTTGGTCTTTGTTGGTTATGATAGTTTTAACATTATTATTTATTACTCTTCATACTTTTAATCATTCTTAGCTTAGTATAAACTATGTATGCACTCATTGACATATTTTTCCAAATAATCAATATTAATAGCTAACAAGTAGTTAACAAGGAATTCTAAATACATAACCATGATATATACTTTATATTTTATTCTAATTAAACCATAAACTCAAAAAATACATTTAGATCCACTTCCTATGTAAGTAAATTTATTTTATTTCATGGATATAATGAGTCATTTTATGGGATCATCATTATATACACTAATCCTAAGAGTGGGAATCATACAAGATCACTTGTGTATTGGCACCACCTAGAGCAGTGAGAATTATCCTTATAGTGGAGTGTAGTTATCTTTGTTGAAGAATCCAATGTGTTAGGAGTTGGCTCATGAGTTATCACCCCATATGTTTATATGGAATGGGAAGAGGTGCCATTTCACATAGTTATCTTTTAGGTGAGTTTTTATTTTCTCACCCCTTTTTACACCATTATAAGACCACTTAGTGGATTCATATTTTCATGATGTTGATTAAGTGTTCCCTTAATCAAAAAGATTGTTTCTAAAATGTTGTTTTTTTAATATTCCCTAGAGTTCATGGGATAGTGTCTTCTACTTATTATGGATAGAGAAGGTTTAGGATTGGAATGGATTGATGCATCTATGTGGTTTAAAAATTTTCCTTCTAGTTATGGGAATAGGGGGTGATATTACACTTATAGATTTGGTAAGTGTGTAGTGATTATGTAAACTTGAGATTTTATGCTTTCTTCATACCATGTGAGGTTATTTAAGAGTTTTGTTGTTGAGTTGCGAGTTCACTACTTATGTATTTTTAGAGTCACACTTACCAATGCTTCTTTATCTAAAATTGTGAACTTTGACCACATGGAATGGTGAACCTTGGATTTATATTGGTTTTTTATTAAGATTTATAAGTTGATTATAATTATTATATTATTATTTACCCTTGATTATATTGGTATTATTCTCATTCTAATTAGAATATGTTGTTTTGATGAGATATTATGTACCTCCTACCTAGAGTGAGTATGGAATAGATGTACAGAATTTCTTGTTAGTCTAAAAGAGTTGAGATAAACTTTTCCCTTGTTATGTAACTAGCTAAGAAAGTAGGGAGACATTGTCTCACTTGTTTCCTTTATAATGTTATAAGGATTATGCAATATTTGGTCTTTGTTGTTTATGATAGTTTTACCATTATTATTTCTTAACTATGAATTTAAAAAAATAGGTTAAGCTATAAAATATGATACTAGTTATGTTTGGCTAGTGGTAATTTAATATAATTATGGAATGATTGTATGATTTTTCTTATTATATATGTTGGTACATATTTAATTATTTAGCATATATCATTTTTTTTATGATCTGTCAATATGGATTTATGATTCATTGAACCTTGTGCACCTTTTGGAAATCATTAGGTCATGGAGACCTGAAGGATGAGTGAGAAATTAGGAATGTGAGTACTAAGAGATGAGAGTGGACCCTTTTTAGTCTCACATTGACCTAATAGTTATTGAGTTTAGATCTTACAAAGGGATATTTTTGAATCCAAGATTTGACAAGTGGGACTTGCCAAATTCAGTCATTTGGCCATACACATGTATACTTTAGAATGTTTATTCCTTAATTTTATATACATTGGAAATATAGTATTTCTAGTTCCTATTTATCATAATAATTATTAGGAGCTACGTGGAGTAATGACAATATTGACATGTTATCAAGAATTACATGGAGTAGTGCCGGTATTAAATTATACACATCATTCTTTCTAGGTTCCATATACACTTTTTTTAAAAATAGGAAACACACTCTCTAAGATAAAGATAAGTGTAAAGGGACAAATAGGATTTGTGGAACTCTCCTTGGCCATATTTTTTGGCTTTTATGATGATCTCATATGATTTTTTTTTAATCCTAAATATGGGAATTGAGTGAAACTTTCACTGAGATATGTGGGACCCTTTGACGTATTAGAAATGGTCATTTCTGTAGCATATAGGCTTGCCTTGCCAGTTTTAGACCCTAGGGAGGTCATGATAAAACCATTTAGAGTAAGTAACTCTTGTAAAATTCGTATTCATAAAAGGGAGATGTCTTAGTGGATGTTATTTTGGGACCAATACTCTGAGGATAGTGCTACTTGAGATAACTAAGATGAGTTCTATAGGAGATTCACACATTTATTTACTTGTTTTGATGCTTTATATTATGTTATTTTTATACTGATTAATGTTTTTAATTCATAACTTATGTTTTAATAAGTGTCATTTATGATGATGACTAGATTTAGGGGAGAAAGATGTTACATCTTGATTCTTCGCTAAGCAACCTTACTTGATTATATGTAGAATTTCTATAGTTGATAATTTGATTTGATTATTACTAACTAAGTTGTAAGTAATATGATATTAAGGGATAGTGGTATGTTTCTTGGGTTTCATGATTTCAATTCTATGAGTTTCATGGTTTCACTTCTATGAGTTAGTTGTCATGTATATTTTTACATCATGATCATGTTGACTTATTATTTCAGCTTTATTTTATGATGTACATGTCATGATGTTATGGACTAACTACCTATTTTTTTATGAGTTGAGTGTAGGGGAGATTCATCCCTCAAATCATGACAAAGGGAGAGCATCATCAGAGAGAGTGATATAGATGGCATTGTTGGAGGATGACAAAGAAGTGGCTAGAACCCTACACACACCACATTAGATATATATGTTATATACATTATTTGAATGGTTAATGTAGTATGTTTTAGATGTCATTTGCATTTAAATAAATCTTCCACATACTAATTGGTGTTAGTTATGATTTATTTCTTATGTGTAATTAACCTCATGTGTGGAATAAACCTCATGTGATTCATTCCTTAATTTAGTGTTTGGTTATAATGTTAAT